>CM057142.1:9357072-10628151 GCA_029964075.1 Patiria pectinifera | reverse complement strand
TTTAACAACATTAGCAGCATTGCTGATGTTGTTCTATTGTGGCTCTGCCTGTTGTCCCTAGCACCATGGCACTTATGATTTCTTGGCTTCTGGCTAGCATCCCAAGGACAAAGACATAGCATCTTGGGAGAATGACACCAAAATGGGGCTTGAAAGCTCAAGAGCACCAGTACGGCTTTCCAGGGATCGCAGGCTCAAATCTCGCTCTGTCAGTTGTACATTGCAATAAACCTTGTGCATAGCGGCCATCTTGGCGGGCATCCTTTTGATACTCTAATGCATAGTACTGCATTCAAATATCAAAAACAATTAATGCAGAAAAGGTTCACTTATGCATATCCCAGCCAAAAAAGTAGTGCCCTCTAAGGTGGCTCCTACACATAGGGTCAATAACAATTTGCTATTACGCAGGCTCATCAACAATGCCAGCAAACAAAACTAAAATGAAAATTAATTTGTTGAAAGCATTTTCTGAAAGGGGGTCAATTAATAATGACTGGCAATTTGCAGTTGTTTTGAACACTTCTTGAATTTCATCCTCAGGTGATCTCAATGTGTCTGTGACGCCAGTGAGTGGTAACATAAGCCGAGGCTTTTTGATCTTTTCTCGAAGTGGTCAGCAAACGAATGGTCAAACCTGGCTACAGGCAACGGTCGCGTTGACTAGTCTGCCAGCAAGCTTCAGGATTGCATTTGAAGCCACAACAGCCGGAACAACAAAATCTGACATTGCCATTGATGACATAGAAATCTCGTTTGAAGGTCTGTGGTGTTCATTTTTGCTCAGAGTTGATGAGGTCCGAATAATAACAGATTGTCGCCAGCAACAGAGTATTAATGGGGACCATTAGAAATCGGTACGCGTATACGGGATATAATATATGCGGCTCGGATCACTGGAAAACAATAGCTTGTTATGTCACCCGTGTGTGTGGTTATTTCAGCAAACTCACTATAAAGTTCTTAACATTTTTATGTAAAATTCACATTTGCCATGGTTTAACAGATGAAATAACCACACATGGTTATATGGCGATATAACCAGCTAGTTTTCCGAGCTGCATACGTATCCCGTACCCGCAGCATTTCTGTAATGTTCCTTATTGTGACACCACATCAGTGTTATCACAATTCTGTGTATTGTAGGGGCAATCTTGTATGGGATAATAAAAAGGAGTTCAAGCAATGGAAACAAACGGCAGGAATCCCATAATGCCGGGTAGGCCTATATAGTTACAACCTAAAAGCCCCAAGTACCATTTCTTAGTACAAGAGGAATGGGTAAATCAACGCTGCACCACTCACAGATGTCTCCTTAATGGCAGACCTACCTGTATATTTAGGCAGAATTTGTGAAAGGGATCATGAGGTTTGTACTTATAGTAACATGCATACAGAACAGTATTCAAAACTTTCACTTCACTAAAGATATACATGTATATGTGAAGTGTAGTTATTGATATCCATCTGAAAAGGGGATTTGTTTTTGCCTTTTGGGTGATCAGATTTTGGAGGCATTGTGTATTTCTTTTTTAATCTTCAGGGGTTGGGTGCTTTTGAGATTTGATTCAGTGTAGCAAATTGTCTGCACTTGAATTTCCAGTGGAAATTCAGAATTCGAAAATGGTACGAGAAAGGATGGTCTAAATTGTGTGAAATTTTGGTCAAAACTTGCCCATACAGTAAAAAAAAAAAACCAAAGTAATTTCGGGCGATTCACAATGCAATGCGCCACCAAGAGTTTTCCACAGAGTTAATGTTTCCCAGTGCATTGTGGGAGATGGTCGACAAATTCGCAGAGCAGGATATTTGAAATTCTTAGTTTTTTTCCGGCAAGCAGCTTCGCAAGTGTGTGATTTGAGTATATGTTGCCCATTTCTTCTCTTTTGGTCAATGTGGTGTTTTTTGATAGGCGGCAGAAAAATGCCCCAATCCATAACAAATTAGTCCAAATTGTCTACGGACACTTATTCAAATGGGCCATTTTTTGTCAACTGTAAACTTGAAAAATGGACTCTCCATAGCAAACTCTTGGTGGTGCACTGCATTGTGAATCGGCCGAAAGCATGATCTATCTCTACGACAAAACACAAAAACAAATACTGCTGAAATGATTTCATTAAACAAATGTATTAATGATGTGGGGGAAAATATCTGTGAGGGTTTTTAAATTGCTATTATGAATAAAAGTGACTACTTGGGCTTAGTCGTAAATACCATATATATTCTACGGAATCACTTCGTTTTAAGACTTTGTCAATAACTGCTAACTTGAATTGTCAATTTTTTTAATTAAATAAACATTTGACTCTTCAGAAGATAATCGTAATGTGCAATTTCCTGTATGTTTTGTTTTTATATATTTTTATTATTTTATTCTATTCTATATTTTAGATACTGAAGCTCCGGAAGTCACTTGTCCCACTAGTGTCCCATCCATGAGTACTGACAGTGGGATGTCAACTGCCATTGTACCCTGGTCACCACAGCCTTCAGCTACTGACAATGTGGACGTATTTGATTCCAGTAACATCACATGTCAAGATGAAGCTGGCAACCTAGTAGTGTCCAATGGCACTTATGCATTAGGTCTGACGACAGTGACATGCAACGCTACTGATGTCGCTGGCAATGCAGGGTCATGCAATTTCACCATTACAGTCATAGGTAAGTGTGTTCCTGTAAGTCACAGGCTCTAAGATGGAGGGTGTACTTTTGGTCATGTTCATCAGATTTTGTCTTCCAGGTGAGAAAAGTACTGTCAATACTAAAGGCTGACTAAAATGAAAGGGCAAGAAAGGATAAGGTAGTCGACTGGAGGAGAGGAACAATTTCTTGGATGAATGATTGATGGAAGAGTGTTATTTTAAATTCCAAACACCAAAATGTCAATATAAACTTTTTGATAACTTGAAGATTTACTTTCTGTGCTCATAAACAAGGATATCTCTTGATGAATTTTAACCTTTAAATGTGTCATATAATAACGAAACAAATGCATTTTGTTAAAATAAGAATGAATAATCATGTAGGCCTCTCAAGGATGAGTCGGTTAGTCTTTTGGTTTTGTCTCACACACACACTAGGAGACCAAAGCTTGTGGCTTTTGTTAATTCCTTAGATTCAAAGAGAAAGCAACTTTCATGATTTCTAATCATTAATTGCAGATACCGAAGCTCCGGAAGTCACTTGTCCCACTAGTGTCCCTTCCATGAGTACAGACATTGGAATGTCAACTGCCATTGTACCCTGGTCACCACAGCCATCAGCTACTGACAATGTGGACGTATTTGATTCCAGTAATATCACATGTCAAGATGAAGCTGGCAACATTGTAGTGTCCAATGGAACTTATGCACTAGGTTTGACGACAGTGACATGCAATGCTACTGATGTCGCTGGCAATGAAGGGTCATGTAATTTCACCATCACAGTCATAGGTAAATGTGTTCCTGTAAGCCGCAGGCTCACATGATTAGAGGGATATTTTTTGGTCATATTCAGCAGTTTTTGTCTGCAATTTTTTAAGATATATTTATTTTGTTTGCTATTTTTGAAGATATATATTTTTGAAGAGTGTTGTTCATCATAAAGGCTGAGTAAAATGAAAATGTCAAAGGGCAAGAAAGGGATAAGGTTGTCGGCAGGAGGGAAGAAACATAGGAGAAATTTGTTGGATGAAATATTGATAGTATTGTGCTATTTTTAATTCCAAACAACGAGGTCTGGTTACAAAATTTGGGTAATTTGTGTTCGTTGGCAAGCATCAACAAAGTTGATTGATTTCTTCTTCTTTTTCACGAATTTTGACCTTTGAATGGGTTCTTTAAAAAGGAACTACTACTTTTGTTATAATAAGTATGAATAATGTTGTAGGCCTTGCAAGGAGTCAGTTAATGGTGTTTTGTTTTGTTTCACACGTAATTAAATTAGAGCAAGTGTAGGGCAAGAAAGGGATAAGGTTGTCGGCTGGAGGGAAGGAACGGAAAAAACAGTAGCTGGATAGATGATTGATAGAAGAGTGCTATTTTTGATTCCAAACAACAGCATCTCATTAAAAACTTTAAGATAACTTGAAGAATTATTGTTTGTGATCATCAAGAACTTTGATTTATTTCTCTTGATGAATTGTTACCTTTGAATGTGCCATCAGGATAAAAGTTAAAAATGCGTTTGTTCAAATAATAATGACTAATCTTGTAGGCCTCGCAAGGATCATGAGTCGGTTAGTCTTTTGGTTTTGTCTCACACACACGGAAATCAAAGTTTTTGGCTTTTGCTGATTCCTGACATACCAAGAGAAAGCAACTTTCATTATTTCTAATCCTTAATTAACAGATACTGAAACTCCGGAAGTCACTTGTCCTAGTAGTGTCCCATCCATGAGTACAGACAGTGGGATGTCAACTGCCAATGTACTCTGGTCACCACAACCATCAGCTACTGACAATGTGGACGTCTTTGATTCCAGTAACATCACATGCCAAGATGAAGCTGGCAACATTGTAGTGTCCAATGGAACTTATGCATTAGGTTTGACGACAGTGACATGTAATGCTACTGATGTCGCTGGTAATGAAGGGTCATGTAATTTCACCATTACAGTCATTGGTAAGTGTGTTCCTGTAAGTCGCAGGCCTACTGATTGTTATTTTCGTCATGTTCAGCAGTTTTGTTTTCTATTATTGGAGAGTCTTGTTCATCATAAAGGCACAGTAAAATGAAAGTGTCCAAGGGCAAGAAATGGATGAGGTTTTCGGCAGGAGGAAAGGAACAGAGGAAACATTTTTTGGATGAATGATTGATAGAAGAGTGATATTTTTAATCCAATCAACAAAGTCTGGTTACAAAATTTTGGATAATTTGTGTTTGTCATGTTTGTGGGCTAGCACAAAAATGTTTGATTGATTTTAATTTTTTGATGAATTTGGACCTTTGAATGGGTTCTTTAAAAAGGAACATCTGCTTTGTTGAAATAAGTATAAATAATGTTGTAGGCCTTGCACGGATGAGTTGGTTAATGGTCGTCGGTTTTGTTTCACACACAATTAATAAGAGCAAGTGTTAAAGGGCAAGATAGGGATAAGGTTGTCGACTGGAGGGAAGGAACAGAGGAGGCAGTCGTTGGATGGATGATTGATAGAAGAGTGCTACTTTTAATTCCAAACAACATCATCTCATTAAAAACTTCAAGATAACTTGAAGAATTATTGTTTGTGATCATCAAGAAATTTGATTTTTTTTTCTCTTGATGAATTTTTACCTTTGAATGAGCAATAAGGATAAAAGTGTGTTTGTTAAAATACGGATGAAAAATCTTGTAGGCCTCGCAAGGATGAGTCGGTTAGTCTTTTGGTTTTGTCTCACACACATGGAAATCAAAGTTTGTGGCTTTTGCTAATTCCTGACATACCAAGAGAAAGCAACTTTCATGATTTCTAATCCTTCATTTGCAGATACTGAAACTCTGGAAGTCACTTGTCCTAGTAGTGTCCCTTCCATGAGTACAGACAGTGGAATGTCAACTGCCATTGTACCCTGGTCACCACAGCCATCAGCTACTGACAATGTGGACGTATTTGATTCCAGTAACATCACATGTCAAGATGAAGCTGGCAACATTGTAGTATCCAATGGAACTTATGCATTAGGTCTGACGACAGTTACATGCAATGCTACTGATGTCGCTGGTAATGAAGGGTCATGCAATTTCACCATTACAGTCATAGGTAAGTGTGTTCCTGTAAGTCACAGGCTCTCATGTGGAGGGTGTACTTTTGGTCATGTTCATCAGATTTTGTCTTCCAGGTGGAAAAAGTACTGTCAATACTAAAGGCTGACTAAAATGAAAGGGCAAGAAAGGATAAGGTAGTCGACTGGAGGAGAGGAACAATTTGTTGGATGAATGATTGATGGAAGAGTGTTATTTTAAATTCCAAACACCCAGATGTCAATATAAACTTTTTGATAACTTGAAAATTTACTTTCTGTGCTCATAAACAAGGATATCTCTTGATGAATTTTAACCTCTAAATGTGTCATATAATAACGAAACAAATGCTTTTGTTAAAATAAGAATGAATAATCATGTAGGCCTCTCAAGGATGAGTCGGTTAGTCTTTTGGTTTTATCTCACACACACACTAGGAGACCAAAGCTTTTGGCTTTTGTTAATTCCTGAGATTCAAAGAGAAAGCAACTTTCATGATTTCTAATCATTAATTGCAGATATCGAAGCTCCGGAAGTCACTTGTCCCAATAGTGTCCCATCCATGAGTACAGACATTGGAATGTCAACTGCCATTGTACCCTGGTCACCACAGCCATCAGCTACTGACAATGTGGACGTATTTGATTCCAGTAACATCACATGTCAAGATGAAGCTGGCAACATTGTAGTGTCCAATGGAACTTATGCACTAGGTTTGACGACAGTGACATGCAATGCTACTGATGTCGCTGGCAATGAAGGGTCATGCAATTTCACCATCACAGTCATTGGTAAGTGTGTTCCTGTAAGCCGCAGGCTCACATGATTCGAGGGATATTTTTTGGTCATATTCAGCAGTTTTTGTCTGCAATTTTTTAAGATATATTTATTTTGTCTGCTATTTTTGAAGATATATATTTTTGAAGAGTGTTGTTCATCATAAAGGCTGAGTAAAATGAAAGTGTCAAAGGGCAAGAAAGGGATAAGGTTGTCGGCAGGAGGGAAGAAACATAGGAGAAATTTGTTGGATGAAATATTGATAGTATTGTGCTATTTTTAATTCCAAACAACGAGGTCTGGTTACAAAATTTGGGTAATTTGTGTTCGTTGGCAAGCATCAACAAAGTTGATTGATTTCTTCTTCTTTTTCACGAATTTTGACCTTTGAATGGGTTCTTTAAAAAGGAACTACTGCTTTTGTTATAATAAGTATGAATAATGTTGTAGGCCTTGCAAGGTGTCGGTTAATGGTGTTTTGTTTTGTTTCACACATAATTAAATTAGAGCAAGTGTAGGGCAAGAAAGGGATAAGGTTGTCGGCTGGAGGGAAGGAACGGAAAAAACAGTAGCTGGATAGATGATTGATAAAAGAGTGCTATTTTTGATTCTAAACAACAGCATCTCATTAAAAACTTTAAGATAACTTGAAGAATTATTGTTTGTGATCATCAAGAACTTTGATTTATTTCTCTTGATGAATTGTTACCTTTGAATGTGCCATCAGGATAAAAGTTAAAAATGCGTTTGTTCAAATAATTATGACTAATCTTGTAGGCCTGGCAAGGATCATGAGTCGGTTAGTCTTTTGGTTTTGTCTCACACACACGGAAATCAAAGTTTTTGGCTTTTGCTGATTCCTGACATACCAAGAGAAAGCAACTTTCATGATTTCTAATCCTTAATTAACAGATACTGAAACTCCGGAAGTCACTTGTCCTAGTAGTGTCCCATCCATGAGTACAGACAGTGGGATGTCAACTGCCAATGTACTCTGGTCACCACAACCATCAGCTACTGACAATGTGGACGTCTTTGATTCCAGTAACATCACATGCCAAGATGAAGCTGGCAACATTGTAGTGTCCAATGGAACTTATGCATTAGGTTTGACGACAGTGACATGTAATGCTACTGATGTCGCTGGTAATGAAGGGTCATGTAATTTCACCATTACAGTCATTGGTAAGTGTGTTCCTGTAAGTCGCAGGCCTACTGATTGTTATTTTCGTCATGTTCAGCAGTTTTGTTTTCTATTATTGGAGAGTCTTGTTCATCATAAAGGCACAGTAAAATGAAAGTGTCCAAGGGCAAGAAATGGATGAGGTTTTCGGCAGGAGGAAAGGAACAGAGGAAACATTTTTTTGGATGAATGATTGATAGAAGAGTGATATTTTTAATCCAATCAACAATGTCTGGTTACAAAATTTTGGATAATTTGTGTTTGTCATGTTTGTGGACTAGCACAAAAATGTTTGATTGATTTTATTTTTTTGATGAATTTGGACCTTTGAATGGGTTCTTTAAAAAGGAACATCTACTTTTGTTAAAATAAGTATGAATAATGTTGTAGGCTTGCAAGGATGAGTCGGTTAATGGTCTTCGGTTTTGTTTCACACACAATTCAATAAGAGCAAGTGTTAAAGGGCAAGATAGGGATAAGGTTGTCGACTGGGGGAAGGAACAGAGGAGGCAGTTGTTGGATGGATGATTGATAGAAGAGTGCTACTTTTAATTCCAAACAACATCATCTCATTAAAAGCTTCAAGATAACTTGAAGAATTATTGTTTGTGATCATCAAGAAATTTGATTTTTTTTTTCTCTTGATGAATTTTTACCTTTGAATGAGCAATAAGGATAAAAGTGTGTTTGTTAAAATACGGATGAAAAATCTTGTAGGCCTCGCAAGGATGAGTCGGTTAGTCTTTTGGTTTTGTCTCACACACATGGAAATCAAAGTTTTTGGCTTTTGCTAATTCCTGACATACCAAGAGAAAGCAACTTTCATGATTTCTAATCCTTAATTTGCAGATACTGAAACTCCGGAAGTCACTTGTCCCAATAGTGTCCCTTCCATGAGTACAGACAGTGGGATGTCAACTGCCATTGTACCCTGGTCACCACAGCCATCAGCTACTGACAATGTGGACGTATTTGATTCCAGTAACATCACATGTCAAGATGAAGCTGGCAACATTGTAGTGTCCAATGGAACTTATGCATTAGGTCTGACGACAGTTACATGCAATGCTACTGATGTCGCTGGCAATGCAGGGTCATGCAATTTCACCATCACAGTCATAGGTAAGTGTGTTCCTGTAAGTCACAGGCTCTCATGTGGAGGGTGTACTTTTGGTCATGTTCATCAGATTTTGTCTTCCAGGTGAGAAAAGTACTGTCAATACTAAAGGCTGACTAAAATGAAAGGGCAAGAAAGGATAAGGTAGTCGACTGGAGGAGAGGAACAATTTGTTGGATGAATGATTGATGGAAGAGTGTTATTTTAAATTCCAAACACCCAAATGTCAATATAAACTTTTTGATAACTTGAAAATTTACTTTCTGTGCTCATAAACAAGGATATCTCTTGATGAATTTTAACCTTTAAATGTGTCATATAATAACGAAACAAATGCTTTTGTTAAAATAAGAATGAATAATCATGTAGGCCTCTCAAGGATGAGTCGGTTAGTCTTTTGGTTTTGTCTCACACACGCACTAGGAGACCAAAGCTTGTGGCTTTTGTTAATTCCTGAGATTCAAAGAGAAAGCAACTTTCATGATTTCTAATCCTTAATTGCAGATACCGAAGCTCCGGAAGTCACTTGTCCCAATAGTGTCCCATCCATGAGTACAGACATTGGAATGTCAACTGCCATTGTACCCTGGTCACCACAGCCATCAGCTACTGACAATGTGGACGTCTTGGATTCCAGTAATATCACATGTCAAGATGAAGCTGGCAACATTGTAGTTTCCAATGGAACCTATGCGTTAGGTTTCACGACAGTGACATGCAATGCTACTGATGTCGCTGGCAATGAAGATTCATGTAATTTCACCATTACAGTCATAGGTGAGTGTGTTCCTGTAAAAGTCACAGGCTTTCTGGTGGAGGGTGTATTTTTGGTCACATTCAGCTTTTTTGGTCTCCCATTTCAGAAAAGTACTTTCAATCCTAAAGGCTGAGTAAAATGAAAGTGTAAAAGGGCAAGGATGGGATGAAGTTTGGGTGCTGTTGTCCAATGGTTACGGGGTTCGACTCGTGTGTCGTGGTACATGGGTTCGAATCCTGACCGTTGGAACATGGTGCTTGTGCTCTTGAGCAAGGCACTTTACCATTATTGCTCCGTCTTTTGGATGGGACGTAAAGCCGTAGGTCCCGTGTGTTGTTGCATGTTAAAGAACACAGTAACACTTACCGCTAAGAGAAGGGGTTTTCCCGGTGTTTCTGGCAGTGGCTGCAATATGCGCCGCAGCACCTTGTAAACCTTTATAAAGGTGCTACATAATGGGTTTCATATTTTTCATAAACTTTATTTTCCTTTCTTTAATAATAGACATATCTCCAGTGCCTTGAGTACCTAATAGTTGGTAGATACATGCGCTATATAAGACTTCGATATTATATATTATTATTATTAAAGTTGTCGGCTGGCGGGAAGGAGCGGAGGAGGAAGTGATTGGATGTATGATTTATTGAAGAGCGTTATCTTTAATTGTAAACAACAACATCTTATTACAAAATTTTGGATAACTTGAACAATCACTGTTTGTAATCATCAAGAAATTTGATTTATTTCTCTTGATGAATTTGAACTTTGAATGCGTTACTTAAAAATGAACAAGTGCTTATGTTCAAATAAGTAAGAAACAAACTTGTAGGCCTTGAAAGGACTAGTTGGTTAGTCTTTGGTTTTAACTCACACACAGGAAATAAAAGCTTTTGGCTTTTGTTTATTCCTGAGATAATCCTTTATTGCAGATACCGAAGCTCCGGAAGTCACTTGTCCCACTAGTGTCCCATCCATGAGTACAGACAGTGGACTGTCAACTGCCATTGTACCCTGGTCACCACAGCCATCAGCTACTGACAATGTGGACGTATTTGATTTCAGTAACATCACATGCCAAGATGAAGCTGGCAACATAGTAGTGTCCAATGGAACTTATGCATTAGGCTTGACGACAGTGACATGCAATGCTACTGATGTCGCTGGCAATGAAGGGTCATGTAATTTCACCATCACAGTCATAGGTAAATGTGTTGGGTTTTTTTTAGCAACACAAATGTAACGTCTTATTGAAAGAGACTTCGACTGAATTTCGAATTATTTATAATATATTTTATTTGTTTTGAATCATACCATTGGTTCAACTGAATGATATACCGTGGATAATAGCAATGGTTGCAATCAACGGTTAACCACGGATTATACATTCAGACGCATGCGTTGAATTCCTCCTATAACAACCATGCATTAATACCAAAAAAAAACACATTTGAGTTACAATGTATTTAAATTGAATGTGAATGCTACTTTATTCATCTACTGTTACTTTTTTAAACGACTAGGTTGATTAAAAATTCTTTTCAAAATTGAAACAAAAATCTCAAATTATGTTTTTTTGACTGGATAATTATATGATTTCATAAATACACGTGCTTGCATCTTTCCTGAAAATAGTTGAACATTTAAAATGAAAAGTTCAGTTTTGAAATTGTGTTTGATGTCTGCCCTTTTACCAGAATTTCAACTCATTGAAAGTGCTGACAGTATTGGCCAGGGCATTTTGATACATAAAATGGGGATTGAACATTACATGTCCCATGTATGCATCATTTTCATGGTCCTTAGTCATGGACACTGTTGTAATAATGTTTATGCAGGCGGCAAATGAGATAATTTAGAGTAAAACAAAATCAAGGCAATTTCTATACAATACTTATTTCAAAAAAAAAAACTTGCAGAATGTACAATGTTCTTGAAGCAAAATCATATACATCAGCGGGGCATGTACATCAACGAGTTGTCATTATACAAGTGATAAAAATCGTGAAAAAGAAAACAAGAACACAAATAACTTCACCCTCAGTTTTGGCTGATGTGATTACTCAAAGGGCTGTCAAATGGAAGAACATCGTGCATGGACAAGAAATGTTTATGACCAACATTAATTAACGTTCAGTACTGTTGAGCCAAGGCTGATACATCGTGCCTAGCGGAGCTGGTGTTTTCCCAAAGAAGCCTGTAATGGAGACAGAGAAGTGGGGGGGGGGGAATGGTACTTCTTTTTTTTTAATCAATAAACGTAAATCATTTATAAACATGAGACAATAAATTGCGGGTTTTTAATAGTAGTTTGTATCCAAGTCAGAGAAAATGAAACACCCAAGAACACTTGCACACAAATATGCCCCGGGCTCCTTCGACTAATAGGAATACCAAAATGCGCATGCGCTTCATCTCTAAGAATGCGTGTGGCATGCGCATGAGCTAAACATCAAAAGCTTCTAATTCTGGTTTCCGGATTCCACTGTACACAAGTAAGAAACTCCCATCAAAATATATGTATAACCAGACCCATGCCAACCATAAAAAATATGATTCAATACAACAAAACTGAATATAGAAATAAAGATACAACTGACAATTAACACAAGAAAAACTAGATAAGAAAAACTAGATAAACTACATTAATGAAATATCAAGTAAACTTTAACATTTAACACTATAAGTGAAAACGGAAAGGATAAAGCGTACATTTGATAAAAAACCCCAAAACGACAAAAGCAGAACGTTTATAGACAAAAGGCAAGACGGAACAAGACAAAAAGAGATGTGGCAAAAGAAGAACATATAACTAAGACGAGACAAAAAGAGAAAAAAGGAGGACATGACGAGTTAAGACGATACGTAATTAAGACAGAACGAGAAGATGAGACAAAAGAAGACGAGACTCGAAGAAAGAACACAATTTACAACGAGACATTGATGACAAGACTTGAAAGACAAAACAGAAATAGACCGAAACAAAAAGATCTTAAACGATAATACGAGACGAGAGTTAATGAAGGAATGATAAACTGGAACATAAATACAGAAAGACATACAAAAACATATGTTACAAACAAGGAACAAGAGGAAAAAACACAAAGTAAACAATAACAGCGACATCCTATATTAGCAGATCCTACGCTTTTTGTCTGTCTGATGTATGTCTGTCTCATATGTCTGTCCCACGTCTGTGTGTCACGTTGTTTTTTTGTAAAAGGCCTTAGGAGTGTACGGAAGCACAAAATGTAACGGCTAATGGAGAGGCTTAGTTATATAATAACACTGGTCTTTAAATGGCATGTGCTCCGATTTCACACTCCTCTGGAATCACGGTTTGCACTTGATCAAAATGAATTGCTTACAGCTGCGATTATGAGTGTTTACGTCACTTTCGCGAAGACGCTTAATTGAGAAATGGATTAATGTGCTTTTTGCTTTGCACTAACAGATGTTGAAGCCCCTGTGATTGTATACTGTCCTCAAAATATGGTAAATGAGACAGCCGAGGCAACACTGAGCTTCACGTGGACTCCACCAAACGCAACCGATAACGTCGACTCGACGGAAAATATAACAGTTTCCTCATCACATAACCCTGGGGATAACTTCACTGCTGTTCAGGTCACAGAGGTCACATATGCATTCACGGATACTGCAAACAACACGGCAACAACATGTGTCTTCAACATTACTGTAATTGGTGAGTATACCAATATTGTATACCAGTGTTGTCTGTTTATATGTGTTAGGCTTTTCTCCACAAGCCTCGGTCTAAATGAACAGCCCCATACTTCTCACCCTCCTGTAATACAGTTAATCGTTTGTAGTTTCAGATATATGTACTATTATCTTTTATTTTATTTATATAATTACCCTTTTTTATTTGAAAAATTAATTCGACTTACTTGTGGAAAGTATGTAAATAGAAGTTTTGAATTGACGGAAACGGGAACGGGAATGCAAACGCGAACACAACGCAAACACAAATGCAAACGCAAACGCAAACGCAACGTAGGTTCTTCAGAATGCCACGATTGGCTTTGACAAAAATTAGATGAAATGTTTCAGGAATTCAATCATAAAGACATTTACTTCTATCATTCTTGGGTAAATAGATCGCTTGGCTGGTTAGGAGGTAAGTAGCCAAAAAGTGCAGATTCAAAAATATAGGATGGGACGTTGTATTATCGTGGTACGAACCACGTTTCCCGATCGGAATAGAGATTGCTCCCCAACCGTCCTGAATTGTCCTCTCTTTTGTGTGGTATAACTCTTACTTTTCAAATTGATTTAAATCAAATTCGACGGTGGTGTGATTGATTCCATGTACGATGCCTGTGAAAGTAGACATGCTCGGAATATGCGAACGGAGTTAGACTCCATATTATCGCGGTAGGCGAGGCGGCCGGAAGGGAAGTGGTTTTTATATTGATCTCAACTTCTTTATTCATAGTTAATGTTTGACCAAAACATCCCCTGAATAAAGTCTAATATTTCCCTGTAAGGCCTGCAGGATGATTTCTTAAGACTCTGCCACTCCCCCGAAAGAGACAAAAAGCACTTAGACAAGTCTACTGATTGGCAAGTGTGGGGGCACAATTCACTTTACACGATGCGCCATTTTATTGCTAACGCGCCGTCCTTATTTTGATTCCGTAAAACGATTTCGCGGTGGAAATATCGTCCTTCGACGTCATTTTGCGTTTACAGCTGTAGAATGGGAACCAGACAATGGAACTGTCATGGAAAGAGCACCATTAAAGATTTATGTTAACATATCGACGATACCTTTTAGCAGACACGGTGAGGGAAAATCTGCAAGTTTTGGAAAACGTGGATATCTGTAAAACGTCATTAACAGTCCCGAAAGACACAACATTTTTAAATCGTTCTTTTCATACAACTCAGCATAAAGTCCTTAATGCCTGAACAAGATAAAAACCGCCACTTGAAGGAGTTTTGGCAACACAAAAAAAAGAAATGTCTCATCCAACGATAATAGAGATGCCGCGATGATTTAGAGTCCGACTATACCTCAGTGTGGCAATTGTGTTTTGCTTCCTAGACGACTAGCCTATGATCCCTAGAGTCTTTTGATCGTTCCGAAATGACTTGTGTAACCTTAAGCAGTCTTCTTTTAATTCTAATGACCCATTATGTGTGTGAAATCTTGAACAATTTTATCTATTTCTAGAAAATACTGATGCAATAATGCTTATCAATGTGGCTTTCCGCATCTACTGTGCATTTGCAGTGATCACCAACTTTATTTTCAATGTTGTGTTTTGATGTCTTCAACATCGTTTTATCTCATAATTTCCCTCAAAATACAATACCCGCCCTCTATCCACGTCATTCCTTTTGGTGTTGAATATCGCTAACTAGCTCGGCGAGTCCAATAACCCAGAAATCAATTTTCGTTCTCTTAAGCCTAAGTTATAGGAATGGGGCCCATGCGTAACTAAACATCATCCTCACCATGACATGTTCCTCACCAGTTCATACCTTGAATTCATTTTCATATACTCTATTTGCAGTGTTCGTTTTGTATCTAATATTGTAAAATGCAAGTTTTGGGTCATTTTTTGTCGTCCGTTTGTCCTTTGCAGATACTGGTGTTCCTGTGTTTATCACATGCCCAAATAGGCTGCAGTATACACTTGCGGCAGGACAGAGCAGGGCTCTTGTCGATTTTGCCGTACCGAGAGTTGAGGATAATTCTGGTGAAGTTATCGTTCCGGTGTCTGACCCACAAATTATGCTCCCAGCGTATTTCTCCTCTGGAGAAATGTTGATCAGCTACAATGCAACAGATGCGTCGGGAAACAGTGCTGAACCTTGTGTCTTTACTTTGATTATTAATGGTAGGTAACATATGAAACTGTATGCTATCCAATAAGAATTTTCCCCATGATATACTAAAAGAGACATATGAAATATGTATTGACTTAGACACATATTAGGTTGATTATGCGACCATGTAAGTATTTTATTTGATGTCATGACAAGTGTATCAGGAATTAGGGACAGAATCGATCTTGCTGAAAGAAAATGCAAAAACGAAACTGGTTCTAGGGATGAAGTAGGCCATCAGCCGGGGGTTTGGTCAGTATCGAATTAGGGCATAAATGGTTATAGTGCGCATGCGCAAGGTAGTACCGCTCCTAGAGTGGTAACAAGCATTTTGATGGACATTTTGGGGAAAAAAGGTGATAGCACCCAAAAGCTGCCACCGCTGCAGTGCTATCACATATTTTCCAACTCTGGAGGTGTATACCTTGCCAAAATTCGCTATGAGGATTATTCCCCTCATTTGATACCGGTGGCCAAAATTTTGGACCGAGGCTGATGGCCTAAAGGGGAATGTCAAACATACTTTTTTCGATTTATTAATCATTTTTTGTATAAGTGACGATTGACCTCAAAATATGATATTCTTTGTTAAATTGTAGCACCCATCTTCCCAAAGAGACACGTTTGAAAGATAACTTGGGCCTACATTTCACGCCATTGTTGTTCAGTCCCATCCAAGGATGACCTTATCTTCAAGTGTTGATCCGAAATTAAGACACGTTTAACTTTTTCCTTGTTCTGTGTAATGTTTGTGCTTTCTAGATGAAGAGAGTCCAGTTTTCACTGGCTGTCCACAGTCTCCCGTGCACCCTCTCGCTACCGACCCCAGTAACAACACGGCCAGCTACGAGTGGGTTGCTCCTATGGCTACAGATAACGTCGCAGTTACTGCAGTCAATTCGTCCTATACAAGTCCAGCATTGCTTCCCATTGGAAATACCACCATCCAATACATTGCTTATGACGCTGCTGGAAATACTGCCATATGCGAATTTGAAGTTCAAGTTGTTGGTCAGTACAAGCACTCTATGAATTATACCTCATAATTAGGCAAAGCTTGAAGCAAACTTAACTTATTATGATTTCTCTTTGTCATGTCTAAACAAAGGCCTTTGTTTGTCTGAACAGTGAATCCTTAAGAAATAGTGATAATAGAATATCCCATCAATGTTCAAACACTTCTACCTTCTACTATTTACATGAACTGCAAACAGGGGCGGCGGTACCCACCCCCCGATTTTCCCACGCCAACAAAAGTGTCCCTCTCGCGGTCATGGATGTGCCCTCTCGAGATGGAAACAAACTGTCCCTCCAACGCACACATGAAAGAATTACAAATTGTCTCCTCTTTTGTAATGCAAAAGTGCCACTCAAAAAACTGGCCTGTACAAAAGTAAAAGTGCTACTTAAGCGAATAAAATGGCCATTGAATATTTGGCCATCAACAGTAGACAGTGTCCCTCTCATGATAACAAAAGGGTCCCTTTGCAGAGGCCTAACTAGTCAAATACGAGGGCGGACCCAGAGAGGTTACTGCCGGGATGTGCCGGAGGCCGAAGGACTCTCTCAAGTGAAAAATTACCTAACTATACGGCTCGTACTATTTCAGGAATAGGCCTACGTACTGTTTTTTTTTTTTAGTGAGGGATTTAAGACTTTAACCTTGTTTTCAAGCAAACTTTTTTAAAAGTGTATTTCAATGTTGTTAGTAAATTTTGTTCCGGGTAACAAGTATTCCTTTACAAGTTTCTCCTCCACAATTTCTCCTCCTTCACACGGACGGAAGGTACCTCTTTTTCTGAGCAAGTGCCCTTTTTTGGTGATGCCGGCCCCCCGTTTGAAAAGCGTTCCGCTGCCGCTGACTGCAGACAAGTTATGATATCTCATCTTGTTTAAATTACAGTTTCCCTTTTTTTGCCACAGATTTGTGCATTTTTAAAAGTAAATTTAAGAATATTTTAAAATTTGAATAAAGAAATTAACTGGAGTGGGGTTTGAACCTGTGACCTCCTGATTGCTGTAATTCTGCTGCTCTACCAACTCAGCTATCCAGCCCTATGTTACCGGTTCCCCAGTTTGTCAATGTCTTTGTTCAAGGGGCCCTAGTCAGAAGCCATAAGTGCCCCTGTTGCCCTTAAAATATTCGGACAGGAGATTGCCAATCCTGCACATAATCCCTTACTCAGCATTCTATTGTTTTGTCTGTTGTTTTGGTTTATTTTACAGACTTGGAAGCTCCTACTATTATCGGTTGTCGAGCTGATATAACCAACATAACCGACACTGGCTTGAGTAACGCCACAGTCTACTGGCAAGAGCCCACATTCACTGACAATGACAGAGTATCTGCAAATGAAAGTACACACAGGCCAGGTGACGTTTTCCCACTGGGGAACACCACCGTCATGTACAATGTCACTGATATCTCCGGTAACATGGCAAACTGCACATTCCTGGTCACCGTCCAAGGTAATATTTAGAATTATTTCGACTTTATTTTTCGTATTTTGCACTTTATGTAATGGAAAGGTTTTTGTCATCCCAAGTGGTTCCCGCACTTTCTAAATAAAGTATGAAGATAAAAATGTGTCAATTGATGACTGACATCTTAAAGAAGTCAGTTGATTGATTTTGTCTAATTTTGAATCAAATTAACCCATATATTCTATCACAGGGTAATTTTGGATTTTATTTGACCCATTTTTAATAAAACTGTATTTTCATCTTTTTTGTTGACAGATGATGAGCCGCCCACATTCTCTAATTGTCCACAGGTTATACTAACTGGTACGGATCCTGGCGAAGCCACAAAAAACGTCACATGGGTGACACTGGAGTACCAGGACAATGT
Source organism: Patiria pectinifera (assembly GCA_029964075.1). Taxonomy (NCBI): domain Eukaryota; kingdom Metazoa; phylum Echinodermata; class Asteroidea; order Valvatida; family Asterinidae; genus Patiria; species Patiria pectinifera. The sequence goes on along the minus strand of CM057142.1, from coordinate 10,609,900 downwards.
CGATGTGGATAATGTGGTCAGCAGCCACGAGTCTGGTGACACTTTCAACCTTGGAAACACCAGTGTGACTATCTCTGCAACGGATGAAACACAGAATACCGCCAACTGCTCTTTTGTCGTCACTGTGGTCGGTAAGTTGGCATGAAGCATGTTTCCTTTATAAATTTGTAAAAAATAATGAGTCTGTGATAGTGAAATATGATGTGTTAGTGAAGATTGTCAGAACATTTTTCTGGTCGTGATAATTAGTGAATTATCTGTTGATACTTTTCTACTGTGGTACCGGTAGCCATGCATTTCAGATGTTTTGTTTTCCGTTGTAGCAAATTCAGTAAGTCTTTTTGAGATGTGGCAGACACAATCAAAAGACATCCACCAAAACCAAATTGCATCGTCCTATTGTATCCACTAAACATATCTTGAGAAGGCTTATTATGTCAACTCCTGCCACAGGGATACAACATTCGCAAGAGACTAAGTCAGTGTGCCAGAGATTGAACATCTCTATATGTTATCCTGATGCCAAACCTCAAATAAAAGAAATGGGCCTCGTTTGTGATCAACTTAACGTGTTCCACGTGTATACGTGTAAAGATCAGTAGAAGTCTTGTTTTTAAAATGACTAGTTCCTATAAAAGGGATGGGATTCATTCAGTAACTGTCTTATGTGGCCCACAGTCATGAAAGTAAAGTGACATTAATTTTGATTGTGTGCCAACAGTCTCGTCATGCAAATACACAATTTTTATTATTACCATCATCCATCCAATTCTGCAAAATATGGACCGTTTCGCTATGTTTAAAATTGATTGTTTTGAAATTAACTCCAATCTTTAAATTTCTTGTAATCTGCAAGGATTTCTAAAAAAAAAAATCTTAATTCACTTTCCACCTCCTGTATCCATTGCTATTTCCAGACGATGAACCACCAAGTTTCAACATCTGTCCCGGCAATGTAGTCAACACCACTGACCCTGGAATGAATTCATCCGTCGTCTATTGGCAAGAGCCTGTAGTCACGGATAATGTTAGAGTTGTCACCAACGGTAGTTCCCACAGCCCTGGTGATATCTTTCCTCTTGGGAGCACCAACGTCACTTACAATGTCAGTGACGGCGCTGGGAACACCAACAACTGCTCATTCGTCGTGCTTGTAGAAGGTGAGTTTGCGTGGCCAGATGCTTTTAATATTCAAAGTTGAACAAATGAGTTGACTGGAGTGGGATTTGAACCTGCGAGCTCATGACTGCCATTTCAGTGCTCTACCAACAATTTATCAGAAAGTTATATAGGTTTTGGGTTCCAAAGACAGATGTCCATTTAGCGCTGCCCACTGCGCAGTGACAGCTACGCATTGGTTTCTCCACTGCTGCATTGTACGTAATTGAACGCATGTAAAACTTTTCTTTCACTTTTTACTTTACACAGCTGTGATTGGTTAAAAAAAATATTTGGGGTGGAGTTTAATAACTGGGCCTATTCTTTAACTGATAACGATTGCAAAATTTCATTATAAAGTGTAAGTTACATTTTTTATATGTCTCATATAGTATGAAGTAGTTCCAAGTTTTGACTTTAAACACAAGGTTCCATGTACGTGTCGTTAATAAAACCTCTACATCAAAACCAAATTATGACGGTATCTGATATCCATAACATATACTTTCATAGAATGCGTCTTTGAACAAAAACAAATGTTTCGGGTTTGCCTTTTTGGGGGTTACCCTGTATAACATTTTATCCTTTAAACATGAAAAAAGTAATACTGCTGCAAACTGCTTACTGACTGGATGGACCTGAAATATATAAATCTAAAAATTCATGTGGCCTGACGTTGCAAACTTAGCAAGTTCTTCTTCAGAGGCTAAAACAGAAATGTTATCCTTTAAGCAACATATTTGTCTTGTTTTCGGTGATCTACTGATTCTCATTTTGTTGGTTCAAGATTACCGTCTCTGTTTTAAAACTTGTTTTCAGATGACGAACCTCCTGAGTTACTGTGTCCAATTTATGTGGTCAACAGCACGGATCCTAGTCAGAATTCCTCTGTTGTCTTCTGGGAAGATCCCATGTTCACTGACAATGTTGGTGTCGTTAGAAATGAAAGCTCTCATAGTCCAGGCGACATGTTTCCCTTGGGGAATACCACCGTTACCTACACAGTCAGTGACAGCGCTGGGAACATGGCCAACTGCTCATTTCTTGTTAATATTGAAGGTAAGCTTCTGGTGGGTTAGCATATGTCTCATGAAGTTGACACCCTCAACCGGGGGAGAGGGGGTGGTGGGCTTGGGCTTTGGAGTGTCCCAGTAATGGCAGCCACTCCAGGTAACCGTTAAAATTGTATAGCTGAAAATTGGTTTATATAGCTGAAATGGTGCTCTTTGGGAAGAAACACACGTCACCGGTATATTATAGAGCGCAATATGTGTGTTTGGTTTGGGGTATATGTGTGTTCCCCGCAAAGTGGGTCAGGCAGGGAAGCAGCCTCCATCCCCCTCGAAGCGGGCGAGGTGAATTTGGGTTCGCCCTTTGAAGTAGGCGTTTGCCATGTGAAGCCGGTGAGGTGAAGCCTCACTTGAAAAACAAATTCCAATTGGAATAGTGAAACCGATGCACTTGGTGCTAAGTCATTAAATGACATTGAGAACCTTTTCTTTTTAAATCCTCTCCAACAAAAGACAGTACCAAGCCCCTCGGTTTCGGTGCCAAATTGAAATTTGTCAGTATTAGAACATGTTCATTCAGGCCTTGAAATTGTGTAGCTCTTTAGTCCCTTTAAAGCAAAGACATTTTTTTTTATTTATTCGTTAGAAGCACTTGCAGTAGGTTTTCCTTTGTACCTACATGTAGAACTATTCCAAAGTAAAGTATGGTACTACCTGAAATACATATGTATTTCAATATTTCTGAAACTAATGCTCTCTGCTAAGCCTATTGTCAGAAAGATTAATTTCATATAGAAGTTACAAATATATTTTCATAAACAATTTTGTTTATCCCCACTAAACAGACAAAGAAGCTCCCATGTTTATCAGTTGTCCGGACGATGTATTCAACACCACAGCACCCAGCCAGAATTCAACTGCCGTCTGCTGGCGGGAACCTTCTTTCTCAGACAATGTCGGCATCACAGGCAACGTCAACACTCACAGTCCAGGGGACGTGTTTATATTCGGGAACACCACTGTCACTTACACTATCAGCGATGAAGCTGGAAACATGAACAATTGCTCTTTCGTTGTAACTGTTGAGGGTTAGTAACATTTGACTATTCTGTGTATAAAAAAAGGGCAAAAGTTCTGCAGCCCATTTCACGGAAAGTTTTACTCAACTGACGTAACTCCACTTCAGTTTTTTTTTCTAGATGTGGGAAAGGGCAATCGCCTCAAATCCAAAAGGGTTGAGGGTCGTTATGGATCTTGTCATTGCTCAACTTATCAAGGTTGATGGAACTCACAGCTTTGTGTTTGAAGTCACCAAAAATTGCTATTTTACCTGTGACAGAATATTTGGAGTTATTTTGATTTATATTTCATCGTGTTCTTAATAGACATTGAAGATCCAACCGTGTCCAATTGTCCAACCGACCGAGTCAACGGTACTGATCCTAGCCTGAGTTCATCCCTCGTCTACTGGCAAGAGCCGATTTTCTTTGACAATGTGGCTGTTGCTGGTGACGAAAACACACACGACCCAGGAGATGTGTTTCTTTTGGGGAACACCACTGTTACCTACACTGCCACTGACGGCTCTGGAAACAGAGTCAATTGCTCATTTGTCGTCACTGTTGAAGGTAAGATGGTGATCAATTTGAATCGTTAAAAAAATCAACAGTTACCTGTTGATTCATAAATATCTGGGGCTATTTAGATCCAGGAATCTTACGAAAAGTTTACGTCATGTCAATAAAAAAACCTTGTCATTTGTTTGCAGATACCGAGGCTCCACTTTTCAGCAGCTGCTCGAGCATCACGGTTGCAGTGGATCCCGGACAAGCCACATCTACATTGCAGTGGATGTTACCTGAAGCCTCTGATAACGTAGCTGTGACAATGAACAGCTCTACCTACCAACCTGATGACAGTCTACCCTTGGGGAGGACGCCAGTGACATACATTGTTTACGATGCTGCTGGAAATAATGCCACCTGCAATTTTGATATAACTGTTGAAGGTAACAAACAGCAATCTTAATAATCATAGTTCAATTTGTGTCTTCAAATTAGTGATGTATAAGTGGGAGGTGTGGTGGAGTTGAGCCACCAAGGCCTGTACCGTATGTGCTGCCCAACAATATCTTGGGAATCGAAGCAAAAACAGAGGAGATTATTTATCAAAACGAAATGAGTAACCTCCACAATGCACTCTAGAAAAATGAGACTTCCTAAGTTACTCCCTCCTTGATAATTGGACCTCACTTACGCCAATGCTTTTAATCGCTGTTTTATGTTAGGAATGCCGAAAACAAGAGCAAATCTTTGACAAATTTAAAGAAACCTGCAAACTGAAAGAACAGCACAGCTCAAGTCGTCAAAGTTAGTAGCAATTTTTGGGTGTGCTTGATTTGTTTTATACAGACAATGAGATGCCTAACATTACCTACTGCCCCATGGACGTCACTCTGAACACCACTCGAGGCCAATCAACAGCAGTCTACACAATGCCTACGCCTGTCTGCCAGGACAAGGCAGGGTCTGTAACTCTAACAGCATCCAAGTCTGATGAAGAATACAGCATTGGCGACACTCCTGTCACTATCGCCTGCCTTGACGAGGCGGGAAATATTGACGTCTGCGATTTTACAGTCACTGTTCTAGGTAAATAGTTTACCAGGCGGGAAATATTGGCGTCTGCGATTTTACAGTCACTGTTCTAGGTAAATAGTTTTGTCGTTAAATAAACCAAGGCAAACCGGATAAAGCTTGTCCCAAACTATGCGAAAATATAGTCCATTGATTCCGAATGGCTAAAAACGTTTATAAGCTGTAGTGGTATGTAACGTGATGAAAAGAGACAATCCAGTTTTGCCATTTGCATGAAGATTTGACTTATTGTCTACCAATGTATCAGGGAAGTACTATGTACATGAGAAACAAGTGGTGCGAGACTAATTCACAGGTTGTATGCTGCATGACCCACATGGATAGGAAGCCTTGTATATATAATGGTCCTCAGTAAGCCAGTACACAAATATCATATGGTTTGAGGTTGGACAGTCAGTACTCGCTCCCTGAGTTATTGGAAGTTGCCGAGGCGAGCTAATATCGACTGTCTACATCCCATATAAACCTTGTTGTATTCAGTTGCCGAGGGGGGGGGGTTCGTTCAATATGCACGTATAACAAAATCTTTAGAGAAACTTGTCCAGCTCACCAGAGGAATATTGTTGCTCAACTTCACTAGTGCAGTTCGTTTGCAATACCGTGATTGTAAATGGTACGGGAAGGTAAATGGACCAGTAAAAGTTGGGTTCTCGATCATGAATGTATGAGGTATAGGAATGTGATTTGCGAATGACGGTCAGTCAGTGAGATAGGCAAAAAAATTGGGTCAATCAGTCATGAGTCAGTTAGTCAACCAGGTCCCTCTTTTGCATTGTAGATGTGGAGTTGCCACGACTGTCAATGTGCCCTGATGACATAGAAGCCTTTGCAGATCCGGGCATGAATGCAACAATCACGTGGACCCCGCCCACGGCTCAAGACAACTCTGGAGCTGTAGACGTCACTTCCAATTACAGTCCTTTGGACAGGTTTATGAATGGCACATACCTTGTGATCTACACAGCCACAGATCTGTCTAGCAATGCAGTCAGTTGTAACTTTACCATTACTGTGTATCGTAAGTATCACTTGCAGGGAAAATAAATTGTTGATCCTCCGTCCCACTTTTTTGTTTCTTTTATACTACTTACAAAATGCTTTTATAGGAGGAACGTTTTAATGTGATATCCCATGACATGAACACTTAGACTGAACTCTTTCCATAAGTCCTAGAATCTCCTCAGTCATCAACAATTATAAATTGGTGAAAAGTACATTCTGATATGGCTCCAATAGAAACCTTTAGCTTAACTAACTACTTGGTTACTTTCTCTGGATTAAAAGGTATCACAATCCGGAGATTGTTTTTTTTATAAACCATCGCAAAATTGACGGATTTTTAAATTAAGTGTTAATGAAACAAATGAGTGTTCTAGTACAGTAAATCAAAATGGCAACACCTTATAACGATCAGCAGCGGCATTTTGTTTTTAGGCCTGCGCATTTAATTAAATACATTGCACCCAATATCTCATTAGCTGAGTTAACTTTGAAGAGGTGACTCTTTTTTGCTTAATAGCATGAAGATCTAAGCCAAAATCTATCCCATTTGTTTTCAAACAGCAAGTGACAACTTAGCTCCAATGGCCGTCAGCTGTCCCAATGGCACCATCATACCCGCAGATCCTGGCGTAAATTTTACCGTTGTCACATGGCCACCCGTTGTTATCAGTGATAATGTTGGTGTAACATCTCTGGACGTGTCACATCCCAACGGGTCGACGTTCTACATTGGATCTGTGATGGTTAGTTACAGGGCTTCAGATCTTGCTGGTAACACAGCGAGTTGTAACTTCACTGTTACTGTCGAAGGTAAGATTATAAGAAGGCCTGAGAGGGAGCGTAAGCTGTTGAAATTGCAGCCCCAAGAATTTCTCAATATACCATCTCACAGAGATGCTTGCTAAATTTCACGAAAACTTGTGTGTGCCTAATTTCAAAACTAGACTGTTTTTTCAACATTATATTGAACATGGAAGCTACTGATCTCGTCCAAAACGCAGGGAAAATCTAATTCTCTACCTTTAGACACTTTACTTATCCTGTAATTTTTAAGGGTACATTTTGATAAAGTTTTAACAAAATTACTGCAAGATTTTTACAGGATAACTAGACATCCAAAAGTGGAGAATTTGATTTGCCTGCTAGTTCAATGTCCAACACATATATCTTTTATTTGCTCATGCTTAGATACCGAACCACCCGTGATCACCAATTGTTCCGGCGACATTGTGGCATTCACCGCACCAAACTCTAACGGAGCCAGCGTCACTTGGGATGATCCTAAAGTCATTGAGAATGACGTCTACTCCATCATGCAGACTCCCTCCCCGGGTCATTTATACCTGGCTGGAAATACAACGGTCATTTATTTTGTCCGCGATCGCAGTGGTCTGAATGACACTTGCGAGTTCCTCGTCACAGTTCTAGGTAGTCTTAAATTGTTCACTCAAAATCTGACATGATGTTAATCGGGAGTGATTTTGGCAGTCCAAAGCGAAAAACGTGTTTGGCTGTTTTGGCTGTTTGTCATTATTTGAGTGTTTTGGCAACTCAGTTATAACGTTAATAATGCATAAATTACTGCACTCACCCCAAGTAACCACAACACTTAACTAGTGACAAACTACTTAACCAGTCTTTGGTTAACAGCGCCATAAATGAGCCCATGGTTTCTGGGACAGTTGCATATTCAATTTGCAGTGGTGTTTTTCTTTTAGTTATACTCCTGCTGGGAAAAAAAAATTGGTGGTCGGGAGGGGGGAAACATATACAAAATCATCACCCGACCATGGAAAAAACGAAATGTAAGCGGCTGTGCACTGTAAAAACGATTGGCAAAATGGGTTGATATGTAGACCAACGTTGGTCAACATATCAACAGGTTAAAAGCTTGGACAAAATTCTTCCCAATAATTTTTATTTCAAACCATCGTTGGGTAAAATTACATTGTCCAACCGTGTTTCACCCATTATTTGTTTACTGTGTGTGTGTGGGGGGGGGGGGAGGAGGTGGGCATGCCCATACCCCCCCCCCCTCCCACAGCGATGCCATCGAGACATATATATCTTTCAATGTAGAATTTATACATTAATGCAGATAAAGTACTGAATTCTCTCATTTATATACAAATATTGTGCATTAAAACCGAAAAATGCTGATTTGTCAATTGCTACAAACATAATACTATATAATTCTGGTAAATCCAGATGTATTAAGAAATCAGAGAATTTTTCTGGCCTTATGCCAGAATTATTTTATAACTTCAACAAAAAAGTAGATTAATTCCATGCTGAAAAAAATGAATTTGCCTTCTCCTTTCCTAGACAATCAACCTCCAGTTTTCAGAGATTGTCCCTCTAATATGATGATAGCCACGGATGCTGGTGCTGCCAATGCTACTATCGTCATGATGCAACCAGAAGCCGATGACAATGTTGGCATCATCAGTATTACTAACAGCACAGCTCCTGGGACAGTTGTAGACCTTGGCGAGACTCTATCGGTTGTATACGTTGCTTACGATGCTGCAGGGTTTAACGACACCTGCAACTTTGAAATCACTGTCGTAGGTGGGTACAGAAAATGTATTGAATAAATATAATTTGTATGTAGTTATTTCCTTTAGGTCAACTGGATTGCTCAAGATAAATATGTGTACCTTCTTAAAATGAGGTAAACAATATTATTTTTTTCAAATAAACCACAAAGTGAAACTGACTGGGTGCACATTTCGTCCAAAGTCATTTCCTCTCCTAGTGATTCCCGATTGCTATTTTCCAGTTTTGCAGCTTGGGCGCGATCCCTGGCTACATGGCATGTAAGGGTTGATGGATGCTGACTAGCGCCCTTAAACAAAGACATTGACAAAATAAGGAACTGGCAACATAGTTGGTAGAGCACCGGATTGGCGTCCGGAGGCCCCATGTTCAAACCTTGCTCCAGTCAATTTCTTTATTCAAGTTTTAAAACCAACAAGATTAATCAATAATATAAATCAAAATGAGATTTGTTGAAAATAAGATTCGTTACTCGCTTCTATTGCAATAACTTTGGCTCCTCTCCAAATATCTGACAGAAACCGTCAGTCAGTCAGTTAGCCAATCAATCAATCTTTATTGTTATCTGTCTATAGATGAAGAAGACCCCATGATTCTCAATTGTCTCGGAGATGTCGTCATCAATACAACATTAGGTACATCCTGCGCTCAGGCATTCTGGAATGAACCCACTGCTACCGACAACTCTGGCTCTGTCACTGTAACTGCAACCAACAGACCAGGCGATGTTTTTGAAATCGGATCAACGGATAATACCTACATTGCTTTGGATGAAGCTGGCAATGTCGACTCCTGCACATTCCGCATTATTGTTGAAGGTGTGTATAGACCGTACCTTTCGCTTCATTTTACCACCACATTGTAACAGATCCAAGCATGCTTTTCAATCTATTATGGATTTGGAGTGTTAAGAAATGTTCAATGAAATGGCCAATGTGTAGCCAAATAGTCCTTTGGTGGTCTTGCATCCAAATATTTTCAAATTACAATCAACAGATTGAGTTGCAATTAACAAAATCAATCCCAGAAAAACCATAAGTGGATAAACAGTAAATTTCAGCTCTGTTCAGGTACTTTGTTAGAACCTATATGCTGTCTTGCCGTTTGTTCACAATCACTGTTTATCAGTGAAATTTGCAGTTGAAGTTTTTGAGGAAAAACCCTGAAGGACCAAATAGGGAAGCTTTCAGGACTTGCTCGTATGAGATTATTTCATATCGTAATGTATTAAGCAAGTTGTCCCAAAAAATTGAAAAAGCATGAGTTTTGTGATACTCGATCTGTGTTATGTTGCTTTCAGATTTGGAAGATCCAGCGTTAACGATGTGCCCAATGGACGTAGACATCTTTACGCCCCCGGGCACAAACATATCCGTTACATGGACCCAGCCAACAGCCGCGGACAATTCCGGTAGTGTAAACCTGTCTTCAAACTACAGCCCAGGAGATAGGTTTGTGAATGGCACGTACATCGTGACCTACACGGCTGCCGATGCATCTGGTAATACTGTCAACTGTTCCTTCGTCGTCAGAGTGAATTGTAAGTGAGATTTTATTTTAAAATATTTGTCTTAATGAAGGAACACCTTTTTAATAAGAATAATTATGTCGTGCTTATAAAGAGCTCCATACCCAAAATCTGAAACTTCCCCGTTCATCAGACCATGAGACAATTTTTCCTGCAGCAGCTCGCCATCCGCGCAATCTGGTCTCTACCTTCACAGATACCCATTAATACTCCTTGGTGGAGAGAGGATATTGCAGTAAAGTGTCTTGCCCAAGAGCTCAAGCACCATGTTCCCCGTCTGGTTTCAAACAAATGAACCATGGCACGAGTTAATTAAGACAGTAACCACTGGACAATGGCGCTCCACTTAAGCAAGATTTGAACAGCTGTAACCTCTGGAAAGCCATTCTGCCAAAATAACTCTGAATATGTCCGTACCAATATAGGCTCGTTGGGTGCTAGTCAGAAACTATAGATCTCATAGATTCTGGCTGTTAGTACTGCTAACAGCCTCCACACCTGGGAAATGGGGATCATGAATTAATGATAACGCTTTTGACTAAGAAGTTTCTTTAAAATGTTCGAAATTTACCTTTCAGAGTCTCATTATGCAATTCTGTCATATTTTGATTGTTGAAAGTATGTTTTGGAAAGTGTTGATAAGATGTTGAGGTTAGTAATAATTAGTAAAATTTGCTGTGCCACCATATGACAAATATTTCTTGTATGTTATGTGTGGTTCTGAGGAGAACTTTTGTGTACTGAATGGTTCGAAGAGTAATATCTCTTATCTACTGTGTGCGTACTCATGGTTCTTGCTCCTGTAAGATTTTGTTATTCTCAATACATCTTACAGGAATTCCCAATTTAACAAGTCAAGCATGCATTTACGCCTGTATAATGTTTTTCTTATTGTGTTTTTAAAGCCACGGATACGGAACCACCAATGATCATCTGCCCTTCAGATGTGACAGTTCCCGCTGACAATGGTACCAATTCGACAGTTGTGACATGGCCCCCGCCGCCATACATGGACAACAACAGAGTAGTATCCGTCAGCGTCTCAAAGGAAAACGGAAGTTTGTTCTACATTGGAACTGAGGTTGTGGAGTACGTAGCCTACGACGTAGTAGGCAACAATGATACCTGTAGCTTCAGGGTCACAGTTACAGGTAATGAAGATAACTTAATTCTTCAGGCTTGCAACTTTTCCTCGGAGCAGCTGATTTTCCTCGTTTTTCACTTCGCATTGAGGCCATTCAAAATTGAAAAACACTGTATTAAGTCTAGCAAAGGTTGGAATTTCCTCTCTTTTTTTACTTCCAAGATTCTCACCAAGGAGAAATAATAATGAGGAATACTTAGAAGAAAATTAAATTGTTCATTCGTAACCAAACTGATCCAACAATCCCTTGGGGTTTTTTTAGCAGGGACAACTTCCCTGAATCCTTCAGAATCCTCCCTCATGCGGGAACTTTGTTGAATATTGGACTTCAATTGGCCAAGCACTTTGTAAAATCCAGTATAAATTTGGCAGGGCTGTACTTGTACCGTTTCCAATCATGCATAATCCTTTAAACGTTTCAAGAGGATTAATCTGAAGCATATATGCTATTAGGATCTAGGGGGATAAATCTGAAGCATTTATATGCGTGGAGTAAGCTTATGGCTTGTTACTCGCTAGCCTTTGGACAACACTGAGTACAGAGAGGTTGATGAAATGATATTGGTATTAGGGCAAAACCACAAATTGAACATGCACATTTCTGTTGCGTTTACTTTGAGATCGTTAACATGATTCTTTGGCCCTGATTTCCTGATATTGTTACTCCTTTTTATGTCAATGTCATTACAAATTGAAAAACACTGTACAAAGTTTTGTGTGGTTTGGAATTTCCTGTGTTTTTTTGTTAATTCCCAGTTGCATGGCTGGTAGACACTTTTTATTGTCCCCAAAATATGCAAGTCTACTTCATGCCAGATTTATTTTTACCATACACATTTTATGAAGTTTGGGCACGAATCGCAGCACATACTGTTTGCAAGACAAGTAAATATGTTACAGTGTTAGGTCTGGAAATTGGCCTTCAATGTTGGCAAAGTTGTTTGGGTTGGTAAGAAACCCGGCCAAGTATAGGTATTGCAATGCAGAGATAACTTACATTTTTGCTCTTCTAAATACTTGTTCCCCAACAGATATGCAAGATCCAGTTGTAGTGAACTGTCCCGTCAATGTAAATCAAACAACCAATGTAGGCCAAGCCTTTGCGACAGTCTCATGGATCGAGCCAACGATTACCGACAATTCTGGGTCCATTGGCATTGATCGTTCTCACCCATCGCCATCAGCATTCCTAGTTGGGACAACCAAAGTGGTGTACTTAGTAACAGACAACTCATCCAACTCTGTAATGTGTGCCTTTAACGTCACAGTCACTGGTACGTTTCTGTTCAATGTTAACTTCCTGTCCAAAAGATTCTTCACATTTTCCACCACATGTAAATGCCGGTTTCTATTTCATGCAAATTTCAGTGCTAAATTGAATTGATTAGGAAAACATCAAATGTCGTGCTGAAACTTCAAATAAAATGTTGACGTCATGAAATGTTTGCTTCCGTCTGAAGAATGAAATGACCTTAGCTGTTCCTCGAACTTGAAAATCATGAAAAAGCAGGTATAAGTTCACTCTATGGTACTGCATATTGCTGTAGTTGCTTGTAAAAAGTGAATAGTAATAAATATAGTGGAAATTTGTCTCTAGTAATGGTGAGCCCACAATTACACCAAATAGTGCTTTATGTGGATAATGCATCAATGTGGATAAATGCTGCCTATTTGCAGACTTGTATGACCCGTGACTCAGATTCGGACTCGAGTCCAACTCGAGTCTCATTTGACTCGGACTCAGACTCAAGTAACGATGACGATTGACTCAGACTCGGACTTGAACTCGACCCTGCGGAATCGGACTTGGACTCGGACTCGACATGCTTGACTCAGGACTCAACCTGCGAAATCTCTTGTTTTTTCCGTCAATATAATTACAAATTATTTTGACAAAGTCAAAGCAAGGAGTTTTCCGGTTAATTTTACTAAAGGTACCAAAACTGCTAATAAAAGATTCCTTGTTGTATGTTTTATTATTTGACCTTGGTTTTTATTATCTAGATAACGAGAGCCCGATGTTCGATTGTCCTTCGGACCTCACCAACTCCACTTTGCCCGGCCGGTTTGTCGGCACTTTCTTCATTGCCGTCACGGCAACTGATAACGTTAATGTGACGTTCTCCAACTCCACTCACCAGCCCGGTGACGAGCTTGCAGTCGGTACTACTCCTGTTGAGTACTACGCTCAGGACGAGGCAGGCAATGAGGCAATCTGCTGCTTCACTGTTACAATTAAAGGTATGAACGTAAGCCTCAATAGTTTCAATTTTTTTATATTTTCAGTTCACATTCATGTAGAGTTGTTTCCAAAATGTGATAAACGTCATTTTGTTACCTTTTGGAATCCCACCCCCTTCTGGCTGCCCAAAGTCAGTTTCGACTAAGCTCTGTTATATATTGAAACAGATTTTAAGAATACAATTTCACTTTTGAACATAAAGCATTTTAGAATAAACTCTTCATATTGTCATTGCACTATTAAGTGACATGAAGGCTTGTAATGGCATAAACACGGTGTACTCAGTGTTCAGGTCTATAATCAAGTCCCACTGGAGTAAGCTTATGACTTGTTTAATACTCGCTAGTCTTTGTACAACACGAGTACACAGTGGTTTATGAAATTATATCGGTAAGGGCAAAACCACAAATTGACCATGCATTTCTCTCTTTGAGATCGTTTACATGTTTGGTTGGCCCTGAATGGTGTCCATGAAGTTTACATTAGATTATGATGTTTAAGTAAACACTTTCCTAATTAATTGCAGATGACGAGAAACCCCAGATTCTAAACTGTTCGTCAGACGTGTATGCCAACACGAGTCGGGGTTCCGACATGGCGATTCTGGAGTGGGCTCAGCCTGAAGCAATGGACAATTCTGGCATGGTGACTCTGACTAGCGACAGAAATGTCAACGGCATGTATCCAATCGGAGGCACCGTCGTCAACTACAATGCATTAGACTCCTCCGGCAACTTTGAAACCTGCCAGCTAACTATTTATGTCTATGGTGAGTTGATATGGCCTATTTTCTTAAAACTCGGTTTTCGTAATTATCATATTGTGTTTGAAATCGCAAACCCATATATGCTAATTCATATTTAAGTGCCCGTTCCCTGCTTGTTTCTTCTTGTTTTAGACATGGAAGACCCAATGATAACTTGCCCCGGAAATATTGAGGTCTTCGCGGACAGTGGCACCACCATTCGCCTCAACTGGACGCTACCGACAGCCAGTGATAATTCTGGCAAATTGACTCTTAACATTACCCATCAGCTGAACTCGGAGTTCCCGGTCGGTACCACCGATATCACGGTCACAGCCACTGACCCATCTGGAAATTCAGCCAACTGTACATTCAGTGCCATTGTCTATCGTAAGTATGTGTTAGTCATTGGTTAGCATCAAAATTTTCATTCAAGCTGTGACTGGTGAAGTTACTGAACTGCAAATCCCACACTTCAATTGAACACAATCAGATCTGGAATTGCCTCCATCTTTTGTGCATCTTTTTTTTTTCGACTGATGTAGGTCATGCAGTGGTAGATTTAATATAAATTTGGTGTGATTTTTATAAAGACACTAGGGATGTAGTCGAATCCATCAGAAGTCCAGTCACAAGTAAATCACAAGTCCAGTCACAAGTAAGAGTGATGAAATGTAACAAAGGAATGCCTTTGTCAAAGCTCATTTGAATAGCTTGCGAGTTGAATTGGGACCGGAGGACTTGTAATGGACTTGCAGGGACTTTTGTGGCATCCCTGAAAGCCATTGGTGGCATTTTGTGGGAATGAAATTGCAATTTTATAAAGTTTGAACAAAATCCCTGGGCTTGGGAAAAAGTTTGACTTTTTTATTTGCAGAAAAAGTGTAATAGGGGATCTTGATTCTTACCAAGCCATCCTTGGTTTAAAGTAAAACTGAGCTTCTCAAAAAAATGACGAATTTACTATCTTCAACAGTGTTTCTTGTACATTGCACTAATTTCTTTGAAATAGCTTTCACCCTAAAAAGGCCGGGCTATCTCTCCACCGGGGGGGATTCCACCCCCTAAGATCTCGGCCTTCGAGCAACAAAAAATAATGAAACTCGGTGGCCGCATAGAACAACTTATCATGAACATATCCAAAAAAGTCCATGACTATAGGTCAAAGGGTTTTGGAATTATGGCTAATGAAATAATCAAATGCCAGAATGGTAATTCTGCTCTGTGTACACTACGTATATCGCTGCGCGGTAACCCGTGGTCCGATTTTTATGTTTTTGGTATCAAAAGATGCGCAAGGCTCGCGGCTAAAACGTCATAATAGCTCGGGTCGCGATTTTTTTTTCAAAGCTATCGCGGGAATAGTCGAGGGGTTGTGGCGGATTCCGCCCCCCCCCCCCGCACCTTTAGGGTTAAAGAGTCAGCATCGGATGTAGCATAAGCATTGCACTTAATTTGTCGATAAAACTATTATTTTGTTTTACATTTCTCCGACTCGCAGCAAACGACAGCGACATGCCAATGATCATATGCCCTCCAGACGTCTCAGGGCCCACTGATCAGGGAGTGAATTCAACAAACTTGACTTGGATCGCCCCTCAGTACCGAGACAATCAGGAGATTGTGGTGTTTGATGTCAGTCACCAGAACGGCAGCCGTTTCTTCCTTGGTACCACCTTCGTCACCTATTACATCGCTGATCGTGCAAGGAATAATGCTTCTTGCAGTTTTAGGGTACACGTTGTAGGTAAGCGGATAAAGCTTCAGGACTTCCATACAGAGTGTATACTGACAGTAAAAGGCTTATCAAATACTAATAAAAATAGACTTTCGAAAAGAAAATGAAAATGAAAATGCTTCCTTTCAGTGTCAATAAGGAGTTCGGGTTGGCGATTGTCTTTAAGTTTTACTGCTAGGTATATCTATGCACATTTTTTTCTGCAGAAATCAAATATGTTACTTCGTGGGTACATTTAAAGATATTGAATTTTGCAATGATAATGAATTTCCTTCAGATACAGAAAAGCCGGTCTTTTTGGACTGTGCCCATGATGTCTTCATCTCGAATGGGTCCCGAGTCTTTAATTTGACCCAGCCGACCGTGGTTGATAATTCTGGAGGATCTGTTAATGTCACCAGCAACTATCCATCTGGAGCGCAATTCCTGCTTGGTGACAAGGTCATTCTTTTCACTGCCGAGGATGAAAGCGGAAACCGTGCCACTTGCAATTTCACAGTATTTGTTGAAGGTAATTAAATCCTGCTGTTTATATTCATGAGCCACTGTAGTTGAGTCTTGATTGATCAGTTCCATATCCGCTTGTTTACTTGAATATAAAAGCATTTTAATAATAACAGTTTGAGGTCAAGATTTGACATGCTGCCAGTCTTCAAAATGTCAACTAAATATCTGGATTGTATGTTCTTTTCCAACTTCGTGACAACTTTAACATATTTAGCGAGTCGTTGGGTAGATGGTTAAAATAGTTTGTGTCAAAACTGTTAAAACATACAAGTTCCAGCTCAAGTCCAGACTTGAGCCTATTTTTTCCATTCTTAGACTCAAGCCAACTTCCAGAACTTGATTGTCCAGGTTTCGTCCTCGATAAACCTGGATTCTACTACAACACTGAGCTTCGACCTTTACGCTTCCTGGAATTCCAAATGTTTGTCGTCTTGGCATTTTACAAACTCGTCTTTTGTTTTAAATAATCAAGATAGTAGATACCCTCCAGTAATCTAAAGCAAGACGTTTTAGCTTGCTGGCAGTTGTCCACAGCAAACAGCCACTTGTCCGATGTCCCACTGTAATCTCACCTTTTGAATTACTTTGTTTTCCTAACAAAAATTCTGAGCAGACTTGGAACCTCCAGTGTTCTCAAGCTGTCCCAATGGCATTGAGCTGTATCTGTACAATGACAGTACCAACGCAACGGCAACCTGGACTGAACCGAGCGCTTCTGATAATTCAGGCAACTTCACTCTTCAGCAGCAGTTCTTTCCTGGAGATGCGTTTTCGTTTGGCATCACTGAAGTCGTTATCAATGCTACAGATGAAGCAGGCAACACAATAGCATGTGTTTTTAACGTCACTGTCTTTGGTGAGTTCGTTAATCTCATAACCATACAGCAGCTGTATAGTCCCACTTATCCTAGTCCGGGTTAAATATCAGGGTCATTCCATATGAACTTAACAAAAGTCCAGAAATCTTCCAAGGCCATCGACTTAGATTTGGCTCAAAGACAATTCTGGCAGTACCTTTTTATGTATTATGAACACCTGCAAAATGTTAGGCGTCAACTCCTAAGGATTTCTGAGATACGGCCGTCCAACAGTAGTGTGCCACGCACACTTTTTGTACTCACGAATCGCAAACGTTAATTTATAGGGTTTCATCAGCACCAGGGTTTCATGCAGAATCTGCCATCAGACTAACTTGGCCTATCTTTTCTCATTTCAGAGTTATTGGCCCCTCAAATATTAATCTTGTCATCAGCGAAAATCTAACATTCAATTTTCAAGGGACTCCTGATGTCAGCCCAGGATCTGTTGCAGATATTCAATGATGCAGCATTGCTTTTATTTGTGGACAAGTCCGTCTGCAATAGGAAGAATGACTACATTTAGGTCGGTCACCATGGAACCTCTGGTCGAGTTCATATGGGATGACACATCATATTCTGTTGAATGTTAATTTTCTGTTCATCATTACCTGTTGTATAATACCACTCTTACACTGTTAAAGGCCTGTAGCAGGACAGGTAGTGGCTTTCCTCGTGAAAGCAAAAGGGTCGGCTTAAACCAATATTGTCACATGAATAATAAGTTAATATTTTTTTCTCAACATTTTCGATGTCAGATCTGTCACCTCCTGTCATTGTCGGTTGCCCGGGAAACGTGAGCACCAACACCGACCCTAGTAAGCCCACAGCCAATGTCTCATGGTCGGTAGTCATGGGCCAGGACAACATTGAAGTGGCATCTGTGATTCCTAGCCAGGAATCGGGGACTGCATTCCCGGTGGGTATGACCCAGGTGATCTATACTGCCACAGACACATCGGGGAACACTGATGAAGACAACTGCAGCTTCTATCTTCAAGTGACAGGTACAAGTTGCATCGCCATCTCTAATGTCTGAGCATGCTGACGCTCTTACTTAAAGATTAACTGTCTGTGCAATTTTCGACTTTCAGCCCCCAAAAATAGATTTTTTTTTAATTGTTATTTAACTAGCTACACCAAAGTGTATCAAAAATTCACCCACGTTTCGTTATGGAATTATTACTGTAGAAGTTCTAAAATAATTGCAGCACACGCTGTGTCCCTCCCACTGGGGCTTTCAAAAGTGATCACAAAGTCCCATATATTGTTTTGTGCACTGAGTCGGTACATTGTTGCACACATTGATGTAGCCCTTGTGAGTGGTCACACAGTATATTTACCGTTCATTCTGCGATCCGGGAGTCCGTAGCATGCATGTAATATGTCTGCTGGTCAGCAATTTCCTGTACAAAGTGAAATTATAAGAACCGTAAGACTAAGAGTAACACTGCTACTCTGTGATAAATGTTTGTTTTCTCTTGACAGATAATGAGGCCCCAATGTTTGTGGATTGTCCCGGTGACATGACGTTCCCCACAGACCCTGGTAGCGATGAAGCTTCTGTCAGTTGGACCGTTCCAACAGCCGTTGACAATGTCAACGTGACTGTCTTTGAAGCGTCCCACCAGCCTAATGACAATTTCTCACTGGGAGCGAGGGATGTGATGTACAGGGTCGCCGACAGTGCAGGCAACAACAACACGTGCACTTTTACTATTACAATAAACGGTGAGAATATCTGGTTATATTTATGTAAGATCATAAAACACAGTTTTTGTTAAACCAATAACATAGGCAGTGAGCAATACCTTTTCTAGACCTCATCTGAATGCTTATATGTGAGGGCGGAGACGGCAGAACAGTTTTGAAAGTGGTGGGATGGGGGCAAAGCACCACTGGTACCGGCCGGCCGTTGCAAGTTTGCAAAGTGGGGGGGGGGGGGTGTTTCGGTTAATGATGAGAAGCTTCATCTTTAAATAATTTTAAAAGATCTCAGGCAGACCCTGATTCCAAAGATTTAATTTACTTGAAGCTGACCATTGACTCAAAAATAGTTGTGTTTTCATAAACTTGGGATACTGCACGTGTTCATTATTACTTCAGTTTTGTCGCTGAAAATTGAAACAGCTGACAAAAATGAAGTCTTCAAACAGCACTGAAATTGCAGAACCAAGATGTCAGAACGTGATGTTCCTTTTCTCCCTCTCAGATGAGGAAGGTCCAGTCTTCCAAAACTGTCCGGAAAATGTTACAAAGGAGACTGACCCAGGAAGTGATATGGCTGTCGTCACGTGGGATGCATTGGTTGCCATTGACAACGGCGGTGCAGCGGTATCGCCGACCAGCAACAGTCGGTCGGGTGATTCCTTTAGCATTGGTTCCACAACGGTGTCGTACGTCGTGGCAGATCCCAACAACAATATTGGAAGATGTGAATTTGAGGTCATAGTGGTTGGTGAGTTTACTATTGGCCCGTTGTGGTCCAGTGTTGACTTTGCATTGATCTTGCAAGGTCCCCAGAATGACAAAAGAGGCAAAATTTCGAGGACAACGCTTTTGCCTGCACCGTACAGAAAATGTTGACGGCACTGTTTGACTAACTTAATTAAGCCACAAAATTGTAGGTATCTACATTTTCACTGATGTAGTGATCAAAACAGAACATCCATTAATATGTTTTGTTTTGTTTTTCTGGCGTGATAAATGCATTTGTTAATTTCAGTTTTTGCAATGCCAAAATATTATTGTTCTAGGCTTATTTGAAGTTCTGGCAATTTTACAATGGTGATTGCAAGTTTGTTTGTTCGCTGCCATTTGAAATGAGTTTTTACTGTTCTGGAAATGGTGACTGTATCAGATGTCAGGGGAGAATTATAAAACTGAATTAACAGTGATGGGATCTGATTACTACAACTGTTTTGTGATGGAAGGTTCAAGATCTGAAATTGGAGTGGCTTTAAGGAAGTGGACACCATTTGCAAAAAGAATATTTTGCCGATTCTAGGAACAACAATACAATAACTCTGAATCAGGTTATTATCAATAACTTTACGAAATGTTAGCTCAGCATATATCTTTCTTTTTGAGAAAACTTTAAAAAGGCTTCTTCCTTTTTTCCGACGCAAAGAATAAATTTCCATTGAAAGCGCGATGACGGTAATTCCTTTGGAAAATGTCTTTAAAATCCCAGCATACAATAGGCGTTCTTATTTCACAGGATGTTTTATCCTATTACTTACATCAAGTAGGATATTTCATGACTTTGTCCCACTTCATTTTTGAATGTTTGCAAAAAAAGCTACTTTTTTTAACATGTATCAAGAAAAGTGTCTGTTCCCATTCTCGAGCGTTTCCTTTCGTTTGATGACAGACAAAGAGCTCCCCGAGTTCTCCATCTGCCCCTCTGACGTGGAAGTGACCGCCACGAGAGCCAATAACACATCATTTGCCAACTGGACAGACCCCGTCGCCACCGATAACTCTGGATCCGTCAACGTCTCGTTGCCGTCCCGAATGCCTGCACAGTTTCCAATTGGGAGAAGCCCTGTTGTCTACACGGCAACCGATCCATCTGGCAACTCAGCAAATTGTTCATTCAACATAATTGTCTTTTGTGAGTATCAGTCCTTATCACATAAAGTTATTTTCCTCCCCTACCCCTCCCCACCCCGAACAGTTTAGCAATCCGATATTTCATCTTAAATCTATAGTTGACCATCTACATTTAGCATAATCCTTCTGTTCCAAGACATTGTATGAGTAAATCAATAAACATATCTCAAGTAGCATAGAATTTCTTCCCGAAAATCGTATGAAGAGTCTATTGAGCTCCACATTTGCAGATTGCCGTGGGCCAATGGTTACAGTATCCAACTCACGTACAGGGGTATATGGGTTTGAATCCTGACAGTGATCTGGGTGTTTGTGTTCCTGGGCAAGACACTTTACTTCAATTGCCTCTCTACACTCAGGAGTAAAATGGGAACCTGTGTGGGTAGAGAACAGATTATGTTGATCTCTGATCTCAAGCGGCTGCAGAAAAATTGATCTCAGTCATGACCTGATGGTTAGGGTCATAATTGTGAAGTGCTTTAAGACAGATGTCTAATTACAAGGCACCATTCTCAATATCAGCATCACATACATATTTTTTTTATCCTTATACAGCCATGGACATGCTCATGATAGCCTGTCCAGCTGATGTGATCCTCTCATCCGACCCTGGTTTGAATAGTACCAGGATTTCATGGCCCGCACCGATCTATAACAGCAGCTTGCTGGCAGACCTTAGCAGCACCCATGCCAATAACAGCCGCTTTGAGGTGGGACAAACTGTGGTCGTTTACACCATTACAGACACTGATGGAAGAAATGCTAGTTGTGACTTCTTCGTAACTGTTACAGGTATGGACAAAATATGGTAATAGCTTTTAATGGAAGTCTGTGCTGAACCAGTCAATGGCACTGTGTCTCCTGAAGATGGGATGCATGTGCGTGGATGTGGTGCAAAGTATGCGTGAGCGCTTTTCATTTGAATATGCACAAACCTGCAGAATGGGCAGCGGCCTAGCCGGGGGGGGAGTGGGGGGGCATGCCAATCATTACCCTTCCAGTGCCCCCGCCCCACTTGGAAATATGTTAGTCCCATAAGTGACCATGGTTAAAGATTTAACAGACATTGGGCGTCTCCCCCGCCCGCCCCCTGTGACATCCAGCTCCACCCCCCCCCCTCCACGTATGCCGCTGGGCATGGGTACACTGCTGCAAGGTTGCTCAACTGTTGGTCCGAGTTCCTCTCTTTTTTTTTACCAATGAGAGGGTAGTAGTCCAATTTAAAAAAAAATTCCGTTGTGAGTTTGATATATTGGAAAAGAACCGGAAAAAGTAGGAATATACATACGAAATTTGACAAACTATTTTGAGATATTTACAAGTAATTTTGTTGCTTTTTACTTATATAATTCCCTTCCTCGAAGTCAAATTTCATCACTGTGACTGTTGTGAATCCGTTTAATTTTCGGCTCGATTCTCCTCTTTGAAACGAAACTAAGCACAAGTGTGATTTTATTAAATAGTGTGGTGAGAATCTGCTGGAAGGCAGTGAATCATTTTCAGGTACTATTTGACGAAAATGTTGTATAAAAGTAGGATGTTATATTGCTGTCTGTGGTTGCCTGTATTAAACGAACATAAAAGTTGTTGTTATGGAATGCACGTGAACTGTTGTCGAGGAAGTTTGTCTGACCTGGGGGGGGGGAGGTGGCGTCACACTTTCTCAGCATGCAGAAACACATTTTTTTGATAAAATAAAAACAACGGAATGTTGGGAAAGAAAATAAAAAAGGTTTTTAAAAATAGGTCTCAAAACGTTTGTCACTTCTTTCAATTACTTAAATCGTTTCTGATACATGTATTAAGTTTTCAGTTTAACATTAAGTTACTTGTAAATTGACTTTATAAAAGGTGACTGTTTGTATTTGATGAATTCAGGACACGCAGCCCCGTTCTTTACGTCTTGCCCGTCCAACGTTGTGACCAACACCACGATGGGACAAAGCTATGCTGTGGTTACATGGACTGTACCACAGGCCCAGGATGATGACAGCATACCTATTGTCATTGAGATGAATGGCTACACGCCAGGCAGGCAGTTCACTATGGGAATGTGGATGGTCACGTACGTGGCATCGGACTCCATCGGACAGACTGCAACTTGTGAATTCAACATCACTGTGTTAGGTACTTACTTAACTTGCGATATTGTTTTACCAAAACAGTTGAACAATAAACCTTTCATTTCTTTTGGGGGCATTAGAAGAATGCTTTTGATGTATAAATGATTCATCACACATTAAAGCCAGTATATCCATGCTCCACTGAAAATTTCTACGAAATTAGTCTCTCCCTTACAAGGAATTGCAAAAGAAAAATGAATTTTTGAATGAAAGACCAAATTTCATTTTATTTATTTACTATGCACAAAAATTGTTACTCATGAATAATTTTGGACTTCATGCTAGAGATATATTGTGTTCATGCAGATTTTGGCAGCGACGTAACCAAGGGGGCCATGGGCGGGGAAGGCAAAATGAGGTTTTCATTGCTAAACTTGTATTGAGTGCCCCCTCCAGAAAATGAGGCCCCTGTCAGTGCCTCCCATACAATTTGAACCCACGTTACTTTGTGGAGTTTGGACCGGAACAGCACAACTGAAAAATGCCCCACGGTCCATATGAAATATTTCTCTCTCTCAAAAGTTTGTTTTCTTTTACTTTCAGATCAAGAAGATCCAGTGATCCAGGGCTGCCCTGCAGACATTAACAAGATCACCTTAGACAACGCCCCAATAATCATCATGTGGACTCCGCCCACAGCCAGAGACAATTCAGGAGAGTACACGCTCCTAGCCAACGACAACCACACGCCAGGAGAAACATTGAATGTTGGAATGTATGAGGTCGTCTATACAGTCACGGATCCAAGCGGAAACACAGCCCTTTGCCAATTTCAAATTATAATCGAGAGTAAGTGATGCCTGTTCTTATTTTGGTGATGCCCATTTCGATTTTCAGCTATGCAGGCTCTGACTGTAGAAAATAATAAATTGTGTTGTTACCTAACTCATGATGACCTTTATGCAATCTGATTTTAGATGGGCTACATCATAAAGATGCTTGCAGCTTTCAGCGTTTGAATGCGTTTTGAGGAATTTTGGTTCCTAACCAGGTTTATATCTGGAGACTGCATTTCCAAGAATGAATTCAGCTATGATTCCACATTCAGCATTACTGCCTGATGATTAAGATTCTGGATCTGGATCAGGATCGTTATACTCCGACAAAACGGCTGCCCGCATCACGCCATTACTTTCAAAATTGAAAAATTTGATATTTAATTACGACATCATCAGGCGCGGTTCTAGAACCAATATTTTTGGGGGGCTAGCAGGGTGAATCCAGAATTTTTTCAGGGAGGCGTGCTGAAATGTAGACCGGTTATTTTCTCCAGAAAATCAATAGGTGGGGAGCGCCAATAAAGACCTAAAATCATTCACACTATATTAACTACAAATGCACCCTTGTCACGACTATTTCTTTAGGGGGAGACCGTTCGCATGTACACATGTACATCACAATCCTTCTTTTTGCTAATACAATTTGGGGGGTTTTTACGGAATTTATTTGGGGGGGGGGGGCTAGACAAAATGGGGGCTAAAGCCCCCATCCCCCCGTAGAACCGCGCCTGGACATCATGTATAGGAAACCTTACTTAGCTGTTTTCAATATAAGTACACTTGTGTCCAAAACATTGCAATTTTGACAGCAGATTTTATTCGAACGACCGAGTAAGAAGGCAATGGTTTTATATCGCGTGGATAGGCATGAGTGAACATTTTTTATTTATTGGAACAAAATTAAAATGAGATGTCTGTAATAACTGGTATTTATGGCTATTATGCACAGCGTTTTTTGAACTGTTTTCAGAGTTCTTACACCACAAAGCCAAGTAGAGGCAGAAGGTCGTAAAGTCACACAGCAAAGCTATTACAACCAATTTCTGGCGGAATCCAATATGTAACTCATTGAACACTTGTATGCAATATTATGTGTGTATGACCGTGATTCTTAAGGAGTTCGTATTTCTGCATCCAATGATCGATCCTGGAGGGTGTTGCGGCAGTTGCCAACAAAAACAATTTTGGTTATTCATTATTGATTGAGAGTGTTGGCGACTTTGGCAGTGATTTCATCGTGTGTGATTGCTAACCAACCAAAGGGTCATCTGAACCAGTTTTATCTTACAACAACCAAGCCTTACCCCTGTTCCTGAGTTCCCAGAGCTATTAACGCCTGTCATGTTGGCGCTGGATGTCAGTATGTACAATGTGATTTTGTGGCTGTTTCCCCAGACGACGCCCCTCCAGAGTTCACCTCTTGTCCTCCTAGCACCTCGGTGTCCACCGATCCTGGTCAGTCCTACGCCACAGTCGGCTTCTCCTACCCCAGCCCCACTGATGATCGCAGCAACCCTTCGCTGTTTGGCAGTCACGCGCCTGGGCATCAGTTCCCAATCGGTGACACCACCATCACTTACACGGCCTACGACTCGGCTGGTCAGTCTGCAGAGTGTGTCTTTGTCATTACTGTCCAAGGTAAACGAAATATGTGTGACTTCGAAATATCCATTGATTCTGCCTCAAAGTCATTTTAGAGGGTCAAATTTAAAAAAAAAATACCTATGGGGAGGGGGCATCTTTGGAGAGCGTTGAGTGATCTACCTTAAAATAATTCCTACTGATGATGCCCCCTCTGACACTATGATATTTAATCTCACAGCGACAAAAACAATTCTTTAAAAGCATTGATGGCATGCCACTTTTGATTGTTACGATGTGTACCTTACAAAACATGGACTATGCTCGGCCTCATGAGAAAATTGTGATGTATATTTATAGATCGCGGCGACCCTGTCATCATTGGCTGTCCATCCGACCAGACCGTCTGTGTTCTGTCCACGACTGACGTAGCTGCCGTGTACTGGATACCTCCAACGGCAAATGACACAAGTAACTTTACCCTGGCGTCTACTAAGGACCCTGGGGATACCTTTGAGTCTGGTTCCACCCGTGTCACGTACACAGCAACAGACTCTTTTGGTAACATGGACACTTGCTCTTTTTCCGTGATTGTGCAAGAAACACTCCGTAAGTTTGTCATTTCTTTCTTGGTAACAAATTCTGTTTCAAATGTTATTATCGTACTAATTTCGAGATTTCTGGATACCCCAACATTTCCTTTTACAAATTTGATTCGAAAAAGTTGTGATTACAGAACCACAAACAAAATAACCTTTTGATGAAAATTTAACTTTACTATTTTCTTTATTTTTTTCTCCCTTTCTATCTAACTGTATAATTGAGGACTAGAGATTTCACATTTAAATCGTGATCACCAGTCAAAGCCTAATACTAGAATGAATAACATTAAGATTGCAGATGGTATGAAACTGGGATTGAATGTAGTATTCATGCAGTGCGGAAAACTATAGTTTTAGGCTTAAACATGTACAAAATTAATCTATGAAGTTAATAAAAAATTAAGAAAAAATTCTTTTCTGACTTTTCTTGACAGCAACGTACGAGACTGTTGGTAGTGTTGAGTTTGTCAGTATTGGTTCCATGGTCAGCCCATTTACTTCCAGCGATGTGGCAATGAGGCTTGCTACTTTAAGGGATGATGTAAGTATTGATGCCTCGGTATGGGATATTATAATGGAGAGAATATGAAAATTGCTATTAGTCTCCTCGATTTAATAATAGTGTGTGTTTAATTAGACTTAAATAAATCTTGCTTGTTGAGTTTCTAATACTTCAAATTCCCGTCTATCCCCCTCTCAGATGGATTCACTTTTCCGGAGGAGTTCAGTCAGCAGTGACTTTGCTGGCATCACCCTTACTGGGAACTCAGTAGAAACCAGTGACAAAGCTCTCATTGAGTTTGACATTTTCTTCACTGGTTCCCCTGCCCCCAATGATACGCAGATAACAGAAGCGTTCTATGCCGCCCTTGGACCAGTTGAGAACCAGTTTGAGACTGGGAATGAGATCAAACCTGGTACATTCATGCTGAGTAAGTACACTAGCTGTCACGGAATAGTCAGGATGATGACGTGGTGATGCTAACCGTCCACTTCTGTGACCCTGGTTCGAATCCCGTTAATGTCGATGCTCTCTGTTGCTGCTACCTCTTTGATATACCCTTCGATTCGGAACCATTTCTACACCTTATTTATTATTATATATATTTTTTTCCTGTTGATCCGTTTGTCTGCCCGTTTGTATATATTATCTGATTTTCCACAACTTGATTATTTGAGCTACAATGTATTCGTATGTGGTTTTTCATCTGACCAGGTTTTACCGAGTGTCAACAGACGCCATGTGAGAATGGAGGTAGTTGTGTCTCGCGAGGTAACTCCTTCATCTGCATGTGTACATCATTCTGGACAGGGGACTATTGTGAAACAGGTACGTGTTAACCCTAATGTCATTGATCCAATATTTCTGTGGTTTTTATGTCGGGCTAGTAAAGGCATAGAGGATCATTTGCATTTTTCTTTAACCTAGTAAATTATTATCGGAAAACTTATTTGGATTGAAGATCGTCAAGGGCTGATCCAGAACACAATTTTTGGGGGGAGCTAAAGAAAAATTTGGTCCCCAAAATGTGGGTCCAAAAAAATTACGGCGTGGGGTTCGGAGGCCGTTTAAGGGCCCCAAAATTCTTTGGGATTCTACATGCTCGATCTGTGATGCGATCTGGGCAATTTCTGACCACTTTAATGTTTTTTTGAGGAAAAGATGGTGGTGTACTTATTGCCTGCCTTTATTGCGAGGTCACTAAAAAAAAATGGGGGGGGGCCATGGCCCCCTTTGGCGCCCCCCCCCCGGATTCGCCCTTGAAGATCGTAAGTCCTGGTACTAAACACCCCGTGAAATTATTCCGCCTGGCTTGCTGTCATTCAAAAGACATGTAGGTGATTTCCAACGATAAGTCAATCATTGGAAATAGAATTCTATATATTCACGAAATGATGCAAATGCTTGTGTTTAATTTTTCACTGAATTCTAACAACAGTTTTGAACAATCGTCCTTAGAGTTTGAGTGGTACGTGTTATTACTGGAAACATACAAAATGCATGAAAGGCAAATGATCCTATATGCCTTTAATATGGACTGTAAATTGCTTGTTTGTATTTCTTAACTCGTTGCATACATTAAGCCACGATATTGGCTTAAATTGTGCTGGCTGGAGATGGCGTTTTGTTTTAATTCCATCCTTGAGGTAATTAACTCCAAACAAAAGGAAGGGTCCATTCATACTCCATACACAAATATGACGTGTCGCGATACTTTTAAATGCGCCACATTTTAAATGTGTTCAATTTGTGAATTCTCGCTTCAACAAATGTCACAAATTCCATTTACATTGGCTGTGGTACTGAGTATGAAGTCCTTGATTATTTTTGGTCATAATACTTGATGTCATATATCGTTTTTTTACCAGATGTCAATGAGTGTATTGAGAATAATCCGTGTGCCAGCGACCGGGTCTGCATCAATCTTCAAGGGAGCTTCTTGTGCGGATGTCCTGCTGGCTTTTTTCTTGTTGGAGACACGTGTATGGGTAAGAAGCCCGATGAGATGATTAAATGAAGCTTAATGTCATGGGCCCGATTTCATGGTATAACCACCTGCACTAAACCTGTAAATACAGAATCCTTATTTACTGGAAGTACGCATAAACAAAAATTTCTAGCTTACCCTTTAAATATGCTAATTCCTCTGCCACAGTAAGCGGGATTTTTCGACAACGGTAAGCAGAGGCAAAGCAATCTCAAGTCATAAATTCAATCACAAGGCAATAGTTTGGTGAGGGATAAATAAGGACAATGGAATGTCTTCATTACGGTTCTTTGCAATTCCTTGTTGTTTGACTTGAGACTGGATGACTTGTGATGACATTCCTAAAATGGTTATGCTAATAAGGCTGAACACTGCTAGTTAATTCTCTAAATTAGTGCTCATCAAGGGTTCTCTGTCTTCAGTTCCCAAAACATCTCTTCTCATAGATGTCTTCTTTCATAGATGTCTTCTTCAAATCATCTATCGCACCACAACGCGACCTATTCCAGGTAGTTGTCGTACCACAAAATGACGTATTGTGGACAGTAGCACAAAGTCCACAGACGATCCGTCATTTTGTGCTTCGGCAATACTATCAAATTCGTCATTTTGTCGTGCCCCCAGCGAACTGTTTGTATAAAAAGTCATTTGGGCATTTTTCAGCAACATCTGAGTTCAGTGGGGCTTTTGCCATCACCCGCATTGGCAGCTCAGAGGCAACATTTACCCCAGATCTGGAAGACCCGACATCAGACCGATACGAGAGATTAGCTGGAGATGTCACTACTGTGGTAAGACACTGCATCATGTTTGTTAAAATTCAAAACAAAAGACATAACTTTTGATTAACTTTCAATGTCAATGCATTGAATAAGGTTCATCTGTATTAAAATTGTATAGAATGAATGCAAAGACAACTTTGCATCGGTACAGTTGATCTCAGCCATTTTCCCCTCTGCATGTTTCATATCGTTCCTCAAAACTTTTCTTTCGAGAAAACAGCCAGAATACCAACAACTTTAGAAAACTTAAAAATTACCTCATAGATCCCAAAAATTGTAATGCCACAACTTCTGGTCTTTAAATTCCTGCCCCCCCCCCCCCCCCCACCCCCCAAAAAGTAGTGATTTATTTCTTGTTTGCTTCCTTATAGCTGGACAGTTTATTCTCAGATGAGAGGTCTTACATCGGATCTCGTGTCCTCGGCATGTCTAGCGGCAGCATCATGATCCGATACGTCCTTGTCTTCACTGAGGACACTAGCATGAATGAAGACGCCGTTACCAGGCAGATGAGTAGCAGTGTCTCGGCGGACGGGGAGATTGGAAGCAGTGCCCTCTACATCAGACTTTCATCGCTGACCGTCGCTAGCCGTAAGTAACACTTTACTGTAGGGCAGCACCTGATACCCAACTATGCCAGCTATCCGGTTCAAATGTTTTATTTTATTCCCTGAAACCTTTGCAGAAACAGACACAACCTTTCTGAATTCAATAATAGGGTGTTGCCCTTCACCAACGTATTGTAAATCTTATTTGGTCTTAAAAAAGGTTGGTGTTTATGTCATGAAATGTATAAGACAAACATCTTTGTTCCCGCAGAAATTTGCCCTTCTGGTTTCTGTAAGAATGGCGGCAGATGCTCACCAGATCCTGTCACTTACGAAAACACCTGCACGTAAGTCACTTTGTTTTTGCGGACGATTTCGAAAAAAGGTTTAGATGGGATAATATGGATTGATGATGATTAAATTTTATTTCTAAAGGGTTTGATTACTGTTTGTAATGCAGTTGCTTTTGGGTTGAGTTGGGTTTTGGATGGCTCGGAGAAGGCACTAGGGATTTGATGTGAGCTTTTTGTTGTTTTTTGTTGGGGATGTCGTTTTTTGGTAACATAAAGAGCGAGACAAATGGTCATCCCAAGCTAAATAGATTATGGCTCTCCCCTCGATCTTACTGCAGATGTGAGAGTTTGTACTCCGGAAACCGCTGTGAGATCATGGATGCTTGGTCACCACTGGCCATTGCCATGATAGCAGTTGCCGTGGCACTGTTCCTAATCCTGACTGGTCTGTTCATCTCGTGCTGCATCTTCCTCTGCAAACGTCTTGATAAGGAGGAACCCAAGCATCCACACACTCGTGATGTCCAGCAGCGCGACTCGTTCCTGACGTCATGGCCTGTGGCTCTGCGGCAGTCATCGGCCCGAATAAGCTTTGCCTCGCTATCAAGGAGTGTGGATTCACATGGTGACACTCGCAGCCTCAGAGATAATGTGAGTACATTCGTTTGAAAGAGAGTCAGTGATGAGGATTTTCTTTTTTTGTATGAGAACTTGAACCAATCATACAAAACAATCTTTACAAATAGTTAAGAAGTAGTCCTCAACTGCATAATTGCATGCAATAACTGATATGAGCAAGGAAGGTAATCATTGTGAACCTTGCTACTAAAATGTATACTCTCTGTAAACTCGTTAATATCTGAATGATGAGAACCAGTGGGGTTAAAGACCTGACCAGGAAATGACATGAATCTTGACTGACCAGAATTGGGTCTTGACCAGAATGCCTCAGGAACTTGACCAGAGTGACTTGAGACTCAACCAGTGTGACTTGAGACTTGATCAAAGTGACTTGAGACTTGACCATAGTAATTTGAGACTTGGCCCGAGTGACTCGAGACTTGACCCGAGTGACTTGAGACTTGACCTGAGTGACTTGTTAAGAAGGTCACCGGCTCATTCATTCCTGAGTTGTAACCCCCCCCCCAAAAAAACACCATCATTTCTGATCTTTAGTTCATGAAAATCATGTCTTGATGCATGGGCAACAAGCTAAAAACATAAAGAAACTGCATGGTTATCTCACAGCAAAGGCGTCAGACAGGATGTATTGCAATACTTTTTGTTATTTATTGTGCTCTCAGGTTCGGGATAACCCAGGATCCTCCACATTCATGCGACCTTATGTGGCAACGGGTCAAGAGGCTATTGTGAGTGTACCACATCCATCGTCAAGTTCCGTGTAACTCGAAGCCAGGATTTATTTTACACACACAAGACGATTCGAGGTATCTACTTGTCACTACAATTGGGGATAAACCGAAATTAGATAACACTACCTTCTTTTACTCCATCTTTCCTGATAATTTTTAAAAATGTTGTGAACTCTCGAAAGGGTGTATTAACATTCTGTCAAAAATACAGAGTTGGTCAATCACATATTTTGTATCTCCAAAAATAAATAACTTAATTTCTTCCAAACTTTTTTTCTGAAATTATGCTTGCCAATATGCAAGTTCATTATAAAATGTGCATGGGACAACACAGCAGAAATGTTCTCTCATCATAACCGGCCACTGAAAATACCCATTGAGCCTTTCTGAAGAGAAGCATGGTTTTTTTGTTAATCCTTGCAGTAAATGATACTTGGCTGAAAAAAAATTAAAATTACGGGAGTATTTGTGAGCAAAGACATCTAGACGTTGATAGTAAGTAGCGGGTTTCCGTTTAGTTCAGAAAAACATTTGTGAACAATTAACTTGAACCAAGCTTGTCAGCAAGGAAGGATGACAGAGTATTGAATAGCCAATGAAAACAAAACAATTACTGGAAGAAGTAAATGAATTCAGCTCATTCAAAAATAAACATTTGTATTAGAAAATGGAATTTGTTGGGTTTTGCCCTTGGAACCGGCCAGCTGACCCCGGCAAGCTCGGTGGTCGAGTGGTAAGACATCTGCACTAGTAAGCAGGAGGTCGTGGGTTCAAGTCTTACCCAAATAAGCTTGTGATTTCTTTTTCTCATAAGGGCCCTCGGACAACACTGATGTAGTGTTTATGACAATACGGCGCAGAAGGGCAAAATCCACTATTAATTGGAATTCTAACCAATTCAATCGATTTTTTTTTTAAATATGGATTAAGCAGTGAAGCCAGTTTAACTGAAAGTAATGTAAAGGCCAGTTCATACTCGGCACAAAAGTGAACGCAAACACGAATTTGTGACATCTCGGCAAGTTTTTGCAAAAGTTGAGCACATTTCAATTCCTGCGAATTTAGCAGCGAATGTTTCTCATACGCATCTCATACGCAATGGATGCGCTGAATTCGTTACTTGTACGCTAGATGTGCGTCGCACATAAGTCAAAGTGATCAAAACATTTCGACGTTAATTGAGCGTACGGCTGCGTATTGAAAATTGTTGATAAGGAACTCATAAGGAATTAGGATACGCAAAGGTGTGACAGGGGCTTTACTAAAATAATTTGGAGATATTACAAATGTTCAGCTGTAGCAGTGATTTTTTATATTATTTTTTTACTTGTGTATCAAAGCCTAACCATTTTTTAGTATTTAATATCTGTAGTAATGGTGTCGTCCTTTTAAATATAGGCCTACATTGTGGTTTGAGTATTTAATGTCATGTAACACTTTTTGTAAGCTTTGTGTAACAATTTGAGTTTTAAAGAACTAATATCTCAGGGCTATCGATCTTTAAATGAAATATTAAGAGCAAAATACCAAGACCAAAGACATGTTTTTTTTAGAACTAAGCAGGACTGTTCTTATCAGAACTAAAACCTACTCGTAACAAAATACCAAGTTCAGCTATACAGTCAGTGGCGGATCTAGGGGTGTGGTGGGGGCGCTGCGCCCCCCGGCAGTGACCAAAATGTTCTCAACAACAAAACAAGACTCAAAAATAAGGCCATTTTCACTTGTGACAGCCCTTCCCCCATTTTCATTTTGTATTAATCTCGTAGTTTGTAAATTTAATATGAATGTATTTTTTATTGTAACAAATATTAAAGGTTTTTAGTCAATTGCTATTTTTACTCAGCGCAAAGCGCCTTTAGCATCATTTTGATGTATTTTGGTGCTAACATAAAACTAACATTATATTGGATGATTGGATAGTTCTACTAGTCGTCAAAATGAAAGTATGAAGCCTGGGAAGGGACAGGGTGGAAATTTTTTTTTGAGTTTGCTAATTCGTTCGCACGAATTGTTAATTCGTTCGCACGAATTGCTAATTCGTTCGCACGAATTACTATTTCGTTCCCACGAATTCCTATTTCGTTCCCACGAATTCCTAATTCGTTCGCACGAATTACTAATTCGTGCGAACGAATTAGCAATTCGTGCGAACGAATTAGCAATTCGTGGGAACGAATTAGTAATTCGTGCGCACGAATTAGTAATTCGTGGGAACGAATTAGGCCTAGTAATTCGTGCGAACGAATTACTAATTCGTTCCCACGAATTAGTAATTCGTGCGAACGAATTACTGGAGTTTGTTAATTCGTTCCCACGAATTAGTAATTCGTTCGCACGAATTAGTAATTCGTTCGCACGAATTGCTAATTCGTGGGAACGAAATAGTAATTCGTGGGAACAAATTAGCAATTCGTGCGAACGAATTAGTAATTCGTGCGAACGAATTAGCAAACTCCAAAAAAAATTTCCACCCTGTCCCTTCCCGGGCTTCATATGAAAGCAATCATATCCGACTTTTTGCAAAGCTATTTTCACTCATGGCGAGCAACGTAGTAAAATGGAGCAGAAATAGTACAGACTGAGTGACGCATCTCACTCGGCATGTGTAGTCTCCTTTCCAGTGTTTTGGGGCTTCACTATTCGGAACAAATCTAGAACCCTATCTTGAACCCTATACATATAAGTCTGGGGTTTTGGGGCAGTTATTATATAAGTTTGTAAAGGGTATTGTTCAGTGCAATTGAATGAACAAAGTAACACTCAGCGGAAGCCATTTTTTATCACATAACGCTTTAATAACACAATGCTTCCATTCACATGAAAGCTGGGCTTCCGTGTGCAATGAATAGCGGGACTTTTGTTCAACATCATGCACTGGTATTGTTCGCGGATACGCGTGGCTGAGCAGAGTTAAATTTTACTGTACGCAAGGGGTTTTAAAAAAAGAAAATTAACAGAAGATTGTTCTTTCTATTATAATATATTTTTCAACTGTGGATAATATAGTTTTCCCGGCCAATTTCCTAAAATGTTCATTCACTTCTAAAAATCGGTCATTAATTTTCGTCTGAATTTGAGAATCGCTCTGAACACGCGTTTTATTTTCGCTACCAGAGCATTCGATTCCATTTCAGTTCAATCAAGTGATTGAGCACCACCTTTCATTTATGTCCATTCAGATTCGCTTACATGACATCTGTTTCACTTTTAGTGGGCGATTTCAAACATTCACCATTCTATTTCACTTTTGGTTTAATGCATTCGGCACCAGATACGATTAGGGGTTCCTTTTTCATTAACCGTCAATCAAATTAGCTGTACCTGAAATCAATTTAGAAAAGATATGCTTGCGTAAAGGTTTCTCAATATGCTGCAGAAAGGGGTGTAACGCCTGTGTCAGACTAGTCTTAGTTCAAGACTGAATTAGGTTTTGATTCCCTTAAAACATCCGGTCCCTGGCATGTGGTCAAACTAGTAGCAGCAGTTGAGGTCGCTGTCAACAAGGTGAATCAAATCCAGTTTTTGGGACTTTGGCAGCGCTACCCAGGAAATTCCAAGCATACGTCACGTGTGCTGTATTCAAGCTGATGAAAATGAGTGAATACGCTCAGAATTTTCCTGCATGGGTAGCACTGCCGATGTTCTCAAGACTGGATTTGATTCATGACGCTGCGGCTTTATCGCGCTTGTCAGGGACTGGCTGTAGGCCTATTTGGGGAATAGTCTCTAAACCCAGTGGATCAACACTAGTTTCAGAGTGGTATTTCAGAGTCACGCCGAACTAAAAGATATTAAATGCCTCTAGTCTGCCGAAGGAATCTTTGGCTCAGACAAACTGTATACAGTAATTTACATTGAATAGACTCGTTGTTCCAAGTGATTGCAAGAGCTGATCTTTCCATGTGTTGCTATCATAGTTGCTCCTTACCATTTCAAGCACTGTACTTCATGCACAGTGTAATAATGAGATTATTTAGTTCAGCGCAATTCACGAGCAAAAGTCTGAACATGTGTTACTTCAAAATATTTTTTTCCAGAAGCCGGTATCTAAAATAATCTGATGTGATTTGATCTGTGAAAAAATATTCATCAGTATTTTTATGAAAGGTGGAATGTAGGCTATTCAAAACAGAAAATAAACTAATACTTATTTTGTATCAATTTGTCCTTGTATAATACATCAATGCCCTACAATGATAAGAACACCCCATTATTAACATGTATTTAAGCTTCATTCATTAAAAATACCTAATAGAGTTTACACATTCCTATTGGTCGAGAGCCCGTCACGTGGCCGGTCTTAAACGGATGATAAAGACATGGCTGGCTGGTCTTAAACACTTTTCCAGTAACACATGAAATTTGGACTCCCACGAAATCCTTTTTCCTAAAAATCAAGAATAAGTTCCTCGGATTTGAGTACATTCAATTCCAGACGCGAATCATCACGCCCAACAAATTATTGAAGAGCATCACCATGATTCTTATATCTGACCCAGAAAGGAGTGAAATCATAATGGTCTATCTGAAACGATATTTTCACTGCAGCACAGTCGGGTGCCTTGCTCAACGAACGGGCCGTAACGTTGTTTGTAAATAATTATAAGAACTCGACGGGCTAATAGTGGCGTGGTCACAGTGTGTGTGGTCAACCGTTGATCGATAATCGCGTTGTAGCATGGTGTTCTAAAGACGACTAGAACGCGTCGCCGTCGCCGTCGCTGTTGCCGTCGCCTCGATCTGGTTGTTTGATGTACTG
This sequence comes from Patiria pectinifera, assembly GCA_029964075.1. Classification (NCBI taxonomy): domain Eukaryota; kingdom Metazoa; phylum Echinodermata; class Asteroidea; order Valvatida; family Asterinidae; genus Patiria; species Patiria pectinifera. Next base: position 10,573,806 of record CM057142.1, on the reverse strand, counting down.
GACGATGGCCGTTAAGTCGAATGCAAGCCTTGCATGGCGACGGCAATAGACGACGCGATTGTCGTCTTCAGAACACCATCATAGATGCATTCCGAGCACGCTGTCAACATGTCACTGTTCATTCATAGTTCCCTTCAAAATAACTAACGCATTGTATTCATTGTACATAACAACTGCCCCGTGAGCGATTATCTTTTCAGTAGCTGACACAGAATGTACAGAGATCATGCTCGAAAAGTGCATACAGTGCAAGTAGACTTGCTCGCGAAGCGCGCGACAAGCGGCATACGCCGCCTGCCCCGCGTTACGGGCGGGCGAATCCTCGTCTTACTAATAATGTGAGTCCTCCATGATGTGAAGCACCTACTGACCCGTACTGGGACCTTGAGTGCTGAAAAACCATGCAAAACTAAATCGGCCACCTTTACTCACTCTTTAGCCAGCAAAATTCTCCAAAATTGCCATTGGCTAAAGACAAGATCCTCAGTTCTTCAGCAACCAAGTTTGAAAACTCAATCCAATTTTTAAAGGAGACTTCTCTTCAATATTTTGCACATGAGAGAGAAGTCAAGTGATTTTAAAATGAGGCTAAAAACAAGACTATTACCATGGTCCAACCGTTTAAAAAACAGACGGGCTCTTCATTCATTGTCATTAGTCTGCCGGCTGACTATGGACAAATGTGTAGAAATAGAGACTAGTACCTGACATCCTAGATATTTCTTCTTTTGGCACAGTTGATTGATGCAGTACTGAAGGATTGTTGGACTGGTTGTTTCAGCTATTTTCTTGTATTGCATGTTTTCAATACCTTAAGTTTTGGGAATCTCATACACAGTATTGAGAGTCCCAAATTTTTGGACAACTAACTGGCCTAAAACATTTGACATTCAGAAAGCCTTTACATTCAGAAAGAAAGTATTCACTGTAAGTTGTGGTTACTGGGAAAAAAAATGACACCTTTTCCAGAATGGTTTATTGTGCCGAGTATACATTATACAGCTACCGCAAGGTTGATACAATTCAGGACAAAAGTACCAATTACTTTCAAAAGTATATACATCTCGAGTTTCGGCGCTCTAGTTCACATTTTTACTTTAAGTTGAAATACAAAAAAGAGCAGAAAATAGCAAGTTGTTCTGAACTCAAAAACCTATTATACAATCTTTGATGCAACAATAATCCTTTCTGACTTGTTCATTTTGGTCTGACATAAATTTTAAACAATTTGTTTCACATAATGAACCCATGATTTCACATTATACGCCTGCTTTGAACTCTGATCGAAAATACTTCAGTTTACATTTTAGTTACATAATTCATGGAAGTTCCAAACAAGATGCTATACTGCTAATGAAATCATTCAGGTTCAACCCAACCTCGTTCCCAGGGTGTCGAGCAGTACGCGCCCACCACTAGCTGCTCTTTGCATGTGCAAGATTTTTGAACACGTATGCAAATGAGGAAAAGTCTGGTGCCTGCCTGTGCGTTACATTTGCGTTTGTTTTTGTATGCGGAGTCTGGGGTAAAAACAGAATCAATTCGTCGCAGCGCGAGCATGGCGTGAGTTACGAAAACAAGATTTTATTTTAATTAAACTGTTACGATCTTACCGAGACAACATGCAGTGTCACATTCCATATTAATATGAACAAATTGGGAAAGAAAATGAATATTTTCGAGAAGGCATGGACGAATGATCGCGAAAACACGTACTGCACGTTGTGAATAACAACACCAAGTACACGATATAAATCCAGTTCTAGCCAATTGCGGTATCGAGTCAGGATACAGAAAGAAAGTTTCCTATCAAGGGCTTACTATTGGAAAAGATGTTGGAAATAAAGTAAGCACTGGGGACGAGGTTGGGTTTAACCCGGGTCTTCTTTTCATCAATAAACAATTCAGTACTTTTAAGTTTCATGGAAATTTGTATCAACAGCCCATGATATAAGTAACAAAAGCTTACTCTCAAATAATGAAGTAGAAGCGGCTCGTTTCTTTTTGTACCAAACATAATATTTCATTTTATAATGAGAAGACAGGTAAGCGGCTTGAATTTTTTTATTTTTGGTTATAGATTTTCTTATATCATTTGTTTAAAAAAAGATATATAGGGATTGTCACATTACGAAGTTTCTTCAGCATTCAATTCTTTTTGAATACGACGAATTCCCACAAATATACCAGGCACAGGCAAACGTTTCAAGGTGGAAACCCCGAAAAAAACGAGTGTTCTTGGAAAACATCTAAATATTAAAAGAAAAACCGATTACGGTATTCCTAGCGGAACCGTCCCAGGCAATCCGTGCTGTCAGATTCCACGCTAATAACACCATCAACTGTTTCTCACCAATTAAAATCGCTAAACAGAATTCCTCGCACATAAAATAATCACAAGAATCGTAAAGTATAAAACTGTATATTTTTTGGTTACATGTAAATTCTGTACATCTTGTAGTAAAGCAGGGACGTCACTAGAACATATTCACTTGGGGGGGGGGGGGGCCGGACCAAATTTGCCGTCAAGTTTGCGTTAAAAAAAACATCCGACAAGAAAAAAAAAGAGGGTCCTCAAATTTACAAAATTGCCGACATAAAAAGTTAAGGGAGGTATAAAAATTACAATTTGCCGACAAACTTGCAACGAAATATTTGACAAGCAAAAAAAGTCCTCAGATTTCAACATTTGCCGACAACAGTAAAATAATATAAAAAAGGCCCTCAATTTTACAAATTTACCGACAACAATTATGGATTTGCCGACAGAAATTTTGAATGGGGGTGTCACCCCCCCGCGACGGCGCTGCTTGTAAGTTTTTTTAGGTTTTTATTTTTCATCGAGTTCCTGTACTTCGTAGCTGCATCAAGGGCGGATCCGGGGGACAACGGGGGCCATGACCCCCCCCAAAAAAAAAAATTGTTTTTTTAAGTGATGTCGTAATAAAAGCATGCACTGCGTACACCACCATCTTTCCCTCAAAAAGATTTTGTTAAAGTGGTCAGAAATTGTCTCAGATCGCAGCACATCTAGAATCCAAAAAAAATTGTGTTCTGGATCCGCCCTTGAGCTGCATGAGTGAAGGTTGTGCACAATAAGCTCTTGGAGTCCACTTGGTACAGAGTATACAGAGATACCCTTTACTGTCTTGGGATGCTGAAGGATTCAGGCTGCAGACCGGGTGTTGTCTGCTGCAGTGCACTGACAAACTCCACAGCGGCTGGCAGCTCAGTGTCTTTGCTCATGTAGACTTGGATGTTGCACTTGGTCTCCCAGGGAGGCAACAACGCGCCCAAGTTGATGACGCGATTGTCGATGGATGCAGTCAGCGGCCTCTGAGGTTGCCATCTCTCACGGTATTGCTCATCCTGTGTGTGGGTTAATATGTTGTAGGTAAATTCAATAAAGGTTTATTTGGTTCAAATGTCGATGTTCGATACATGGAGCTGTAAATCAAGTCAATCAAGAGATATTCTCAAAACGAACACGGATTCACTATAATACCGTTACTCATCATCCCATGTGATTTGTTATGAATTGATTTGTGATAAGACTTGTGATTCGACTTAAGATTTAACATGTGATTGGAACAACCCTATACTCTTTCTTTTCTGCTTTATACATAACTGTTCATTACTGCATATCACTTTGTTGCTTAAAACGTTATTTTATGGTTAGCTAATACCTATATGTTTGTTGATTTCATATGGTTTTTACACTTCTTGCGATGTATTTGACTCCCATTGCCTAATATTGTGCATGCTATTGTATTTTCTTTTTCTTTCTTTAATAGAATTATTGGAATAAATGTGATATTGAATTTAATTGAACTGTGATTTTACTGGTGGTCGACTTGTGACCTGCGTTCGGGCACAGAGGACGAAAGTTGAAAAAATTGATGAATTTTATTTTATTTCTTTCTGGTAATGAAACCAAGGATCCCTCAAAAGTGCCCTAGGCACTGTAGCCCGAAAGCCTGAAGAGAGAAGACAATGAGAAGAAATTTCAGTTTTAGAGGTGGGAGGAAAAGCCCAGAGGAATATTCTGGGGAAAACCCACGGAATCAGGTAGGGACTGAAAACCCAATTCACATATTGGCCCGGGCGGGATTCGAACCCGGGTCACAGCGGTGGAAGGCGAGGAAAGTACCACTGCGCCAACCTGACTCCTCCAATGTCTTCTTCAGAGGTAATGAAGTGCATGGCTTGATATTATCACTGGAATTGAAACTTAATGACCTGTGGTTAAACATGAGGTAGGCTTTTGATGCCTTCCAATGACTTGTGGAGGTATGTGACGGATTGATAAAAGCTGTTAATGCATTGGGTAACTCACCGAGCAACATGGCTGCAAACACCGGCCTAAGGAATCGGGGAAGAAGCCTTGAATTCTTGCCGTAGCACTGAAACCGTGCACGGTACATATGTCCACTCCCCGGAAACACGTCAGAGGAATGCTCTCATAACGGAGACTATAGGCCTTGTGACCTCTGACACTGTAGGCACTTATCTGAACTTGCCCCTCACTTGTCAAGTTGAGACCTGTTATGGAGAAAAGAAACTCAGTTTCGGTGTCATCGATTTGGGGGAATTTTTAACCTCGTTCTTGGGATCTACATGCAGAGCAGCGTACTGCTCAGGTGCTATGGGAACGAGGTTGAAGGCGCGCATGTGCAGTTGTAATGTGCAGTTTCTAAGCTCCAAAAAATAACAATCCATCATCATAAAATAAAAAAGCCTACTTTAAATTGAAGTTGAAGTTCATTGCTCATTGACGTACCTTTTGTTTCTTCTGCCGACAGAAATATCAAGCGCTTGTTGGTGAGATACGCACGACCGCGAGTCATGTTGGCCTTTGCCGGTGCTTCCACACCGCTCTTCGTGTCATTTATGCGTTGAAATGCCACCTTACAGAACGCAATGTAATTGTCAGATGCAGTCTCATCTGACAGCAGAATACCTATTAGGAACAAATATGTAAATGGTATATAAAGTAGCATTTACAACAAATACCAGAAAGTATTAGAAGGCAAATATAGAATTCTGAAAAGATGACTAACCGCCCAAACACGGTGAAGTTACTGCGCCAAAAAGGCTTTTTAATTACACAACCGTATTTACAGAGGTTTAATGTTAATTCCTCTACTCTGAATTGGAAAACGTTTTTTCCAACAAACTTGTACTCTTGAGCAGTTTAAAGAGCTATAACTCGGTTTAAGTAGTTGAAAAAATATAACCGAAATTTAACCTCTTTTGGCTTATTATAGTCCGCGAGCCACAAAAGAAAGCGTATCTTTACGTCCATTGTCTTCTTTCAGTATATTGTTCTTAGGGTGCATGGGCGCTTTTCTAGTTTCATGCTGATGGCAACTAGTATAACCATGGGTAAAAGACTATTTAAAGGGTGGGCAGTAAACTTCCAATCTCGCTAATTGGCGAATATGAGCCAGCCCATAGCATAATTTTGTTCACATGCACGCACAGCCTTAAAACCTCCAGCATCATCCACATCACCATCCTGAGGACGGACAGAGCACAATGTCCGAAACGTCGAGTTCTACACTAAACCAACCAACCGGTTCTTTTCAGAACCACACTCCTTTCAAGAAGAGATTATTTTCCACATGGCGTTACCCGCAATCTTTCTTTTTATCTCATGCGCCATTCAAAGCTTCAAGTCATATATATTGTGATATTTACTTGTGACTGGACTTGTGGTAAACTGGACTACAACACTGCTCACCCTCCAGGGACATTATTTGAAACGTTTCCAGCTGAAATCAACTAAATTTACTCAAGTTCTTGGCCTTAAATTATACGGATTGATGTTCCTGAGCCGAACGGTTTCAGCTCCAATTAGACCTAAAATTGTGAACCAATGAATCCCTATAGAAATGGTGATTGTGACAGGAAGTATATATCTCTCGAATGGTACCCACTATCAAGCAACGTGTCGTATTCCATCTGGCAGTTCGTAGGCAGCTCCAGGTTACCAGCGGTGGCCATCACTTCCTTCAACGCACCGTTGACATAACCCGTTACCTGATGAACGCTGTTGGCATGCCGGCCTCCCAAACTTTGGAGAACTGCATTGGACTCGGGGTCAAAGTTAAAACGAGCCAGCTCCGCTTGAGATGGGGGTGGTGGTGGCGGGGGCGGCTGGACCATAGGCTGAAACCCAACCAGAAAACTGCATATATCATTTATGTATTTTAGAAGTCTATATTCTGCATATTTTTTTCACTTTCGGAAAAAGCTCGGCAGGAGGCAGGTTTCCTTTTTGGGGGTAGGAGGAGCATCATTTGTACGTCTTCACCAGGTAGTCTCAGAAGACTAAATAATGAGATAATATTAGTTTTCCCGTCCAATTTCGCAAAAATAGCATTCACAATCATCTTTACGTGGCCGATTTAAAGCGAATTAGCTCCCCATTGTCGTCAGTTTGGTCAAAGGTTATTTGCATGAGATTCTCCCAAGATTCGAGTTTTGTTTTTGAAAAAAAATACCTTTTCTACTGTTCATTTGTGTTAGTTTCACTATAGTTTGTTGAGTTTCAAAGAATCTGTTGTCTATCTTTAAAGAAGTAAAAATGTAAACTAGTGATACGAGAAAACTAAACCTTAAAGTCGACGTATGTTAGCAATAAACGTATAGTAAACTTAGGCGATCTTTTTAATCGTCTTTTTAATGGCAAAGAGACATGGTCTCATATTATGATGTGAGCAGATTCGCTGATTAATATTAACAAGACAACCGCCTCTTGGCCTCTAGATTTTGACCAATCAGCGGGCGCTTTCTATATCGGATCTTCGGTCATTGTTTTTTGTGCAAAAAGGAACCAGACTATTTGGTTAAGTTGATTTGAACGGGGAAAAAAGTCACGATGTCCGCAATATGATAATGGTCTATTACAAAACACTGCATTCGAATTGACCAATCAAACATTAATTTTATCCTGATTTGGGTTAAGTGACGTTAGTAAAGTCGACTCCGATTGGCAGAGGCGCGGGATCGCATAAATCTGCACGCTAAGATATATCAGACGGTAGACAGGAGACAGCTCCGTTGATAACGGGTGATAATCAGACTACATTTCAGTAACATCTGATTTCTGTTTTTGATGTGCAAAAGAAAGAAATAAGAAGTGATCGATATGGATTTTGTGGCTGCTGTTTTGTGGCAGAATCTTGTGGGAAACAGTGTTCGTATGTACTTTCGATTTTGCAACAACGACAGTCTTCGAATTCTATATAATAAGATTGTGAATACGTTTCGAATTCCTTTAGTTGTATTTCACAAATGCTTTCTTGAATTCGAATGACCAAACTGACACAACTGTATGGAAGCTGTGACGAATTTAAATGGCATATTGAAAATCGCATCATTGACAAGTGTAAACACATGCTTTTACATTTAAATTAAACGATCTGTTTATTTATTGAATTTTGATCTCAACGTGCATTCGAACTCGTGCGAAAGTGGGAGGTTCGTCACCAATTTGGCTGCCAAATCTATTAAACCGACCGCGAAAACCTACAATTACGCTGAATTTCAAAAGAAAGGCTGCAATACACGTAATGATACTAACAGACAAATTTTAAATTAGCATTGAAACCGAGGCTTTCAGTGCTAAGCCATTGTATAAAATGAGGACCTTTTGTTTCTTTAATCCTCTCAGCAAAAGAAAGCAATGAGGCCCTCGCTACAGTGTCAATTGGAAATTCCTCTATGCGTTTAAAATTGTACTCCACTGTATCAAGACTCATTTTTTAAAAGTAAATAGTTTTGTCCAATCGCATGAAAATGGTTAAAATAATGTCTTATTGTAGTGACACATGTTCTCATAGTTGAGTTTTTTTCTGTTTACAAGAGTGAAGTGAAGATATTAACCTGTGGTCGTGGTGCCTGTTGTTGCTGCATCTGATATTGCTGAACAGGCTGCTGATGCTGCTGCCGTTGCATGGGCCTGTATTGCTGCTGTTGTGGTGTCCCTTGCAGGTGTTGCATGCCCTGCGGCTATTGCGTGCCTCGTTGTTGTTGTTGTTGCTGCTGCTGTTGCATGACCTGCTGCTGTTGCATGCCACGTTGTTGTTGCATGGCTTGCTGCTGTAGCAATGCTTGCTGCTGCTGTTGCTGTAGCTGCTGCTGTTGCTGTAGCTGCTGCTGTTGCATAGCCTGGTTTTGGACTACCGATGCTGGCGGCTGCTGTTTGTACTGAAGACCTTGGACACTGGATGGATTTTCAGGCTATGACACACGTAACGTTTCAATGGTCAATATGATAGGTTATCATATAATTTGTTGGGACCTTTAACACTCTGACTTACCAAACCTGGTTAAACAAGGCGGGAATGGCGATAAATAAGGGGCACTTTTTAAATTTTTGTATTTATTCATTTATTTATTTATTTATTTTGATGGGGGGGGTCATGTTAACGGAACACCATGTCTCCGCTAACTGATCACTCTCGGCCAAAATCTGCAAGTTGCATTTACCAATAAAAGTGTGCATGAGAAACTGAATGTTTGCTTCACCAAATTCAATACTGAACGGCATAATGTGATATAAACTTCAGTCAGAAACTAGGTATCGTGAAACTTTTGAGCACCACGGCAACCTAATACAAATAAAATACCAAACACAGTGTGTCCATCATATTTAATTTTTTTTTTTAAATGACAGTGTAAAAGGAAGACACAGGCAAATAAATGTCTTCAAATATTGAAGCATGCAAATCTAGCAAAATGATTTTTGTTCTGAAGCAGGCTACCGTTCAATATGGTTTTTTTATTGGCCACATGGGAATGGTGCTCACTCCCGGACCTTATAAAAGTGTAACGATCTTATCACAAAATACGTCGTCCGATTGGGCCAAAACTTAGAGTTGTCTCCTGTGCTCTTCACAGAGTTCGATTTTTCGTTTCCTTCTAACAAATTTTCTGTTTGTATGTTTTATTTTAACTATCCCCCATTTTGTTCTTTTTTCGGGTGTCTACAACTCTTTGAAAAAAGGTTTTATCTCGGTTTGCTTTTGCGCCTCCAGCGCAGGAAAAAATCCGTTCGAGTTATTGGCGGGCCGCGAATGATTCGAAATTTGTAAATTCATGTATTCTATTACTTAACGTGGGAGGAGTCATTTCGTTCGATTTCTCATTAAAAAGAAAATAGTGATTGAAAAAGTACCGAGGGGCGAATTGGAATGTGAAAAACAGCTCTTCCGTCACTGGAAAAGAAAAACACCAACAAAACAAACGGCCGGTGTTTCAATTTATCCAAATACCTGAACTGAATGCAGGGTTTGTGCCTGATATGGAGACGAACGTCCACTAGAAGCTTGGGAACCAGGCTGCAGACCACCAGTCTATATAATCAGAGGAAAATTTAGGATTTAGTGTCAAGACACAGCAAGTGCATAGCATTAAACATCGTTCTTTTCAAAGGGCCATGAAAAATATTAAGGGGCACTTTCGACCGGAACTTGCGTCATTTTAGGCTAAAAAAACGTGTTTGTCACAAAATGACTTTAGTTAGAAATGTCTTTCTAAAACGTATAGAATATAAACTTCCTCACAGTTATTTCTTGAAAATTTACGGTTTTCCGGTTTAATAATCTCGCGAATAAGTTTGGAGATACAAAATTTTAGTCCTTGATTCAACTACAACTGCGTGTGCTTTTATGTCTAATCTTTTGTGGCAATGTGTGTAGGGACTGAAAGTCTAACTATCGTCGGACCGGGGTCTACCCAATGTTTCCCAATAAGTATGTTCCCCAAAATCCTTAGGATTAGGTTGGGGAACATACGTATTGGGGAACATAGATATTGGGGAACATAATGCACCCGTGGGACCCGATATCACACAGATTTTTTTTTCATATTAATAGAGCGTATTAGGCGCAGGCGCGGTTCTAGAAGCAATATTTTTGGGGGCTAGCAGGGTGGATCCAGAATTTTTTTCAGGGAGGCGTGCTGAAATGTAGACCGTTTTTTCCCAGACACTTAGGCCTCCGAAAATCAATAGGTGTGGGGGGGGGGGCTCATGCCATATTTTCAATGGGGAGCGCCAATAAAATCCTAAAATCATTCACACTTTATTAACTAATGCACCCTTGTCACGACTATTTCTTTAGGGGAGACCGTTCGCATGTACATCACAATCCTTCTCTTTGCTAATGCATTTTTTTTTACGGAACTTATTTTTGGGGGGCTGGACACAATTTTGGGGGAACTACAGCCCCCCCCCCCCTAGAACCGCGCCTGATTAGGCGCCATGTAGTCTCATGTCGACAGTTTGGCTAACTGCTGGCAATATCAAGTACAAATGCAAAAATCACTGCCGTGTCAGATGTAAACAAGCGGGATTTTTTCACAATTTTCTCCGTTAACCTTTCTGTGACGTAAACTTTTCTGTGACCAAAAAAAACCAAAGCACTAAATGTTTGCGATCTCAAGACGAATATGTACCTTTTGTTCTTGAATTAATAATTATTATGCACTTTTGTGCCCGCCCCCATTTTCAATAGTCATGTTGCCGTTTTCGGGGGTATTTTTGTGCCTTTTCGTTTTTATGCTAATGCAAATTTCCATATTAATGACCAGAACTATATAATGTCATATTCAAGGCAAGAACTTCAGTGTTACAGCCGCTTCACCACCGAAAGTGACCAGATTTGGGGGGATTTGTTGGCTATGGTAAAATATTGTCTCGTTCTTGTGGTTTCACAGAACATGACAATTTAAATAGAAAATCCTTAACTAAAGAGTGTACCGTACGAATTAAATGACATCAAAACATCAGCGTCCTTAGTTATCAGGAAATTGCATGAACAGTTCACATTTTTAAAACTGCACTTTATACGAACATTTTAACCAAAAATGGATGTTTCATACTTTTCATAAATAAATTTAAGAGGAATGAACATTAAACTTGTACAAAAGATGCCCCGGTATAAAATTCATGTCATGATCCCTTTGAATCTTTAAACTTCCTTTTCCGATATTTTTTTAACCATTGACAGATAGTTCACAATAATTATTGTTCACGCTGCATGCAAGAAGTCACTATAGAATGGGCCAACATTACATTCGGGGCGCGAATATTTTATTTACACAACTATCTGGGGCTATCCATTTTTCAGGCGACTTGAATCACGGTTATAGGATTGTAGAGCGCCGCGTAGCGGCGCTCTACAATCCTGTAACCTTTTACCATAGATATAGAATAAAAAGACTAGATCGGCAGCGCGTCCACACGCGCCCATTCACTGTGCGATAAATCTCCGCCATTTTTGTTGTCCCTCGTGGACGCGCAACTAATTAACGTAAAGTAATGGAGCTAAATGTATCTTTCCTCCAGCACGTGACCAAGCTCAACGCGCGCGAAGCCCGAAATGCGCACCGAGTATTTACGCGATGCGCCCACGCGTTAGCGATAATGGTGCACTGTGCGCGTAAACGGCGTTGATTTCGTCACGTTTTCGCGCATTAGTTGTATCTTTCCTCCAGCACGTGACCCTCCATAAAAGTCCGCGCGTGTGGACGCGCTGCCGATCTAGTCTTTTTATTCTATATCTATGCCTTTTACCTACGCGCGCGCGCGTATACTCTCTCCACATGTGTGAAAGTATATAAATTATGAATTGCGGAGATTTTTCGAGCACCGCCGTTGCCTAGTGGTTAGGCATACTGGCTAGTAATCGGAGGTCTCGAGTTCGATTCCTCGCTCGGCCAACATAGATTTTGCTCTTTTTTTCAACAATTTTAAGTTGAATCTTAAAAACGTTATTTTTCAGTCGGATACTACTTGTATAGCAGCAATTTCCTTTTTCTTTTCCTGATCTGAGGCTCTGGAGGATTTTTTTAAAAAGGGAAATAAAGTCCGAAATCCGTACCAAGTTGAAAAATAGTAGCCTCCCCTCAAGCCTGGTTATAAAAACCAAGCCCCATAGGAAAGCGCACAAAGTACCCCAGATAGTTGTGTAATAAAAAATATCGCATTCGGGGCAGGCAGTACATACAGTGTGCGCAGACCACTAACACGCACACAATGACGTACGTCCCGGTAGGCTGTAAACTGTATCATAGTAGTATACGGTCGCATGGCACATGTATAATTTTATATCAACCATGTACATATACATGTACTTGTAGGTAGTATCTAGACATGATGGCCTACGTGCATTTACCTCCTGGTATAATGGCACGTCTGCTCATTGGCACACGGGTCGCGAAAAAAATATGTATGTCAACTGTGAATCTTCTATTTTAAGTTAAATAGGGCGATATACTGAACTTACATTCTGCATGTTCTGTGTCGCAGGTGCACTCGGCAACGCCGTGCTGACTGGTGTCTCTTCCATTGAGTTTACCAGAGGTTTCGAGTCCATCATGACACAGGCTGGGAAAACGACAAAATGAACTTGACAAAATACCTTGTTCTGAAGTCGCCTCGGTTTCGGCCAGTTTATACAGTACGTTTATAGCCGACGTATGTACGTGTGTATGGTAACTTGTAAGCCTGCTGTGCGTCAGGATTTTTTAGACTGTGTATTCGCCTTCTAAAGTTCACCGTGTGATCACATGCAAGGTTGAGTTTTTTTTGGTCACGGTTCGACAGGTCGAAAGGTTTGCTCTCAACTAAGTTCCCGAGGTCAACAGGTGTTGGATTGTTTGATTTCTGCCCCAATCGTCGATGGATCAGTGGTATCCGGCGTCACATGCCACACGGTCGATCGACGTGTTTGCAAACTTCGCATGTAAGACACCGTCACAAAAGTGGTACTAGCCCGTGGGACGAGGCCTTTTTTCCCTCGCCACGCGGTCTGGTTCGCCGAATGTTATAAAACTTCACAGACATGTAGATTGTGGTGTACCGTATCGAAAAAACTTTGTTCCCCGATCCACAGTTTGCTTGAGAATGAAAAAATCTGGGATACCAACGCCGAAAATTCTACATGAGAAAAAAAAATAAGAAACAGCGCCCTCTATTGACATAGTCAGAAACCTTTTCTCACGCAATGGCCATCCGAGATCGGCCGGGCGGTCTGTTCTTGACGCGATAGTAGAGTCATTTTCCTGGAATCCGTGTTGCGGATACCTGTTTTTCTCGATTGATTTGACAAATACGGCCAATTTGAAGAAAAAATAGCTCCTATACACCTCCCAAAAGTGACGGCAAACTTTTTTATAGCACGTTTTTCAAAATGGCCGCCGACGCCATATTGAAATACATAAGGTAGCAGACCAGTAAATAAACTTCCATAGACCCCAATGGTAAATGCTCCCACTTCAAAAATTCGGGAAAAATACTCACAACTCTCCAAGGTGTTCGAGACACACATCAAATTAAAGCTTATTTCATCATCTTTCAATTTCTGTTCAATTTACGGGGGGTCAACTGATGACTTTTAGGAGAAATTTCCATCTGAAGACGATCACCCCTGAAAATAGTCCTGAAGCCCATCGCCATTTTGAAAAACGATGCCTACACTCCATTGCAAAGTAGAGCGCTTTTAGGGTCCAAATTACATCAAAATTACACAGAACTGCAAGCTCCAAGTCCTGTGCACGGTTTCCATCCATATTTTTAACAAACCCTCAAGTTCATGGCCCACAGCATGCTCAAATACCGAAGATTTTGAGGGCATGCAAATCGTGATTTGGCCGGCGCAGGCAATTTCGGACCGATTTACTGGTCTGCACCCATAAAAAGTGATATCTCGGGAACCAGATGAGCCATATTGATAAATGAGGTGTCGATTTCTACTATTTCTGGCATGAAAAATCTGCTAAAATGGTATTCATTACGTTTTGGGACCATTGTGACCTCAAAATTCAAAATGGCGGCTGGTAGCCATCTTGAAAAACACCAAAGTAATTATCTCTGGTACCAGAGGAGTAAAACAGACATTTAAGAATACTTTCAATTAATTCTGGCATTACAATCCATTAGAATGGTTGTTTTGACGTTCAGGAACTACCATGCATGACCTTTCAAACCGTCAATCTGCAATATTATCTCTTGCGCCAGATGCTCTTGGCATGTATGAGTTGACATTTCGGCTATCTCCATATAAACCCCGACTTCGGAAGATGCCTGTATAATTGCCTATGTTTTTATTACATTATATAGCTAAATGTTTGATCTCATTAATAATATTATTTATTAAATGGCATGTTTTGTTCTATTATAAAAGTTGTGGCATCATGGAAATAACTGTTGATTGAATTGAAATTACATAGCATTTTGAAGTCTTGGTAATGTAGGCCTATGTGATTCATTTCATGAACATATAATGTCAAACCTAGATGTTACTAAAAATGAATGAGTAACATCATTCAGTACATATTGAAAAAAACTTATGCCTTCTAAGTACCATTCCTCTTGTGTGGGTAAAAACTGTGAAGATTAACATTCCCCCCTCCCCCAACAAAAATTAAATGAAATAAAATTAGATCATAGTAAATGAATTTGTATTTCTGTTGGTGATTACTTCAACCACAAATTTCGCCTGGAATATAAAAAATACCAAAACACTATTTGCAGTTTTTGCCGTCTTTATTTTTTTGAATCTTTTTGTTTTGTTTTATAAAAGTGTAATCAAAAATAAAAGTACACACGGTATGAGAACTTGAGATGTCATATTTTTGAGTGGTTTTGTAATAAGACGCCTCAACTTATCTTATACATGTATATAATCCCTTATTAAAATTCTGCGTCACTGCTGTTGAAAGGGGGGAGTCTGTTTGGAAAAAAAAATAATTATGGCTTTTTCTCTTTAAGACAAACTAAAAGACGATACCATGTTTTTTTTTATCTGGGCTATGGTTTAACTACACTTTAATGTAGTTAATACATAACATTCGATCTTAAAACTTGATCGTTTCAAGTTGCACAAACTGTAATGAAAAGGGATTGGCATCCTGATGAGAAATAGTAAAAATCTAGAATATGCATGTACATGTAATATGAAACTTGAAAGAAGGTTCATCTGACAAGCACTCTGACAAGCACTGTTTGCAGGGCGGGGGTACCTTACGAGCGAATCATTACGTGCGAAAAGGTTTCTGATTGTGTCAATAGAGGGCGTTGTTTCTTATGTTTTTTCTCATGCAGAATTTTTGGAGTTTTTATCCCAGATTTTCTCATTCCCAAACAAACTGTGGATCGGGGAACAAAGTTTTTTTTAGATATGGTACATCTCCATGTCTGGGAAGTTTTATAAAATTCGGCGAAACCAGACCGCGTGGTGAGCGAAAAAAGCGTTTTCGGCCTCTCGTCCTGCGGACTCTATAGTTTGATCACGGTCCGCGCGCATATACTGTAATTTGTATCCTTGTGGAGTCATTTCTTTGTTCTAGCCCACACACACACACCCCCACCCGTATAATAATACCCCCACTCATTGACTGGGGGATGGGCCATTGGATCATCCCACAGATTTTTGTGCCAATTGTGGTGAGAAATTACATTCCAACATCCCAAATGTATTAAAAGCACTTTTTATTCCACCATGGGAGAACAAACAGTATATAAAAAAAATGCACCGTCTTGAACTTAGAAGCGCGTAATTTTAAGATTTAACATTAATCATGGGCAGCGGCCCCTAGTATCATGTGGTGTCCAGCACCCACCCCCCCCCCCTTCGATTTGCTGGACCGCCCACTCACCGGCACGGATTCGATTACTGTGCTTCGTTGCGTTGCATGCACAATGCAAGTTAGGGAAGGAACCAGTCTAACGTATACGTTTTGCGGGAAAATCGTTTTGGACTCTGCATAATACTATTAATAGTGCACCAGACTTTGGCTGTTGCGTGAAATGCGGAAGTTCTAAACCCAACAATGTCTGCCAGTGCCACGGCGCCAGATTAACAGGTATTTAAATAATTAAGTCTTGGTGTAGAATTCAAAACGAAATATTTCATGATGTTCAACTGCTTGTTGGGAAAGACTTTTGGAAAAGATTCCCATATCTGGCCATCATCACTTTTCACCCTGTGCACGTGCACAAACCGTATGAGATGAGACTGGTCTGAACATTTCTAACTTCTAAGGGTACAATTATAGTATGCAGGGCCACTTTACTCTACATCCGCGCCTCCGTACGGCTGCGTGGAGGCGTGGAGACGCAGTGCCTACCTCCGAAAATCGATCGTGGAGTCGTGGAGCCGCAGTCGCTATCTCCGAGAATTGCGCCCTCTATCGGTGCGCGTCTCTACGACTCCGCGACTCCGCGCCTCCGCCACTCCGCAGTGTCCCGCGTCTCCGCGACTCTGCGACTCCACGACTCCGCGCCTCCGCCACTCCAGACAGTGCCCCGTCGCCCTCCTCCCTTCCTAATTTGCGAGCCCATTTAAAATGGATACGGATGCTTCGTTCTCAAAAAAATTCCGCCGAGAATTGCGCCCTCTATCGGCGCGAGTCTCTGCGACTCCCCGACTCCGCGCCTCCGCCACTCCAGTGCCCCGCGTCTCTGCGACTCTGCGACTCCACGACTCCGCGCCTCCGCCACTCCAGACAGTGCCCCGTCGCCCTCCTCCCTTCCTAATTTGCGAGCCCATTTAAAATAGATATGGATGCTTCGTTCTCAAAAAAATTCCGCCGAGAATTGCGCCCTCTATCGGCGCGAGTCTCTGCGACTCCCCGACTCCGCGCCTCCGCCACTCCGCACTGCCCCGCGTCTCCGCGACTCTGCGACTCCACGACTCCGCGCCTCCGCCACTCCGCGACTCCGATGCCCCCCAACACATTTACAAGCACGCCCTCCCTTCCGATCCTTCATGAGAAGCTTAAAAGACAAGTGCATTCGCTGTACTTAGCACTTTTTGCAGGTTTGCATATCTATTAGTATTAGTATTACTCCTATCCATCCACGCCTCCAAGCAAAATAAAAAACCTTGCTCCGGCGTGGCCCTGCATTCTATAGTTGCTCCCTTCTAAGACTAAGTCAAGTGTTTTCTCAGTAAATACTTCAATATTTTCCCTGCTTAATTTTACTTTGTTATTATCACTTTCTGATGGCTGATAAGTCACTGAAGGGAAAAATGAGTGATGGCCAGGTATGGGAATCTTTCCGACTGAGTGAAGTTAGGAAGTATGCCAAAGCTGCTAAGTGTTAACTAGGTTACTCTTGTTACATTTTTGGCAGTGGATGTTTTGCCGGAGACGGCAAACCTTTAGTAAACGTTAGTTTGCCGGATATGCACTGAACATGCGCAGTTACTGTTTTTTTTGTACTTAAACATTTTCCTGTGACAAATTTTAGTCTGGCTCCATGCCAATATTATCGTTGTAACCTCGTATTCACAAGATGGGATTCAGACCATTTTATAATTTCGGACTTTATTTCCCTTTTAAAAAAAATCCTCCAGAGCCACAAATCTGAAAAAGAAAATGTAATACTCTGCAATAAAATGTTTGAGACATGTTAAAATAATAAAAGAAGAATATTCTTATTTATTTGAGGATGGGAAAAATAACCTTAAAAATGTGGCGCGGTCGGGATCGAACCCGAGTCATCCCGCTCACTAGAGCCTTTGCTTAACCACTACACCAAACGTGCTACACAAATTTTGGTGGGAATTTAATACATCTTATAATTCAGCCCTATCTTAAAGAATACAGCGCCCTCTGTTGATATGGATTGCCGCCGGCAAACCTTTAGTAAACGTTAGTTTGCCGTCATTACCTCCGGCAAAATATCCACTATCTACATTTTTTGACTCTCCATAGACTTTGTACACAACCGCTGAACATGCTGAAGTGGCGTCTGGATACTACATTCTTCCCGCATGGGATATTGATCAGGTGGAAAAAAATGTTGCAACCTGATGCCACTTTTTTCTTCATATATCATCTCAATGAAGGTCTTTCGGAAAGATTTCCATACTACTACTAGGGGGCCTACTAGTACTAGGCCACCACTTTTTTCAATTAATTTTCAAGCGCCAAAAAGTTGCATCCTTCATGGTTATTCCCTCCACTTTCCCTCCACTACTCTTAGTCATACCCTCTCCTTTCCTTTATTCCTATTTATTTAATCAGTCACTTACTTCATCGAGATTCGAACCTCGGACTCTTGTTTGAAACAGGTCACTTTTTACAGCTAGGCCGAGCACGATCGCTGTTGCAGTAATCAATCTTTGGACGTATTTAAAGTATCCATTGAAATAAGACTAATGAATAAATATTCATTATCATAACATTTGACGTATTGCACTATCATTGGCCGGCTCATGCGTTGTCGATGTCATGTGTATTACATACCGCTAGACAAGCCGGGTGCCTCGAACTTAGTTCTGCAGCACGCCGACGTGTGTGCATCCAAACTGTGCTCTAAAAACACATTTTTCCTAAAAATTATTCACATTGCCGGAGCTTCCTGGATTTGTCATGGATGAAATTACAAGGTGAAGTGAAAATTGATGTTTTTGGAATTCTTTCCGGTCAGGAATTGCAAAAATGATGATAATTAAGACATGAATCTGGGACTGTCACCGAGAAACATTTTTAATTTTGTTTGGAAATACTTAGAAAATTGTCTTGACTCTCCATAGACTTTGTACACAATCGTGGAAGTGGCATCAGGTTGCAACATTTTTTCCATCCAGGTTGATCACATAGTCTGTGGTGGTATCCTTGACGTGTCGGCATGACATTGTAAATATTAATTGCATGTATCATGACACTGTATGTTCACTGTGCCGCTTATGAACCGTTAAAAATGTCCAATTTGACACTAGTTTTGATTTTTTTTTGAGGGAAATATGGGGGCAAAATGATGACAACGACAACACTTATCATGAAAATAAAGATGGCGATCACCGCGATGTAGGCCTACTGTGAACGCGCAAGGCGCGCTGAATTGCACTACACCATCTTCAAACCGCACATGAAAATCGTAATTTCTACCCGAAAAGAACCGTTGAAAATTACAAAAAAAAGTGTCATTAGAATTGAGAGAAGTCTGATTTGGGCTGAAAAGGTCATTTTTGAATGATCAAATTGTGTTTTGGTACATAGTCATTAACATCACCTGGTTTTCTCATCTGTGTGCAATATGGACCTTTTTCACGAGTTGGCCATTTTTGTTGAGTTCCCTGAATGTATTTCAGTAATTGTTAACTGTGTAATGGGATGGCGCCAGACTATTTATGCAGGCGCAATGCGGCATTAGTTTACCGTCATTTTTTTTTTAATATGGCTTTAAACTTTAGGGAATGTTTAATTACAAATTTAAATTATTCATTGAAGCAGACTGGAATTTATTATACATTAACTTGCTTTCATTTCTCTTCGCAAGTTCAAAAAAATTAAGATTTTACCTTAATTTCAATTCAATATGGCCGACTCATGAATAAGGCCTATGGGGGGTGCTTCCTCTAATGACATTTCATTTCCTGCTTCTGTATTTGTCCATTAAGTAGCATTGGAACCAGAAGCTTACGCAACATGAGCATTTATCCAATGGGCACTAGTGATCAGTGGTGCACGCGCTTGTATGACGTTTTTACTAATGAACCGGATGAGCCTTCAAAATGTTAAGCTAAAAAAGGAAAAACAAATATCAGATGGGAAAATTCTCTTCATATTCTGATCATCGATGGTAGTTCATGTACACTTCTGCAAGCATTTGCCAAATTCCACTGAAACTCAGACAGTTGGTTTTTTGTTTTCGTCATTTTGCAGCCCGCAGGTTGAGGAGAAGCAATGAAGCATTCTCCAAGAAAAATCGAGTGACTATAGTGGACAGAATCTCTCTGTAAAGGGTGAGTCAAAAAGAAAGTGACCTGGATTAATGATTTTTATTTTCTTAATTAATAACTAATCAATTTTGATACACCAGTGAAGTATGTCTTGAAAGAGCAGGTTCTTCCACTCATCTGGAAAAAAAAGGAAATACTGAAAGTGATCCATGCTATCAGAAGTTCTGCATGGTTTACTAAAGGAACCTATTTTATAGCTGTCAATGTAATGCCATCGGAAGCTATTGAGCTGAGTGAGAATTACAGATTACACACAGGCATTCAAATACAAATGAGATTTTAATTGTTTCAGTCCATACTAAAAACATTATTTTTACTGTCAAATATTGTGTTTAAAATATGATGAACAAGTCTATTTTTTCCTGAAAAATTGACGGCGATTTTGCCTGTTTTCCTTTGCAACTTTTCATTCATTCATGGAGGTGGGAAAGCGTCCATTTTCGTTGTATTTAATGGGTATTCATCAGTTCACAGGATGGTAAAAAATCAGTGGTGGTCAGGGCGTGGACAGCTGAATTTTTGGGATCATATTAAAATGGACATATCTTGGTACGTGTAGGAGAGCATGCAAATTACGTTAAATTTTCACAGTTACTATCCAATAACATGTTCTTTATCTCTTTGTTATTTTTATGAAATGGAGTGAGCCACATGCTTGCATTTTTAAGAATATTCTAATTTGGTCGCTTTCTTTCTGACTCACTCTGTATATGTAGACTAGCGGTGCAAAAGTCAAACAATGAGTAAACAACAAACCTTATTCCATCACTTTGCCAGTGGAACGAAGACCACAAGCCCTAGAAAAGAAAATGGTAAGTACTCTGAAACTAATTGTGATATACGGTAACACTGCATTAGTTTTGGTTTGTCATGCTCTTTGGCCACATTCCTGTGCTTGTTTGAAGGTCAAGAACATCATTTGTAATTTGTGCATTGTGTTCGATTGAAGCAACAAAAGTGTTCAAAATCTAAAGACAGCTGCTTAATAACTAACGTGATGATATTTTAGCTCAGTGATGCTGTAAATTTTGAGAAAACAACATTCTAGATCTAGATTTCAATTCAAAAGTTACCAAGTACATTGAAATTTTATTCACTTTTTTCATGTACTCTTGGGAAATAGATTTTCCGTTATTACGTAGATTTCCCAACAATCCTGTCATGAGTTTCATCAAAATCTTTTACACTAAATGTTACTCTTCAACCAGCAAGAGGTCAGGAGGCCATCAACCAGGACGATGTCACAGAGAACTTTGACGATGACCTTCTCTTGGCTGCTTGCCAAGACTGGGAAGAAACCACACTTACCCACCCGGCCAACGAGAGCAGTGTTGACAGGGCTTCTAAGCAGGATCAAGCTCAACAGAACACTCCTGGGAAGACCCGGTTACCATCAGGACATTCCCTCCAGAATCAACCTGTTCCTACAGCAACCCAGTTGGAGGACCTTCCGGGATTCGACGCATCCGCCGGAGAGATCTGGATCTACCCGACTAATCTCCCAGTCCGAGACTACCAGTACAACATCGTTCAGCAGGCGTTGTTCAGGAACACCATGGTGTCGCTGCCCACGGGGCTGGGCAAGACGTTTGTGGCCGCAGTGGTCATGTATAACTTCTACCGCTGGTACCCAGAAGGCAGGGTGGTTTTCATGGCTCCCACCAAGCCCTTGGTAGCTCAACAAATCGAGGCTTGCCACAACGTGATGGGCATTCAACAGTCTGATATGGCTGAGATGACAGGTAACTGTCAGTTCACAAAATTAGATTTTAATACAACTTAAAATTTTCTTTTGTTTTGATGATTCAGGAAATTGGTTAATTTATCTTGTCTTTTTCTCTTTTTCTTTGTGTCATACTAAATCATTTTAGGGCATACTTACCTGTCCTAAATTCTGTAATCACCGTATCCCCGTATGACTGTATGTATTTAAAAGTTTCTAAAATTACTCTCATTTCCCGAGTGGTTTCCTGAATTCCATAAAACTTGGACGCCAGGGTCATAGAGTACCAAAGATTGTGGGATATATTTCAGGTCGTTCTTTCTTTCTTTTTTGTCTTTCAGGTAATATGCCACCAGCTGAACGCCAGAAGGCGTGGCACAAATGCCGCGTGTTCTTCCTGACTCCTCAGGTCCTGATGAATGACTTGAGTCGCAGGGCGTGCCCAACGCAGCTAGTCAAGTGTGTGGTGGTTGATGAAGCCCACAAGGCACTGGGAAACCATGCTTACTGCCAGGTAGAGATAGGGTTCAAGTCCACAGAAAGGTGCTATTGAAGCAAGCAGAAACTCAACCTGCTCAGCAGAAATGAAGCATTGATCAGTGAATAGACCTTTTGCATTAAGCCTGAGTCAGAGGGCTATGGTTGTGTTTGGCGCGGATATAGGCATGAGTAAACCTTTTTTGCACTCATTGTTACTACTACTAATAATAATAATAATAACTAATTAGACCACGAGCAACAAATATAACCTAATTGCGACATAAAGTTTTGCCTCTAAAGGGGGCTGTGCCGTTGGGGAGACAGTTATGTGTCTCCCTAAAAGCCGGTGTCTCCCTATTATCGAAAAAATAACGATAAGGTGTCTCCCTAATGGTACATTTAGTAATATAATAATAATAATAATCTTATATAGGGCCAAATCCTTCAAAATGACGTTCAAGGCGCTTACCAATCATTAAAAAAAAACAATTTTAAACATGAAAAACCTTTAAAGTTTAAATATTGTTACAATAATATAAATAATAATAAAATAATATTGATACAAGCACATTAGCATTAAAACCTAAGAACAAAACTAATCAAGCAAAAGATACATGTAAACGAAAAAAATGGCATACATTATATAAGGACCTATATATTAAAAAAAAAAAATTATTAAGAGCACCCTCTGAGATGCCTGCAATGAATAATGTCTTTAAAAAGTTACACACGTGACGTGGTATGTCAAAATCAGGCACTTTAAGGCAAGAAGTCAATTTTGAGCTATTGCAATACCTGTTTATTGTGTATTTGTAGTATATTGATCTTCCACGTTGTTTTATGAAATTGGGTATTCCAAAGCAACGTAATTAGATTGTGAATTCGGACTCTCCAAAATGTAACGCCAATTTTCTGTCATTTCAGAACAAAATCTCGAACAAAGTGTCATTTTGTGCAGTGACATGCCTCGCTATAAAAAAAAAACACCTGAAATTTCAGTTTGAAACGTTTACCAAACGTTTTAAACATAATATTATAGTAGAATCACACATTTTTAAAGATGTCCAGATCACTGAAAATCGCCTCCATGTCATTTCGCAGCTGTTTCTCCATAGCTCTGCCCAATTCTGCCTGGTTTTGACATACCGCGTCACGTATTATTGGCAAATTTTATGGAGCTGCTAATCACACAAATTTACTAAGCTCAGAAAATACTTGCTAACATGGCATGCGTCAATCGGTGTGGGATGGGGGGGACACTTTTTAAAGTGGGGGATCTATCGTTTGCCCCCCCCCCAACTTCTTTTATTCTGTTCCAGAATAAAATCTGTAGCCTACATTTGATTCTATAGCTCAGAATACCTGATTCAATGACTCCAAATTAAAAAATTATGTTTAAAAGATGATCTTTTGCTCAAAAAAAAATGGTTAAAGTGGTCAGAAATTGCCTCAGATCGCACCACAGAGTGTCTAGAATCCAAAATTGTTGGATTCTAGACACGTATTGTGGCGTATTGTGGCCAGTCAGACTGATATGCCAATACCTTCCACACAGAGTGGATAACAACTTGCCTAAAGTACGTCTCGTGTCTGTTGCTCATCAAATGTTATGTTTAAAAAAAGACGTGCAGTATCACTGATGCAGAGTCGTTGCAATCCTTTTCTGTCACAGGTTGTGCGGGAGTTGTCCAAGTATTCCAGTGAGTTCCGAGTATTGGCTCTAAGTGCTACACCAGGCAGTGATCTCAAGGTAGTGGGACATTCTACCGTGACAATTTGGGAGCCATGGGGGATGTTTGTTCTATCCAAATGTTTGGTGTAATTATCAGCATTTCTTGTGGGAAAGTGTGTGACTCAGGCAGGCTTGTAGTCCTATCCTTGCCTTCCATCTCTGTGACACTGGTTCGAATCCCCCACTCCCCGTGCCCCCACTCGATCCACATGTAGATTGGGTTCTTATTCCCTACCCAACTTCATGGGTTTCCCCTAGAACATATTCTGTGTTTTCCTCCCACTTCTAAAACTGGATATTTCTTTATTGTCTTCTCTCTATGTGTTACTTTTAAAGCAATAGGCTGGTGACATGTACATATTCAGTGCCATTGGTGCTTTTAAGGAATTATTGGTGTCGTTACCAGGAATTGACATAACTTTGATTATAAATACTGCAAATTACCATCATTAGTGATATTTTCTGTCAACATGATGGAATTTTGTGTCACCCAATATTGAATTTCCATAACCACGATGCAAAATTCCATCATATAAATGGTGATCGGTTACTGTTCCTGCTTCGACTCTGGCAAGCTCGGTGGTTGCGTGGTAACACATCTGGGCCCAATTTCACGGCACTGCTAAGCACAAAAATTTGCTTAGCACAAAAGGTCTGGCTTATAACAGCAGATTACCAGCCAAAACTCCATGTGATGTATATTGCTTGTGATTAGTATTCAGCTGTTGTTTGCTTAGCATGAAAATGTACTAAGCAAATTTTTGTGCTTAGCAGCGCCGTGAAGTTGGGCCCTGCACTAGTATGCAGGAGGTCGTGGTCCCACCCAAGTAAGCAAAGTTTTTCATACAAGCCCTCACAAAACTCTTTGAGTATACAGTACTAATGTTTATAAAATTACATCGGTGAAGGGCAAAACCCGATATTGATATTTTCTTGTAATTGTTGTAGGCAATCCAGCAGGTCCTTACCAACCTGCTCATCTCCCATATCGAGATACGCTCTGAGGACTCCATTGACATCCAACGTTACGTCCACGAACGTAAAGTGGAGAAGGTTGTGGTTCCACTGGATGAAGAGCTCAAAGCGGTCCGGGATCAGTACCTGCGGGTATGTATGGACTCTGTTTGCAGACATGTGAGGGCGCTGTGTCATTTACCATTGACAATCTGTGTGAAGGACACTTATATCTTGCTTTTCCATGCTACTGTTCATCATTTATTGTGATTTAGATTTGGACACCGTGCGTGAGCAGTAGATGGTGCTTTGACAACTTTCGAGAGCTGTAAAGGGAGGGACACGCCACATGCACGTACTGGTTTGCACGAACGTGGGATGCACGACTAATCTTATTCTGAATATGCTCAATCCTTTGGCCTTTTCTCACGAGCATCAGGTGCCATGGGCAGTGCCTTCAAGAGTCCCTCCTACAGTTTCCTCCAACTCTCCCTTTGTAATTGTTGACAGGATACTTGTGCACAGAACGTTATACTTGTAGTCTCTGCCGGATTCAAAATGAAAACAAAACAAAAACATAAGTCATTTGTGAGTGGCTTCCATCTTTGCTTGTGTTCTGATTGCTGTTCCATGTTCCCAACAACAACATTGCTTCTTAGACTTCCCAGATTTTCTCAGAGATGGTCAGCAGCAGTTGAACACTAGTAATAGGTCATCCACTTCTCTCCTGTTGTCACAGATTCTGAGTGTGTACGTCGGTCGGTTGACACGCTGTGGAGCCCTGTATAACAAAGACCCGGCCAGCTTGACCAAGTTCCAGATCCTGCAGTCTAGAGATGCCTTCCGTCAAGACCCGCCCCCTCAGGTCAAGGTAAGGTCAGGGGTCATCCCTCAAAGAGGTCAACCCTCAAAGGTCATCCCTTTGGCATGAGTGAACATCGGTCGTGAGAGTTAGCGAATGTCTGGCCCTTAGCAATGCAATAATTCCACGAATGTTCGCTGACAATCAGCTGGGTTTTATTGAAAGAACCTAAATCTTGGCCCAATAAACCTAAGACACTGACGTCATGCTTTGTTTACATGTGTGATTTTTTATGGGAGCCAGCTGGGGATGAGAGCCATCAGACTCCCATAGGAGAGCACACATTTAAACAAAGCGTGATGTCGTTATGTTTCATGGCTATTACATAGTGCAGCTTAACCCTAAAGGGGCCAGGGGGGCGGAATCCGACCCCCCCCCCTCAACATTTTCCGCGATAGCCACTAAAAAAAAATGTTTTCGCGACCCCAGCTGTTATGACTTTTTAGCCTAGTTTAGTTAAACTGAATTTTCGCATATACGTCGTGTATACAGAGCGGAATTGCCATTCGTACATATGAATAATTAATTAGCCATAATTCCAAAACCCTTTGACCTATAGTCATGAAATTTTGGGTATGTTTAGGAAGAGTTGCTCTATGCATGTGCTGAGTTTCAAAATTTTCGTCACTCAATCCGCCCCCCCCCCGGCTGAGAGATGGTCAAAATAACCCGGCCCCTTTAGGGTTAAATGTAAGCAATTTTTTGCTTGACACAGGTTGACGTCTGGATTGGATGTTCAGTCTCTGATTTCATGGCCTTCCCCTAAAACTGCTTTCTCCATGAATTAGTATAATCTGTCAAATAAGTTGATGGCAAATGGTGATTGAGTTGCACCTCGGGTAAGGTTTAATGTGCCATTGGCCTTGGAGTCTTCTGTTGTTGAAATGCTTTGTTCTTTTATCGACCTCCCCTGCAGTCACGCGGTGTCGTGGAGGGTGACTTTGCCATATGCATCAGCCTCTACCACGGCTTTGAGTTGCTCCTCCAGCACGGCCTACGCTCTCTGTACAGCTTCCTCCATAGTACCGTGGACGGCGACAAGGGATTCTCCCGGACCCGACAGGAGCTTCTGAGGAACGCAGAGTTTGTCCAGCTGATGGATGCGCTCAGGGATAAGTTTGGCGGAGGAGAGGAGACTGATGGGTTGGCAAATAGGAGTGGGCTCTTCTCCGCACCAGGTAATGGTCAATTGAATGTTGGAAAAAAATCCCTATCATTTCCTGTGTCAAATTGAGTTTGACACTTAACTCCTAGATCCTTCAAAATCTACTTAGAGATTTTGGAGGAATTTGAAAGATTTAGGACGCTAGAGCCCAGCCATGATGACTTTATGTGGGAGTTTTAGCCCCTTGAGAGATTCCATTTAAAAGTCTGAAAGTTTTGGTTCTTGCACATTGGCAGATTTTTTTCTTTGAAGATCCAGGAAGGTTCCTAGCAAAACAAAAATTGGGAGGTAGGGTTAGTTTCTGTTCCTTGATGAAGGGTAAAATGTGGACTGCCAGTCAATCCTCACACCATGCAAATTGTTCCTAAATCCTTCAAAATCCACCTTGTAGTCAGCAACCCAATGTGGCAATTTTTTGTACTTAAATAATATGGCTGGACTATTATATCCCTCAATTCTGCAAAATCTTCCCAAACTTCTTTTGAAGATTTTGAAGGATCTGGGAGGGTAAGGGTCAAGTGTTTGGACCGAGTCATACTTCACATGCAAATGCTAACTTCTTCACATGCAAACGAATTTGACGTCACGAAGCATTTGAATTCCCAGCGAAATACAAATTCCCAGCACGAAAATTGACTTGGCATCACAAATTTGCAGTTGCGTTCACTTTTACACTGAGCATGAACTGGCCTTTACTCAGAGACAGTTGGAAGTTGTAACAGTTTCATGGAAGTCTTTGATAAAGTGTATTAGTTTGACTCAATGTGGGCAAGGTGCTTTGCAGATCTTGATATGCCCAGGGGATCTTTCCTAACTTGTCTTTAACCCTTCTTTTGTTTGATCACAGACAGTCAAAAATTCAATCCTGTTCCCCTGTCTTTTACACTAGCTAGTCACCAACAGTGAGATCATATTTTTTGTAGGCACTGTGACAGTCAAATTCCATCAACAGACAAAAACGGGTAACTGGCAGGCACAGCTGGCTTATCAATCACCTACAGTCAAAGCATAGCTATATTAGGTTTCATAACAATCACAGCCAGTCAACCCTGCACTATGAAGGCTGTAGGGAGCACTCAACTGTTAAAAACAGTAACTTGATTTATTTTCACCGCTGAACTGGCCTTGTTAAAATTGCCAGTTTAGTGAGGGAGAGTTTTAATGTGTTCAATGATACAGCATCTTTTGTGGGCATTGCTGACTAGTTTATTTTGCCAAACGATTTGTATTTTTCTGCTTGGATCCAGGGACACCTAGAGTCAAAGAGGTGAAGCCGTACGTCACCAGCCACCCTAAGATGGCCAAACTACAAGAAATTGTTCTGGAACATTTCCGACGGTTTTCAGCCAATAAAGGTACAGTATTATATACAAGACATAGTGGCCTTGGACAGCTGGGTCAAAGTAGTGTAACAAAATCATAGTTGCCCAAAAGTTGAGATTATGAAAAAATTGTAAATATCCTAAAAGTGTAAATTTCACTTGTCAATTTAAATTTCTGTATTCATTTTGTGAATTGTAATTTTCACTTTGGATGTACGTTTTAAGTGTCAATTTGGGAATAGGTTATGTAAAATAATTTTCCGTTAATCGTTACCACCAAATCATTACCATCAAATATTAAGATCATTACTTGCATCGTTGAAAAATGTTACTTCGCATTTTTTAATTGTTGTTTTAATTGAAAAAAAAATCACGCAAGTCCAAATGGTATTTACTTCTTTAATCAAATATTGAAAGAAATGTATTGATTATCGACAACAATTTTGTTTTCCCAGCAGAATCTCCAAGTGCTGACAGGCCATCCACAAGTAAACAGCATCCGCAGCCCGCGGCCGCGGCGCCCCAGTCCACACGAGTCATGATCTTTGCTCAGTATCGGGATAGCGTGAACGAGATCGCGGAGATGTTGAACAGGCACAGGCCCCTGCTGCGCTGCATGGGGTTTGTGGGGCAGGCATCCACCGGCAAGAACAGCAAGGGTATCAGCCAAAAGGAACAGCTCAGGGTGGGTCTGAAGCTGCTTGGTTTCAGTTTTTTTATAGACTTATTATGTCAGTGCCAACAAGCAAGCACACTTGAAAACTTCATTTTTTGTGGAAGTATTTGGCAGGTATGAAGGGGCGGGTCTTGCTTTCAGGAAGTGGGGGGGTGAAGGCATACAGAAGGCACGCTCTGATAGGGGGATCCGGGGGCATGCCCCCCTGAAAATTTTTGAAATATATCTTGCATTCTGAGAATAAATTGTAATAACTTTCCATCTATTAGGAGCATTCCATTGATTATTTTTGGCCCCCATTTTACTAGTATCGTAACATTAGTCAGCGGCTGCAGGGCAGGGGGTGTTGCACGTTGGTGTTTAACGCCCATTAACCCCCCCCCCCCCTCCACTGGTAGGTAGGGCTTGTGAAAAGTGAGCATTTGAAAATGAATAAGAGTATTACTTTGCAGTTGCACTATGTGACAAATTTCTTTTGTTAGTCTGTGATGTTCTGAAAAGAACCAGGGAAACTCAACCTTTCAGACAGTATTCACCGCCAGTCGTCACATACTGTCTGAAGCATTGAGTTTCCCCCTGGTTCTTTTCGGAACCTCACAAACTCACAAAACTGAGATTTATCACATGATGCGACCACAATTTTACTCTTATTGCTCACTTCACCATGTAAACCTTCAAATCTTATTTGAGAATTAGATGTCTTATTTTGCCTGGGATTGAAACAAACAGGCTGTGTGTCTGCTGAAGTCTTATGCTTTCACAATTCGCATACATTTGCATCACACAATAGGTCGTCCAATATAGCCCACAGGGTTTCCAGAGCACAGCCTGAGATACCAAGATAAAGTTGACAGACACACAGCTATTTTACTAGTTGCTGCAATTTATCTTGCCAAGCACCACAAACACCATTTTCCTTAATGGGTGATACAACACTCACAGAGATATAGTTTTTTGTAAACATCGTGTTAACCTCCTTCAAAGTGATTCAGCATTTTCACTGAATTTTTGCAGGAATTCTATGAATCAGAAATAAATTTTTAAAAAATTATTCGCCTTACATGGAACAGATTGTTGTTTAAAATCCTCAGGGGCAAAGAAATTAGACAAATTTGCAAATTGTACCGTACAGGTTGTCAAAGAGTTCCGAGAGGGAGGCTACAACACTCTAGTCTGCACCTGCGTAGGGGAGGAAGGCCTGGACATTGGTGACGTTGACCTGATTGTCTGCTACGATGCCCACAAGAGCCCCATCCGCCTGGTGCAACGTATGGGACGGACGGGTAGGAAACGCCAAGGACGCATTGTCATGCTGGTCACTGAAGGCAAGGAGGCGGCTGTAAGTACAAGAGAAGGGGGGGGGGCAAACTGTTGGCAATGATTTGTGAGGCGTTCTGGCAAAACGAGACGAAATTGGGCACAGGCCTTAGTGGAGAAAATATTTCTTCTTGCATCCTTCAGTCACGTCAGTCTTGTCTAGTCACACTTTTTTTTTAACATTATTGGTTCCTTTTCTAATTTCAGTTTTAGTATACAATATGTAAATTGCTTTGTCATTGTACTTGTTTCATTTGTTGGCTGAATAAATAATGATAATCAAAGTATGATTTCAAGCTGTGCATGGTCAGGAGTATTTGGGAGAATTTGGCGTTGCACACCATGTGATGTGTTTAAATGAAAACTACTTGTAAGCCTTAATAGAATTAAGGCTATGATATATCTCCTCAAAACCACCCTTTTGTTATTTTTTTTCAGTCTTCATGGAGTATTGATGAATTTGCTTTAAAAAAAAAAAAAACAAGCGCGAGTGCACAATAAAAGCTCTGGCCTGGTTCCGGAATGTCTCACTTCCTATGCAAAATAGACGCGCATGCGCATCGATCGAGACAAAGGGACGTGTTCCGAAACTTTTGCCAAGAGTGCATTTACTGACGACGGCATTGTAGTTGGTCAAACCTACCGACCGACTGACCACAAAGTGACATGTAGAAGATCCTGCCAGAGCTTAAAAATAGAAAGATCAAATTATTATTATTATTATTATTATTTATTCGGCCAACAAATGAAAAAAAGGACAATGACTGCAAATATATATCATAAAGTAAACAAAAACTGAAAATTGAAAAAGTATGACCAGACAAGACAGATGGGACTGAAGGATGCAAGAAGGGGCCGGGGGGGGGGGGGGGGGGGACAGTTTGACAGGGGAGAGGAGATGGAGGGACAGAAAACAAGGACAATAAAACATTCCAAACCGGCCAGGGTCGTTGTGATTTTTAGACATCACCACAAACTGCTCAGTAAACTATCAGAGTTTTAGGGTTCATTTTCAATAAAAGTCAGCTGACTGTCAGCTGATATCAGTAAAATTCTGGCGTTGCTAAGGGCCAGCTGGTTCGCGAATTCTCGCGAACAATGTTTACCCATGCCTAACCAAGTTAATGAGGTAGCCCCTGCTCGTGTTTTAGTATCATTTTAATTCCCCTACTGAATAATTCATAGCACTGGACCACTTATCTAAATATCCGCGGAGTCTGCGACGTGAAATGCTCGTTTGCCAAGTATCATGCGAGTGTAATAGGCTGATCTTCAAGCCAATTTGCCTAAAGAAATAACAAATGTGAGATCGTTGTATTACTGGGGATATCCGTGGTTATTCTGAGGTACAAACCAGCTGGCCGACAGGGTGAGAACAAAAAAATCAGAACCCAAACCCCCAAAATTATATTTCACATTTAAAAAAATATGTAGTGCCAAAAGTAATAATGACTGGTAAGCCAATTTCATAAGCTACTTTTAGATGAAAAAAATTACTGAAATTGGTCAATCCGTTGAAAGAATATCCCCATTTAAACACAATGACCCTAAAACCTGTCTCGTCCAAAAAATGTGATTTCAAGAATCGTTGTCACAATTGTCTTTAAACATCACCAGCGATACAATCTCAGTTTAAATGTTAAAAATATTCAACAAATTCCTTTTGAAGGCCCATCTTTTAAAAAAAGTAGATTTTATAAATCATACTGTTTGCCTAACCAGGGTTGTTAATCAAAATATTGTGTGCTACAGTTGGTGAATAGCTTTTTTTGGACAAGACAGGTTTTAGGGTCATTGTGTTTAAATGGTGATATTCTTTGAACGGATTGAGCAATTTCAATAATTTTTTCATCTAAAAGTTGCTTATGAAATTGGCTTTCCAATCATTATTTGTTTGGTGCTATTATTTGTTTAAATATGAAATATATTTTGGGGGGTTTTGGTTCCGGTTTTTTTGACTCACCCTACATGTCAATTTTTTAAGTCCAAAATGTTTCGAAATGCAGATTCGATATTGCAACGGCTGAACACATTTTCCTGTGCATTTCAGTGCGGAGTATGAATGTTATCGCTGGTCGGAATTGTGATTGACAGAAACGTGATTTTAGAACCGTAAAATGAACAAAACTTGTCGTAGGCGTCTTAAATCTGTGAGTAAAAATCAGTTCATAGAGATGCAAAATTTCCATTTAAATCACTTTACGATGTACCGTATGCTTGTAATATTTCATGAACGATGTAATATTTCATGGACGTTACAGCAAATCTGCAGTCAGTTTAATAATCTTTCATCAAACCCCCCCCCCCTAAAAAAGTGGTATTTATGTTGTATTATTCTATGAATTACACACGGCATCATATTTGACATTTTGAGTTGTCTATACATTATTTGTAAACGAATAAAATGTAGATTAGGCACAATTTTTGAAACATTTCCATGGAAATGCATTTGGTAATATATTTTTAACATTTCGGGTTGGAAATCACCGCTTGACACATGCTTGAGCATGGGCGTCGCAAGGGGGAGAGCTTGCCTCCCCTCCCCCTCCCGGACAAGCAAAAAAAAAAAAAGAGAGAGAAAAAGGGGGAAAAAAAGAAGAAAAAGAGGCTTGAAATCATATTGTTGTTGATTTCATGGGTTGGGAAGGAGGGCAAATGCCCCTGCCCACCCTCGAAAAAATCGGAAAAAAGCTGGAAAATATAGGGATTTTTTGGGGGAAAATGAGCTTTGTCCCCCTCTAGAAAAAAATCCTGGCGACGCCCATGTGCTTGGGAAAAATTGAACTTCTACATATTTGAATTATTATTAAGGGAATAAATGTGTGCTTCAGAGGAGTTATCACTCACTCTGTTTAAGATTAAGTAGTCTGAGGAGTGATTACCGAGCCGGAGCGGAGAGGTAATTATCAGCCCCAGATGATCTTGATAAATGTGATAATAGGTATTATAGGAGCATATTTATTTATTCCCATTCTCATAATTAATCATATAAAAAAAATCAAATAATTCGCGATTTTGTTCCCAAAAACATCAACAAATTCACTAACATTTCTTTTTTAAAATTCTCAAATAGTGTAGTAAGATGTAAACAACCCTTTTATGGAGATTGACGCGCGCGTATTATGTTCTCTGCGATATCGGCGCAGAACGACCTGGCGCTGCTATTTTGAAAAATAGAACTTTAAAATTCTGACTGGTGGTAGTGTTGCGCATGCCCTGAGGATTGGTGACGAAACGTCAACCAATGAAAGGATAGAGGCACTGGATTTTTAGATTTTTACATTTCCACATTTTATGGAAAAGTGTTTAAAAGCCATGCTAGCCATGTCTTTATCATCCGCCACGTGACCTGCCATTTCGGGCTCAACCAATAACTGTCTTAGGTATTTATGAATTGTATTTTAATTTTTGTTTGACGTACAGACCCAAAAGAAATCAAGCAGCACAATTATTTTCATACACATAAATAACAATACATGAAACAGCCGTTTACCCTAGTATTAGGGACTTCCCCTTGAAATGAGCATGCAATATCCACGGCCATGGTGTTGTGACAGTCAGCTCCCTGGTTACCAGTGCAGTTCATTCAAGGCTGAATGATAAGGGAACAGGACGACAGGGTGCTAAGTCTGTGTGAAAAGTGATAATGTGAAAGGGTGCATATGTGTCTCCATGGTAGTACGTACAGCTTGGACACCAGGGACGAATTGAATCTCCTTGTAATTGCAAATTACTTCAGCTTGTCCAGCAAATGAATTTTTAGGGTGCTGCTTTATTTGTTGTGTGACACTATGTCTTCCTCCATGGTCACAACAGTGGCATTATAGACTTCAAACTAATTGACACGCATCCGGAAGTCATTGCAAGTCTATGACGGTATAGTTTCATCGCGGGACACTGACTTACACCATATCATTGTATGATTTGCATTAAAACTTAACCAGAAAACTACCAGGTAAGTGTCATGTTCCAAGTACAGATAAAATATGAGTTGAATATGAGTTAGAAAAAAAAATTCTGCTCTAGGAAATTATTGTAGTCTTGATGGAAAAGTACTTCAACAATTCTTTTCTGGTTTAAATCACCGGCTTGGAAAACTGCATCTTCGTGAAATTATTGTGATCATATTATTGGAGCAGGTGGTGTGTAAAAGCAGCGTCTGAAACATTCAGGAAATGTTTGAAATGGGAAATGTTTGAGAAATTTTGACAGCCTCTAGACTAAGTAGGTAGGCCCTGACGGGCATCCTATTTAATTCTATGGTTCTCATTTTGGGCTCTGAAGTCCACTTACGGCGACAAATAAAATTTAAATTTTAATTGTGTTACTTTGGATAAATGCTTTGTTACTTTATGTGAGTCTCTATGGTCTAACATATACAAATTCATGTGGTTGTTTTTATTCATCATAAGCAGAATAAATCAATGTTATCTAATCATTGACATTGTGAAGTACGCACATTTATGGGGCTAGTTGATACATTGTTGGCAAAGGAAAGTGGATATTAAACACAAATGATGAAATACACAAACTTTACTTGAAACTGCTGATTTACACACAGTGACTTGCCGATGATCTGGCAGATTTTAAGGGGATGCTGTTTTTGGGGGGGAGGGGTTGAACTTGGAGAAAACATAGCAGATATCTGAATAGAAATAAAAAGATAGAAATCTGTACAATCAGTCATCCCATAAAAAAAATCAGCAGAATATTATTAAACAGGATTGAATGAAACGGCTTGAACCGTCCGGCTACTTGATGTACATTTACTGCGGCAGGGCGCTGGCGATGGCATGGCTTAGCATCGGAGCGGCCTGGCCCAGCACCAGTCTTGTACATTGCTGCTGCTCAGGATGTCGACAGTCAGCACAGTCAATAGCCGTCGGCAACTCCAAACGATGTTTTGGGCGTGAACGGTGTGGCAAGTTGGGCTCCTCGCCAAGTAAGGACCGTGGGAACTTTTTAGTAGCGCAAGACAGACAGGTAGATCGTCATGACGATGAAATTCACCTCAAATGAGATGAGCTGATGCGTCATATGAGCAGACCATAGGACCGCCCACATCACATGGATTGATATAGTTCACTGAGGTTTCTCAAAATACAAGGTGTATAACCATAGTAACTTTATTGTCAAGGAAACATCGTCGCGTACAGTGTAGGCCTCGTAAATATTCATGGTTCAGTTTCAACCCAATGTTTACTTGCCCTGACATCACAAATTTGCATTTGCTTTTGTCCCGAGTGTGAACCGGCCTTTAAGCAGAGGTTTCCACATGGCATTTACCAGACATCTTTTCTCGTCAGATTTACGACAGGAGCCAGTACAGCAAGAAGGGCATCGTTAAGGCCCTGCAGGGCAATGCCCGGTCCCTCCAGCTGTACCCTAACAGCCCTCGCATGGTGCCCCGGGGTCTCAACCCAGCACCCCATAAGATGTTCATCACAGTCAAGGCATTCATGAATAAGGAAGCCAAGCGGAGATCAGCCGTTGGGGCGAGCAGTGAGACGAGAATCGACTCCTTCTTAAACAAGGGTAACACAATCAATTGAATTCCTATCTGATTTTGATGAGTCAATAAAGAATGTAAGAAACCACTCGGTGACTTGAAGGGAATGTACATTTGCAAACATTCAAAATGCAACTTGCATTATGAAGTAGCTTACTTGATTGTAAGTATTAAAATAATAGTATCGGGAATCCTGTGAAATTGTTGGGCCTGGAAAGCTGTCAAGAAAAAAGGAATTTTGTATCAATACTTACAATGATTAGGCCGAACTATCGCCTTTTTTTGTGTGTCACCAATGGACACAAAACAGTAAACAGGTCTCTGGAACGATATCTGCTGTAAATGACAACACCTCATTTCAGTCCATTTAATAAAATTTACGACAAATGCAAATATCTTTGAAGACACAGGAAAACATGTTACGTCACCTTTATATCTGTACTGAAGAGCTTATTTTTATAAGCAGTCATGTCAGTCTTCCCGTTGTGCAAAAACGTTGCGTCAAATGTTGACGTGGATGTGTGAAAATCATATACAGGTATATTCACAGATATTCATCATGTTCCTGATGTTTTAGTCATATTTCACAATCGGACAAAGAATTCCAACCCGGTAATTTGTTTGTGTGAAAGCTACAGAGTGGCGACCACTATCCCAAAGTATTTTTCTATTTTCGATTTTTCATCTATCCTTTCATTAGCGAAGAGCACCAAGAAATCCAGTGAGTTTCTGAGCCCTGAAGAGCTGGCTTACTGGAGCGCCAACTACAAGCTGGATGCTGCCGAGAAAGAGAGCCTGCCGTCCATGCCTGATAGAGGGCGCTTTATCACACTTGGGGACAAGGACAAACAGGTACTGTAAGGCCTTTTTTGGTGTCCTCATGTACATTGGTGTCCTCCATAATTTGCCTTGGTGCTTTTGATCATTTGCCTTGGTGCAGTTTCCCATTCTTGGGTGCCTTTGGTACCGACCGACTTTTTTTTTTGCCTAAGCTAACATGTCAGAATTACTTCGCTGCGGCTTGCTATTACACATGCGTCTGTAGAAGCAGCTGAAGATGTTTGCCAAAGATGTGTGGTATTGCTGGTCATAGCCATGCAATTTGAACTCGGGCTAATGTTGGGTATTTTGTGGCTACGGCCTTTGGTTGTTGCCATTGGATAACTACATCGGATAGTCGTAGCCTTAGAAAACAATTTTGGACCAGGCCCTACATACACTGATGTCTGCGCCAAACACCATATTTACTTGTGGCCAGTTTTTTTTCACACAGATCTGGACCGCAATTGGTGATTCGATGAATCGATAGTTGTTCTGGATCACGTTTTAACAGATTCTGCTCGTGAGTTGGGTTTGCAAGATCAAAGATGGCGACGTGCTCAATTAATAAGAGCTAAAGTCAGGTTTCTTTTGTAGATTTGAAGCATCAAATGAGCTTTTGTGACAATATTTCTTCTTAATTCTTTTCGAGTGTATTTTCGTGATAAAAGATAGTACAATTGATTTACTTTCTCTGGAAATTATAAATATATTATTATAAAAATATCCCTTCTGCTTACAAAATCTGAAGCAGACAGCATTGGTGCTGTCTGCTTCAGAAGAATTTGATGCGCAGGATCACATGATCTCGATCAGAATCTGGAATGAAACAAACAGGCCCTCGGTTGATTTTATTGACTGCATAAACGAATGGCAGTGTAGCTTGTATAGCGATTGGGACAAGAATGTTATTCATTTACATTGAGGGATAAATTGGCAGGTACCATGAAAGTTTGCGTTATGCCTAAGAAGTAGAGCTGCATTGTCTTCTTTCTAGCTACTTCCCTATAATCTGGGGTTTTTTTTAGAGCTGTTTACTGCTTCACATGTGCCAATTTCTCACATGTAGAATCATTGTATACTGGGTAGTGCTGGACTAGGCCCCATAGCGGGAATACTTGTGCAAAAGTCCATTTGGTTCATCATTCATGGATGGACACTCTAGTTAATTGAAACTCGAAAGACGCGTCTTCAAGGACCTGTTGAGGACTAATTTCAGTATCAATTCACCAGTTTGTAAAAATGTACCAAAGACATTTTTTAAGCCAGCAATCGACCAAAAATGGAAGGTACTATGATACAGCTTGGGCCTAACTTTTTGTCTGTGTTGTTGATAAATAAAAAAAACTTTGATTTGTTCGTCTTTGCAGCATTCTCGAGGAGGAAGAAGCAGTCATCCAGAAATGTCGCTATCAGAGTGGTCCCCTTGGCAGATGAGTAAGCAGCCTGTCCGACTAGTTGAGCACTCCCACCGCTGCCACCAGTTTGTAGAGCTCATGGAGTTCATCGACCTCCAGAACATGACAGAGGGAGATGACATCTATGGTCTCGAGATGCAAACTTACCTGGACCAGGACGACATCATCCGACCAAGAAAGACAGGAATCGAGAATTATTGCACAAAATTGCCGAAGGATCCATCCGATGATGGTGACCATCTCAAGAAGGCGAGCAATTCAAAACCGCAAGAGCCATCTCTTCTTGATACTGTAGAGGAGACCTCTCTCAGATCTGTTGGTAAGAAGCCAGGACACGAGAGAGCAAAACGGAAAAATCGGCCCATGGAACTCATGTCCAGCCCGTCTGAGAGCAATCATAGTGATGATTACCTCCCAGACGTCTTCCAAGACGAGAATGCGAATCTGGTACTTCCTGAGGTTCCTGAACACAGCAAAACATCAACAAGCGCTGAGACAAATGGAATGAGGTCAGGTACAAGAAGCAAGAAGGAGAAGGCCAACAAGTCCAAATCCTCTACAGCAGACAAGCCCAGAAAGCACAAACAGAAGCGCAAGCATCTCAGACCGGTGATGGACAGCTCCGATGGTGATGACGACTTTACAAGCAACCTCAGGCAGGAAAGAGCATGTGGAGATATGAAGACAATTTCTCTTGAAGGGGACCCAAAAGTGGCTTCCTCTGAATTGGATTCTGCATTGGATGAGGCTCATGGTTCTCCGAATCACAAGGGAACAGATGTGATTTATGATACTCCAGAACCCATGGATACAGACAGTGATAATTTCCTGATTTTCAAAATTCCAAAGAAAATGTCTGAGCCAATACCAGGTAATGAGCTTTCAAGCAGTCTTTTGAACAAAACAGAAGATGACCTGTCATTTATGTTTCCGTCCCAGAGCGTATTCTTCCCATCTTCCTCGAAAAAGGATGCCCCAAAACCCTCGGAGATCAGGACAGGTGCAGGGAAGTCTGTGATACCCCCACCTCCTCCTTCGCTAGCGTCACTGGACCTGCTGGATGACATCGACACAACCTTTAACCTAAGTCAGCATTTCCAGAGTGAATCCAATCATTTTGGAGGTCAGCGGGAACCCAAAAACCAACCTACACTACTCACATCCTGTGAGGGTTCTTTCAAAGTTGGAGACACTCCATCTGTGGAGAAGCTTCAAGAATCCCAAGCAAATGAATCAAAACTTGAGGAATCTTTGGAGGAAGTTTCATTCGGTGCTTTGAAAGACGTTAATGGAATTGTCTCCGATGAGCAGTCCAAAACGTTTACTAACCGAAACCAATCCTCGCATGATGGAGATGAGGAGATTCAGATTGAAACAACTGATAATGACGAGCTTAAGAAAAACCAATTAAAATCTCTAGGAGAAATTGAACCCCACTTTGACTTAAACGTGGATTTTACATTTATCTCCTCTGATGAAGAAGTTGAAATGTCAGAACAGCAGGATACCAACAAAGACAAAAGGTGTTTTATTGAGAAGCCGTCTAATCAAGAGAAGGATATTGAAGAAATAGATTTGGAAAATGTTGGTGATGATAATCTGGAAAGTATGATTGGTACACCACAAGCATTTGATGTGGAAACCCCCATGGTGGAGTCTACCCTTGCAGAGACAAGCGTCATAAGCACCCACAAAGCTTCAGTCATTCCTGCTGTTAATTTGCTTCAGCCATCCAAGTTAGCAGGGAAAGAGACATCTTGCTATATCTCCATGGCTAAAAGCGGAAAGCCCCTTCAGAGCAGGGTCTCTAAGAGACCATCCTCAGCAACGCCAGAAACTCCCAAGTCTGGACTCGGGGCAAGGACAAAGACTTCATTTGCTGGGAGACTTTACAGTGATGAAACAAATGGTCCAAGCTGTGCAGGAAATGAAAAATTTGGCTCGAGGAGGGAGTTGGATTTGGAGATCCCGGATGCATCGAAAATTGGATTGTCTTCGTTGGAAGTTGGCAGGGGTCGGGTCCAGCAAGAGGAAGACCCTGCCGAGACGGAG
Organism: Patiria pectinifera; assembly: GCA_029964075.1. Classification (NCBI taxonomy): domain Eukaryota; kingdom Metazoa; phylum Echinodermata; class Asteroidea; order Valvatida; family Asterinidae; genus Patiria; species Patiria pectinifera. The sequence goes on along the minus strand of CM057142.1, from coordinate 10,534,011 downwards.
AAGCTACGGATGGAGGTTCTAGGATCAGCTGAGCCAAAGTTTGACCTGGGTTTTGATCTGGATAGTCTTGAAGAAGATGGCTCCGGAGAAGAGGATGACATTGTTGCACCCTCCCCAAACATGGAACGGCAGCAGGAATACATCAACCTCAGCCAAGTTGCCATTCCAAAGGGACAACTTGGCTCCTCTGTATCCAGGGGGACCAACAGATTCCAGGCAAGGATCTCCTCCACTCCTGTTTCAAAGGCCGATTCTCAACTCAAGTCAGTGCCCTGTACTGATTTTCTCTCTCCAATAGCAACAGATAGGAAGCCAGTAACAGAACGCTGCCCCGGTTTTGATGCTCATCCACAAAATTTAAGAGTGAATGAATCCGAGTCCTCACAAATCACCCCAACCAAAGATGAAGTCACTGAACCTGCAAGAGGGCAAGGACAAATGCGTAAAAGTCTGAGTCTTAGTAAAAAGAGCCCACAGCAGCTCCAAACTGTAAAATATTGCGATGTTTCATCCCCTTCATCCAATCAAGTCCAACGAAATGTAACAGAAGATGCATTGCCCCACCCAGCGAGAGGAGCTTGTGAAGCCAAGGTGAGACAAAGCACAAACGTGAGATTGACGGTCCTGGGAAAGCGGAAGAGTGCACCAGTCACAAATCTGGCCGATGACAGTCCCATGGGAGTTAAGCGTCGAATGTCGGAACCGGCTAAGGCTCCACCCATGCAGTCTATAGTGCATTCTAGCCCAGATACTGGAGTGTTCAGCTTAACGGGTGCAGGAATTTGGCCAGATGATCTGGGTGAGATGGAGACTGTCGAAGGAGAAGTGATTGTCTTGGATGAGGAAGATAAAAAGGAATTGGAGGAGCCAATAAAAGATCAAGGCAGGAACGGTGCAGGTGTGTGGGTTTTCTTATTGCAAACTTAATTTCACCGCATGTGCTACATTGTACTTTAATATTGACCAATTTGTTCTTTACTGAAGTGATGTGTTGTATGGTCACTGTTTTAATAGAGCCCATCAAAATAAACTTCAGGAGAGTTTCATGGTGAAGCTTCAACCAACAACTTTTTTTAGTACAAGTTTAGATGTTGTATCTCTCATCCACTGAGCTTGCCTGATTCGGGTGGAGAGGATACGAATATCGGATACACCACCGGGTGCCAAATCTATTTGCATGTTGAAACAATCATGTTAAACTGCCGAATTCCATTCTTTCTATTTGAAGACAGTTAACGTATTGTGCACATGGAAAGGGTGCCAAGCCAAGAAAATGTTACCATTCACAGACTCATGTGACATCACAAAAGCTTTAACTACATCGTACACGAACTTTTAATTACAATTGGTAGGAGAGAGATCCTTTTTTGGGGGGTGAGAAAGTTGTTTACGATCATAGCATGATTTTCGCCAGATTTATATATTTAGCGTCAACTCCAATTCTGTAAAACGCTGATCCTTTAAAATCGTTGAAGCAATTCCTTTAACAATTTTCTTTTATATATTAAAGGAAAAAACACTGAGAATGGTAACAGAATGCAGAAGAAGGGTTTCATTGACCAATGAAAACCGTCCTAGCCTTAGATACATTATGAAATGACGATATTACTTCCATGTTTGGACATCTTTTTAATATTTCAATTTGCCTTGATTAATGGGCAAAGCTAACGTATCACCCCTGAATCTTTTCACCTGCCTGCTATCACCAGATACCACTGACCATCCTCCAGTGGATATTGATGAGAACGAGGAACTCAGCCAGCCTATCCAGCGCAGGAAACGACGCAAGGCAGTGGCCTTACAATCCCCCACCACACCATCGTTCAAGACCCCTGTCAGGCCTGCTACTGGTGGATCCTCCAAGAAAACAACACGTGCCAAGGTTGGCAGATCATTCAAAATTGGACAGTTCTTTGACCCCTTTTAAATTTCTTTTGTTAGATTAGCATTAACCAGAGGGATCATGTGATGTATGTCCACTCGAAAGCGTCCCAGTATTTTTTATGGCGGGAGCATTTCCCCAGCTCTTTTTCAAAACAACCATTATTTATGGGGCATTTATTTTCAGGCATGCAACTTCTCCTCGGATCAGCTGATTTCCTCTTGTTTCACTTCCGATGTGTGCCATTGAAAATAGAAAACCACTGTACAAAGTCTTGGAAAGATTTGAATTTCCTCTTTTTTTGTGTGACTTCCCAGTTGCATGCCTGTATTTTGGACAGTAGCTGGGGCAAGGTTTCCGCCGTTACTTGGACACTATAAAGTCAAACTTGTATAAAAATAAACAAAAATGTGGTATCTACCGAGTTAGAATTCTAAAAGGTTTATTCTTCAACAACCATATCAGTTATTATTTTTGTCATTGGTGTTGAAAAAAATCACAACTGGTCCAATTGCTTCTACCTTTTTCTTCCAATGTTCACTTTCCCTCAACCCTAACCTTCCTCAATCCTCTAAAATCCTCCGGGTGGTTTTAGGAGGATTTTGGAGGATTGAGGCTGAATGGCAAAAAAACTGTTGGTCAATTTTTGAGGATGCAATGTGTCGAGTTTGTAGGCTGTACTCTGCATTGTTTATGTTCAGTCATGCATAATTGAGCCCTGCATTATCTTGATATCACCCGCACTGCTTCTGAATGTCATCGGCACTGCCTCAACCCATTACCAGCGATGTTTGGAGGATTTTGAAGGATTGAGGCAAAGGTCACCCCTCCACTGAACAAATTCAAGAAATAACGGATGAATTTTGAGGATTGAGGCTGAATCCAATTTTAACATGTTGGCAATTGGAGGATTTTACAGGATTGAGGATGGTTCATAGCCAAAAAGGCCTCAGGGGTAAGAGTTTTAGTTGTATCCGGCCATGGCTCCAGCTTGGATGAGTGCAAAATCTTTGAATTTCTCTTTCAACATTTGTGTTTTAATGCAGCCGTTGGTTTTCAGTAGTGACGATGATCTGGAGTCGCCTTTGATCAGAAGGCCAAAGAAACGAAGACAGATCATCATGACACCGGTTATAGATGAGGCTGACGAGGATTTTATTGGTTAGTACGTGCAGGGATGTAGGATGAGTCCATCACAAGTCCATCACAAGTCCTCTAGTCACAATTCAACTCACAAGCTATTCAAACGAGTTTGTGACTGGACTCGTGATTACTTGTGACTGGACTTGTGATTACTTAAGACTGGACTTGTGATGGACTCGACTACCAGTACGTGCGACTTGCCACTTTTTTAACAAATTGGCAAGATTAATTTGTTTCTCTTTGCAACTGTAAACTTGTACAACTACCTGGCTTCTTTCAAAGACCTTGCTTGTGAATTTCCCAATCGACGATTACAATCATGTTTGGTAGATGTATGGATACAAAAGAAGGAAATGTGTAGAAATGCAACTGCAAAAGAAAATTTATGGAAGCTATTTATGATCAACAGGTTCCTTTGGAGTTCTAACTACCCAGATCTAACTGCTGGGTAGAAAAAAAGCAGTTTTCCTGCAACCTTTCCCAAACTGATTTTATTATAAAGTAACAATTGTGTCTCTTTTTTTATCTGAGACTAGATCAAGTCTTAGGCTGTTTCTGCAAACTTTCTGGATATCCCTTTAAATTCCGCAATTTGGCAAACATTTCATTTGTGATAGATGAGAGCTCCTGCAAGAAGGACACTCTCGTAGTCGCAACGAGAACTTCCAGCGAGAAAACACAACACACGGCGGGAAAAGACCTACAGATGAACAGAATCAAGAAACAGGTATGTTTTGAAATCTCAATGTGATCAGCTCTCACAACATGAGGGTAGAAAATGGGTAATGCGTGGTGGTCCAATGGTTCGACTCATGTGCGTGGTACATGGGTTCTTGGTGAACGTGGTGCTTGTGTTCTTGGGCAAGACACTTTACTACAATTGCCTCTCTTCACCAAGGAGTATTAATGGGTGCCTGTGAGGGTAGAGACCAGATTGCGCTGATCTGGAAAAAAAATGGTTTCATGGCCTGACGAACAGGGGTAATAATTGTGAGTGCTTTGAGACCTTTCTTACAAAGTGCTTAATAAGCATTATTAGATCAATACGAAATTGGTAATAGTTTTCAATTCTTGTATAAAGTTTTAGATTCCAATAACATTCATGCAGAAATTCGTACTCTTCAAGAATTTTAAAATAATTGACACAAAAAGTGTCATGTAATATAGAAGTGCATCATCCAGAGACATTAACTATGTTGTAAACCTTGTACAAAATTAAGTATGCCAACTCAAAACTCTTTCTAAAAAATTTTTTTTACGATTCTGGATAAATACTGAACGGTAAAACACCCTCAAATTAATGAATTTGAGGCATTTGTCTGATTGTGCCTTTATTAGCTGCGGGATATAGCAGCTTAACAAATCATCGCCTGTCTGTCCGTTAGTTAGTTAGTTAGTCAGTAACAAACGTTGACATTGTCTATTGCTCCTACATATTTTGACTGATTTCAACCAAACTTTGTCAAAAGTACTAGTAGCCCAGCCCCAACTTATCACATGACCAAACTGGGGTCAAAGGTCATCATGCGGTCACTAGGGTTAAAAACCTGAATTTTTTTACTCAAAACACTACTTCCAGTAATTACATGGTCCAATCGCGTGACTCACACATGAACAGGAATTCGTTGGCCCTCAGCTTCCGAGATACTTCCGATTGAGCTTGTTTTATGACAATTATCCCCTGTCTCGTATTCATTCTCATTCTGCTCCCCATCCCATCTTCTTCTCAGACCAAGAAGAACAAGATTGCCTCCAGCTATGCCCGGGGCTTTCTAGAAGAGGACGTTGTGGTCTCAGATGGCGAGGAGTATTCCAGTGACGAGGAGGGCAGTGATCTGGACAACTCACTGGAAGGATTCATCAATAACGCCTCCCAGCTAACCCAAGCCTCGCAGTCTATGCTCAGGATGGATGGTAGGTTGGCCTTTCAAGCTGTAGATGCCCATCAGACAAAGTCAGGTTTAACCCGAACCCTCCCAGGCCCTCCAAAACCCTCCAGGAGATTTTGGAGGATAGTAGTGCCCCAGCAACTCTTATTTTTCGTGGAGTTTGATGCCACTTGAAACTTCAATTTAAACGTTTTACCATCAGGCTTTTGCACAGAGAAATCTGGAACAAAATGTACAAAAGAGGAAAATGACTGCTTTTGTTTGTATTTTTGAACAGTAAAGGTTTGTACTTTCCATTGGAGCGTTAGTCTAACTTTTGTATGTTATTGTTGAGTATTATGTTTATAAACTAAGGCCTCAGTGCACAACAAAACTGGACTGAAAAGCCACTTGCATATATTGATCCGTTGTTTTGACCCTTGCAATTAGTCCAGAAATGGCATTCCAGTTAAAAAAGTTTTTTTAAGCTGATTTTTATAATCATTTCAATATCTTTTACATGCCAAATTCACAGTGAAAACTCCAGGAATTTCCTTCAATTGCGCCTTTTTACCAAATATTTGCACGATCTTGATTGGCAAAGCTTTGTTAAAAATGCTGTGTGAACATGTTGTCGGAATTCGGAGATCATTTTGTGCATGCAAATAATTTTAACCACTCTTAAAAGTGTTTCCTGACTAATTGTGCATGTCTTATCTGCCATAGACATGCACGCCGTCTATATGCAGTCAGTCCGCAGTCCAGCAGGAGGCGGCATATTGCATCCCGACCGCAATCGCTTCAAGATGGTCCATCTTGAAGCGCAACAACCCGTCCCAGAAGACATGGAAATCTTCTCCCAAGTCCCTGTCCAAGATGAGAGCTACTACGAAAACAGTTTTGTGGTCCGTGAGGGGGAAGAGGATGGAGGAAGGAGAAGGACGGAGCGATTTGATGAGAGCATCTTTGAGAACACCATCAACCCTGACAACATCATCTCAGCCAGACGCAGGAGGAGGAGAAACCAAGGACCGAGCCGGGCAGAGCAGATCTTAAGGGAAGGAAGGCGGAAGGTTCTCATGTCATCCTCATCGACATCAACGAGCAACGAAGAGACGGATGGGGAACAGAGAAGACCTGACAAGAAGATGCAGTCAAGAGACAAGAGGAGGGGCCAGAAAGTGTCTGGTGTTGGTGCCACACATTCAGTGGAGAACCCTGACTCATCAGGATGGCTATCAACTGACAAGAGTAGCAAGCAAAAAACTTCCAGTCTTGTCGGACCGAGAAGGGGACCTGTTAATTATCCTCAAGTTTCACCTGTGAAACGTACCGATGTCCTCCATTCAACGAAAGACTCTGTGAGGACTTACACTTTAGAAGGTGAAGACGAATCTCAAGTTTTCAACGAGGAGCACAAGCAAGCTGGATCCTTCCCAAGTCAAAGCCAGGGTTCCGTCATCCGGCACTTTCTCGCTGGGAACGCACAACAGAGCAACTCTTGTCCTAATGTGGTGCCAAATCTGAAACCGGTATCTGGGACTAATAGACCAACAAGCTCCATCAGCAATACAGCTGAGGTTCCCAGTAATGGGCTGACATTAGCCGAGAAGGAAAGAGCTGAGCGGCTGAGGAGACAAGAGGAGAAGAAGAGAGAGTTCAAGCGGAAAATGGAAGAGCGGAAAAGGCAACAACAGCAACAACTACACAAGCAGTCTCAGGAACAAGCACAGTCTCAACAGCAGAAGGATCAGCTAAAACCAGTTGTGAAGCACTTCCAACAACAGCCACAACAACAGCTTCATCAAGTCAGTAGTAAGCAACAACATCAACAATTAGATGCACATCAGCAGCAAACACTTCCACAGCACCAACATCTGAAAACTGAGATCTTTGCTGGCAGATCATCTCACAGTGCAGCACCTGGCATTAGTGAGGTGCAATTAAAGAAGATACATCAACAAGCCCAAAATTCCTCCTTGGAGCAACATCAACATCGGCAGCAACAGCAGCAACAGCAGAAATTCAAACAGACCTTTGAACAGCAACAACAACCGTTAGTAAAAAAGCACAATGTTCAGCAGCAGAAAGCTGAGATGTATGCTGGCAGAGCATCTAACAGTGCAAGAGCAAGCGTTAGAGAAGTACAAGTGAAGAAGATGCATGCACAAGCCAAAAGCTCCTCCTTGGAACTCAGAACACCACCAAGCAGCAATGCAAGTCTTGCTGCTTCAGCAGTGAGTGCGCCAACCCATAAACTCGGAGGAAACACCTCTACAGTGATTCCAGCAGCTACCATGCAAGGACCCAGAAGCCCTCCTATGTCGCCCAGCTCCATGCGGCTGATCGGGAAAACTACACTTGCTGGGGTAAGTGTTCTCTTGGACATTTGGGGGATTATTTTTACCAAAGTCCTTCAGGAGATATGAACATTGTGACCTGATGCTTGAAATGCTGGATAGCATAATTTTGGAGAAGTAATTTGAAGTAACTCAAAAAAGAAATGTCTTTTTCCTCCGTGAAGGTAAAAGAGGAACAGTTCATTATTTTGTGAGTAAATACCAGAGGACCTTCGTGTTAATTTTTTACAATTTAATAATGAGCAATATTTTCTGTCGTCGAAGCTCGCCACAATGTTTCCTCCCCGCACAAAACAAGTCTTGTCAACTGATTTAACTTTGCTCTCAACAAGTTATTTTCTGCCTGAGTTCCACCCGGAATATAATTTTAACCGCTTATTAGATGATGACAATATTTCTGTGTTTGAGGTGCAATAACGACAGGGTTTTTTTTTCAGAGAGTGGCAAATGACCAAAGTAGGAATAATTTTACAAACATACAATTTGAAGTCGATCTGGAGAAGCAAAAAAAACTGAATTTGTTGTAGAGCATGGGGAGATCAGCTTTAACCCAAACTGATTTCTCGAATGAAACAAATGGAATTCCTGCTTCAGAGCGCTGCATGACGAGAGACTCCTTTGTTTGTATTGCACATCAACAGTCCCAAGACGCCGTGAATCGAGGCAAGCCAGTCATCCTCATTGACTCTAAGGAACTGTCCAGCTCCTCCCACATAGTATCCACCCTGACCCTCAAGCATAACCTTAATCCTCTCATCTGTCAACTGAGCGGATGCGATTACATCGTCAGTGCCCGCATGGGAGTTGAGAAGAAATCCATGTCTGGTAAGTATTTAGGATTTATTTATTTCAAAAGAAGGCATTCTTAAAGGGAAGATACAACATTTGCAAACATCAAAAACCCGAAATGATCAAATTATCACGAAATATCTTCCTGGATTGTTAGGGAATGACAGTCTAAAGCATCCTGTAAAGTTGTGGCTCCTGGTGTGCTGACATTTTCAAGAAAAATTGTATTTTTCCAAAGCTGGTCGGCCAACCAGAGTGTTGGAGAAAACTGGCTTTTGTCAAAAGTGCTCCTAATTGTTCATATTTAGTTCGTCTGTATTTTCTTTGCAATTGACTACAAGCCTGCTAGACTGATTCTCTGATCTTATAAATCCCCAAAGTCCATAAATTGCTCCATTTCATCTTAAGTGGAGTCAGGGAACCAGACTACAAGAATATGATTGGTTTTCTTGGTTTTTCCACCATCTACGAACCCAAAACGCGAAACAAGTTAGTGTAACAATATTTGCTATAACATACTAATCCTCCAAATCCATTTATTTCTGGAAATTGCAGCAAAACCAAACGTTGTACATTCCCTTCAATACAATACCCCACTGTTTCAGGCAAGGATTGAAAGCTGAGGTAGTCGTTTCGCATTTGACCCCTTAGCTGCCATGTTAAGTCAGGATCTTACCTGCACTGCTTTAATAATAGGGTCCGATCGTATGACATCAAAGTACCATATGTTACCATCAGGTTTCCCCGTGATCAGCCCACCATTGCAGTAGGCAAACGTTTGGTTAGCATCCACGCCATGCATTGTAAACTAGACAGTAAGGCTATTTTCCCGTAACATAACCATAATTTTTTTTAAAACAATGGTCACTACCTGTGCCGTGTACGGTTGTCATATCCGTTCCGACCCAGCACTGGATGTTGGCTCCGTGTTTTTCTCACAGTTTTTGCCGTCCATCACAGCTTTTGAAGGCTTGCCTACTGCCTACTGCCTGCGGCGCTATATGATCTTTGCCTACTGCAGTGCCGAAGCTGACTCTCCGGTACCTGGATGTAGGCCAAGACCATAGAGCTATATTAAAATTGCTAGAGCGCTGACTCATGTACAGAGTGATGCCTGCTGGGCGCATCCATGTTTGCGCACAAACCTATGGAAACTTGAAATTTTGTACGGCTTTGTACGGCTATTTGCATATCTGCGTTTGTATTCTATACAGGTGTGTTACCGAAGCCGATATGACCCAAAACCGAAACGCACGATCAGCAAATGATGAGCGTTTCAAGTTGCTCTACGCAAACAGCGCAACACATGCGCGTATTCGCTGCAGATGATTAACCAGACTTTTTTTTAAACCATCATGATGCGCTTCAGTTGTTTGCGTACGTTCTACTTACGCGTTGCACTTAGAGTACACTTTCAAAATTCAATCCATCTAATTTTATGTTCTACAAACACGCACATGAATTCAAAATGTCTGCGCCCAGGACAGCTTCAAAGCGTCTCCGCGCGCAAGAATGAAGAGTTAGCGCTCTAGTAATTTAATATAGCTCTATGGCCAAGACACATGGGTCAATGAGAGAGCGCTATATAAAATTTCTCCTCATTAACTCTTCATGAATATGAATGAGACGCCAGGAGGTTTCAGAAACCATTAATTTACCCACCACTTACTGCTGTACATGACAGATTTTGGGAATGGAGCCAATAAGACCAAGTTGATTGACAGAGTGAGGCACCTGTGTGAGCTGTTTGACAGACCCTGTATAATCTTGGAGAAAGATCGGATCAAACCAGGAGACGAGAAGAAACCAAAACAAATGTAAGCTTTATCTTGAAATCATCATACCACAAGTAATTTAAGTCCATTTTGTGGCTGTTGCATAGTTAGACCTGTATTCAGCCATGAGATTTTTCTGACTTTGTCTGAAATCTGACTTTTTGAATCTGAGAGAAAGACATCAGAATAGAAGGAAATTGCATCATGCAGCCTTTCATAGAATTTTCGGACCTTTTGTTAAAATTGACAATCTAAATCCCAATATATTTAAAATCCAGGCTTAACTAGTAATTATTCAAATAAGCAGAAGCAAAATATGCTTGTAACACTTATTCAAAGATGGGTCAATTCCCCTGCTGTCTTGTAAAATGTCAAAATCAATTGCAGTACAGTAATCTACTAAACTAGTAATCAAGTCGTGATGTGGTAAATTTGGAAGCTGTAAAATCCGGATTCCATCAAAATCATGCAGAACCATGTTTTGCAGTTCGGCAAGTTTGCATTGATTTTGGTACTGATAGCAAGCTAGCCCTGTCTGTCTCGGCAGTTCTTTCAAGAGGGAAATCAGGATCATTCTAATGTTTTTGTTACAAACAAAACTTGATTGCTGAACTGCCTATAAACCAGAGAGTCTCCTGATGAGGAGCAGAGCATACTGTTTGAAACGTCGAGTTAAACCAACTGGTTCTTCTAAGAACCACATAACTCACTAAGAGATATCATTCACATGGTGTTACCGCAAACCTCCCATTCATTGCCTTTTTTTTATTTCTCATTTGGTTTCCATGCACCTATTTCATAAAATTCATAGTCATGAGGTCTTGCCTTTGACTGTAGCTTATGGATGTGGCTACTTCTCTGACTGTGGATATAATAATAACGGGTTTTTATTTAGCGCTTTGAACTAAGATCAAAGCGCTTTACATCATTATAACCCCTGACCATTGGGCCAATTAAACATTCCAAATACCATCTCAGCTCCCTGGGGAGTATACAGCTCGATGCTGCCTGTAAGGCGCAAGGAAGCTTATTGAAACACAATAACCATCTCTGCCCTCACAGGTACCCATTTACTCCTGGGTGGGGAGAAGCAACGAGTGACAAACTGCCTTGCCCAAGGGCACACGTACCACAACCCCAGGCTGGACTCGAACCCCAAAACTTGGAGAATTACCCGCAGACCATGAATTCAATGCCCTAAACCACGAGGCCATGGCAATATTACTGTAGCTATGAGACCATTCCTGTGACTGCAGATATCACTGGTTCACAAGTTACACAGCTCTGAGCTTTTCAACTAGATCCTGCACATTTAAACTGTGTTCTTTGTTTTTAACTTGTTGACAGAATTCGAACCAAGTACTTTGACAGCACGTTAGCCGCTCTGAGCAAGACACACATCAAGGTGTTATACTCGGATTCACTGGGTAAATAGTTTATTTCATGTCAGATTTTATACAAAAAAAGACCGGGTTTTTTAGCATCGAGTTGCTATGCTCTCAAGTTTGTTGTAGTTACAGTAATACTAAGTGCAAGTTTGGAAATATATAAATAATGAGAGTTGGTTGATGTAGTGCTGACAAGCTTGACTCTTTGATTAAAGCATGAATTTCCTTAATCAGATATGGTAATGCACCATGACATCAATGTAACAGTGCGACATCTGCAGCTTGATCAGTTTACAGCTAATATGGCAGCTAGCTTTATGCAGAGATTGAAAAGTCTTTAAGGGTTGCAGCATCATTACTGTTGAGCTGTGAATGAATACTTTTCATTCTTTCACAGATGACACTGCAAGGATCCTGGCCGATTTGGTCCGCATCGAAATGAGAAAAGGGGAGGGGCTGGCCCCACCTACTACAAGGAATTCTATCCAGGAACAGGTCGGTGTCAAAACTTGGCTCCACTGTTTTCAAGTAAACTTACCCTGATATGTTCTACCTAATGCCACATACATGTTCCATTCTTAGGCAAAAAAAAACGAAGGCTTATCCAGCACTGATCATATGTAGCATGATATGGGACGGTCAGGAACGCCCCCTCCCCCTCTTTTGTGCTGGTCTTTGTGTTACCAGAATCTCAGGAATTCTTTTGAGATCTCTAGGGGGGGATGTGTTAGGTAACAATAGTCTAGGGTATGTAAGGGGTATAGGGAGATTGGGGGTACCCTTCCATCCCGTATCGTGCTGGGTATAATCATAAGATACGTGACCAACGCTCATTATTGTAAAGAAATGCAGCATATAAAACTAACAGGATTTACACTGTGATTAGCCCTGCAATGCATCACTTCTGCAATGTGCTCTGCGAACCATTTTCCTAAACCAAGTGTGCTGCATTGAAAGTTTTGTTTTTGTGTTTTTTGGCATACGTGTAATATGACGACTGTTTCATGTATTTGTTCTAGTCAACTGACATTCAGCAAACAGTGGTTGGGTTTCCTTCTCCAAATGTTTGTTTTAAATCATGGAATAAAAAGGGCAGAGGTGTACCGTAACTTGGCTGGTGTGTCCTATGACAGAATGGACTCCGTGTTCAAATAGCTTTGTTATATCGTGTGCTTGGATACTATCATTTCATTGGTCTAGAACAGCCACGTATCTGGTTTATATCTCGGGGTGATGTCGCACTGCATTCATTGCGCCCATTGCACGCACATATGGAACCTGCCGGCGTACTAGCTTCGCGCAATGAGTGCTGCAACATCAACCGCTCAGTGATTTAGTATATTTTGACAGAGTAAGTTACAACCATTTGTCCATTGGAGTTGTTGGCACGATATTAACAAAACAATTGTTGGCTGCTGTGATGGGCGCATTGCGCCCTCGGCTTCGCCTCGGGTTGCTATGTCATATATAAATATGTCATATTCCACATCACAGCAGTCCACAATTGTTAAATGATTCTTGAAACCCAACAAGTAATTAGAGTCTGTTGTCAACTTTCTTCTTTCATTTCTGGACTACACTTGATGATTTTCAGGTCTTCAAGTTTTATCAGTCGCTTCCTCGAGTCAACTATGCCACTGCCTTGTCACTCATGAGAGCATTTCCCTGTGTTCAGCAACTCATCAACAGGTGAGCTTTGCAATAACATTGTAGACAGAAAAGAAGGCCTTTGTCACAACTCATTCAATGACATGTAGTTTGTCTATTGGCTTGAAAGTGATGTCTTTATTTATACATTTTTGTACCCAGGGTATATCTAAACAGTGTTAAAATTGGTTTCCATTGGGGCCCCGCACACATTACAAATTATTAAACGACTAATGGAACCTCCTTTCTGATTGGCTTTCTAGAGTCACGCCAAACAAAAACGTGTAAAGAGTGATTTTAGATCGACGAGGGTGAATTTAATGCATTAATTCTATATGGACTGTATTATAGCGTGTCTGAAACCAAGATGCTTTGGAGTTGTTCAGAATGGCTGCAACAGTCAATCTTTGGATGTCTTTCATGTTAAGTCCATCTTGTTCCAACAGTCAACTAAACATCATGTACTTTCTTAGGGATATTTTTTATTCAGCGTGAATATGGAACATCAGTCTGAAACAAGTGTGAATGACTTGTTGTTAACTTGTGATAACTTGTAGCAACTTGATTACAGGACAGCAACGTTGTAAGACTCGAGTCCAGGACTCAGACTCGAGTCCATATCTCGGCTCGAATCACATCAGCATAAGTGAGTCTTTTGCTTGAGTCCTTTGCGGATGTGATTCGAGTCGAGATATGGACTCGAGTCGAGATATGGACTCGAGTCGAGATATGGACTCGAGTCGAGATATGGACTCGAGTCGAGATATGCACTCGAGTCGAGATATGCACTTGAGTCCGATTATCCATATCTCGACTTGAATCACGTCAGCAAAAGACTCCGACTCCAACTCGAACATCACGACTCGGATTTGATGCTAATGTTACCTTTGGACTTGACTCAAATGACTTCAAGACTGGGACTCGGACTCGAAATCAAGTGACTCAGTTACAAAACTGCAACCAATGTAGAAGATAAATTACTGTCAAACCTCATCCATTGCAATTATGGGTGTTATTTTTCACTTTGACAGTACCCCTGAGCAGCTGAAGAAAGCCGCCAACATTTCCAACCAGAGATCGGCCGAGATTTGTTGTTTCTTGCAGCATCAGTTTGACGAGCAGATGATAAGCTTATCTTCTGGCAGGTGACAAGGGGGACCACGCGAACAAATCCTACTTTCAGGAAGAAACCTCCAACATCTTCTGCATAATGTTCCAAGCACTTACTTTCGAGATCTACTGCATTTCCGTCAATCACAAAAGGTAACTAGTTTAGACTTCAAATTTTTTGTTTTGGATTTCAGCTTTTTTGCCCTCACTTGCTATGTACAAAAGTATAGGAGATTTCCCCAGTTTAGTTTCTTTACACCTTTTTTCAGCTGTTTTCAGCTATTTTTATCAGTGGTCACTCACACCCCTGCATATTTGTCCGTGCCTTGGAATGACCAACTCATGCGTGTGAGGTATTTCCACCACTGGCTCTGCTCCACGAGCAGGGTCTGTGGTGGCTGACCCGGGTGAGCCCCGAGAATGACATCAGAGCTAATCGAACAGCACAGGGCTGACCCGTGTCGACCCGGGTGAGCTAATCGAACGCACCCCATATATGCCAATACTGAAAATGATGTTATACAACTGGCTCCCATTAAAGTAAGGTACACACTTCGTTCATAGTTGTTTTTCAAGCAACTGAGACTGATGGTATTAGCCTATTTGAGATATGGCGCACTCAATAGGAGGGCGCTGTTTGCTTTGGGTAATTACAAAAGACTTATCCCAAATCAAACAGCGCCCTCCTGTTGTGTCTGCCATATCTCAAATGGGCTGATTCAAAGGGTTAAAATCAATATTACTTGATTTTCATATGTTATGTTGTATTCACCTACATGGTTGTTAGGAAATTATGAATTACATATCATTCTCAGATGTTGGGTACAATTATCATGTTATTGCAGTAATACATGTATAATCGTGTAACTGACTCTGATGTGTGTGTTTTTTTCCTGTTAAAGTTTATTTAGATGAACTTTTATAAGATTAAAAGTTGATAAACGTGCTACAGATTCTTTTAAACATTAACACTTTGTCTTGAAAGAGTTTAGAAACATTTCATCTTTGAAAGATTTGCACCACATGTGAGAAAAGTATGATGGATGAAAAGTAAGTGCAAATTTGAAGATGAATTTACAGTACAGTAAATCAGTGCACATAAGCTGCACATTGTTTTATGTTTTTGTTCCATTAGTTCCATTAGGTTTCTGGTATGGAGCTTGCCCAAAAAGTGGTGCGGCGACGCGGCTTTTTTTTTTTTTTTTACCGACTTTTTGCTTCAAATGTCGGCTGATGACTGCAAATGGTGCCCGACTAAACTTAAGATAAATAGGCCTATATGGGATTGGAAGTCCAGAGAGGCCACACAAAGCTTATTCTCGACCATAACTCCATCTAAAAACACGTTTAAAATGTGCAGCAGCAGGATTCCAGTCAAACCAGTGAGTTTGGCGGTTTTGAGACATCATTTTTCATTGGAAAAAAAACTTTTTCATTTTGCCGACGCGCATGGCTACAGCGACGCGCGTGCATACCAGAAACCGGTCTTCTTTTTTTTTGGCCTTACAGATAAGAAAGACATTTACTTTCACCTTTTACTTGCTGAAGAACACAACTGAATCAAACTGTTAGAACAGACGTGCCTTTGTACAACACCCAGATGAACCCCATCTATGGAAATTACCTACTTTGGGGTATTGTTTGTTTCTGTAGAAGTAGGGTGAATTCACTGAAACGATACTGCAAAATGTGTAAGACACTTCGGCAGGGACTTTATTTGGAATTTGATTTGCAGGCAATAAAGGTAATGGACACCATTCGCCCCTTCCCCCCAAAAAAGAAAAAAAACAATTTGCAATAAGTCTAAAACAGATTGTTAAAAAAAACTAGTGTCAAAATTTCAGCTGGTAGCTACTACACTTGTCATGCTTGTTGAGAAAATCGTGAAAGAACATCTTCATTTTTATTACCGCAAAGCAATACCCCTCCGAAATGTTGATGAATACGTTTTTAATACATTGACTTGTACTCTCTTGTGGTATGATCCCAGTTTGTCACTCAGAAAAAAAAATTATTCTCATTCACGAATACATGTATGTAACCGATTGCAAAATAAACTAATTTTGGTTAGTTAGGGGCAGCATTGCGAGGAAACGATGGCAAGTCCTCTGTTCTTGCAAATCACAGCATGCTAGGCTCACCAATTTCATCGGATGCTTGATCCTATTATCTACTTACAATCAAGTAGGATATTTCATAATATTTTGACAGTTTCGTTTTTGAGTGTTTGCAAATAATGTCTGTTACCTTTAAGAAAACTCTTGAGTGTAGAGTGTCAATAGTATCATCTGTGATTATATGTGACTGTTTACTGCTTTGTTGCCCTATTAACATTACTTACAAACTTTAGAGAGAAAAAAGAGGGCTGATTCAGAAAAGCGTTCGGATTTTCATTGTGAATTTTTCTCCCAAAGATACAAATTTACCTGACATGTACGTGCTCAAATTAAGGAAAAGTAATTTGACAATTGTGTGTGACTATGTGAGCTAGCCTCAAAATTGCTCGGTGCTATTGCAATGATTGTAGAACATAAAATATGAAGCCTTTTATTTTGTAACGCAGCCTCATGTGTGTACAAAGAAGTTGAAAAAGAGACAGATAAAAAAATAAAGGCACTTTTCTTATAAAATAAATAATTTCTTGTCCTTGAACGTTTCTTGTTATCTTTGAAATTACGGAGCTGGGAACAGAAAGATAGGGGGGGGGGCGGTATTGAAACATTTATCTCAATCTTTTGTGGTTGTTTTGGGTGCTACAATAATAAGGCCAAAAAAAAAAAATAAGTCGGTCTCTGGTCAGCGCGCGCGTCGATTTTAATCATGCGCGTCAATCTTTTTTTTTTCCAAAATGTTCCACGGTAGCTCCAACAGCGCACTCTATTGCCGCACCTCAATTTTTTTTGCTAAAGAGCACCAAAGAATGGGAAATTGCACCAAGGCAAATAATCGAGAGCACCAAGGCAAATTATGGAGGACACCAATGTACATGAGGACACCAAATAGCGAAATAGTACCCCACCTTGTCTGTACAATCCAAGCTTGAAGAAAAAAAAAAAAAAAGCTGCGTCCCTGCGTCAATTCCGGAACTTTGGTCTGACCAGAGACCGAATATTTTTTTTTTTTTGGCCTAATAACACTGGTCTTCATTTCCTTAGACAACCACAGGTGGGATGGGAATACACGTGAGTGACTTCATTGCGGTGCATGCTCGTGTTCAAACTCCGGCACCTAGTCTGAGACAATTCCACAGGAGGGAAAAACAATGGTGTCGACATGTAAGAAGGATAATTCGCTGGAACAGTCATGACGTTACTAAGAGTTGACTGGTTCACATGAATGGCCCAGTGGATGTTGTGAATGTTGTTTCATTATTGGCTTGATTCTCCTCTTTGAAGCGCAAATAAGCACAAATGTGGTTTATCAAATGGTGTGGTGAGAATCTGCTGAAAGGACCATTTTCAGGTTCCTAATTTGTGAAAAAGTTCTATAAAAGTAGGATGTAAAAATGCTGCTTGTGACTGTGTGTGTTGAATGTACGTGAAAGGAATGCACGTGGAGGTGACATCACACTTTCGGGTTCGTTACTAAAAGATCATAGAATCAAGAAGGCTTGGACTACACATTGAACATGTACTTGAATGCGTTTTAAAAATTTGATACAGTTCACAATAAAAAAAAAGGAGAAAACAGCTGAAATAGTCTTTTCGTAGTTTTATTTGAACACATTTTGCTGTATGGGCCTCAAGGTAATTGATTATATATCAATTGCTTCAATCGACAAGTGTAGCAGGGAAAATTGCAAAATTTCAGTACTGTCATCAAAGAAAACAAATTTAACTAGAAAGCACTCAGAGAGCGCAAACCTCCGCCAAGGCTAAACAGTTCCCCGCCACATTGTCAGTACACCCAACAGAAATACTCGCATAAATGGTGAAGAATCCTTAAAAAAATCCGGATCACTTCCAGAATCTAATCGATTTGTACTTGTGCCAAAGACCACCCCTACATGTAAAAACAATTTCATGCAAATTCATCCATAACTTTTTGACTTCTCTTGTTAACAGACAAACCAACCAACCAACAAATCCAATAATAATCAAATCCTGTAATAAGCAATACAGTCTGTGTTGTGTTTCAATAAAGTATGTATTGAAGAACGAACTACACAGATCGTGCTGTAAAGACCTAATACATGTACAATGTACCTATTCAGTGTCTAACAAATTGAGACATTATTTTTCAAACCTCTTAAAAAGCATACAATGATATTCTGAATACTTTGTGCGTCGCTGCAGAAATAACTTCCCCACCAAAAACACCACCAAAGAAAGCTGAAACTATAAAATTAATGAAACCACCATGATTAACATTAAACAATTTGAAAAATGGATGAGTTTGGCATTTTTTAAATACAAATATATTTCAAGTAAAAATCATGTGATTTTCTACAAATTAAAACTTTTTCCCTTTATAAATAAGATTTATAAAATTGTACAAATTTTCAATTTCATTCTAAAAATTAAAAGCTGCAAAGTTTGTTTCTACATTAAAAATATTATCAACCCAACTAATCAGCAATCGTCGGTTTATGTCAGTTGAAACTTCAGTCTTATTTTTCACAGGATACTCCAAATACAACTGAACAAAAATGCCAAGTGATATAGAAACTTTTTTGAGTGGTAATGAACGTTTGTACCACCATTAAATTTGTCTAAAAGCATAATGTTTTGCTTAGAAGTTATATTAGGGTCCAATATATATCCCAAAGAACTCCTTTTCAGGATATTAGGGCATCCCTTTGTATTTCTTTCATTACTTTTGATAGGGAAGAATGTTGCAACCTGACGCTACTTCAGTGGTTGCGTACAAGTCTATGGAAAGTCAAGAACATTTTCTAAGTACCGGTATTTCCAAACAAAATTGGAAATATTTCTCAGTCCTAGATTCATGTCTTATCATCATTTGTGCAATGAATGACCTTCACTGAGATGATATTTGAAGACAAAAGTAGCGTCAGGTTGCAACATTCTTTCCAAATGATAAATGAAAAAAAATAGTGCATATTCCATTTCGGCATCAGGCTCTGTGTTAATTGAAAAGCGACTGAAAATAAATATCAGATTTTTACGCAAATTACGGCGTCCAGCAACCAGTGGAATCCCACTGAAAAGATGAGACGATGTTGCCTCTCATCAAATAACACAAGTATGTCATGGCTGCCACATCGTTAGTGAGCTGTTTGGTGCAGATATAATGCAAGTCATCTACATCTTGCCAAAAATAGTTGGGTATTTTATTCAGTGATATCAACTCATGATAAACTCATTGTAATAAACAAAACTAGAGATAATACACGCTTGGCATCATTTAATTTAGCCATCTATACGGTTGGAACTACAGTTGTTTTTTTATCAGATTTGTATTTTTTGTGACTGACCGACCCTAGTTCAGAGCAAAAAAATATGAGAACCATAGAAATAAACAGGGATGCCCTGGTAGATATAGTAAAGCGATTAAGCCAAGTGGAGTACCGCCAAGAGATACCGAAATGTATCTCTTTAATACACTTGTTACAAGTCACATGTGTTGTAGCAGTGCATGTAAAATGATAAGCTGTCAAAGACCGAAACTTTGAAAATCAACTAATCATCCAGTGAAAGTTCAATTATATGAAAGCAACCACACTCATAACTAACATAAGGCACGCCTTAAAAGCAGACATTCTATATTCTTTAAATATTATTCTAAAAATTTTGGGCCACTTTTTTTTCCTATCCCTGTTACATCTGACATCTATGATTGTAAAATTCTGATACATTCCTTAATGCAGTCGTCGTCCTAGAGTGATTATGAATACTACCTACCCAACAACTAAAAAAACATTTGAAGTTCATTCTTAAAGCTATAGTCCATCATTTGCAGCTATCCAAAAAGTGACTGACGTAATTATTGTTGAAAAACATATTTGGTTGAAGATAGTAAGAGGACTGAACTCCCTGTGAAAATTATTCTTTCTGGCAAGCTGTCATTTTGAAGAAATCAATGAAAGAAGTTGGAAATTTCCGTTAGTAGTTCGTTTTTTTTATTCAGCGAAGCGCGCGCAAGCGTTGACACGACGCACACGCACGCGCGCCATCTATAATTCGTCGGATCAGTGCGCGACATCGCGTAGCTGCATTCGGCTCAGTAAGAACGTGTCTTGGACGCTGAATTCAGGCCCAATTCAAAACATGATTCAGCAACTTTTGATTTGAAATTGAGATCCTAGAATGCTGTTTTTCTCGGAATATACAGCTGGAGCTGAGCTGAAACTTCATCAGGTTAGTTGTTCAGCACCCTTCTTTAGAATTTGAGCACTATTGTTGCTTCAAACGAACAAAATGCACAAATTTTAAATGATGGACTGTACCTTTAAGGATACTTGCATGGCAACTTACAAATACCAAGGTAACAGGGACAGGGAAAAAGTCACACTTTGGACCCTGAATTTATAGAATGACCCATAAACACAGTCAGCAGCACCATGTGATTGGTTCTTACATGCTTCTCTCAAGCAGATCCAACTTTACAGAGAGGACAGCAGACTGTTGGAGAGTGAGCAGGTCAAACCGGTTCCATCTGGTTCCAACTGCACTTGGCTCACCGTGCCATTCTCAACGACCAGAGCATAACTGTACAATAAAGGGCAAAATATAGAAGACGTCAACTGCATGTAAAATAAGAACCTTTCAACAACAATGGCCATTCGAGAGGTCAAGTTTTAAAGTTAATTACTTTCTGATTCACATACTTTTCCACACATTTAACATTGTTATTTTTGATGAAATAAATGAACTCATGTTCCTTATTCAGCCAGATTGTGAAGTGCAAACAAATCTTACAGTTTATAAATAGTAATAGTGGGTATTTAGCGCACATATATACCAGGACTGGTGCTCAAGGCACTACATCATTATTACCCCTGCTCATTGGGCACATGAAACATTCCAAATACCATCTCAGCTCCCTGGGGAGTATACAGCTCGATGCAGCCTGTTAGGCGCAAGGAAGCTAATTCAATCACAATAACCATCTCTGCCCTCACAGGTACCCATTTACTTCTGGGTGGAGAGAAGCAATGAGTGACAAAGTGCCTTGCCCAAGGGCACACGCACCATGACCCCAGGCTGGACTCGAACCCACAACCTGCAGCTTTACCAGCAGACCACGAATCCAATGCCCTTAACCACGAGGCCACAGCACTCCAAAAGTGTTTACAACATCAAAAGTGTTACTACATCAGAAATGTTCATCTGCCCTGACAGACTAGGATGTGATATTGTATTTAAAATGGAAAAAGGGGATAAGAGAAATGCCATTATGGGCGGAGTGACCTGATACTCCTGGGGCATCAACAAACCCAATTTTTTGAATAAAAAATTTTTTTAGGGCCAACAACGTTCACCTCCTATCTAATCCTCATTCAACCCTTGCCAAATCAGGTGGTTCAATGAACTTTGCAGCCAGGGCTACACCCAGGCCGTGTCAACAAACTTTCGACCAGGCCTCCTGCCAAGTCTCATTGAAACATCAACAAAGACCTGTAACTTGACACAGTCATCTCCCTTCATAACTGCATACCACAGCCGCCAGTCAATTATCTTTCCAGCGCACTGTCTGGACACTGTCTGGACACTGTCTGGCACGTGGCTTTTTGTTGTATTGCTATGAATAGGGTCTTGTGTAGTGCGGGAAAGTACCTGCTGCCCAGAGGGCAGCAGTTGACGAGTTGTTGTAAAGTTTTTTTGTAAACGCTGCGCAGGGTTAAGGTAACAGGCATTAAACTCAATTAAACCGAGTGTGGAATATTGATCATCATGGAAAACTAAAGTGCCTGATACACTCACCGTTTTGAACGTACAGTCCCAAGAACTGCTTTTGCATCAAATTCCATATCCACGGCCTGAGAGAAGAAAAAACAAAGTAAAAAGACCTGTGCTTACATTTCCAGTCAATAAGAGGAAAAACATTCAAACTATTCTAGAACTGAAATCCATGCTCCTATACAAACATTCGCTGAACCTCTGCCTAAACACTTTTCCTTTCCAATACATCATAGACCCCTTTCATAAAGCGCCCTCAGCATGGACAGGTATTGTGATTTAAATTAATTGACAGTGGAAGTTCGGAGTGTCTACTCCTGCGTATATCACAGAGGAACAACAGCCACTATGGGCTCTTTGAGAGAGGTCGGTATGGCAAGCATTTGCCAGTTGAAAATGACTTGACATATCTTGTGCATGTATACGCTCACCTTCGTGAATTCACCAAGGGTGTCTGCCAACATACGGACCTGACAAGAAAAACACAAAAAGGGTCGTTATTATCTAATACATAAAAGTGAGTATTTCTTCTTTCACTTCCCCTGCTATACTTTTAACAAAGGCTAGTCACCAGCAGACGGATCATTTGTCAAGCAAGCACTGTGACTAGTCAAACTGAGTCAACAGACCATGTACAGACAAAGCAGGCAAGTTGTGGTCAGAGCTGTTTTATCACTCACCCAGAGTCAAAGCAAAGCTGCATCAAGTTACAGTCCCAGCCAGTCAATCCTGCTTCATGTAGACTGGGAATTCTCAACTGTTGAAAGCAGTCACTTGTTTGATTTTGACTGAAAGGACTACTTGGCACAGAATGTAGGTTTGCATAGGAGGGCTAATCAAGCTCAGCCCATAGAAGTTATTTTTTTTTCAACACTTACTCTGCCATGAAGGCAACACAGTGAATCATGTGTATTATTTTCTATGGGATAAACTGCCGATTTGGAGAAAATGTGTCCCAGTGTGCAATGCCACTGTTGTATCTGGTTGCAGTTGGCAACTATGGACTCTGAGGCAGTTTGGCCCTGGCATTTTTTTTTACCTGCTTGACACTGTTAACGCTATAGCATCTTTCTTTGACAAATGAGGCACATCGCTACATTGGACAGGGTTTCTAACCAAAATTCCCATTAGGCCAAAAAAAAAGTCTCCGGTTTCTGGTATGCGTGCGCGTCGCCGTAGCCATGCGCGTCGGCAAAATGAAAAAGGTTTTTTTTTCAATGAAAGATGATGTCTCAAAACCGCCAAACTCACTGGTTTGACTGGAATCCTGCTGCTGCGCAATTTTAACGTGCTTTTAGATTGGGTTATGGTCGAGAATAAGCTTTATGTGGCCTCGCTGGACTCCCATATATTTGCACTAAGTTTAGTCGGGCACCATTTGCAGTCATCAGCCGACATTTGAAGCAAAAATATCAGGTAAAAAAAAAAAAAAGCCGTGTTGCCGCACAATTTTTTTGGGCAAGCTCCATACCAGAAACCGGAGACTTTTTTGGGGGCCTTAGGGTTCAAGTCATTTTTTGAAGATGCAACGGTGACGATTCATTTACCTTCCCAGCAGCTCCATGGGCCTGCCCCCACGCTGACATAACAAATGGATCGTTGACGGAGACACACACCACCAGATCAACTCCCTTAGCCTTGATCTTATCAAAATCTTCTACATAGCCAGGAAGATGGGTCTATTCAATCAAAAATCAACACAGGAAGATTAATATTGCAATTGTGTCGTACTCCATATCATATTTACACTTGAAGATTCTGTTAAAAAAATAATAACAATTATCAAATACATGTATTGGCATTAAAGGCAGATAGACATTTTATATATATTTTAATATAATGTGTTGTTTTCTCAATGCAGCCAGCCTCCAAATAGTGGTAGGTACCACTTAGTTTCAAAGTGAATAAATACATATACGAAGTGAGTTAAATTTTGATACATACAACAAGACTAAGACTTTTGCACAAGTCCCAAGATGGACATTCGGTAGACCTGTTATGCCCCAACTAGTTTGGACAATCTCATCTATAAATGGGAGGGCCTCAACTATAGCTGGGGCCATTGCTATTGATACAACATCACTTGTAATTGCGGGGGGAATGTACAGCCAAAAAAGATGGAACTAGATGTTTCTATTCATCCACTTTATTGTGCATTGCTGGAGTATAAACTACAGGGTGAGTAAAAAAAAAACGAAACCCAAATGTCGGGACCATTGTTTTAGTGAAGTTTTGCACATATAGCACTTTCAAAATCTAGAATATGAAAGCCCAATTCATAAGCTTTCTTTTAGTACAAGAATCATTCAAATCACTCATGTACTTTTCAAGTTACAGAATTTTAAACACAACCACCGTTTTAAAGTTCTGTCCACGGATCACAAAAAGGTAAGTGTTCTTTCAGCAAAACGAAAACAAATCACATACATGTAGGGAGGTGTGTGAATTGTTTACGTTTTGCTGAAAGAACGCACACCTTTTCTGTGATCCGTGGACAGAACTTTAAAACGGTGGTCGTGTTTAAAATTCCGTAACTTGAAAAGTATGTGAGTGATTTGAATGATTCTTGTACTTAAAGAAAGCTTATGAATTGGGCTTTATTATCCTATATTTTGAAAATGGTACATTTACAACTTCACTAAAACAATAGTCCCAAAATTTGGATGTCGGTTTTTTTTACTCAACCTGTAGATTGACTGTATCATGTTCCAGTCTACTTTCTCAATGTTGTATTGCATGATTTCAGCATCTTACATGTAAGGCTGAGAGCCCAAATGTTAGGACTCTTATTACAAATACCTTAGAACATCCCGGAGTGAACGCCCCTGGCACAGCAAATATGACTGCCTTTTTGTCTGCCAGCAGGTCGGCCATGTTGACCTTGTTCCCCGGGGTGTCCTCCATCAGCTCCACACTGGGAATCTTGTCTCCAGCCTAAATTGTGTTGGGTGAGATCGAGAGGAAAAAATATGAATTAATTTTGATTATATTAGCTTATTGCATCCAGTACATGTAGATGCAATGTTCCATGTCATATGCCAGGCCTACCTTGCAGTCAAACGCCCATTGCATATTTTTCATGGAACTTTAAGAAAGCCTTTGATAGCTTGTTGCGTGGCAAACTCTTCAGCGTTCTTTACTGGAAAGACACATTGGCAGTCGCTGTGCATTTGTAGTGTTCTTCAAGATCTGAACACTTCAGAATTCAGAAGCATGGTAAGGTCGATCAAAGATCTTTACAACAAAGCCCATGGTACAATCACCTGGAAAGGACAGAAGACAGCCTCCTTCAACACACCTGTCGGAGTGAGGCAGGGGTGTTTAATCTCGGCAGTATTGTTCTATCTTTACACTGAACACCTCATGCGTGCATGGACAGCACAAACAGCACACTTAGCCACACCCGATGTTAAAGGAGTGCACTGCATGGAGCAAAGATATGCTGAGGATCTGGTGTTGATGATGCTTACGGCAGATGACATACAAGAAATGCTGGCCCCTCTTGGTGATGTTGCTGAACGCTCTGAGCGACACATATACATGTATTGTACACCCAGAGAAGACAGGGTACATGTACATGGTCGTCCAATCTATGCATAGATGAAGCGACAATCTCCTACTGAGGTAATGTGCTCATCAAACGTGTCTATCACTTCAAGTACCTCGGTACTACCATCACGCACCATCTAGATGATGCAAGGGAGATCCATTCCCGTGGAGATCCATTCCCGTATTGTCCTTGCTAGAGGTACCACCCGCATCAGTACCACAACCAAGCTCCCCCTCAAGGCCCCTGGTGGCCTCAGGTATGGTTGCAGTACATGTGTATGGATGGAAAAGCCAGCTGAAGCCAAATGCCTAGTTTGGCATGTTTGGTCACGAGATATGGCAATGCCTAATTCTCAGCCTCTCTAGTCTTATCTTGGCAAGACATGGTGGCAAATGAGGAACTGAAAAGACACATTAGAGGTCGCTGGACTTTTTCCGACATACTATTTGTAGTGTACGCAAGACAAACTGTTGGGGTCATGCTGTGCAATGCAGCGGTCTCTCAGCTGCAGTGATCACAGGGCTTCCAGCGTGTACAACAAGGAGAGGATGCGGACGACCCCATGCTACATGTAGATGGGCTACATGTAGATGGGCTACATGTAGATGGGCTACATGTAGATGGGCTACATGTAGATGGGTGGACAACCTGATGAGTGGTCTCTCATCAGCTGATGAACTAAAGGACGGCGGCGAATCCAAATTCAACAACGCCCGTTGTAAAAAGGAAAGCAAAGTCTGAGATTTCATACAGGCTCGACTGATCACGCAATTGCATTTCTGCATGATCAAGCAATAGCGCAAATTCACCGATCGTGCCCAACACGGCAGCATCGATCAACTCAGTCCAACAGTCCAACCAACATCATGAACATGACCAAAGATTTGTAAAACACTGAGTGAGGTCTTGCTTTTTGTGGAGCTGTTTTCTCATTTTCATACGTATTAGTTACTCACTCCTGAGTCCTAAAGCTCTCCCCACTTAACCCGACCATGACCAGACTCAGTCAGCCCAGAGACAGTTTACCAATACCACCCCCACCATGTCCCCACCCCCGTCCCCCACCATGTGTCCCCCTCCCTCCCTCCCTCCCCCATTTGCCCCCATTTGCCCCCCTTTCCACGGCACCATGATTATACAAAATTTATAGGCCTACCTTGATTGGCATGTTTCTCGAAGAAGTCGTGGACAAAGCACGAAAACCTGCAGATAGAATACGAGAGCCTGTTTTCGCTTGACTAAGCAGCATTACGGTAAGTGTAATTGCAGAATCTACTCATGCATGTCGTGCACCAAAGAACATTGAACGAAAAAGTGCAATGGCTACCGGTAGTGGTAAAATAACGCCCCCTCTCGGTACCCCAAGAACATGAAGAACATAATGAAGTTTGGTAAAATCCGACGGGTTTTTCTTTTCATGTCAGATAATTTTTTAGAGTAATTTGTGGTTCTTTTCGACGTTAAAATTCTATGAAATTATTTAAACGTATTTTGAAAATATTTTTAAACATTATTTGAGTATTCTGCACAGCAGGAGAGAATCAGAAAATATCTCTTTAGAATGTGTAGATTTAAAATTTACCTAAAGAAAAATAGTAGAGCCGCATGACCTTTAACCGGCCGAGCATGCACACACAAAGTACACATGTGCACCACTAGACATGACGACAGAGTGTACTAGAGACGTAGCTGTTGTCGGACTTTACTCAGTTAAGTTTTCACTTTTACTTTAGTTTTAGAATGGAATCCAGCGATATGAACGATTTGGGGTTGCGAACTGCTGGCAGTGAGCAGAACTTGCTGTCCAGGCCGGATGGATCAGCAACATTTACACAAGGTTGGAAGTTAAGGTTGAGGCTTCAGTTAAAAAGTTGATCATTTTTTTTGGTAGTGTATATTTTGCCGGAGGTAACGCCGGCAAACTAACGTTTACTAAAGGTTTGCCGGCGGCAATCCATATCAACAGAGGGCGCTGTACTCTTTAAGATAGGGCTGAATTATAACATGTATTAAATTCCCACCAAAGTTGTGTAGCACAGTCGGTGCAGTGTAAGCAATAGCTCTAGTGAGTGGGATGTCCCGAGTTCGAATCCTGACCCCCGCCACAATTTTAAGGGTTTTTTTTCCCATCCCCAAATAAATAAGAATATTCTTCTTTTATTATTTTAATATGTCTCAAACATTTTATTGCAGAGTATCCTACTTTTTCTTTTTCAGATTTGTGGCTCTGGAGGATTTTTTTTAAAGGGAAATAAAGTCCGAAATTATAAAATGGTCTGATTCCCATCTTGTTAATACAAAAATACAACGATAATATTGGCATGGAGCCAGACTAAAATTTGTCACTGGAAAATGTTTAAGTACAAAAAAACAGTAACTGCGCATGTTCAGTGCATATCTGGCAAACTAACGTTTACTGAAGGTTTGCCGTCTCCGGCAAAATATACACTACCTTTTTTTTTTACATTTTTTTTTTGGAGGGGCATGAGGGGGGGGGGTTTACTTTTGTTTAACTTTCATACTGTACTTGTCTTCCTGTATCTTCTTTGTTATTTTTAGACACAATTGCAGAATACCCCACCACTTGATCTATGCACCTCGTACTCCTAGAAGTAGAACTATGAATATGATGCTCCCCGGAGTCCCGCAAAATTGAGAGAGCCCCGCAAAATTGTTTGCTTCTACAAAACATCACTAAGTACAAAAATGCCCATCAAAAGACAGACATTTCCCACAGAACCGCTGCACAGTTTGCCCTAGCTCTACTGAGTGGAGCGTTGAACTACGGTACCCTCCGCACAAACGGAGGGTACCCATAGTTCAACGCTCAACTCAGTAGAGCTAAGTTTGCCCCTAAACTCCGTACTATACCTCTTGACATACTCACATAAGTTGCGCTAGCTAACAAACATCGGTGGATTCTGTCAGTTTTTAGGCCAAAATGATGAAAAATATACCCTCTCCGCACTGAGCCAACCTGACATTTGAAACGTGCACGCATTATGATTGATCGATCATTTTCCGTTTGTTCGGCGCGATCGATCATTTTCCGTTTGTTCGTTGAGATGGGCAGATTTGTATGCACATTGTGCAAACTATTAATATTTGAACTCAATGCTGATTGTCGTTTTTCAGCTGGTAGTCATAGGCAAGTTTTTGGTGCTAATATTTTTTTATTAAAACATGATGTGATAATGGACAAGGTTTTCTCTGGAAGCCTTTTACTGCCCGTTCTTAATATAACATTGATCTGCATGACTTTGTCATTGTTCTTTGCAGCTCATTTTGGATTGTTATCTTTGTTGCATGCAGGAGACACGTCAGTGATGGCAGCAGTGTATGGTCCAGCTGATGTACGACAGAATAAAGAAATCATTGACAGGGCTACAGTAGAGGTCATCTACAAGCCCAAGTCTGGCATGCCTGGTGAGTGGCATTTGTGAGAAAGAGTCCTGATGTGAGCAATCATTGTTGACAACAAGAACTTTTGGGATAAAATAGTGCAGTGAAGCAGTTAACGTGTGGTTTAAAACCAGTTAGGGGCCTTGTGGCCGATAATGGCCTGAACCAAAGGCGAGGGCCAGTATCGGCGACAAGGCTCCTTACTCGTCCATCACACTATTATCCCCATTCATTAAATACCTTTTCAGTCAAAATCAATAAAAAATCCAAACCAATAAAAAGTCGAAATGTTGGCAACTTTCAATGATTGTACTCTACCATTCAACATAATGATGTTCGGGCCATTTCTATGGTGCACGCGGCACGGGCGGTGTGCTCAACATATAAGTGGTTCTCAAGCATGCAGTTGTAGCCAACGTGCACATCGTGTACAGCGGGCATGTTATGCAGCCCGCGTGTTATGCAGCGCAAGGGGCTCACGACATGTTTTAAACATCACCACTAAACACTGACCGGTGTTTAAATCCTTTCTGCAGGGATCCGGGAAAAGTCCAAAGAGCAGCTGATTCGAAACACCTGTGAGACAGTCATCCTAACAGCCATGCATCCGCGGTCATCCATCACCATAGTAACACAAGAAATACAAGACTCTGGAGCAGTATCCTTTCAACAAAAATCTGTTGATACACCACATGTTTTTCCTCTCCTGTTTTGTATTTTTATTTTTTATTATTTTTTTAGGAGCCTCTGCACAAGTGGTGTCTTCTAAATGGTGCCTGCTGCCCTCTCTCTGTTGGTCAAATTTAATTAGGGTCAGTTGCAGAGGGTTGCAGAGGCCGACAATAGAGGAAATGGAGTTTTAAAAAATGTGTAACATACAAATTGAAAATTCATCAAGAAAAAAACATTGAATTTATTGAAAAGTATGGGCAGTACATCTTTAACCCTAACTGAACTCAGCCCATCAATGCCCAACAGCAAGTTTGTTGGGATGGGTACAGTACCCCTAAACTTAATTGGGTTTGGCATACCTCCAGAAACTAAGTCAGACAGTGTGTGTGTACGATTTCCCGCGTTGGTGTTGGAATTTGCCAAAATGGGTATGGTTCCTAGGGAGTTAGGGTTAATGAATGATTGTCAAGGAATTCCCATCCAAATGCAGAAGTTGTAGGACAAAATAAAAAGTTCTTTTGAATGACATAGGCATTGGGCATTTCCTGACATGAACCAAAATATCATATAATAGTTTGGGCTATCTTATGATGCTTACGCGAGAAAAAAAAATTGAAACAATTTTACTGATTGAAAAATTGATATAGGCAAAGTTAATCCTTCATGCTGGTCATTTTACTTGTAGAATGAGGAATTGGTTGATTTGTGGATTTACATGGATTTTGAGACCTTGCTGTAATGAGGTCTTTTATGTGTTGGGGCAGTAAAATGGGTGCTATCACTAACTGCTCTTTAACCCCCGTATTGAAATTTCTCATTAAAAAAAAAAATCCTAGATATTATAATTTGCGCAAATTGTCTGATGTCTTTGCAACACCACTTGGATATGTTCTGTAGGGTGTTAAACCATGGTTGGATCCTCTACACAGGGATAAACGACTCATCTGAGCTTGTGTACAAAATGTACGGAACGGATTGTCTACATGCGTGATATGTGGCGTTTGCACATAGAACAACACATAAAACATGTAGAACAATGGGTGCGTGCCATGCATCGCCGACAGCTGGCGTCCTGACAAAAATTTGACCTCTGAAAGACTGCAGTCGCGTGCTGTGTCTCGCGCAAGCACACACACAACGCCCATGTCACGCATCTCACCGGAAATTTGGGGAAGTCGTTGATCCTTGTGAAGAGGATCCGTGGTAAAACTATAACATTTTTGGAACATCTTCTTTAAGTCGATTTGAGTTGCAAGGTGATATTAATACCCATACAACCTCCAGTATGACACTCGGAATATTATACAAATAATGAATGTTTGTGAGTGCAATGGTAAGAATAATTTCATGAGGTGACAGACGAATGTTCCATTCCACGAGGCGAAGCCGAGGGGAGTGGAACATTCGTCTGTCGCCGAATGAAATTTTTCTCTCCATTGCACGAGTGTGAAACAGTCATTATTTGTTTTATACAACACCTGAATAAATCCTCTTCATCTGATTGGTTGATTTCTGAACTGGTACTTACACCAATGTTCTACTTTTTCAGACAAACTGATGGTCCCTTCCAATATCCGATTTATTGAAAACTAGCCGGCATGCTCGGTCTAAAACTATTCCACAACTAAGTTCAGAACTTTCATATCCAATTTATGTATTTTGAAAACTGTTCTCAACAAGTTCAGAACTACTATATTCAAATTTGTCAAATCGTTTGGCAGCATATCTTATTTGACTCCTTGTGTTAGCCAATTTGAATTAGATTCGTAATACAGCGCCACCACCGGCAGTAATGAAACTGTGCAATGGGAGTTCTATTCACCGTGCAATAGAACTTCTATTTTTGTGGTGTGGCCGCGCCATGCGTTGGGACGAATAATTCCATGACATGATCAACGATCCACCAATCAGATGACGGGGGTTTATTCAGGTGTTGTATAATAAGAAAAATGTGAAGAGGATTAATGGTCAGAATACACACAATTAACGTCGAAATATATCATATTGACAATTAGAATCACCACGCGCATCACATCAGGGCTCAAAATACTTGCTGGATCAAAGGACCAAGTCCAGTATGTTTGTAGTTTTATTTTTAAATATTTTTTTTATTTGCTGATCAAAATCTTATATCATCCCCCTGAATAAGCACACCAAGTGGATTTTCATCGTCATGAACAAATGTTTGCATTAAACTTTGCAATCGCTGAATTGTTTGTTTCCTTATTTATCTTTAACACAATAAAAGACCATGTTCTTGGCTTTCAACCTTTCAAAATCACTTCTAATTTTCATTTCAAACTGCAATGTATTCGTCTTTTTTTTGCACTGGTCTTGTAGCAAACTTCAGGTCGAGTAAAGTTTTGAGCTTACTAGTACTGTAGAATACTAGAATTTTGCCTGAAATTTGAGCCCTGAATAATACAAATCCATTACTTCTTGTTGCGGTAATAGTTAGGAATTTGAGAAGTTAGTAATCCTCCCAGGGTGTACTGTTGATTTCAAGGTTGAAGTAGACCCTGAGAATGAGGTTACCCTGTTGGCAAGCAAGCTTGTTCTGTTTTGCCTTTGGGTGGTATCAGAATTTTACGATTCCTTACTTCGACCAATCAGCTCTTGGCATGCTGCATAAATGCTTCCTGCATGGCCCTTATGGATGCTGGCGTTCCAATGAAGTGTCTGGTTGCTGCCGTGACCTGCATGCTTGACAGTGAAGAGAGGCTGGTACTAGACCCGACAGACAAACAAGCGAAGGTACAGCACAGAGCTAGTTTGGCCGAGGCCCACTGATAATAGCCCTCGCCTTCAGCTTGGAGCCATTATCGGCAGCCTGGCTCCTAGCTGGATTAAAGTACAATTGTTTAAAACCGGCAAAACACACACATTTACATGTTTTTATTCCCTTATTCAGAAATACCTAAGACAGTTTACCCATTCCTGTTGGTTGAGAGCCCATCATGTGGCCGGTCTTAAAAGGATGATAAAGACATGGCTGGCTGGTCTTAAACACTTTTCCAGTGTCACATGAAATTTTGACTCCTTTGAAATCCGGTGCCTTTTACCGTTTTATTGGTTGAACATTCGCAATCCTCACGTAAGCATGCGCAATACTTCCAGTGACTCTGAATTTCATATCTTAAATACACAATACACTGGCACAGCAGCGTTCTGCGCCACATTTCGCAGTATGTGCAACGCACACGCCAATCTTCATATAAGGAGTTGTAGATGGACAACCATGATATAGCTCGAGGGGTGTCCCGAAAAACAGGAGGTAAAATTGTTGAAAAAAAATTTTGGAAATTTTTAATTTTTGATTTGTTTTGACTTTAGACCGAACAGTTTTTATTATTTGACCGAAAAGGTTCGGGTAATTATCAACATCCAGACTGCAACTGGTCTTAAACAGAGTGTTTAAAACCGGCCAAGCAAACATTTATTCTCTTGTTATTATAGCAATACAAAAGATAGCTTTTGGATGAGACATCACCTGCAAAAAATTTGGCCTGCTTGTTTAGCTATGGAATAATGTTCCAGCAATCATTCAGTTCTCATGGGACAGACTGGTTCCCATCCCCCTTTATAATAAATAACATGGGGACCAGGAACAAGTCTACTCAAAGGGCGGATCTGTTTGCACACCAGACAAAATAGGGTTTTCTCCCCAGAGGATTGCAGTTACCCAAAATAGATTAAAAGCAACACTTGAAGTTAAAAATTTGTCAGGAGAAAAAATTGAGTTTGTTGAAGAGCACAGATACTAAGTCTATGATATTTTTCTACTTGGTCTGCCTCTGCAGAATTCAGTGCTTTCAGATATTTTCACGGGTTTCTCCTCAGCTATTTTTTGTTAAATCTGAACAGTGCATTCTAGATTCTTGTTGAGGTACTAGAACTGGAATTTCAATTGACATGATTGATGCTACTCTTGTTCCCATAGAAACTATGACAACTTGGTTAATTTCCCATTTTTTCCCCCATTAATTGTTCCAGGATGCCCTTTGTTTAGCCACCTTTGCTTTTGACAGCACAAACAAAAAGGTCATCACCTCAACATTCCAGGGGTCATGTACAACGCAACAGGTCAGTATGGAATCTCAATTCCAACTCATTTTACTGTTCCTTTTTTTATGGGGGGCGTGGTTGTATGTGAGCAGATTTGCTGATTAATTAGGCAAGACAACTGCCTCTTGACCTCTAGATTTTGACCAATCAGCGGGCACTTTCTATATCGGGTCTTCGGTCATTCACCCGTTGCACGTTATAGACAATGGATACAAAAATGGTGTCACGCGCTCTGTATCATGTTATGCGCATATGCGCCCGGCTGTTGTATTACAAAACACTGCATTCGAATTGACCAATCAAACCATTTAGTCCTGATTTGGTAATGAAATGACGTCACGACTTAGTAAAGTCAACTCCGATTGGCTGGCGTGCGACTTGCATATATCTGCATGTCTAGACATATCAGACGTTATACAGGAGACTTGCTCCTTGGATAACGGGTGATACTTAGACTAGGGGAGGTGTGGGTGCACATGCTTAGGAATACCTGCTAAGACTGTTGAGGATGTTATTGTTTTTGACATGGCACATTAGGGTTACGGCTAATTAGAAAATAACTTTTTCGTAAAGTAACTCTGTAAACAAGTGCTTACACAAGCAAATTATATCTGACTAATTCCTGATTAGCTCCTGGTTAGAGCATTGTACCCAGTGAAAGATCTAGGTGGTCTACCCATCTCCCCCCCCCCTCCCACCCCCTCTATGGCCACAAAAATAGGAAAATCATGCAGGAAAAAATAGCACATGCCTGCTAACCCACCCACCCCTCTTAACAGCCCCCCTCCCTCCCTCCCCCAGACACAGCTATAATCCTGAATATAAAATTGTGCATGATAGCATAACATTTGTGTATTTGCCTTCATGGTAACAAATGATCCCTTTATCAGAGTCAAAAGTCAAGTCAACAATTTCCTTATCTCATGATGTGGTGAGTGGAGCCAGTATGTCCAGTTATCAAATATTGTTGTTGATTGTAGAGCTCATTCCAATGCTACTAATCTGATCAGAGCTTGTCAACAATAGATACATGTACTCTGCATGCAGCCTTTCACCTTTCACACATTTTTTTGTAAACGTATTTTTGGTTGGGTGGATGGGATAGTTTCTTGGTTTTTCAATACCAATTCTCAGCCTTAGGTATTATGATGACTTCAAGCATAGATAGGCAACTTGAGCATTTCTACTACTTTCCTGTTTGGTTAGATAGGTAAAGGTAGAAAGGTAAAGGTCCCATAGGCCAAAACAAAAAGTCTCCGGTTTCTGGTGCGGCGCGCACGTCAGAGCATGGCGCGGGCCGCAAAAAAAAAAAAATTTCAATGACAGATGATGTCTCAAAACAACTCAACTCACTGGTTTGACTAACTGCTGCTGCTGTTTAACATGTTTTTTTTTTAGATGGGCTTATGATCGCGCTTTATGTTTATGTGGCTTCTGGTCTCCATAATATTTGCACTAAGTTTAGTAGGGCACCATTGCAGTGCAGTCAGCCGATTTTGAAGCAAAAAAAAAAAGGTAAAAAAAAAAATCCGCATTACCGCTTTTGGCTTTTGGGCAAGCAGAATACCAGAAACTTTTTTTGGCCATAGGGGCAGTGGGATGTTAGAGGTCCACTGTGTCTTGGGTGCGGCATATGAGTGGCGGTGCCCAGTCCTCTCCTCTCGCCGTCTTACCTTCCCTGAACAAATCAGGTACCCATTTTACTGTTGGGTCATCAGAGAGAGAGAGTTTTTTTAGTTTTTGGTCCGATTGGGATTCAAACCGTTAACCTCCCACTCTGAAGCTCCACGCTCTAACCGCACAGCTACGAGGCCCCTCTAGATAGACAACATAAAAAAAAATATTTCTAGCTGGCACAGATATAGTCAAAGATTAATAACTCCCTATCATAACTTGCCTCTTGGCATATAGCTACATGGCCTGAGCTAATCCTTAAAGCATACTGACTCAGCAGATATGCCTGGTTGTATAACTGTTGGAGTTTGCCCACCACGAACACCAGGCGTGATACAATGTACTTTGAACAAACTTGAACCAGATAAGCAACTTTGTTTGTGTTGCTGATCTTATTGATACCTCTGTGGTTCCTTACACAACCGACCCGTTCTGTGTAATCAAGTTACACAAGTCACATTAGTAGGTGGTGGGTCCATGGTTTATGGATAGCATGGGATGTGCATGCATTGATCAGTGTAATAATTACAACGATTGTGCTTATATAGCACTTTCCATCGTGTCAACAATCTCAAAGCGCTTTACAATTATTACCCCGTTCATCAGGCCATGGGACCACGCAGCAGCCGATATCAGCGCTCAATCGGTCCTCACCCTCACAAGAACCCATTTATACTCCTGGGTGGAGAGGGGCAATTGTAGTTAAGTGTCTTGCCCAAGAGCACACACACCATGTTCCTGGCAGGGTTCGAACCCACACACAATCTTTCATGAGTCAAGCATTTTCATTACAGTAGTTTGTGAGATAGCAGTGGGTATCAACAAATATTTAACAGAGCCGGTCACATAAATTATTTTGAATAACATACATCACAGCAGGGCATCATATTTGTTTAGTTTATCTGAAACAGTATCCTGACTATCCTCCCCCAACAATTTCTATCATGATGATGGGTGATCCAGAACCTATTGGAAAGGGTTGGCCAGTATCTTGACGGATTCATGACCGTCAAGGCCAGCCTGTATTGCCTATCACAGAACTACTTGTTTCAACTGTTAATATTCAAAGTTTTTCATTGTGAAATCAGCAATAATTGCAAACTTGTGATGACACCTATATGTGACAGTACATCTTGTTTTTGTTCTCTTCCGAACCATAAAAGATAGTGTCACTTGGTGTCAGTGAAAATGTATAAATTAAATTGTCTCATGACATTACTTGATCTAGGTAAATGCATCAAGTTGGGACACCTCAGGAAAGTAACTCAGCAATTGCCTGAGGTTAAATGAAGGTTGCCCCCCCCCCCCACTCCCCATTTTGGCTCTCATTCGTTTGCACCCTTTTGCACTGGGTAGTTTCCTCAGGTTCTATCCTCAACAATTTTAAGGGGGAATCTCTTCTAGTTTAGGAAGGACTGATCACTCAAATTGTAGTCAGTTTGAACACTGTGAGTCATTCTATAAATGTAGGGTCCAAAGTGTGACATTTTTCCTGACCCTGTTACCTTGGTACTTTGTAATTTGCCATTCAAGTATCATTAGGAATGACTTCCAAAGGATTTTATATTTGTTGGGTTGGTAGTTTGCTATTCATAATCACTCTGGGAGGATGAACCCTAACCCCCTAGGCCCTCTGGCTAGGATTCAACCTCAATCCTGTAAAATCCTCTAATTGCCACCAAGAACAAATTGGATTCAGCCTCAATCCTACAAAATCATCCGTTATTTCTTGAATTTAGTCTGTGGAAGGTGACCACTGCCGCAATCCTCCAAAATCCCCTGCCAATCACTGCTATGGTTTGAGGCAGTGCGAATGGCGTTTAGAAGCAGTGCGGATGAAATACGACAAAAACACAGGGCTGATTTGTGCATGGCTGAACATAACCAATGCGGGATATGGCCTACTGGCTTGACGTAATGCATCCTCCACAAAAAAGCAATACATCTTTGCCATTCATCCTCAATCCTTTAAAAATCATCCAAGACCGGCAGGAGGATTTTGGAGGATTGAGGAGGGTTAGGGTTAAGGCCTAGGAATGCATCAGAATACACAGTCATAGGTGTCAGATGTAACAGGAACAGAACAAAGTGGACCCCAAATAAAATGACCCATACAAGAGTGAATACTCACATTCACTGTTGCTTGGATTTATTTGTTTGTATTTTTTATTTGTATATTTTTTTCTTGTAGTACCAGTCTCTTCTGGCATCTTGCCAAACAGCGAGTCAGAAGGTGTTTGACTTTTATCGGACCTCAGCGGAGCGAAGACTGGCCAAGTCATGATGCAAATTCTCTTCAATGCCGTCAGCAATTTGAAAAGGTTCTCTCCTGGAGTCTTCTGACAGGGCGACCATGTTTCATCTAATCACAACAAAGTGGTCTTGTTGGCTATGACTTTCCTCTTGTGGCCCTAGCAATAACAGTTTAGCAATGAGAAAGCTAGGTGAAAAGTTGAAAACCCATGTGAGAGGAATATAATGTGAACAGATTTAATGGTCATTGCTGAAACGACCTGAGAGTGCCCTGTTTAATTGTAGGAAAAGCCTTCGTGCCACATTAGCTCAGAAAATTGCTACCTCTGGATGAACCATATTGGATCAGTGTGTATTTTTTTCGTAAGTTAAACATGTTCTTTCCAGACTTGCATTGAAATGCATAAATTTAAACTATTTCACGTTTGCCTGTTTGCAGTAGTACACATTTGTGCCACTGTGATGGATATAATTGGAAGTTTCTATGATCATCTGACAGTGTATAAATCTTGAGAGTTACTCTAGCTGATGTGAGAAGCAATTGCCACTGTGTATTCAAACAATGCAGCTTTTCGGACGCATCTTGATCAAATTTTACCACACCACTCCAGGCCAAAGTGAATCCTCCAAGGAAAGACCCCTCCCTCCATGCACGAAACGATTGTTTTCAGTGAATGACATTTCAAGTTAGTGACCATTCTTTGGAAAATTGCCTTGCGATTGTGTACATTCCTAGACCCCCAAAATCCCCTCCAAAACATTTTGGAGTAGATTCGCACGTTCCTCCACTTTTAGAGCCACAGCTCCTTTGATGTGGAACCCCAACCCTAACGATCCTCCCTTCCCACCCCTCTGAAGTCTGTTCCATCTCCGTTGGCTAGGCACTTCACATTTCAGAGTATTTTGTATTTTGATCTTATCTTTTTTATTTAAAGAAGCTGAAGGAATTTGTCAAAATGCTTGATGGAACAATAAATGCATGGTTTAAAATCTAAAGGAACTGTGTGATGATGTGCAACCATTTAGCTGGAATGTATTTTCAGATTTAAGGGTTTGTAGAAATGACGAGAAAGGATGCCACATTTTGCTCTTCGCATTCAGAAATAAGAAGGCTAGATGTCAGCATTCTTTTTTCGAAAAACTTTCTACGTAGAAAGAGTGCGTGTGCAACTTCTTGGCATTTCTCAGGGTTTGAACAGTCGTGGAAAAAACCTGGAAAATCATGGAAAGTCATTGAATTTTTATTATATAAGGAGTCATGGAAAGTTGATATTGCAAGGACAAAAATCGTGGGAACCTGAACATCCAATACGAGTTGATGCTTTATATTTATGGCACTTACTTAGCTATATTTCCTCGTTATGCACCATTGTGATGCTTTTGTGGTAATCTGTGGAAGGCTGAAATTTAGGGAGTGGCGTCCCTTGCCTAAAATGTGATGACTGTTCAATGTATTGTAAATAGGCTCCTAAGATGCCCAAACAGTGTACAAATCGGTCAACGAAAGCCCTTTTTTGTTCTATAATTTCATTTTTAAGATTTCTGTGTGGAACCCCGATTTATATTCATTATTGGAGCTTGGTGGCTCACATCGCCACCTGGCTCCCATAGAAAAAGACACTTGTAAACAAAGCGTGACGCCATTATGTCTAAGGGCTATTCACTTCAGTCACCACTGCTGTTATGATTGAGGAATGAACATTAAAGGCCGACAATTTACAAATAACCCGAACAAAATGTCTTATTTTGTCATTTAATGTTTCCTCTCTGACGTTAACAATGGATAGCTCCAATTATATAAATTTGATAACATGGCTTTATAAAAAGACAACAGCTTTGTTTTTTGTAAAGATCATTTTTCCA
Organism: Patiria pectinifera; assembly: GCA_029964075.1. Lineage (NCBI taxonomy): Eukaryota > Metazoa > Echinodermata > Asteroidea > Valvatida > Asterinidae > Patiria > Patiria pectinifera. The sequence goes on along the minus strand of CM057142.1, from coordinate 10,494,708 downwards.
TCAAACGAAAACAATGCCCCCTTTCAACTACCCCAATTGTAATAGCCTGGAGTGTGTCATACAAGGGAGATTCTTATGATGATTGTCGAAAACGGTAGTTTCAATATAAAACAATATAGGGACTAAATTAAATAGACATCGCAAAAAAAAAACTGAATCACTTGCCTCGGAAGAGTTATCTACAAAAGCTCTTATCTACAATGAATTGGCCATAAATGATAACTATATTAAGAGATGGTATGGAAAGAATGTTTCAACCTGACTCTACTTCAGCGGTTGTCCACAAAGTCTGGAGAGTCAAGAACATTTTCTTAGTATTTCCTTACAAAATTGGAAATGTTTGTCAGTCCCAGATTCATGTCTTATCATTTTGCAATGACTGACCTTCATCGAGATGATATATAAAGAAAAAAGCAGCGTCAGGTTGCAACATTCTTTCCGACGGTATTACAATGTAATGAGACGAGGTTTTGCGTGGTGGAGACTTAAGTACAAGGAGAGAACAGATATGAACTCCTTGGAGATGTTTACGTATCATCACCACGAGAAGTGACCATCTCCAGGAGAAAGGATGGTTCTTAAGAACCAGACGTGCTAATTGGATCATATGTATTTATCCCAAAAGTAACCTACAGAAATTATCAAAAATCTTAAATCTTACTTGGATAAAAGATCGTACTGGTAATAATCACAATTGTTTAGTCTGGCTTGCTGTCATTTAGAAACATTCAAGAAAGGAAGGGGATTTCCAATTGACTGGTTTTTGGAAATAATTAGAATGTTAGTGACGAAATCTTGTTATTTGATATTAAAGGTTGTACATGTTTTCCCCCTATTTTCTCGGAAAATGTAATATCCACTGAGCTGAAATTTCAACAGATTAGGTTTTTTAGCCTTTTCGTGATATTGAGTGTTGTTATTATTAGAAACAAACAAAATGCATGAAAAGTAAATAATCTTATATGCCTTTAAATCTTCTTTCAATACACATTCACTTCACATGGTGTAGTCACAAACTTCTCCTGAGGTGCACTAGTAGACCTTCGGTGAAAGCATATTGTAAAATACGAACTTTTGATTATTTTCATAACATGCAACTAATTAAACAAAGCGAAAGCTATACAGGCCATGAGGCCAGCTAATGATACGGTGACCGAAGCAGGAGCCCCAGATGGATCAGGGAAACCATTCTCGGCAACTACGGTAGCATAGAACTTGGCCGAGGCTTTGGCCGTGCGGGCCCGCTCGGGGTCGTTGAAGTCCACGTAGTGCATGCCGAAACGTTCGGTGTAGCCCGAAGCCCACTCGAAGTTGTCCATCAGAGACCAGGCAGTGTAGCCCTTCACGTTGACCTTGTCCAGTTCGATAGCTGGAGAAAGAGGAGATAAAAGAAAATCTGCTTAGTTATTCATGTAAATCAGGGTTCCGAACGTTGAAAATGAGTTTCCATTTTTCCAGTCAGGAATTTGGGGAAACGCCAAAAACCATGGAAATCTCGGGTAATTTGACAGTGACATCATGGAATTTATTTTGCCAATTTAAGGAACCGCTGAGCACAGGAAGATTGCTAATCACAAAAAGTTTCGCTGGAAACAGTTTATCGTCAATAATTTCATGTGATTATTGTAGACTGCTTAATTGTTCTCAGATAAGCAATATTTTCTGCCTTGCAGCCCCATAGAATAAGGCCCCGAGAAGTTCGGAGAAGTTGCAGCTCGAGAAAACCAGTGCAAACTCCATCTGAATAATTTTTGGGAAGATACTGATGAAATATTCCCTTTCGAAAAACGAAAGAGGAATTGAAACAGCACGGATGACGCCCTTTAATCCAATCTCCCCTTCTTATCAACCGTAACATCAAACACCAGGTTGAAGGTACGGTCAATTTTTACTTAAAACACACATTCGTGGAAGTGATAATTGTGCGTGACAGATCTACAATCATATAAAGCTAAGAATAACAAAATATATCAATCGATCGTATATTGATAGGTTCAGTTTGTTTTATTGTTTGCTAAACTCCGAACAGAATGATGGTGATGGTGAATGGGGTCGCACCGTTGGGCTTCGACCTTTCACCGACCACGTTGCCTCCTTGGAACATGGAGTCTCAATTCGAATACCCCATCTTAAAGTTACATTAAATGATGTGTTATCAGCTGCAGCATGAGGAAAGACCATAAGGGACCTTATCATGCATTTCGTAAAAATTCCCGAATTAAATATATAAGACGCAACGCTCGCATGCAGATCTGTACCGGTATCTGATATATAGTTGCACAAAATAAATGAGTGACTAGCTTGTCTATATAATTCGGATTGAGGGATCGGCTTACGAATGACTTACAAACAATAGGTAAAGGATCCGGTGTGGTGTGATTTACCAAACCAACAACCCCCTTTTTTTAATTTCTGAACTTTTATTTCTGAACTTATTTATATAAAAACAATAGTTTCTTCATCGAAAATGACGAGGAACTTGTCTTGTACCTTTCAAGACTTCATTGATATAAGCTTTGTAATAATCGACACGAATCTTGTCGTCCAACTCGAGCACATCGTGAGTGGATATGCCATTCTCTGTGATGTAGATGGGCAGTTCCCTGCCATATTCGTCGGCTATCCACTTCAGAATCCGGCGTATCCCCCATGGTACTATCTTGAGCCAATCGGATGCTGCCCCGGGCCAGGCGGGGTCTCTGTAGGTATACACGCCGCGGTCAGTGAGGTAAGACGCCTGGGACGGTAAGCTGTCGTCTACTGTAGTATTGGTGACGTACATGGTGGTGTACTGGTTCAGCCCGAAGAAGTCCGCTGTTCCTTTGATGAACTCTTTCTCCTCATCGGTGAAGGGAGGCAGGCGAGACTGACTGAAGCCCTGGTAGGCGCTCTTGGCATCGATCTCGGTCTTCATGATCTCTGGATAGTCACCGTTCTTGAAGATGGGGTTAGCGAACCAGCCTAAGTTGAAGCGCAGGACTCTGTCGGCCGCGTCTAGGTCACTCTGTCGGGTGCGGTCTGCCGGCTCGAAGTAGTCCGAGTTGAGAGTGATTCCTATCTTGGCGGTCTGCGTCGAGGCAAACTCTTGCTGGAAGGTGTGGTAGGCGGTCGCATGGGCCAGAATGATGTGTCTACCCACTGTGTATATTTTGACGGACGGATCGACGACGTTACCGGGGGCAAACATGGTGGTGCCATAGCCAAGGAGCGTGAAAATCCAAGGCTCGTTGAAGGTGATCCAAAACGGTACGCGGTCGCCAAAGTTCTCGAAGCACACCCTCGCGTAGTCGTTAAACAGCTCGACAATGGTTTCGTTCACCCAGCCTCCGTGGTCCTGCAGCGCCTGTGGTAGGTCCCAGTGGTACAAAGTAACCATAGGCGCAATGTCGTTGGCCACGAGCTCGTCAATCAAGGCGTTGTAGTAACGTAGGCCGTCAGTACTAAGACTGGCGAGCGTACCGTCTGGCAGCAGACGCGGCCAGGAGATGGAGAAACGGTAAAACTGTAAACCCATGGCTTTCATCAGTGCCACGTCCTCCTTGTATCTATAATTGGATGGGCACAAACAAGGTTTCATCAGACAAAAATTGTAAAAAAAAAAAACACGAATACATGCAGCAATAAAGGAGCACAAAAAGCCCAAGATGTAACTCAATTCTACACGAACATCACAAGTTTTCCTATATTTATTAAAACAATGCTTTCAGTTTAGGCAATGTAACATATGACGTCTTCTAAAGTCAGTATCAATTATCTTTAAACGAATCTTCCAACAATTTGTGTGTGTGTTCTCGGAAAAAAAATTTGGTGCGTCATTAATTCGTCACGGAAGTGTTTTGAATCATAATTGAAGTCAGTATATGTCTTTACACGCTTAGAAACTTACTTGTGATAGCTGTCGCAGGCAATATCCCCAGTATCATCATTCTCAATGTTGCCTCCTTCGTGAGTGAAGGTGTCCCAAACACTTGGGCCTTTGTCCGAGACGTTCCAGGCGCCTTCGATCTGGTACGACGAGGTTGCCGTACTCCATACGAACCCCTCGGGAAAGGTGCCGTACAGAAACGTGTCCCGCGTCGTGTCGTTGTACGCGTCTGGGTACACGAACTCAATCCGATCTTCCTCAAGGGCCGTGGCAAGGCCTGCCACGAACGCTAAGTACAGACTCACAGCTGAGAGGCACACTGAACACTTCTTGAACATCATCCTGCGTTTTATGATCTCGAAATTAAGGTCATTCGCAGAAAACTTGCAGACCGTGATAACTTTCTCAAGACTGAAGGTCCAAGACCAAAATTTGCGAATGACAATAACAATATTTTTGTTTTAATTTAGTTCGATGACCACACGAGAGGTATATTCATGCGTACCCATGGGGAAAAGGTCACACACGTCCAAGATGGTTGCAAAGCAGAGACTCTTGTGAAATGCGTGATCCCACGCATGTAACAGTACACTGACAAGATTTTTTTATTGACCTGTAATTCCAGATAAACCCACGAACAAATATTGTGTGGAAACATAGGCTGGTGATAGAGTCAACTTGTAAAGCGGCCATAAATTGTGCCGATCTCTGGACACCAACGTCACTCAATTTAATAGAAACAAATTTCATTTTCATCCACCATACAAAAATTGTGGCTTTAACATTAGAAAAGCAGGCCGCGGTTCATATCTGTGGAAACAATGACTTGCATATGTGGTATATGATAAAAGGTCGAAATAAAATGATGCCTATCCTCTTCGACAATAAACATGAGGCGATGGTTTCTGATGCAACTGCTTGTTAGCGAGGTCAAGCTACACTGAAAAGTGTGGAGGACGAAACAAACATCAACCTACTGAGGACCTGGGACAATTCCAAGATTCTTTATACAAACAAGGAACATTCGCTAAACACATTTTTATACGTTCAGAGATGCGGGAGAATACTTATAGGAGAGGTTTTTAGCGAATTGGCAAAATTAATGGTAATGGACAAAAAATGCCATAACAAATTCCAAGGAAACGTACCTGAGAAATGACAAACTCATGGGCTAGAGTAGACGCTTTCGGGGGAAGTGGACGGGGCGGGGGGGGGGTGGGGGTGTGGCCCTCTTTTTATCCCCCGAAACGTACCTAAAATCCCAAGCGTGGTATGTGGTAAAGTGTGCATAAGGATAAAACAGCTCAAAGCAAACATGTAAATTTGGGGTTTGAATTACGATAAGAAACAAACGCGTTCCATACAGACTTCTGTTGCCGGGCAGCGACGGCATAGTTTTATTATGTTCATGATGAAACCGACGACAGTTTTATTAGCTTAGTACAGGGTTACTACAGTGCCTGTATGAATTCATGAAGTGGGTGACACTTTTGCACTCAAAAGTCGGGGGGGGGGTTCATCGGCAAAAAAAAATCTGAAATATAACAGGTTTTTTTCTCCGGACACTTGGGCCTCCGTAAAATCAAACACGGGGGGGGGGGCCTACACCCTATCTAAGCTGCCTCTGACCATACTTTTAACAGGCGGACATTATACATGTACCAGTATACTTTTTTGGGAGGGGGGGGTGTCAGGGGGGGGAGGTTTCGCATTATTTATTAGGAATTTCTATGGAAAAAAAATTGACAGAGCTGGGTTTTTTTAACCCCCCCCCGGATCCGCGACTGGTCTGCTTGGTTTTAATGAACAAGCCAGTTCAGTATTCCAAATGGCGCATGTGCACTTTAAGATTCGACGATTTTCCAATTAATATTGCATAAACAATTCGCCGTATGCGTGCAAAATCATAGCGGGTACCAGCAACATTAAAAAAATTGTTTTGTTCTGAAGTAAGCACAAAACTTCGAACAGTTTGGACAGCGCGGTATTTTAAGGTGTTTTGCATGCCCCAAATTTTATGCGAGAGTAAGCTGCCATCGTTTTTGAAGAACGCAGATTCCGTTTCCCCCCCCCCCCCCCCCATGGGCGTCGTTCGGGGAAGGGGGGCACTTCCCCCCCCCCCCCCCCCCTGGAAAAGCCACAAAAAAAAAGAGGCGCGAAGACATAGTGGTGTAAATTTAATGGGTTGGGGGGGGGGGCAAAATGTCCCTGCCCCCTCTAAAACTGATAAATCGAGAATGTGTTGAGAAATACAGGCATTTTTTTGGCAAATTTTTGTTTCCCCCTCTCTAGAAAAGTCCTGGCGACGCCCATGCCCCCCCCCCTAGACTTGTGTGCATTTATCTCCTACGTTTTGATATCCCGAAGTGAAAATCGCCGAATCCTGTTCTGCACATGCGCAGTTGGAATACCGATTTGGCTTACTGAAAACAAGGCAGACTTTTTCCCAACCTTATTAACAAATGAGAGCAATAGCGGAACAAACTGGCGAACCATGTCTACAAGAAAAATGTCATTCCGCGTGCAACACATACAATGGGTACGGTCTAGCATGATCTCCTATTAAGAGAAAGAACGACATTGGTTAAAGGCGACGACACAGGGTAGAAAGCAAGTTTGACAACGAATCAACGTGTGTGTTTCTCAAGTGATCCAGATCGGCTTAGGCCCCCAAAAAAGTCTCCGGATTCTGGTATGCGCGCGCGTCGCCGTGGCCATGCGCGTCGGCAAAATGAAAAAGTTTTTTTTTCAATAAAAGATGTCTCAAAACCGCCAAACTCACTGGTTTGACTGGAATCCTGCTGCTGCACAATTTTAACGTGTTTTTAGATAGGGTTATGGTCGAGAATAAGCTTTATGTGGCCTCTCTGGACTGACATATATTTGCACTAAGTTTAGTCGGGCGCCATTTGCAGTCATCAGCCGACATTTGAAGCAAAAAAATCAGGTAAAAAAAAAAAAGCCGCGTCGCCGCACCACTTTTTGGGCAAGCTCCATACCAGAAACCGGAGACTTTTTTGGCCTTAGATGGTCTTAGTTCGTCTAATTAATCGAATTGGGCTATTTCTGTTATTTTACAAAATTAAAACAAACAACCAAGACAACAACTATAAGCAATAGCAAAAGATTGCTTGATGTTATCATTCATTCTCATTGGAGGCTATCTACCCCATTTTATTTCCTGTCCATTAAACTGACCATTTTAACAATTGATTGTAAAAAAAAAAATTCGTACCTCAGCAATTACTGCAAACCGACAGGGTGAAAATAGAAAACATTTTGTCCAATCCAGTCTGGATGTGCCTCGACTCTCACAATGTTTATCAGTACGCCTACCCATACTGGGAAAGCCGCTATAAGGACAACTGAAGTGAAATTAAGTGAAAATCTGGAAAACAATCCAATACTCGCACAATGCAATCAGGACAGACAAGCAATTTACACCGCTCATCTGGATTCGAACGGTGAACAGTGAAGCCGAACAGTGTTAGATATATAGACAGTGACATTTGCCGTGGGAAACAGGCCGGGTCGAGGGCAATCTTTTTGGGTTAGGGGCGTATATCCTCTTTATTTCTCCCCGCATCCGCTCTCGCTCAAGGACTTATGACACTGTCTCAACTACTGTGATAATTTTATGCGATGAATCAGAAATGAAATATATTTTCACAAACCTTTGAGAACTTCATTGATGTACGACTTGTAGTAGTTGACTCGGATGGTGTCTTCGAGTTCGAAGACGTCTTTAGTAGATACTCCATTCTCTGTGACGTAGATGGGTAGTTCGCTGCCATACTCATCGGAGATCCACTTCAGCAGGCGGCGGATTCCCCATGGCACAATCTGGAGCCAGCTCGACCCGGAGCCAGGCCAGTTGGGGTCCTTCCAAGACCAGATGTTCTGATCGGACCAATAGCTTGCGTCAGACGCATTCCTGTCACCCACGTCGGGTGTGGCGTTGGTAGCCAAGGTCGTGGTGTAGTGGTTCAGTCCGATGAAGTCTCCTGTGCCCTTGACGAAGGCTTTCTGATCTTCCGTGAATTCAGGCAGACGGGACTTTTCGAAGCCCTGGTAGGCGCTCTTCCGAGCAATGTTGGTCTTCATGATCTCGGGGTAGTCACCGTCTATGTAGATGGGATGGGCGAACCAGCCGAAGTTGAACTGCAGCGTGGTGTCAGCAGCCTCGATGTCAGCGGGCTTGCTGCGGTCCGCCGGCTCGATGAAGTCTGTGTTCAGAGTGATCCCGACCTGTCCGTTCTGTGTAGCCTTGAAGTCCGTGCTATAGGTGTGGTAGGCGTGAGCATGGGATAGGATCAGGTGGTGGGTCACTGTGTACACCGTGATAGCTGGCTCGGCAATACCAGGTGCGAAGGCACCACTGCCGTGGCCTAGCAAGGACACGATCCAGGGCTCGTTGAAGGTAATCCACAGCTTCACACGGTCGCCGAAGTTCTCGTAGCAAGCCCTAGCGTAGTCGTTGAATCGGTCAACGATGGTTTCGTTCACCCAACCTCCGTGGTTCTGCAGCGCCTGTGGTAGGTCCCAGTGGTACAAGGTGACCATAGGCGCAATGTCGTTGGCCACGAGCTCGTCAATCAAGTCGTTGTAGTAACGTACACCGTCTGTACTGAGACTGGCTGCCGTACCGTCTGGCATCAGACGCGGCCAGGAGATGGAGAAACGGTAATAGTGTAAACCCATGGCTTTCATCAGTCTCACGTCCTCCTCATACCTGCCATGAGAAGAAAACATGATAAAACTTGCCAAAACTTTCTCCAGTGACGGTACCTCGATTATCACTGTCATCGCTACATTATTGTATGACCAGGGAATCATTAATTTGAGTGGGGTTTTCTATATGCAGTATTTCTGAGATCGTAGGTGGAAATTCCACATCCATTATGCTTCTTTGATTGATTTTATGAGGCTAGTTACTCTCCCTTGAACATTGCATTATATGACAAACTCAATCTCCTAGGATAAATTGTTTAATGTGCAAGAATCAAAACAATACTGATTTTAAAAACGGCGGTCACTTGAATTGTAATGAATTCCCTTTTAGTTTAGATGCAATGCAACACTTAAAAAAAAATAGATTTCGGAAATTGCGTCTTTTCAGAATGAACATGTTGCAAACCAAAACAACTCTTACTTGTGGTAGCTATCGCATGCGACATCTCCATTATCGTTGTTGGCGATGTGCCCACCTTCGTGGGTGAAGGTGTCCCATATACCGACGCCTTTATCCGAGACGTTCCAGGCGCCTTCGATCTGATACGAAGAGGTAGCGCTGCTCCAGACAAAATCCTCCGGGAACGTACCGTACAGGAACGTGTCTCTCTCTGGATCGTTGTAAATGTCCGGGTAGACAAACTCGATCTTGTCCTCTGCCACGGCTGAACTCACCAGGGCTAGGGCCAGCAGACACAGGAGGGATGTGGTCGGTCTTGTACCCATTTTTGGAAACCCCTTCGATGCTCGAAAGGGTCAGTTAATTTGGGTTAGGTAAAAAGTAGTAGGCTTTGCTGCAGGTGTACAGGGAAGGTTGATATACACTGGGGGACCCAGAAGTGGTGATTTTTGTTTGTGTGTGGTTGCAAAATATATGGTCCCATCGTCACAGCTTCGGCCAGTGGATGCCACTGGCAATGACACGTGACTGTTACCTCATCAGGTCAGCTGATGTGATTTGCATAAGTGATCGCCATTTCAAACATAAATATCTTATCTCGAAAGTGTAGTGTGTGCTTTCCACCCAACCCTTGATAAGCCTGGTCACAAAATTTGAAAAAGGCAAACACTTAGGCCTACCTCGTGTGCTTACACGTGAATCGTTTCCCGTCAGATTAGAATAAAAATATTGTTTGTCGGAATTTACGGCAAAGATTAGATACACCAAATATAGCTTTTATTTAAACAGGGTCGGATCAAAGTACTAGTCAGGAGGAAAAATGTTACACAACAAATTCTAAACAAGCAAATAGACCAGTGGCGGATTTAGGGGAATTTGTGCGAGGCAAACACCCCCCCCCCACTCCTTCACCCTCTGAGGGATCGTAGATACCTTTGCACGCCTTCAATTCCCCCACCCCCCCACCCCCGTTTCTTGACAGTGAAATCCGTCTCACCTGCAGACCAGAAAGTTTCATAACTATTTTTGCTCCCTTTAAAATAAAATTCAAACACTGAGTTTCGATCTTTTAACGACGTGATTCACCGGTTTAAAGGGCAGAATTGTATACCATTGAGGAAGGGTTGTATGCAACGCAGGATGAACTGTCCTCAAACCTCCTAGGGTCAAGCAAGCAGAAACCATTATATGCTCCGTGTACTTCAGAAATATGAATATTGTTTTCTCCTACCGAAATTTCAATTTGTTATATAAACGAAGAAAACTGCTTTTTTTCCGATTAAGGGGTCTGCAACCCTCTGAGAAATGTCTTTTATTTTGCGCACAAATGAACCCGCCCTGCGAGCGCCGACTTATTGTCTGGCGGCCAATACAAAAATCGAATTCTGTAAAGAAATAACGCAAAAACTAAAAGTCGGTGGACTTTTTTCGTTCGAGATCTCATTCAAAAGTGAATAACTTTGATATTGCTAAGAAAATAGCAATTGGAAGAAAAACTTTAATTTTCCGAGGTGAAACTCAAACACGGCTATGGGAATGCATCATCTTTTACCCTTTAAAAAAGTTATCACTGTATGAGGTGGACTTTAGTAGGTCCAAGCGATCAGGGCCTAGGGGCGGATCGAGCTTTGGCTCACGGAGGGGAGGGTGGTAGCTGACGACGGTTTAGCACGCAGTGTTGTGTCTTTCTGCATGATTTTCGTATTTTCTGCAACCCAGGAGGGGGTTTAAACTGAAGCTTTCGACGGAACAGAAGTAACGAAAGCTTTCGACACAACGTACCTTTAATGTACCTTTAAGATTCGCTTGTTGTTGTTGTTGTTGTTGTTTGGATAGCGCTTCCAATTCAAAAGTTGTGTATCACAATTTTTTACGTTGAATTTTTTACGCAGATTCGCTAAAACGCGTGTTCAAGCCTCCTTCTAGTTGCTCTCGCCTTGCCATTTTCGAGTTATGGAATAACTAGTTTACACAATATTAGTTGCGGCCCGACAACTGTCTAGGCGTAGGCCTATATTTTTGTGCGTTATTGGCACAAAAGAAACCCACAACACCATTTTTGTTTTCATATGGTTGAAAACATCCAAGATAGAAACAACAAATTGAAAATTCGTTCGGTGAAAAAAAGTCGCATTATGTTAAACCGGGTAGTATGTAGACGTGAATCTTACATATACTAGGTCAGATCAGATTGGTATTAAGCATTATTGTTTGTCGATAGTATAAGATTAGAACACCGATACCTAAATGAGCAGGCTTTGTTCAAACATGGTCGGATCAAAGTACTCGGAAGGTGGTAAAAAAGTTACACAATCAATTCAAAACACTTGATGTGTTTTTCATATCGAGCAAACAGACTAGGAACGTTTATAACTATTTTTTATTACCTTTATTTTGGAATTTTGCGCCTGATTTTGATATTTGTAAAATTACTTTTCACCGACGTGATGCACCGCTGTTATTTTAGGAAAGTGTGGTATTGGACAATGCTCATCGCATTACGCCAATCAAAGCAGTAACGACAGTTTCGGACCTCTTCTAAAGCGCGTAAGATGTACCTCCTGATGAACTTTTATCAAAACTCTGTGAACTTCGGCTTTTGTAGTTTATAACCATGCTTTGACTCTATCGGTATATAGCAGTATCTTTTGATAAAGGGCCTTGAAGTGACTGCATATAATCACCGATAGTTTTGAAGGATTAATCTCCACTCCAATCAGAGAAGAGCTCGACAATCCAGCCCACCAACCAGGTACTGTTTAAACATAAGTGGGCAGGGATTATCAGTTTTATGGCTAGAGTTACCGCTGTGGATTCTTATCGTGATACAAAACAGGTGAACAACTTTACCAGTCGCTGACGAGCTGTACGCGATCAAAATATTATTGACTTCATTTTGTTTTTAAAATATCTGTCTAGATTGGTGTTTCTCATGATGTCTCTCTTTGAGAGATTTGGATGTGGAGCGATGGTTGGAATGCTGGTCTTAGTTTTTACATTATTCTGCTGTTGGTTACCCGTCCAAGTCGGCGCTGAATTTGCCTATCCAGACGTCTTCAACGACCCGGATCGAGACACGCCACTTTACGGCAAGTTTCCGGACGGGTTCGCCTGGGGTTCGGCAACCTCCGCCTATCAGGTGGAGGGTGGCTGGGACGCGGACGGCAAGGGCAAGAGCATATGGGATACCTTGGCGCAAGCCGGCGGCTGTGCCTACGGACAGACCGGTAACGTGGCCTGCGACAGCTACAACAAGTACGCCGAGGATGTTCAGTTGGCTAAGGCGATGGGCCTGACACACTACCGCTTCTCTATATCCTGGCCTCGCGTCATGCCGGACGGTACCAAGGCCAGTCTTAATCAGGCAGGCCTTGACTACTACGAGGCCCTTGTGGATGAGCTACTCAAGGAAGGCATAGAGCCTGTGGTAACTCTCTACCACTGGGATCTACCTCAGGTCCTCCAAGACGTATATGGTGGCTGGGAGAACGACTCGCTCGTGGAGCTCTTCAACGACTACGCAGACGTCTGCTTCGGGCGTTTGCGCTCCAAAGTCAAACTGTGGATCACTTTTAACGAGCCGTACGTCGTTTGCTGGCTAGGATACGGAATCGGTGTCTTTGCTCCGAACATCAACGATCCCGGCTATGGACCGTACCGCGCAGCTCACACCATTATCAAATCACATGGCATGGCGTATAACACATACCAACAGAAATACAAAGCTCAGTATGGAGGACAGGTTTCCATTACTTTGAGTACGGACTTCGGTCTTCCCGAAGACGAAAACAACCAAGCCCATGTGGCCGCAGCAGATCGGTACATGCAGTTCACGGCGGGTTGGTAAGTTACAAGCAAAAACTTGAGTCAGTTTCTCCAGGAACATAATATATATTTATGTCATTTCTCTTTAAGGCCGTGTTTCTAGAAAAACGAAACATTTGGGTGTGGACAATACTTTTTTGGATTCTCAAACGCATTTTAGAACTGGTTTTTATTCTAGGAAATTGCAAAATAATTGAGTCTTTTATTAAAAGCACATGCGGAATGTACGGTTCTTTTACGATACCAAGATTGACATTTACTCGTCAATAGAGTTTCTTAAAAGTTAAAACGTATAAAGTATCACATCTTTTCCTGCAAAAAAAAAGGTTTGCTCATCCCATCTTCAAGAACGGCGACTACCCAGATGTGATGAAGTGGCAAGTTGGCAACAAGAGTCTTGCCCAGGGTCTGAGTGAGAGCCGCCTGCCGGTCTTTACCGAGGAGGAGAAGCAGTACATCGCCGGTACCGGGGACTTCTTCGGGCTGAACGCCTACACCACCACCGTCTGCAAAGACAACTTCCGTCCTACGGACCCAAACTACGAGGATGACCAGGTAACTATAACACGCGTTTATGTGGGCTCTCATCACGGTTTGGTTGACAGAGAAGATGTTACTATTTTGATGTTACCTTAATTTTGAAATTTGGATGTGTTCATCCATCATTTGCGAGATGGAACAGTCAATGTGCGGGATCTACTGCGCGATACATTGGCTCAGCCACAGACTACTACTTATGCGTTCGTCAGGAGACAAATCTGGTGGAGGGACAATAACGATTGAGCTATATTAAGCAGTCCAATAGAAGAAATTGCTTAGTTCGGTATGTGCCCTTTTCCAAAGAAAGCAGTAGGAAGCAATGGAGGAGACACACAAGGGATGGAGGAGTGGGATGTAACACTTTTGGAGAATTTAAGGCTTTGTTTTAAGCGCCCGTGTGTGTTTTGTTGTGCGTTTTCTTTGATTATGTTCAGCAATGATTGACAATTTAAAGTGAGAACAATGTATCCGTAAATAAAAATGCAATAGTACAGAGTCATTCTTGATTTACACACTAGACATAATTATTCACTGAAAACCAACATTTGTCAAGCTGAGTAGATTGACAGGGTGTCTAAAATGACGGGCTTAACTTGCATTTTGACAAGACAGTTTGTCGTTAGACTGACAAGACGGTTTGTTAGAATGTCAAGACAGCACACTATCTTCACACGATGACAAGTTAAATCCTATCATTTTAGAAACCTTTTGATTTTCAATGTTTCCATTTTGGAGAAAAATTCGCCAATTCCCGAAAATTCACTCCAACTCGCATCGCCTTCTCTCTTTGTATTCAATACATGTAAATGGTTACACAAAGAAAATGGAACTAATTTTGCATCCTGAATACATGTATTACCTCAATGAGGGTGGGGCTGAGAAATATTTACAATTTTGTAAGAAAATACCTTGAAACTGCACTCGACTCTCCATATACTTTGCACACAACCAAAGTGGCGTCAGGATATTACATTCTTTTCAAGAAAAAAAATAGGAAGGGGACTTTAGTATTGTGAGGTCCAGGCACAGACAACGCACCGGCATTTTGTGACGATATCCCAATTTGTCATGTTTATTTCTTGTGTATTAATTAGGACGTGGATCGCTACCAACCCGACAACTGGCCCAAGTCCGGCAGTGACTGGCTTCGCCCCGTACCCTGGGGGCTCCGTAGACTCTTGAACTGGGTCAGTCAGGAGTATGGTAAACCCATCTACATCACCGAGAATGGCGTCTCGACCGCTGATGTGGCTGAACTCAATGATACCAGCAGGCAGACCTTCTATGGGGCTTACATCAATGAGGTCTTAAAAGGTAAAGGGTACTGAGTAACACTCAAGTGCAAATCGTCTCGTGCAAACGTTTTCAGCATGTGAAGTAGGCCTACCATTTAATAGGCCCACGGGAGAGAACATTACTAAAAGTGTACAAGACGATATTTGCGTTTTGTATAATCATTTCGACCATAAAGGGAAACTAACTAAGTGCATGCATAATAATCATAAAGTTGAACAAGGAAATTGACTGGAGCAGGGTTGGAACTTGAGACCACCGGAACCAACTGAGTACTGAGTGTGCCAAAAAGTGCAACATTTAGAAAAGAAGAGTTGTTGAATGTTTTTTCTTCTTCAATGAAATTATATATTAAATGTACATTAAAGCCTATTTCTCGATCCACTCCTTTTTACACCATTCCATTTGGGTAAATAGATCTAGAAATACAACCAATTAAGTATAGGGGTGGGGGGAATTCTACTTTGGCCACTCTCACCTGGACATGCTGAATTTGGGTTGAGCATTGAGTAAGATTGAAGTTGGTGACATCACAGGTGAGAGTGGCCCAAGTAACATTACACCCTTTCACTTGATTGATTGTATTTCTTGATCTGGGGACCCAAAGGAATTGGCTTTAATGTAATATATAATAGCATTGAAGAAAAGAGACTTAAACAGTTTTAATAATCTGTTTGGTGACTGTTGCACTTTTTGGCACGCTCTGTATCAGTAAGATCTTGTCAGTCAGAACCAAATTTCACATGGGTAACTAATGAAAGTTTGATTTCATTTCTCTGTCCAGCCTCCGTACTGGACGGAGTGGACGTCAAAGGCTACTTCGCCTGGTCCCTCATGGACAACTTCGAGTGGACGTCGGGCTACACCCAGCGCTTCGGCCTCCATTACGTGGACTTCGAGGACCCAGACCGACCGCGGACGCAAAAGGACTCGGCCGCTTTCTACGCCGGTTTGGTTGCTTACAACGGCTTCGAGGAAGCGGGAAACGGAGCTGTGGCTGTGACGTCAACTTATTTCGTCCTTGCGACTCTGTTGATTGTTTATTTTTTGCAGTGAACGCGGATTAAAAAAAACCTCAAAGTCACAAGGGGTTTACACACAAAATGTGGTAGACTTTACTTTCAAACATGAAATTGATGGGGAATAACGGGGACAAAATAGAGCTAGAAGGTAGCAGTATTAGAAACATTATATGCATTTATAAATAAAACCCGCAAAATTAAACCAAACTGTACTTTTATTACACTTTTTTTTTATACCTTTGAGCACTCATAGATAAGGTTGACAACTTCCAGGTGAGATAAACGCGCTGGGCCTCGGAAGAGAGGTAAAAGCTCACCGATGATTTGTGGGCGTGACTATCGTGGCTAATCACATCACAGTACACCTTTGGTGCCGAGTTGATGGGTGTATGTACAGTTTTACTGAACCAAGATTTATCATGATAGTTGTCGTAATTATTGAACAATTACTTTTTTTCACCTCGGAGAAGAAAAACAAATTACTTGTATCAAAATTCGATTTTTATGTTGAAGTAGTAGTCCATTTTAACGAAGATCATTCCACCATCTGCTATGACACGAATAAAATGCATATGCCCAACACTGGAGTTTGCATAAGTCAATCACAACCATTTCAGTGATGAATCAATCTTTATATACTCTTGTTTTTCTTTTCAATTTGTACAATGCTATTTCACATTAAACGTGAGAGGCACCAAAGAGTCCGTGGTTCAAACATTGATCATCTTGAACTGTGCATCAAAGACCTTCATTGAAGGCTTGGGTGGGAAGGATGTACGTGTATAATCATTTTCTGATTAAGAAATTCTCAAGCTACTATTATCTGATGATGGTGTTGTATATTACATAATGTACATGAGGAGTTAAGAGGAGATTATTTGCTTGGCTAATTTTGGAATAAACTTTATGAATGAAACTCATTCTACTAGTGTAGTGAAATCTTTATCCCACGGCCTCACAAAGGCAGCTGTTCATGCGAGTCTAAACTGGCAAAACAGGCTCATGTCTGGAAATGGAATCGGCTCTGTCTCCTGGCCAAACGGGACTTGGGACTCTGAACACACCACATGGTGAGTAAAAAAAAAACCGGGTAATCCTTACTTTTAGGACCCTGTTCCTATATAGGAAGGGAAAGACTCACCAAAACAGTTGACTAAATGACACTCAAAATTGACATTCTGATACTTCTTGGCACATCTGAACAATTGGCAATGACACCTTCTTTAATATCAGCAGGTTTAATTTTGTGGAAAGAGGGCAGGGGTTTGATTTATGAGGGAAATTCAGGGGTAAAAGACGACGATGACAACCAGAAAACAGACTCAAAAACCAAGATGGCAAACGTGAAAGCTCGATGCGATTAAAGCTCGATGCTGATTGGCTGATAAAAAATAAACATCTTATTTATTTTTAGTCTGGTTCCCACAGACCAAAAAAATCAGGAATAGTAAGAATCTTTTGGTCTGAGAACCAGACTAACTTATTTATTTTTAGTCTGGTTCCCAGACCAAAAGATTCAGGAGTAGTCAGAATCTTTTGGTCTGGGAACCAGAATATTTTTTTTTTTTAGCAGCCAATCAGCATCGGGCTTTCATTATGTAGGGCTTTCACGCGTGTAAGAACTACAACATGCACGTCTGACTGCGAAAAAAGGTAGGAAAGTCACATTTTCTTCGAAAGTGCTTTCAAAACTACAACTAAAAAATAATATGAGTTTATATGAAGAAAAAAGACTGCTTTAGCCTGCAAAAGTCACTTTGGTACTGGACAGTCACGAAACCTAAATGTCGGGACCATTGTTTTAGTGAAGTTCTGCATGTAGCACTTTCAAAATCTAGGATATGAAAGCCCAATTCATAAACTTTCTTTTAGAATAAGAATCATCCAAATCATGTACATTTCAAGTACGGCGATTTAAACACAACCACCGTTTTAAAGTTCTGTCCATGGACCACAAAAAAAGGTGTGCGTTCTTTCAGCAAAACGAAAATAAATCACATCAGGATGAGTGTGATTTGTTTTCGTTTTGCTGAAAGAACACTGAACTGAAATTCCGCTGTGAGTGGACTGTGACGTAAAATTGGTTTGCATTCCTTTGCTTTGTCATTTAACCAGTTCAAGCCGGAATTATTTAACCTTTATATTACCTTTCACTCAATCTTATAAGCAAGGCGCATTGAAGCCATCAACCTCGGGCAGGACCCTCATATTTCCGGCCTCGGTCGCTGTGAGCTGGTTGCTGACAGATATTTCCAGCCTCGATCCCTGCGTGTTTATCCGTCATCCGTTCTGAATACCGCAAAACGTTTGTGTCTATACACGTCATCCAGCGCGAACTGGTTAAAACCTCAATCATCAAATGAACACTAGAGATTAGAGTCAAATCCAGGCTGGAACTCAAGCCAATTCTAGTATGAGTCAATGTACAAGTTGACATAAAAAAACGTTGCAATCTACAGAAAGAGAAAAAAACAAAGCTAAACTGGCATCTTTTTACATTAAAAAAGTTACAATACAACCAAAACAAATTTGATGCCCAACTTTTTATGTCATGAATGTGTCAACTGAATACATGGCTTTCATATTCCTGAAACAATTTCAAGCTACAAAACTGCTAAGGGCAAACAAGTGTGGGGTTTTTTACAAAATAAGTTTCACAATTATTCAGTACTATGTTGTATAATCAATCGATTAATATGCAAACTTTTTGTATTAACATGGATTAAAAATACTTACAAGACAAACGAATGCCAAGAAAGGAAAACTGATGCGACAATGTGCCACCTCGAAGAAAACCTTGCTAAAATCAAATGATTTTTTTTATAACTTAGCCAAAACTTTGAACAGAATGTATGATTCATGCATAGCAATGATGCAAAAACAAACACTGGCAAATATCATTTTTCCAATCCTTTTCTCACAGAGCTCTATAGTGAACATGTGACTACGACAAATTGGAGTTGAGTCAACTGCTAAAGGTACAACTTTATCTTTGTTTCTGAGTGCAGATAAGTATATGAATTCCCAACAATGATAAGTACCCTCACATCCAAAAATGTGGTAAAATACAAATCTCCAGGCCTCTCAACATGCAGGACCTAATTAAAGCTTGCTTACCATCGTTTACTTTCTGTGCAATCTTTTTGGGGTAACTCAATGAATTTAGAGAAATTGTTCCCTCAAAATATGATCTTCCCTACAAGTAGTCGAGAAGCCCATCCCCATTTTGAAAAACGATCCTCCCACTCCATGGCAAAAATGAGCGATTTTCACATGAACTTTTTCTCCAAAACAAAGCTGAGCAAATTTATGAGCAAGGCATATATTGCAGAAAATCATTCACGAGCTGGAAACGAAAAACTGCATGACGGTTGCTTTGAAACCAGCTGTGTTTTTGCTATAAAAAGCAAATACCTCCTCTGTTCTGTTCAGTAATTTTCCAGTGCTAAGCAGCTCGATGTAATTGGCCTCGGATGTTAAGACGAAAAATAAGCAACTAATAGATGAAATTCATCTTGATGAGATACTTCATGCGGATCTGTGACACGTCGTACACTATGAATCTGTTGAGCTGGGTTAAAGAAAATAAATCACAGTTGCCCACAGATGGCATCACACACCAAATTAAAAACAAAAATAACAAAAGCCCCTAATCAGTGGTGCGCATGCGCGAGGAACAGCAGAGATGTCCCCTCTTTTGATTGAGGAGGATGGGCTGAGGGATACCGTACTCCCAGATTTTTGTGCTAAAAAATATCTTTAAAAAAATTAAAAGTTTTGAAAAAAAAGGACAATAAATTAATGTTTATGACAGTGCAAATCATCATTTACATATTGGCACCTGTATTACATTGTATTAGGATATGTTTATTCACGGATAAAACCATAGAGCGCTCAGGCGTTTTTTGGCAGTACAGGGAGTGATAGGCAGGATGTTCTCGGGCGATACAGTGACTAAAGGGCTGAAAAGCACACATTGTGCACGTATCTACTGGTATGTATACTATGAACAGCGCCACCTAGAGTCAACTGGTACCTCCCCCTTCCCCCCCCCAAACTTTGTGCTTGAACTGGTCTGCACGCGTACGATTCAAAATATCAATCTGAATTCAAACAAACCTGTTGCATCTTCGTGAGTGGGCTAGGCAATTGACTATTCTCTCTTTCATAAGATGGAATTTTGCATGGGGGGGGATGTAAATCAATATTAGGTGTAACCGTTCATCGATATATTAACACTCATACTCAATTATGTACATCAGATTCGAACCAGTCAACCAATCCAGTAAGCTTGATGGTCGAGTGGTAAGACGTCTGCACTAGAAAGCAGGAGGTCGTGGGTTCGAGTCCCACCGGTAACACACTGAGTATACAGTGTAAATACGTTGGTGAAGGGCAAAACCTAATATTGATATTCTCTCTTTGTTACTGTTGCGAAGACACTTGTGCAAATTTTCATAATATATCAATAACTGCATTAATATTCTGGCATTTTCAGTATGGTTTGTGGATAATGGGTCACAACTGCTCTTTTTTTGGGGGGGGGAGGCATATTTACAGTGCATAGTAGCTTAAGGCCAGAATCACCCAGTCCAAACCCCCATAACCCTCTGAAATTCTATAAATGTTAACTTTATGTAAAGGATACTCATTATACAGCAGACTTGAGTAGCTAGAGGTGCTCTTAGCCTTCCCCGTGGGCACAATGGTGCCATCATCCAGGGTGATTTGACCTTCTGGATCTGGGTAGGTTCCACCAATTCCTGATAAAGAAAAAAAAAGTGAAAAAACACAAACAGTTTCAGCGATGATATTTTATCGTGGAAGCATTAAAATGACATAAGTGTGGGCCCTAATGTTCGCAAAAAAAAATTGAAAGTTTGAAACAGATTACATCAAAATAGAATACGATATTTGGAGAGTGGGACATGCATGGTCAGACATTCTAAGACATTTGTCAAAACAAAAATACGTGCAGAAGTGTAAGGTCAAAACAGTCAGAATGGCACATTTTGTTTTAGCACAATTGTCCAACTACTGTAAAATGAAAACAAATTCCCAGCTCAGTAGTACTAATTGCAATTCTAAACACTGACTTTAAAACAGAGATTTTATGTGTTGGAGGTATCTCAGAGGGTATACTTTGTCATGTTAGTCTAGTAACAATGAATGCGCATAAGGTTCACACACTGTTTTAGTATACTCCCAAGGACAATGCTTTGTGTTTTCCTTTGTCCCTGTTATATAACACACTCCCATACACTAAGCACACAAACCTACCACAGAGGACCGTTTTGAACGAAAGACCCAACTCCCGAGGACTGAAAGGATCTGTTGTTCTCCCTTTGTGTGTCTGTCCTCCGGGGTTATGTAGAACAAGTAAACTCATACCTATCCAAGCTATACACAAAGCCGGCGGCAGCCATTTTCTGCGATGGCTCCAGGCTCGCGTGAGTCACGCTCAGGTAGTACACACGCACTCCAGGCTCCTTTGACCAATAGGAATACCAAAATGCGCACGCCTCGTCTTTAAGAACGCGTGCAGCATGCGCGTGAGCGTGACACCACCGCAGTAAAAGTTTCTAATTCCGATCGCCGGATTCCACAATACAAAACCATTTCCCTCCAACTCTACTTTAATACATGAGGCCTATTGTTTGTTCCCAGCCCACATCCCAAAAGTCATTAGTCCTAAGTGACAACAAGCACCTGAGAGGGGATAAAAGTTGACAAAGAAAACAAAAGGCAGGAGGAGGTGAGATCAACTGCCTTTTTTTTTTCTTGGAGCATTTATTAACAAAGCTGTGTTTTTTCATTGTTTTACTTGACAAGCAGAACAAATCACCAGTGACTACTAGTTTTAGAGTACAGCGTTCTCTCTGTTTCCTCTCTGACGGGTAACCGAATGCCTGTGACGATTTTCGGACATTGGTTTCAATACCCTTCAATGCCCAGCCCTAGCATGGTGCTTACCCTTGGTGCTATGTTTCCCACTAGGTAGCTGGGTGATGTAGGAGGAACTAGTCAGCTCATGCATGTTGCCGATAGCAACCTCACACAGCAGCATCAGGCCCGTGGAGTTGTTGCGGTTAGTGAAGCAGTAGTTGGCGCTCTTGGACACCATGTCGGCAAAGTACACGCCCTTGCCAAACATGTAACCCGTCTGGTTGGACAAACAAATCCAAGACGGACGTGGTGAATTAGGCAAAATTAAACCTGAAAAACTACACATTGTGGTGTTGGTACTATGGCTTTTGAAAAATTTGTAAACAAAAGGGAAATATACACTGAAAATATCTCAATATTTGTGGTCGGAGTTGCCGAGTCAAGATTCAAAGTTAATATTTGTACATATCTGGCAAACTTTTTCAGCTGTGAGTCCCAACACACGTGTTCTTATTCATGCAGGTAAATGTACCCAGCAGACCTAGCCTGGGTGTTTAGGCTTGATTCCTTCTGTTACATGTACAAGATAATATGTGACCTGTTCTGTCAAAATCAGACTTTTCTGGGCATAAGGTTGAAAACAATATTTTTACATATTGTTAACATATGTTCTTTTTCCTTTTAATAGGTGGTTTAATTTTTGAAACGGGTCACTCCTGGGCAGAGTCATGCTATTTTGAAGTTCATTCTGTCAAAAAGTAGAAAACGAGAAAATGGCCATGAACGTCACAAAACAGTTATTTCTTTAACTGATATACCTCATCAAAATCATCAAAAATAGTATATGTAGAGTTCAAATTAGGGTTTCAAACTTTTATAATATATTTTAGACATGTTCAGGATTACAACTACGCAAAAATTTGGAAATCGATAAAAATCACCCCCACAGCATTTTTTGGCCCTATCTGAATTTCAACCTCTGCCCAGAAGCGTATAGTTTTGACAGAACAGGTCACATATCAGTACGCTTGGGGACTCAGGCCGTGTCCGAATCACTTAGCTACAGCCGGGAATAACACACGCACCCATGGAAGCCACTGGCCAACCTCTGCAACCACTCCCCATAGTCTTGTGTGATATATTCCGGCCGTAGCCACGTGATTCGGACACGGCTGAAGAAAAGGACTCTACAAGACTGTGGCTCAGAGATTTGCTTCACTTGAGATTTACTACGGGCTCACTGTGCAAACAAGAGAGGGCGCTGTTTTACCACTTTCAAGAGCCCAGTGGATGGGACACACCTCGTACGTGTACTGGTTCGCACACGTATTGAGCGAAGTGACACAACTAATTTTATTCTAAATGTGCATAAAGGCGTCGTCGGCAATGTATTCAAATGTCTCTCCCAGTGGTCTTACCAAACTCTCACTTGTAACAGTTAATAATAATAATAATAACTGTATTTATATAGCGCCTTTTGCCAGAGGATACAAAGCGCTGGGGGAGAATGCAACCAAAGACTGGTAAATGAAGTGTATGAACATATGTGACCCATTTTGTAGCACCTTTTTTTTTTGCTAGGTGCTGCGGCCCATAATTGCTGCCTGCCACTGCCAGAAACACCGGGGCAAATCCCTTCTCTTTAGCGACAAGTGTTACTGGGTTCTTTAACGTGCATTTCACAACACACGGGACCTACGACTTTACGTCCCATCCGAAGGACGAAACAATAATGGTAAAGTGCCTTGCTCAAGAGCACAAGCACCATGTTCCCACGGTCAGGGGTACTTGTTCACTGAAGTCATGGGGAATTGATCTCTACATACAGATTCACATGCATTGACTAAAAAAAGTACCAAATGGTACTACCCACGGCAGCTGGGAAACATGTGAAGATGCCTTTAAATACGGCACTGTCTGTGCACCTGAATGGGGCGTGATCTAATATGCAAAAATATGCAAATTAGACACATGCGCATTAAGTTTTCAAAAGTGGTCTTCGATTGCAAAGCTGTAATACTCGAGTGATATGAATACAATATATGTGACCTGTTCTGTCAAAATCAGACTTTTCTGGGCATAGGTCAAAAATGGGATTTTTGCATATTGTTAAAATATGTTCTGTTTCCTTTTAATGGGTGGTTTAATTTTTGAAACCGGTCCTTCCTGCGCAAAGTTATGCTATTTTGAAGTTCATTGGGTCGAAAAGTAGAAAACAGAGAAAATGGACACAAACGTCACAAAACAGACATTTCTTTAACTGATATACCTTAACAAATCATCAAAAATACTGTAATTAGAGATCAAATTAGGGTTTCAAACTTTTCTAGTATATTTTAGACATGCTCGGGATTACAAATATGCAAAAATTAGAAAATGGAAAAAAAACACCCCCACAAGCTTTTTTTGGCCCCGTCTCAATTTCAACCTCTGCCCAGAAGCGTCTGCTTTTGACAGAACAGGTCACATATGGCGGAGTAAACTGTCCAGTGTCCACCCACCAACCCACCACCCACCCACCAACCAACATAAGCAGCTCAAGTCAACGGAGAGTTTCACACCCACTGTGGGAAAAAAACACCTTGTAACAAAGCAACTCACAGCTGGGGCTTCAGGCGGGGCGATGCGCAGGCCCTGAGACAGGATACCACAGAAGTTGGATAGTCTGGAGCCGTGCCACAGCAGCATGCGGTTATGCAGCTTCTGGAATGGTTTGTAACGTGCTGTCTCACCTCCTCGATCCAGACGAAATACCTGCAGAAAACGACGACATACAGGACAACTCAAGTTAGGATTTGCGTAGGGTGTTATGACTGTCACGATCTGTCTGTGAAGGTTTCTTACAAATTTTAATATCAGACTTCTGTTATACAGTTGGCAGCAATTCAGAAAGGCCTCAATCAATCCTCAGATTTAATGGGTTAAGGGCTCAAAAGCAGGCAAAAGTAAGCATCATCATTGTTGTGTTAGCGTTTTTGCAACTTCAACTCAACCTCAGTTCCCAAGCCCAACAGCATGGCATGGAGCGCATACAAGTCAATAATGTTCAGAACTCTGGAATCAGGGAATGAAATGGTCAAACATTGGATTTCTAGGGAATTTCACATCGTAGACGAAATTGTACAAACCCCTATGATTAACAGTTTGTTTCTATTTTTACACTGATCAAGATTTCTTTTCAGAAGCCACGAACCACAAAAATTAGTAACATTTGAGTGACTCTTCCAGCTAGTATGCGCATGCATTTGGCACCACTTCAACATTAAACCCCTCCCCCTCCACCCCCAACACCCCGCCCCCCTCCCCCAAAATTTAAACCGAAATGTCATGGGAAAGAAAGGCCTTTGCGTTAAAGCCATTGTGAGCAAACACAAACACAAACACACATGAAAAGACATGAATTAGGGTGTGAAGAGTCGGAATAAGGAAGGAAGCAACTGACCAACAAAAAAAAGAATATTGAAAAGGAAATACTTGAAAAAAAAACAACTAATTAACAGGTGGGAGAAAGAGTTGATGGGAATAATAGGATCTCAGGACTGACCTCCTCCACTTTGAGTTTGTAGGAGCTGTGAGTGGCACCGTGGGTGTTCTTAGTGTACACCTCAATCATCTTGAACTCATCACTGCCTTTAGGAACAACCTGTTGAGAAACGGACAAAACCTTATCAGTAAGAAGACTGTTCTAATCTTTGTGAAAAAAAAATCCTTTTAAGGGTACAAATCTACATCTACAGCACGTGTCCTCAACAGACAGTATTTTTGATTCTTAAAAAGACATGAAGACAAAAAGCATTTGTAGTGCAAGGGCGAATCCTGAACACAAGTTTTTTTCGGGGGGGGGGGGGCAAAAACAATTTTGGTCGTCCAAAAAGTGGGTCCAAAAAATGACGGCGTGGGGTTCAGTGCCCGCTCATGGGCCGTGAATATTTTTTTATATTCTAGATGCTCTGTGGTGCGATCTGTGAAAATTTCTGACCACTTTTACAATTTTTTTTAGGCAAATATGGTGGTGTACACAGTGCCTGCCTTTATTGCAACATCAAGAAAAAGTAAATGGTTTTTTTTGGGGGGGGGGAGGGGGGGCATGGCCCCCGTTTGCCCCCCTGGATCTACCCTGGTTATCAACTATAGAGTACCGAAGTGTATACATCACGCTCACAAAATGTGTGTAAAAGACAATTTAGCGCGTGATTCAGCCCGTGAACCAACATGCGCGCATACTCCATTCGTTTGCACTACGCTTTCTGGTTCTAAATGATGTCACACTTCGGTACTCTATTACTAAGGCTGTCTATCCGTTCCCTTCACCGGTGGTGCCATGTACATGTACATGTATACATCAATACATAAAATCAGCTACAGATCTGCATCATGTTTCAGCTGACAGCTTGTTTTGGCTCAGCAAATACTTCCTGTGCTTGGCCAATTTCTGAACTAAGCAGCCATGATTTTGTTCCAGGTTTCAAGTTTGACAGTATACAAATAATGAATGTTTGTGAGTGCAATGGTAAAAATAATTTCATGAGGTGACAGATGAAATGTTCCATTCCATGAGGCGAAGCAGAGTGGAATAGAACATTTCATCTGTCACCTCATGAAATTATTCTTACCATTGCACTCACAAACATTCATTATTTGTATAATATAACACCTGAATAAAACCATGTCATCTTGATTGGTTGACTTTTAATTGCCAATTTATTCTGGTTAAAAACTGTTTAAAAGTTCGACAAGTTCATCACATTAAATTAATGCAAACTGTTCAACAGGTTGAGAACAATCATATTCAATTTATCTCGATTTAAAACAGTGCCACCACCGGCAGCAGTGACACATTGCAATGGAAGTTCTATTCACCGTGCAATAAAACTTCCATTGCACTGTGCGTTGCGCGCCACACGTGCGTCGTGCGTTGGGACGAATAATTCAATGACATGTGATCAACTATCCACCAATCAGATGACGGGGATTTATTCAGGTGTTGAATAATATCGATTAATGAGTTTCTAACCTCCATGAGACACTTGAGTTTCTCGTAGTTAGCGTCGATTGGATTCTGCTCGGCCTGGGTTCCTCGGCCGGCTTTCAACAGGCTGTAGGCAACCTCTATCTCCAGCAAGCTATCAAGCATCTTTGCCTTCAGCTGAATTAAAAACACAAGTATCCAAATGAAAATGTAGCAAACTTCAGCAACCAAATTAGCAACATTGTGGATCACATGATCCACAAAGGTTAAATTCAAGTTCAAGGTAAAGGTCCAAAGGTCATCATACTTCAAATTACTCCGACATGAAAAGTAATAGTAAATTTTGATTCCTTATGGTATTACCTTTCCAAAGCAACCAAGACCAACACATTTGGCCCACAGGTTATGAAGATATGGTCATTTAAATGTTGGGGGCCTCACCCATTTTGACCAAAATCACCAAACAATGGCGGGTGGTAACGCCAAAACTGTTCGTCCGATGGAGCTAAAATTTAAAATTTCAGCTTTTTTGGCCTAAATGACACTAAATATGAACAAATTTGAAGTGGGTGGGGTTTAACCCATTGGGTAAATTTGACACGGAATGACCCTTCCCTCCTAATAAGAACCATATGCAGGAACAGTAGATGGCAATATGAGCCTATTAGTGCTTACTCCACTGTGCAGGACACCCTTTGCACACGTTGATTCGCTATGTATGGGCTCTGTGCGCAAGTACCCCCTCAATGGTAAGAGAGGGAGAGTTGGGAAGAGCACTGGGAGAGACATTCCAAAGCACTGTCGGCGACACCTGACTCTCACGTGATGATGATATGGCTTTGTGCACATTCAGTATAACATTAGTAATGCGTACTTTGCGCTATACGTGCAAGTACTGTCTACTTTGCTCTTGAAAGTGAAAAAAAAAGGTTCTCTCTCGATCTTCAACCAGTGTAAGCCACAAGTGACAGTCAGTCAGTCAGTCAGTCAGTCAGTCAGCGGGTTAGTCAGCGAGTTAGGCACAAAGAGGACAAAGAAACCCACCTGTATGACGTCCAACGTGTCCAGGAGGGGGATGGATTCAAAGCCAAAGTTATGAGGAATGAGAGTAAAGAATCTGTTGGTAGCGTCTAGCATGGCGTTCCTGCTAGCATTACCGGCCTCAATCAGCTGGAGTTATTAAAGGAAACAAACGGAGGAGTAAATCAATGCTCTAGGGCATAGAGCAGCATTTAAAGAAATAGTTACTGGTTTGTTTCTTACTATATATTGGTGCAAATCAAAGATGTAACAAAAGCCCAGATGGGACTGAAAACCCCATCCACATGTGGACCTGGGCAGGAATCGAACCCGGGCCATAGAGGTGGAAGGCGAGGAAAGTAACCTCTGTGCCAACCTGACTCCCAAAGTGGGCTACTACTATAAAAACGGAGATTGGGTTTGAACCAAAAAAAAAATATTTTTAGCAGACTCCCATCTTCACCAAGTTCGTGATGACAGCAACAGCGTGTAACATTTACCAAAAGTACATCCGCAATAAGTAAGAATTTGAAACCTAAATGAAAGGAAAAAAATAACTGAAATGTCTTACTGTTTGAAGCTCTGTCAGCACAGAGTAAGCGTTCTGTATCTGGGAGCGAGATAACTTCCCCAGAGGCATCTTGTCCATGTCAATCTAGAAGAGATAAATCCCCCATTATTTTCCCACTTTAGATGGTAATTATATTTTTCACTTGCAATAAGAAAAATACATTCCTCCCATGCTGTCTTAACCCTTTCATTACCACATTGTTTATTGACTTGGCTCTCCCCAGGACCAAATTGTTTGCTCAGTCATGCGGAAATCACTAGAGCGTGAACAAAATGACCACAAGTCGAAAACTCACTTTTTTCAACCCATATTTTCACTGCCAAGGAGTGATTAGAATTATAGGTGTTGTGTGTAAAGTTTGTTCCATTTATCAAACTGCAAGCCATTTCACCACATGACCAAATGGCACTCCATACCTCAAATTGTGCGTGGATACTTCTGAAGCACTTTTCTTAATTTTTTGTAATGGTAACACTGTGAATAAACTACACAATTAGAACGATCCGAAAACACTCTTTCAGCTGGTATATGGTTGATGTATGGGCGGCCGAACATATCAACATGCAGCCTTTCTGAAAAGTAGTGAATATATCTGTGTTGAGGGTGTTCTGCGTGTGGTTTCCTGGTCGACTAAAGTCGCCCATGGGAATCAGCAGGGGGTACTTCTTGTCGACAAAAGTCGCCCATGGTAAGGAAAGGGTTAACCGTTTAAAACTTGTACTACATTGTATTACATTGTGCCTATTCACCGATGAATCCATCTGGCCATAGAGGGTGCTCATGCAGTTTCGGGCACTAAAGGGAGTAATGGGCGGGGCAGTTGGGAAGTACCATGATTTATAGGTTCACTCATCACGAGTACAGAAAAAGTTCTTCTTTTTTGCCAGAATACAAATAAAATCAGTGACAATTTTTGAGACCACTAACATAGTGTGAGCTGACTCAGATGGTGGAGCCCTGGTATAGTATTCTGGAGGTCAAAGTTCAAAATTCTGCTTCTTCAACTGTTAATTGATTCAGTGTAGGATTTGACTGTTGAAATAATATTACAGCCTCTTTATGGAAAATCCTGGCAACTGAAGTTCCAATCCATATTTAGCAACATGTCTCATTACCAATGCCAGAAACATTCAACTTCCGTCTGCTAATGATAAATTTCCGTCTCCGTATATAAGTTGTCAAGCCGAGTGATATATTATAACCCTAACCCCCTAGGCCTTTTTGCTAGGAACCATCCTCAATCCTCCAAAATTTTACAACAGCGCCTAAATTCTTCAAAATGTTCAGACAGTCCTGGCTCAAAATGCATTCATCCTCAATCCTCCAAAATCCTCCTCATCCAATAATGTTGCACTTATGTTCAAATGAAGGGTACCCAGCCCCTCAATCCTTCAAAATCGTCAGACAGTCCTGCCTCAAAATACCAATCAGCCTCAATCCTCCAAAATCCTTTTCTGAAAAAAATACCATTCAGCCTCAATCCTCCAAAATCCTTTTCTAAAAAATACCATTCAGCATCAATCCTCCAAAATCCTCCAAAACCACAAGGAGGATTTTGGAGGATTGAGGAGGGTTAGGGCTAAGGAGAGCAGAGGATGGTGTTTCCACTGCATGTGAAAGAAAACCAACTATGTCCTAAAGACTCATTCCACAGGCTCTGGTCACACACGCTTTGCATGAAAGACTCACCTCAAACTCAACCATAGTCTTCTTCAGAGTGTTGATGTCAAAGATGAGTTTCATCAGGTTCTGGATTTGTGGGTGGAGCTTGGAGTCAATATCGACAGCCTCGTCCAGCTTGGCAATCTCCTCCTGGGGACAAATATCAGTCAAAAACAAAGCTGGTAGTTTGACAAAGAAAGGCACGGGTAAAGAAAAGGGGACTAAACGGGAATTGGAAACATGACGAAAAAATAAAGGGGAAGGGAAAAAACAAAAAGGTAAACAAGGAAGTATGGAAATTAGGAAGCCAAAAATGGTGAAAAATAAGGCTGCCAATGAAAACATGGCAGCAAACACGAAAAGGATCAAGGACACAAGGCAGCCTGAGCATTTGGAAGGATACCAAGGGCAAGCAGACGAAGACGAATGGAAAACTGGGAAGTAATCCAGGCAGGAATTGAGGAGGCAAGGAAGCATGGAGCAAGGAAAACGAGGAAGCTCAGATGCCACGAAAACAGTGCAGTAAGGAAACATGGAAGACAGGCGGTCCAAAAACAAGAAAGCACTAAATCAGGGTAACAAGGTTTCAATTACAGAAAAAACAAAAGCGGGAAAGGGAAGCAATCTTGAAAGGAATACCTACATCATCTCCATAGTCAATATCCAGGGGATAGAATCTATGAGGAATCTTCTCAAAGTTCTTGGTGCCGAAAGGGTTGCCAGTTTTCTCGGTGTAAAGTTCCACAAACTTCCGACGGGCATCGGCCTTGTTGCCTCTATATTGCTCCACCTTGTTGCCCCCGATACCCGTGCCGACACGCCCCCAGGATCTGAAGACCCAGTAGCTGTGAAAAAAAAAATCAGGAAATCATTAAGAAGGGAGACTGGTGAGATTAAGGATTCAGTTGGATAGCCATGCTTGAATCCCTCGTAGTTGAAATTGATTCCGATGCCATTCCGGAGTCAGGAGTCAGATCCAAAATAACTCCCCCCAAGAGATTCGTGCTTCCGATTTACAGTTTTGCACTGAATCTATTTATGGCACTTTGGTGCAGAGTTTACCAAACATTCAGTTTGAGCTTTTGTCAAGCTCTGGACTCAAGCTCATAAATTAATTTTTTTTAATTCTCCGAGGTTCTGAAATAGGGACCTGAAAATACCTGTAAAATAAACTCTGTCAGATTTTTTCTGATTCCCATATTCTGTTCATCACTGGAAAGCTTATTCAATGTCATTTCTAATGAGCCCCCCCCCCCCCTCTCCCCCCATTTTCAAAAATTGGTTCAAGTGACCGATTTTGTGCTGGAAGGTCACAAATAGACTTTTGATATTCCACATTTCCCAAAATTTCAATAAATAAAGAAAGGGACGTGGAACCAATTTCATTAAGCTGTTCAGCACAGGAACTTGCTAAGAACAGATTTTTTTCTCAGAACACAAATTTGCTAAGGATAAATCAACAACAAAGTGGACACAGCTGAGAAGGTGAAAATCTTCAGAACTACAAGCATAACGACCTCAAAAGTGGCATCAAATTAAAGGGGACAAAATATTTTAGTTGAATGGTGTGCCGGTGAGATTGCATTATGGTAACATTTTTTTTTTTTTTGGTGTAAAAAATAACTGGTTTTGGCGGCTAAAATTATTGATTTTTGGTAGTCGTTTTGGCATCTTGCTTTCAGATGCAAAATGCAAGTGTTGTTGCGAGTTTTTGTTTTTAAGTCAGTGAGAACGGTAGTCTATGCCAAAAGAGATTATCTGGTTTGATAAATATATGCTTTAACTTTCACCAAAACTGGGCGAACAATCTGTAACGCGAGTTACATGTACTGTATCGTGAGTTACCTAAATACATCCCTCTAGAGATTTCATGATTGATGATTTGTTAATAATTCGGGCGATTCACAATGCAGTGCACCACCAAGAGTTTGCCATGGAGAGTTCATTTTTCAAGTTTACGGTCGACAAAACATGGCCCATTGTAATGGTATTATATATATGACCTACACCCTAACGATTTAAGGGCACTGGAAAGATTTCAATACTGGGTTTGTGCCCTTCATCGAAGGAAGAAAAGAATCTTCCAACAATGCACAGTAAGAGGGAATTTTCTAATGCACTTTGCAGGGTATTAAAGCTTTTCCACGTCCTTTTTGTGTAATGCAAATTACCGAAAATAATCTTATAGCCAAAACAACAGAATCTTATTTTAGTCACTTAAAGGGAATATGTAATAGGATTTTTATGACTTAAGTACATTTAAAACAGCTTTCTTGCCATGTAACAATGACTTTCCACCTCCTTTGTAGCAGTAAAAGGGAGAAATTTCAACATTTTAGTTTTTATGCTAATGAAAATTTCCATATTAATGAGCCAAAGCGTGATGTCATTCAAGGTAGAACAGTAATGTCTCCATAGCTTTGTGCACAGATATATATATATAAAAATTTTCATCATTTTCTTGGAGTAAATTCCACTTTTTACTTTTTTATCATGTTAAACAGCTTGTTTGGACAATAGTAGTGGCCAATATTTCTTCAAAACTTGTTTGTGGGTAATTTTGAAGGACTAATTTTTGTACTGTTCATATGCACTTTTGACGAGGAGTACCTTGTGTGACAAAAGCAAAATAGCGCCCTCTTACATATGCTGATGAAAGGATTTGCTAATAATTGAAAAACTGCCACTTTCTTGTCACTTCTAATGAAAACAAGTATTAAGATCTTGTATGTGTTGTTGCCACACATAGCAATGTGCATGAAAACAAGATGAGCTGAATTTCCACTGCATGTTTCCTTTAACTTTAAGGAATTTTATGTGAGAGAAATCCACCCTAAATGCTTTGACTTTTACAGGAGAGTTGACGGAAGACAACCGTGGAATTGTCCTAAAAGCACTATTTCCTGCTCAGGAGCGCTGTGCAACTGGGTCCGCCTTGTCTTCTTACTTGTTGCCTGTGTCACTTTCCAGTATCTGAAGTTTGTAGTAGGAGTTGGACCCTCGTGTCACGTCCACCATACCCAGCGTCGCACTGAATACCATGCCGTGTTCTTTCAGCACATGGGTCGAGTCTTCCAATCCTACATCATCATAAGAGAGAGGAAAATTCAAATGGTCAGTTTTAAGACGTCACACATGTTCTTCATAAAAGTGCATGCATCATCCAAGTTCCCAATGTCTGTTTACCAGGAGAGGGAAAGTTGGGACTCTTGACCGCATACACACAGAAAGTGTCATTCTATAAACTTAGGGTCCAAAAGTGTTACATTTTTCCTATGCCACAGTACTTTGTATCACATCTAGCATCATTAAGAATTTTTTTAGTTGTTGGGTGGGTAGTTTGCTACTCATAATCACTCTCGGAGGACGACTGCATTAAGGAGTGCATCAGAAATATAAAATCATAGACGTCAGATGTAACAGGGACAGGAAAAAGTGGACCCTAAGTTAATGGAATGACCCACAAATGCAGGTATGAGCACATTTAGTATAAATTTAATTGTGCGTACTGGGTAATTTGCACCCTTTGCACACAAACAAGTGTTACAAGCGCAGGTCTAAACTGTGTGTGCCAGTCAGACATTGCACATGCCGGTCAGCAAATCTACGTTCATCTATTGGAAATTAAATGGTCTACTGATCAGGATTTGCGTGAAGAACAAGCTTTCTAAATATTAAGAACATATTAAGATTTTGCTGATGTAGCTGACTAGCTGATACTTGAAAGATTACGATTATACGATTAAAATTACATCATGGGCATTTCTCTTCATCTTCTCGAGACCAATCACATTTTTCGAATATGCAAATCAGAAAAATGCGGAAAAATGTTGCAACCTGACGCCACTTTTTTCTTCATTTATCATGTCAAATAATGAAGGTCATTCATTGCAAAAATGATGAGACATGAATCTGGGACTGAGAAACATTTCAAATTTTGTTGAAAATTTTCTTGACTCTCCATAGACTTTGTACACAATCGCGGAAGTGGCGTCAGGTTGCAACATTTTTCCCAAAACTGCTATTCAGACGATTGAATATTCAATATATTCGGCACAGCCAGTCCAAAAAAGATAACTTGTACTTCATAACAAAACTAGATATATTATACCCAGTAGATGAAACCGCATGAAACCAGCAATTTTTCATTCAGTCTTCCGTTGTTGTTTTCAAAATATTGCCCAATTGCATGGCTCTGCAAACCACAGAATTCCGCGCTTACGCTCACCAATTTGTGTTAACCGCGTTAGTAGAAAAATTCTGTGCTAACCCTGTAACATGTGTAAGCACAGAATCCTTAGTTACGAGATGTACGCAAAATTCCTCGCTTACCTGTGAAATACGCTTACCATAATTGCACAGAATTTTCTGCTACAGTAAGCAGGGATTTTTCACTGATGGTAAGCAGAGTCATGAAATTGGGCCCTAGTGTTCGCAGATGTTCATTTCAAATAGTGTATCATTTGTTCCTGCTTTAGGTTCACGGTCACCTCTTCATTATTCCCTAATTATTCAGAGTAGGTTGGCCCCACTTAAACTGCCTGCTATACAAAAATGTGTCAAAAATTGCCCACGGCGCAGTTTCATCTGTGCACTCTGTCATTAAAAATTAATCAAGTGCCCCATCACCATGATCACGATACGCCCGAGGCCCTGAATCGTCGTTTAAACTGATATCCATCAGATGGCCTTCTATTAACCTGACGACTACTTGGCATCATCAATAAGTGGCGACTTAAATAGGGCAGAAATAATTTCACCTGATTTTCAATTTTTTAAAAAGTACCTAAATAATATAGTACAAACAACTCCATTGGACTGATCAACTATACAATTGGCAAGCACTTTTTTGCATTTCCCCAAGTGGCAGTTTTGTTAAAATGTCACGCACAGATTGTCTTGATACCGAAAGCTCAGGTTGGCATAGTTACCTACTGCGAGGATCTACAATTTGTTTTTTTATTGTGTCAGATTTGTCAAATAAATCAAAGAGTGCCAGATTGCTGCTGGCAACGCAGCCCAAAGCATCCATGTGGTATCCATGGTGATGGTTGAATCTTTCCCGCTATCTTTCTTGCGAAAGAGAGAGAGAAAAAAAAAAGGACGAAGATCTTGTTTGCGAATCACTTTTTGCACCGCATCCTTTCTAAACTTAGATATAGAGTGCTACCATCTGATACTTCGTGGTATGGATTGTCCTGACCTCTGGTCTTCGTCGACTGAGGCATGGCCATACCAGCATGGATATTAAAGATTGCAATTTGTAAGTGGTCAGTGACAAACAAGGTGCCATAAAGGTTGATTTGATTACGCAGTAGTTCATGCGTGGACATATGGCTTTCTGCCACAACAGAGCGAGGAGGGGGGTGGGGATGGGGGGATATGAAGCGTTGATCAGTATAGTGTTGACAGCCAGAACAAATGTGTTTGCAATTTTGCACTTCAAATTTTATATTTAGATGAAAACATTTTGTCACTGCAAAATAGATCAATCCTTGTTTGATATTTCCTGCAAATAGTTCCAGCATGCAGACTTGTTATCTATGTACATGTACCATGAATTAAAGTTGACCTTGTAATTTACAAAAGATGGGTTGGGAATTGAATTGGAAATTCAGTTAAAACAGGTGCAATCTGAAATCCATTACAGAACCTTCAAATAAAACCTTGATAACATGTACTTTTTAAAGCCAGTTATATACACGTGCTAGTAGTTCATATTGATTGAATGTGTGAGGGAATAAAAATTCTAAACCCCCCCTAAATTTGATCCTCACCAACAACCACACTCCTTTGTTTCTTCCCATGCCCCATCCCCTCTTTTCATCCCCTTTGATCTTCACCTACTGCCACACTCCCTTGGTCCTTCCCCTTTTTAATCCCTCTTTTGTCCTTGTACTTGGTACTAACTTGGTTGGTTTCCTCCTGAAAACATTCTATTGGGATCTTGGCTAGCACCAGGAGGTGTTTTTCCTTCCACCCTTGCATGCTTATGTGACTCCCACCTGTTTGTTTCTTTACCACAGTCATTTGCCTTTGAAAAAAGGTCTTGTTATTAACGACCGAAATGTTAGACCCTTTAAAATTTGTTTAATTGGGAAAAAACTTAACCGAATAAGAAACCACTAAAGATGAACTACAGAGAATGGAGTCCTCTTTTCTTATACCAAAATTTCTATGGCAGGAAACATGTTGGCTATTTCACAAATAATCATCTTTTTATAAACAAGAACCCTCAGAAAAAAAAGCTTGCAAAGGATCCACCCCTAAGCTTCATTCAGCACTACAAATGTGACATCCCAAAGTGCAGCTCACAGCCAATCAGAGCACGCCTCTTTAGATATATGCAAATCATTATGGATTGTTCCATTTCATAATGGGGAGCCCCTATAGGAGTTGGTTCACAGCATTGAGAGATGGTACAACACCCACCAGTCAGAACCTGTCAGAGATTTGACCAGATGCAATTGGAATTTCCAGTCATCAGATATCTATCGGGAGTGTGCGGTTTACGTTATCGCTGCTTTTATCTGGTAAATAACAAGACTGCTCCGCGGTCACTTATCAGCTCAACAGCGCTGTTATGTGTTCGGATGTAATTATTGTAATGCTGACTGTTTCCATGGATTACTAAGCATTCTTGAGAGTGTACTTGGAGGCAGCCACATATTGGCAATCCCGCGGCTGAACTTCAAAATTCTGCACCAAAAAATGTAAGTTTGTTGTAATGAAACAAAATTTTAATCAACAATATCTTCATTTTCAGTCTTTATATTTTTCTTCATTACACTAATTTTAGCAATGCTCTGGGACTTGTGCAATTGAATTTAGTGGAAGTGTTGCTGTTTTCCTGTGTTAACAATTTTAATTATAATTTAAAGACGCATTCCCCCTATTTTTGTAGCTTAATACCTCATAAAGTAGCTTTGTTGTTTTTTAATCATTATTTTTCTATAAAAGTTATTCTCTTTGGAATGAGCTGTCGAATGAAAAAAAATCCACCAACGTTAATATTGAATTATTTCGTCACAAAATTTGAATTATTGGCTGTCAGACAATAATTCTTGCAGGGCGGGTTCATTTGTGTGCAAGATGAAAGCCCTTTTCAGAGGATTGCAGACGCTATAAATTAGTGGTTTTCCTTAAAACACAACACATAAATTGAAAGAAAAAAAAAGTCAATTTTCTGAAGAGTATGGTATGCCATTCTACCTACTTTAATTATTGATGCAAACATTTTTTATGGGGGGCTAAGGAACATGCTATGCTACAATGTTTAAAAATATATAAACATTGTATATATACACCAAGAGGAGTTCAAAATACAAAGGTGTGACTAACTCTGTAAGAAATGAAATAAATTGGACAAAAATTTTCAAAAATCAAGAACCTTCAAGACTGTGTACTGTTCAATCCCAAATCTCAATGCACACCTCCTTCTATTGAATCAAAACATTTTTTTAATACCACAACTTCATATGCCAACAGTCAGATAAATGTGGAGAAATCATAGAGCTATATTAAATTACTAGAGCGCTAACTTCGTGTACAAAGTAATGCCTGCTGGGCGCATCCATGTTTGTGCACAAAGCTATGGAGACCTAGAAATTTTGTACGGCTTTTGTACGGCTATTTGCATATCTGCGTTTGTATTCCATACCGGTGCGTTATCGAAGCCAATACGCCCAAAACCGAAACGCACGATCAGCAAATGAGCGTGTCATTTTGCTCTACGCAAACAGCGCAACGCGTGCGCGTATTCGCTGCAGATGCTTTTTGCCGTCACGTTTTTTGAACCGTCAATGACGCGCTTAAGTTGTTTGCGTATGTTCTACTTGCGCGTTGCATGTAGAGTGCAGTTTCAAAATTCAATCTATCTAATTTCATTATGTTCTACAAACACGCACATGAATTCAAAATGTCTGCGCCCAGGACGGCTTCAAAGCGTCTCCGCGCGCAGAACGACGAGTTAGCGCTCTAGTAATTTAATATAGCTCTGTGGGAGAAATATATTTTGCAACTGAAGCTCACCTTGCTGGATTTCTGTTTACTGGAAGGGGAAAACGTTTGTTAAGGGACTCAAGCAACAGTGATTTAATTATAACCTACACCTGGTCAGAGCACATGAAGAAAGTAAATCAAGTGAAAGGCTGTCCCCTGTTGATTTAGGGTTACATTACCAGGGTAGGCCCAGCCAATCTGGCTCAGTTTCAAGGCAGCAGGGTATGAATTATCC
Source organism: Patiria pectinifera (assembly GCA_029964075.1). NCBI lineage: Eukaryota > Metazoa > Echinodermata > Asteroidea > Valvatida > Asterinidae > Patiria > Patiria pectinifera. The sequence goes on along the minus strand of CM057142.1, from coordinate 10,456,688 downwards.
ATTGTGACTGTGGAAAGTCCTATTTAACTTAATTTACTTTAACTGAAGTGTTAACAGTTAAATACTGGTCAAGAAACCCCACCAGCTTTGTAATAATGGTGTTAAGTATTGTCCTGTTTCTTGAAGTTACATATTTAGGCCTATATACTTTTGGATGATTTTTAAAATGTACTGTCTTGCAAGTCCTTTCAAATTGTATGTTTTTGAAACATACCACCTCCCTATATGGCTCCGTGCACAAGTACTCCTTCAAGGGCGAGAAAAGGAGAGTTGGGGGAGACCTAGACTGGTTCCCGGTCCATCCACTGCGTATTTCGAATGATCCAAAGTTATTGGGGCAGGGATTAGTGTGGGAGACGCTGTGGCTAACAGCTTCAGCACATTCAGGAAGTCGTGCGTACTTTGCGTTAAAGAGTTATTTCCGGCCCATCAATAATTCAGGTGTATGTTGTTCTTGTGCATTATGGGCGGAAAAGCAACCCAAAATAATTTCAGCAAACTTTCAAAGAGTTTGAAAACGTAGGGGGTGGGAAGTAGCTGAAATTCATTCGGAAAAAAATATTAGGAAAAAATAATTGAATGTTTTGCAGAGCGCAGGTAGTGCTACTTTAAATCAGTTCAAAACCAATTTGGAAAAAAATAATTAAGATAGTCCCATTTTAGTGATACCAGTTCAAATACTGATGTCATCAACTCTCGATTGATGTTGATGGATTACTTTGGTCCCCCCCCCCCACGAAAAAACCAATATGACCATCTCAATATGACCACCACTGTCTGTGAATGCAATAACAGTAAGTAGTACGTGAGTGAAGGTTTAAGTCTCTGTAGGGTTAAACAAATATCAAATCTAAATGGACCGTTAGATTTGTTTCATCATGTCCTTAGTGACAAAACACTTCCATAGAGCTTGACTGTGACAATTAAAGGGTTGATATCAGTTGTATCTTGTAACACTTGCGTTTTTTTCTCTCTTTTTTTTCCTCCTTAAATTTTGTGTATACTACTCTCTGAGAAAGTGGAATAACAAGAGAAACTTTTATTTGATGCCAGAACAACTTAAAGTTGCTCTGCCAGTGCTGACATGTTTGATTTGTTTTCTTTGAATAAATTTTCAATTTGTATGTTTTATTTCATACTGAAAAACTACTTCTGTCGATTTTGGATGTTTTCAATCCTATGAAAATTTGATTTTAATGTGGCTTGTTTTTTGCATCCATGATGCACAAGGGATATGCCTGAATTGTTGTTGAAATGTGTAAAGTTATTATTTACACTTAAAAGTAGACACATGGGCGATAAACTTTTGCATTGCTGCATGGAAAAATAGCTACCTAAAACATCTTTTTTTGCTTGTTTAAACTCAAAAAAAAATAGCATTGGAAAGTTACTGTAAGTTTCTGTAGGTTTCTGGAAATAATGCTCCAAATAATGTACAGTGTTGTTTTTATTATGGTTAATAGATATGGTTTATTTGCCTTCCATACCGTTGTTTTATTGTCTAATAAAGATATTTCTTTTGGCTGTGTATCAGTATTTTCTCTGTAAATGCAACGCATCAGGCAGTGATATCATTTCAGTCATGAATCTAGATGATTAATTAAGAGAGATTAAGAGATTGAGTTATTCAGCCAATGATTAAAAAACAATGACAGGAATTAGTAATGTTGGACTCGCATAAAAATGACTCAATTGTAAAGGATAGAGGGAATATAATTCGTATATGAATACAGCAGCAGCTGGAGCAGTAGCAGGAGGCAGCAGGAGATTCTATTTTTATGTTTTTAGGGAACAGCGGCTAACAATAACAGCCGTCAATCAACGCTGAGCCAAGTCAACAAAGTTCCATGACAACTGAAAACACATCGTTCCCCAATAGAGGTACCTACCCTTCTTGCTGCCCGACAGTTTATACTGGGTTAAGGCCGGTTCATGCTCGACGCAAAAGCGAAAGCGAACGCGAATTTGTGACAACATGGGGAGTATTCGCATTGCGAATTCGTAAAAGTTGAACATCTTTCAACTCAGAAGAATTTCGCAGCGAATGTTTCATGACGTCAAATTCGTTTCGCATTCGCATTCGCATGAAGTACGAACCAGGCTTAAGTGATTCAATATGATTAAACAACATTAAAATGGCATGTGTGCACACCCCTGCACATTTTTGTTCATCTAATCTCTATTCACAATTGTTTACCTGCCAGTTTTTTCTCCTCATTAATGTTTTTTATAGGTACACATATTTTGCATTTAAATTTCATTTTTATATAATTATACACGTATAAATTTTATTAGTTTATTGTGTTGTCTTTTTTTTAAACACGATTATTTAAGATCATATATATTTATTCTGTGTAGATATTTTGAGCATTGGAAGGCAGGCTTTAGGGCTACAGTGTTTAAGTACACTTTTGTTGACCCTGGCCGTCTTGGAATATTTTACTGTCCTTGTTTAGGGTCCTTCCATCTCCTCTCTTTTTCTAACTTGCCCCCTCCCCACCCCTTCAACCCAGTCCTCCCCTCCTCTAAAATTTCCCCCCCCCCCCCATTCAGTCAGTCTGCACTGCACGCAAAAGCTGTTCGGTTTATTTGCTACGCGCATTTCTCCTTGAATCCTTCAGTTACTTGACTAGTCATATTTTGTTTACATTATGGTTCCTTCCTCTCATTTTACTTTTAGTAATTGTTTTGTCAATGTGTTTGTTTCATTTGTTGGCCGAATAAATAATAATACTGATAACAAAGTAGGGAATTTGAAACCATGGGGTCGTCTTTCGTGATTGTCTGCACAGAGCAGGCATGTCAGGGGATATGCCACTGCGTGCTCGGCCATACTACGACAGTGCCGATTCTTGAGAGACCAGTGGCGCCAGCAACACTACAACCTAATGCGCATCAAGGATCACGCAAGATTGACACGGATCGAATGACAGTATGGGCCCAGGGAACTATTTGCTTTAGGCCATGAGCTCCTCTGTTCTGTTTAATTTGCTTTTTCAGTAATTTGCTAATTTTCTCACTGTTGGGGGAGGGGTGGGGTTGAGTTGGAAAATGGGGTGGGAGGAAATTACACAGTAAGAATTTGTTCCCCCCAAAAATGCTCTTGTGACCAGTTAGCTTACAGTGCCTGATGTCAAAATGCAAAGTAAACATTGGTGATTTTGAACAGCCCTGGCTTCTGCCCTTCAAACAATTTTTAGTTTTCATGTTGGCCAAGTCATCTGTTCGTCACGTCCGTTATGAGAGGGACGTGATTTACCATGTCATTCATCCATGGTATTCCGAACCTCTTGTTTCAGGAGGCCGTGCAGTGCATTTATAGACGCGTTCGTCAGAGTGGCATATGCATGACATCAACCTTAGCTGGTCGCGATTTGTCTCCTAAGATTGTCACGCAAGCGATGGGGCCCTGGACATTGTACATTTCACTGAGCGGTTACTCACAGCATATACCGGTACATGTACATGTACAGTCACAGTGGTAAATCACTGTACTTTCTACACAGAATGGACAGGGAGTTTACAAAAGTACCCTAACTAGCCGGTAGCCACTCAAATTACTAATATGATTTACGGAAGATTGTAACAAATTGGGGGAAAGTTTGAAAGATCTGAACACATCTTTACATCTCTCTTTACATGGAATTTTCAATTCTTCCTCTCCAGAGGACGGTTCACAAATTCGCTGTTCACTAGTAGAGTATAAAGGACCAGGCAATCCAAAAAACAAAGTTTGGGAGTGACTTTTAGTGTTACACTTGTCTACTTTCCTTTCGATAATGGTACTAACCAAATCAATGGGACTCAAGGATTGAATGTGCTGTAAGAACAAGAGAGTTAATTTTCAACAATGATCATCGATGTACAGAAAGAGAAAATGGAACATCTACTCAGCCAGTGTTGTAATGCTCGTACTCAAACTCATATTCATACTCAGGTACATGTACGTGTACATTTTTTGGTACTCATACTAATACTCACGAGAGTGTACTCGTACTCGCAAGAAAAAATTTCCGTACTCATACTCGTACTCATGACAAAGTACTCGTAGTCATGACGAAGTACTCATACACTCAAGAGTATGAGAACAGTAGGCCTACACATGTACCCCCTCACTGGCAAGAAAGGGAGAGTTGGGGGAGCCCATCGGGCGAGACATTGTAACCCATGACCGACGAGTACACCTGACGCTCATGCAAAGAGGCTGTGGCTTTGTGCAAATTAATAGTAAAATTAGCCCTGCGTACTTCGCGCTATACATGCGCGAACCTGTACGCACATGCGGTGTATCCCGTCCACGCGGCAAACAAAAACAAAAACAAAAACGCCCTCCTTTGTTGGTGCACGGAGCCCATACCCTGCAGAGGGTACACTCTCCATGTCTTTATCAATACATGTGTATCTTTCTTTCCGTTTGGCAGCCAAAATAACAAGATAAGGGCACCGAATCTGGGGCAAGGCAGTCTGGGGCAAAGCATATCAACTCAGCATATCGCTGAGAACCCTTTGGCCCGTAAACACCAGCTTCTCTGAATTGGCAGTGACAGGCTTCAACTCAGACGCAAGAAAAACAATATGGATTGACCCTGGAGACAGGTGGACAAAAATCCATGCACAGGCACAATCAAAAGAGTAAAATGCTCACGTCGATAAAAATTCATTTGATGTATCTGATGAACCTGAGACTTTTATCTAGTGAACATTTTATAAGATGGAATTTGCATCGGGGAGATGTAAACTTGATATTGGGTTCTGCCCTTCGCCGACATATTTCATTAACATTGTTTACTCAGTGTTATCCGAGGGCTTGAGAGAAAAAAAATTACAAACTTACTTGGGTTGGACTCGAACCTTTGACTTCCTGCTTACTAGAGTAGATGTCTTACCACTCGACCAACGAGCTTGCCGAGGTCAGAATTTGCATCGGGGAGATGGAAATTTTACATTGGGTTTTGCCCTTCCCCGACACATTTTATAAACACTGTACTTAACCAAGGTTATGTACATAGTGCTTCTACATGTACATAAGACTCGCTGCTACATCCGATTCGAACCGGCCAGCTTACCCTGGCAAGCTCAGTGGTCGAGTGGTAAGACATACTTCACTAGTAAGCAGGAGGTTGTGGGTTCCAGTTTGCAAGCCCTCGGACAACAATGAGTATACAGTGTTTAAACAATTTAAATCTCCCCGACGCAAATTTCATCTCATAAATTGGTTGCAGTACCCGCTGCTACATCAGACTTGAACCGGCAGCCGACCCTAACAAGCTCGGTGCCAAACGGAGAGAAACAGACACAGTGTATTGAATAAAAAAAAATTAGTCATTGACAGTATACCCTCTGCATGGTAGACAGTCCATTTTCTCTTTCTGTACAAAATAGTTAAAAAATTTCCTGCACCTTCAATCCTTTAATCCTACTGAATTTGGTTTGTGCCACAAGCAACAGGAAAGTAGACAAGTTAGGCTTACAGTTAAAAAAAAAATTGGTTTTATTTTCCCAACTGACCTCAACGGGCCAGCAACTTGTAAAAATGAATCGAGTGGGAAGATGCGCATAACACTGCATAATTAGGAGTAACTGTTACCTTGTCTCCCAAAAGGTCAGTGAATTATTCACCATAGTCCTTGCAATTGAATTTTTAATTACATCAATATTTATTATTGACCAGACGCTTTTCCAAAAACAACAATCAATATTAATATATTGCCTGGTTGTTTTCATAACATGGAAATTTACTCTGTACACTGCTCATAGTCTACTCTTGTTATTAATCTTCATTCATTTAGAGGAATATTCTCTTGATTTTTTTTTCTTTTGTAATTCAATGCAACAAATAAAACAAGTCAATATAACAAGTGACACAGACACTTTTTTTAGGCATATCCATATAAAAATTCTTGAATTCCTCAGTTTTTGCTCAAAAGGAAGCTAAGATCAGAGATTTTTTTTAGTCAACTGCTTAAAAATGAAACACTTCTTGGGAAATCATTTACAAAAATTAAGAGTCCCTTGAGTTTTCATCTTCATGTACACTTCCTTGGGAGAGTACCGGTAAATAAATGTGGATCATGTTATGGCAATGGCCCGATACAGTTAGACAAGGTTATCGATATATTTGTGTGCTGGCTTTTTCAAATAGCTCAAGGCATTTCATGTGAGAAGTATTTCCAAATGATTTCCAATTTGTGTTTTCCACTTGCCCACATGCGTTGCCTAAATGCATAAAAGACTTTGTGCCTATGATATACATGTATGTACAAATGTAGTCTGTGTACTATTAATATGTATTCTGCGTAAACTATGTAAGTACTTCCATTAAAATTATTTCACGTACATTGTCTTTTCACTTTGGCTAGGCAATAAAAGCTTAACGACCGGTCCAAAATCAAACTTTAAATTCTTCAGAGAGAGCTTCTGGCATAGTGAAACAAGACAGAACGGTGAAAACATAACTATGTGGATAAATCCATCCTATGTGATTCATGATCTCAGCCACACACATGGGACATATTTTGCAGCTTGGGCAGGCTGACGCTTAGCCTTCATTCCAGTATTAACTTTGTTAGAGGGAACAGCTCAACTCAAGATGTTCAGCCCCTGAGATGGTACACACGTGCTGTCCGATCGGCACAATTTGCAGCCTTTCGGCTAGTGCTAAAAGCTGCAGAGAATGTCAGAAAAGTTCATCTTACTTTGTTTTTTTTCGATCTGCCTAAGGAACGAAGGCTGCACGCAATGGATACTATAGCAGTTAAATAATCTAACAAGCCTTTGGCTAGTGCTAAAAGCTGCGGAGAATGTCTTAAAAGTTCATCTTATTTTGTTTTTTCGATCTGCCCAAGGAAGGAAGGCTGCAGGCAATGGATACTACAGCAGTTAAATAATCTAGCAAGCAGCGAGGAGCTACCATAGACTTTTCACTTGTGGGATTCCATCAATTTCCCTCTTGATTCCCCCCCCCCCTTTTTTTGGAAAGGGTTGGGGTTAACTGGCCAAAGTATTTAGCGGAAGCTTAATTTCATAAAGGGGCATGGCAAAATAAGGCAAGTTGTACCCGGAGGACTGTTTATGGGGTTTAAATCCAGCAGTTAATTGTGTTACGATCAGGAGAAAGGAGCTGATTAACTCGCAATCCACTCCAGCGATGAGGACAGTGGCTGTGGGTTTCAGCTCTACAGAGATGCAACTGCATTGACCTGAACACCATGCTGAAACTGATTTTTTGTTATCTCATCTGCCATTTTAATGCTAACAAAGTCCAGACTCCTAACCCTAACAGTCCTGAATCCTCCAATTTCAATACGATTTTGCATACTTAATATGAGATTCTGCTTTTCGGTTTTGCCCTGACGTACATGTACATCGATGAACCAGTATTAATTTTATAAACACTGTTTCACCCATTAGCCCTCAAAGCGCCCACAACCGCCCCGCCATTTACTCCTAAAACCACGCCCCAGCACTCCATGTTTTTATTGATGAAGGAGTTAATGCAATGTAATACAATTTCATACAAGTGCTAAAGGGTTAAAGCTTGTGAGTAAAATTCACAAGCTCAAAGTAGCCAACAATACTGGAGACATCTGAGTTCTGTAGAGAAAACAGTTCATACATAAAGAAAAACACACCAACACATACCAAAAAAAACATGAATTTGGCCTCCACAAACGTCCCTTTTAGATCCCAACTGATAAGTTACTTATAACCAGTGTACAAGTTTACTTGGCAACTACAAGAAAATGTTTTTAGGAATCGAACGTTGTTTGTTAGAATGCCTATCGAATAGATTGATCAGAAATACATGCCAGCTCATAATAACAGCCTGCGCACCGTGCAGACAATATACATGTACTTATATTGATGCATCAAAACTACATTTTGTGGTCAGCAAGCAACAATGCAATGGCAATATAAACTGTTATCTAATACGAAGGGGATGGCGTGGGTCGGAGCGTAAGTTTCCTGTTTTGCCCTGTAGGCGAGTTTTCATATTAAACTTCAATCGATTTCTATACCCAGGCCAGACAAAAGTCTCAACCTGTGGAGCACAAACCCACACCATATCACTTTTTCTTTGATCAAACATGACTGACTTTAATATCGCTGGCATTTTCAGCCCATGCAGGAGCCTCAACTGAAAAATGAACAAATACCCTTATCAGTTAGATGATTCTCCAAACAGCACTTTTGCTGAAATTGCATCAGGATAGCAAAGTAAAGAAATCACTAATAATAATTAAAATGCAGCAATGTTTTGCAGGTACATGAAAATAGTGTGGAAAAGAATTTATTGAATTCAGTTGAAAACCAAGTGCAGGGGATCAGATGTTTAATTTGGAAACAAAGAATCACTGATTTAGTCAAAAGTAAATTACAAGTACCGAATGGCACGGTGCATAGTACAGGATTATTCATGAGATGGACATTTAATATCATTCTCTCCCAATCCTCTTATTCAAACATCAGTGAGTTTACTTTCACACATGTGCTGGTTTACTCTCATTTCAAACTGGCGTTCAATAGTCGCCCCGGAGAAACTTATTGCTGAGATTTGAATTAAGTTTGAACACGAGGAAGCTCACAGTTTGAAAAAGAAGCAACTTTGTATGTAAAAAAAAAAAAGGAACATTCAAGATTTATTCGCAGGAACAGCCCGCATGAGCAAAAAGACTAAAAACAACCAATTAATCTGAAGCCCCAACAACTTAGTCAGGAAAAATTAAATCAGCTGGTAAAACATGTCCTCAACACACCCTATCCAACCCCCTAAAAATCACCAGCAAACTTGAACGTTATTGCAGCCTTAATACTGTCAAGATTGATTTATTGTGACATGACGTGACCAGTTGGTAGCGTCCTCGGATTCCAAGCTGTGAACAATGTCAATGTCCGGAGAGCTGACTCCGGAAGTAATATATAAGTGCATGTCCAAAAACATCTGGAACAGACCGGATAAATAAACTTTCTGATGATTTCAAATTAAAATCCCATGGGGTAATTGTCAAACTGTCACGGTATGGGTCTGGCATTTTAACACCAAGAGGCCATACCCCACGTTTAAAATTGTTAAGCAGCATATCATAAACATGTCAATCACTCTGACGATCAAAAAAATTTCTTGTACAGCTTACTCATTGGACAAATTAAGCAAATACATCAATTGATGGCTCTAAATTATGATATATTAAATTGAAGAAGAATGTCGATTGGCTATCACTGATTTGGGGCATCTGCTTCTGTTCAAGATTCAAGTATTTCAGAGCTCAGTAGACGTACCGGTAAGGTTTCATCGCTTATAATTGTAGTCCAAGGTGACATGGTACGTGGGCTCAAATTCTGCATGGTGTGTAAGTTCTTAGGCAAGACACTTTACTACAATTTCCTCTCTCCACCCATGGAGGAATAAGAACACATTCCTCCATGCTCCACCCAGGAGTTTAAATGAGTACCCGTGAGGGTAGAGACTAGAGTGTGCTGCTGAAGAAAAAAATTCTCATAGCCTGATGAACTGGGATAATAATTATGATGGGCTATATGAGTCCATTGGTAAAAAGTGCTATAGGCCTATAATCACCACAAAATGACATCAGTGTAAGAGGGAAAGAGAAAGCTGGTAGTTGATAAACAACTGTAAACCCATTGTTGCACACTCCATCAAATGTGAAATTTATGCATCTTTACATTCACCAACATACCGATAATTATAAATGCCAGAATTAACTTCTTTTGAGTTTCCAAGCCTACAACAAGGCCCATTAAAAGCTGATAACTCTGCAAATCAAATACCATTGTTATACCTCTGTCTTGAATACTGTACTTTCATTGGCCTAGAACGATCACGTGTTAAGTTTATAAAAAGTCATGGCACACTCCCTCTGGGATTTCAGGTACGTGAGGCAGGAGTGTGCTATGGCTTTGTACGTATGGTACAGTATGTGCATGTATACGTTGTGAAACGCTTGTATCATTGGTACCAACACTATTTTCACCATGTTTTCACACATGAGCGGAAGCAGCAAACTAGCAGATGATCAGCTGTTTCGAGCACGCGACACGCATGTGAGTTGCCGCTTGATTGTCATGATTGTTGTGTTTTTATGGCTATTTGATTTCGTTATTTTTACATCAAAATCCAAACAATCCAAGACAGCGGTTTAATAACACTCGGCCTCGGGTGATATGCACCCCTCGGGTGTCCAAAATGGCAGATCCCAAATCACAGCAGTCAGCAATTGTTAATTATTACTCAGAAGCTCACATGATGTTAACAACTTGATACTGGTTCTCAGCAGATTCTGCTTTAAGCAAAACAACTTTGCGGCACCAGAAACTTTATGCTGATCTGTCTTTCATAGCAGACCTACCAACGAGCCTCAGATCTTGGCCTCAGACCGTTGCACAAAATGGCTTTTTAACTGGAACCAGGTTAACCGAGAGGACACTCCAGACACAAGTGCAATGTCCACATTTACTCTTCGTGGTGAAGTTTTAACATGTTTAAGGAAGAGAAGACACACAGCAGAAGAGAACAAGGCTGATGGATAGACAGCTGGCCAACTCAAATGCAGTAATGATGTTGAGTCAGGCAGCTGCTTGTTGGTGTCAAGTTTGGCGACAGCCTTTTGCCTTGAGGTTATGGTCTGTCCAGAAGTAACAGTTTGAATTAGAGAAATTAGAGAAAATGTGATCAATTCTATGATTGTGGCGTCCTGGCCTGGGTTACCCTAATATCCGGTTTGGTCGGAGACACATGTAGATCAAATGGCTTGGATTTGGTTTTATGCGGTTTTGCCCGGTATGATGTGGTTTGGGCTGGTATGATTTGGTTTGGGCTGAGATGATTTGGTTTGGGGTAAATTGCATGGTGTTGATCGGTGTGATTTCGTAAGGTACGTTCTATTCTAGGAGAACATGAGTAGGTTGGGTTTAGTAAATATTTGTACCTAGGTTAGTTAACTTGCCTTATTTTCAATGCTTAAGTTTGGTGGTTTTGTTGAGGTCTGGAGAATAGGTAGGATTTAGGTAAGTTGGTTGGGTTGAATTCGATTGGTGTTGGGTCATGGATCAGGTTTAGTTGGTTTGTTCAGGTTGGGTGTTGGATTAATTTGTTTAAATTCTATTAGTTTGGGTTGGGGGTTTTCAGAGAGGATTAAGTTTTGCTAGAATGATATGAAGTATAAAAACCTGATTTTTCTATTTGGTTCCAAAATAAACTTAATAAACAAAGTACAATGTATGTAGGGCAGTCCATTTTCGAATAATTTAGTATTCGATTATTCGGAATTGCGTTTCACAGAATATTTGATTATTCAAAACTCTCTGATCAGGTTTTATACCCGCCACCTGCAACTGCATGCCACGCCAGTTAAAAGTTGCACACAAAGCATGCCGGTTAAAATTTGTATGCTGCGATCGATATTATGGACAGCTGGAGTGTTTTACAGGAGGTATTTTATGTGTCAAGGGTTTTAACCTGCTAAAAGGATGGGAACAACGAACCACCGTCTGACATTCATAAATACCTCATACAGTTTAGCTATTCCTATTGGTCGAGAGCCCGTCACGTGGCCAATCTTAAACAGATGATAAAGACATGGCTAGCTGGTCTTAAACACTTTTCCAGTGTCACAATAAAATGTGGACTCCTACTTACCGTTTCATTGGTTGAACGTTCACAATCCTCACGTAGGCATGCGCAACACTACCAACGAGTCAGAATTTTAAAGTTCTAAATTCAACAATCTCCATAAAAGGGTTGTTTACATCTTACTCGCCAGCTGAACACTCCATTATTTTGCTAGAGGATGTTCCAAAAGCATGAAGTGAACTTGTTGAACAAAATCATTATTTTATATTTTTTACGAATAAATATGTGCTCGGTCAATATTTATCACTCTGTTTAATACCGCTTAGAGTCAGGGTGCTGATAATTACCCTCGCAGGTATTAAACAGAGTGATAAAAACCTCCGGAGCACACATTTATTCCCTTAATAAAGCGCCGCAACTTTACAATAAAAGTAACGTCACAGTCGTGTGTACTTTTTTTCTTTTTCTTTTTTTGAATATCCAAACCAGCAAAAAGCTATTTGAATATTAAGTTGATGATCGAATATTGAAAAATTCACTATATTCAGGATTGCCCTACCAGTACTTGTATGGTAAAAAAAGACAATTCAATGCTTCAGAGGTTTACACATAACACCATTTTACTGGCTTGTTTCACTTACTGATGACTGGAAATTCAAAAAATAGACCTCTGCAACTTCCTAATTGGGCAAACAATGTAGCCGTCGGCAAAAGTAAAAACATGACGGAACCATTAAAATGTCACCAGTGAGCATAACCGTTTTCATAATGACATCAATATGACATTTAAGTACAATGCACATGATGTGAACCACATGGCAATCTATTACATGACGACTGACAAACCACGTTCACAGAGACACGGTACCAGTTCTAATCAATCTAACGGATGACAAGGAATGAATGGGTTTAGGGTAGGGAAACTGACTGATGTGTTTCTGTCGTGTTTCTGTCAAATATCTTGGTGCATCTGATATGAATTGGTCTCTCTTATCCCCATAATAATAATAATAATAATACAAAATTATATAGCGCTTTCTACGGGTGTTTCAAAGCCTTCTCCACTGTGCGAATAAGTATGTTTTTAACTGCATTTTGAATGAGTTTATCAAGGATGAGTCTAGGATGTGCGAGGGAGGGGATCGGAGCCTGTTCCAGAGTGTATAGTTGCAGCCACTACAAACGCCCGCTGACCCTGACAAGTGTTGGTACGTGGGCCTTGGGAAAGCTGGAAGTGTACATTGGAGTGTGATCGCAGCTTGACGGATGATGTTGAAACCTTTGGACAGTTGAGATATGGGGGGAAAAAAATCTTAACAAAAACAAAGACTGTTTCAGCAAGTTGCCGAACAGCCAATAAATGGCAATGCACCAAATTCTCCAAGCACATAACACTTCAGAGACAAATACTCCATACATGTACCTCTCTACGTTTTACACTGCTTTTAGGGAGCATCCTACAACAAGATTTGGACAATTAGGGGCAACACCGCCCAAGGTAGCAGCATATGACGGCCTGACATCAAACACATCTCAAGTGTTTGTTCTTCAGTACCTGCAATGCCCGACGGAATTAATGACCAAATGCACTTTCTTTTAAACGATCATCAATCAAGATTTATTGAATCAAATCCCATTGCTTTGTTCTTGTTATTATTTTTTTGTTAAGGATAAAACTCATGTTTCCTCTTCTGTTCTCGCCTTACAGGTTTAATGGTGTTGACTGATTGGCAATGGCTGAATTCCACCTGCTCAAAAAAGTTCATTCACACTTTTTCTCCCTGTGACCGTTCACTATCCATAAAATGATCATAAACAAGAAAGTGTATTATTGCTCATCTGAATTTTTTTGTATCCGTTTAACACTTTTAGACTGGTGTACCGGTACCACAGAACATGAAAGACAGAATAAGCAAAAAAAAATGGGGAGAAGAACATGAACTAGACAATTAATTTAATATCGTTCTTTATTTTCAGTGGTTTCAACATACACCATGTACACACGGACCAATCCGGTGCTGAGGTTATCCACTGAAGTGATCCTACCAGGTCTTGTGTAAAGCCTCCAAGCTGTTGGATCAAAGCGACTCTGCCAACCTTTGATCTGTTCAGTGTAATTGCCACAAGCCTCGCCCTCACGAGGATGCTGAATAATGACCAGGATGTACCGGTAGCGTACGCTCTGCTAAGACCTTTAAAAACATAGTTATGTACATACCGTAGTCCACAAATCTTCTGAAGAGATTTTGAACCTCAGACGTGACTGGGGTTCGAACGAGCTGCTTGGATTGAGATCAAATTTGATTAAGGGCTACGAGTAATTATTTTTCCTGCTAATTTTTTGGATTGCTGCAGGCATGACTCATCAGAAGGGAACAGTTGGTCCTCCAGAGACCAGGTACCACAACGGAAAGCTCTTCATTTTTCAAAGAGAGGGCTCACTTCTCCATTAAGCATGCCTCACAAATGAGACTGACCACACTCTGCAAATCAATGAAACATAGAGATGACGACAAGTACACCTTCTTTGGATATAAATGGGACAGTAATGCCCCAAATCAATTTGTTTGCTTGTGCAGAGATAAAACATTGGATGGATGCTCCAATATAAAGTTTTCATCCAAAAACATGTGACTGCAGGTATGACAACTATTGCTATGAGTAATTTGCCGCTGACTCTGTCAAGCAACAACACTCCATCGTTGGTGAACCTGACCACTATGGGAATCGATAATTATACTCCAAGTGTGGCTCAAGAGTCTGGGAACTACACGCAAGTAGTGCTCACTAGTTTAAGGAATGCAACCCTCCTCCAAACTGGGGGCAACTCGACGTTCGCTGCTGGCAGTGGCTGGAGCATGGCCGTCAATATTGTGCTGATGGCGTTCTTCATGGTAGTAGGAGTCCTGGGAAATCTGCTGGTTATCGTGGTGTACCTACGCAACCGACGAAAGCGCCAGTCCACTGCCAACTACTTCCTGTGCAGCCTGGCCGTGGTAGACCTCATCGTTTGCATAGTGGCCATTCCTATACAGATCCACCTGGAATATTCCGCTGTCACTCGGCGTATCGTCGGCTTAGAGTGTGCTGTCTTTGCTTATGTCTGGCACGTGGTCATGTTTGCTTCTGCCTGGATGCTAGTTGGGATCTCAATCGACCGTTTCTACTGCCTCTGTCTGCCATTCAACAGGAGAACCCAGGTGCGTCGTGTCACGCATATTATCCTCTTCATTTGGGCCTTCACCATTGTGATTTCCATTCCGTTTTCGTTATTTTACAAAGACCAGTGCCGGCGTGACAAGATCAGAATGCTCAGGCTTGGAGTGGCCATAGCTGATAGCCTTATCAGCCTCTTGGTGCCCCTGGTGATTATCGCCATAGCCTACTCCAAAATATTTTATGTGATATCCCAGCGGAACAACGACACGCAAAACGCCAGCCATGGCCAAAAGATTATGCACCACACACGCTTTATCGTTGCCAAGCGTCTTTTGCTGGTCATAGGTGCCTTTGTGTTGTGTTGGATGCCAAGAATGATTGCAGAGATCTATGAAGCCACTCTCGAGCCCGACGTGGAGGGGAACCTCACACGGCAAGCTCTGTACATCTGCAGGAACATTGTGCCTTACTTCAACTCCATACTGAATCCCATTTTGTACTCCCTGATAAATCCCAGGTTTCGCCATGAGTGTCAACGAATCCTGCTGACTTGCTTCGGCAAGGTCCTTCCCATGCCGGCTGCTGCTGCTAAGTATACCTGCAGGAGCAGCAGCGCTTTGTAGAAAAGGGTCAAAGGTTACCACTTCATGGGACTCAAACAATATAGGTGCTTAGCTCGATTGCTGTGATGGCAAGTCGCAATGAATCAAAAACAGTTTGGGTTGAATCGGGTTGAGAGGTCTTTTGCTTCCGACAAGCTCGTGTTAAAGATCTTGTGTGGGGAGGAGCTATAAATTGCCTTTGTTTGATAATTAAGTTATTATAAATCTACTAGTTCTACTAAATATTCTTAATTTATTGATGTTTTATCTTACGTACATTTTATCTTACGTACATTGTACTTGGGTTGCATAATTCTGCACCAGGGGTGCCACCACATGCACTTTTTGAAACATCATAAAACTACAAAACTCTTCAAAATGTAACTTCCAAGACACATGAACCTTACTCCCCTATACTAAGTGAACTAATCTGGATATCCTACACCGTGCTAAATAACAGTGACTTGTCTCAACAGTCCTGCAAAAACTAATAAACTGCAACCTTCAGGACAATTAATATGTTTTGAAACAAGTTAACTCAACTCTTTTTAATTTTTTTCTTATAAGGATAGTTTTCATTGAATATCTTGTCTTCAAATAGGAGACGTCTCAACATTAATGTTATGAATTCTAAGGACAAACCTACTTGTAGTTCAAACTCTGCACAACAAATGTTAATCTACATTTTATTTTGTAAAACATGTATACGTATTCTCTCCAAACAATGCATAATAATCAGTGTTGTAGGTCTCGGTCTCGGTCTTGGTCTCGAGACCACTTTTTTTCTCGGTCGGGGGTCCCGTCTCCTCTCTGTGGTCTGTGGTCTCGGTCTTGTCTCGGTCCTCGGTCCTTTGGTCTCGATATTTTGGCTGGTCTCAGTCGAGACCATCCAAAAAAGGGGGCGGATTCCGCCCGGCGCTTCCTTTTGGGGTAGAGTAAAATCAGTTTAGGGCAAATGTGACTGCAGTGTGATGCTAATGGATGGACATCTCATCAGTGTGTGAGGCATAGTCCAATATCCAAATTTCCTCTCTCTCTTCTTCCTTCTTTTTTATTGTGTATATGATCTGTTTCAACAAGCACTTTATAGCCATCCTCATCAATTCCAAATACAACTGAGATTTAAATCTTATGAATCAAGACTGAAATTATTTTATTACTACTTTTTGTATTTTGAATTGAATTTGGGGAACAATTCTTTCCTTTTTTCTTTGTTGATTTTTTTTTCTTTTTTTTTCAATTTTTCTTTTCTTATTATTGGAGGGAGGAAAAACGTTGTTTTATTTATATTTATTAATGGATATTCATCAATTCGTGAGACGTTAAATTAATATTAGTGGTGGACAGCTGAATTTGCCTTTGAATAGATTACAAAAAAGACCACGACTTGGGAATAGAGTATGCAAATTACGTGAAATGTTCACAGTTACTACTCAATAACATGTTCTTTATCCCTATTGTTTTTTACAAAATGGAGTTTTATTTTTTTTTTTTTTTTCATCTTTTTTTCTTTCTTTTGACATGTATTCATCTCATCATCTTAAATCTGTGAAATTGAGCTACTGCCATGGTCACACAAAAATGAAAATTTAGTCCGATTCTCTTTCCTGCCTCCTTCTTATTTGCATTCGCTTTCAATAGATGTGTTCATTAATCTATATATATAATCTGTATGCATTGTATCTGTAAAATATAAAATATATAAAATATATATAAATTAGCCACTAAAATAATCAATAAAATTCGTAACGCCTAAGTAATGCAAGTAGCCGCGGGCGGGCGTATGAGCCTGTACAAAATAAGACGGAGGCGCACTGAGCCATGAATCTAGTAAGTACACATTCTGCCCACCACATTCAGTTTCCAACAGCTATTGTCTATTGTACGGCCATATTCTCATATGGGATAATGACAATGGCAAGACGAATAACAGATGATTAACATGAGATAGAATATCTTTCAATGGTAATCATAATATAATATAATATTTTTTAATTTAAAACAAAAAACAGCATTACATTTCAGCCTATTCCAGGCCTTCTTCAGGAGGTACATGAGGGAGGAACAGAAGGAACAGCTGTAGAATACAATTGTTACACACACTACATGTTATTTATTAGTGGTCTGTTGTCTTATTTAGATTTATTATTATGTGTCTTTATTATCCCGGGTCTCGGTCTCAGACTCGGTGGTCTCGGTCCCGTCTCCTGGGTCCTCCTTGAAGGGTCTCTCTCTCGTCTCTCGGTCCGGGTCTACAACATCATAATAATTTTATCATATGTAAATTTTCAATTTTAGAAATACGCCGTCCTGTAACTTGTGCGTCTTGTTCATTAAAAAGTGTATTAACTTAACTGCCCTTTGTCAAAAAAAATGTATTAACTTTATAACTGCCCTTCGTCAATTTATGAGCGAACCTGTATGATACTTGAACAATACAATACATTTATTTTAACACCGCTGAGCAGTCCAATATAGGCCTCCATGTAAAACTACTGTGACTGCCTAGAAACTTTCAACATCATCTTTCGGCCCAGTAGTTTTGCACATGTACATCACAGCTGTTGTAATTTTAACAGGAACGCTAGTTCAGCTGTCACAATTGGACGTAATTTTGTTATTCTCACGGAAAGTCGCAGCAGTGACTTTAACCGAAAAAAGGGTCAATGGAAACACAGCTGAAATTTACATGTTGTTCAAGAATATTTCAGTATGGGATGTAATTTTTTTTTCCAGTGTATACAAAGAAAGGTAATTTTTCAAATAAAAATATGAAAACACAATATGTGGTCAGATCCAACGGAATGGTTTTCTGAAAACTGATGAAGGACTATTTTGACATCAGGGCGATATGTTTGCGTCTGCACAAGAGTACTGACAAGCGCTTCGTGGTGAAATGGCACTGATGATATCTTATACAAATATTTGGGCAGGGGAATAATCACTACATTTTGTTATTCCAAGACATGTTTACCCCTTCCTATTTCAACGCAGAGTTTACTTAGGCCAAAAAAAAAATAGTTCTGCTTCTGATTACATGGCATTTGACTAGTAAAAAACTAGTAAAAGGTATAGCTGATGGCTTGCGAGGGAGATACGCAACATATGGTTTATTTCCTGAAAATATCAAACAAAAATGTGTCTTCACTCCTCTGATTAAATAAGAAAAAAATGGGGGAGGCATAGCCTCCCATTTCCCCCGTCTTCCCCCCCCCCCCCCCAATCTGCCAATGATTTGATCCGCCAATGATGGACCAATTTGTGAAACCTGGGGTTTTGGGCTCACTGAAAAGGAAATTAAATACGTGGTTTCCAGTAATGTATAGAATATGGAGACGACATTGAATAAGCTTTCCAATGTATAGAATATGGGAATTGGACAAAAGCTGACGGAGTTACTGGTGTTTCCATTCCCAATTTGTATCAATATTCTATGTACATACCGGGGTATTATAGGCTGTATGTATACGGCAATGTCACTTCTGACTGTAGGCCATCAGCCTCGGTCCAAAATTTTGGCAACCGGTATCAAATGAGGGGAATAATCGTCATTGCAATTTTTTGGCAAGGTATGCACCTCCAGAGTTGGAAAATATGTGATAGCATTGCAGAGGTGGCAGCTTTATGTTGTTAGCAGATTTAAAAAGGCCAGAAATCCTGTAAGTGCCGGAGGAATTACATGTACCTCAGTATGCAACATGCACAATTTGTGATCTCAAGTGCAACTTATTAACCACTTGTTAAAGGATAGTATTTGGCTTTCAACAGTTATAAAAATTGGGATCAGAAAAGTATTCAGTCGCGACAGACAAGACAATTTAAGTAATGCATGTCATTTTTTTTTCTTTTTACTTTCTAAACCATCTAAGCATTTGTCATGTTCTTGCAATGGAAACCTGGCTGGAGACGCCAAATTCCAGTGCTGTGCACATTCTAAGTACAAAACAAATTTGTAACATCAAACCCCGGTAAAGAAATAACCAGGCTTTACTGTGCTCCATCCATCAAAATTATGTACAAAACCTGGGGTTGGATTTCAGCGCATTTTGGATGGGTTAGACTTTAGGCAGGCTCGGTTTCACAAGTCTGAATGGTCAAAACGATAAATGGATAAAATGTCATCCACCATAGCTTCTACACATACATGTACCCTGTTCTTTTAAACTTTTAGGGCTTTGCCGTACATAATGAAAAAATTTATATTCAATCATTCATCAATATCCGAATAGCATTTTCTTTCGATTCGAATATATGAAAAATGTAAGCAGTCTCCAGGACATGATGAAAATAATTGTATAAATTGGGTAGTTTAGAAAGTAATTATAACATGCATAATTTCAGAGCTTTCATGGGGAATATATTGGCTCAAATATCTGCTATAGATAAAATCTGTCAAGTATCACTGAAAAAGCACACACAAAACCTGATCGGCAGCCAGTTTAGGCTGGTGTACGTGTAAAACCTGATCAGCGCATTTCAAATATTAAAAAATTTGATTCAGTCCAAGTCAGAATAATCAAAGACTAAATTTTTCCAAAATGCACAACACTATAAATTTTCTTGAAAATTCTGTTCGTGTTTTCGTTTAAAATTTACTTCTCTAAAAAGAATTCAATATGTTAATAAATTACTTTAACACTGTAGGCTATTAAGAAAATGAGGTCTGGCATAGATAAAATACCGCATTCTTATTTTATGCCCCAATTTTTTATTATTATTTTGTTTGGGTCTAAAACCACATCTGCTTTTAATGACCTGGTTCGTTCCGCTGTTCCCTGAAGAACTGGGGCAAGTGGTTGTTGGTTTTCAGAGTATGGGCATCAATTATTGAGTGGCATTTCTCATCGCTCAAGGGGGGAAAAAAAACGCCCCTTATTTTGCACGTCCTGTAACGGTCAAGTTCTGCACAGCCTAGAGTGGTTTGAGTGAGCAGGGGACAGAGACCTCGACAGCACTAGAGATTGGTTATGTAGGGACCAGTTTGTTACTACGGGATTAATAGAGATAGCACGCACTGTTCATATTTCGATCAAAAATTTCATCAAGGAGTTTGCGGGAGATTGGGGGGAGGGAGCAAGAGGGACATGCCTACTGTTAAAGTCCACCCATTCAGAAACTACATATTTTATTATGGGAGCCATGTGGGGAGGTGATGTCATGTTCCAAAAATTGTGGCTGCGAGAAATGAAAGCACACCTGTAAACAAAGCGTAATGTGAAAGTACGAACAGTTGTATTTTAACATTATGTCTAAGGATAAGGTATTGCGTTTCCCTTTCATTCCTGTAACACTCTCCCATAGACTAAGCACACAGACTTACATTGTATTTTCGAGGACCGTTTTGAACAAAAGATGTCAGTTCAAGGATAACAGCGAATATCTGTTGTTTTCTCTATCTTTGTGTTGCTGTTCTTGGGATGAACTGGTATGTAACAAGAGTGATCGATAAAAAAATTACTACCAAAGATTCATACTAACTAGCAAGGTCCTCCCCAATGTCTCCCATTTCTGTTAGATTTTGTTGATCTAAAGGTGTGTTCCGAAAAAAGACCTTTTATTTATCACGCTCTTTTGAGAAAGGAATGTACATGTAAGCAGCTTGTTTCATACTTGGTTGCTACTGAAAAAAGTTTGTGTTGAGAAAAAACTGAAAGAGACTTGGTATAATAAGCACACCTGTAAGAATCTTTAACCTAACCCCCTAGGCCCTTTTGGCTAGGAATCATTCTCAATAGTGCAAAATCCTCCAACTGTGACCATGTAAAAAATTGCATTCAGCCTCAATCCTTCAAAAGTAATCCTCCAAACATCACTGTTAATGGGTTGAGGCAGTGCAGATGACATTCAAAAGCAGTGCAGATGATGTCCAGCATAATGCAGGACTCAATTATGCATGGCTGAACATAAACAAGGCAGGGTACAGCCTACGTACTCGATGCAATGCATCCTCCAAAATGAAGCGACACTTTTTTGCCATTCAGCCTCAATCCTCAGAAATCCTCAAAAAACGACCTTGATGATTGAAGAAGGTTTGGGTTAAAATAACACACCAGAAGGATTGAAGGATTATGGAAAAGTTTTTGTGGTCGGGCCTAAGGGGCCCCACTGTCATTAGTGTTTAGGCAAACTCTACACTGCTAACCAAAGCATGGAAATGAGAAATGGAGAACTGCTTGAGAATACTGATGAGGAAACTGAACCAACCTGCTCTTCTCTTCTGTTCCGCTTTGTTACCGGACACGCTTACTTACATGTACACTAATGACTGCATATGGTTAATGCATTTACGCTCTAGAAAATTCAGAATAAAGGGGAAAAATGCTGGATTGACAGTGTCAAAGGCAAGAATGATCCTCAGCCCCACAGCTGGATGAAGAATTTCAATTTTTATCACTTCCAAACATTGCACTGTACTGGTATAAATTTCCAATAAAATTTGACTTTTGTGCCCTTTTTTGCAGTGTTTACCCAGCAATATTTTTAAAGAGTGCCCTTTTTTTTTTTAACAAATGCCCTTCTTTTAAAACAAGTGCCCTTTTTATCCAAAAATGGTGCCTTTAACTTGCGGCTGTAACAAGTGCCCTTTTGGGAATTTCGCGCGTGTGCCTCCCTGAAAAGCATCACATATTGTCGGATAGTGTGTATGATCGTCCACTTTGAACAGCACCCTCATTGAAAGATTGTACACTCTCCCCCAACCCCCACCCCTTCTCCCCCTCCCCCTCCCCTTCTCCCCCTCCCCCTCCAGCCCCTCCCCACTATTTAATTTACGGATGCCAAGTGTCCGGAGAAAAAACCTGTCTACATTTCAGTAAAGATGTGCGAGTGCCGTTTTCAAGAATTTATTTTAAAACAAAACAATTAAAATGACCTTGCTACACCTATGCCCTCCCCCACCTTCTGCCACCTTCACATGACTAACAGTTGCAAATTGTTACTGCTTTTCTGAATTCTTATTCTAGCAGTCAAATTCATGAACATCCGTTCAAAAATTCTTCCTTCATCCATCCTAACTTTTTGTCTTTTTTTTTTAGAATTCCTCCCACTCCCTGTTTGCATCTAAACCTGTGCAAACAAACAGATTATCTCAGTCCTTGGCAAGCTCAACGATATCCTTCGTGTTCCAGATTTATGACGGAAAATCATGTGAAGCAAGCCAGCTGCTGATTCATTACTAGCAGTACAGTGATCTTACTGCACATTTTATACACTGTTCATGTATTTTTAAGGCTTAAAAATCAAACCTAAATTGAAATGTAAGTGTAACTTTACAGGGCCTATTTACAAACAAAATACCTCTTTTCACAACGTCTGTGGCACCACAAAGTGAGGTATTTTGGATAGATGACGCAGTGAAGTATCATGTGCACAAAGTCCATGAACGATCTGTCACTTTGTGGCGCAGCAAAACCATCATACTTGTCAGTTCCTGGTGCACCCTTTACTGAAAGCTGTCGAAACCTTCCATTTTCATCCTCCGAGTTGGGTTTTCTTCCCAGAATGAAACTTTCACTGATTCTAAGGAATGATGTTTGCGACAACAAACATTACAGGCATGCAACTGGGAATTTAGAAAATACAAGGAAATTCCAAACCACACAAGACTTTGTACAGTGTTTTTCAGTTTGTAATGGCATTCATGAGAAGTAAAAAAACGTGGAAATCAGCGGATCCGAAGAAAAGTTGCATGCCTGAAACAAGCAACAGCTGCATGAACAGGCTCGCCCGGCCCACAGAAAAAAAAGGTTACAAAATTCTAAAACTGGAAAGTAAATATCATTGAAAAAGGTACGGTAAGTACTGAGGCCATGGCCTGGATATGAAAGGTCAAACACATGACAAGCTCGTTAATGTGGCAGGTGGGAACAATTGAAATCAATTGGAAATGTGTTTCAACGTACATGTACAAAAGCGAACATTTGCAGGGCTTAACTAGGCTAACGTGTCAGATATCGAGAGAAAAACAAACAGATTTGGAGAACAGATGTTAATTTTTTGTTGCATTCCAAAAATTCATGTACCAATATGAAATATGAATGAATATCAGAGGTGTGGCCTCTTACATCATATTTGACCAGCTCCACAAAAAGTGGTATTATGGCGCAAAAAAGTGAAATTGAGTTACTAAGTGTACATTGTACATGGTTGGAAAGCCCACAATGTAAGCTTTCATTTAGTATGTAATAGAGCTCCTTAGTCCCTCCTGTTCTGGAGATACGTGTATGATGTATTTGCATATCTGGCATAGAACAACAGAACGATGCACACAAAATGGTTGTTTTTTCCACTTCGCTCATCAAAATCAACATTTCTGTGAATGAAATCTGAAACTGTAGGTATTAAAGATGTCATTCATGATAAAAAATGAAAATCACATTTTGACAGAATTTTCACCCTCTCAATGTTGAGCGGGCCATTACACAATAATGCTCAGCGCAACTTAATACCTTTTTTTTGTGGAGCGGGTCACATATGTGGCATGTACTGCAGAAGAAATTGAATGCCAAATCTGCAGGGCTCTTTAAAACAAAAACTTTGACATTTTTTTAATGTTTAGAACCTAAATTCATGATTTCTCATGGGTATCAATAAACAATAATACACCGCAATCCAGAATGTGGCAGTCATATAAACTACTGCAAACTATGGCAGTGCCCTTCATTGACAGCAGTGAAGGTTTTGCATTTTTAATGTCGGCTATGAGAACATTTGTTTACACAGAGTTCATTTTCATTGTTAATTTTCAATGAAAGTGGATAGGATCAGTCTCATGACACAAACATGAAGGAACTACATGTATCAATATCTCAAGACGCCCAAGTGCCATATCACACAAGTAACCAGAGTTTTGGGGAAGTCATTTACCCTTGTGTAGAGGATCCGTGGTTCTTTAAACTTGAATTCAAGTCGCTAATTGGCCTGGTTTTGTTCTCCTGCAATGCACCACGTCACAATACCATGGTACAGGCGAGCTATCATTGGCCCTCTCCATTGAAACATGATGCACATGTATCGCACTGGTTGCATCCAAGCGAAATCAAGTTGCAGACATGTCTAACACTGCAAATAATATAATACATGTAGTACACGAACATATCGCCATGTATTAAAGCAGATACTGGGGACACCAACAGACACAACATGACTGTCTAGGGACTTGTCCTCAAGTCTATTGTTTCGACAGTTCTAGTTTTAACACATCCTAGCTGTCCGACTCTTTATGGGGGAATTTACATCAGGGAGGTGTTAATTTATTGTTGGCTTTTTGCCCTTTCCAGCGTTATTTTAAGAACCGTAAAGCCTACTCATTGCTATCTGAGAGTTTGTGAGATTAAGCTGACTCTGAGGTTTATGATTCTGACAGCACACCTTTTTTAACACGGAGCTCCATGGTTATTAGTAAAACGTCAATAAAATTCCATCTTACGAATAGTTAATACGGTACCCGCTGCTATGTACATCAGATTCGAACCAACCAACCGATCCCGTTAGCTCGGTGGTCGAGTGGTAAGACATCTGCACTAGAAAGCAGGAGGTCGTGGATACGAGTCCCACCCGAGTGATTTTTTCCAACTTTCACTTGGGAGGTAACACACTGAGTATACAGTGTTTATACGTCGGTGAAGGCAAAACCTAATTTGATTTGAGTCATTGCACTTGGAATGATAGTGTGCTCACAACTGTGGCATTTAACACATGATGATGCAGCAGGTAAAATAATGGTACAGTTTATCATTCCTTGCTCTATGGTTTTATGTACTTGACAGAGCGGAAAGTCTTCAGTCACCATAAATTAATTTCAGCCACCACTCTAGTTGCATTGTTACATAGGCCATATAGAGTTAACGTTCGATACTACGCTTTAATTTTAATCAACCGATGTGTCAACAGGAACCTATGAGTACAGCTGTTTTTAACTGAAGACCTTCTTGGTATAAAGGATGGACAGTCCAGTTGGACCAATTTAGGATGCTGGACAGACGTCCAGATGGTTCAATAAGGCATTGGAACAACTGCATCCAGAGTAATCAACTTGGGAATTTACACAGTCACTCAATGTGTGCTCAGTTCTTACACGGGTTGGAATAACAACTGTCTTAGGCCCCCCCCCCAAAAAAAAGTCTCCAGTTTCTGGTATGCGCACGCGTCGCCGTAACCATGCACATTGGCAAAATGAAATTTTTTTTTAATGTAACATGATGTCTCAAAACCGCCAAACTCACTGGTTTGACTGGAATCCTGCTGCTGCACAATTTCAATGTGTTTTTAGATGGGGTTACGATCGAGTACAAGCTTTATGTGGCCTCTCTTGGCTCCCATACATTTTGCAGTAATTTAGTCGGCACCATTTGCAGTCATCAGCTGACATTTGAAGGAAAAAAAAAGTACAAAAAAATTTTAAAAGCCGCGTCGCCGCACCACTTTTGGGGCAAGCTCTTTACCAGAAACCGGAGACTTCTTATTTTTGGCCTTACTGGGAAATTTGCTGGCAGTTTTCAACATATTGGCGATCCTGCAATCAGAATTGTGGGCAGCAGGCCACTTAACACACAAAATGATGCGTTAACAAGATATTTGGAAACAATTATTGGAATTGGAACAACTATAAAACACAGTCGATCAACATTGAAATTGAGAGGGTTAAAACTGTCCTTCCTTTCAACAAAAACAAAGAACCTTTCCAACTAATTGTGTGGATAAACCCGCTGTACTTTATTTTGCGCTTGTTGCGACCCTGAAATTTTCACCAAGATGCGGACAATTTAAATGTCACAGCATCACTCACAAGAAAAACCTAAATGTTCCCCTCTCATCATTGGAATTCAAGGCCTCATTAAGGGATGTTCTAGCTTTCGGCACATCATCTTAAACTCAAAGAGAAGCAGTTGTGTATTCATGACCACGTTGTTGTGTAGGCTAGCCTTCAGTGGTTTTCACAACTTGTTCCTCCGAACTGAGCCCAGACCACCCTCCCCCACACCCCCCCCCCTCCCCGGAGGGAATTATACAGGCCACCTGGCACCAAATTGCTTCTGTCTCAATAGTAGCCATGGACGGCATGTCAATTACAAGGTACACGTACAGTGCTTCGAGGGGTCCAAGGGTGGCGATTGTGAAGTTTCAGGCCCCTCCATATTTTACTTTCTTAAGTTCAAAGTGTTACTCCAAAAAATGGATTAAATGCAGCTTCAAGCAGTCTTCTTTTAATTCTAATGACCCTATACCGGTATTTTGTGTTGTTGAACGGAAGCTTTTAGAAGAAAATGCAATATTCTTACGCATTTTTCAGTTGATGCCATGCAAATTGACGGGGTACTGCGGCGATTGCATCTTTAGTTTCGTGTTGCATATAAATTGACGGAGTACTGCGGCGATTGCGTCTTTAGTTTCATGTTGCATTTTGTTGTCTATATGGTGCCCCTAAAATGTCCCTCAAAAAAAATCAAAACCCTGCCCTCTGTCCATGATATTCTTGGGAAATCACTCACTAGAGTCCAATGCCCTGAAGTGGATTTTTTTTTCTTTTATAAGAAAGGGGCCTCGTAACTACTTAATCGCCCTATGGGTGATTACCATCAAGGTATCTCTAAGCAATATTTTTTTCTGGAACAAAGGTACCGGTACAGTATATGTTCAGGCAGAAACAAACCACTTTGCGCCGGGATTATTTTGCCAAAAATTTGATTTTTGCAAAAAGCCAAATAGTTCAGCCAACTTCTGTTATATAGCCAAATACCACTGATTCACAAGAGTCATTCATTTCAACAGCATTTGTACGATATTTCTTGCCGAAACCTCATACAAGTCTGTTTTAATACTCCGAGGTGTGCACTGGTCATTTTCAAGTTTGAAAGTGTACACGTATTCAAAAATGCTCCTGTTTTGACCAGAACTAATTTCCTGGGCTCGAAATCAAACTTAACATCCCTTAAAAAAAACTTCAATTTGCCACGGATCAACACACCTTGGAAACTCCTAGTTTTTGATAACCTATTTCATGATAACCTTGTGGAGACGTATTCACCTATAGACATTGCTCTGTAGAGAGGTACACAATGAAAATCTTTTGTTGCCTTTGTTCAAATGTCTCCACAGGGTACTGTGTACCAGATCAACTGCCAATTCAAGATCAACACACGGTCCGCCTCCACAGACTTCACGGTTTTTGTGTCTGTGTACAAAAGGCCTGAAGGTTTAGTATGTTTAGACGTCATCCGGAGGCGTGTCAAGGCAATCTTGATGTATACACCCGCCGCAACTGTGCCTATGTATAAAAACAGCGAGTTTATCACATCTTCCGACGCGAACTGATTAATATATGTTCAATCTATAGGGCTTTCAGCACCTCATAAATTGAAAAAATGACACTTTTTTTCAAAAGCCAATTGTAGCAAGCAGATTATTTCCAACATTTTCAGTTGATAGGGTTACAAGATGAGCGATACAGTTACTGGAAAGATTAGCTGCATGCTGTATACATTAGGAGCTGGGGGACTGGGGGAGTATCAAGTGTGAAAACAAGTACCACGCTTAATGCATGATGTATGTGACATGAATTCCAACAAATGCCACAACTACATGTACATTCCGATCGTTAATTTGAAGAAGAAGAAAATAAACAGGGCATGTACAATGTTTAATCATAAATGCATTTGATTCTCAAACAAAGTCAAATAAAATTCATATTATAAAACTGTTTTCGTACCCACTGTCCTTCAATGATCAATGATCAAAATTCCTAAATCCACTGCATTTTTTTTTTCCAATTTCATAAGCACCTGTCATCTCCCTCCCCTCCGCATAATTCCTCTAGCAAGCTCTGTTGCTATGACACACCCCTGTGACCAATTACTAAGTGGAGTGGAAATCTGCATATGAATGCATATAATATCTGCATGCACGGACTGGAACCTCCGTAAGTTAGCATGTTTGACATCACTTCTGCCTGGCTAAATTCCCTTATAAAGAAACGGTCAATATATACACACGATCTGATCGTGATTTGCATTTAACAACAAAACTATGTAAGGTTTGATTCCAGGTTTCATTCTATTCTTGGCAATGAAGACCTAAAGACCTAAATGGTGCTTCTTCCTTCCCTTCCTACATCAAAAACCTTGGTGGGGATGGAACCTTCCCCTTCCTTTCATGACAAAATCTTGAAACTAAATTTCAAAGTGCATGCACACGTAGCTTGAGATGAAATGGCAAGAGCAATCTGGGTACTCCCCAAGGAACCAAGATGGTCTTTGAAATGATTTATGGGTCTGGGGAACAGGTTCAATAATGATGTTGCACATCATCTGAGAAATCATAAAGGATAATGGACATTTTAATAATGGAGGAGCTACATTTTATAATGGAGGGTTGAATAATGGAGGGTTGAATAATGGAGGGTTGAATTATTAAAGTCTAGGCCATTATGGTTAGCAAATCTGACTCATGTGCAATGGTGCCTGGGTTCGAAAGCTGAGGGGATCACGGTGCTTGTGTTCTTGGGCAAGACACTTTACTACAACTGCTTCAGTTCACAAAGAAGTATGAAAAACTATGATTGGGCACCTGCATGAGAAGGTAAAACTGAAACTAGATTACAATATTTTTCATGCGCATGCGTTCTTAAGGCAAGCGTATTTTGGTAATTCTATTGGTTGAAGGAAACCGGAGTGCATGTGCACAACCTGAGCGCAACTCGCGCAAACCTGGTGCCACCGCAGGAAATGGCTGTCACCAGATCAGTCTATAAAAAACTGGTCTCATAGCCTGATAAACAAGGCCTACATGTTACAATGTACACGTATACCTGAAATGAAGCATCATATACAAGGGTAAGACTAGCAGATAAATTTCCAACGCAGCAGTAACAGCTTTTTGAAATTCTAACCAATGCAATGAGTAGGAGTGCTAAACAAGAAGGAAAAGGTTTTTCACAGTAGGACAGGTAGCCTACAGAGTATTTTATTGATCCCTAGCTGGCTTTGGAATGCAAATTGTAGCAACATGCTAGGAGCATGCTAGTATCACCCACTGTCCAATGGAGCCATCTCCGTAACCAATGTAATGTATATGTCAGCAATGCCAATTTTATGTGACCCAGCGCGCCAGCCAATTGGAATCGACTTAAGAAATTCTGACATCAATTTGATTAGAAATGTGGACTAACATGACTTTAAGCTGTTGATTGGTCAATTTGGCTGGCATTTTTGTAATACAACAGGTTACGGAAGACCCGGTAGAAGGCACCAGCTGAATGGTCAGAATATCGAGGTCAAGAAGCAGTCTACACACATATCATAAACCCTTGCTCTGCAAGGGGATATTCCATAGACCAAATATTCCAAAAATTGGACAAATTTAAAATTCATAATAAGTGTAAATGCATCAAGTCAGTTGATCAATAATCCTTTGATTTTTCAAAAACATAATTGGACACAACTAGGCAGAGCTTTGAATGAGAAATATCACCACACAGACTAACCTGCGCAATACACAGACGTTGTGAAGACCAAAGTCCTCAGCCCCAAATCGAATAAAACAACACTTAACGTTATCTAACCTAATTGTTGCTCTGAATCGCATGTCTTAATCAAGTTTTCGTGGGCTTGTTTGGAAAAACAAAAAGCAAAGAACAGAAATAATGGAAAGGACAAAAGCTTCTACACAGGGCAGGCTAATGACGATAATACAAGTCTTATATTTTGGATACAGAATACATCTGCTACAGACTATCAAAGGATTAAATTGATCTTTAACTAATATTTTAGCGTCATCGATTGTTGAACGTTCAATTGCAAAAGCAAATACATAATTTAACCTAATTTCTTTTTATCTGTAAACTAAAAGAAACACACAATCTGTTTCAGTATGCTAATTGTAACATATGATTCAACCAGACAGCTGGATTGGATGCCCAGGATTTACCTGCAATTGATTACACTTATAAGTAATCAAAAAAAGTAATAACTTTCTAAGTTATTAGATTAAATAGATTCTTTACATTTATGTGACTCTGCAGTCTGCACCTAGAAACAAATCACTTCAACTGCACAAGATTTATCAGTAATTGTCGAAGGATAAATTGAAGAAAGAAAACACAAATTTTTAACCAGCTTTGCGAAAGACAATCAGTACTTAATATTGTTTAAAAAATAAATAATAAATAATTTTTTAAGAAAAATAAATCGATCAATCAATAATTAAAAACCCTGGAACAGTTATTGTCTTTTAGTACTAGTTTAAAATAAAATAGAAACTCAGCTTGACGACAAAGAGAAATCACACAATTACCTTTTCCAAAAAAAATACGCTCACACTTCAGCTTGTTTCATTTTCTGGGGTAACAGGTCTATGGACTACATTAATTTGTTTGCTTTTGTTGCCCCTGGCCAATCTTGGTGATTAGTTTTTTATTCTTTCTTTTTTCTTCTGGTTATTGATGTATGTACATTGTATTGTATATTTCTTTTTCTTTGGCTGAATAAATAATAATTTTCAATCCGAAATTGGAAATGTTTAGAAGAGTTTCAGCACGGCACAGTTTCTTGTTTTTTGGTTCTATTAGCTTTAATTTAAGTGTCAGTGGAAGGATGGATTTACATTCAAATTTTTGGGGGGAAAACTTCAGCAAACTGGTCCTGTCCAACACCACAGGCAACGGTGGGCCATTCCTTTTCTGTATCCTTAAACAGAGTGAACAAAATGAAAATTGAAAAAGTGAGTTACATGTACGTGTAACAGTACAATTCTTTTGTCTTTCTGTGAGTGTGAACTTACAGAGTACTTTCCATTCAATAATAAATTGACTTTTTAAATGGTCCATGCATTACGTACAACATTGACCATGCGTTAAAAAGACCCTGTATTGTATGGTCTCTTGTCTGCCTTGTAATTGCATGGGAACGAGGACTTGATTACAATGTACTGTATCTTAACCTTTAGTTCAGGACCTACCCGGTAGGTTCAAATTGTCAGCGCGCAGGTGAACTATTTAGCCCTGGAAAAGGGTAGATTGCAACAGGCAAGGATGAGTTTGACCTGGGGCAAACATTGGAACATTGAAATGTCAAGTCTGTTGGAATTATTGCAATAGAACTAGGGTATTTTTTCAACATGAAGTATAGGTTTTCCCGGCTATTTTAACACTTGTATCACACGAATTCCCTATATCGATACTTAAATTTCGTCCCCGAACATCGCCAAGCTCAATTCTCAAATTGAATTTCAAAAAGCCACCACTAGATTTCATTTAATGTTCAGTATAATTCAAATTGTTAGCATTCCGATTCGTCCGAAATCTTTGAAATTCGTCTCGTGAAGCAATCGGCGTTGAATTGAAAAAGCAAATTCGTTTTTTGTTATTCGTTTTAATGTTCTTGTCGTTACATTTCGTCTCTGGCGACTTAAAACGTTACGATTAAAAATGTGCCCAATCTTTGGACTTGTTTGCGCATTAATTAAATTTTAATTTTTAACAAATATTTCCTTATAAATAAAAGTATAGCTTTAAGTTTTGAGGTTTTTTTGACAATTAACATAAAATCAGAAATTGAACTTTCACAATATCTTTGCTTAGCATATGGAGATTAAGCATTAAGATCAAACACCTTCGTTATGTTGCTCTTTGATATATGTATATGAATAAAACAACAGAAATAAGGTATGTCTATCAAAGAACAACATTAAGAAGTTCTTTGAACTTAATGCTTAGTGTCCATGTCATAAGTGCATATTGTGAAATGTCAATTCCTGACTCTAATGTTAATTGTGAAACACAGAAATAAATATTCATACCTTACAGCTAACTACTTTTATTTATACATATAAGGAAATATATGTTGAGTTATCATTGTTTTAATACGCATAATTCTTCAAATAAGTGTAAAGATTGGGCGCATTTTCTAATCGTATACGATTTAAGTCACCGGGACGAAATGTAATGACCAGAACATTAAAACGAATGACAAAAAATGAATTTGCTTTGTCAATTCAACGCCGATTGCTTCACGAGACGAATTTCAAAGATTTCGGACGAATTGGAATGCTAACAATTTGAATTATACTGAACATTAAATGAAATCTAGTGGTGGCTTTTTGAAATTCAAATTGAGAATTGAGCTTGGTGATGTTCGAGGACGAAATTAAAGTATCGATATAGGGAATTCGTGTGATACAAGTGTTAAAATAGCCGGGAAAACCTATATTTTCTTCAATATTGGGGTCTGCCGATACATTTTGGAGCTCAGAGCAAAGGGGCATGATGACGTCATTACCCAAAAGGGCGCCCTCTAGCGGCATGTCAGAGATAGTTGAAACTTTTGAATTACATGTTTTCCTATATCTTTAGTGCATGCAATTATTATTTTGTATCGAAAAGCCCCCAACCAGGTTCTTTAGTTCAGAGCAGAATTTTAGTATGCATGCCGGTACAAAGACAAAACGAAATAAATGATTTATTTTTAGAACCATATGTTGCATTCGCAGAAAATTAATAATTTTTAATTTTCTGCAAATGCAACATAGCTTATTGTCTAAAAATATTTTTTATGGCTTTTTTGTTTTTTCATCCCTGGGCATAATAAAGTACTGCTCTGAGCTAACGAAAGAATGGTTTGTGGATACACTGTACAAAGCAGTTATTTTTAGACGCTGAGCATAATGTTGCATAAACTCCAAGGACGTTACAGGCTCCATATAACTCCATACTGAAGTCTACTGATGCTGTCTCCTTTTTTGAGTAGCCATAAATTTTATGTGCAGCACCAGAAATGGGCTTCAAAAAATCAGATTATATCTTGCATAATTATATGTTGAGAACATATATATTATTTTAGGTAGTTGTAGTCAATGGCAAGACGAACAAAGGGGACCTCAATATTAACACAAACGGAATTCTTCTAAATGGTTCCAGGCCTGAAGGCAAAACCTTGTAGAAACAATTGTCCAAAAATATGGAGAGTTTGTCATCATGACGTCGTCGTATATCAAATTACAAGCGATTTAATGTTTAAAATTAATATTTTCATTTACAACTTTTTGAACTGAATTGAGTTCCCTCTTCGTTTTCTGTGAGCCTAGGACAAATTTGTTTTTAACTGCAGGCAAAAACGGTTCACAGGATGATGATAAAACCATACTTGAAGCCCCGTCCGAAGATGTGATAAATTTTGTGACGTCATTTTCCAAGATTTTCTGAGATTTGTTCAAGTGCACTACGTTAGGGAACACTCAGCCAATTTTGTGCCCGATTTCCTTACGCCACAGTTGAATTTCGGCCTTTGCTGCTCACACTGTCACATGCCCAGCTATTGTGTGATCTTGGCATCTCTGCCTTCATTTATCCAAACCTAGGAGCATGAAGCATTGTAGGCCTATACTGTAGTCTGTGTGCCTGGCTGATCAACCATGGCTGACAAAAAGTAAATTGACATGAAACTTTAATGATGTCATGCTTACAGATTCTGGCTTGTTGCCTGTTTTGTGTCCTGACAAGTTGGAAGTGGGAGTTGGGTCTTAAAACTCAGCCAACTAAGATTAAGGCTTGGCAACTGTGACTTTTAACTTTCATTAACCAGTTTGCGCTGGGATTATTTTGACATCGACCGGACCCAGGCGCGGGATTGTTTTTCACAAACCTCGATGCCAGACGGGTTCAGGCTGTCATCTGCGGGTAGCACACCCTGATATTTCCAGCCTCGCTCGCTGCGAGCGGGTCGCTGACAGATATTTCCGGTCTCTATCATTGCGTGTATATCCGTCATCCATTCCGAATACCGTAAAACCTTTGCGTGTATGCATACACGTCATCTGACGTGAAAACCAGGCAAGGACAAGTACGGCCACACCATACTGGGCCGTAAGCTACCGTACAAAGACAATTCATGTAGTTCTTATTACTCACGTAATACTGTTTATTATTCCCAAAATTTCCCATTAATACATGAAAAGTAAATTTATATGCTAACTACATATTGCCTCATAAATTCAGTACAAAACAACTATTTCACAACAACAAAATCAAAAACACTTTGCTATTTTTTCAATCTCATTGCGTGTATATCCGTCATCCATTCCGAATACCGTAAAACCCTTGCGTGTACATGTATACACATCATCTGACGTGAAAACCAGGACAAGTACAGTACAGCCACACCATACTAGGCCGTAAGCTACAAAGACAACTCCTGTAGTTCTTATTATTCACGTAATACTGTTTAATATTCCCACAATTTGCCATCAAAACTTGAAATGTAAATTTATATGCTAACTAAATATTGCCTCAAATATTCAGTGCAAAACAACTATTTCACAACAACAAAATCAAAAAAACTCGACTATTTTTTAATCGACGGTATTTCAGCCGCAAAATTAGAAGGGAAAAAAACACATGGTGATTACATCCATATGAACCTCGATGACTAATTACTCTCCCTACAGTGCAACAGAATTCAGAGTGAAAATAACAACCGCAAAAGAAAAAGGATGAAATGGAATAGCTGAGAGATTTGCAAATGATGCTCTGACATTTCAGAAGAAATGAAAGCTGGAGAAAACACTCGGATCGTAAGCCAATTTCTCGTCGGTAGTCTAAAAATAAACCGGAGCTGGAAAGTGCATGAGCAAACATCCGTGGATTAACAACAATGAGCAGTCAGCTGTTATCCGTACAAGGCAATAAACTAATCTGTTTTAAAACCTTTGATTTTTTTAAAGGAGAAATCTCACCCCTTGACATTTGATTAAAAGTGTCAAGTTATCAATGCGTGGTGTACAATTAAGAAACATGTAAACATGTATGTTGACAATTAAAATCCCTGTTTAAGGAATTTGGTGTAGAAATCATTTCACCTTCAGATATTTATCTCAAAAGTAGTTTATAACTCTTAACTCGGTTAAAAAAAAAATTAAAAATTGAGAAATTTTCCCGAAATCAATAATTCCAAAATTCCCCACTGCGCGCACAAAATCGTCCCCAGTCCTGTTAAATCCTCCAAAACTTCCTAATGGATTTGTAGAATATGGGTGGGGGTTCAGGTTATTGCTAAGACTAGCGTATGGCCAACATTTCCCACCTATCCGCCAAAACACTACCCACTGTGAGACTTCACAATGTTTTTGTTTAATTTTCATTAAGACTGAAGACCTGAGAAAACAAATCCAATTTTTGTACCCCTCAAAATGTTTAATTCATTGTAACTGCGTCTGTTTACATACAGGGGGGAGGCAGAATAAGTTGAAGAGAATATCGGTGAAAAGTGATACACGGCAAACATCCGAAGACGGGGGCAAAAAGAGCTCATCATGAGAGGTTTGATGACATACTGGTCTTTAACTAGCATGGAAACAGGATATGTTTATACCAACACCTTCCACTGCTGATTGACTGGCTGAATTAAACAACTCCTTGGCCGTGCTAAGGTGTTGATAGATTTCCATTACGAAACCAATTCATCAAACACTAAATCAGCACAGATACATTTGTATAACCTGGATTAGTGTCTTGGTCTGCATGTTTTAGCACCCCCTCCCCCATAAAAGTTGTCAATATTAAAGGAACGTAGGAGCATTTGCAATTTTCCCAAAAATGTACCTGCCAATTTTACAAGAAAAAATCTTGCTCAAAATGACAATAGGACTGGTAGGCCTACCAAATACATTTACCCTGTGAAATTTTTCCTCCTGAAATGGTATCATTCAGAAGAAACGTTCATTGAAGGTGGTTTAAGAGAAATGTGCATGCATGCACAGTTTTGTACGAGCATTAGCAATGGAATCCCATTAATCATGAGATCCAGAACAGTTTTCTCAAAATGCATAGCATCCACTGAGCTGGAACTTCAACAAGTTAATTGTTATCCACCCTTCTTAAGATTTTGAGCAATTTTGTTGCTTCAAGTGAAAAACTGCACAAAAAAGCAAATGATCCCATATACCTTTAAGAGGCATAATCACTATCCTCGCCTCATGACCTTTAATGTACATGCACGTCAATCAGGTGGTTTATTATGACAACCTGCGCATATTTACACAGAAGGACGAGTGGGTGAGGACACATCCAAAGAACTCGACAGGAGTCAAGTATTATTACATCTCATACATGAGTATAATGTCTTATATTTCATTGGACGGCAAAATCTAGAGACAAAACTTGCTGATTCCTGCTTAGATCCTGTTTACATGTATGCTCTATAGACATACGTATTTTCTAAGTGTTGCAATATCAAATGAATTAAATAACTTCCTGTTACTCTTGCTCCTTCCCCTCCTTCCCCTGACGAGTGGGTGAGGACACATCCAAAGAACTCGACAGGAGTCAGTGTTATTACATCTCATACATGAGTAATGTCTTATATTTCATTGGACGGCAAAATCTACAGACAAACATTGCTAATTGCTGCTGAAATCCTGTTTACATGTATGCATTACCTACCGGTACATATTTTTTAAGTGTTGCAATATCAAATAAATTAAATATCGATAACTTCCTGTTACTCTTGTTCCTTACCTTCCTTCCCCTGACGTAAATATTTCAGGGAGTTGTTGACAGAACCAGACTAACTTCATAGATATCTCTCTACCTTCAATCTCTATGCATGAGCTTGTACACAGCATGTACACATAATTATACAAGACTTGTGAAAGATTTTTTTAGTTTGTATGTTGTATTAAAAAACATTCACGTTATTTTGCGTTCATATATTGCATTCACAGTACATTTCTCCCATGTGCATAATTCTACGGGTTTGTGTGAATTTAGCCGAAATCCGTTACTGCGCACTTCTTAGAAATAGCACATTCATGCATACTGGATGCATCCTTTATTGGCTTTTTTGAATAAGCCATACAGCTATCTACATGGACAGTTTCTGAACAGGGTCAATTAATGGCTCAAT
The DNA here is from genome assembly GCA_029964075.1 of Patiria pectinifera. Lineage (NCBI taxonomy): Eukaryota > Metazoa > Echinodermata > Asteroidea > Valvatida > Asterinidae > Patiria > Patiria pectinifera. Next base: position 10,419,447 of record CM057142.1, on the reverse strand, counting down.
GGAACGGAAGCGACCTGTAGCACATTATCAAAGTAAAGCAAGGTTGACAGGCAGCGTGAATTGGGTGGGAAACCATATCATAATGTGTGCTTCAAAGATGGATGAGCTACCGGTATGTTCCGGGGAATGAGAGACACTCTGTCATTATCCATCTGGGTCACGTCCGTCAGATTGGACTTTAACCACAACTCCCTCAGCAGTTTTGCCACGAAATGTTTGAAATCCATCACTGTGTAGGCCCCAGGGATGATTGGGGGGAAATGAAAAATCCTCAAAATAATCGACAGAGGAGTTTGAGTGTCACCAAGGCACCCAGAGCAATGTAGGGTCTGTATCTGCCTTAAGGCACCCCTAACATACAATACCCAATTCTTTGGTTCTAAAACTTTCATATTGGTAGGTAAAACACCTTTACGGTATTAACCTCAGGGATTCCAGATTTTATAAGGGATTCTTTAAAAATCCTGAAATCTGGAAAAATCCTGAAATCAGGAAATATCCTGAAATCAGGAAATATCCTGAAATCAGGAAAAATCCTGAAATCAGGAAAAATCCTGAAATCAGGAAAAATCCTGAAATCAGTAAAAATCCTGAAATCAGGAAAAATCCTGAAATCAGGAAATATCCTGAAATCAGGAAATATCCTGAAATCAGGAAATATCCTGAAATCAGGAAAAATCCTGAAATCAGTAAAAATCCTGAAATCAGGAAATATCAGGAAATCAGGAAATATCCTGAAATCGGGCAAAATCCTGAAATCAGGAAAAATCCTGAAATAAGGAAAAATCCTGAAATCAGGAAAAATCCTGAAATCAGGAAAAATCCTGAAATCAGGAAAAATCCTGAAATCAGGAAATATCCTGACATAAAATCCTGAAATCAGGAAACATCCTGACAAATCTCATCCCTGAGGACCCAGATGGTACATTCTTTCTACTTCAAACTCCCAACGGGTATCAAGACCCTTGCCAAGCAATGTTCTTTCATGCACAAGTGCAACTCAAAGAGAGAGTTTGAGGAGACCACAGGGAGGTACATTCACTCATACGCCTGGAGCTCACATGAAAACACTATGGGTTTGTGCACATTCGGTTTACTTGTGCATACTTCGCAGAGTGAACGCACAAACCAGTGGGGCTCTCGAAAGTGGTAAAAAAGCACCATGTACTGTCATGCATGGAGTCCAAAGCGGCTGGGCTCTACCCTTCCTACATCCTTCAAAATCCTTCCTAACTCCTTCCTACATCCTTCAAAAACCTTCAGAATCCTTCAAAGTCCTTCAAACCTTGAGGTGGATTCAGATGAATCAGTTATGGTTTCCATTAAGCCATAGGTCCCACATACTGGACCATCACATGTTAAAGAACCCACAATATCTACTGTGGAAAAGGAGGGGGTTTTCCCCAATTTTTTTGCTGGTAAGACAATGATGCGCTGATGCACACTTGATCGTATGTGTAATGTGCATGTTACATGCTGCCGAAGTCGTGACATCACTCAGAGGTCAACTCGGAGCAACCATGGTTACCGGTGCATATGCACTGCAGCAGCCCATGTGAACACAATAAACGCAATAGCAGCTGTAAACCCAGGTTTTTCAGTTAACCTGATTCTCCTCTGAGAAGCCAAAATATGTACAACTATGGTTGTAACTGGTGTGGTGACAATCTGCTGAAAAACAGTGAACCATTTTCAGGTACTAATTTGTGAAAATGTTCTATAAAAGTAGGATGTCAAATCGCTGTCTGTGGTCGTGCGTGTGTTAAACATAAGTGGAATGCATCTTTAAGGAATTCTGTTGAACCGTTGTCAAGGAAGTGAGTCTGACCTGTGGAGGTGACGATACACTTCGGCAGCGTTTAAAACCAACTTTCAAAATAACAACAAGTGTTGTGACCATGATGTGAATAGTTTTAAAATGCAACTGACCTGATTCTGGGTCGACAGCTGCACCGCCCTTCAACTGCACCTTCTGAACACCCATGGAGCTAACAGTACTCTTGGCACTTTTCTTGCGGTATTGATTATAACCTAACCACATAGAAACAAAAGACAGCACATTATAAAACTGTTCTCAGTGTTTTCATTGAATAAAGAGAAAATGGACTACAGCATGATTTGACTATGCATGTTGATCTGAATATTCTAGGCCTTCCAAAATGGCACCCTACTGATTACTGCGAGTGATCTCAATGCACTATTCAGTCAGTTTTTAGAGGTCAGAGTCTCAGAAACTACACAGATGACAGTACATCAATATTGTGAGATACCGGTAAATCCCAAGATTTATCCACGGCTACAACCTTATGCCTGACTGCCTCTACTCAGGTAAAAAAATATCCCCTCTAATTTAATTAGAACTAGTGCAAGAATATTCAACATTCTGTAATAAATTGTGTATTAATTTAATTTTGATATACAAAACGAACACATACTTCCCATCCTGACGCCCATATCCTCAAGAGACTCTAGCTGTTTAATTCCTGTCCTGCTTTTGACCTAAAAACAAAAAAATAAATTAATTTTCCTAAAAATATTGTCCTTCTTTAGGTGAAGCCAAACTAAGCCTAACTTTTTACACATGTCATACATGTACTGTAGTTGATTACTGTTCGTAAAGTTTTTGCTTTTAAAATGCCGCCACTGCACTGTAAAAACACAATAAGAGAGAAAAATCTGTTCCCACAAATACAGGAAACTTGTCACATTTTTTCCCCAATATCAGACCACACATGTACATGTACAATTCATAACAGTAATTGTGTAAAACCAGATGTGCCAATTGCGTAGTCAACCATGCTGGACTTTAGGAAAGCCAATACAAAGAGCAACAACAACTGCCTAGCACAGGGTCCCGGGGGGGGGGGGGGGGGGGGGGGGGAATCTGTTCTGATTCTATGGCAAATTCATGAAATCTTTGTCTCACAAATAGCAGGGTTTTAGAACAGTAATGGGGGTTATTCCTCAATTAGGATGTTGTATTATGCACAGTATACCTTGCATTTTGTTCATCAACAGAGGGCTCACTTCAACATTTCATGATTTAAGCCCATCACGCAGTCAGCAATGCTCGCTTAACCCTTTGGTGCACAGATTACATGTATAAGGTTTCTTGGTTGGTCCCTATAGTGACCGCACTGTGCACCCAAGGGGTAAAGACAGCTGAACTGGGTTTGGGGGGGGGGCGGTTTGTCAACAAAAATGAAAAAAATTACACAATTTTTTTTCACTATTTCTGAAAAAGACCCACTTTAGTAGAACTGTTTCACTCTTGAATACATTATTGCGTACTCTGTGATAGTGAGTTTCTGAATGTGAATGCACACAAGCAGGGTGGGTTTTAATTGATTCATTATTTCCCCCTACAGTGCTGTGTGACTGGTGAAATCCACTTGTATTTTCGAGAAATGAAAATGAAAAGGACTTACGTCTGTGCCCCATGTGGCAATGCTGTGTTTAGGAATCAACTCCAAGACGTCGCCACATTTCTCTACTTCAGTGAGGAAGTCCAAGGAAACGACGTGCACTCCACACTTCTTGGCCTCCTGGATGTTCTTGGACATTTTATCGACCTCATCTTCCGAATGCCACAAAAAAAAGAATACAAAGAAGGAAACGAGAGTTATCAATCTAACCATTTGCAGCAAACTTTCTCTTTTGCAGCACATTCACAAGCCCTTCACAAGTCCGGTCACAAGTCCGGTCACAAGTAATTCACCGGTCCAGTCACAGGTAATGGGAAATGGACAAACAAGGGAATGACTGTGTCATAGTTATTAAAATAGGCCATAACTTGACTTAGAACCAGAGAACCTAAGTGACTTGTGATGGACTTGTGAAGGACTTGTGATGGACTTGTGATGGACTTGTGATGGACTTGTGAGGGACTTGTGAGGGACTTGTGATGGACTTGTGATGGACTTGTGATGGACTTGTGAGGGACTTGTGATGGACTTGTGAGGGACTTGTGATGGACTTGTGAAGGACTTGTGAAGGACTTGTGAGGGACTTGTGAGGGACTTGGGATGGACTTGTGAGGGACTTGTGAGGGACTTGTGAGGGACTTGTGATGGACTTGTGAGGGACTTGTGAAGGACATGTGATTGACTTGTGAGGGACTTGTGAAGGACATGTGAGGGACTTGTGAGGGACTTGTGAGGGACTTGTGATGGACTTGGGATGGACTTGTGATGGACTTGGGATGGACTTGGGATGGACTTGGGATGGACTTGTGATGGACTTGTGAGGGACTTGGGATGGACTTGTGATGGACTTGTGAGGAACTTGTGAGGGACTTGTGAAGGACATGTGAGGGACTTGTGAGGGACTTGTGATGGACTTGTGAGGGACTTGTGAAGGACATGTGAGGGACTTGTGAGGGACTTGTGATGGACTTGTGAGGGACTTGTGAGGGACTTGTGAGGGACTTGTGATGGACTTGGGATGGACTTGGGATGGACTTGTGATGGACTTGTGAGGGACTTGTGATGGACTTGTGATGGACTTGTGAGGGACTTGTGAGGGACTTGTGATGGACTTGTGATGGACTTGGGATGGACTTGGGATGGACTTGTGATGGACTTGTGAGGGACTTGTGAGGGACTTGTGATGGACTTGTGAGGGACTTGTGATGGACTTGTGAGGGACTTGTGATGGACTTGTGATGGACTTGTGAGGGACTTGTGAGGGACTTGTGAGGGACTTGTGATGGACTTGGGATGGACTTGTGATGGACTTGTGAGGGACTTGTGATGGACTTTTGAGGGACTTGTGAAGGACTTGTGAGGGACTACACGAAAACTCTGGCTTTTGATACAGTATTTCATGCCCTCAAACATTTACTCCCTGCTAAGAATGGTGCAGCACTTTTCCGACCTTTATTGTTCAAACTTTTAACCGCTGTGTGCTTATTTAAATCTCAAACACTCATAACACTCACCACTCACACTACTCACCTTTTTTGCTAATCACACAGGCTGTGGAGAGGAAGACTTTATCCGAGTATTTCCCTCCAAGTTTCGTAATGATCTTCTTCACGGCAGCGACCGATTTACCCACTTTTCCCGCCATGGCTATCTCCAGATTGAGCAACGGTTTGTCCTTTTGCTTTGCACTGGGGCATGACAAGTAAGAGGATTGTATCAGACCAATGAATACTTTGTTCAACTGTTTGCGTAAGATGCGCCAATGCGTCGGCTCAATACGGGGCCTACTTGAGAATGTAAGTCAATACATGGCATAAAAATAAATGGATACCATTTGGAAACATACAAAAATGAAACTGCCAAATGAGCACGAAATATCCTACTTGATTATAAGTATACATAATAGGATCGAGCATTCTGTGAAATCATTATGACTAGTACGCTGTCACTTTCAAGAAACAGCTTTTTTTTCTTCAAATGCTGCCCAAAATTTACTGAATTTAGTTTAGTATGCAATCGATTACTTATCCATAAATGGGAATTTTTTTCCTGAAAATGGGATCATACCAGAAGAGGTGCAAGTCAAAATGTATTAATGAACATCTCTGAAGGGAGGGTTTTCAATAGAAACCGTACTTTGTGACGAGATAATTGAAAACGCACTTTCACAGTTTTCTTCTCTAAAAAAGTAAACATAATGAGCTGAAATTTCAACAGGTTAGTTACTTAACAACCTGTGTTACAACTGATAATGTAGTAACCAACCGATAACGTATCACCAACCGATAATGTATCACAAATTGACCGATATTGTATCACTAACCGATAATGTACCAAAAAATTGACTGATAGTGTAGTAAAATTTGTATCCGATAATGTATCACGTGTCGACGGATAATGTAACTACAAAATAACTGTATCCGATAATGTATCACCACGGAACGGATACTGTATCAACCGATAATGTATCATAAATCAACCGATAATGTATCATTATTGGGAAAAGGTGTACACAAATGTTTGTTTTGCGTCCGATTATCCCGCCCCACGTTTTGACCAGGGAGGGGGGGGGGGGGGGGGTCTGGGCTAGTTGATCACCACCATCCCCATTATTTTGTATTTAGAGAAAAAGGACTTATTTTGAGTTATTTTTATTTTGGTGATACATTATCGGATACAGTTATTTGGTAGTTACATTATCCGTCGACACGTGATACATTATCGGATACAAATTTTACTACACTATCAGTCAATTTTTGGTACATTATCGGTTAGTGATACAATATCGGTCAATTTGTGATACATTATCGGTTGGTGATACGTTATCGGTTGGTTACTACATTATCAGTTGTAACAACCTGCTTCAACTTTATTGTACAGTTGTTCCTTGCATCAGCAAAAACACATTTTTTTTTTAATTGGTGCTCATCATAGCACATTGTTATAATTTCCACCTCATTCAGGCAATGACTTCTGTACTCAAAAGGTTAATACCCACTCCCACAAAGAACAAATATTAAAATTTCAAAAAGTGATGCAGCATGACAAAAGCCACAAGTAATCCTAAAAAAAAAGGGTGAAAATGGTTTTATAATGACACGAAAAATAGATCTCCATTTTTCCTGTCTTACAAAAAAACAGATAAAAAGTGTATATTAAAGTTATGACATTTGGGGAGGGGGAAAAAGAAAGAAGCTGTAGCTACATTGTAGAATTTTTAAATAACAATGCATTTTTTTGCAAAGATGGGACAATGTCCAAAAAGATTAAACCGTCAACGAGAGAAAGTAAACTTACGTTCCTGAAGGCCCTGCTTCACCTTCTTCTTTAGGAAAGATCCGTTTGCCGCCATTGTAAGCTTTAAACTTGAATGACGCACTTTTGGGGAGGAAATAAAACAAAACAAAACAAAAATCACATCAAATTTGTTACAAAAAATTCAAACATCACTCCAGATGTATTTTCATTGAACATGGGCTAAGTGTAGGAGGCTCATGTGTATCTCCACTTTTTTTAATTTTATTTCTCCTTTTATTTGATGGATAGAAGCACTGAAATGGGGAGAAGCTAAAAGCGAAAGACAAAATAGTTTCCTCAAACATGTTCACTTTGTTCTTCAAGCTGGTGAGCCGTTTTGTCCAAGTACATCTACATCCTGTTCCTAGACAAGCAACATCTAAGATGAAATTACAGTAAGAAATCGACAATTTAAGACATTTGTCCAGACAAAAGAGACTATGCTCAGACAAATTTATATATTTTAATACATGACTATATTTCAATGCTTGTAATGGTTGCAAATGACCTACACCCTAATGATGTAAGGGCGCTGAAATGATTTTTCACTCATAGTGCACAGTATGAGGAAACTTTCAAATGCAGGGTATATACATTTTTTCAACGTCTATTTTGTGTGACGTGAGTTAACAATAACAAAGTTATTGCCAAACCAATGTTAGTTTATTTTGTTGGCTTTTTTTGGTAGTTTATTCATTCAACTTTATGGGATCTTCTCAATGCTAGGACTTTACAGGGTACAGAGTTGACAGAAGACCCCCTTTAACCATAACCCCCTAGAGTGATTTACTAGGAACCTTCCTCAGCGAGGCAAATTCCAACACCATATAGCAAACTGTACACCCAAACTGTTGGACTCTGATTATTGGTGGTATGCCTGACCCCATGTAAAGCATAATCAGTTTAGTAGTGCAGTACTCATCCTAACAGATTCCAACAAACCCTGGTGTTGGAGTTTGGCTGGATTGGGATTGTTAGGGTTCAACGTAACATGAGAATTGCCCTCTAGTGCTAATACACCACATGTATGGAAGAACAGTTTTTCTTATGATCTCTTTATTTCAACAGAATATTTAAAAAAAGAATGAAGGTCAAGACTTACAGGTATTCGTCACTCTCTGCCAAGTCCTCAGGAATGACCAGTTTTTTCCTCTGCACATCCTGTGTATATACGGTACACTTGGTCCAGGCGGACATGTTACCTTGGCAATGGTAGCCGCCGTTGGCCAAGGCAAACTGACCGTTGCTGCATTCTGTGCACGGCTTTAACGGGCCAAAGGTCATACAGTCAGCGGCTCTGTCAAGAATCTAATGACAAAGTGAACAATAAAGGGACGGTCACAACTTCTGCGTGCCATTGGACAATTTCTGAGAAGAGGCACAGTGGGCATCATTTTGAATATTTTTTGTTTTTTTGAATTTTCAAAACTAACTTGGTGCACTACAATAATATTTTGTTCAAAGCCGAACACAGATAATTGACCAGAGCAGGGTTTGAACCTGCGACTTCTGGATTGCCGTCTTTGAAAAAAGACATTGACAAAATTGATAAACCGCCAACGTAGGGCTCGATAGCTCAGTTCGTAGATTACTGGAGCGGCAATCCAGAGGGTGGAGTTTCAAACCCCGCTCCAGTCAATGTCTTTGTTCAATTTTGAAAAACAAAATATTTTGAGATGGAAAGCTCAAAGGGTGTACACAGTGTACAGGTTCAATATACAAATATTGACCACTTCGAGTGGTGTACTAACTCTAGCCTGGAAAGGTGGTACCGGTACATGGGTCTTTCCGAGGCGAAGCCAAAAGACAACTTGAAATGTTCCATGGTTCATCAAAGGAGGCTAGTGTTCCTGGACCAAGTTAAATCTGTATCTGTCTGTCTGTCTGTATCTGTGTATCTGTATGGCTACGTTGCAGAAACCTATTCAGGCATTATCGCAACGGAGTACTGAGGTACTCAAGGCACTGGGAGTTATGTCTATTGCTAGATGAATGAAGTACATGAGAGATAATGAGACCCATTATGTGGCACCAGGGTTTACAAGGTGCTGCGGCCACTGCCAGAAACACCGGGGCGAACCCTTTCTCTTAGCGACAAGTGTTACTGGGTTCTTTAATGTGCATTACACAACACACGGGACCTACGGCTTTACGTCCCATCCGAAGGACGAAGCAATAGTGGTAAAGTGCCTTGCTCGAGAGCACAAGCACCATGTTCCCACGGTCAGGATTCGAACCCGTGTACCACAGCACACGAGTCGAACACTGTAACCATTGGACCACAGCACCCCACTTTAAGCTGTCAATATCCCAATCAGCAGCCCATCAAATTCCCAATCGGCACATGCAATCTAATATTCGCGTTTCGAATATTCAAATATTCAATCTAATTCAAGTCCAAATAATTGAACACTAAATTATTCAAACCAAGCAGGGTAGTGACAGCACTACTTGATTAGGAATTCCTACCTTACTTTCACCGGTTGGTATAGCCTGATCGTTGGCTGCCAGAAGCTCCTTGAGGAAAGACTGGGAAACATTCTGTCGCAGTTCATCCCTGATTTTCCAGATAAAATTACTCTGTGCCTAAACGGTCGAAAGAGCCAAGAGGAAAGTGAAACAAGAGTCAGATAAAATGGTGTGAATCTCCAAGATCATTCCGAAAGGAGGAATCTGGAAGATTTTGCAAGACTGAGGAGGGTAGAGCCCAGCCACTATTACTTTACATAGGCCTTGATACTGCATGAAACATTACGTACAAAATCTCAGAATCTCAGAAGGTTTACTGGACATTGCCACTAGGTATCATCATCCAGTTTGAAAAGAGAGTACTTGGCGAAGTTGAAAGGATTTGGGAAAATTTTCTAGCCAAAATGCCTATGGGTAAAGGTTAATAAAGTGTGCCCTTCGGAGTGTAAACGGCAAAGGTCGATATTAGACACCCCCAAAAAAAGAAATATTTGTGTTTACAGTAAAAATCCAACCAACCAGTATTTTTAAGGCCAAATGTTCAACCTCAAACTTTTCATTGCCACATTTACGAAAGCTTTTAAATAAAATATATTTTGAAAAGAAAAGGTCGTCTCTGTGCAAGTTTTTTTTGTGTTATTCGTTAACCCTCCTATGCAAATATACATTCTGTGCTAAGTTGTTCTTTCAGTCGAAATCAATCGAGTGACTGTCAGTTTAGAGCTATATAAAGCAGAATTGACTGGTCATGACTGTTTATGTAACTTGATACAGCTATGCTTTGACTGGGGGTAATTGATAAGCCACTTGTGCCCACAACTTGCCTGCTATTGCCTTTTGATTGAATTTGACTAGTCACAGTGATTGCTTGAAATATGATCCGACTGTTAGTGACCAGCCTGTGTAAAAGGCATGACAGGGAAACAGGGTTGATTTTTGACTGTCTGTGACTGTTCAGACAGCAGGACGGTTGATTAAACTTTTAAACAGGTTAATTAAACAGACTACCGTTAAAGTAAACAAAGTAATTATAAAAGACTGATAGAAAAACACACAAATTATAAAATAAAAATATTTTCTTAACATTATCATTTCATGGTCATGCATTGAACAAACAGCGGCCACTTTGTTGAGCCATTGATCTCTTCAATGTTCAGATTCCTCAAATACCAAACACTGCTCAGTGAATAGTTGGCCAAGCTAATCACCAGTGCCAGCAAGAATCTGCCAGGTTATCAATTAAACTTTGACGGTAAATATTGTATTGTTGATAAAGAATTCTTTAATTTCGGAAAACTTTAAAAGAAGTTTGATAAACTGCTGTTTGTGCTGGTACATTGCAATCAGAAGTACTAGGCTATCAGCTTCAGTCCAAAAATTGGGCCACCGGTATCAAATAATCGAAAGGAGCAATGCTCATTGCGTTGGGTTTTTTTGCAAGTTAAGCACATCTAGAGTTGCAAAATGTGTAATAGCCTTGCAGTGCAAGCGGTGGCAGATTTTTTGGTGTTATCCCTTCTAATTTTTTTTTTTTTTTCAAAATGGCCACCAATATGCTTGTTACCGGATTAATTATATGTGGTAACAAGCATGTTTTCGCCGCCATGTTGTTTTTTTAAAGTGATAGCACCCAAAAAGCTGCCACCGCTGCAATGCTATTACATATTTTCCAACTACAGGGGTGCATACCTTGCCAAAAATCACAACGAACATTATTTCCCTCATTTGATACTGACCAAACCCCCAGGCTGATGGCCTATACTTTTAATTTCGTCTGATGAACTCATCTGCATGTGGCTATTGGTAATTTGTAATCAAACCTCACCTTGAGTTTTTCTTTTTCCTCGTCCACCACTTTAGGTTTTTTAGCATCAGGTTCATCGACGGATTGTTTAGCCTTTCGCTTTCTGTGTGAATCGTAAAAAAAATCGTCACCTTGGGAACAGTGACATATTAGACATTTTTATACACAGCAACAACTGAATCTGAAAATCCAAAATGTATTCAGTGTAGAGAAAACTCAAAATACTTTCCGTTAAAAAAGATGTAATATTTCCCACCAGTCGGTGAAACAAATCAAACTGACGCTGGAATGATATTTTATGAATGTTTCTCTTCCAAACAAACTAAACATAATAGGTAGAGTTGGTTGCAGTCATCCTAAAAAATTTCAGGTTTTTATTAGAAGCATTTGTAGCCATTGTAGGCACTGTAGCCTTTTCAGAGAAATGGGTGGCAAAATTGATGAATTCGACATTAACCCTAACCCCCTAGGCTCTTTTTGCTAAGAACCATCCTCAATCCTCCAAAATTTTGCAACTCCGCCTAAATTTTTCAAAATTGTCAGACAGTCCTGCCTCAAAATGCATTCATCGTCAATCCTCCAAAATCCTCCTCATCCCAAAATGTTGCACTCGTGTATAAATGCAGGATAACCAACGCCAAATCCTTCAAAATCATCAGACAGTCCTGCCTCAAAATGCATTCATCCTCAATCCTCCAAAATCCTCATGTGCTTCAATCACCATTCATCCTCAATCCTCCAAAATCCTCCTATGCTTCAATCACCATTCATCCTCAATCCTCCAAAATCCTCATGTGCTTCAATCACCATTCATCCTCAATCCTCCAAAATCCTCCTATGCTTCAATCACCATTCATCCTCAGTCCTCCAAAATCCTCATGTGATTCAATCACCATTCATCCTCAATCCTCCAAAATCCTCATGTGCTTCAATCACCATTCATCCTCAATCCTCCAGAATCCTCATTTGATTCAATCACCATTCATCCTCAATCCTCTACATGTAGAATCCTCCAAAACCGCCAGGAGGATTTTGGAGGAGTGAGGTGGGTTAGGGTTAATGGCCGGAACACTGGCTAAGGCAAAAAAAAACTAGTTCTGCTTCCGATTACATGGCATTCGAAAATAGGGTAGGTAGGTAGGGAATTTTTTTTTTCGGCCAATTTTTTTTTGTGTACGATCATATGGAGGCGTCTACGTGTAGTCAAGGGTAAAAGGTAGAAATTGATGGTTTGGGTGTTTTTTTTCTTCTAATTTTTTCCATAAAAAAATTAAAGGAGGGGCTGTCAGAATAGGGTAGGTAGGGAAACCAGAAGCAGAACTATTTTTTCTTTTTTTTACTAAGTAAAATGCTTAGTAAAACGACATACGCTGGGAACTTCTCTGTCAAAGTTTTCCGATCTTTCGGCTTCAGCTGTTTGAATCCAGTGATCATCTCCACAGCATAGGCGTCCTTCCACTCAACCTCAGCAAAGTTTTCTGGCACAAGAAAGCAGTTGAGATGGTACCAACTAGTCCCTCTATAGGTGTCACCTCCAGGCGTCTCACTAGAGTAGCCAACACCGACGCGTACCTCATCCTGAAATATGAATGCAAAAAGAACACAGTCAAGTCACGACTCCCTTAGGGGCCGTTCACAATTATCAACATTTTCACGAGCGTACAAACCGTACGCTGGGGGGAGGGGGTTAATGGCCGTCGTACGCTTTTCTTTTCTTTTTTAAATGTCGATATGTTTTCTCGCCCGTTAATGCCCGCCTAACGCTTTTATTATTTTTAATCGCATTGTATCCCATGAATGCATTGTGTACAGCATGCGCGGCATTGTCCAACACACGTACATGAAAATGTACTGTATGTACATGTACATGTACATGTATAGTACAAAAACTTGATCACATGCAAGTGTCTATATATAGACTTGTGTGAAAAAAAATCAACATTTTTTTCGTACACTTTTAGGGGGGAGGGGGGGTCTTGAAAAAGTGTACTCTTTGTACACTTGTGAAAATGTTGATAATTGTGAACGGCCCCTTAATTAATCTGGAAAGACTCACACAAAAAATACACAAACGCATACTGATAGGCATTACTGAATACATGTAGGTGTGGGTAGGCATTACATTCACTGTGTGGACTTGCGAACAAAAGAGGTCCACATAAACCAGGTAGAGGCGACGTTGTGTGGACTTGGGCAAGTCCACACAGTGTTTCCCCACTTCTGGAAAACAGGTTTAGAGGCATTTTGGGGTTAGGTTTATCTGTGGCAAAATGAAAAGAAAAACTCAAGGGGAACATAGAAAAAAAAGTGGGTTGAAAGAGTTTTCACAGTTTGAGAAAAATGATTTTTTTTTTTTCACTGTTTTTTCTTAACTACACGAAACCAAAGGAATGTCCACACTTGGTATGTAACGTAAACATGTGTGTGTTTTTCAGGTAATTTTAGAACAATTGCAATGTTGGTAGGGTTACTAGGGTACAAGCTGAACACAGCAAACCCGGAGGTTACATGTGTTTCTTACTGCATGCATTTGGCGCAGCAGGGCACATCACCCCTTCAACAGCCAAATTATAACTTATAACCACCGCATGCGAAGGCTCTCCATCAGAACTCGTTGGCACTTGGACTCTTCAGGAATTATTGTATTCCTAACTGAACGCAAAAGCGTTTTTGTGCACATTTTTGTCGGCAATTTATCAATAAGAAGTCCTGTTTACCTTTCAGATTATGTTTGTATGTGCAAAGAAAGCTTTGGGTAATAATACCCAAGCCATTTTCAGCCTGTTATTTGGTAACAATAACAACAAATAAAACAACAAGAGACATATCAGCATAGATTATGGAAATGTTCTGCACGGACAAAAAAACAAATATATAAATGAATAAATAAATATCTAAATAAGAACAGACACTAATTCAAAGTAAGTTTTTTAACTAACTTGTTGGCACTTTTGTGAGGCATCCGCAACTTACAAATCTGTAAGCTTTTCTTTTACCCTGAGAGGCAAACCTGTACTTGCAGGACAACGTGCCAGATCTGATGATCCAACAAAATGGACACACAAGTAATTACCTTGTCAATTTTGCTATGACATTTTAATCCATGACAGCTGCTTCTGTTGGACCTGGCGTACTCCACGGTAAAGTCTTCCAGAGTACCCACTGAGGTAAATTTGTCCTTTGTGGTCCCGCCGGTACTAATACAACCCCTGATCTTCTCTTGATCATCCCAGCGCAGGGCGTCAAAGTGGGCTACAACCAGGCAGGAAAATAGCAATAACAATTTTGTTAGAGCATATTAAGGCCTTTTCACACAGGAGCCTTTCAACCCGGGTTGAATTCACCCCTGGGCGAACCGAGTGCCTTGCTGCCCTGTGTTGATTTTTTTATTTTTCAACCCCGCATCGTTTCACACTTGTTTCATGCAAACCGAGCTTATTTCGCTCGGGAACTACTGTTTTGAATCTTGGCGAGAGTTTTAACCCCAGTTGAAAATCTCAACCCTGGTCTGGAGCAGGGTTGTGTTCAAACCGGTATGAAATCAATCTCAGGGTTGGTGCATTTTCAAGTGTGAAACGTTGCATGTTTTCAACCCTACATCAACCCCGTGATTTGTCTTGTGTGAAAAGGCCTATATGTGCATAAAGTCTCTGTGGCTAAAAACTTTATGTCTTGAGCTGTGATTTGAATTTTGAAATGTCCTCTTCATGGAAGAGCTGGTTTATACATGATTAGGTACTTTGTTTCAATGGTCTAGTGCTACAAATTAGACTAAGGCAAAAAAAAAGGGCTCTGGTTTCTGGTCTGCACGCGCGTAGCCGTAGCCATGCGCATCGGCAAAATTAAAAAGGCTTTTTTTTTAATGTAAGATGATGTCTCAAAACCCCCAAACTCACTGGTTTGACTGGAATGCAGTCTAATTATACATGTTATAGGCCTAGGCCCTAGTATGGGCTTACCTATATCACCAGTAGATTTCACCGCGCCTTTCACCACCTTCCAGAAACAGTCAAAGTGATACCAGTTGGGCTGCATGCCATCGAAAAATGGCGACTACAAATATATTGAAAAGAAAACAAAACTTTGTCTGGTTATAAGCCCGATGTCCAATTTCCGGACAAAAACTCTGGACCCCTGGCCCCTGGGCCTGGGAAAGAATGTTGCAACCTGACGCTGCTTTTTTCTTCATATATCATCTCAATCAAGGTCAGTCATTGCCAAAAAAAATAATAAGACATGAATCTGGGACTGAAAAAACATTTCAAATTTTGTTAGGAAATATTACTTGGCAAATTTTCTTCCTTAGACTTTGTACACAATTAACCGCTGACATGGCTGAAGTGGCGTCAGGTCTCAACATTCTTTTCAGGGCCTGGATGTTTCCTGCTTCCACTAGTTCCAGTTCCATGATTTAACTTTCACAAGATCTGCACAGAATGTTCATTGCGGTGATCAGAACCAATTAGGCCCCCTAGGCCTAAACTGAATTAGTTTGGGAGTAATTGCAGAATACCGGCCACGCCACTCGGATCGTAAATACACCCCTAAATTCTCTGGCTACGAATACGAGGTTGGAATATCACTGGAAAAGAAACAATTCAAGTCCATTGCCAGTTAGTTTGAAGTTCACCAACAAATTAATAAGTTAGTTGCGAATGCGAGATTATAAAGTTAAAGTGCGCCACGAACTTGACGAAGCCATGGAATATGGTTAACGTGGTTGACCGTAAAATACAGTGGACGACCGTGGGATTTGACACTTTCGCGGGATAAATCAGACGTCATTTTCTCACCTGCACCATTTTTGCCATTCGCAGCCTGTCTTTGGCAATCAACCCTTTACACTTTTTGCAGCTGGCTCTGTTACTTTTGGCATACTCGGACCGAAATGGGTAATTCCTTCCGTTTTCTTGTGCCATGACGGCAATGTTTTGATTTCAACTCTTAGACGGCCCTTCGACAAAATCATGTCACATGTGACAACTGTACATGTACTGCATGCAGTACACACTGCGAAATGTGCCGCGAAACTGTTTATTCAAAACGTACAGATCGTGTCAGATTGTACCATTATTATTTCCGGGTGTGCATAAATTTTACACACGGTACAAAGGTCATGATCCATTGCTAAATTCCTATTTTTGAATTTCTAGGCGGCGTGTCTTCAAGTCACGTCATTCGTGACACAGACAAAATTATACGCGTTTTGGACTTCATGGGTAACACTAATTCCGTTTGTATCCTGATTCACACTACTTACTTGGCCCATTTGCCCATGGAGCTAAAGACCTACTCCCATTATTTTTTTATTTTTTTTAAAACACATATCTACCACTGCCAGCTATAGCTGCACGATACAATTGTGGATGTAAAACTTGGCGAACACATGGATGAATAACAGCGATGTGCACACTCGTTCAGACATGGGCACCTCAAACATAAACAGAAGATTAAGAATTTTTTTTTTAAATTCGGAGTTCCCATACCTGCACCATTAAAGCCAGTCGGAGATCATCTTTGCATATCATTTCCCCGCAGTCTTTGCATTTAGATCTGTTACTCTTGGCATACTCAGCAGCGAAGGGGAGTTTTGCCTTCGACTCCGCCATTTCAAATTTATTTCAGAAATTTCAGTGTTAAATGTCGACGAACGGAACGTGACGGTGACGGAGGATTTCACTGCGTTCACAATATGATATATGAGTGGTCAACAAAAACAACACTACTCGTATACCCCCGCGGTGAAACAAACATGTATGAACATGTGAGGGGAAAGTCGTATAGTTGCAGCGCTAGCATAATGCAGCAATGCTGTGAACTTCAACCTGTGTCGTTTACGCGTGCAGTTCATCGGCACGTTGCAAGCACACGATATACACTGTAATAGCAGGCCGGCTGGTGATTCATTATCATTTCTCTTTTCAATGTCACTGGCATTGGATCGAGACTAGACTAGACACGCGCGCACGATGTCGATCCTAGAAATTATTTGGCTACGGCCGGCAGTTACGCACGTTCCTATGGGAAGTGGCTTTAGCCGCGTCCGTAGGCGCAGGTGTAATTGCAAGCTGTAGCCAAGCAAGGTGGAAGCGCTTAAACGTGTGGAGTGGATTTGTTTACAAGTTAGACTTGAAACCCAGTCTGACTATTGTCCACAATCAGTGGACGAACTGCATGCATGCTCGTCGTGCCAAGCCCATACAGCTCACAGCCGTGTGGTTGCGAACGCCAAAAGCGTGCCGGTTGTTAAGGAAAGCCCTGTAACGCACAGAGCATTGAAATTCGTGAACCCAAAAAATGGCCTTTTGAACGTTGTGTTTCTCAGAAAATATGCTCAGTATGATTGAAATGTTAAATTACAACGGAAGAAGACATTCTAAACTTCATGTCAGTGAAAAAAATCGCCGTCATCAATGCCAAAACGTGAGTACTGGTTACTGGTAAAGCCGACCTTCATTAAGTCTGGAAGAAATCGTTCGCAAACTTCCCCAAATCTATGTATTTTTTAGGAATCTACTCAAGTTGTTATTTCACGAGTAGTTGATCACTTATACCATCTAAGTATATTCAGAATTTTAGCTTAATCTGTTGTTGCAAACCTTGTGTTACACCTTGAACTATCTCAGCCAAGCAACTAGACAAAATCCGCGTTGTAATTGGTTAACCTTTCAGCGCTCTTCTTATTGGCATAAAAACTATGAATAATTCAACAAAATCAAGTTGAAAAAAGCCTCGTGGCTTCGCCACTCGTGCGTGCTGACTTAATCTTTGCTCCAATCGCTTCGTGTTTTCGCAGCTCCGCCTCTCTAAACCAATTAACCTAAGGCTAACCAAACCCACGTGCATGGTTTTCAGCAAGCGCTTTGGTTGACCGATTTCGGTCCGGCAACACAATGACGAAGTGCATATTAGCATATTCATTAGCGTCACTCGGCGTGACTTGGCGTGGGTCCAATGGAAGCCGGCAAAAAGAGCGATATGTATTAATTAATAACTCGTGAAGGAGGCTTTTATGCAAATTTTTAATGCACACCATAATGGATAGGAACCTTATTAATATTCGTGAGGCTTGAAAAGATTGACAGATAGTGCAAACATCAGTATTACATTTTTTCAAAATGCACTCAGACAGGCCTATTTTTCCAAGTAATGAACATATCCCAACGATTTTTAGCACATACTTGGATCATGACATGTATAAGGGAAATAAACCCTGAAAGTTGCAAGAAGATACGGTCTTCCAAACGGGAGAAATTAATTTTCAAAAATTTCGCCCGCCAACGTGAACATGTCTGTGTGCGTGTAGTTTCATTCAAAACTACAAAGTGTTACGTAACCTTTAGAAATCGCCCTTCGCAACCACACGGCTGCATATAAATGCACGACCCCTATCAAATCGAGGTCGGTGAAAACCATGAACCGTTCGTAAGTCTAACTGCCGGTTCCCAGACCAAAAGATTCTGACTATAAAAACTGTAGACGCATGGGCGTCGGGGAATTGTCAGGTCAGGGAACCAGACTACGTTTTATATAGCCCCGTTAGCCTATTTGAGTGCAGACCAGTTCATAAAATAATAGACTTCCATAGACCTCGTTGATAATTACGCGCACTTCCAAAAAATATTTAAAACACTCACAACTCTCCAAGGTGTTAGAGACACACATCAAATACGTATAGTTCCCGTGTCACTTTCTCGTATCACGTATAAAAAGAATGCGCGGAGTGATGACGTCACACGTAAAACCCATAGGGATACGTGATACGGGCGCAAATTTCAACCTGCCGAAACTGCTTCTCGTAATGAGGATATCTTACGATCTGATTTTCTGGTAGATGTTATGTTCTTCATTCTGCATAATGTGCAAGGACTATGACAACATTTCGACAGTTGAGCGATACCAAGAAGTAGGCCTAGGCCTTCCCCATTGCAGTTCAGATTTTAGCGCGCGCGCAGTGCTGTCCGTGTTGTTTCGTGTTTCATCCCGATACTAGATTTGTCTGGGATGTTAGTGCTATTTAAGTGATACAGTTTTCGGATGTCACGCCGCAACAAATTGATTCAGTTTGTATCTCGGATACCGCATATTAAAGGCATGGGCAGGCACCAGACTATTCCATACCTAATTTTCATGAGTTTTGAAAATGCAAATTTCAAAGTGAGCAGATGAGAGCGTA
This sequence comes from Patiria pectinifera, assembly GCA_029964075.1. Classification (NCBI taxonomy): domain Eukaryota; kingdom Metazoa; phylum Echinodermata; class Asteroidea; order Valvatida; family Asterinidae; genus Patiria; species Patiria pectinifera. The sequence goes on along the minus strand of CM057142.1, from coordinate 10,400,276 downwards.
TACTGCTAGATACCAGACATTGAAACGCACCTGTATGTTGTATTGTCTTGTAGAGTCGGTTGGTGATTTCAGGGAGGTGTATATGTGTTAATTAGCTTTCTCAAGGTGGTGTAGTCTGGTTCCCTAACCTGGCAATGCCATGGAATCTCTTAAAATATAGCTCATTAGTTGTTCGAAATGAAGTCATCGTACGCCTTATTATTTATTGTTTGAAAATTGAAATTGCTAAAATTATTTTTCGTATAGGCCTATACATTTCATTTGTATATAAGTGTTGTTTATGGTTCCCAGGATCGAGAATCCATTTTTTTTTCGGGGCCCTTAAGCGGGTCCCGAACCCAACGCCTATAACTCAGAATACCGATAGCTGATTCAATGACTCCAACCTCGAAAACAATGTACAAATAATTATCTTTTGCTAAAAAAAATATTAGTTAAAACATGGAGGAAAGTGGTAAGAAATTGCTTCAGATCACACCACAGAGCATCTAGAATCCAATTTTTTTCGGGGCCCTTAACCACACGCCGTAAGGGCTTCGCGCTTCGCATCACTTCTGATCAAGGTATTCCCCCCCCCCCACACTTTTGAGAAGCGATTGACGCCCCTGCAAGAACCTACCCTCGTTTGGCGTCATTTTGTGTAAATGTGAACTTCAATTAATTGAAATTCCATTTTTCATGACTTATACATAATTCGTCCATTTTCACGGAAAATCCGACCTGTCGAAAGCATATCTGAGTCTCACCTGATATGTATTCCTAAACGGACTTCGCATTGAACACACTTACCGTTTGCAGCATTTGTTTATGTTGCACGTCGCATGCGCAGTGGATTTGAGCCATGCTTGTGTTCAAAATAAAGCCTGCCCTCACGAACTCCAGGGCACGCATTAAATAGTTACCGCGTGCTCGCCATAAAATAAGAATAGCGCCCTCTAAAATTGTCGAAGAAAAAAAAATAGGAAAGTCATTCACTAAAATACGGAAAGAAGCCTAAACTCGTTCACTTAGTACTGAAAGTGCGTTAGACAATTTGTGTTGATGTGAGCCTTGTGGTGCAGGTTGGTTGACAAGATTACTGGCTGGCTCGCTCATCTTTCTGGCTGGCTGGCTGACTCCCCGACTGGTGGGCTGTTGGGGTGGATGGCTGTCTGTCTGTCTGTCAGTCTGTCTGTCTGTCTGTCGGGCTGGTGTGGTGGCTTGCTGTCTGGTTGTCTGGCTGGCTTACTGTATGGTTAGCTGACTGGTTGTCTGGCATGTTTGGCTGGCTGGTTTGGCTTGTTTGCTGGCTGGTCGGTTGGGTGGTTGGCTGGCTGGCTCGCCGATTGGCTGGCTTGCTGCCTGGCTGGCTGTATTGTTCTCTGGCTGGCTGGCTGGTGGCCCGTTGGCTATCTGGCTGGCTGGCTCGCCGATTGGCTGGCTTCCTGGCTGGTTGTATGGTTCTCTGGCTGGTTGGCTAGCTGGCTGGCCAGTTGACACGATCAACTCTGGTTATCAACACGGTTAGCTGAATGTAGCAGCTATAGCTAATTTTTCCGTCAGAAATCGGGACCCAAATGATACCCATGAGAACCGTTTCCCCTTTATTCAGAAAAAGAAAAGAAAAAGCATGCGAAGCCCCTGTAACTTAACCAATCCGAATATTCACATTTCGGAACCACTCAATGTGCATCATTGCGATCACATTTCGCCCGCACTTCCACCGATCACACGAGCTCGTACTACGGAAATCCCTGTCCTTCAGATCCATCAACATCAAACAAAAAATAATGGGGCATTACTTTTGAAAGCTTTTATCGTCATCACTGCCCCAACTGATGTGCTTTTAACTTAAACAGAACACGAGAACGATTTAGTTTTTTAGCTGATCGTGGCAACAACATGGCAGAAGATCTCGCTTTTTATTCAATGCCTCGTTTGTGATAATAGATGAATATTATAATTACTTATTTTCACGAGCCACTGTATTTTACGTTTCGGTTCCGTAATTCTGACGTTTTTGACATTTGTGCGGGTATAACATCGCTGTGTACTCTTGTCAATTACTCAAAGGATACTCGGAATACCGACGTTGCTTATGCGATATTTTCGTGTCGGCATCATTATGACAGATAGGTTTGGGTTTTGTATCGGCTCTTTTTTTGTACAAATCGCGTTGGTTTGCACATGGTTTGAGGGTCTCGTTTATTACAGACATGGAGTGTTGATGCGTGTGAGTGAGTAGGCGTTCCCATAGTGCTTCATCTGTGCGGTGGTTGCAGCTGTTGTGAAGCACGGCTGCGGGAGTATCCAGGAGAACAGACGTACGGTAGGCCTATACACAGTAACCATCAGGATTCAAGTCCGTCATGGTAACGGTGTTGGTCGACTGAACGAACGTGCCAGCAATGCTAATTAAAGGACAGATTGCCGCATGGTGCATGTTTGCTCTCTGATTGCTGAGCAGGTGATATTCCGTACCCACGATCCAGCCGGTGTCACCACTCTTTTTAGATGCCTGGGATCACCTTGCCTTTACATTGGTATAGACAACTGTGCACTCACGGAGAAATAGCTTCAGGGTATTGAAGGTAGCTGTCATCATCTCTCCGAGCCTACACAAGCTTCTTTTTTCCCCTTTACTTATAGGTCACTGCCATTGTTACGAGAAACATCGCCAGGGCTGAGGAAGCTGAGATAGAATTAATGATAATATACCCTGTCGCGGAGCACCTTCATCATCCAATATTTTCTTGTCGTTTTCAATCCGATTTGACAATCATCGGATTTGGATCGGTGAATCTAGGAGGGGTGCGCTAGTGGAGGAGTTCCAGTACAGGACATTATGTGTTTACTATCTTGCTGCCCAATGATGGGCTGGCGTTAGGCTTGCAATCCAGCAGATCATTACGAATGGTGGATCACAATCCGATCAGAGCAGCATCTCTAGGGAAAATTCGGTTGAGGAACAAGGAGAGCTTTTTTACGCTCCGTTCTGGTATCTCTCTGATTTTATACAGCTGTGCAACGAAATACACGTCAGTGGAGGAACAAGCATCTCTTCGGTAGTAGGCTTTTTGCTCATCGTCAGCCTTCTGAAAACATCGCATTGATTAGCTGTCTTGGGCGACAACTATAACACATTACAGCAGCCTTGACAAGCTGTATACACGCACCACTGCTGGGATATCAGCATCTCGAGCCGGGACATCACCGACAAGAGTTCGACGGTCAAAAAAAGTACAGGGGAGCATTCTGTAAATAACTGTTGAGGACGATATTTTTTTCCCTGAAGATACTTATGATGGAAGTGCACGCGAGTGCATCATTGCTGTTGTGGTCGCCATATCGCGTACCATGCAAGTAGACGACCCGTTCATAAACGGTTTTCGTACCCGTCCGTCAACCCACCTGAGTGTGACTCCCAGCCAATCAAACCCGTCAAGTCCTCCGTCGTCTTCCCAGCACCACAACACGGTTCCTAAACCCGACGTCCCGGGCTTGTTCGATAAGATGGAGTGTCTCCAAAAGGTAGGTTAGACCAAGTCCCTGAATAGTTCAATCTTGGCACTGATTCATAGTCACACATTACAAGTGTTAAGAAAAAAGAAGACCAAAATCATGGTGACAGACTTAAATTATTCTGTAAAGGCTGATCCCATTTTCGACATTTTTTTGGTTAAGGGGCTTTTGCTCCTTCGCATCTCTCTTAATGAAATTCGTGTATTAGATTATAAGCGAAGGGACCGCCTCTGGCAATACGGCACGTACAGTGGTTGTCTGACATTAATTTTAAACACGAACGAGAAAATGATTTAAAATGTGTACGGTTAAAATGTTATTTTCGAGTTTTACTCTAGGCCTATGAAATTGATTTTGTATTTAATTGCTATAAAATCGAATATGCCCAAAATGCATATGTTTCGCCGCGGTGTACAAGCATTACACTGTGTGGACTTCCAAACAAAAGAGGTCCACATAAACCAGGTAGCAGCGATGTTAAGAGGCATTTTGGAGTTAAATGTGGCAAAATTAAGAGAAACACTAAAGGGAATCATAGAAAAAAACATTGGGTTGAAAGAGTTTTCACAGTGTGTGTAGACGAAAAAAAAACAAATAGCTTCCAAATGTCAACACTCGTAATCGTTCTATGCGTTTCCGTTCTTGGTAGAAAATACACACTGTTTTTTATTGGGGGGGGGGCGAAGGGGGGGGCGCATTCCCCGCACCTAGCTATCCCTTGAGGTACATATCTAATGCCGGAAAATCGAATGGGAAAACATTGGTACATCAAAATTGAGATACATGTATCACTACTTTAATGTCCCCGCTGTCACTCGCCTCTTTTGTCCGTTTGTTTTTCGCCTGCTGAGACAATGACGGCAAATAATGCAATGGATGCAGGTGCATCGGCACTGTCGTTCTATAAGTGGAATTGATGGAGAGCGGAAGTAGGCTGAGGATTCTGAGCGAGCCATAACGCCTTTGACGGCCGGCTATGAGTGCTCGGTTGCCCCGTGACTGGCGGTGTGGCTGCACGCCGATTTTAATAGTCAAATAATGATTGGAAGGTTAAAGTTCCCTCCCATCCACGTCAAAACCACAAATGAACTGCCGAAGATTTTTTTTTTGTATTTAGACAATCTGGAGGATAGCGGGAGCTCATCATTATTTTGTGGTTATGTAATGATGTACATGTACATTTCAGTAAATCATACACTTGCTGTCAGTGGCGTATCCAGTGGGGGGCAGGGGGGGGGGCACTTTGCCCCCCTGCCCCCCGGCGGATTTGTTTTGATAATTTTTTGTCAGCAATGATTTGAAGTGTTTTTAGAGTTTTTCTGACATCAATCCCACCAAAGAAAACCCGCTCAACAACCATTAAAATGCGCCGTGAAATTGTCCATATAATAATATAGTATACTATATAATAATGGTAAGTTTTGAAGAGCGCCCCCATTTGGAAGATGGGTACCAGGCCCCCCACCTCGGTTTTTGATTTTACGGAGGGCAAGTGTCCGGAGAAAAAAACATGTCTACATTTCGGCGCGGATGCGCGGTTGCCCCCCCCCCCCCACATCAAAAATCTGGATACGCTGCTGCTTGCTGTACATCTTTATCAACCCCCCCCCCCCCAAAAAAATAGGATTCAAGCCTCTCCAAGGTCACTACCAGCACTACTTTCCTGTTATTAAGACATAACTGCCATCTGCAATGTTTAAATTTAACAGACAACGGATGTAGAACTAACCCATTTCGTCACTAATTGAAGCGTATTATATTTGCCAGCATCGTGCTGAAAACTCCTTTTGTTCACGAGGCTGCTTCAATAGGGACCCAGTTTATTATTTTTCTAAAAAAAAAATTAACAAACGTATATTTTCCAATATAGCAATGTGAAAGTTGCTCATTTCTGAATGAGAAATTTACCGACGTTGAATTATTGGTCTCTCGCAGGGCGTGTTCATTTGTGCGTAAAACGAAAGCCCTTTTCAGAGAGTTGCAAACGCCCACAATCGAAATAAAGTAATTATTTCGTTAAATATTTATATATATATACAAATAGAAATTGCTTTTGGAGAAACAAATGTGAGAACGGGGTATATGCATCTTTTAGATTCTGTCCGGTAATTTCTGGGTATGCCCTTGGCTTCCTCATTGAGGTTGATCACATGTCATCGAAAGTCACGTGCTTATTCAGCCATCACCTGATGGGAATGAATGATACTCGGATAGTATGTTATCTATGAATTGATTATATTAATATTAAAACATATTTTACTCCAGTAATTTTAAGCGAAATCCGGTGAATTCTATGTCTTCATTTTATTGTTCCATGACAACGTGCTATTAAGAGGTCTTTATATGGTTCACGGAATGTACGACAAAATAATACCCTTTTCACCTTTAAATCCTTTCCCCCTTTTTGTGTCTATTTTCAGTGTTAAAAACACGTGGATAAGGAATACCATTCTATCGCATAATTTGGATTTAATGGGTGAACAGTAATTTCATAGGCGAAATATATTTCCATTGCATCCTGTTGTTTAACCAATGTTTGATGTACCTTTGTCCGTACCTGTAAATTGTAATGCCCAATTTTCTTGAGTGGGTAAAGAGCATTAATATTGAAAACGATTGAAACTTACTGGTAGGATTACTCGGCGAATCCTAACAAAAAGCCAATAGAATGAGGGAAAAAAAGGATTTTAGCAAATTTATTAAAGAGTGAAAACATTTGTGGTGTTTGGCAGAAATGCCAAGTTGCTTTGTAACAAAACGACGTATTTTGTTGCTACTGCGTGTGCTCTTAGCGTAAAAAAAAGCTGAGAAACGAGCCAATTTGCTAATTATTTCACGAAGGTTAAATGGCAGTCGCATTCTTGTGATTTCATCCCCGTCCCTCCAAAATTGAGCGAAGTCCGAAGTCTACATGACGCCGTCAAAACCAGCTTGAATCCTGGGGAAAATGGTTAACCTAAGACTGATACAAGGTCACACATCCTTTGGCCATCTCCTATTGCTCTACTCTGACATGTGCACGCGACAGTTGACACGCGTAATTAGATATGGAATTAAAGTGTGCCCGTAAGTTAATTTCTCTGAATTTCGCTGACCACGAGTGCCACAGCGTTTGTACGGCTGCTACGGCGCCCCGCATCGTTGAAAAGCTGCATGTGTATTGATTTTAGTCAGTAGTTAAGTTGTTCTAAATATAACCTAGCCTCTTTCCAGGGACTTTTACGTTTGGCCTCGTTCTGTTTTGCTGAAGGACAAATGGAGGCTCCCTCGGGATGGATTTAAATTTTACCATTTTCCCTACGGTGAACTAGATCTGGTATCATCAAAATTGTTCTTGACATGATATTCGCTGTTTTCTGCGTAATCGGCATTTCTTTTTATCGTCACGTTCATCAATAATCACCTCCATCCCTGCAATTCTATTATCTTCTGTAAAAAACAGTCATCAAATGTTGACTAGGAACTAATGTGTGGGAATAACGATGGGACCCTTCCCTCTAAAAAGTCCCGGGTCAGATTTGGCCCGGAATCCGGGTCCCATTGGGCCTGACCCTTTTCCGTTTCAAAAACGACACCTTTCTGGGTTGAAATGACACTCTTTCGTGTCAAAATGACACTTTTCCGGGTCAAATGAAATTGAGTCAAACAAGTGTAATTCTGACCCGGAAAAGTGTCATTTTGACACGGAAAAGTGTCAGGCCCCGTGGGACTCGGATTTCGGGTCTAATCTGACCCGGGACTGTTTAGATTAAAGGGTTTGCACAAAGACTTGCGCACAAATACCTGGATAATTTGACTTTCCTCGCAGTAGGCCTATAGGCTATTCAATTTCTTACTCATGAACAAAATTATGTCCAGTGCTTTTATTTCCCAGCTAATCCCTTTACAGTATAAACCCATCTTTCAGTAGCCTATACTTTTCTGGTTCGTGAAGGAACTCAAGCACAAAACCTACTATAAGTATATGTGTGGTAGATGAAACAAATAAAATCCATGATTAGACCTAAGTGCCTCCAAATTCAACAGTTTGTTCAATCTTCGGCTTGGTCCTCCTCGCATATTGCGCCAGTCAAGAAGAGGCAATTTCTATTCATAAGGGTTGGGAGTCCCATCGATTCTTCTTAACCGTTCTCCCTCGGGAGCCGAGCATTCAATAAATGCATGCGGTATTTACGAATAAGCCAACTTGGTCAAAATATTGCATTGTGGTTCAAAACACCCGAAAAAAATTTCCGCGGGATCTATAGTAAATGCTGATTTAAGTGAGAAACGACCAACGATGCGGTTTTTATTATTCCTATTTAATGGCTATTTTTACCGACAGTAACAGGAATATTAAACTTCGTACTGCCGTGAGTCTTAAAAAAAAGCAGATTCAACCAAGGCGGTTTGCCCCTTTCCTCAAATATTTTTTTTTTCAGAAAACGTTCTAGTGATGTCGTAATACCGTTGTAAAACTTTGTAATCGTACTTAGGCCTTTATGATCATTTGCACTTTGTGTATATGTTTGTAATTGAAGCAACAACTTTGCCCTAAAAAATTGAAGTAGGATGTAAAACAACTTACCTGTAGTTTCAGCTAGGTACATTTACAGAAACAAAGAAAACCTAGGCACAATATTTATTTGGTCTCGTGATTGAATTCTGTTGCTAACGCATCCAATTCAAAAGTTGCCGTTTGGGTACAATCCCTAAACATGGGTACAATCCCTAAATCAGCAATCGGGACATGATATTCATCCAAGCAGTTTATAGTGTGTGACGTCAAAAAAAAAGTGTGCCCGCTGGACCACTTTTTTGAAAGCACCCTCAATGATTTGTTTTCTTCCGAACGATAACATTTCAGGCGGAGTAATTTCACAGGGTATTTAGTACCAGTCCTTTCTTCACTTAATTTAAGGTTGTTTTTTTGTTCTCATTCAATCGATAGGTTCGTTTCCGGGTACTTATACCAATGTTCATACGTGCCTTGAAAGACGTTGGGTTGGTTCGTGTCTTCGCCCACAAATGGATTTCTACGATTCCTAATCAACATGACTTCAAAACATCAACTAATGCACTTTCGATTCCACCTGTTGTCCAACCCCCGTAAGGCCTTTGGATTATTTGGTCTACATTGCGCTGCCATGGTCGGGGGTTGCCAGATCTGTGCATAAAGTGACGAATATATTGGGACTATAGAATACCCAGAGGATTGGGTTCGATTCCAGCATAGTCAGGTCGTCTGCTCAAAAGATATGTGTCCGACTCAATCATTATATCGTAAAACTCGATTACGAGCTAGGATGTAAAGAATCCATATTCACTGACAGTGGGAATCATTCGGGACATTGCACTAAAACATTCATGTATGCATCACGATTATGTCATACAAGCCGCGTGCTGAAGCTATGTGAAATATAATCTTGGTCATCAGTCACTAATGATGTATATTGCCATTAGAAGCATTTGACTGCAGATGCTAGCTCACATTGCATTTACAACACACGCCCATCGTTTTCCTGGCTGCGCTCAACATTACCTCGTTAGCCCGTACTCATACATTGTAATGGCACGCGTTGCATCGTAATATAATCATGGATGTTATATGATTTATCGCTTGTGGCTGCGCCATTATTGGTTTCGATATCATATATCGCTCAGCCCGTTCCAGTCGGGAACCAAATCATCACAAATGAAGCCTATGTATAATACTATGACCAAAACATTGAAATACAACCTTTGAATTATACACTTTCGCGTTAAAGAAATCAAGAACAGAATTTTAAATTAATAAATTATGTTCAATTTTAATAAATTATGTCCAATTATGTGATAGGTCCTTGTGAAGTTAATGAAAAATTGGGAATCATGCCTTAATTAGTTACCGCTAAGGTCCCGTTTGGTGAGGTTGAGATATGGAGATAACGGAGGCAACATAGGAATGATCAGGATTGTGGGCATGATAAGATAGTGTGTTGATGACGTTGATTATAATTATGGCAATGTCACTGTATTTATGCGAATATACTACAGGGGCGGGTCTAGTTTTCAGAAAAAAAACGGGGGGGGGGTGATATGAAGGCCGGTTGGTTAAGTGAAGGCACGCCTTGCTATAGGGGTTGTCTGGGGATACGAATTTAAAAAAAATAAAAAGCCGAGAATTTTGAAATCTACGATGTTTTCTCCTGCATTTTAAGGCAGTTTGAGAATAAATTTAGGAACTTTTACATTCCATTTATCATTTTTGGCCCCATTTTACTGATAACATTAGTCAGTGACTGAACGGGGGGGTTGTACCCCCCCCCCCCCCGCTCTAGACTCCCAATGTACTACGAATGAACAAATATGCTGTGGCTATTAAAATAACATTACCTTTTACCAAATCTGTTCACAAGGTACCACATTATAAGAAGCGTCATGCATTACTGTTTTTCATCCTCTCTCTTTATTTTCTTCAATTTTTAAGAAGTGTGCGCATGTCTCTCGGCATTTTGCAAGTCTGTACAATTTCGAGATGCGTACACACCGACAGCGTCGGGTTTCATTTTTGATTAACCTCTGGACCTTTTTGCAGAGTCGTCTGCTCGTGTATATCAATGACGTTGCCATGGTAATCGCGCTGCGAGCTGATCGCGATGTTACACTCTACTGACATGCGCACACGAGGCGGTAAATTATATTCATAGCTCGGAAAAACAACAAGTCCGCTGTCTGACTGCATGCTGACAGCGTGTGGTTGGATAGTGTGCACAATGAATGGCAAGGCAAGGAAGGTAGAAAAAATCCAGGTACAGTTGTGAAATGAATAGACTTCCTTCGTGACCTTTGACATTTCAATCTGCTGTGTGTGAATCAAACGAAGATGTTCTGGAAACGGGAATTAGACTCGATCACATCACGAAAAAAATGACACCTGTAACATGTTATTATAATAAACATCTTTTATATAGAGCGCGATTTCAATCGAAGTCTATAGATGTAGAACGTTTTATGATAATTCAAATAATGCCAAACACCAGTAAAGTGGAAGATTTTCTTTTCCTCGGAAAAAAAACTGCATTATAATTATTCTCTACAGATGAAAATTTGATTCGGAATGTAGGGAATTGTCATGGATGATGAAACCGCTCAATCGCATCTAATTCAACTGGTTTGAGTAACTATACCCATATACATCCAAATAGACCGTAATGGTGACAGTCCGATTGTCCGAAGGTTCGATAGTCCGAAGTTTCTTTAGTCCGAAGGGTCTTTAGTCCGAAAGTTCAATAGTCCGTAGGTGCAGGTTCGATAGTCCAAAAGTTCGAAAGTCTGAAGGGCCCATTAGTCCGAAAATATAATATAATTAATTAATCCGAAGGCTCGAATAAATGATACGGTTCAATAGTCCGAATATACGATAGGGTTCGATAGTCCGAATGTTACAAACGGCAGGCTTTCTGCCCAATTTGTAAATTCAGCAGACCTGGGTGCGTTTACACATTAGCACTTATGGGGTATCAGGAACAAATTTAAGGGCAACAATAGGAACAATGGTACCCCGCAAGTCTAGCTGTCTTTAGAAATTGAAGTACCCCACAGACGTAACGTTTTGTGTTTTGAGATTTGTAAGGGGACAAAGGAGAACAAAAGAAGGGAAGTAGGGTCGAACAATAGAGGTACCCCTCAAGCAATAGCTTGTTAAGTGTATATAGGTGGCACGGGGTAGATTGGACATTAATAATATCACAATGAGCGTCACAACATGTAATGTACGTCAGAAACAAAATCACCAATTACACTACATCCATTACTTGCTAATGCGGGATTAAATAAGCCTACAGAAAGTACGTTAACCATCTTAGGGCCTGTATTGTCTCGAGGATAAAACTAAACCCTGGCCTGGCAACGAGGTTGGGCTTGATCGGCCCTGGCGATTGAAAACCCGTCAAAGACCGTACATCGCGGCCACCTCCATCTTGGATTTATTTCGTTGTATTTTGCTGTCACGTTGTTTTTAAAATCATGCCAGTACGCTCAGTTTGCCAATCATTGCTCCCTGAAGAGTACACTGGACTTTCTACATCATTCCAAGATGGCAGTATCCGTGATACGTTCTGTGACGGCATCAAGCGGGAAGGTTGGCGCATTCATCTTTACCACCGGCCGAAAGTTGCACGTATTCCTGAATAGTTGAGGAATACTGATGACGTCATGCCTCTTCCTTACGGTTGTGCTGTCATATCAAAAGCTGTTCATACCATTGAGAATATACCCTAGCGTGCCCTTTTGATCGTTGAGGTAGATTCCTGAAGGAACAACAATTATGCACTGGAAAAGGTTGGGCAGTGTTATTTCACTGGACAGTTAATTGTTGTGAAATTACCTAGATTGTTGATTAATTCGAGTAAATGTTACACACTAGAATTTGCCTTAATTTATAGTACCAAGGTTGAGCAGGCATTTAAGCTACCACTGTCTCTTTGAGCGTCCAACTAAACAATATAGCCCTTTTCTTAAATGCTTGGTAACTGACTGTAAAATGAACAGTTGTTCGAAAGAAAATTATTCATCCAACTTTTTTGCTGTAGTAGAAATCAGCTCGAAACACCATGGTGTGTATTTACTCAGACAAATTGAACTCTTTTTGTAATTAATTTTTTAGTTAAAGGTAACAGCTGTACTGTTGACCATTCTTAGAAACAAACTACATTTCAATATAATATAGATAATAAGCTTCCAAATGATATACATGTTTCATTTGTAGCAGTTGGTTTTTTGGAAGTTTTTTTCATTGAGGTTTATAATTCCGTGAAATTGCCCTTTAATATTGCTAGGGCGTGGATAGATGTAAGTTTTATTGATAAACAATTCACGAGAGTTTACATCAATCGAATTTGCATTACCATTTCGTGCATAATTTGGTGTTTATTACAGGCACCTTTGAAAACGAACGCAGGGTTATTAGTTATACGGTTTTCATTATGAAGTGCTCATGTGCTTCACTAGTATAATTGCTGTTCCCAAACTCAGTCGTGGCTTTGACAAACTGTCCACATGCTTGCATTCCCTGCCTTGGGCTATCATTGCTCTAATATCAGCGATAATCATAATAATGCATGGGTGTTTATTCGAGCAGAAGAGGGTTCGTGTTGTCCCGGGCGATGCCCGTGTAGATGCAGAGGCATCGTGGTCTCCCCCCCCCCTTTCCACCCGACGAGCTGTGTATTTACAGATATTTGAAACCAGCAGATAAGAACAATATTATCGTTTGAATAATTGCCTGTATATGCAGCCAACTCGCCTGCGTACCTACAAGATAAAGCCCACTGAATTGGGAGTGCTTACGGAGTTTCAGGAGCCGATGGTTTGTAAGGAGGAGACATGCATAATATCCCTCGAAGAAAAATAGGAATCCTTAATCAAAGAACCATGTCTCTTCAGTTCATTTTCTTACAATTACTGCACTGGAAGATTTGAATAAGTTTTGATTAATTAATTGTTCACGAAATACAAACAGCATTGGTCCGTGCGATATTGAAATAGTGTTGTAAAAAATAGCATTGTACAGGGTGAGTCAAAAAAGACAACCCAAATGGCAGGACCAATTTTTAATGACGTTTTGCATGCAGCACTTTCAAAATTAGGGATATAAAAGCCCAATTAATAAGCTTTCTTTTAGTATAAGAATCATTCAAATCACTCATGTACTTTTTAAGTTACGGAATTTTGAACACAAACACCGTTTTAAAGTTCTGTCCAGGGATCACAAAAAAGGTAAGTGTTCTTTCAGCAAAACGAAGGCCTATGTGAATTGTTTTCGTTTTGCTGAAAGAACACTTACCTTTTGTTATGATCCGTGGACAGAACTTTAAAACGGTGTTTATTTTTAAAATTCCGTAACTTGAAAAGTGATTTGAATAATTCTGATACTAAAAGAAAGCTTATTAATTGGGCTTTTATATCCTAGATTTTGAAAGTGCTACATGCAGAACTTCATTTTGTTTACAATGTTCCTGACATTCGGGTTTCCTATATTTGTTCTCACCCTATATAGAGAAATGTGCTAAAACTTGTCAGTTGCTCCAATTGAATTACATGGAAATGGCAGGCAATTTGATGCGATAAAGAAATGGGGGCAATTCTGCACAAAACAGGGAGACAATTGTAATTGAAGTTTGATTGTTATTGCTGTGGCGGTATCAAATGGCGAGACCACAAACACGAAAACACGAGCATCCTACAAAATGTCCATGAATGTTAAAAAAATAACACCCATCGGTGTTATTATAAATCATCGAACGTGTTGGCGTTCTTTTACGGGGTTCATGTTATTTTGCATACGTATCATTCATTAGACTTTGAACTCATTGCTAAACCACGCGCGAGCAACACCCCCACTTTCTAATTAGAGCCTACATTGATGCGATAAATCTAGCTCTGGTTTCGTTTTATTAACCGTATATAGCCACACGACCTTTTATCTCCGTTGGAAACAGGCGGTTGCATATGGCTCTTGTCTATTTGATTATCAGTTTTATTTTGATTCCCACCCTTTATTTTTGTTTTCTTGACTGAAAGCTCTCCTGTGCGCTTGTTTTAATGACTATACCGAATCTGCTTTCTCTTTTTTTTAAATGGATATTGGTATTCTTTTGTTTCCTTAATAATCGGGGAAAATTTCAGTTGGCATTAAGTAACCCCATTCTTTCTTGCTTGGTTCTTGGGAGATGGGTCTGGTTTTTCTCGACGAGAACTTGTCTGGTACGTGTTCAGACAATGGTTAAAAAAATTACATATATTTTGCGCAGAATTTTCAAAAGCTAAAGTAGATTTCAGTATGAGTGATATCACCAATTTTTTCTTACCTCTTGTTATAGTTTGATTTTGTTTTTGTTTTTTTGCAAAAGAAGTAAATATAGGAGCTGATTTCAAAAGGAATTATTAAAATCTATTTGTCATGGTGTTTACTTTAATATCAATCGCCATAAGCGCTTCAAATTCACTATTACAGCCGTGTTCAGATAAACACTTTATTCGCAGTTGAGCCCTCCTTGAGATTCAGTGTTGTTGAATTTCTATTATTCACCTTATTTCGATTCGCGAAACTCCTCCAATATACGCTAGTTTATTTTTAAAGGGCGTACATTCTGATACAAGCATTCTAACTTTACCTGGGCTCGTAAGTGATCTACATGTATAAGGAGTCATTTTCTACGCAAAATAACATCGAATGCTTCGATAACATTGTTGCGGTGGCCGTCTATTTTTACGAACCTTCAGTGTTAGTTACGTATATGCGTTGTTGGTTATTGATGACTTTCGCCTCGGTGTTTTCTTTGTGCGTGTGGCTTCTAAGCCATTGAAGATATTTCGATACATACTTTATAATGAATTAGTGGGCACAAGAAGGCGACTATAAAACGACAGGCCTGTTTGTCTCAACCCTTAAGGGCGCCCTCTTCCGGAAGGTTCGGCATGTTCCGAGAGTGTGTCTGCTGCATGTCTGGATTATAGAACATGCTCAAGGACGCGGATCCAGGGTTGTGTTTGGTTTTGCAAATTGGATCGGGATTTGCTTCAGGGAGCCTTAGACCTTGAATTATAAAACCCAGAAGAAGAGTCGCGTTTTTCCATGATACTGACTGGCGAACAGGTTGCACCGCGCCTTTTCCATACCGGCGAACAATTTTGTATACATGTTCGCCGGTACGGAAAAGGCGCGGTGCAACCTGTTCGCCAGTATGAAAAAAAAAACGCTTGGCAATATCAAGGTCTATATATCATACTGACAGAGATTCAGCAGTGACATTTTGAGTCAGCTGATAAATGTAGTAACCAACGGATAATGTATCACCAGCCGATAATGACACATAAACTGATCGATACTGTATCACTTACTGATAATGTAACACGAAATTGAATGATAGTGTAGTAAAATGTACGACACTCTCAGTCAATTGTTGTTACATTATCTGTCCTAACCGATAACGTAACACAAATTGACTGGATAGTGTAGTAACATTTACTACAGTATCCGTCATTTTTTGTTACATTATCGGTTACTGATACAATATCGGTCAATTTGTGTGACATTGTCGGTCGGTGATACGTTATCAGTTGGTTACTACATTATCAGTTGTAACAAAGCTTTGCTTGAATATAAGCCTACATAAAGTTTGCCTTTAAAGCGTTTGATATTGCCCCGATTTAAATTGAATTAAATCCCGTCTACTATGCGATTTCGAGAATACCAAAACAAGATTACGGGCAATGATGTGATTTTATTCATACTTCACAAAGAAGCATCCAGTATCGTCATAATTACGTATATAATTTCATTTTCTTCATTATAAAGTGTGTTGTGTATGAAACTCCACTTCATACGTGCTAGTTGCATTCGTCTTCAAGAATCAATTATGCTTCGTGCTTTGGGGTATTAGGCCTATGTTCAGACCCGTCTTAAAATCAACTTGCATGCAAAAATTGTCTTTATTTCCAAAATTCGGCTGTCAGTTACCTTATGTCACATCTTGGCAAACTGGTTATCTGCAGAAAAAATGCATTATTTAATAACGAAATTCAGTAATATGTACGCTATTTATTTTCAAATTTACCTCTGGACAAATAAAACCTTCATATTATGTTCAATTTCGTCCTCGCAATATATCCGAACCAGGTTTGATTTGTAGATGCGTGGGTAACATAAGTATTAGCACCAGATATATTTGGCACTATATGGTCCTGGTACGGCGTACATAAATCAGAGCAAAACACTGTGTCTTTATGTGATGATTGTGACTCCCCAAAACCCCTTAAGGGGCTCGTGTTTTGACAGTAGGGACTTGCAGCTGTTCCCTCAACTTATGACAGGTTCATCCAGAAGGGGATCAGTTGGGAATGTCATGACGTAGGCCTATGCACTCCTGCGCAATCACGCAATAATTCATGCGCGTTGTGAGCCCTTCGTCTCATCATCCGTGCCTGTTATGCTGATAACCGGCCAGACTCCCACGCAAGAAACACGGTGTCACATGGAATTTGGACTCTGTTATGAAATCTGGTCTGTTACATCCTTTATCATGTATATCATGGAATCTAATCCTGACACGTGACCTGTCACTGCCCTCATTACTTCATTTGTGCAGTACGTACCACAAATGAGCTCGTACTTCGTAGAGTTCAATTTCTCACTTCATCGACGATCACGATCGAGGACTTGGGCTATCTGTCTCCGTTCAATATGCCATTTTGCGAGTGACCTATGTCCTTTGGGATTTCAATTTGAAAAACGTCTGGTACACTTTTGCTCAGAATGCTTGGCACATTTTAACTTTGAATTCTCCAGACCAAAGACACTGTTGCTAATCACATGATTCGGGGAAAGCTCTTGCATAGTAACGTAAGGGTGGAACAAGGCTTGCCCTGAATCACGTGATACAGTAACAGTCTCTTTGGTCGGGAGCTGGGAGAATGCAAAGTTAAAACGCGTAAAGCATTGGATTAAGTCAGCGTTCCAAATTTTATTCAAATTTAACTCGCAAATGGCTTAGTGCAGAATTTCTGTGTGATAAATACGTTGCACTAGCCGGCATCAAATCAGTGGCATAACTAAGGGGGACATTTTGCTCCCCCTTTGATAAAAACCTATTGAATGCCCCTCTCAAAACAACCTTAAGAGTGAATCTGCATCTGTTAGCTACTGTGCAAACTCCATTTAGTGGGTATCTAGCACATGTCAAGTCAGTAGTTCTATAAGGAAGTACTCCTGTATACCTCAACACTGTACGTAATACACTCTCTGAACCAGCCGACCATTGCCACATTGTGTTTTAAAAATACCTTTTGTAATATTCTCCTTCACGACACTCGAGATGGCAATCTCAGATTATTCTCGGCTTTCGGCAAAATTGCTTCCCAGACGGCTGTGATACCCTATACGTACCGCTGGGACGCGTTTAAGAAGATGAGTTTTTAAGATAAATCCTTCTTAAGTTGGCATACCGTTTGTATGTGGACGCCACTTTCGTAATACACGCATTTGGGGAACACAATGACTGGATTTATTTTACACTGAAACAGCCTTTAAGGAAGTAGGTGATATCAAGGTAAAAAAAATAATCCAATTGCACAAATAAAAAGCTCATTGTTTTTACCAAACACGTGCTAAAGAATAGTCTTAAAATTCAAACTTATAATTTTAATATAAGTTTTGCAAAAAGTAGAAGCCGCCTGCAAGATTAGCTTAGATTTTTTTTTTCAATTAGAAAAAAATGAAATAACCGTCGGCAAATTAAAAGCTCCCAGATTGTGACCCTGCCTCTTTAGGTTTTTCTTCCAAATGATTAACCTTCAAATTGCCAGACAGCTCTCCACTTCGGTAAACCATGATTACTTCCTGTGAACCATGTCATTTTCTTGCATAATTCATCAATTCTGTTGGGCCATAATTATCCACGAGTTTACCTTTATACTCGCTTGCATGCATGTTCTCCATTTTAAATGAAAAGCGTAATGAGCCGCCGAAATGCACTAGTGGATGCCTTTGTCGACAATATTTTGTGCGTGTAATTTTGAAAGTCGATATATCCGTGCTCTGATGATGAAAACAATACAGGCTTTTTCACTGACACTGGTTATATGGCAGGCTATATATCTGAAGAGATAAACCACTGGCTATTCTCTACGATTTGATTTGATTTTCGAAAATACGTACGATGTTTGCTAATAATGATCTGTAACGGATACCGCGTGTAAGCCCCTTTTCGTCCCACAACACAACTCATTGTAACTTCTTTCATATGTAGAGGATACCACGACTATAGCTTATAGCTTCCACGAATCTCTGCCATTTATCCCAAAATTAGGTTGAACACAGGAGAATTTTTGGAAGCATCTGTTTTATGGAACCTTTGGCCTAGATATTGTAGTCAACCCTGAATGAGGAAAAATTTACCTTGTAGTCCTGAATCTTCCAATTTTTATATGACTTTTCTTACACCCTGAGGACTTCGGGTTAATTCTTGCCAAGAAGGACATGAAAGTTGTTCTTGTCATTACAAGGAACTTATGAAGCCTCCTTAAATATTTCTTCTACGAAATTGTGAGCCGTAACACCCCACCCTTTCTTTTTTTTACAAAAATGCAATCTTCCGTCTCTTGATTGGAATTATTCCCTCATTAATTACCATACCGTTCCCCATCGTGCGGGTCGTGCCTCCCGCAAATACCAGCGGATGGATCTTCAGCCCGCGCCTCATCACGATGCCCGCCAAAAGGCACATCGGAATAATCCTAACTGTACGCATTTATCCTCCCCGAACCAACGTGTGCGAAGCTTATTAGTCCAATTATCCATCGCTCACGCGCGCATAGAACACATCTCGCTTTGCCGATTCTGTTCATTACGGGCGAATGCGACGTCGGATTCTGCGAAAAGTCACGTTCAATGTTATTAACAGAGTTTATTTATAGAAAGGCGCCCTCGAGAGGATGAAATTGGCCAGCTTATCTCGTTTTTCAATAAGTAGTATTTCCCACCTTCCTTCGTCTATAAGGTCTGTCTTTGATCTAGGAAATGGTAACGGGGTTCATACCCCCACCCCATCCCCACCCCCCACCCCCCCGAGCGGCTACAAAAACAACTTCTACCTTAATTCTCTTAAAATATTCCTCAGAACGCCTCAAGAAAGCATATAGATTTCCAAGTTTTTCAGTGAGCCTACTACAAAGAACCCCGCTAACAGGGGTGTGCCTTGTAATCCGCACGTCTGTGAACCCCTTCTCAACCACCACTATACATCCGTCCCTTTCTTCTATCGTCTCCACATTTTAATTAACCTAAGATTCCTTGAGCGAGATGTTTATGTTCAACAAACACTTTGTCATTTGTCACGTTTTGATCGTGAGGCTGGATTTCTCAATCGTATGAACGTGTAGCCATCGTGTCATCACCAGCTTAATTCAGTTAGTACCGCGGCTCGCACATGCCATGTTGCGATAATTGGCAATTCTTAAGTCCGTGCTTTTAGAATTATCGGACTTTCTTGTCTTCATGGATCACGAATTGATGCTGGTTTAGATTCTACATTCTTCTTTTTCTGGAGGACCACAAATAGATCGCGTATAACAGATTAGACGGATTGGGTTTGATATAGAAAAGGTAAAACTGCAATATTCCTGTTTCTAGAAATATTTGATATTTTCGTAGATATTGTTTAATTACTGCTACACATCTTATGGTTATACAAAAATGCTGCATTTTATTGATACCAAAAGCAGTGAATGTCATTTTCTTGAAGTAGATTTGAATCACACTTGAACAAGTAACAACTTACAATAGGCCTACGCGACTGAGATATAATTTCCTGCTTTGTATACTCCTCAAATAGTACTTGAACGACCCATCTTCAACGAGATGATATATATAAAAGCCAAAACGTTCGTGCTCATTAAAAAAACCTACTTCTCATGTATAATTTATCGGCATTGATTTCAAAATGGCAGGGAAAGCCTTTCAAAGTGACTACTTGGCATCTACGTATCGATCCATGCTCTGCCGCTGACGTCAAGCTCGAGCCCTGAGAACGCGAGCAACTCTCGTGTGGCCTGCATCTTACAGCAACCCTGATTTATAATCTCACAACTGGAAGTGAAGCTGTGTGCCTTCTGACGTTGCATGTATTCAGAGGCTAGGCTTTTATAAGACTGGCAGGAAATTACGAAGAAGGCATGTTGACTTGACTCTAGAATGGCATCTGATGGCCTTGGGCTGAATCCTTTTAAGTGGACACCTAGCATGCACATACATACAAATGAAAACGCAAAATATTACAATAAAACCTCAAAAGGGGCAAGCAACAAAATATGGCTTTGTTGTGTCTTGGTGTATACCTCAGGGGAAAAAATCATGATGCGAAGCAGTAGCTGTCACGATTGTTGACCTGTGTGTCATGTTAATAACCTGCTGTCTCGAGGTGGAGGTTTTGTTGCTCTTGTTATTTTGGGTCATTTCCCCTGTCATTTTGTCGCCGATAATATCAAAGAACTTCAAGAAACACAAACACCGACATCACCACCTTCAACATCATCACCGCCATCAGACTACCACCATAATATTATTATATCTTACATGTTATTGTCAAGGTTGTCGTGGTAACTATGTTCATTCTCATCTATTACCATGGAAAAGCCAGCCTGTCGGAATCATTGAAACGACAACGCAGATTTAATTGATCCTTTTACCGACCATATGAGACATCTCCCATAAAGGTGTGTTATTAAAATTGTTCCCTCTAAAACTACGTCGTGAGATGTTAAGTTGCATACTAGGCCTAATTGTGCAAATCACGCAGTTCTAAAAAAAAAAATTAACAATAAAAGTACAGAATGGCGCCTGGTGTTGTTCAATACACTCCAAAATGTGTTTAGCAATACTGCTATCTCTTTGTAAACATGTTTATAGAAGCTAAACATTACGACATTAAGTGTCAAATTCCTAAACATAGGCCTAAATGTTCAACTGCTATTCATCAATACGCTAAACCTGTTTAGTTGTCAAACATGATTACAAAGTGATAGCAAGAAATTGTTTTAATTGTTAACAGTGTTTGCAGTGTATATTATGATCCAAAGATTATTTTCTAAAAACATCATGACATCCCTGCCGATAACCAATCTCACAGACGAAAATACTGATGCTCCCAAAATAACACTTATGAAACCAATATTTTTAAGTAATCAACATTTCAAATTATCGTGAAGGAAATCAAAGACGCGTTTGCTCGACATTTTATAATGGACCTCCTTCACATAATACAGCAGGACGGAATTGCTCAGGGGCAACTCGCTCCTTGCCTCAAATTTATGCGTCGGCTTGTCGAGTGGTGCTTGCAACGTATCATTCGACTTTATTCCAGACATTTTTGTGTAAATCGCCGGAGGGAGTGTGTCCGATCTCTCAGCCTGGGATTTCCCTGCTCTGATGGCAGTTGATTAACTGCCTATATTCGAGAGATCCGAGTGAGAGGAGATGCATTGCACTATGTCCTTCGGGTTTTTGGGGGCAGGTTTAGTCCTAAGATATGTGCATGCAGGAGATAGTTATCAAATGAACCCCTTTGAGGCCAGCAAGCTGGAAAACAAAAATCGATTCCTTAGGGTTGACGACAGTTGGAGCTGCATCCACAGCTGAATTTTGCCGACCACTGCACCAGCTGAGCTGATAACATTATTCCTCCCCTAGGCATCGCTGTTGAGACTGGCCCACTAGGATATGCGAGGTGCCATACCTGTTCAAATCGTGACTTCGGTGCGGCTATATTGAAAGACAATACTTCCATTATTCTATCTGCAGATACATTTCATAAAACGTTGATTATTTCATCAATGTATACCGCTCCCCGTCCTTTTTTCTAACAGCCATTATAGTGGGGCAGATAGGGGAAATATTTGGGGGAACCTTTGATGATACAAGCATGGCATTTGGCAAACAGTCAGAGTATGTCTTAAGAAAGATATTAAATTTTGGCTCTAGGGCCATCGCAGTTTTGTCCTTTAAAAATATATAAGAAAAATAACAAATAATTTTTCAAAATTTTCAAAATGGCTGCTATTGTTTGTTATTAATTCCACTTATATTTTTTCAGTGGACAAATCTGCGATGGCCCTACAGCCAAATACCTTTCTCATGACATATTCTGACTTGTGTGCCAAATGTCATGCTTGTATCATCAAAGGCACCATCCCATCACCTATATGCCATACTATTATTAGTGACCAGCGCGGTCCAGCAGACGATGAAATATTTACTGAAGATTCTTTCTGAGATTTGTGCGGTTACCTGTTTTAACACCTTACAAGCGAAACTGGAACACATACAGGCTTGCTTTAGGCTTTCGTGTAAAAAGCACGTTCGGTGCTGTTGCAATGAGTCATTTTTATGCATGAGTTCAGCAATAAGCCTCTGTACTGATGACGTCACACTTGTTTACGTGTGCGTTTTTCTATGGGACTATGAAACCGTCGTCCCCACCAGGCTCCCATAAGAAAGCACACATGTAAACAAAATGTGACGTCATCAGTACACAAAGTGTGACGTCATCAGTATAGAGCGTGCAAGTTGACCTCAAAAACCGGCGAGAAGTTTTACCAAACTACAGCACATCCGGGCACCATGTATATGACACCACGTGTGTAACATCCTATTTTTAGAAATTATTTTGTGTCCTGACTGGGTCCATCCAATCAAGGGCAATAAATGGGTATTTCAAAAGACAAGGGAGCATTTCAATTTATAACATATTGAAAATATTGCGAATTGATGACTATTATCAACTTAAATATTTTGACATCACTTTCTGTTCAATCGATCAAGTAGATAATAATATTGGGTAAATTCATTTACGTGAGTCTGTGACTAGACTAGTCAGTGTTTGATACCAAGACGCTCACATAAAACGTGAACGTGGACTGGCGAGACTTGCACGCTCTATAGTTAGTCTGGTTCCATGACCTGACAATCTCCCCCGACGCCTTCCCGACGCCCAGACGTCTAAATTGTAGATTCGTCAGAAATAGTCAGAATCTTTTGGTCTGGGAACCAGACTAGCTCTATAGTCTGCATTCAGTAATGCCTTCTGTCCCTCACCCTTCTGAACTAGGTTTGCAGGGCAGACTGCAACCTCGGTCCCAACACTAGAACCTGGCATGGTAACCGCCTCCTTTTACTCTTTATACAGGGTGACCCCCAAAAATGCAACCCTAAAACATTTGCCTTTTACAAATAAAGGCATCGGTGGATTTTTATGTTTTGGGTATCAGAATTAAGCTGAGAGCTCTTTCTTTCAAATACTGAAAAAATCATGAAAATAGCATCTTGGGTTGCTGAGAAAATGCCAATTATGTCAAAGTAGTCATTTTTTATCCTGTACACAAGTACTTCAAACAGTGACACATTTTACTGTAAGCCTACTGTCCAATTATCCTTCATTTGTGCAATTTCTTTAGTATTTTGACATTTTTTATGCTGAAAGGGTTTAAAATAGGACTAAAAAGGATGAGATACCTGTTTTTTCCCATCAAATTTGTTTGTACTCTTGTCATATTACGTGCCATGTTATTTGTAAGGATTAGGACATGCACAAATAGGTACAATGAAAATCCCTCACTGTGGTAATTTTTTGTGTACAAGATGAAAAATGACTACTTTTACACGACTGACATTTTCTCAGCAACCCAAAGTGCTATTTGCATGTTTGTTTGTTTAGGGTTTTTTTGCAGTATTTGAAAGAAAAAATTCTCAGCTTTAATCTGGTACCAAAAACATAAAAGTCCACGGTTTCCTTTTTTTTTAAAGGCAAATGTTTTAGGGTTACATTTTTCGGGGTCATCCTGTCAGTATATTCCGCAATAATAAATGATGGATTTGTATGGTGTAGTTGGTGATAAAAAAATTAATATGTATTCCGACGGGTTTAAACATCTATTCAGGTTTTTTTAGCTAAATATCACTTCCAACAATTTTCCTTTCCCCCATTTTGGGTGCAGCTTAGAAGGCTGTTTCAAATAAAAAATATAAAAAATCGGATCTGACGGCAGCGTGAATTGCTCCAGTCGTAGATTCACACCACATTAAAAAACGGACAAATAATGACGCGCACTTAAAAGACACCAGAATATTCCGCGCCGAATTATAATATGCACCATTTTCCGATGTGCAAAAAATGCGGGTGGGGAGGGGGGAAGCAGCCAGTGCGCGCGTACTGCTCGATGCCACGGGGCTTTCTTTTCCCTTCTCAGTGTATAGGATCCATGCTATGCCCATAAGGCAGGGAATATGCCACGCAACTGCCCACAAAATGCCGTCCAGGGGATTGATTGGCAAAGGTATACTACAGCAAAGCAATAATAAAACCACATCCTCTCCTTAACTCCTTAAGCGAGCCCCCAGACCATCCAGGGTATCTTGAACATGTTAAGGCGGATGTACGAAGGATTTGGTTCCCATCCTTGTCTTTATCTGCATCAGTCCAAGGCTTCATGCAGAGGCAGCTTTTCGATGAATCGAATATTTTCTCCCAACGTGACAAGGATCTGTGTAAAGACCTTGGCCTGAATTTTCCACTGACTTCAGTTGTCCTTGATCTGAGTGATCGATTGAAATTGATAAGTGCAGTCCTTTTGGTTTTAATGTCTTATTCAGCCGTTTTGTGTATTTCGTTGTTTTTTCCTTTTGGAAAACCACATGGCAATGTAATCGATAGAAAAAATTCTTCTCGGCATGATTTCACATTCCACAAAAGGTTTTTTTTATTAGTTGTTATTGTAGCATTTTAGTGATTATGTGATCGACCGGCTGTTAGTTCTACTACGTCTGTTTGAGCCAGAGCACTCTGAACTAAACCAATTTAAATGCTAATGATCCTTTCATTCAACGCTTTGGACTTAATTAACATTTTGTTGACTAACATAAAAGGCTGTCACGCAAAATGTGCGCTTTCCTGGCTAAAATTGATTCAATCGAAATGGATTTTTGTGTGGGGATTCAATTCCATGACAAGGTAGTTTTTTCAGAGGGGGCTTATACATGTAGTTCGCTCAATGTACTGCATTGCCAATTGTCATTAGTTGGGGCTCTGGTTGGCGACTTAAAAGTTGTTGACCGAAGCCCAAATCTGTGTGTCTCTCTCTCTGCCGAAAAGTTTGTTTTATTTCATTGTTTTATTCTGACTGGCCCTATCTTTGATTATGTTGGTTACCCCTCCAAAACAACATTGTGTAGTTTTCTTCCTGCCTTGTTATTGAACGTTTCTTTACTCGTTACATCCCAGTAGACTTCATCCGCCTTGAGGGCTACAGTGCCTGGATCACTTTTTTTATGAAATGTTTTCATAATTAGAAACCCAGACTATACTAATGTTTGTTCATAATTTAAAAGCTGTATAATCTATAAAGGTGTTGGGTTTGAAATTCAGATTAGTTCGTAATTTTTTTTAAGCCCTAGATATTAAAAGAGTCACCTTTTCTTATAAAATGCATTGCGGAATACTCTACTGCTCCAAATCAATTTTGGTTCCTGACATCATACACACATCTCCTTGTGTGCGCATGCGGGAACTGATGAAGCTGCATTGTTTATTCTTTACCAATTATGATTTCCACTGTGCTGTGGTGTAAAATGCATGCTCGGAGATTCGTGACTAAAGCATTTTCCTCAGGTTAAAGGGAATATACATCATTTGCTTTTACTGTAATTTTCAGAAAAGGATGGACTTGGGGGGTGTGAAATATATAGCAAATATAGTTACACTGACTTTTTTGAGGTTTTGAAACCAAGAAAAACAATCATTTTCCTGTAGTCTGGTTCCCTGACTCCATATAAGAAGAAACAGAGAAGTTTACATACATTGGGGAATTGTAAGGTCAGGGAACCAGTCTAGCTGGCTCGTACCCGTTCATAGGTTTGTTATCGATTGCAAACAAGTGCGATGGTCAATTGGGGCCAGTATTTGGATCGGCCGATCAGCGTTGGAAATTGATACTAAAATACCACTTTTCTTGAAAATGACAGTATACCAGGTGCCATGATTTTACAGGATGCTTTACACTGTCATTCACTAACAGTCCAGCAAGGTATTTCAAAATGATTTGGTAGTTTTATTTTTTGATGTTTGCAAATGTTGTATTTTCCCTTTAAAGCAATTTATAAAAAAAAATTACAATTCGACAAGAAAATTTACATGTAAGAAATACCAATGAAAATCTTCCGAATTTATATCCTGATTCAAGGGTCGCATCTTTTGTGAGAATGCATGTATTTTTGTATCAATTGCTTGTGGTTATTTTGACTCGAAATCTTCAGCCAAATACGATAAATAAGTTCTTCAGTAATTTAATAACTTATTCATAAATCAAGCTTCTCGTTGAGCCTGTTCAGTTTTGAAACACATTGAATTAATACTTTAAATGGTTTTTCCTCTAATTCTGAGAACTGCTTCTATTGGTAAATCGTACGATAACCAACAAACGCAAAGGCCAATTTTGACACAAAGATAATTTAAATCGGTGTCATTTCGTAATCAGACGGACCCTGATTTTGATGCGTAATGAACACCAATAAAAGGAATCGAGACTGAACAAAAAGGCCCTATTCAGAAATTCATGGCACTTATGACTCAAATAGACAAACATTCCCAGCGACACTGAATTAACAGACGTCATAGCCTTTTTTGGCTCAACCGAAAAAATGAACGAGCGAAAACCCTCAACATGCGGTCCTGAGATTTGCATTGAGTGAACGTGTACTTAATATGGGTCAGAACCCCTGCTGATTCTGCCGACATCAGACCGCGCACTCAGCATAGCTTTGACATTAACAGAACTCTTGGTACACGTCAATCTATACATTCCGTATACGCGTGTATATTCTTATAGTCTTTACGAGTTGTACGCAGTCTAGTGGAGGGTATTATTTATACAGTATTATTAAGCTATACATTTTTTATTACAGCGCCAGTTTAAAATTTGCATTACTTGCATTTTTCCCTACCGAAAGTCTGCGTGGATAGTGAGGGACGTCGGCGTCGCTGATCGGATGAGTAACTTTATGAATAAAAGTCACAATGTGGCGACGAAGTGCATTACATTTCAGCTTAGCAGATACAACTCGCTTGCAACAATTATGTGAAGATCGGCCTTTCGCTTACGAGCGTAAACCATACGATAGGCCTAATCACATTGATTATGTACACGTGCGAAGTGATGAATATACAAGCGCGTAGGACCCTGTGCTCACGCGAAACATTCATGTGCTGGGCAGCCGGAGTGAGAGGGGCATGGATCATTCTGCTTAATGCTCATATATTTTCGTAAATTGATGTCTGTCCAATGTTCGTCGGGGCCGAAGGCAGGATCATGCAAGCAGTGAGTGCAAGATCAGACCATACCGGTGCATATGCTTACTAGGACTCTCCATCGTAGACACGGAGTGAATTCACTTCAATCCACGTAGTTCTTCAGACCAGTGTGCTATCTACTCTAGATAGCACATTGCCATCAATGCACAGAGACAGCCGCCATCGTCCAGGCGTAGGGGGACACATGGTGCTGGCGGGGACCTTGGATCATATACTAAAATATAACCCGGGACTATGCCTGAGGATAAAAGCACCGAGGACCAAAGCGCAAAGACGACCGGTTACTCGGATCGGTCGTATCGGTTAAAAAGATTCTGTCGAAGGAGGGTAAGTTGAAGCAAACTATTCATTAACACACATAGTGATGTGTCCACGTGTTGCTCATATGCAAGCATTATTACAACCGGGCGCGGCTGATCGTGTTGATACATCTATCGGTATACAAAGATCTACATCCGATGGCGCATCGTACTGTAAACAATGCAGTCTCGTAGTCGAGCCAGTGTAACTGATTAATTAGGTATAAATTGCTGTCAGTGTCTCATAATACACAATGCAGTCAGTCTAATACGACATGTCCCGTTCCTATCGCAATTCTAGACCTAAACAAAACAAGCAAATATCAATTTAAAATACAATTTACAGAAAAGAAATAAGGAGATCGGGTCGTCTTCTATGATTGTATAATCAACAACCAACTCTAAATGTGTGTCCCTTGCGGCCTTATTATTATCAATTTTATATCCAAATATTACATGCCCAAATTCCACTCGTTAGACAAAATGCCTGCATATCTGTCGTAAGGCTGCGTTTTCCTCTTCCATAATGCTAAAACAATCAGTGTCCAACGGACCAGAAAATCGTGCTATGGTTGGCTGGGGACTATGGCAGCGGTCCGATATACTTGTGTCAATCTAATGATTCCATCAGTAGATATTCATAATAAACACGCGGGGCGTGTGGTGATACTTGTTGGGGAAAACACATTGCTCTTACCATGGATTTTTAGATAGCTCGAAAGCCGGTGAGTGTTCGTTAATTTGTTAAAGGTCACCATATGTGTGCCATTTAGGCATGTCAATGATATCCTGCACGTATTGCAATATTGGAATGACCCTCCGTCCGCGTTAGGCTTTGTTTGTCCATGTTGTTTGAGACCTATTTCTGAAGCTAAAATGCCATCCTTCTATTTGATTTGATGGACACAATGTGCATAACAGGACCTTATGGCTTGATCCCCATTCTATATTCATATGTAACTGAACACCACTGCTGACTTTCATTTATCTACTGAAAAGGTACGACTGCAGCTAGGATGAGAAGTCAATTGATACCATGCGTTTAAATGTCATGCGAACAAACAAAATAATAGCTTATGAATTAACATTAAAGGGTATGATGTTTTTGTAGAGGCTATTCGGATGCGACAGCATCACCTGAAGGCTGAATAGCTTGAGTGTCAAAAGATGTAGATGCGGAGAGATGACATCTTATCTATTTTACAATGCAATAATAACCTTCTTAATCTTAAAAGGTGTTTAGCACAACTCCAGATGGAATGATAATAGGTTTGTATGCATATAAATCATGTTTTAAGAATGTAACTGAGACAGACTCGATATTTAAAGTGCAAATTGTCTAAACATTTGCAAGTGACAGCTGCAAGATATATTTTAAAATACACCTTGGCACTTCTTATTTCGTCAATCTAGTCCGGGGGTCGGTCATGGAAGCTTGCATTGAGGTCCGCACATTTTTTCCTCCTCATGTGTGATCTTCAGACCATCAAAGTGAATATTCAAACGGGTGCCACCCAGGGACCTTCGAGCATTTGTTTTAATCAATTAATATGCAAATATGATTGCCATTTTTTAAAATACAACTTTTCTTAATATCTACCCTTAAAAAATCCAAGACTGATGTAATAGGGTTACTTAATTCAATTAACCCTTGAAGCCTAAGAATATATGTGCAAAAATATGCAAACCAGTTGTTGCCTTTATTTTAACAACAGTGTTCATTATATCTCCCCGGAATTAGCACAGATCAAAAGGGATGTCTAGATCCCTGTTTCCAGGGTTGCTGAATTCAATAAAATCACTTATAACATGAGAGGCCTAATGTATGCATACATTAATGTGCATTTTTTGGTGACTCATCTGTGAAATACCGGTACTCTTTAAAGGGAATGTACAACATTTGCTTTTGCTGCAATTTTCAGAAATAAATGGATTTGGAGGATTAGTATGTTATGGCAAATATTGTTAAACTGACTTGTTCACGTTTTGGGCTTGTAGCTGCTGGAAAAAAACCAAGAAAACCAATCATGTTCTTGTAGTCTGGTTCCCTGGCCCCTCTTAAGATGAAACGGAGCAATTGATAGACTTTGGGGAATTTTAATGTCAAAGAATCAGTCTAGCAGGCTTGTAGGCCTATACCTCTTCAAAGATGTGTATATCAATTGCAGAGAAAATGCGGAACAACTCAATATGAAAAATTAGGAGCGGTTTTTGTAAAAAAAGCCACGTTTCTCCAACGCTGTTCGGTCGATCAGCGTTGGAAAAATACAATATTTCTTGAAAATGTCAGCATACCAGGAGCAAGGATTTTACAGGATGCATTAGACTGTCATTCCCTAACAATGCAGTAAGGTATTTCGTGATAATTTGAGCATTTCGTTTTTTGATGTTTGCAAATGTTGTATCTTCCCTTTAAACTTAATAACCTAAAAGAGCCGCATTTTTACCCTTGTCTCACTGTCTGGGTGAATCTCACACACATTATTATCTCGGCGATCCAGTGATAAATTTCTATGAAATTCAGTTTGCATATAACAACATTTATGTTAGGTCACGGTAAAACTTTATTTCAATTGAACAAAGGGTTTGTAAATTATGTTAATTTATGTTTCATTTGTAGTCTCCGTGAATGAACCCTTTTTTCTATGGACGATTAGTCACATTATTATATCACAATGGACAAAGGTAACACTCTGCGTTCGACAAATTGACATTTTTTGCGAGAATGGTCATTCCATAAGTTTCATAAAATTGGTGTTTCATAAAATTGAATATATTGGAGAAAATGTACAGAGGAGCGGATTGCTCCCCGGCTTTTTTAAGGCAAAAGATCCATGTTGGGGGTCTGGCACCCTGCAAAATAATAAATTTAGATTTAAATGGAACGAAACGAGCCAGAAATGGTCAAGTAAAAAAATTAATAGAATTGGCTCAATTACAGAAACAATAACGGCTTGGCGGCACTGACGTATCGGTTCAAAAAAGTCGCTAATGAGCATTAAACGGGCCAGCATAAAACTAAAAGACGGCAAACCACAACAGCATGAAGCGTGAATAAGACCAGATTTAATAGTTCGGGGTCCGCTCATAAGTCCGACGCCTCATAGGTCCGACGCCTTATAGGTCCGACAGAATCGCATCCCCTAACCAAATAAAGGCCATTATGTCCGACGCCTCAAAGGTCCGACGCTTCATAAGTCCGACGCCTCATAGCTCCGACGCTTCGTAAGTCCGACAAATTAAACGCCTCGTTTTTCCGTTGTCGGACTTATGAGGCGTCGGACTTATGAGGCGTCGGACCTATGAGGCGGAATAAATAAATTGTATGCCTCATAAGTCCGACGCCTCATAAGTCCGAAATTTCGGACTTATGAGGCGTCGGACCTATGAGGCGTCGGACTTATGATACGGCCCCTATAGGCCCCAATCAAGCAAAACATTTCCGCATACGTGTTTAAAGGCTTTCTTTGGCTGCTTACCTTTCGGGAAATCGGAGAAAGGAATAATGTTGAAGTGTTTCAAAGTGAATCATATCTGCTAAGCGACTCAGTAAATTAGGCCTCGATACTCGAAATTATCGGTGTTGGTGTTGTCTCGGGAGATACAAAGAAGAAGTTAAAACAGTAATGTAGATCTTATTAGCGACAGTAAATTTGCATAATTTTGCATAAAACTAGCTTTTGGTGGCTTTATTAAAACAGCGTTACCCCCACGTTGTCCCTTATTTCTAAGAAGAACATTTTTAAATTAAATAACTAAAGGTTTTCCCGACTATTTTAAAACGTTTATCATTCGAATTCACCGTTTCTTATTCGTCCATCAACACCGATTTAGTGCGCTTCCAATTTCAATTTCGTCTATTGTCATACAATTTCAAATTAACTTCAAGCAAATTCAAACAATGAAAACTCAAAAATCAAATTCGTCTAATTGATTTATAAGACGAATTCGATCTCTGAATGCTGCCATTCGGCAACAGCTCAGACGAATTTGATCTGTAATGACGAATGTTCTCGACCCGGTGACTAAAGAGTACAGAGGGTGACCAAACTTTGAAATTGAATGATAAATGACTTAATTAGTTTTGTTAAAAGCGTGTGAAATTGAATTTTAGAGTTGGTGAATTTGAATGAAAAAAAATGTCTTAAAATGGCCGGGAAAACCTATGTTAGAGCTAATCTGCATATTTATGCATAACATAATCATACACTCTATCTGGAGTTTAATGACTTAGTTAAATCAATGACTCTGAAAACAGTATCTTGACACTTCATTTGGTGGGTTTAAGAATTAACGGAGATATTGAGAAATATATAGTAGGCCTATATCAGACAATGGCTTCAGCTAATTTGCACATTAATTGATTTTTCAAAAAGGAATGCTCAAGGGTGCCAGGGTGGCACCCGTCAGAATTTTCAATCAGATAGTCTGAAGATCAAGAAAATGCAAAAAAAAAACATTTTGTGCGGACCCCAATGCACGGAGCACCCTCATATTTTTCCCTCTGACTAACCCTAAGCCAATTCACTGTTCACATTTATTTGAGAAGAATATAATGGAGACTTCCGTCAGACTTGTTCGAGTGGTTGGGCGTTAACATATCAAATTTCAGCCGTACGGCAATGTTATGGGCTCGATATGCATTTTTTTAAATTACCGAGTACAAAATATGTTACTCACGTTCCCTTCTATTTCGGGTTGTTTTTAAACCAAACGTTCTAGCAGCTAACTGTCGACATCAGATGAAATGATGATGCTTTTCAAACCTATAAGGCTGTCAATTTTCCATTTTCAAAGTTGTTGACCAAACACGAATCGATCATCACCCATATCAGCTCCTGATCACTCGATCTTCCTCAATTTGTCTTCATTGTACTTCAGAACCGTCTCCTCGCTGGCTGGGGATAATTATCACGGTCCCCGGATGCCGATTTTACCCGAAAGGTTCCATTGCCGACACCCTGCCTTATGGTTTATTCACAGGGGTTATCTCTCCAAACAGCATTGGTGGCTTTCTTAACGCTAGATCGCCGGCTCATCACTTAAGCTTTTGTCAAAGAAAACACGGAGGGGGCAAGTGGCTGGCTCGATTGTATGGCTTATTATCCCAGGGATTAAAATTGGAGTCTGGGGAACTTCCCCCGAGTCCACCACAATGCAAGCTGCTTAGGGGGGGGGGGGGAATTTTCAGACAGGAAAAACAAAATTTGATTGGAGTATGGGCTGTCGTTTGATTGTCTTCGGAACCTTATGAAATGCATCTTTAGAGTAAAAGAACAATCAGATGGGTCTGAGAAAAAGTGGTCAGTTCAGAATTTGACGTTAACATTGGTGGGCTCTGATCGTCATGCGGCTATAGGTTGAGAATAATGACGTGTAATCTAAGCCTGCTTCTCTTGAATGTCAATCATATCATCAAGATGCTTTGTTATAATTATTATTGATTACAACATTTGAAATTCTTTGGATTTTTTTCATGAGATATTTAGCGTGATTAGTAATAAGGTGTTGCGATAGTATTTCAATCTTCCACAGACATGCGGGTGTTTTTTTAGGATGTTACTACATCTATTTTGTGTACCGTCTTCGGAATCAAAAACTATTTATTTTTCAACAATTACAGACCAAGTATAAGTCCAACAATGCTTTATTCGTGTAGGATCCTCTCGCTCACACAAATTCAGCTTCAAAGACCCTGGTGTTTAAAAAACAAAATTTAAAGATAATGCATTGATTTTGACGGTGTTATGATACAACAAAAGCCAGATCATTATCTCGCTCATCGATCCGTTGTACGCTCCGGCCAGTTGCAGCATTCCGCACAAAAAGGAATAAACCAACCACTCGTCAGGTGAATAAACAAGTAGTGCTTGATTGAATCACGGTCAGTTTGTCCAATTCTGTAGATGGAAAGGAATGCAGACCTCGGTGGGGTTTTTTTCAGCAGTAGTTCAGGGTTTTTTTTAGCAGTAAGTTCTTTCCTTCTTCGAAGGCGCATGCTATGGACCGCCGACAGAACCCAACTCGATCATCTCTCTATCGGGTCACCGTGGGGGTGATGATCAATGCATTTTAGCATGCCTTCAAGAAATTGCCCCGGAAATTAATGACTAACGTCCCAGTTTCTTGATGCACTTTGCGGAAGGGTTTGGAAAGGGACAAGAGATATCAGCTGTCAGTCGTGCATGCAACAAAATATTGATTGGCATAAGGTGAACTTGTAAGGGGATACAAAGATGCGAGCTAGCGCTCCAGGAATGCATTTTACCATAGCACGTACAAGCATTCGTGGTCAGGCATATGTTTAACTCTTTCTTTTTTTAGAAGAGCACATTTAAGATTTGTGAAATTTAGAGTCATATACACTTACCGCATCAAAAATGGATCACTGGTGGTTTTTAGTCAAATGAATTGTTAATATAGTACATTCTGACCGATTAGTTTAAACATTAATTGCATGTCGATACGAACTTCCCGTTTTAAATTTGACAATGTAATTTTTAAAAAAAATTGATTGCCAGAGCTTTAAATCCAAATTATATAGTTTTACTCATTAAATAATAATTAAGTTTTATTTATTGAATAAAATTACGACGATGATATGATTCGACCCCACGCGTGCAAAGCACAATGTATTAGCAGTTCATCGCCTTAACCACTCGGCCACCTCGTGTTCGCGGTGAATACCAAGATTATTTGCAATTTCGTCACAACACATGAGCCACTTCACACAAACTAGTCTCGCTATGCGGATTCCGTTTTAACAAGCAGTGAAATTGACGTTAAGGTGTACATTTTGTGATCAATTTTGAGTATTTTTACATTATTTTCCCACGCGTAATTTTTATTCCAGAAAAAATAATTTATTGCAATTGACTAACTGAAAAACCTGTATTTTTTTAAAAGGATATTTAGCGTAGTTGCATTTTAATAAGGTTAACTTTTCGGATTAGTCTGTACATTTCCTAATGCATCTAATTCGAACCCAAGTTAGTTTCTTAATGTTGAAGTAAGTGTTGTGCAACACGCCACGGCGTTCAAGCACGAGTGTTTGGTTAGAAATAAGGGGCGGTTTTCTCAACCCAATCCGGCAATGTTTGAATTGGTTCTCGCACATGTGGTCACAAAATATTACCTGCGCCATTTCCTCATATCAGGTACCACAGACTGCCTATATAGAGGTATGTGTCATAAACATCTTTGACCAATATGTATGAATATAGATGGTACCAAAAGAAAACCAACGAACAGAATACTAGGACTCTGTTTCAAGGTGTTGCATAGGCCTACAGTTATGTAACCTAAAGTCCAGAATTTAGTATTTGCGACCGAAGTGTTGCTGGTGTACTAAATGCACCGTTGTTTTTAACAGTGAGTTTTCAATTATCTTGCGGTGCTCGCTGGATACTGGTGACACAGGCATGTATCTTCGTCAACCAGATACACTTCCATCAATAGCAACGGGTTTCATTAAGAAATAATCAACAGAGATGAAAATGAAGCCGCGATTTATGAAGACATATGGGCCTGCTCAACAGTGACTCGGGCTGCAAGGGCGATCGGTAATCTACGTGATTCATGACCGCACTCTGAAACGGAATTGCCGAAGGTTTATTTATCAGATGTCTTGATTTATTTAGATAACCCTGATGTTTCAATTCGTACAACCGGCACGTTGTTTACACGAATTGGGAACAGGTGAAAGAGATGTATATAATCTTAGACTCAGACACATACACAGAATGTTGGGACTTCGTAAACAGCAAGTTTGTCTTCGTTCTTTGCGTCACCTTGGTACGGTCACAGACATGAACTTAAAAGCGAACCTGCCATTGTACATGTATTTCAAATGAAAAAAGCGGATAATTATGGTTCAGAACGTGTCTGCAAATACAGTTACATAAGAGGGCCTATATTGTATATCACAGGAACGTCATAGGCCAATGTAACGATTGATATGGGTCTCGTTTGTGGAATGGACTTGATCAGTCTATAAAATCCCAGTCCTCTGTGGGCCGGTTCAAAATCAGTTCCATCAACCATCTTGTGTCCCAGTATTTAGCATAGAATCCTTCCCTTCCTCCGTCCCGACCAGCCATATGTTGCTCCCTATTTCCGACCTTCTATTTATTTAGTCTATTTGTTTTCAAGAGGCTTTTACTTTGCTTTTAATGCAAATTGAAAATTGAATTGTTAGGTAAAAGAAAAGTCCTGGCTGTCTTCTAAGGATTAAGGCTTGGACACTTACTGGTGTAAGATTTTTTTTTTTTAAATGTTTTGTCAAAATGTTGTCAAGGAGGGGAGAGGAGGGGTAGTTGGTATACTGTTGGGTAATAATAATAATGGAGAGGGGGCTATTCATCCTTGCTCGCAGCAGAAGCGGAATTGCGAAGGACGCAGCTATAATACGTGGTCGAACCGAAGGCATGTAAAGGCGCCTTAGGCAGCCGTCGTACTACCCATGTCTGACCACGTACCAAAGCCAGATCAAAAGCCAGAAAAACCCTCGTGGCACATGAGAGATCAACGAACAACTCTACTCACAAATGACCCGAGACGGTGAATCGAACCCGGTCCACATCGGTGAGAGGCGAGCGCGCCACCCATGCCACACTCTGTCAACCATTGAAACCTACGCATGCCAGCGCTCTTTTTTGTTCTATCGTTGGGGGGGGGGTGTACTTGTGCACTGTGGCTATACCGTCACTTTAATGCCCTCTGCTGCTAGTGAAATGTTTGGCGTGTCTTAGTAAGGTCTTCTAATTTTCCTCGTGCTGTCATAATAATACACTTGCACATCAGTGTTCCCCAGCAACTCATAGCACTAAAAATCAGCCGCTATTTTTGGTCTCTCTTCTGATCGATTGACCAGAGTACAAATGGAACCTCATGTCGTCTATAAATGACAAGTTCAACGCAGTCAGATGCAGATGGAATGTCCCGTCTCTTCATTCCCCAATGTTTGAAAAAAAGAAGTAACTGTTTGGAAACTTGCAATCTTTTAGACATATAGAAAGTCGTGGGAATGGCGAGTCTAGGTTAAGGAAGCATCCTTATAAACGGGAAGGAAAAGAAAAGCATCAAACGCCCAATAGCATGATTTGGAACACCTTATGATTTCTGTAACAACATAACTGAAATTTATAACAAAACAAACTGATTGGAAAGACTCTAGGAGGCCTTTGTATTGCAGTATGATGTGTGGTGCGTTGTTTTGTTCCACAGGACTATACAGACGTCTTGTGCATCCATTTTTATTGGATAATTACCTATTAGGCAACCTAAGTTATTACGGCGCAACCAAGCGTCGTATATGCTATGCGGCTCTCTGCCCATAAAGTTTACTGTTTTTAAGCATCAACTGCATCATGTTTCATTCTCTGTGCCTGGACCGCCCTGAATGTACCCGTACTTTTATGATTTTTGTGTAAAAAGAAAATTGTTTAGTCTATAGACATTACATAGCATGCATCATACATCGACGATGACTATGTCATCACATTAAATAAAATGTATTGCTTCGTTTTGGAAAAACATATTGAACGCATAAGAGTAACGAACAATCAAATCTTTGTCATTAATTCTTTACGAAGGATTATTTGAATTATTTATGTAAAAGTCACCGTGCCGTTAACACTGCAACGGTGTTCCTCAGTCCATGGTGTATTTTGACAATTACATTTAAATTGAGTAATTTCCGATATCCACAAAGCTCGCGAATATCTATTAATTGTGAGTTGGTCATGAATATCAATTGCATTGTGGCGGAGTAAAACACTTACGTGTTGTTTATTTGAGTAGGGGTAATACTGATGTGCATGGTGTGTGATTAAAAAGTGTAATTAGACAGTGTAATTAGGTTGTCTGCTTAAAATGCACTATATAAAAAAACTTTAAAGTTATGCTGACGGTAGACAGACCTAATGTAAACTGAGAAGGCGTAAATGTGAACTTCATGGAATACAGATTTTGCTTTTCCATTTACGTTTTCGTTAAAAGTAACATACCACGTTTGCTTTTGTTGTATTTTTTCAGAAATGGATGGATTTGGGGGTTAGTATTTTACAGGAAATATTGAATTAGGCCAAATAAAAAAACATGTTTAGCGTCCCCACCCGCTTCCTTTTTGGAGACCGCCCCCTTTTTTTCTCTCTTCTTTTTTTTTTTCTTTTTTTTTACGAAAAAAAATGATAAATTGTAAACAGTGACATCATTTTGGCCTCTTTGTCTGTTGCATCTAGTCCATATAAAGCTGGTATGTCATTTCCTGAGTCCAAGTGACGGCCATATTAAAAAAAAGCAGGCGGCCATCTTGAAAAACAGCCCGGTCGGGCGGCTATTTTGGAGGGGAAAAAAGGGCCTCCTCCTTCCTTTTTTTTAAAAGGCAGGACGCTAAACATGTTTTTTTTAGTTATTTGGCCTTATACTTGTAGGCCTACATGTTTAAAAATGTGTGTTCATAGATGGTGGAAAAACCAAGAGTACTTTTCAGCATTTGTTTACTTACAAGTTCCCTTCACCTCATGCAAGCCTTGATATAAACATCCCAACACGATATTCTCCCAACATTTGGACCGGTAAAAGGTTACCCTCGAGCCGGAAGCGAATGCCCGCAGAATGTCTGCGCGCATTCAATTCACCGGAATCTAATTGGGGGAGCCGGGGGTGTCAAATGTAAACCCACATTAATGGCGGGTTGCACGCGTGCCGTTTCTATAGCAACAGATTTACAGTACCGTCGACGTCAAATTTAAAGTGCATTTGAACGGTCGGTGCGAAATATCAAGTGAAATACGTAAAAGGGGAGTAGGCCTATAAGATAAGGCCTACACGTTTTGTGTTTGTTTCGTTCGTATTATTAATTATCTCTTTTATTCGATATCCACGGCATGGGCGTCGCGGGGGCAAGGTGGGCACTTGCCCCCCTTGGAAAAGCAACAACAACAAAAAGGAAGAAAATAAGAGAGAAAAAAGGAAAGAAAAAGAGGCGCGAAGTCATAGTGGTGTAAATTTAATGGGTTGGGGGGAGCAAAATGTCCCTGCCCCCTCTAAAACTGATAAATCGAGAATGTGTTGAGAAATACAGGCATTTTTTGGCAAAAATATGTTTGCCCCCTCTAGAAAAAAATCCTGGTGACGCCCATGATCCACGGTACTAGCTTCGAAGACTACTTGGTGATAAATATTCGCACACCTTCCTATTCAGGGAAGGACAAAAGAAGGGAAACACAAAGGCCCATCCAAGTATCGAATTTGACCTCTTTTATAAGTTAAATTTAAGGGTACAATATCATTTTACATCGTCGTTGTGAATTCTTTAATTGAAGGGAAAAACTGTTGCGTACTATAGCTTAGGGGTTGAAAAGCCTCGGAAGATCAAAAGTACTGATTTATTGACAAAATCATAAAACGTAGGATTGCTACCAATGCCATTATGGCCTTCC
This sequence comes from Patiria pectinifera, assembly GCA_029964075.1. Taxonomy (NCBI): domain Eukaryota; kingdom Metazoa; phylum Echinodermata; class Asteroidea; order Valvatida; family Asterinidae; genus Patiria; species Patiria pectinifera. The sequence continues at coordinate 10,361,156 of CM057142.1, read as the reverse complement.
GTCTGGTTTGCGTTGCATTTAGTCCCAAAGAAAATTAGGTAGGGTTTTTATCAGTGAACAGAATTTTGTTACAAATAGCTGCAAATGCGCCTGGACGATGACAGCAAGGATTATGATGCTTAAGTAAGATATCAGACTCAAGCTTGTAAACAAGAAAAACAAGGTGGTACAGTTTCATTTCATTTCAATGTGTAAGGATCCTTGGAATTAAAAAATAATTCACCATCCTCGGGTAAACTGGCATTACCAAGTTCATTACCCCAGGGAACGAGGCCTTGTGTACGCCACACATTGTAGGAAATCTACCGGCATCGAAGATCGCCTTCGCTTGTTTTCCCTCGCTGTGGAACATCAAGATGTAATTTGTCTCCCCGAAACTGAATCCGCGCGGCCTCCGCTCGGCCAGGCAAAATATGCAGGAATCTCCCGCCGGCTGCTGCCGATGACAAAAATATCAGTGCACACATCACGCGGAAGGAAACCCAGAGACACGCGCGCTTTGAATTCCCAAGCAGGGTTCATGGGCGTTGGGGATGAAATTGTTTTTCGTCTGGATTCGTTTCCCTCAACAACTCAGCCGAGTATGCTGCATTTTCGATTTTCCCAGTTCTGTACCACTCTCACGAGTTCACGTGGGTACAGTCGGAAACTGCCGTCGGATGTCTCGGGGCATGCATGCATTAAAAAAAAATAGATTTGGCATTTACGGAGGAATCGGTAGATTTGAAAAATGCATTCAAGAATATATTTGCGTTCCTTGATGAATAAATTATTCTGATGCACTGAATGGATATATTATGTACGGAAATGGCGGTCGTTGTAGCAGGCCTGTGCATTGTATGGTTTTCAACTACAGGTTTTCAACTATATGTTTTCATCTACACTACAGGTTTTCTACTTTAGTCACGTGTGTTAATTACGTCTAATGGATCCATTTTGTAGACTTGTATCTATTAAAGGTATGCTAGGAAAATGCCAGATATAACGAAACTTCTTTGGTTCCGCAATTCATCGGGAGAGGTCGTTGTTTTTTCCTGTTTTATAGGAAGAAACAGTCGGTTAACTGTATCTCTAATAGGTCATCTAGCCTGTTTACATATTTTACCTAATTGTCCGAACACTATGCTCAAGAGTTATACATTATCGTATCTTGCAGGCGAGAGTATTCAGGCTCTTGTGGCTTTAGTGAAGTCCATCTTTTTTTTCTTCAATATGATGTATCACAATTCACATTTGCATTTAATACTGCAAATACAAGCCTAGAATCCATGCCTTGAAATGAGCCAACCATGTGAAGGCCATGTTTCCTTGTTTACTAATTCGATTGAAACCAAATGTCATCAGTGGCGAAAATAATCCAGTGAAATTAAAGGTATAACCGGCCTCAAAGGCCACGGGCTGGTTGGCTATCACATCTGGCATGTTTACCGGTCGTGATATTTGAGGGATGAAAATGTATGCGTAAGTGGCCTGAGATGGGCGCTGTAATGGGGGATTTCTGATGATAATGTATTTTCAAGTGGACGAGGTGAAGTGGCCCGCTGCTAAACAGCCTCGTCTCCCACGCCAGCTGGTTCGCCTGCAGTCCAATAGTCGTTTATTTCCCGATGACTAGCTACAGCGTTGTGTTCTGCAATTACAGATATCAGTGCCATCTGGGGTCTACTCGATGTTCCCTAATACCTATGTTCCCCAATACCGATGTTCCCCGAAATCCTTAGGATTAGGGTAAGGGTTAGGATTAGGGTTAGGGTTAGGGTTCTAGGGTAAGGATTTCGGGGAACATCGGTATTGGGGAACATAGGTATTGTGGAACAAAGGTATGCACCTGTGCCATCCTGGCACCTTAGCCATCCTAGCACCTTAGCCACCCTATGATTCCGTGGCCACCCTATAGTACCCGAGTCTCACTTGTACCTTAGCCATCCTGTTTCCCTAGCCACCGCTTCATTGACTTTCTCTGCATATGTACTTAAAAGCTCCTTTTGTCTTAGGAAAACACAAAATGTTATCGACAAAAACATTGTATTTTGTTACCGCTTATGGTGTTAAAGAAAAGGTACGGAAAATTACAATGGCAGCTCCTTAAAATGTGCAAAACGTCAAACCGCAGAGAGCTATTTCTGCAGATGGCATTTCCGTTCTCTTGTGAACAAACTGATCAGTATAATATTCCTCCTGCAAAATGTCGCCATACACGCCGGCTGAAAGGTTAAGCTGTGACTCGGCAGTGTGGACGGCTTGCAAATGAACTTAATGCGGGGAATCCGCAGACATATCTGGAGAAAATTAAGTGGTAATCCGCATACATTCCCGCATGCTTGGAGGCAGTCCTGATATTTGATACCGAGGGGACGTCATCGTGTACATCGGCAAACGCGCTTGGCAGTTGTTTTTGACAGTGTGGTTTTTTTTCCATTCCTTTAAACCTGCCCCAGGCATGCTGTGTTTTGATGAAAGAAAACCATTGGCAGGTAGAGGGAACACGCACCATTTGACTTGCACTGTGCCGTGTGGGAATCTCCCATGCACGAAAAAAAAATGCCCGGTAACGACATTAAGAACCATTTTTGTCTGGAAAAAAACCTTCATTTACTGTACTGTGAATGTCCCACATCAGTCCTGGTTTTTTTTTGGGGGGGGGGTGGTTTTCCAAACTCATCAGTAGGCCCAAAGTCTCAGAACATCATTTTATAACCATGCTAACGTCACATATAGAAATGACTTAAAGCATATACAAATGATTACAAACAAAAGCATGAAAACAAATCCTCTAAAAGCTTAACATTACAATGAGCTATAAGCAGATCTCAACGTTCTGAGAGCGTTCCCGTGATTCTGGATGGGTCCCCGGTTTATTTTCAAGCTGAACCGATACTTGTAACAAGTTTCATGTTATACCTTAAACTGGTTTTCTGACTGAATTTTGATGAACGCGGTCACAAACGAAATAAACTCGTTAAATTCACCAACCATGTGCCGTAGTTGGTGCATTCCTTACCTTAGTGTCTGCAAAGATCGAATACAGCCTGAAAGTGGACCCTGGTGGCGCTTCAGGACCTTTTGAATAGAAAAATTAGTTCTAAAATTTTTGGGACATTGATTTCTTAAGAAAATCACCGTCGGAAAAAGCCTTTGTAGGCTATAAATGTTACTATAGAAGTATCTCAATTTATGGAAACTGAATAATCGCATGGAGTGAAAGGGAAATGCCGTGCCAAAAATTGACCACTTACTTCCGAAAATCTAAAATACATGTGGATAAGTGGAACTAGGAGCACTCGTACAAAGATGAACATTTATGAAATATTTTTGTGGCAGGCAATATGTAAAACACAACAATATTTTGTTTACCGGAGCAAAATATTGTTAAAACAAAACCCACTAGCCAGGAAATGCTGGACATTTTACCCATACCGTTAAGTGTCTACCTTTTGGGGGAACTTGATTCTGTCTTTATTATTGTTTTTCCTCAATTCAGTGAGATTCAATCAACACTAATATCGCTCACTCAGACCTCGATATGGCGGGAAAGAGAACAGTTGACCTCAGCGATAAAAGCCTCAAAAGCCTCGGAGCCTGCATAACTCAATATCGCTACGTGCTCATACATGTTGATCTAGTTACTATCCGGAGCGTATCTTATAGGCATCCAGACTAACCGATGCTGTTTTCAAGAGGACTCTTACTATAGTTTCCTCTACATCTTGAAGAAATGTTGCTGACAGAAATGACCGTTCGGTCCTATGTGCATTTACCTTGAAGTTGCATTACACTTCAAGGAAAGTTCTGCTCAGGCTTCGTAGACATTATAATGTTCATGTATACGGCAGTCAGGGAGTTTGTAATGCTGTTCTCCTTTTTAGATCATTTGTTGCGTTGTCAGTTAGACTTGTGCTTTAAATGTTGCTTGTTTGGATCTTAGTGAAGGGCTATGGTAGAGAACGAGCCCCATCCGGGCATATTAAATTTACACGTTAGGACTCCATATACACACCTTTAAAAGTTAATTCAATAGGTTATTAAAAGTACATGTAGCATGATGTAGATACAAAAATAATATTATATGACCCGATCCACTATGAAAACCTGTAATTAAAAACTACATGAGAAACTCAATACATTGAGCTAACTGTCAGGTCTTTTATTTATTTCTTCCATTCTCCAGTTTAAAATCCACGGCTTCGCCCGTCTATTGTTCCGCTGGAAAGCCAGTGTCTACAAGCTTCTTTGGCGGGAAATGATCGTGTTTCTGGGCTTCTATGGCGTGGTCAGTATCTTGTATCGGTTCGCGCTTAAGGGAACCACCAAGAGTAACTTTGAGAAACTCGCCTTCTACGCTTACGACTACACCAAAGTGTTTCCTATAAGCTTCGTGCTTGGTTTCTACGTGACAGTGGTATTTGACAGGTAAGTTCTACAGGATGAGTAAAAAAAAAATTTAAAAAAAAATGTTGGGGCCATTGTTTTAGTGAACGTCTGCATGTTGCACTTTTTAAATCCAGGATATGAAAGCCCAATTCATAAGCTTTCTTTCAGTACAAGAATCATTCAAATCACTCATGTACTTTTCAAGTTACGGAGTTTTAAACACAACCACTGTTTAAAGTTCTGTACACGGATCACAAAAAAGTGTGCGTTCTTTCAGCAAAGCGAAAACGATTCACACACATCCTTGTGTAATTTGTTTTCGTTTTGCTGAAAGAACACTGAACTTTTTTTGTGATCCGTGGACAGAACGTTAAAACGGCATTTGTGTTTACAACTCCGTAACTTGAAAGTACATCATTGATTTTAATTATTTTTTTACTCAAAGAAAGCTTATGAATCGGTTGATAGCTCCCGCCTGTTTTGGCAGCATATACCAAAGATTGAGCTCGATTGTACATATTTCACTGTCCTTAGTTATTGCAACATATCCGTTTTGGTCACACAACGTATCGGTCTCCGGCCATATTTTTTGTTATTGGTCAGTAAAATGGGAGTAGGTTGCAGACAATATTAAGACCTTCTATAACCTGTACCTTTTATATGTCAATGTCAATCAAATAGAAGGTGCACATTTTCTGTTGAGGGGTATTGGTTCTTTGTTTCTTAAGAGCTCGCAAAATCGGTCTCATTTAACATTATTCCCATCGCCAATAAAACTGACACGAGGCATATAGTAAATTGTTGGAGCCAACGCATTATTTGCAAATAATCTCAGTCTGGCATAATTATCATTACTGCTTGAATCGGAAGGAGGGACGAATTTGTTGGAGACAGTTTCAAGCCTTTTCAGGGATTTATTGCAAAACCTTCCAAAATGCAAGAACCGACATGCACTACAACAATGGATCGAGATCAAAACTAGCATAATATGCTCGTGCATCGGGTCGAGCGCCCTCCAGCGACAGTCGAACCCTTCCATGTGAAGCTAAAAACAGATGAATGTGTACCTTAGATCATGTTATAATATAGGTCAGTGTTTCACCAGGAGACGAGTCACCGTGTGTCCAGTGTTCATGCATACCACAGCCAGGCCTGACGGGCTGGTCAATGCCGCAACCAGCCCGTCATCGCTTGGGGCACCTCTGCCTTGAAGACCTTCCTTCGGGAATTCCTCGGAACACTACACCGTTTCAGGTGGCCCTTTTACATCAACTGCGGTGTTTGCATAAATATTTTATTGCCGCCGTAATGAAATCAAGCGCTGAAAATAAGAGGCCTTTAATTTGATAACCGGCCGAGTGGAGGGGTGTTTTGGCCACCGCTGTACACATGCTTTCACAGCTTCCAGCCATTGTAGGTCACAATGTGAAATCACAAAGGGAGTGCCTTCAGCTATATGCAGAAAACCTTCATATCAAATTAAATTATGCAACATTTTGGCGGTCGGTAAAGCATGAAAACGTTGGGGGCGCTGTTGCCCCTCAGCTATCTAAGTAGAAACTGGCTGCATGCAATGAAAGTCTAGATAAGTTGAAGACGTACTGAATATTGAAAATACTGGCAGCACGCAACGTTTATTTACTAATCCATAGTCGCAAAAATGTATATCTCATTTTCTAGAAGATACCTTCCACAGACCAAAATTAAAATTGAAACGACAAGTATTCTGGATATGCTAGAGTTGAGGGTACATTGTACAATACATTCACGCTAAGTCATTGAGATGTAACATAGTTTGGAATGATATAGATTGTCTGGATTGTCGGGATTTACAATAACATAATCATCCATAATCATAATTCAACTCCATTGAAGACTGGGTTGCTTTTTTTTGGAAATCAATATGCATTGGGCAAATGCGAAATTTGCTTTCATTTCCTGCAAACAGTGCTGGATTTGTGACTTTTCCACAGAGACAACGAAGTAAAGCGGTTTGTTTTAAACAAAAATCAGTATGTATATTACGTTTCGCCCCTTGTGGGATTAAAGGAAATTAGTTTGCATTTACTCACGAGGAGTACTCGTGCATAGAAGATGCCCAAATTGTCCGGGCAGTGACTCAAAAGGTAAACAAAAAGTTAAATAAGAAGCTGACATTTTTTTAAACAAAGACCAAATTTTAATCTTCGTGAGGACGTACACTCTGCGAGCCTTTAATACAGCATCACTTTCGATTCGGGTTGTTTGTTTTTCTTTGGTTGATCTTTTTTACAAGAAAGACAAACTGAACGGGGCATAGCAGGGGCCTTCGTCTGTCTTACCACGGCCCATTAGTCGCTTCCCGTGTCGCCTGCTTGCCGCCCGGTCGCGTGCCCAATTTCATTTCATTATCGGCTAATCAGGGATTCAATTAGACTGCAAGGCTGCTGTGCCGACGGGCTAGATTTATAAGGCTGGTTCAGAATGTGCCCACCGTGCAATCCTTTTTGGCTCATGGAGCCATGGGGTATGATGCCGAGGGGGTATGGAGATCGCGTAACGATATGCGTAGAAAACATGACCCATGACACGCTGAGCATGAGTGCACTGCCCACTTTTTTTGTGATTACTGGGGTGGCGTTAAACCTTTACTGAATGCCCAAAGCTCGGTTTTGGTATTTCGAGCAATGCATACACCTTTTAGTGACATGTGGAGAGCTTTACAAAACACCCGATAGGCGCGATGGGGCACGAAAGAGTCCCCGTTATGGAGAAAACAATAACCGTATAAGCTCTAATTTTAAATCGGACAGGACTGGTGTAGGCCTATACACCGACCAAATCAGGAAGCGTTCACATAATCATTCTGATAGGCGCAGCGATTCACGTTTACATGTACATTCACAGGTATCAAGTTGTATTGTAGAGAATAGTGGACATAACTGGTATAGGTTGACAGCGTGTGCGCTGTATCTCTGGTCCTGCCCAAGCATTTTGCAGCATCTCTATAAATCGGTATTTACACAAAATGTATAAAACTCTGAAAGTGAACTATAATTGTTTTATACTTCACTTAAAATCAAGGTATGACCAAAAATGATGGACTTGAACCTGCGACCTCCCGATCACCATACGGATTGCTATGAACTGAAGTATCCGAACCCTTTGTTGGCAGTCCACCAATCTGTACACTGTAAAAAGAAAGTTTGGCAAAATATTGTTGGGCAATGTTATTTGCCCAACATAAGTATGGAATTTGCCTTATTGTTGGTTAATTCGGGAAAAAGAATACCAACGATTTGCAATAATTTGCCCAAGAGTGTATAGGCAGTTGGTATGTTGACCAATGTCTATAAATATATCAACCCATTTACCCAACTTTTTTTAGTGTAAATAACTTTGTTCATAGGGAGCTATACATTGTAATTATTTAATCCGTTTTATTGACTATTCACTATGCAGATGGTGGACGCAATTCAAGGCGATCCCTTGGCCGGACCGGTGTGTGTACAACATCGCAGCCCACGTGTTAGGCAACGACGAAGAGGCCCGGATCATACGCAGGACCCTTGTACGCTACCTTAACCTATCCGCCATCATGATCTTCCGAGCCGGTAGCAAAAGGGTCAAGAAGAGGTTCCCAACGCTAACGCACATCGTAGAAGCAGGTGAGAGCATAAAAGTCGGCGCTCGACTAAAGTAGACATGGCCCATGAAATATTGGTATCCACTATATACCCCCGAGCAGAAGGCTGTATGTAGAGAGACTGAAAGGAAACATGCGGTGGAAATTCAGGTTATCTTGTTTTCATGCATATTACTATGTGTTGCAACAATGCATACAAGACCTTAATACTTGTTTTCATTGGAAGTGACAAGAAAGTGGTAGTTTTTCAGTATTAGCAAATCCTTTCATCAATGCCTGTAAGAGGGCGCTATTTTGCTTTTGTCACACAAGGCACTCCTTGTCAAAAGTGCATATGAACAGTATAAAACTAAGTCCTTTAAAATTACCCACAAAAAAAGTTATGAAGAAATACTGGCCAGTACTATTGTCCAAATGAAAAAAAGTTTGATATACAAAGCTATGGAGACACTACTGTTCTGCCTTCAATGAAATCACACTTTGGCTCATGAATATGGACATTTTCATTAGCATAAAAACTAAAATGTTGAAATTTGTCCCTTTTACTGCTACAAGGGAGGTGGAAAGTCATAGTTACATGGCAAGAAAGCTGTTTTAAATGTATTTAAGTCATAACAATCCTAATACATGTTCCCTTTGAATATTTTTCCCTCTGAAGCAAAAATTTTATTTATATGGATTCAATTGAAAGTTTTGGAAACGTATTTACTTATTGAAATGTTGCAATGAAAACAAAAGATTTCTCATAAGTTTTTAATACAAAAAAGGCACCTCGCCAATGGAGATCCAGGACAAAGACACTAAGATGAGGACATTGTCTGCTTCAGCGGAGGAAGGAAAACCTGAAAATAATCTTCCAATAAAAACCCAAGGAATGAATTAATATCTGGAAACCACATGCATAATATCGAACTGGCTGGGGTTTGAAACGAGGGCCGCGGAAGTAAAAGGTGCGGAATCAGGGTGACCGTAAGGTCAGAGCAGAAGTCTGCTAAATGCACATCAAAAATATGTCAGATATATCAAAAATCTGCCAAATTTCCCAGAATCACTCGAAATACACTATGAACACTTAAAATCACATGCAGATTGATAATATTGCCTTAATTATGATTCAAATTACATAATAAACAATCTAGTCACATGAAGATGTTGTGAAATTATTGGTAAATTTCGGACAAAATGCGGGTCCGGCCATGACGAAGTCCGTTTCCCAGTGAACCTCAGCACCTAGACCAGCCAACCTGTCCCATATGCAAAGGATTGAAAGGATTGAAGCTTTTTTTAACAAATGTACCCTTTTTTGTTCAAATTTGATGTTTTTCTGTCAAATAACCATTTTTGCAGAATTCAGCCAGAAATCTGCCACAAAAATTCATTCTGTCAAATTTTCTGTCAAACTCGTTTTTTAACAAAAAATCTGTCAAAGGTAGCCGAAAATCGGCTAAAACGGTCACCCTGTGCGGAATGTATAGTGTATACCAAATCGCCAACCTATCATCTATACGCATTATGTATTACAATACCATTTAATCTCAAAAGGCTGTGTTTATCACACATTTCATGGCAAGGTATACTAACGGAAGAGGAAAAGAACATGCTGAAGGACCTACCCTCGACCCATCCCAAGTACTGGGTGCCCTGTGTGTGGTTCGTCAATCTGATACGGATGACGAGAAAGCAAGGGAGGATAGTCAGCGACCCGGCTATGAAAACTATAGTAGATGTGAGTATATCAAGCTGATTGGGGTTACCAGATTGTTACTTGTAGAATGATTGGTAGGCTGATTAACAAATTAAAAAACACCTCGCTGGGTTCATAAATCACAGCTGTCATACCGGGGTCCGATAGGTTCGATAGTCCGAAGGTTTATTGATCGGAAGGTTTGACTAGTAGTCCGCACTTACCACAGCTACTTGTGGAGTACTCATACAAAGGGAAATTTAGGGAACGGTGCGACCCCACTTCTCACCCTTAGAAAAACGGTACTCCAGAAGTGAAGTTCTAAAGAAAAGGGATAAAAGGACAATGCAAGTACCCCAGAACTCCCATCAGCAGGAATGACCAAACACACAAATGTCCCATACCCAGGGTGCCCGGGGGTTCAATAGTCCGAAAATGAGATAAAGTTCATCAATGCGAACAAGGGTTGTTAGTCCAAAGGTTTGATACTCCGAATTTAGAATAGGGTTAGTTAGTCCGAAGGTTCAATAATCTGGTCCAAGGTGAAAACAAGGTTCAGTAGTCTGAAAGTTCATTTATCCGAAAGCACACAAGGTTCGATTGTCCGAATTGACAATAATGTTCATTGCTGTATATTCGGACTGTTGAACCTTATTGCCGATTCGGACTATCGAACTTTATCGTCTACTCCTATTGTCGAACCTTCGGATTATTTAACCTTACTCTATTTCGGACTAATGAACACTTCGAACTATCGAACCTTCGGACATCCCAGCCAGATGGACTTCCGGGGTACCTCCATTGTTGTCCTATTGTCCCTATTTCTAAAGATTTCACTTACAGGGTAGGTCGATGAATGGACAAGTACTCCACAAGTGGTCCATGGTAAGGGCGGACTAACGAACCTTCGGACTATCGATCGGTATTACAATCGTACCGTGATCAAGTGGCTTTATACCGTATAATGAAGAAGTGTTAAATTTGAGAATCCCCCCCCCCAAAAAAACAAAAAAAACACCGGAGATCATAACGGAACCAGACGCATTGACTCAGCTGAAACCCGTATTTCTTACTTCGCATCAAGATTTCAACCGGCAATAACGACCCTGATCTACTCTAATTAAAGCACGGGCCCCAATATTGTGAGGAAAATGAATCTGACACCAATCCTTCGTGCCTGCTCAGTCTCCCGAGATTGTCGCCATATACGCCTGTGCTTGAATCCAAGCCTGGTTATGCGCTATCTCTGCAAGCTAGTTGCCGCATTATCCGCAGTCCATCCTTAGTTACAACGGGATGGTGTTGGGTTGCTTGCAAAGGTCGGATAAACCGGGGTCATTTTGTACGAACAATAAATTGAAGAAATCAACGGAGATTTCCTAATTATGAATTATTACAAATAAAATCATGATTCTGACATCCCCCCAAGAAAAAAAATCACTCAGTCACTTAGTATATGCACTCTGCTTGGTCTTATAAACTCTGTTATCAGTTCTGAAATATATTCCAGAAGATATAATACGTTTACACTTTTGAAATTATTAGATGAACACTAAGAATCTCTATTTTTATTATAGGTTTTCTCGGTCAATTTCGGCAAATGAGCAGCCAATTTAATTTTCGTGCGTTCGAATTGAAGCTATTTTGCCTCTCCAGTTGTTACTGCGTTTCAAATTCAGAATTCGGCCATTCAATTTCGTTTTGAGGCATTCAAATTCCTTTAGCACTGTGTTCAATTTAGCATATCGTCATTCTTTTTCGTGACACACAATCATCATTCAATTTAGCAAAGCTGGTTCGACTGGAGATTTTACTGACTTAAAAGAGAATTCAAATAAGTACGACTAAAGAAATACGAATAAACAGATAAACTGTACTAGGCAACTGTTTCGTATCTTCACTTTAATTCAGGCAAACCTTGTTTTCTTTATTTATGCTTCCAGTAGACTTTACATAGGGCCAATGAGGTTTTTTCTTCTTCTTTGTTTTCTTCTTCATTCTTTTTGGGGGGGATCTTTATTGGTTAACTGACCAAGACCTAATTTTGTATTGTGTTTAAATGGGGTGTTTCTTTATGTTTTTCCTGGTTTTTTATTGTTTATGTTGTTTCTTCCTCAACCATCAATCTGTTGGCGTGCCAGACATCTTGGCATATATGCGTGTAAAACTGTAGCGAAAGCTCGTCTTCGAAGTACATCGGCAAAGTGACTCAAGTGCCAAAAAGTGAACCGTATTTATGCCTTCAACATTCTTAAGGAAACAAAAATTTAACAAAGGGTTTTTTAGATTGCACAAATTCCAGAAATGACTGCCCAAAAATGAATTTGAATGACTAAACACACGCCTCAAAAAGCTCCTGCGAATTTGAATGCTGCTTTGTTGAATTGTTAAATTGCATGATTATTTTGTTAAATCGAATGACGCATCAGTACATTTGACTGGTCATAAAACGAAATCGAATGACCCTTTTTCAGTAGCATTTGATTTCGCGCGAAATAGAATAGCGTAGTGGTTAAATTGGCTGCTCAGTTGCCGAAATTGACCGAGAAAACCTATAATATGTTATTTTTTATCGTGGGCATTTTTTGGTTGGTGTTTCACTGGAAAGCTGGAAATTAGCAATTCAGCTTGGAAAATTATTGTCACACCTTACAAGAACATTGCGTTGTAGACTTCATAAGTACGGGAGTGAGTGTGTTCTCTAGCTGGACAACCATGGACAAAAGTAGGCCGTCTTCGGCTCTCTTCCGTTCTTTCATACCTGTGTCTGCAATTTTTCATGTGACAAACAAGGGCAGTGCATGAAGCGCAAAGAAATCGTGCGTGTCCATGATTGTGTCCGCGCGCTTCCTTCGAGCCATTCCGTTGAAAGCGTCGAATACAAATAGACGTATTTCTTTTCCTTTCCTCTTTTTCTCTCCTCTTTCCTCTTTTCCTTATTTTTTTTTATTTTTTTTGTTAATCTTTTCCGTTTTTTAGAACCTCGCGGCACGGTAGAAAGTGCAACCTGCAGCGACATATTGACAAAACAGCACAAATATTTTTGTCAAAAACAATCTGTATGGATTTTCCCCTAGAGAAATAAGGTAATATAGGCCTAACTGAAAGATGCTGATTAAATCGGCAGTAGTACCAAAGAAAGAACATATAGCGGCAAACAGTTCGACTGCCCTGGCAAAAAAAATACGAAATAAAAAATTCCACAAAATAAAGAATACCCTCTTGTAAAATCACCATGCGAGCTTCGCACAGTATCATGCTTGTTTTGTTTTGCTTGGTTTTGTGTGTGTGTGTGCTTGTGCCTGTTTGTCTGTTTGTCGTCCTTTGTTTTGTTTGTTTCTGTGTCGAATCGAATTGTACTGTTGTAGTTGGAGAGCCTCTCGACAAGCTTTTGAAATAGCTTTTTGGGCAATCCCTCAGGCCTACATATGGTACAATGTAATGTTTCATGTTTTTTAATGTTTTTGTGTGATAGCTTCTTGAATCTCAACATTGTCTAGTTTGTCCTTTCGATCGTCTTTGTCGTGTCTAGTTATTATTATGTAATTGAATTGAAGAACTGTTATGTATTTATAAATTTTAATTGTGTTGTATTTTGTCTGAGAAATTATCTAATAAATAATAAATAATAAATGTTAAATAAAGAAAATGCGGGAAAAGTTTACAAGTGTCAATCATTCTTCACATTTCCCAATTAACGACTGCACGATTTAGGCCTCTTATGCATCCCTGCAGCACGCAATTCATTCCTATTTTGATATCTGCCAATTTAAGTGAGGTAGTCTTTCCATGTGTCTGTTTTCATCCTCATCCTCGTGTTTTTACTTAATGTGGAGGTATGACGTCACTTCGCCTCTGTTGATTATTCCCGGCGCCATTTTTATCATCGCCCGAATAGCTTTGCATCACTGACTGTGTCGTGATGGCCAAACAGATGAATGTATTACATAAAGATGACCCTTTTTGGTGGTGTGAGCGATCGCGCTGAGTGTCTCCTCTGATGCGTGGTGGAAAAAATGATCCTCGGCTGGAAATAAAATGTATTTCTGATCATCCCTCGGCTCCCATTTCGACATGTGATACGGATGTTTTGATGTGTCGCGCTTCATTACCTCAGCAGGAATGAGTCCATCCAAGCTGCCAGATAGAGAGTGATGGGCTCACGTAGACACAAATTATACGTCATTTTGTGCATTTTTCCCCCATTTGCACATGAAATATGCATTAGCAGCGTACTTGTATACCAATCGGAGATCATCAAATGACAGAGAAAATATTGTAATGGTATCTAGTCTACATGAAGTGTCGACGTCCTGCAGATTGATAAGAGCCTGCTGTTTGTATCTTAAAGGATTTTCTTTTGCAAACACAGATGTTTTATTCATCAAGAAATTTTCAATGTCTATTTCTGTTTTTTGTTTCTCTCAATTTTTCTTCTTCTTTTTTTTTTGGATCTTAAAGTTTTGTTTCTAACCCCACTCTGTGAAAGCAAAAGAAAGCAGGCTACATAGTTGCTATAACTCTAAAAACGTCCCGGGCCAGATTTGACCCGGTATCCGGGTCGCATGAGTCCTGACACTTTTCCTGGTCAAAACGACACTTTTTCCGGGTCAAAAATAGACTTCTGTGACTCATTTTGTTGACCCGGAAAAGTGTCATTTTGAGGCCCCAAAGGACCCGGATTATGGGTCAAATCTGGCCCGGGACTTTTTAGAGTGTAGGCCCTTATCTCCCTCTTTCATTCTCGTGACTTTTTATATGTCATGTGAAAATGAGATGAATGCATCAATATGTGACCTGAATACTTGGTGCCAAGACCCTTAAAGGGAATGTACATCATTGGCTTTTGCTGTAATTTTCTGAAATGAACTATTTGGGGGGTAAGTATAATAGATCAAATATTGTTACACTGACATGTTTGAAGTTTTGTGTTCGAAAATGCTGGAAAAACCAAGAAAAACAAAAATATTCAAGTACTCTGGTTCCCTGACTCCACTAAAGATGGAATGGATCAAACATACCAAAAAATTGTAAGGTAAGGGAACCAGTCTAGCTGGCCTGCACCCGTTCATGAGTATGGAACCAATAGCTAGCAAAACAAAATTTAGACCAAAAAAAAAATGGTAAATTTGGTGCAGTAATTGAAAAATAGTTAGGTTTTTCCAACGGTGGTCGGCCGACCAGCGTTGGAAATGTAGACAAATATACCATTTTTTTGAAAATGGCTTCACACCAGGTGCCATAATTTTACAGGATGCTTAAGCATGTCATTTACCAACATCCTAGTAAGGTATTTCGTAACTACTTGGTAGTTTTATTTTTCGATGTTTGCAAATGTTGTATTTTCCCTTTAAGAGAGTCATTGGTGAGAGTAAGGTCTCAGCATTTTAAACAGTCACGGTACCGGTACTTCGTTTTTATGTTGCATGTTGCATGTTTCCTTCTTCGTTCGTCCCCAACACCCTACCAAATGAGGGCGCTCTGACTGATGATCTCTTTCACAAAATGTTGTGGAATTAACGGAGGCGTTGCAAAGCACTGTGGGTATATCAGGGCGATAATCAATGCACGTACATTAACATCCCGTGACGTGCGCACGGGTTGTATTCGGAGTGCAGACCTGTAAATCGACTCCCATAAACCTCAGTGATAATAACGCGTATTCCAAAAGTTATTATAGGTTTTGCATTCGTCTTTCAAATTCACAAACTCTAGCATTCAATTTCGTCTGAGAAAAAAATCCACACGCGTTTAACAAAACCAGTTAAGTCATTTACCATTCAATTTCAAAGTTTGGTCACCCTCTTTAGTCACCGGGTCGAGAATATTCGTCATTACAGCATTCAGAGATCTAATTCGTCTTAAATCAATTAGGCGAATTTGATTTCTGAATAACAATGTTCGGCGTAGATGAGACGAAATCGAATACTCCGGGACGAAAACGTGTGCTCATTGTTTGAATTTGCTTGAACTGAATTTGAAATTGTCTGACAAAAGACGAAATTAAACATTGGAAGTGCAGTAAATCGATGTTGTTCGACGAATTTGAATATTAGAAACGGTGAATTCGAATGATAAACGTTTTGAAATAGCCGAGAAAACCTATAAAATATAGGTTTCTCGGCCAATTTCCAAAAATGTTCATTCACTTCTGAAAATCGGTTCTTTAATCCCATTTCAATTCAACGAAAGTTCAATCGTTTTCATTGTCCGTGCATTAGGTTTTGAGAAACAGACGGCCTATAACGTTACTTGTGCATCATTTACGCAAGCATACCTTTTCGCGCAGCGTTTTGGCATACAATGTCGTGAATGTGCAATCAAAAGTACTTTTTTCTCAAAATAGCAGATTGCAGCACATAACATTAAGCTAAAACTGAAATAGATTGACCAATGTTTGAAATCGTCCTCTAAAAGCGAAAAGGAAGTCTTGTAAACGAATCTGAATGAGCATAAAAACGAAATGTGCTGCTCAATCACTTAATTGATTAAACTGACATGGGTTCGAATGCTCTGGTAGCGAAAATGGAGCGTGTTCAGAGCGATTCTCAAATTCAGACGAAAATTGAATGACCGATTTTCAGAAGTGAATGAACATTTTAGGAAATTGGCCGGGAAAACCTATAATACAACTCTCCAAGGTGTTTGAGACACCAATCAAATTAAAGCTTAATTGTTTCATCATCTTTCATTTTCTGTTCAATTTTTGGGTGGTAATCTGATGACTTTTGGGAAAAAATTCCATCCAAAGATGATCACCCCTAAATGTAGTCCTGTGACCGATCGCCATTAATGATGCCTGTGCTCCATTTCAAAATAGAGCAATTCTAGGGCCGAATTTCATCCAAATTCCACCCATCTTTTTTACAAACCTTTAAGTTCAGTGGGCCACAGAATGCTCTAATAGCCAAACAATTGAGGTCATACAAATCGCTAAAATTGAACCCGGGTCACCAACTAAAAACAATCCGTCCAATGAGAGCTCGACAAAATTGGACGTCAAGAGCACCGTTGGCATATCCATTTTCAAAATGATTCGCTGCATTATGGGACAGTTTGCATATGACCCCAGAATTGACCTCAGGTCTCGGAACATGCCACATTTCTCACTCTTTATGAAGTATTTATAACTTGTGTTGTGTGTTTTTCTCTAGGAATTGAATAACTTTCGTGATAAATGCGACGAGCTGTACGGTTTCGATTGGATTATTGTGCCACTGGTGTACACACAGGTAAGGAGAATACACTGATCATTTCCTTCTGATGACTTCAGTTGCTTTTCTGTTATGTTTTATCACACTACAAAAGTAATTTTAAAAACCCAAAATGTGTACATATATTTGCAAAGTTTATGTTTTATATTATGTCTCAAACGGTACAATAAAAGATGTTTCTTGGAGGGAGCTTGTTCACTCCTCTGGGAAATATTATACTTTAGGACTTCAAAACAGTAGAGAGCATTCGCTCGTACCCCCCACCCTGCAAACAGGGCGCTGGTAAGGGCTGATGAGCTTCACAGAATCTTGTGAAGGAAGTACAGATTGACCTTCGCATGCAGCTAGCGCGCGCTACGCATGATGGGCACCGGAAGCTAGATTGTGTGACGCGTTTTTACGTCAGGTCACGCAATCTCAAATCATGAAGAAGCTCAAATGACGTCAGCCCTTACCAGCGTCCTGTTTGCAGGGCGGGGGGTACGAGCAAATAGAAATCACTGATGTGTAAATTCAATATTTGATTTTGCCCTTCCCCAACATATTTATATAAACACTATACACGAATGATTGTGAGGAAACAAGCTCGTTCGGATCTCGGAAGCTGCGGGCAAACGAATGCGTGCTCATGCATAAGTCACGTGATTGTGCCATGTAATTTCTGGAAGTAGTGTTTTGAGTTTTTAAAAAAATCAGGTTTTTGACCCCTGTGACCCCTTATGATCTTTGACCGCAGATTGGTCATGTGACATGTTGGGGCTGGGCTACTGCAACCTCCTCCCCAGTGCTTACATTATTTCCAACTTCGTTTCCAATAGTAAGCCCTTTTCTTCCTGTATCCTGATTCGATACCGCAATTGGCTAGTAATGGATTTATATCGTGTACTTGGTGTTGTTATTTCCAACGTGCATTACGTGTTTTCACGATCATTGTAATTATAACGTCCACGCCTTCTCAAAAATACTCCTTTCCTTTCCAATTTGCTCATATTAATATGAAATGTGATACTGCATATTGGCGGGATAAGATTGTAACATTTTAACTTCGAAAACAATCGTGTTCTCGTAACTCACGGCGCGATGAATTGATTATGTTTTTACCCCAGACACCGTATACAAATACAAACGCTAATGTAACGCACAGGCAGGCACCAGACTATTCCTCATTTGCATACGCGTTAAAAAAATTGCAAATGATCCAATACCAGAGCAGGTGTAGTGGGCGCGGACTGCTCGACACCCTGGGGACGAGGTTGGGGTTACTGATACTTTTGACAAAGTTTGGTTGAAATTGGTCAAAATATGTAGGGGCAATAGACAATGTCGACGTTTGTCACTAACTAACTAACAAACTAACTAACTAACGGACTAACGGAGAGTCAGATGAATTGTTGAGCTGCTATCTCGCAGCTAAAAAATCATCACAAACTGCTCGGGTAGGACTCGCACCCAAGAACTCCTGCTTACTAGTGCAGACGTCTGATGTGTAGTTTTTGACACCAAATGTTTAAGCGTTAGTTAGTGAAGGGAAGTACGTAGTTTGTGCCGCGCCACGATCGATGTCGTGTGCTGAGGCTCAGAATGAGGCAAGACGTGTAGTAAGAGTAAGACACAGACGGAGATGCCCTCAAGGTGCTGCACTGATTTGATATTTGAGCCTTTCAAAGCACGGAATCCTTCCCGGGGATGTTTACGAAACAAAGTCACGGAATACAAAAAAACGAATGCAGCTCATGATTGCAGATCTGAGGATGATGAAACAGGGACAATGTTTTCGGAAATCCGTCAGTTGTCAGCAGTATATCGACCGCCTCTAGCCTTGATTATTAGGCACAAACCAAGCTCACATATTAAACACTGCACAAAACCTCGCCTCCGCAAGCTACATTCGCCTGAACTGTGAGAGAAACTGATGTGATGTAACCGCGGAATATACTGAGCAATGGCATTATTCACGAATGTTATTCTGAATGTCCCTAAAAGTAACCTCGAAACTTCAGCGCATTCAGAATTCCGCCGCCAGACTTGTTACACGTACATCATCCAGGCAACATATAACCCCTATTCTTCGCACCCTTCACTGGCTACCTGTCAATGAGCGAATCGCCTTCATCAAGATTCTACTCCTAACTCACAAATGCATCCACGGCTCAGCACCAGCATACCTACGTGAACTTATTCAAGTATACCAGCCACAACGCACCCTCCGTTCTAGCTCAACATTGCTGCTTAGTACACCGGTCACTCGCACTAAAGACTTATGGACATCGTTCCTTCACGCATGCATCACCATCGCTTTGGAACTCTCTCCCACACCATATTAGAACTGTCAATGCCGAAAATGAATTTAAAACACTCCTTAAAACTTACCTGTTCCATTAATTGCTTTTAATTGTTGTTTCCTGTGAAGCGCATCGAGACCTTGGTGTGATGCGCTATATAAAAACTGTGTTATTATTATTATTATTAGTGATAGTGACCATTGTGCTCATCATTCGATTCTCAATTTTTTTTTAAGTATCAAAGAAAAATACACACATAAAAATTCTGCAAAATTAAAAAGCTCTTTTCGAATTTCTCTGTTCCGTTGCTAATGCACTCCCGACAAATTACCACTGAAGCGCAGTAAATTGGTCGATCCCAACGACCCAATTTCACTCGAGACTCTGAAGGAAAAAAAATATGTCGTACGCTTACTGAAGTTTTAGTGTTTACTGATGCTATTTCCGACTCGTGATTCCATTTTCCGATATGTGCGATTGAATTTGCGAAACCAGACTGCGGTGATTCCATGTCCGATATGTGCGATTGAATTTGCGAAACCAGATTGCAGTGTGTGGTTGTAAATGAATGAACTAAACTGAGTGGGAACAGGATGACTAACAATTACCTGCTAGCATTTTCCGCAGATATCAAATTTGTATGCCGGAAAAGGTTATAATTGCGTGCGGGTGGGATCGATGTAGGGTCCACTAAAATGTCGGGTGGTGGCTATTAAAGGTGTAGGTCAGATGATAAGGGAAGCGACGAAGATAATCCGAAGATATTATTTGAACTCAAAGAGACGAAACGTATTGGCTGCAGACCACAATGGAAAGCTACATTCGTAAAAGCTACAGAATTGAACATCGATCGAGCCACATAAATCAACCGCTGTGACTTTAGAGAGCAAACAAATCGAAGCTAGCATTGTTAAACACTAAAAAAATAACAACATTGTAGCAATTCCTTATTGGAAATCTCATCACTGATTTCCCATCGTTGTATAAACTAAAAGCAAAGATGCTTAAGACTTCTCCTTACAAGATAAGACTCTTGGCTGTGATTGCCTGTAATATCTAAGCATTCTTCACCGACCTCAACGCCAAAAAGCACAAAATCCACTTTGATACTGATCAAGACTGATTGAGGAACCATGAGCAGAGCATAGTATTATCGTAATTGGTTCAGAACAAAAATCATCGCTTTGCACATCTTTCAGCGGATGGCCACTCATCAGGATATATAGCCAGAGACTAGACACATCGCCGAGGAAAGAACGCAGTGAATCCAAAAATGATACGTTGTGTTGTCCACACCGTAATGTCGCTTCATGAAAATGCACGTGTCTGCACTTAGCCTGCGACGTGCCCTCGAGCATACAGCGGGAGAATTTGTACGAGATGGTGACATGCATGCCGCCGTTCGTCATTAGCAATGTATTTAGGTCGCTTGTATATCTATTTAAGAACATCAATATGCTATAAATACCGGGCACTTTCCCCGGGTTCCTACGCTGCGATTACCCCTGTGCAAGTGGTGCCAGACAACGGCACAAGAATAACAGAGATCTCTCATTCGATTTAGCCTGAGTGATTAAACAATCTGAAAGCACAAACAACCCGCGAAATTAGAATATCAGCGTAGCTTTGTTCAAAGGTTGCGATATTTTAAAGCAACAACGGGAAACGGCTATGTATTTTCTCACAACATTACCCATTGAAACGTTATTGAGCATTTCTTGTGCTCGCAGTTTAAGCGATTGGACATGATCCGTCGTTATCCAGAAATTAACTGACCGATCAATCTCTAATAGGGTAAAGACAAGCTAGTGAAGTGCTGTAAATTGTTTCAACTGGCACGCTGTACTTCTGAAGAAAAACGAGATCACGTTTTCAAACTCGACAGAAGTTGAAATATTGTTAACGACTGTCCTGGACAACAACGCATAGTCTATTCCAGAATGTGCTTACATGCATTATGTATTACTTTCTCGATAACCGGAAGTGGCACATTCAAGATTGACATTTTGTTAAGTTTTGACAAAATTACAGTCCCTAAAATATTACGGTGATCTCTGAAATTTTATTGATGGGTTCCTTTTAATTGCTCTTTAATTGAATAAAATATACATTGCTAGACTGTTTAAAAATACGTTCCACGCGTTTAATTTTAAATATGAAGGGGACAAATTTGTTTGCCCTTAAAGGTGTACAACATTGCAAACATCAAAAACAAATTACCATAAAAAAATTATTATGACTACAAGAACAGCAATATTTTTTTCTTGGTTTTCCAGCATCTATGAATACAAAACTTTAAACAGGTCAGTGTAACAATATTTGCTATGAAACACTAACCCCAAAATCCATTCATTTCTAAAAAAAAAAAAAAAATGACAGCAAAAGTAAATCCCTGCAGACTGCCACCTTTTGTAATTTTCTAGGATTATTCCGAGATTGGATTGTATATTCGGTATATACGGTCCTCAGAATGCAAATAATACGTCTGACATTTTCTGTCGTGAACTCGGGTTATTTTTAGGCTGTCCCCGGCCAATTGAGTAAAGATTGATGGCGTGTTTTCGAGGAAAGAATCACATTACTGTACAGGGTGAGTAAAAAAAAAAGCGAAATCCAAATGTCGGGACTATTGTTTGAGTGAAGTGCTGGATGTAGCACTTTGAAAATCTGGGATATAAAGGCCCAATTCATAAGCTTTCTTTTAGTACAAGAATCATTCAAATCACTTATGTACTTTTCACGTTAAGGAATTTTAAACACAACCACCGTTTTAAAGTTCTGTCTACTGATCACAAAAAAGGTGTGCGTTCTTTCAGCAAAACGAAAACAATTCACACACAGCTATGTAATTTGTTTTCGTTTTGCTGAAAGAACACTTACCTTTTTGTGATCCGTGGACAGAACTTTAAAACGGTGGTTGTGTTTAAAATTCCGTAACTTAAAAAGAACATGAGTGATTTGAATGATTTTTGTACTAAAAGAAAGCTTATGAATTGGGCTTTTGTATCCTAGATTTTGAAAGGGCTACATGCAGAACTTCACTAAAACAATAGTCCCGACATTTGGGTTTCGCTTTTTTTTTACTCACCCTGTATATGGCACAGAATGCATTTGGAAGATAGTGCAGTTGGTTGCCAAAGACAGCTGTCTTTGAATTAAATGGCAGAAGAAAAAAACTTAATCGTCAAAATCACATCCTTTCATTGTTTAAGCTTCAATTATGATCTGTGGCATCATGCGCTAACATGGCTATACACAAAATGGTTTTAATGGCCACATTTATTTCAATCCACTCCCGCGGTTTTTTTTTAATGCGGCCGAGAGACAAAATCTGAGGGCAAGATAAACCACTTTGCTCCACCCTCATTTCGTAGATTGCTGCATTAGTTTTGAAGTACTCATTTGCAAAACATGGGCCTTTTTAACATAACAATGTTTGAGGGCGTTTAGCACTGAACCTGTGTGCGTGGCCGACCGTGGACGGTCTAACCGAAATTACTGTATTTGCGCCCATGTACAATAACGTGCGCCCTCTGCCGTTAGGTAACGGGTAAAAATCTTCCCATTGCTCGTACAGGCCCGCATAAAATTATTACACGATTACGAGTTTCAAATGGAATCTAAACCGCGGTTTTCAGTGCTCCCTTTTGTGGACAGGACTAGAAAAGGCCCCCTGTGTCGTATAAGGGTTTAGCGTTGAGAGCCCAGACGTGGCTACTATAAATTGAAATTCGTGGAAAGGAGTTTATGTAACCTCTGAACCCATTCCCCATGGCAATCAAACAACAGACAGTCTGCAAATACACCTCAACGGAAACATATCAAGGCGACGGCTGATTCATGTCTGCACTGAGTGGAAGATTTTACCTTCACTTGAACAGAGCTCTTATTAATCAAGTATGGCTACCAGAAACTCTAACATCTGCAGAAATGGAATGTCTATTAGATTTGTGGACAATGGAATTGAATGCAATCAATTTTTTGCAGAACATAGCGGCCATCCAATGGATAATTTAATAACCCAACCAAGGGCATGTAGTTTTGTCGATTTTTACTTAATTGTATAAGACTAAAGACATTCCGTCTCTTTTTATTGCAGGTCGTCACCATAGCAACGTATAGTTACTTCGTAGCTTGTCTCCTTGGAAGGCAATACTTAGACCCTGCGATGAATTTTGAGGGACACACGATAGATCTGTTCTTCCCAGGATTCACACTCCTGGAATTTGTATTTTATGTAGGATGGCTAAAGGTGGGTTATTACGAAACAAGATTATATTCATTAACAGTCGATTTTACATTTTATAATAGTCAAGTTTGCTGATTTAAATTCGCCGAATATTTGTGGTGCCGGGGAGATTGGACGTTAATCAGTTTTGCCTGTCATTGACGTTTACTGCCTATACAGGGGTTGAGTAAAAAAAAAAGCGAAACCCAAATGTCGGGACTACTCTTTTAGTGAAGGTATGCATGTAGCACTTCCAAAATCTAGGATAAGAAAGCCCAATTCATATGCTTTTTTTAGTATAAGAATCATTTGAATCAGTCATGTACTTTTGAAGTTACGGCATTTTAAACACAACCACCGTTTTAAAGCTCTTTCCACGGATTACAAAAAAAAGGTGTGCGTTCTTTCAGCAAAACGGAACAATTCACACGCACGCATCCCTATATGTGATTTGTTTTCGTTTTGCTGAAAGAACACTTACCTTCTGTTAATCCGTGGACAGAACTATAAAACGGTGGTTGTGTTTAAAATTCCGTAACCTACAAATACAGTATTAAATATACATGTATAAAATAATTGTGGTTTTAACACACACTTGAACTATTCTGGCTTTTGTTTTGAGTAGGTAGCAGAAAATTTAATGAATCCATTTGGTGAAGACGACGATGACTTCGACATGAATTTCATAGTAGACCGAAACCTTCAGGTAAGAAGCCAGTTTTCCCATCGGAAGCAAATAAGTTTTATTTAGACAGTGGTAATAAACTTGTTCCTCCCCTTGCAAGAGGCATGCTGATAGTTCGAATTAACTGGAAGAGGCTGTCAAATGAGTTTAGTCATAATTTCCAATAAAGAAAGTTCCTTTTTGTCTTCATTCTCAGCGGGGAGGGGGTGCCACGAGGCAAGGTCGCCTTCTTGCCATCCCCCTTCTGTAATTACGCAAATGCTGGTCAGCCTGTATTTGAAACATACACTTATTTCATTAGCTATTTCAGGGTGCAGACCAGTAAATCGGTCCGAAATTGCCCACGCCGGCCAAATCACGATTTGCATGCCCTCAAAATCTTCAGTATTTGAGCATGCTGTGGGCCATGAACTTGAGGGTTTGTAAAAAATATGGGTGGAAGCCGTGCACAGGACTGGGAGCTTGCAGTTACGTGTAATTTGGATGTAATTTGGACCCTAAAAGCGCTCTATTTTGCAATGGAGTGTAGGCATCGTTTTTCAAAATGGCGATGGGCTTTCAGGACTATTTTTAGGGGTGATTATCTTCAGATGGAAATTTCTCCTAAAAGTCATCAGTTGACCCCCCAAAAATTGAACAGAAAATGAAAGATGATGAAATAATCTTTAATTTGATGTGTGTCTCGAATACCTTGGAGAGTTGTGAGTATTTTTCCCGAATTTTTGAAGTGGGAGCATTTACCATTGGGGTCTATGGAAGTTTATTTACTGGTCTGCTACCTTCAATTTGGCTGAAATCAAAAGTGTGAACCAATGTGTATAGAGTCTACCCCAAACCCAATAGCGCCCTCTTTATCCGAGGCCGCAATATCTCATGAAGGTCAATGTGAGACTTTTGACGGACAATGTCAATAGAGGGCAGCAAATAAATAATGACCAGTAAAAAGTCTCCCATTTAAATTCCCATTTCACCTAATTCATATGAAAGATAATGATTCCACCTCTCATTTTCAGGCAAGAGGTAAAATTGTACGAGTGTTGTTTTAATAAATATGTGATGATTTCTCCTTGTCTCTGTTATAGGTCAGCTTTCTGACGGTAGACGACCTGTACGAGATGAATTTATCTATCGTTAGAGACCAACACTTCGACATCACGGTACCAGACATTCCGTACACCAACGCTGCAATCAAGAACAAAAGCAAACCCTGGCAGGGATCCGCCAGTAAAGTCCGGTATGTTTACTGACCGTTAACACCCCTTAACCGCTCACAGAAAGTTTTAAAAAGACAACGAAAAGGCACTTGTTTGTGAATGAACAATACAAGGGGTTTGGTTCCACCCAATGCAACTTGGCGATAAACGTCATAAGTATACATTAATCGAATATTTCAAACGGCAACAAAAGAAACACATAAGGAATCGAAAGTGATTCTGAGCACTTTCTGACGTGATCTGTAAGTAGAAGTAGTAGTAGTAGTAGTAGCCTCAGTGACATGTTTTCATCAATTAGGTTTTCATATGCAGTAGAGAAGCATAATGTCCACAATGCTTGTGGAACGCCTTGGCCTCGCATTGAATTCGTGGTCTGTAGGTAATTCTGCAGGTTGTGGGTTCGAGTCCAGCCTACGGCTATGGTGCGTGTGTCCTTGGGTAAGGCACTTTGTCACTCATTGCTCCTCTCCACCCCGGAGTAAATGGGTACCTGTGAGGGCAGAGATGGTTTTGTGGTTGATTAGCTGCTTTGTGCCGAAATGGCAGCATCGAGCTGAATACTCCCCAGGGAGCTGAAATGGTCTTTGGAATGTTTCATTGGCCCGATGAGCAGGGTAATATAGATGTAGCGTGAGCACCAATAATAATGGATACGTACGCTTTATAAAAAAAAATACCATTTTATTAATCATTCTGATATATCGCTCTAGTTGATATCTAGTGTGCAGATTTTTTTGGGTAACATGTTTATATTGATTTCCACAGTGCAAGATTTGAAATATTAATCAAAAGTATCTCTTCGACATTCGCTTCACTTTATTCGGTTGTGTCGCGTTTGTCAGCCGCAAACTATTTTAGTCTATAACAGCCCCTTGTTCAGATATGCGTAAGTTCAAGATAGGAAAACAGAAATCCAGTGTGCATTTTATTGTTTTGTTGGCAGGTTATCTCGAAGAGACATGGCCTTCACGAGTATGCCACATAAAGTCTTCACGGAGGAAGACGAGGTGATGACGTGCAAACTTCACACAAATAGCATCAAGAAGAAGAACAGCAACGGTCGCTCGGACAACACCAGCGATCTCAACGGCTCCCCCAACGAAGATGGCAACGGCCGTGAGAGTGGCAGTAACAGCTTCTCACACTTTAAGCGGCCGCCTCCAGCCTACAGTACATTTGTGCCGTCCAACCTGCAGCAGACGGGGTCTAGACCTCCCGAGGAACTGACCGTGCCGCCCAAGAAACTCAGCCGGTCTGCTGGGGAGAGGAGGAAGGACGCCTCGCATACCCACCAGAGTCAGGTCAAGCGAGACCGGGCAGAGTCAGCAGCAGCCACGGAGGAACAACCGTCAAATTCGCGGTCTAGACAACACGAGGAGCGTGATGTCAGAGACTGTAGCAGCGAGGATGACGACGAATGTTCCCCGCTCAGTAACTCTAGCTACCCGGTGGACTTGAATCAAATTGTCAACGAGTCGGTCATATGACCCGCAAACCAGCCCTAATCCGTCTCAATAAACTATTTACTATCCAAAAACAGAACAGTACTCCCGAGCTTCTCTGCAAATTGTGTGTTGTCTGAACTTGTCTCCCTCATCAAAACTTTGTGTGTTTGTAACCTGGAATATAGTGGTGGCCATACGCCTCGCGTTCTATGGATTATTAGTGTCGACTGCAATACGAGGAACGGAACTGAAGTGCAGTAACTGCCGACCTGCCGTTCATAAGGGTCGCTCCAAACGAGCGTGTATGGAAAGAAAGATATTTGCTGCATTTGGAAACGCATGCAATGATGTTTAGAAAGGAATTGTATATGTTTCTGTACCCGATCAATCTCCATACGATGTGGGTTTTTCAGCTGGTCTTAAGATTTGAAAACAGATAATATGCGGATTTTAGTTCTCGACATCATGGCATCCATCTGGCAATTTCCTTGAACGCCTGAAGGCCGGGTACCAATATGAAACGGCCATTACATCATGTGAACCAAACTACGTACTTTGTCATGAATAGAGTCATTCAGCTGCGCTTGAATCGGACGTTTTACTGTTTACAGATGACGTTGTTATACAAAGTCACAAAAAATGGCAACTGGTCAAGCCGTAGACATAAAAAAATACCGATTCGGCCTTTTTGTTCTATTAATCCTCCAATTTTAATCAAAACGTGTAGGCAAATACTTTACAGGGTTTAGAAGTGTTCGTCTAAAATTGCCGAACCGCAAATGGCAAGAGACGAGCACTGTACGGTTTTCACATTTACAAAGTGAAGACGGCAAAATATGCATATACAATGGTGTGTGTGTATGTGGTTTCACTGCATACTTGCAGTTTGCTTTTTAAAATCAAACTAATATGAACTATTTATATATATTGAACCAAGTTAGTCACAGTACCTTGTATCTAAATGATAATAAAATGTGGTCAAAAGGGCAAATGTTGTCGGAGTCTCAACACATCGGTTGTACCTGCGAGTGTACGATCTTCTTACAATGTCATTCTATTTACTACACTAACATCCTCTTTATATTATTCAAATTAATGCAAGTGTGACGTTGTGATGCTGTATAGGTATCCGACCATTTTGCTGTATTCCAAATAGGCCTACTCATGTAAAGTTCAACTGGCAATAACTAACAGAAGACAGTAGTAGATTAGAACCAATAATAACTTTCCACTTGGAGGCTGTGATATAAATACGCTCGCATTCTAAAATTGACGGCTCTTGAAAAGGCTACGGGAAAAGGCAACTTTGGTAGATCAGCTTCACGTCGTTTGCAAAGTGTAACCATGCTGTTAATGTTAATGGATCTGATGAAGACAGAGTTTGTATGGGATTCAACTGCAATGGCGAATAAAAGTAACTATGGTAGTTTGTATGTAACGCTTGCCTAAGTTAAGTCAGCTTTCTTGTATAATTTCGTTGGTTCCAAAACTGATTAGTGCCACTTCCGGCTATATAGGCCTGAAATGAATACCTGTGGCAAGTATGAATGGGTTAATATGATTTACCGATGTCACACAAGTTAACCTACCGTATCCACTGTCTCAAAACAGTCACCGTGTTCATGCCGATTCAACAGTTAAGCCTATGTACGGAGTGTTTCCTGTATAACAGTCTGTCCAGCACACTTCTTATAAGTGTCCATGGTCTGTGGACTTTATCAAGACCACGAAATCAACATTTGCTGAGTCAAGACGTGAGTTCCAGACCATAACAAATGAGTGGCCCCGTCCCCCCCCCCCCACCACCTTGAGATTTAGTCCAAAATGGAGTCTACACTCAAGCTCAAGCTGAAATCGACAGCCATTGTGTTTAATTTATTCCTCTAAACAATATTTCAGCAAAATGCTGGATTTACAAATGTGTAAGATTCTTTAAAGGGTGATAATAACCTTAATCCGCTTTTTTATATATATAAAGAGCTGCGGGTTTTATCCTTATTATTTGTTAAATTATTTATGTACTTGTTTATTTATTAATAAATTATTTTTTAAATATTTGTTGGTTTAAAAATATAGATTTTTATCTGCTTTATGTACTGTTAAAACTGACACGAGCTGTGCGATTATTGTAATATCGACGGATGTCAGGGACCACATCTTTACTAGTATACTTGGTGCTATTTTTGTGTGATGCTGTTTACTAATTATTAAGGTTGCCAGTCGTCTGTGACTTTTGTTGGAATATTTCCTTCACTGCCATTCTTGATTATTTTCACCTCTATTGATTCATTTCAGGGTCAAAGTGATTCTTCTCCGGGTCAACATGGCAATTCTTTTGATTATCTCCTCGGGTCATTTGGACCCGGTGATCTTTGCAGTAGTATCATTTTGAACCAGAATAGTGTCATTTTGACCCTCATACCGATCAAATATGACCCATATTCCGGGTCAAATCAGACACGGGACATTTTAGAGTGTATTTTGCTTGGCATCCAAAAAGTCTTGAGGCCTGATTTGGGGCCTGACAATTTTCCGGGTCAAAATGGCACTTGTCCGAATCAAAATGACCCGGAAAATGAGTCAAAGAAATGTAATTTTGACCCGGAAAGTGTCAGGCCCCATGGGACTCGGATTTCGGGTCAAAATTTGACCCGGGACTTTTTACAGTGTGTGACCTTATCCTATAGACCGATCCGGGTATACGCTGGCACTTCTATCACGGATGCTCCCCTCGTTGGAGAGAGTAGGATAACGGTCGTAGAGCAGTTGCTCTGTTCAACACCTACCACAATACTTTCTTCATTAAAGGGGGCCTCCCGTGAGCGTGCAGTGACCACGTTCCCGGATAACAGTTTCCGTTCAGAGGACACTACTGGCTCCTTTCCCTGATGTGCGCCTGTGTCTTGTTAAGACCTGAAAAGTTACTTCTGGCAACCTTAATAACGATGGTATAGGCCCTAGTCGCTCGGATGGTTTGCGCTTTTTACTCTGTACATAACGTATGCATAGGACTTGTATGAGGTGCCCGCCTATGTGAAGTGGGCATGTTGTGTCCCTAACCACGTGGTGCTTATCCATCATCTGTCAAAATGGCCGGTTTACATACTGCGTGGCTGAATAAAAATAAAACTGGTACCCAATGTATTCTTGAGATGATTCATTTCCAAATTTGAAGCCCCTTTACGAGTGAGAAAAAAAACCAACTACATTTACAAGTATACGGTCATCACCTTTACCCTGTAGAGGATCACTGGGGAATGTACAGGGTGAGTAAAAAAAAAAACGAAACCCAATTGTCGGGACCATTGTTTTAGTAAAGTTCTGCATGTAGCACTTTCAAAATCTAGGATATGAAAGCGTAATTCATGAGCTTTCTTTTAGTACAAGAATAATTTAAATCACTCATGTACTTTTCAAGTTACTGAGTTTTAAACACAACCGCCGTTTTAAGGTTCTGTCCACGGATCACAAGTTAGTGTTCTTTCAGCAAAACGAAAACAAATCACATATGGATGTGTGTGAATTGTTTTCGTTTTGCTGAAAGAACGCACACCTTTTTTGTGCTCCGTGGACAGAACTTTAAAACGAAGGTTGTGTTTAAAACTCCGTAACTTAAAAAGTACATAAGTGATTTGAATGATTCTTATACTAAAAGAAAGCTTATGAATTGGGCTTTCATATCCTAGATTTTGCAAGTGCTACATGCGGAACTTCACTAAAACAATGATCCCGACATTTGGGTTTCGGGGTTTTTTACTCGCCCTGTAATGCGAAGACTTACAAGTTCAAATTTATTGTACCAGTCTTGTTTGTTGTGTTCGTCTCGTCCCAATGGTACGAGAACCAACAACACTCGTTTGAGTTACTCCATGGAATAAATTATATCCTGCTATCTTTTCCGTCCATATATTTTTCTCGTATTGTCTAGTGAAAAATCTGCTTGAGGGCAATTTACCTTTCAAGTGTCAGTCATAAATCAATAGTACCTGTATTTCATTTTATTGCAGGATAACTGGTGAAGGTTTACAGAGATAAACTTTGATAATCACTCCGTTAAATTATCGGACATATCCATACTTTTCTCGTAAGGTTCCCCGTTTCCCACCGTTGCAAATTCTGCTTCGAAACGTTGAATTTTCTTGTTCAGGCTGAAGTAATATTTTTTTGGCACACAACCCTATTATTCTGCAGTGAATGTTTTAACGATATCGCATTTTTTCGTCAACTTGTCAAAAATTGTGATGTTGTTCAAACTGCTTTGTTTCTATAAAGTCAATTAAAGACTGGAAAACATTGCGATGCTGTTGAGAAAGGTCGATGAAAAAACAGTTGGGGTGCAAAAGAATTGTAATTATGTATATTAAAAAAATGTCGTTGAAATGGCCATAATGTATTATTTCAGCAAGCAGCGCATGTGTAGGGAAAACCCTACAATTTCGGAGCGCGTTTGAAGATATAAGCTGATGAAGTTCAAATAAAGGTCGAGGACAGAAGTACGAGATGTACTCTCTCGTCGTGTTTTAGGTAGCCATTGTGAATGCTAACTTAAAAATACTCGAGCAGTTCTGATATTGTGACTTTGACACATTCGCTGCATCAACGATAAATTATGAAGACTTTAAAGGAATGCACAAACGTTTAATACCAAGATATAATACGAAAACAATAAAGGCAGAATATATGCAGAAACAAGACATGAGTTGGTCGGTTTGCATTTTGTTTTTAAATTGTCAAAATGAGGAAAACCAAATGAGACGATGAATTAGTCGCTTTTAGCAGGTGTGTTCTCACGCCCCCTCTCCCATCCCTTATTTTTAAAAATGTCTAGCGATACCTCTTATACTACAAGACCCCCAAAATGAGTTGGGATAATTTTGCCGTATAACGCTTCAATTTATTCCCACATATGGGAATTAATTGAAGCGTTATACGGCAAAATGACATACAATTGTTTCGACCCTCTCACTCGAATCGATAAGTGGTAGTTTCGTCAGTTTTTTAAGTCTCAAAAAGCACACTCTAAAAAAAATGACGCTTTTCTAGGTCAAAATGATCCAGAAAAATGCCATTTTTGACCCGGAAAATGTTTAGTTTGACCAAAAAGGGGTACATTTTGACCCGGGAGTTTTTACAGTGTAGTCAATCAGGAACAACACGCAGCACACTTCTCAAATGATGTTCAGATATTGTTTTAATCTAATCCACACCCCTCTCCTTACCTGCACGCAAAAGAGGGAGAGTTATTCTAAAATAGTCTGGTGCACAACAAGATTCAAAAAATGTTTTTCTGATCAAGGTATATCCCCCCAACCCCCAACTTTTGAGGAGCGATTGACGCCCCTGTAAACGATGAAATGTTTATCCCAAAAGAAAAAATCGTCAAATGTTGATGTGCACATGCGCAGTTTAAATACCGAATTGGCTTATTGGCAGGTGAATGAAGGATATCGAATGAAATCTTTGGATATAAAGTTATGTCAATGGAAACTCTGATGTGATGCGGGAGGCCATTTTGTGGGAGTATACCGGTAACGATCCATGATCCAGATCCAGAAATTTTATCCAAACTGTATCGTTGCATTACTCTTAAACATCAACGTAAATGGAACGATGAAGATCTTTATTGAAATTATTCTGACTCACTGGTGGTCGTCTAGGATTATATAAGTATAGGCCTAGTTGTAAGTTGTTGACAAATTCTGTAAGCCAAGTGCTTTGCAATGACAACAAAAGTCACGTCCTTGTATTCAAATGGACTATTGTGTGCAGCTCGTTATGTTGCTCTGTTGACATAAACAGTTCATTACTCAACCGAAACCGACGTCATTAAATTTATGGGCCATGAAGCTTAAGATTTCAAATCGTCTACAGAAACAAACAACGTCACTGCATACTCGAGTGTTCATAATTTAATCAAACTCATGGCCGCTCACTGAGCAACAAAAGACGATTAATTGAAACTCCTTGATGAGGAATGGAGGATTTAACAGTTCTCGGAACTTGGGCGAGTTGAACGAACTCCAAAATGCCCGGCCGGTAAGGTACAGAGAGCCCATTAAACGCGCATGGTTTCACCCGTTTTAGCTCTATGGCATAAAATTGATTTTGGGTGTTAAAGGGAGACTTTTATTATTGAGTCTGCGCCTCCTGGCTATATAGGACAATAACGCGTTGGATTAGGAAGGCAGACTGTGTGACGTATTTGGAAATTTCAATCAATAAACCCGGATATGAACTTTATCGCACTTATTTTCCCGGCAAACAGCCAGCGAATATGTGTCCTAGGCTAAGGGGAACATTTTCCAGACTATGGTACTTTTGTCTAACAAACTGCTTTTCAAATGCCGGTATTCCTTTTTCTGGCTGTGGTGAGAGATCGTGATTGTTCACGGAGCTGAGTTGATGCATTTTATGTTTTATTTGAGGGACACGATTTCAATAGTTCCTTTGTCGCAGCACCTGCAACGTGCACGATAATAACTGCCGACTTGAATGGAAAAACCCTGGTTGCGGAACGAAAACTGTCTGCCTAGAGTTTCTTTGAAAGTTTTTTAAAGGTAATAATAATGCTCTTGCCTTTGCTGGAAATTACCTATAGTGTTACAGAGATACACGCAGCAGACAACACATCATCGCAAGACTGTTCGATTTTGGTCCCCCTTTAAGAGTTTCCTGGCAACAGTGCAATTGTGCGTGATATGTAAATGTCGGCTCCAAAACCAGCGCAACCACTCTTCCCAGTTGATGTCCTAACTTCAACAAGGATATATGACGAGGTAAGTTGATGTGGAGAAAAACTTGGTTTATAGACATGTATTTTATGAGGATTGAGAGATGTTGAAGGCGGTGTACCATTATTTTCATGCAAGCTAAATGAATCAACTCCTCCAACATTATATCAAGGTATCTCTCCGGTATTTCCACCTTCTGTTGACGAAGTAATAATTTCAGAACAAAATCGTTGTCGCTACAGTAGTCCATAATGAACAGTTCCCTCGCAGTATGAATGTGATTGAAACGTTAAAAATTATATGCTTCGGAGAAACTGAAAAAGGATGGTCGAGAAGTGCGAGCAAAAGTATGCATGAACGATAATGTGTTATTTAGGCCAATTTGCACTAACATGATTCAAAGTTAACCAGTTTTATGGATTATGCATAGGGCCTACATGTTTCCAAAGTCTGTATTTTAAGACTTCAACAGGGCTGTTGAAAACTTGGTTTGCAGTTCATTTCAGTTTTCAGAAAGGGAAATAACATGGGGCATAATAAGGTAAAATTAAATGTTCTTATCACTTGCAAAAAAAACAATAAATCTCCATTAATTTTGTACCAAGACCAAAGACGTTGACTGCTTTAAACCTATTTTCTCCAACTGCTCGACACAATGAGGTAGTCCATGTAATTTCGATATGACTAAAAATACAACAAATGCGAAAACAGGGTATTCCTCCTTTGCTTTCCTTTTATGGAGCCCCAAAAGTGGACAACCCAATTTTCCCATTTTCCGCTAGCAGAATTTTAGGTTTTTAGAAGTCGCGACACCCGTTTTAAAAAAAAAACCTCAATTTTCTGTTAGCAGAAATTTGGATTTTATCTCGGCGCCCCAAAACGTGGACAACTAAAAATCTCAAAATTCCCACGAGCAGAATTTTATGATGCCCCAAAAGTGGACAACCCCATTTTCCCATTACAGTGTTTCTGCTAGCAAAATGTCTGATTTTTTGAAGTTGTGCGCACGGCTTTCAAAAATGTCCAGTTTCTGCCAGCAGAATTTTGGATTTTACTTTCACGACTCTCTCGGCGCCCCAAAAGTAGATAACTAGAAATCTCAAAATTTCACTATGGAAGAAAATTGGGTTGAACCTCTTGCAGAAACCAGAAATCTCCTACATTGCGCTGGTGGAAATTTGGTCGTGGACCGAACATGGACCGAACTAAAGAAACGAGAACTTCTCCAATTGTCTAAGCAGAAACTGGTCACAAATTTTAACTGTGGTTTCATGTTAGACATAATTCTTTCGATGAGAGTTCCATTCAGTGGAGGAGCCTCCACTTGTTTTGCGCATTTTCGTGAATACATCAGTGGCTATAACAGTTTTCGCTGAATGCATTCCAAAAATCTACTTCATATTTCTGTTCATAATCAAATAGTTTTTTCAATTCAATTTCAATTCAGATAGACATTTATTTCCATATAATTATACAGGTAATACACAATAGATAATGATTGATTATAATCATACAAAAATACACTCCGAGATGAAAAATTACATAAGAGACCCTGGCTGTCATTGACACAGGAGGACCGCGCTATGGTCCTGGTCTGTTCAGCCGCATTCAAGTAGCAATCGATGTGTCAATGGACGAAATAAATTATTTCGTATGATTGCAAAACATTTTTTTTAGTAGAGAATTAAATTTTCCTTTGTCCAATTTCGGTCTGCGACCGAATGACATACCGGCATTGGAGAATTTTGATGTCTGCAATGTTCTACCCAAATTTCTGCTAGGAATTTTGAGATTTTTAGTTATCGCGCCGAGATAGAGAGTCTTCAAAGTAAAACCACAATGCTGCTGTAGCAGAAAATTGATTATTTGAAAACCGTTTGTGCACTTCAAAAATCAGAAATTCTGCAAGCCAAAAATGAGAAAATGGGGTTGTCCACTTTTGGGGCAACATAAAATTCTGCTGGAGTGAGAATTTTGGACTTTTAGTTGTCCACTTTTGGGGCGCCGAATGAGTCGTCAAAGTAAAATGTAAATTTCTGCTGACAGAAAATTGACCTTTTTTAAACGGTTTGTGCAAGTTCAAAAATCGGAAATACGGCTAGCAGAAAATGGGGAAATTGGGGTCTCCACTTTTGGGGCTCCATATTCCTATATGCACACTATTTCATTTCCAAACTAACCGCAAACACAGGTGTAGTTCACGTGGCAGTCTTGTGGTCGCCTCTTTTCATCAGAGCCTAATTGGCTCGGAATCAGAAAATAATTACTTTTTGGCCGGGTCGCTTGGTTAAGAAGACAGAAGGCAGAATCATCTCCAATTTGATTGTGTATAGTCCGACGCAATAACCGAGGGGCTATACGTAATTCAGTAATTATTGTGAACGTATGGGTCATCTCCCAAAATATACTCACAATTTGTATCGTA
This sequence comes from Patiria pectinifera, assembly GCA_029964075.1. NCBI lineage: Eukaryota > Metazoa > Echinodermata > Asteroidea > Valvatida > Asterinidae > Patiria > Patiria pectinifera. Next base: position 10,325,252 of record CM057142.1, on the reverse strand, counting down.
TCGTCACTTGAACCTTTTTACTGCTTTATATGCCTATAACTCTTTCAACCTCTTCTCTATTTTACAATATTATCTTTGCTTTAGGCCTACAGCTTTGTCCAGTTAAAAGGAACCCGCTTCGTGCGGTGCACCCTAAATTGTTAACTGCATATCTCGTTTTGATGCAGAGATGGACTGCACACACAAACGTGTTTAAGGAAAAGTGTGTGCCCATTTTCTTATCGTCAATGGTATCTTTTAACGTGACATCGAATTTAATGTATTTGTTTCGTTCTTTTCGCGACAGGTTCATGCTATGAAGGGGTTTATTGGAAGATGTTGCCGATCGGACATTAATTCAGCCGTATTCTACTGCAATCAAAAACAGACTAGGTAAACAGTGCCATCGTTCAATCGAGCCTGATCTAGAATCATCCGTGATTTGTTTAAGGCAGGCCTAATCCGATTTACAACGATGGCGAAAGGTTCGCTAAAGTTGAACATGAAAAGAGACGACGCACGGACGCTCATGATGAAAATGGACGCCCGTTTGACGTACGCTGGTCGTGAGAGACACGCGGGATTCAAACTGGAAGGCGAACGCCAGCTGAAACACATTCAAATCACTCACCAGCTTATCAACGCCGAGCTCAACCGGGCAAAGAAGGACGTCCAACGGCGCTTCGACTTCTACCAGACGCTGAAGGAGCAGAACAAGGAGAGACGGGAGAAGAGGGACCTGGCCTGGTGCGAAGAGGAGGAGAAGGAGTGGGACCGGCAGAATAGGGCTGCTAGACGGCGAAGGATGCTACCCACTCTGAAGGTCCATCACAAGAACCACAAAGCCGAGGCTGTGGGGTCGATACGGCGAGACGTCAAGGGAGAGTACACCCACAAGATGGCGCACGAGACGCATCTCAACAGGTCGCTGAATGCACTGAGTGACTCGTACAGCAAGCACAAATCTCTGACTCAGCGGAACCAAGCCAAGCTGGAACAAATCACCGAGGACCGGGATCCTGTCGATATGCCAGCCAAGACAGAGAACACCACCTTGCCCACCAACTCGGAAGGAAGTAGACGCGAGCATGAGATTCAAAATCCTAAATACGGAATGCCGCTACTTAAGACGCGTTTTCCTGCGCTTCAACTGAGCAAGGCAGGGGAGAATTCCACGCAAAAAGACCTCTCCCTTGAGACGCGTGCCGGTAAAGTCGGTGACACACCATCAAACGATACGAGAATCAGCAGACCAGTTGCTGGACCACCTGCAAGTCTGGGGCAGCGTTTTTACATGAACACAAGCACGGATAGGGAACAACACGGTGCGGGCACTGGTTCACTTCAGAAAGACTTGCCGGTCTTGCCAAGTATCAACCGTGCGAGACGCAAAGGGGTGTACGCAAAAGGCCTAACAGATCCCGCGCGAGTCGGCGGTGCATTTGCCCGTACCGGTCGCCCACTCCCATCCTTGGACCATCCCCGGCCCTCCACACAAACCAAGCCACGCCCAGGCCCGAGTGTGACCCTGGGACCACAGATGATACCGTTGAGATTTTACGGTTCACAGGAGAACCCGTTCCTCAAGGAGTCGGACGGCCCTCCGAGTGCGGTGTATCGTCCAAAGGACCTCATCAACAGCGCTAAAGACGACGAGATGTACGAGTGGCTGGGGTTCGAGTCCCGGGAGGAATTCGAAAAGCTACGGGCAGCCGGATTGTTGCTGGAGGCGGAACGAGAAGAGGGTTCGGACACCAGTGACATTTTGGAGGATGGCACGCGAGTTGCCAGGATGGACGGTCAAGAAACGCCGGAGAATACGGAATGACTATGGACTTCGGTCCTCAATATGTAGTACAGGGCGAGTAAAAAAAAAGCGGAACCCAAACCCAAAGAAATATATTTCATATTTAAACAAATATGTAGCACCAAAAAAATTATGACTTGTAAGCCAACTTAATAAACTACTTTTAGAACAAGAAAAATTCTTCAATTGTTCAATCCGTTCAAATTATATCACCATTTTAACGAAATGACCCTAAAATCAGTTTCGTCCAAAAAAAATGTTTTTATTGTGTTCTGACTGTTTGGAGCAACAAAGAAAATGATACATAATACTTGTTTCAACAACTGTAGTACACAATATCTTTATTAACAACCCTACTTTGGCTAACAATAGGATTTATAAAAATCCATTTTTTCAAAGACGGGCCTTCTAAACTGAGATTTGTCGCTGGTGATGTTTGAAGACAATTGTAACTACAATTCTTGAAATCGCATTTTTGGACGAAACCGATTTGAGGGTCATTTTGTTTAAATGGTGATGTAAGTTGAACGGATTGAGCAAATGAAGTAATTTTTTTTCATCTAAATGCAGTTTATTAAATTGGCTAACCAGTCGTAATTATTTTTGGCGCTACGTATTTTTTTTTAGCATAAAAGATATTTATTTGGGTTTGGGTTCCGCTTTTTTTTTACTCACCCTGTATTTTGCCATGCAGCTTCAGAATGAGTCAAAAAAGTCTTCTTCTGACAACTTATTCATTGAAGAATTAGAATGTTTATCAGGCTACTTCCCGCTTCATTTTGTATTTTACCGTTTATTAGTGTTGTGAACTGTGATAAACCACAATCACGTGTATCGTTGACGTTGACATGTTTGCCGTTAAATGCTACAAACTATCCCATCAGTTCCGATTCTGAAAACGCTTTTTAAGGCTAAGCCGAAGTTTGCTTTCAAATCGATCTTTAGCGTATTAAAAATTAATTTCCGTTCTCAAACTGTAACAAATATTATCACATTTAGTATTTCATAGCTATCCATAGTTGATCTTTAGTCTGCTTAAACGAGAAGGACTCAATAAACACAGAAATCATTTTGACAAATTGTTGAGACAAGTACAACTGGTACTATTTTTTTCTCGTACCTCAGATACACGAGGTTCATTTATTTACAAGTTTGTTTTTTTACTGTGGTGAACTGTGTATTCTTAAAAAAAATACGATCAAAGAAACGCCATCCATAACGCAAATCCTGCAATACTGCTGAAAATTGTCAATGACATCATCGAGTATATAAAGTCTGGAATTTCAACTCTTCATTTTCCTGCTCGTTTGACATTAAATGAACCTAACACTAACAGTATGGAAGATTGTGGAAAGGAATATTAGAATCATGTCATTCGCATGTAAAATTGCATTACTGTTTGTTGTTTTTTTCAAAAGATAAACTGTGTTGAAATAAATGAGTAAACATTTGGTAAAAATATGATCCCAGTTTCATTCATATGTAAAAGCAGAAACCTGCTCTTTCTAGTTATATGTAGGCCTAAATACGTATTCGACACAAAACACACTGAGAACACGGTTTCCAACACAATTTCCGATCTGGCTGACGCCACGTTAGGTGGGAACAGAAACGACAACTGGGACAAACCAAGCAACTTTCTAGTTTCATGTCAGTGAACCAAATGCCAAATCGGCGTTACTAAATTTTAATTTTTGAACAGAAGGACCATAGCAAAAAATATATCTGCATGGGACTGTGGAAGGGGTATTCCCTCCCTTTTGATAAAGAGATCACAATGCTCTATAGAAGGTCTCGAACTCTCTTGTATCGGGGTATTCAATATGGCCTCCACTGCCAGCTTTTGGGTATGCCATCTGGGTAGGACTTTAGGAACTGGTTCACGGATGAATGAGCATCTAAGGGAACACACAGTCGAAATGGCACGCTGACACCGTGACTTTTCGACAAGGTGTAGTATTGTGACTATCTACTTTGTCTGAAGTGTTATTTTGAAGATTTGTTTACTGTTTTAAAGGTGACGGACACCATTCGCAAACATTCAAAAAAAGGAAACTGTCAAAATATTCTGAAACATCCTACTTCATTGTAAGTAAATAAAAGGAACAACCATCCTGTGATATCCTAGTATGCTGTCCTTTTCGAGACAAGAAGACTGAGCATAATTTCCTTGCAATTTCCTCGCTTTCAACGGAAACTTATGCTTTGCGTCAAGAAAAATGAAGATACATTTTGCACAGTTTTCTCAAGAAGTATATCTACTGAGCTAAAATTTTGACAGGTTAGTTTTTTAATAACTTGCTTCAGATTTCTTGTATTATCGTTCCTTGAGTCGGCAAGAACAAACTTTGGATTTTTTTTTTTGCAAATGGTGTCCATTACCATTAAGGAAGGCATCGGTACTTCTACCAACATTTAACAGCATCTTACTTTAAAAAGTCAAAACTTCTTGCTCATAGATACATGTGTCTTAATTAGAACTCTTCCTAATGTGAGGCGCATGTGGTATTCCTTGCAGAATTTCTAAGTAAATAAATGATTTTGATGGTTTGCCAAAGGGAAAGAGGGAAACATACTGTTGCAAAAACTTTCTCATCAAAGAAATCAACAAAACCAAACACGGATCTGTTTCATAAGAACTATGCCGCCACAGCTTTTAACCAGTTCATGCCGGATGACGTGTATACCTGCAAAGGTTTTGCGGTATTCAGAATGGATGACGGATAAACACACAGGGAGCGAGGCCGGAAATATCTGTCAGCGACCCGCTCGCAGCGAGCGAGGCCGGAAATATGAGTGTGCTGCCCGAGGGTGATGGCTTCAACCCGCCTGGCATGAGGTCGATTGAAAAGTAATACCGCGCCTCGTTCCGTTCTTGTCAAAATAATCCCGGTGTGAACTGGTTAATAAAAACAAAGCTGTGTTCACTGTATCAATGGTTTAAAGGCAATATACAACATTTGCTTTTGCTATAATTCTCAGAAATGGATGAATTTGGGGTTTAGAATTTTATAGCAAATACTGTTACACCGACTGGTTTAAAGTTTTGTGTTCAAATTTGCTGGAAAAAACAAAATAAAAATGCTGTTCTTGTAATCTGGTTCCCTGACCCTACTTCAGACGAAACAAAGCAATTTATAGACGTCGGGGAATTGTCAGGTCAGGGAACCAGACTACCTGGTTTGCACTCGTTCACGGATGTGTAACCGATTGCAAACAAAATGTGGACTAACTAAATTTGGTAAAGTGGGGGCAGTATTTGAAAAAAAGGCAGCTTTTTTTCCAACGATGGTCAGCTGACCATCATTGGAAATTGATACAAAAATGTCTTGAAAATGTCAGAACACATCTTCCATCAGGTACATCTTCCATCCAATGGATTAATCCGAGTCTGAGAAGGAGTTCTCATCACTGTGTCCCTCACCGGGTCCGTCACTCCCACTATCACTCTGTTTGTCCCAGTCTTTCATGGTGGCTCCCATCATGAAGTCATCCTGCAGCACACTCCAGGCTGGTTTCTTGCTGCCTGTCTTGTCCTCACCCTTGCGAAAAAAAGAATTGCGATTATAATGAGACAAATGATGCATGAATTGTGCATTAGTAAAGCTTCCCCAGAACTTCACATATTTCCATTCCAAATTTCAGAATTTTAATTCCAACAAAATCAGGCTTTTCAGTCCTAAAATCCGAGTGCAGAATGGTTTTGACAATATAGTTGCAGACCTAGGGCGACCCTGTGGTTTTTATATGAACAACGTAGGCCAGACTGTATCATGTACTTGAGACTGCCTCCAACAATTCACTTTTTTTGATAATATGTGAAAAACTGGTACTATTTTTCTACAACATTCGTGGAAGGAGTTGGGAGCTTTGCTTCCATTGGAGGAGCAAGTACTGCTTCACTTGCAGTGTATCATGGGGAACAGTCAACACTCCTATGTAGGTGTATCATGGGGAACAGTCAACACTCCTATGTAGGTGTATCATGGGGAACAGTCAACACTCCTATGTAGGTGTATCATGGGGGAACAGTCAACACTCCTATGTAGGTGTATCATGGGGAACAGTCAACACTCCTATGTAGGTGTATCATGGGGAACAGTCAACACTCCTATGTAGGTGTATCATGGGGAACAGTCAACACTCCTATGTAGGTGCATCATGACACTCCTACGTAGGTGTATCATGGGGAACAGTCAACACTCCTATGTAGGTGTATCATGGGGGAACAGTCAACACTCCTATGTAGGTGTATCATGGGGAACAGTCAACACTCCTATGTAGGTGTATCATGGGGAACAGTCAACACTCCTATGTAGGTGTATCATGGGGAACAGTCAACACTCCTGTGTAGGTGTATCATGGGGAACAGTCAACACTCCTGTGTAGGTGCTGCCAATTAGGACTCAGTAGTGTTTACTTTTCAGGGATGAACATGCAGTAGATATTTATTTTCTTGTGACTAACAATGGTTTTTATGTGCACATTGCTTATAAACTGCTTGTGTGTGTGACTGCCTCCAACAATTCACTTTTTGAGTCTGGATGGGTGATAATTACCCATCCAGACTCCCACCGGTCTTAAACAGAGTGTTATAATACCTCCCGAACACACATTTATTCCCTTAATATTGTTCACCTTTTCACAACATGGTGGATTTCAGGAAAGTAGTTGAAACTTCACAATCCCTCATACCTCAAGTTGGCTCATTTTGACTACTTCTCTGCATCAAGTACGGAAGTAGTCCAATCATCCAAACCTTTGGATTTGCAAACAACTCACCTGATTGTTCTTACTGACGTTCTTGTTGGAGATGACTGGAGTGGCTTTCAGCAGGTCCAGAAATTCTCCCTTACTGACGGAAGACTTCACCTCTGCACGTCTCCTCTCCGAGTGTGCTGTATCTAGTTTCTCACCGAATTTCTTCTGCTGTTTCTTGACGGCGTTGAAGAGTTGAACGACCCCTCTGAAATTAAAACGTCATCCTATGAGAACATCTTCACGAAATTTACAATGTAATTATCAAAAAAATGGAACAAGTGCACGGCAGAAACAAACTACGGGCAAGAGAAAACAAACCTTTAGAATGTGACAAGTTTAATACCTACAAAAGACTTTAAAAAACTATTTTATCAAAATGGATATCTAGAAAACTGAAATCCATGTAGGTCTTATTTATTTGCAAGGATATCCAGAAAACGTAAATGCTTGTACAACCTATTTACAATTACGCACTGCAGGATTAGGGCATGGCACCAATTTAAAGATTCTTGGTGTAATGTATGAGTTTTGTACTGCATACTTTAACCCTAACCTTCCAAAATCCTCTGTGCGTAAGTGGAGGATTTCAAAGGATTGAGGCTTTATGGCCAAAAAGTGTCCGTTCATTTTGGAGGATGCATTGAGGGAAGGTCTAGGCTTTACTTTTCTTTTGGAATTTTTTTTTTTCGTGCTTAGCCATGCATAAATCTAGGCCTAGATTATACTTGAATCATCCGGACTGCTTTTATAAATCATCTGCATTGCCTAAACGTATTAACAGTAATTGTTGGGTGATTTTGAAGGATTGAGGCAGCGGTCAACCCCCCCCCCCCCCATCCCCAATGAACAAATTCAAGATATGCAGATGCTTTTGGAGGATTGAGGCTGCATCCAATTTTTACGTGGAAGTAGTTGGAGGATTTTGCAGGATTGAGGACGTATCCTAGCAAAAAGGCCTAGGGGGTTAGAATTTGTCTCCAGTTCACCAAAGGTGGACACAGACTGACTATATTCCATGTTAGGTTATCCCTGATTCATACCTTGTTGCTATTCTCTGTAGTTTTCTCTCTACCTCTTTGTCGGTCACTCTGGGCTTGGCTCGGCCTAGTTGCTCCCACTGATTCCTGGTCTCTTTCTTTGAAGACAGAAATTTTAAACAAAACTCAGAGTGTCATTGCAATAGGGCTGTGCAGAAAGTAACGATTATCCAAATATTCCCTCATCCACCGAATGTCCGAATGGCAGTTTTCCAAATAGGATATTCAAAAAATGTGAGCTGTCTCGAAAAGATGACAAAAATGTCCGTGATGTACCGGTAAATTTTATTTGTATAAGTTGAATGGTTTAAAAACCTGTCAAATATCAACTAGTCAGCTTTCTGAGAAAAAAATACATCGATAAATATGTAAATGATATTTGTAAAAAGTTTTTACCTCAATGTTAATTTTCAAATATTTGAACATTCGATCAAATCCTAGTTCCAATAATTGAATACTAAATTATTCAAAAATACACAGCACTACATTTCAATCAATTTCTGTGGTCTTTTTATTACACTTTTTCTTACTCCCTATTTGCTCAATCTTTAACTCCAAACTTTCAACTTTCTGAAATTTTGTGCTCTGGAAACAGATGGTGCTTAGTTGCTTTGCCAAGTTATTCAAGCAAATAAAGGTCACAATCAGCTGGTGGACTGGTTTGCACACAGCCATGACATCAATGTCTGAAAGAAATCTACCTGTGCACAAGAAAACTGCCGAGATGTTGCATTTTGACAGAGAACATACTTATGAACATAAATCAAAGAAAATACTTCAGGCAGACTAGAGTTTTTATCAAACCATAGACCTATACCAATATTCAACTGTTTTCTGCAATAATATTTTGCCAATGTGACAAAAGGTTTATCAAACATTTGTAGGCAGTAGGCAAATGTAGCTGTGAAGCCTGAAGCAACCAAGTGAGAGAGAAAAAAAGATAAAGAAATGTTCAATTTCAAAAGAGGAAGGAAAACCTTTAGAAAGTTTTTCTGGGTAAACTACAATAACACGAAAACACTTGTCAGCCTGAGTGGGGTTCAAACCTGGGTAGCCGAGGTTGAAGGGAAGGGAAATACCCCCTACCCAAACCCAACTCCCTGATATTACTCCCTGAATACCAACCTCCTTCCGCCTTTCAGCATCTTCCTCCTGTTCTTGCCTCTTGGCCTTTTCGTAATCCTTGGACTTGGCCAAGACGGCTGAGCCCATCTCAGCCGGGGTGTCCCTCTGCAGGATCTTGGCCATGACGTCCGCCCATCCGGCCCCAGGAACCCTTGGCTCTTCCTCTGGCTCAGAGTCTGGCTCCGGTTCCGAGCCTTTGTCCTCCCCATCGCTATTGGAATCCCTCGGTGGTGGCGTGGGTAGAGATGCTGCTTCAAGCTTCTGCCGTTTTCTGGAGATCTTCTTGCTTGGAGCACCTGAAGTCGGAAAAAAATTGCCCATTGCAAAACTGTCCAAAATCCTTCAAAGGGTGTGTGGGGAATTCAGTGCATTTTGTATGAAATTGGGATCAGGGATATGTGCCAATATGTTATTTAGTCTCGAAATCGAACGAAACAAATCAACAAAAGTATAAATGAAAGTATTTCTTTACCAAACTGGAATTATTTGAGGCCTGACAATCATTCGGGATAATTTAAATTATCTAGATTGTTCGCCTTAATATTATTTTCAACCTTTTCTTAATTTAGGCATACTATTACCGGTACTACCTGTTTTTGTAATAATTGTTTTATTAAATATTTCTCATATTTTGGTCACTTTTGTTCTGTTTCAAGTCGATCATTTAGCTTCGTGAATAATTGAGTGCAAACTATGCACTGGGGATATACAGTCGTGTTATTTGGGATTCTTACGATATCTAGTTTTTATAACGTAGTTGTAGCTCCAGCTCTATATGTCGAATTCCTGATGAGTGATGAGCATTGGAGCTGGAGTTAACTTTTTATCATGACCAATCCATTAAATTCTCAGCCCCGTAACCTGGCATTGTTTTTACCCATTAGGCATCAAACAACACCACGCGCAGCACCATCACTGCACTCGGCTAAAATTCCAGAGGCGCAATTACAAACTACGTCCCTCCGTGTACACGATGTCACAAACACAACGGACGAGTTACGGCTTGACTAACGCACAGCATGCACAGCGGTCGAGTTGGCACAACGAATTACGAACCGGCGCAACAACGGACGAGTTTGATTCACCATGTTCACCTTTTTCTTTTCGGTCTTCATCGCTTTCAACATCCGCATCACTCCCAGAATCGTACGAGACTTTCACAAACGGTTTCCATCTTTTCAGATTTTTCTTCTGTCTCTTGTTGGCATCAGTTGCAACAAATGAGACCACATTATCTGATTTCCCATTATCTGCAGTGGTTGTTGTCGAACCATGTGCCGTCGTGTCCGCCGCCATATTGTTTGTGTTGCAACATTTTAAAAGTCTTTCAGCACGTGTAGTTCGTGCCAATTGATTCGAGGGATATCGATACTCGACAGCCCAATATCATGGGGGGGGGGGGGCGGGGCGGGGTATATAATTATGATGCACACAAATGTGAACGGGTTATGACGGGCAATCTCGTTGCCGAAATTTGTTGACTAAAATTGATTTAGTGCCAGATATTCCTAACTTTGGAATGGGTGGGGGATATTTAACTCCCATTTGTTAAAAATAGACAGCATTGTTAAAAATAGACACCGAGGCATTTTTGGAGTGTACACCATTTGATAACACATGTAGACCATTGTGTTTTGTGGTGTTCCCCTCTAGCTGGTACTGCGGCCCCCTATCTGGTACTGTGGCCCCCGGCCCTATACTGTGGCCACCTATACTGTGCCCCCCCCCCCCAGCTAGCTGGTACTGTGTGCCCCCATCGCATGTATCTGGTTTTGTGCCCCCCCCCCCCCAGCTCGCTGGTATTGTGGGCCCCCTCCCTACATGTAGCCTCCCAAGCCAGTATGGCCCCTAGCTGGTACTGTGGCCCCCCTACCTGGTACTCATGTGACCCTCTGGTGGCACACTTTGCCAACGGGGTCAAGGTTTTGTGCAAATGGCAACGATGATTTTGATGATAACATTAACAAATATTTCTTGCAGTAAAAAAAACTTCCATATACGTTTGTAATTTGTTACAACTGTGTTAACGTTAATTAGTGATGGCATATACACACGTACAGCTTCAGCAGCTTGACATGGCTAAAATAATGATCTTAACACAATTGTCCCATACAAAATGTAGTGCTTTAATAAAACATTTTTTACTAACTTTCTGTGATACAATATTAAAATGTTCTCATGATTAACCTAGTGATTAATAAATATAGTACAAAATTTAATGAAAGCCTCAAAAAGTTTACATGGACCTTAACAAAATTAACTGAATTTCAACCATGATTATGACGTGATGTCCATGAAGGTCTGTGCAAAAGGTCTCTGAGTAATTTATATTATAATCCAAGCTGAGAGCCAACATAAGAAGTCTAAACAGAAAATCATTGCACAAAGCAACTTTAAACGTGAACCAACCACGAAAGGACTATGAACAAATACATTATGTGATATATTAGCTTTGTGAAATTGTTCATAAGATGGAATATGCGTCGGGTGATGTGAAATTGGTTTACAAGTCTACGGTAACACCAACACCAACACCCCCTCCACCTCCCCCATCCTAAAGATTGTAAGGGTGGTGGCAATTCCACAACTAAAAACTAATGAGTTTTTGACTTTGTATCATTGCTACTTAAAGTCATGAGAGAACAGTTTACGTGAGTTTGAAAAATCTTCCAAAATAATAATGCAATAAGTCCTCACACCAAAATACAACTTGTAACGTGTCGTTAGTGGTAGAAAATTATGAAAAGTTCCACCCATTTTAAAATATTGATGCAATACAGACAATGTAAATAATATAATAAAAAATAATAATTGGAGGGGGGGGGGCTAATCATCCTTACTCGCAGCTAAGAAGCTGAAAAGACACATGTCTGACCACGGAGCACAGCCAGAGATCGAAAGTGTTGATTTTTTGTGGATGGAGGCAAACCGAAGAGCCCAGAAAAAAACCTGTGTGGCACAGGAGAGAATCAACGCACAACTCTACTCACATATGGTCTGAGCCGGGAATCGTACCCAGTCCAAATTGGTGAGAGGCGAGCCACACTATTCTATCTATAGTTTATGAGAACCAAAACCAATTTTAACCAAACCATATTAAAATTAATAAATTAACAAAGCATAATAAATATATATATATTAATGTCCTTATTAAGGGACATTGGGTTTTTAAAAGGGTTTGGTGAATTTAAAATTTCAATAAAAGCATTATCACAAAGTAATTTCTGTACTAATCCCTTAAATCAAGGGTCGGTAATTTGGTCATATACATGAGCCTGGGGCATCCAAAGTAAATGCATATTCCCGGAAACTTGGAACTTATATTTATAACATGTTGCTTTGAAATATGTAAAGATTGTTGAACTATAATGTACTAAATAGTCATATAAAAGTAGACCTTTAATCATGTTAATATACCAAAACGAATGCACACACTTGCACTTCTTCATTCCATAATGACCTATTTGCAATTAAAATATAAAAAAATTCACAAAATATGACAACTTCAATTGATTCCACATTATCCATGATTTCACATTATCTTAAAACACATCAAAATCATGCATAACCAATCCATGGTATAATGTTTGACAAGAATCCTCCTTATTTAAAAAAAAAATTTTAAAAAATTCTGATTTGGAAATGTAATGTAAGGGATTTTTAGAAGAATTTTTTTCAGGGACTTAATGTTTCAGTTCTGGTATACATTAAAGAACCCAAAACCTCACCTTTTAAAGTTTTCAAAAGACCCAAAAGTAATATTTTTTAAGGACATTCAGCTTCTGTATTTTGTAAAGAATGTCGAAGAGGATTGCACAAAACCAAGTCCAGGTCAAAGTCATCGTTCTAAAGACCCATTTCGTTTCTAATACCACTTCACTCAAAATATATTTTGTACATATTCCCAAGTAAAGAGAACAATTCACACACTGATGCGCTGGGTGGAGTTTGTTGTCTAAAAATTAAAAGAGCCGTCTCATTAAAGACGTATACAGTTGGTTAGCATCCCAACAATCAAAAACATTAACAATCAAGTTCATCCCCCCCCCCCAAAAAAATAAAGTGATAGTGTAAACGCATCAACTCGTCACCATCACCACGAACTGACACTCACGCGTGCGTGAGTGCGCTGCACGCGCGCGTATTTACAGAACCCGGATATTTTGAGTTTCACGAACTGACATCCTCTACCGTGCGACACATTTAGAGCACACCCCGTGCATTTTCGGTTTCACGAACTGACACTGATCTTAATTTTACCAGTTGAATTGCTTTTTAATTAAAAATTTGTATAATCACAGAAGTACACGGACAGATTAGATTTGTGTCAAACCTTCAAACCGTTTTACTCCGTTCTATATTGCCGCATCATGCTTGGGTGTCAGTTCGTGAAAATGAAAATGTATGGGTTGCGCTCTAAAAGTGCCACACTGTGGAGGATGTCAGTTCGTGAAACCCAAAATATCCCAGTTCTGTAAATACGCTTGCGTACAGCGCACTCTCACGCGCGCGTGAGTGTCAGTTCGTGGTGACGGTGATGAACTATTTGAGAGTGCAGTTAATCAGCAGCCAGCAGGATTTGGTGACCTCAGGCAGAGCTGCTGGAATCACACAAAGAATGGCACTGGATGCCGCGTCTGTTTCCACCTGTGAGCTAAGCCAATCAGACTCCAGGGAACTATCACCATGGCACACAGCAACCAATGAAATCTCAGAAGATACAGAGCCACGTCCTGTTCCCATATCAATGAGGGAAGACCACCATTCTCCCTTGCAGCCTACAGATCAAAATGTCAGGCATCGTCTCCAAGAACTGGTTTGTGGTAAAACTTTTGAATCAACTACGGAAAGAGTATTTTCAGCTGTATGCACATTATGGAAGCATTTACGTGAGGAAATAGGAAAATATTGGAGCCAGTGTGCATGAGCCATGTCTGGTTACTAGTTAAGGCTTCTCCGTCGACTCATCTGCAGACTCTTCCATTGACGTGGAGGGGTGCAGTATTCCATACTCATCGGCTGTTTCCAGGAGCGAGCATATTATGGGAGAGTCCACCTGCAAAAACAAACAAACAAACAAATCAAGTGCAATGGTAGCACTCCTCCTACATCGACTGGAAAACAAATTGAGAAATTTTCCCATTGCTGAAAAGATTGCACCATATAATAATAGTTTGAATCTTCCCCACTCTCACAGCATAGTCCCTCCATCCTATTGTAAAAAAAAAAACACCATTCTGCATGAAAATCCTGGTGAGACCACTCATCAAACGTTTCTTTAAGATGTATTCCTTTAACAGTTAACCTTAGCTCAACCAACTTCGCTCAAACGAAGGATGATTGGACTACTCTAGTCGACTGTTTGGAACCGGAGCATGGGGCACGGTTCCATCGCTGGTTACAATAGCTGCGTGTATCATAAAGCACAATGGGGAGCCAGGACTTTTGACCATTGTTTGACTAGAGGCGTTTGCACGTTGCTATTCGCTCCGTACACAAGTACCCCCTCACCGGCAAACAAAGTACTATACCATGGCGCGGTATTTGTGTGCAAATGCATGCTGGTGTGCGCGTTGTGCATTTTGTTCCAAAGAGAGTGCGCCACAGAGTTGGGTTCAAACATTTCGTGAAGGGGTAGTTTGGAAGAGAGAAATATATTTTCCACCAATTTTGTAATAAAATTAGAAAATAGAATGTCCATGGATCACCTCGGTAGGCTAGTTTTTCCACACAACTCGAAACATTCAATATTTGTATACTGGAGCATGGGGCATGGTTGCATCACTAGTTACCAATAGCTGCGTGTATCATAAAGCACAACTGGGAGCCAGGACCTTTGACCATCGTTTGACTAGAGACGGAGCCCATTAATGCGTAGGCGTAAGTAACGTCACAAATCAACCACTAGTCGGCTAATGGTCCTTGCCCGAAATTGCTCAATGTTTACAAGCAGTAACAACAAATGCATGAGATCTGTCATGTGAACCTGTGATCAATACCCCTATTCTTCCTGCATTTGTCCAAACTTCCTGAAGTAATACTTAAAGGCATAAAGCGTCATTTGCATTTACCCCAAATGTAACCTTCAGAATCATTATCAAAAAGCTTGCTTGGATTAAAGATCGCAATGGTACTAATTACACCCCGTGAAATTATTCTGACTGGCTTGCAAGAAATGCAAGTAATTTCCAACGATCAGTCAATTGACTACTTTTTGAAACTACAGAGTGCTGTGGGCAAAATTGTGTTTCGTGATCAAAAGGTTGTGCATGGTTTTTCACTGTTTTCTCGAAACAGCTCAATATCCACTGAGCTGAAACTCCAACAGGTTAGGTTTTGAACATTCTTCTTTGAATTTTGAGTGGTGTTTTTATTGGAAAAGAACAAAACACACGAACAGCAAATGATCCAATTAGGTTTTGCCCTTCACCGCGTATAAACACTGTACACTCAGTGTGTTACCTTCCAAGTGACAGTTAGAAAAAATCACTCGGGTGGGACTCGAACCTACGACCTCCTGCTTTCTAGTGCAGATGTCTTACCACTCGACCAACGGGATCGGTTGGCTGGTTCGAATCTGATGTACATAGCAGAGGCTCCACATTAACTATTCAGTGCATTACCTCCCAAGTGAAAGTTGGAAAAAATCACTCGGGTGGGACTCGAACGCAGGAGGTCGTGGGTTCGAGTCCCACCAGAGTGATTTTTTCCAACTTTCACTTGGGAGGTAACACACTGAGTATACAGTGTTTATACGTCGGTGAAGGGCAAAACCTAATTCGATTTACATCACCCCGACGCAAAAATTCGATCTTATGAATAAGCAAACGATCCTATGCCTTTCAAAAGCACTCATATCCTGATCTATGTAAAGGGTCAGAGATATTGATATTGACAGTCTTACCCCAAGTACATATTCACAATCCCTTGGTTCGGAGAGATAGATAGTGACTGCTGTGGCTTGCATGTCTGCTTTGCATTTTAACTTGACCTGGGCAACCCTTGGCTTGCCGGTTAAATCACATATATCCCCGTTGCCATAGTAATGTGTAACACTCCTGCAAATGAAAAAAGAAAAGTTTTGAACACATGTGTACACCTAGACTGGGACCTTGAGTGCTGAACAATTTGCAAAACAAAATCAGGTCAACTCTACTCACTCTTTAGCTGACAAAACTCTCCAAAAATGTTCATGAGGTAAAGACAAGGTCCTCAGTATTTCACCAGCCAAGATTGAAGTCTCAACTCAATTTTTAAATCAGATTTTCTTCAATATTTTGCACCTACGAGGGAAGTCAAGTGATATCAATTTGAGGCCAAAGACTAGACTGGTACATGTCCAACCATGGTCCAACTGTTTGAAAAGACAAACCTTTTCATTAGTCTGGTGGCTGACAATGGAGAAATGTGTAGAACTAGAGACCAGTATCAGACATGCCAGATGTTTCTTTTGGCACAGTTGATTGAAGACTAGTACTGAAGTGTTGTTGGACTGGTTGTTTCAGGTGCCAGTCTATTCTCTTGTTTTGCATGTTTTCAAAGCCTTAAGTTTTGGGACACTCATACACAGTATTGAGAGTCCCAAAGTTTTGTGAGTTGGCCCCCTTCCTGACCTCCAGAGCACCACCCCCAAAAGGTGAAAGGCAAAGTGTACGCTGCGTGCATATGGAAATGCATGACCTACGGCAGCAAGACCTGGTCACTAAAGTCTGAGAGTGCACAGCGGTTGGAGCGGACAGAGATGAGGATGGTGAGATAGATGTGTAAGACCTCCCTGCTTGAGAAAAGGAGGAGTGAAGACCTCCTGCAGTCTGTGGGCCTGATGAAGACGAGATCGGGCAAGGCAGGCTGAGATGGTATGGACATGTAGCAAGAAGGGAGGAAAGCCATTGGCTGAAGAAAGCATGGATCATTGAAATAGTCGATCCGAGACCACGAGGCAGCCACAAAGACCAGGGATGAGACCCGGTAGAAGACCTCAGACTGTCAAACCTCGCCAATGTGGATGTCAGAAATCGGACTGATTGGAACAGGGCCATTAAGGAAAGACAACGTCTCATCTCACAGCCTGGGAAAAATTGACGATAAATGGAAATGATGATGATGAGAGCTTATTGTTTGAGCCTGCATGTAACTTACTTTGATCCAACAGTTTTTTGGTGTTGTGTCCACCATGCTATATGCTCTTGCTTGTTCCAAGATCCGAGCAGAATAACTGTTGTGCCGGTTTTAGTATCCTGTGAAGGAAAAAGAAAAGGGACACTGAAAATTGGAGACAACTTCAGAAAGAGAACGAGAAATGAATTTTTCTCCTCAAAAAGTTCTTCTAACCAAAATATGATAAGACCAAAACAAAATACTTCTGCTTCCAGTTACCCTACCTACCCTATTTTGACAGCCCTACCCTATTTTTTTTGGGGGGGGAGGATTAAAAAAAAAAAAAAACATCAATTACTACCTTTTACCCTTGACTACATGTAGACACCTTCATATGATCGTACACATCCAAAAAAAATGCCCTCCCAAAAAAAAATTCCTAAGGGGGCCTAAGTCTGCTGTTGACAATGTTTTTTTTTTTTATTTCAAAGCACCGGGTCAGATAGCAAAAAGTAAATGATTTCAATTTCCCACAAAGGGGCAATTCCAGCATTATGCAATGTTTAGTGACAGAGCTTTTAAGTGAATAAAACGGAAAATGTTTTGGTTTTTTTTTCCAAATCTGATACATCCATCATCTAGTAATGGTCAAGGAGATTACATACTAGGAGTTTTGGATCATTCCTCTAAATCATTAATTAGATATCATGGTTAATTGGCTCTGTCACGGACAGTACACTTCCAACACTAGAATTGCCCAAAGGTATTCCATGTTAATTCAGCTAAAAGTGAAATGTAAACGTTGGGAAAACTTTTTATGGGCAGTTCTTAGGTGTTGGATGTTCATTTTAGACGATCCTATAGTGTGTGTAATTATAATCATAAAGTGGATTTTAATTCTGATAAAGTGTATCAGTTAGTTACTACAATGATTTAAATAAGAAATTACTCATCCAACTTTTCTGCCGATGTCTCATACAGCAAACATACAAGCTAAAATCTTTAATGGAAAACAGAAAAACACAAACGACAAATTACCTTATGATATTGCTGTGCAAATTTTCCGTAACAAAATTCATATTTCCACCATCCTTGACCCTAAAAATACACACAAACAAAAAGAAAATAATGCTCACAAAATTTCATAGAACAATGACGTTTAATCAGAGAAAGGAAAATTTCTGAAAACAGATTTTCAACCCACAATATTGCGAGTAGCAGGCGAGGCAAACTCATTCCACAAGTTCCTCATACATAGCCAAATAAAATTGTGAGTGCACCTTTAACCCTAACCCTCTAGGCCCTTGTTGCTTACAACCATTCTCAATCCTCCAAAATCCTCCAAAATTTTGCAACTCCGCCTAAATTTTTCAAAATTGTCAGACAGTCCTGCCTCAAAATGCATTCATCCTCAATCCTCCAAAATCCTCCTCATCCCAAAATTTTGCACTCGTGTTTAAATGAAGGATAACCAACGCCAAATCCTTCAAAATCATCAGACAGTCCTGCCTCAAAATGCATTCATCCTCAATCCTCCAAAATCCTCTTGTGCTTCAATCACCATTCATCCTCAATCCTCCAAAATCCTCATGTGCTTCAATCACCATTCATCCTCAATCCTCCAGAATCCTCGTTTGATTCAATCACCATTCATCCTCAATCCTCTAGAATCCTCCAAAACTGCCAGGAGGATTTTGGAGGGGTGAGGTGGGTTAGGGTTAAAGTAGCTTGAACTATTAACCCTGTAAATCCTAGCCAAACTCCAGCCCTCTGACAAGAACCATGTATTTTGTAATCAAATCCTTAGAGTGAGTCTAGTGAGTCGCAGGGTATGGATAATCAATCATCTTATCAAGAAGACTAGTCAGCAAGCTCAATGACTGCTGTTTGCAGTTGTCTGAGGTCTATACAACCTCATTTTGACAGACAGAAAATAGTTGTGGTTTATTTGGACCCCATTCACAAGTGTACTGTAGTATAGGGCACGACTGTGTGATGGTGGGTGTAAAAAATAATAGCAAGGTGCAGGGTTCATGCCTGACACCTTCTCTTGACGGTCTACAGAGGGCGCTGTAATACTCACCCCATGTAGACAATAGTCCCCGTTAAGGAAGTCTCTTAGTATCTGCTTGTCGATGAGGACAGGGCGAGGTAACGCCTGCTTGGCTGCAGCTTGGGTAGACTTCTCTCCCTCCTCTGTGCTGGCAGAGCCTTTGCTTGTTGAACTCTTTGCCTGAAATTGAAAGCACAAGGTCTGTAAACCAAGGAATTTGGCATCTATTTTCACCACTTTGTGCTAACAGCGCTAGAACAGAAATTCAGAAATTGTTTTTCCCAGTTCCTTCAAATTGCTAGACTAGACATTGCCTTCTATGATGCATGCATGGAATCCTTATTTTAACAAGTTGAAAAATTACATTTCACAAAATCAGTTCATTCTGAAAGAGATGATACTCTGCTGACAAGTTCTTCAGTCAAAAAAACTCAGGCTAAGCCGACATCGCACAAATCGTCAAATCGCTCAAGTCGGCCGTCTGACTAAAGTCCCGATTGTCCATAATGCATTTCCATTGATTTTTTTATTTCTAAGTTGGCTTTTATAAGTCGCCATTTCGCTCAAGTCGTCGTGTTACTCTCGGACCCTTTCCAAAAATCATTACAAAATCCTTTGTGTAAGTCGGCATTTAACAAATCACGCATTAGCATCGACTTCCTGTACTGCGGTTGGCAAAGTGTTGCGAGAGAAAAGTGGTTTGGTATGGCCCATGATCGCTGCATGCATCGGTGTCGAAAAATCATCGCGTATGCATCGTGAGCATATCAATACCAGTACCCCCTCTATTCTGTACGCATGCGCTCTGTCCATTTTGGGGGTCGTCTTATTGAATGACTACTGCTGCAGTCAATGCGTGCGTGGTATATACCGGACCACGCACGCATTTAATTCGTTACTGTGCACGTACACATGTATTACTATTTTGTACACATGGTCTCCACTATCAATACCCGAATGTGATGATACAATTCCAGGATTAATTTGCTGGATTCAACTCAAGCATTAAGGAGATAATCCAGGGTAAGTTGAAGCCAATTAGTGCAATGAATCATGTGTGCAAAAGACCATTCATGTAAGTCGGCAAAATGACGACTTACAGCACATATCGGCATTCGCGTAAGTCGTCACAAATTATTGGGTCCCGATAGTGCCGGTTTAGCCGGAGTTTACTGTAGTACCTTTGGTAGGGCTGTGCCGAAAACATCGAGTATTCGATCTTCCACCTAATAGCATGATTGCAAACAGCAATTTTCCGATATTTGAAATGTGTGAGTGGTCTCAAGAAGATGAAGAAAAACGTCCATGATGTTATTTGAATCACATAGGTTGCATGGTAATTGTCTGCCAAATGCTGCATTTTTGTTGACAGGCATGATTTGAAAATTTTAATCATGAGAAACATAAGCACAAATTTGCAATTTCAAAAGCTTTAAAATATTTTGTTGACAAGCATGATTTGAAAATTTTGATTATAAGAAATAGAAGCTCAAATATGCTTTTTCAAAAGTTTTCAAATATTAGCTAGTCAGCTACATTGACAAAAATATGATGTTCTTAATATTGTATTAAGCTCATCGCTAATTTTTCACAGGCACACGTAAACTCCAATTGGCAGCCCATTTTATTCCTGACAAGCACACACAATTTAGGTCGGCGCATTTAAAATTTGTTTTCTTGTTTCGAATATTCCAACATTTGATTGAATCCAAGTTCAAGTAATCAAATACTAAATTATATGATAATACACAGCATTTACCTTTGGTGCTGAGAACTGTAGCCTGCTGCTGGTGTCTTTGTACAGTTGTTCATAACCGAGTGGTCGTGCCGGGGCCCCATTCATGGCGTGGCAGTTGATGGCATTTATCGGAGGTTCTCTGAACCTGGGTAACAACAGGAAAAATTTACTGATGATGAGATGTGTTACAATTAATATGAAGCCACAAATTGTGCTATGAGAGCAAGCGTCTATGATATGTATGCAGATTATGCAAAACACTGCGTCTTGACCTCCAGATTCTGACCATTCAGTGGGCGCCTTCTCTCATGTCTTTGGTAACCTGATGTTGAATGAGACAGATAAAACATGGTAGCTCTTGACCAATCAACAGCTTTCGCCGAATATCTTCTCTAAATGACAACACAACGTCTAGAGGCAGCTCCCATTATCTTTTGCGCGGTGTTGTAGTCAAGACCCTGCAAGACCATCACAAGACCATCACAAGACCATCGCAAGATCATCACAAGACCTCCAGTCTCAACTCAAGTCATTGCTATTCAAATGAACTGTGACAAAGGCATTCCTTTGTTATTGTTCATCCACTGTTACTTGTGACTGGTCTTGTGGTGGTCTTGTGTCTGGTCTTGTGATGGTCTCGACCAGAACACTGCCTGAGTGTCGCGTGGGCTCGCATAAAATTTACATTCACGGGTATATCAGCTCTGCTCTGCACATGTGAATGTCTGCTCCTCAGACTATTGTCTCTTCTCCTGATGACGGGCAGAGCATACTGTTCAAAACGTTGAGTCCCTCCGGTTCTTTTCAGAACCACACATACTCACAAAAGAGATTTATTCACATGGTGCTACCGCAAACTTATCTTGTCTTAGTATCTTTCCACCATGCAAACCTTCAAATCTCATCTGTCTCAACTTACTTGTACAGTGGATGACTGCAGAGGTACGGTGTGAGTATAACAGCCTCGTACTCGCAGGTACTCGTCTCTTTGATGGTCAGCATCTCGTTGCGGCCGGTCCCCTCACAGATATACCGCACCCTGGTCAGACGGGGCGAGTCTCCACGGAGGTCACATGGTGTGCCATCGTCCATCAGGACCTCGTAATATGGTATCTCCTTGCCGTCAATGGTTATTGTAGGCACCTAGAGGCAACGACACGACAAAAATAGGTTGTTTCCATAAATGCCTTTTTTGGGGTCTATTTTGTGTCGATTACAAAGTTGACTTACAGTATAATATAAGGTAACAATGCAAGTGAAATATAACGAAATGAAAACGCACAGAAGGAGCGAGGGCTTTAATATCTTAAGTATCAAACTGGGATATTGACTAGGAGACCACCAACAAAGCGCTAGACAGCTCAGTTAGTAGAGAGCAGGTACAGCATTTCAAAGGTTTGGGGTTCGATTCCCCTCTTCAATCCAGTTTCCTTAAATCAACTGTCCATAAAAAAATAATGCTCATCCACCTAAAAAATGGTTGATGACACAACGAAGATTGAAGAATTAGGGGTATTACTCCTTTCTCCATAAGGCACACAGCGCAGCCAAAAGTGATGTTGATTTGACCATGTGACCTTCAGGTAATTATTTGCCATTCTCATTGAGATACATTTTGACTGCGAACAGCATCCTTTAACACTTTAATGCCTTTTCACACTACCTTTTCTCAACCTGGGTTAAACTCAACACTAGACGAACCCTGTGCTGCCCCGGGTTGACTTTTTGATTGTTCAACCCCGTGTTCAACCCCGCATCGTTTCACACTTGTTTCCTGCAAACCGAGCTTATTTGCAAACCGAGCTTATTATGCTCGGTTACTACTGTTTTAGACTCCACTGTTGGTCGCCCTACTACATCAGGGACCAAGGCCTTCTGCTCCAGGGCAAACAAGCATCTTAAGTCCTTGTACTAAGGGCCTTATACTTTGCTTCTGTACATAGTGTTATCTTTTGCACTCTTGTTTGGTATTAGTGGGCACAGAAGCCCCCTTCTGTGCTTATTCGTAAAAAAAAAAAAAAAAATTTAAAAAAAATACCCTAGGGAGAGTTTCAATCCTGGTCTGGGGCAGGGTTGAGTTGAACCCTTGGCAAAATCAATCTCAGGGTTAACGCAAGGTTGAAAATGTGTGTGAAACGCCACATGTTTTCAACCCTGCATCAACCCCGCGTCAACCCCGAGATTTGTCTAGTGTGAAAAGGCCTTCTGATCGTTTAGGTCTGTGATGTCAACAGTGCTACTGCTATAGACTGTGAGCTTTGTCAAATTAGTAGTCGAAAGCATCACTTTGTATAGCAACAGGTAATTCTACGATGATCAGATTTCACCGCTTACCTTAAAATCATCATAAGTTCCTTTCAGTGAACTAATAGTCTGTAACTCATACTCTTTGCCTCCTGGTGACTTCATATTTTTGCCGAGGTAGAACTCCAGCAATTTGGTTTCCTGAACAAGTAAAAAACAACAAAAAGATGACAATTCAGACAAACTGTTAAAGGCTACAATGGTTTTGACGCTCAAAAATTCAAAAATCAATTGGTTACCTTTCCGGCTTCTTTTTCCTCATGGTATTGTCTCACATGCTTCCCATGACACAACTCAAAATTCCAGTAAGTTTCAATCTATAGAGTAAAATCAAAGGAAAAGAAAACACAAAATTTGTGATCAGTTTCAGTGTGCTTAGATAATGAATTATTACTTGTGATATTGCCAAACGTTGTGATGCCCTTTTTGTAAGGACAACAATTTATTAATAAATGGCAATAAATGTAAGCTAGATTAACCCTAACTCCCTAGGGTGATTTACTAGGAACCTTCCTCATCCTTGCAAATCCCAACATTATGGTAAACTGTGCACATAAACAGTTGGACTCTGTTTATTTGTGGTATGCCTAATCCCACGTAAAGCACAGTCAGTTTACTAGTGCAGTACTCATCCTAACAGATTCCAACAAACCCTGGTGTTGGAGTTTGGCTGGTTGGGGATCGTTAGGGTTAAGAGATAGGGTTAGGGACTAACATACACATTCGGAGGTTTAAATGAAAAGAAAAGTTCTAAATGGAACCTAAATTTAAACAATTGTATGCATGATCTGCCTTCCAGTATTATTTCATTGTTATGCCTGTCAACTTCTCTCCCTCGGTACTTTATAACATCGAGGGAAGTTTAATTGATATAGTTTGCAGTGATATGCAACTTTCTCTTGAGTCAACTAGACATTTTGTATACAGTTTATTGTATTTGATGTGTTTTTTTAACAAACCAAGATTAATTTTCTACATGCAACATACACAGAATTTCTTTGCTATTATATTTATCACCAGTTAAACCAGTTAACCAGTTCATGCTGGATGACGTGCATACCCGCAAGGGTTTTGTGGTACTCCGAACAGATGATGGATAAACACGCAGGGAGCGAGGCCGGAAATACAAGTGTGCTGCCCGAGGGTGATGGCTTCAACCCGCCTGGCATGAGGTCGAGTCTAAAGCAATCCCGCGCCTAGTTCCATTCTTGTCAAAATAATCCCGTTTCAAACTGGTTAACATGGAGTACCTTTTTTCACCCTACAGAAAGTAGGAACTGGGATCAAACAAAGATAAATTGACAATTCAATTTATAAACATCAAACTGGAATCCAATTTACCCGGATGGTGCAGATGCCTTTGGTGAAGACAGGCTGCATGAGTTCAGCGGCCGAGGGGCCTGGGTAGTTGACCTCATTCTGTCGTTTCTGGCTCTCCTCATCAGGTAAGACACACTGGTATTTCTCGTTGTTGGGCGTGGTCATGATGAGGTAGTCTGAATTGCCTGTGAGGTCCTGTCAAGGAGATAATGTGGGGGAAAAATTTGAGACTAACAGATATTTTGTTGATGCGTTGACAACATAAACATTTTTCTGTGACTTAATCATTCTATTACCATCCAGGGAAAATATGACATTGCGTTGATCTTCATGCGTGCTTTAGAGCAGCCCTGATTTTTTTTAGCACAGAATTAATTGTTATAACCATAACCGTCCCAAATCCTCCAAAATCCTCTTTCCAAAATGGGGGATATTGCAGGATTGCAGCTATATGGCAAAAATGTGTGGCTGATTTCGGAGGATGCACTGTGTCAAGGTCTTAGGCCGGACCTTGTGTTGTTTATGCTTAGCCGAGCACAGATTTAGGCCTATATTATACTTGGAATGCTCCGCACTGCTCCAGGGTGTCACTGGCTCTGCCTCAACATATTGACAGTGATTGCTGAAGGATTTTGCAGGATTGAGGCAGCAGTCACCCCTCCACGGATGACTTTGCAGGATTGAGGCTGTATGCAATTTTTATACAGAGGCAGTTGGAGGACTTTGCAGAACTGAGGTTGCATCTTAGCTAAAATGCCTATGGGGTAAGGGTTAATTAAACAGAATCAAAATAATTGGGTATCAGCCTATGACGTTTGAGCCAATGTGCTTGGCTCTCTATCGAGGGACACCATAGTCTTCATAAGCAAAGTAACTTGCAAGGTCAAATATTTAATATGGTCATTAACCCTATTCTCCGGGCGTTTATACTCTGTGGCAGCTTCCTGCATCAGCAAAAATCTGAAGCCTTGCCGTAGACCAAAGACACAAAACTGTTACATTCTTTGCACTTGAGGCCGAACAAAATTGTGTGTTGACGGTAACACCCAAAGTTATCCAAGTAGGTAAATAAAAAAATATTGTAACTTTTTGTATGTTTGTCTGTCAACCTTTTTATCCTTAAATACTATTAATTTGAATTTTTGGCCAAATGTGAAAATAAAAAGTGGGATTTTGGCCTCCAAAAAAGGAAGGTGGAGTTAGGTAGGTCAAATTACTTTAATGAAACTGAGACAAATGGGCCTATAACAGTACAAAAATGTACATGCTATAGGTTGTGCAGTCCCGAATCCATCATAAACTGCTAAACAAGACGTTGGATTTTGGATGATTTAGGGGGGTTAGAATGGAACATAGTTGAGTTCATTAAAGCTGAACATTTGCTGTAAACAATACCTGTATACTTCCTGCCCAGTTCAGCTTGAAGAGAGAGTTGCTGTTGAGGAAGTCTGAGTGTGTGATCTGAAGAGATAGTAACACGGACAGGGTCAGGAGCTCTACCCTGGGCCAATTCATCGCTATTGCTGACATTCTTGAGGAACCCTGAAACCTCATCAACTCTGGAAAATATCAACAAACAAAACAGGAAATAACAATATGAAATGATACAATTGTGAAAACACTTTAAAATACTCAGATTACATAACATTCATTAGATATTTTGTATGACATGGTTTAAAGATATTTGAAACTGCAGATTGATATTCGCATTCTTGGATCCGGCATGATGTCACTTGAGGTCAGTTACCATGACGACAACCTAGCCGTGGGTGAAAACAAAACTTACCACCATTTTGACTACTCCTAGAACTATGAGGCTCCAAGTAGTGGAGCCTCATAGATCAAGAAGCCGGTACAAGCGAACAAGCGAAATGATAGTACGGTAGTGGGTACGGTACAAGCGAAATGATAGTATGTGCATGCGTACAAGTGCATGTACCGTACCCCCCGCGGCGCGCTCCGAGCGAACCGAAAATCATCGCTCGATCATATGCGTGCACGTTTCAAGTGTCAGGTTGGCTCAGTGCGGAAAGGGCATATTTTTCATCATTTTGGCCTAAAAACCGACAGAATCCACCTATGTTAGTTCTGCGCATGACTTTATCAAGAGATAAAGTACGGAGTATAGGGGCAAACTGTGCAGCGGTTCTGTGTGAAAT
Organism: Patiria pectinifera; assembly: GCA_029964075.1. Classification (NCBI taxonomy): domain Eukaryota; kingdom Metazoa; phylum Echinodermata; class Asteroidea; order Valvatida; family Asterinidae; genus Patiria; species Patiria pectinifera. The sequence continues at coordinate 10,298,872 of CM057142.1, read as the reverse complement.
GTCTCCATTTTGATGGACGTTTTTGTACTTTATTAGTGTTTTGTGCTGCAGGCAATTTTGCGGGCTTCTTGATCTATGAGGCTCCACTACGTGGAGCCTCATAGTTCTAGGAGTACATTTTGACCTCATGTGTGTGTGTGTGTGCTGAAGTTCTTCTATTTGCTATGGCGTGCTACACAACTGTTGGTGGTAATTTAATATTTCAGCCCTATCTTAGAGAGGGGTGTCGGACGCTTCGCCCCATTTCCACGTCGCCCCATGTCACTTCGCCCCTAACCACTTCGCCCCATCCCCACTTCGCCCCATCCCCACATCGCCCCATCTCCGCTTCGCCCCATCCCCACATCGCCCCATCCCCGCTTCGCCCCATCCCCACTTCGCCCCATCCCCACTTCGCCCCATGTAGTATGAAAAAGGTGAAGGCTAGGGGTGCAGACCAAATAAACTGCCAAAGACCCCAGATAATAAATGCTCCCAATTCTAGAAAATAAATACAAACTCTCTGATGAGGTGCTCGAGACACAGATGAGAGAAATGATGGCTCTATCCCATTCACTGAGACGCCTCTCCTATTGGCTTGTGATTAAAATCATCAGCCGCTGGATTCAAAAGAATCCGTAGGTATGGGTCAGTGAGTTAAAAGGAACTCACTGCCTTGAGCAAAATGTTCCGTCAAAATTTGTCTGATATATGACACTTACAACTTCATTTAGATGAGATTGGTTCCTCCAAGAGTGAAATTAGGATGTCAAAGGTATTGTCGTTCTCAGATAAGTGGGAGACGGGTTGGTATAGCCGGGTTGGGAACAAAGTTGGATCTTTTACTTCAAGCTTTTTCCTCGGTAGGGGAGAGCCTAGCTCGAGAGGTTGGTTATGAATTGTTCATTTGGTGATGGGCTAATTCTTTCTTTTCTGGTTAGCAATTAGTGAATCTGTTGAAATTGTGTTTTTTTAAGCCAATAAAATAGATGAGATTTTTTTTTTTACATGTAACGGCTGGGGCGAAGTGGGGATGGGGCGAAGTGGGAATGGGGCGAAGTGGGGATGGGGCGATGTGGGAATGGGGCGAAGTAAGGATGGGGCGAAGTGGTTAGGGGCGAAGTGACATGGGGCGACGTGGAAATGGGGCGAAGTGTCCGACATTCTTAGAGAGTACAGCGCCCTCTGTTGATAGGGATTGCCGCCGGCAATAGGCCTATATCCATTGTCCAAAAAAAAGATAGTGGATATATTGCCGGAGGTAATGCCGGCAAGCTAACATTTACTAAAGGTTTGCCGGCGGCAATCCATATCAACAGATAAGTCTAGTGGATAAGCAACGGCTCTCAATCATCATGATCAAACAGATCATGAGCATGATGAGCGGGATGACCCGGGTTTGATCCCGATCCCCGCTGGCAACATTTCTAAGGTTTTTTTCCCCATCCCCCAAAAATAAGAATATTCTTCTTGCATATCCAGCAAGCTAACGTTTTCAAGAGGTTTGCCGTCTCCGGAAAAACATGGAGGAATAATGGGCAAAATATCCACTGCCAAAAAAAAACACTCACTGCGCTGTGTTCAAAACATGATCATGATGATCGGGGCGGCCGCGGCCGGGGACCGGTTCATCGTGGTCAAACATCCACTGTCACTGTCAGTTTTACAAACCTAGTTTAATTATAGTTACAGTTCTGGAAGTAAATGTAAAGGCAGCTAGAAAGACAAAATTTATACCTTTACCAGAGAATTAAATTTACTTTCGCAGCACCAGGACAGTGGGTTAAAAACAGGGTAAAATCATGTTCGTTTTTGTCGACGTCCTACACGAACAACGAACAGTACACGTAGATTTTACCAGCAACTTGTTAATAGTAAGGCGCCCTCAATTGACGAGATCACGTTAGGAAAACGCCCTCTTGTGAAAGTTTACGTTCTAGCATGGGTTCTAGGTAGCAGACCAGTAAATAAACTTCCATAGACCCCAATGGTAAATGCTCCCACTTCAAAAATTCGGGAAAAATACTCACAACTCTCCAAGGTGTTCGAGACACACATCAAATTAAAGCTTATTTCATCATCTTTCAATTTCTGTTCAATTTACGGGGGGTCAACTGATGACTTTTAGGAGAAATTTCCATCTGAAGACGATCACCCCTGAAAATAGTCCTGAAGCCCATCGCCATTTTGAAAAACGATGCCTACACTCCATTGCAAAGTAGAGCGCTTTTAGGGTCCAAATTACATCAAAATTACACAGAACTGCAAGCTCCAAGTCCTGTGCACGGTTTCCATCCATATTTTTAACAAACCCTCAAGTTCATGGCCCACAGCATGCTCAAATACCGAAGATTTTGAGGGCATGCAAATCGTGATTTGGCCGGCGCAGGCAATTTCGGACCGATTTACTGGTCTGCACCCTCTAGTTCGCTCGTACCCTCCGCCCTGTTTGATAAATCCACATCCTTAAAAAAAAATTGTTTAGTTACTCAGAACTATCACAGGTGTTCATTCTGCACAGAAAAATGATGATCAACATGTCGTCTTTCATTTTCCTTTCAATTTTTGATTTTTGGAAAAATTCTCACCCAAAGAAGACCACCCCTAAAACGAATGTTTCCCAAACTGGAAAAGTAGCCATTTTGAAAAAGGATCCCTCCACAACATGTCTAAATAGCGCCCCTTTCGGACCCGATTGCATCTGAAATGCTCAGAATTGGAGGCCCCAAGTCCAGGCCAGAGGTGCAGTGCCATATGTCTTCACTTCCATGGCTCTCAGGACACTCTAATATAGAATAATGTGAAATGTAAAGGTTTTATTCATGAGCTCGGCGGATGGATACCAGTCCCTGTCATCCGAGATCCGTTGAGTCCGAATGAAGCATTTTGCCGCTTTCAGAAACGGGCCCGCTGCTCATTTTGGGGGGAGGGCAGAGTGATGGGGTAGGAGGCAGTATATTAAAATTAAAAATGATCCACCATCACGCGCAGTGACTGTCTATAATGACAAGTGGTTCTGAATGGACTAAACTAGACAAAAAGTGTTTAACTCGACGTTTCAGTCAGTATGTTCTAACCATCATCAGACATGTCAGACTAGACCTTGAGAGTATATCTGCACTGATCAGAACGTTTCCTTAGATGTACTCCACTATGTGTGCAAAGCCTTCCTGCCATTTGCAACAAGGCCAGGCCAACTAATATCACCCGCTATCCACGGAGCCAAGTCACATGGCTTTCACCATATTACATACTAGCCCACTACCACCGGGGGAAATCATCAGTGTGGTGGCGCAATCGTTTTGTTTTCTTAATTTTTACCCGATTTATAGCACCAGGCTGGGTGTATTTTTTGCGCACCTCTCCCCATCATGTAAATAACATGAGCTATTAAAAGTCTACGTGCTGGGTTTTTGTGCAATATAATTAATTTTTCTTAACGGTTTATTAGGTCGTATTTCACAGCAAATGATAGCAGCATATCATACTTTCTCTTATTTTCCAGAGGCCAACCTTCTCTACTATTGAAGTTAACATCCCAACTCTTTACATTGTTTTTTTTTTCCCTGCAGAATCAAATAAACAAGTAAGGTAGCATTTAGACTCACTATATGGATTGAAAGACTAACACGGCTGCCTACCACTTTTTTCCTGTAGGTGTGCGTAAATCATACATTCGCAAATATTGAATACAGCGTGTGTGCAGTGGCGGCGCTACGGGGGGGGCATGGGGGCATTCCCCCCCCCCCCAATTTTTTCTTAACCCCCCAGTTTGCCTCGAACACTTTATCTACAAGTAGATTAATTATGTTTATTTTCTTCGCTGTTAAGATTCATACAATTTTGGGCCAATTAAAGCATTAAAACATTGGTACTTAAGACAAAACACGCCACACGTGCATTTATACAGCCGTGGATAGTGTGCAGCTAGCCAACGTCTTTGTATTTTGTTATACATTTTGTTATACACCATTCTGCGGTTTGATACATTTTTCATTCATAAAAATGACTACACCTCTATTAGTTGCTCTAGATAGTGGCTTATTTCCGGACCATTGACAATGCACGCGCACGTACACAGGCCTGAGATTTTTTTGACTCCCCCAAAAAAAATATTTTCTTGCCCCCCAATTGCCCCCAACAAATTTTGGAGTCTGGCGCCGCTACTGTGTGTGTGCGAGTGAATTTTGCCAAGATTGAGGCGAGACAAACTTCACAGCTTCGAAGGTGTCCAGGACCTAGCTGTCTGAAGCTGTTTGCCACGGCTGATTTGATTCACGACGCCCACGCTGTGTACATGTACCGGGGAATACCGCCGGATGAGTCACCGCACAACTGCGCTGTGGGATCCCTCATCAAGCCAACCGGAGTTCTCTCCACCGGAAGTTTACGCCAGGTTGTTTGCACTCCCGACACCGGAGCAAAAGGGGACAGGCCGGAAAAATGTCAACAAGGATGATTTAGAATGAAAGTATGTATTTGCTCTTCCTGTGTTACAGGTGTTTGTCGCTGTGGTGGATGTCACCTGGTGGCCTTCTCAAAACCAAGAACAGCACTTGAGTTTGTATCGCTATCTCCGTCCTGTGTCGTCCACAGCTATAGAAGTTTTATGATGCAGTGAATTATATTTTTGGTTGGAAAGCATCGCGAGTGCATGTAGAGAGCCAGGCTGTACGGGCAAGGGACCCGGACTGGAGATCCATGGGGTGGTGCATGCATAATTTACAAAATCCAAATTTTGCTGAATTACGTCATCACTCGATTTTCTTGATTAACTGATCGTTGATCATTAATGCAAACACTGTAGGGACTTTGTCTCACCCAGTCCCCTCCCAATCCTTGAAAAATCTTGGACCACGCCAGCTACATCCCCCCCCCCCCTGGAAAAACCTAGATCTGCCATTGACGGGAATTGGGTATCATTAATGCATGCATGCCGGTGGTGGTGTTCGCATCCATTGTGAAGACAAAATTGGATTTGAGACCCCGTAATTCCCCGCGAAATTAATGTCCTCGGACGTTGCACCTCTGAAAGAGACAGCCGATAATCGGCATGCAGGTTCAGCAACTGAGGGGGCATGGGGGCAACACCCCCTCCCCGAGTCTAGTTTCCCTCACTAACAACCCCTAGCCCCTCCCCTCCCCCACCCCTCCTCCCCCGTGTCGGCCTATCCCCGCTCTAACGGCTTGTTCTTGAAACCAGGAGATGAATGAAACGATCACCCAACCAATTGACTCAGCGCGCGCCCCGTCCAGAAAATCCAACGGGCTGTCCCCTACAAATCAGACCTATTTGAGCCACTTACCTCTTTTGAAAGATCCGTACTTTGGTTTCTTCGCATCCCCCAATGGAGTTATACCGTCACAACCACAGGGTAAAGCAAGAATTTTAAACAAGATTTGTACCACCCAGGTGGCGATACAATCTAAATAACGGATTGACAGGTGACTGGTACGGTAATATCCTGCGGTTGGTTGATAATATGTTTACCTGGCTTTTCACTTCATGAAAAGCTTGATGGGAGGGTTGTGGCTTACCATGGAGCGTTAGACATGTTATAAATGACTTCCGATATCGATAGTTTGGTTACCCGCAACGATAATCCGTCAAGCAAAGTATAACGGGAATTTAAAAGGCGATCAGTTTGTGAAAGGGAAATTAATGATCGTGTTTAGTTCTATGAAATTCTATGCACGGAATGTTGAATGCCCCAATCTAAAACTGTCTTGTCAAATATCAAATGAAGGGTGCATGACCTTCGAAAAATGGTTAAGAGAAACCCGAATGATCCCGAAAATATTAATTGATAAGATTGAATTGATGTCAACCCTAAATTTAACTGGCCCCAAGAAAATCAAGTCAAAACATTATTGCTTCTCTTGGGAACTGGCTGGCAATAGTAGCCCCCATTCACAGACTACACTCCTTCGAAACGACAGATTTTTACAAACACTAACAGTGGCAAATTACCATTCTAACATTAGGTTTGTAATCAACTTTGTATCGGGTGAATTCTGACAGTAGATGACTGAAAGACTTTTATTTTGAATAAAAACCGAGCGTATTGTGTACTCTCTCAGAAAAAAAGTATACATTTTATACAGGACAGGATCAACTTTCGCCACTGAGTGTCTTTAAAGGGAATGTACAACATTGGCTTAAGTTGCTGCCAGTTTCAGAAATAAATGGATCGGAGGATAAGTATGTTACATAAAATATTGTTAAACAGACTTGTTTTATATTTTGGGTTTGAAGATGCTGGAAAAACCAAGAAAACCTATCATGTTCTTGTAGTCTGGTTCCCTGACCCCACTTAAGATGAAACGAAGCAATTAATACACTTTGGGGAATTGTAAGGTCAGAGAATCAGTCTAGCAGGCTTGTACCCCTTCACAGGTGTGTGATCAATTGCACAGAAAAGTCAGAATAACTTAATATGAAAAATTAAGAACAGTTTTTGAAAAAAGTCGGCCGACCAGCGTTGGAAAAATACAGTTTTTCTTGAAAATGTCAGCCCATCCGGAGCCAAGATTTTAAGGGATGTTTTAGACTGTCATTCCCTAACAATTAAGTAAGGTATTTCGTGATAATTTGACCATTTCGTTTTTTGATATTTGCAAATGTTGTATTTTCCCTTTAAGCAGCCGAAGTAGAATGACAGATCAAATGTAGCAAAGAACTTACCGGATAAAGTACCGGTAATGCTCAAATTTTCGGACATCCACCCTTCAGGGGCTTGCCAACCCGGTAAGCAATGCTTTCTACTTTTATCTGCCATTCTACGATTACACTCTGCGTGCTTCGCATACTTCCTCGACTTTCCATGAACTTTTATAGATGGCATAAATCTCGATGTCTTTCTTGTCCAACTTTTGGGTCATTGATCGAGTGACCTGATCTCTTCCTTTGCATATAAAACGAGTTCAGTCTTTAGTGTCACAGTGACAACAAAAGAACAAACGAGCACAGATGATGGATGAATCATCAAACGTGACGTTTTGACATGGTAATCAGGCTTATTCACACTTTACTGAGAGTGATGAAGTTTTCCGTAAACGCTTTGAAGGGCTTTCAACCTATAGGCCTACCAGATTTTTTTTTTGTCCACACGAGGAATACTACGCTCTGACACCTGCGTTCTTGACAAGTGGACAATGACAACATACTTCGGTGGCTCTGCCAAAAGTGCTAAGGCACCGCAGACGTCGACCAACCTGTGTGTTGTTTTCTGTCAGAATAATTGACTTGCATTGAACTGTCAAACAAAATTGCGATAAGAATAAAGGGACGAAACCAGAATGAGAAATGGTTGTAGGTGTTATTACAATGTGAACAATTGAAACGGGCTCAATTGTAACAGTAGGTGTTTTTGACCGCGTAAATAGGGTTCCGGCCATTTCGATGTAGGGTCGGTGCCCGTAAGTTTCACGACCCATTATTCTTTGCCAATTAACGAAATATTTTACTCGTGAGGGTGTTTTCCCTTAAATTGGGAGGCTTTTCCTCTCATTAATTATGTGTCGGGGAAGACGTCTTAAATATTTGGGGGAAAACATCGCTCTTACTTCACTCTGTAGAATTACATATTAAACTGAAAGAAATACCATCAACAAAACTTCAGAACGGAATAGAGCAGAGAAAACAAATATTATCGATGCCTCTTTTCACATTTCACCTTTAATAATCTTTCTTTAAAAAAAACAAGAAAAGCAAAAACATTAACACAAAATTAAGCTCATTATGTCGACAAAGAACGTCAGAGAAGGAGAGGGGAAGTAACGTCCCATACATTGAAGAAAAAAAACTTTCCCAAACTTGGATGATATAGGCCCGACACAGAATGGTTTCCTATATTTATTTATTTTTCCGGGGGTGGGTCTTTTTTCCCAACAACTTTCACTTTATCAAATTTATGGAAGACTGTTGAACCTTCCTTATTCTCAATATCAAGTTGTGTCATCGTAACAGCACCGCAACCAATCTGGGGGACAAAATAATCACAACACCGCAGCCGTGAGTCAGCGAGTGAAGAGACAGCTTTTGTTGATCGGAAGCAAACAATATGTATATAGGAGTTCCCTTTTCATTGAAAATGTGAAGTCCTCAATATTATTGCATGAGTGGGCCTAGATTCTCCTCGTTTTGAATTAAAGGTTTCAGTTGTCTGTGGTTATGGACTTTGAGCCATGGTAGGACTACACGACAATGCCGTTGAAAGTCTGATGGACATATTCACGCAAATCTCCCCAGAATTACACGGCTAGATCCTATAGAGTTAGACGTGTGTGTGGGTGAAATGAGAATGTTTGGAGAAGGGCCAACTCCATAATCCACTCTCGCCGCCGGGTATTACAGCAACCTGCACACGTGTGGTCGGCGCGGCGGTGTGTAGACGGCCAGGTGATGAGTCAGGATTATCAGACGGGGGAATACCTCAATGAGAAATACATGTACGTCATTTCAGGCCGAAAGCATGACAGATATCATGGTCGACTGACCTCCCACGGCCAGGAAGCCAACGCGCCTGTAAGTCCCATGACTTTGGGAGCCAAACACAAGTTCCCAGAAAATTCCCTCGGTTTAAAACCATGTACATGTTGCTTAATGAACCAAAGGAAACAAAGACTCGGTCGAGGTTTCCTGAGGTTTTCTCCGTAAAATTGTTGCTAAAATCATTGACGATAATGTGTAGGTATATTACATTTATATTGAACCGCGCGTGGTTTGTGTGTTCCTCGGACGAAACGTAGCTTTGAAAAAAAAAAGTGATTTGACTTGTGACAGCCTTGTGATTTGACACTTGTGACCGACTTGTGACAGTCTTGTGACAGACTTGTGATTTGACTTGTTGCAGACTTGTGAAAGTCTTGTGACCGACTTGTGATTGACTTGTCACAGACTTGTGACAGTCTTGTGACAGACTTGTGATTAACTTGTGATTAACTTAACTTTATGATTAACTTTTGATAGACTCGATTTACAACTCAGAAAATACCCTCTTATTTTGGGCTGCTTTTTACTACCATAAAAGACACGCTTGAATTATTGTCGTAGCGCAAATAACTCGGAATTTAGTCAATATTCCATATCACTAAACGTGCCTTGTCGATGTCTCATTCAAAAGTGAATATCTTTTGTATTGCAAGACAAAATAGCAATTTAAAAACAAAATCTATTTTCAGGGTGTAACTTTATAGTTGCACGCGGGAAAACAATTTTAATTGAAGAAAGACTTTCTTGAACTTGGCCCAATCAGCCCAAAATTGTTCCCTTGATATATACAACCGTCCAAAGGAAGTAAGTATAGGCTATATCAGTCCTTGCCGCCCGGTATAAATGACATAACACAGAGCAACTTTCCTCTACATGTTTCTGGGTATAGCGCCCTCTTTGAACAACTTTTGTTTCTAAGCGTACAACTTCGGTGTTTCCTCTTTCAACCAATTATTTATTAAAAAGCTACAAAATGAACACGGTTTTTTGTACGCTTGAAAGCCCCCCTCAGACGAAATGGGAGCTAAAGTTCACTTTAACCTCAGTCTCAGTCATGTTTTCACCAAAAGACCACCGATCTATCTCAACAAACTAACTCTAAAAATAGAACTTATTTCAGCACCCAAGAATGCTGTTTAGGCTACTCCACAACAACCTGCCCGAACTTCGAGGGACTCGCGTGAAAACAATCCCCAATATACTAAGTCTCCAACTTCCGTCCCAGGTAACAATTTCTTACTGCCTGTAAGTGTAATGCGCACCAAGAATCACACTGCAATTGACAGTAAGTGGTAAACATTCGTCACTCAATTAGAATTAGGCACTCGATTACCAGTGTAGTTGTTTCTACGACACAACTATCGCAAACAGAACCGATTGTCTCTACCAGTCTGAAAGCATCTGCGATTCCACACGGCAAAGCGGTAACGTTCATGTCTTGGGACAACCTGAGACGATTTAAGGACACGTATTCCAGCCACTTTGGAAATCCAGGGGGCATTTTTTTTTTAATCACAGGACATTCTAGTAGATGGAGGAGCCTACTGCCATGGGCCGATGAGGGGGGGGGTCATCTTACAGATTGGATAGTTCCAATTGTTGATAGACATATACGTTCCAATTGTTACGGTCACTCACTTCGGCTAATTATTCCCATCAAAGCTTTAATAGTCCTTGTGAGGAATGACCACTTCCGAAATACTTTGACCCGTGATGGAGTTTGGGGATGGAATTGTCCTCTCATTCAAAGTGCTCCATAATTCAAGGACAGCCTGACAGTGGCTGTCTATCTAACAACTCTTAATCCAGACCACAGCCCAGGGTTTAAAGTAGACCTATCTGTATGAATAGCGAACGAGAGAATCAACGTAAGCTGATTAAGAGAGTTAAGAGTTTTATCTGGGGGACCACTGTACAGGGTACAGTATGAAGCTCAATTTCGCAACTAGGTGAGTGTATAGTGTCCCATTAAAAGGAAGCAATACGGCAAACTGGTCCTTCAGTACTTCGAATACCCAGTTCGTGTCCACTGAAACTTTTAACTACACCAAAACAGTCATCCTTTCATTTACAAAGAAAAAAAATAAAACTAAAAAGAACCAAAACAAGCGAATGAATAATCATCTTTGTCATTGTCGTCCTTGCCATTAAGTCACCATCATCATAATTTATCGGCGACAGCAATTCCCGAACACGCATTCTGGCAGCATAACGCCAATTGCCATCTCTTATCAATGCTTCATTTTGTCATGAAGTAATGAGCTCTATATTTGCGCATCATGTACGGTTCTATGATAAGCCACACCGGATAAACCCTTACGCCCCCACATCGTCCCGTCCCATCCATCCACTTTTCCGTTAATAGATTGTCGAGAGGTGGTATTGTCTAGACTGGTGCGGGCCAGAAATAGCTTGACATCTTCGTCATACACCAAAACACTGCGTGTGTGTTGCGTCTCACAACACAACTGTTTTGGTAAACTTGTTCCCTTATCGGTTGGATAAAGGTTAGTATCACCGAGTTGATGGACCAATCCCGGACGTCCGTGATCGAGAGTCAGCCGTGCACGCGTCGCATTGGGACTACCGCTGTCGGTGATGTACCCCTATATAAGGTGACGGTATGGAGAATGTGTAGATACTATTGACTGAACCAAGTCGACGTGAGGTACACCAAGAGAAAAATGAAACAGCCAATTTGCACGGTATCGTTCAGCGGCGTGTGTTGTGTATAGTACCAGTGCAGTATCAATGCGTGTGTGAGTGAACTGCATACACGCATACAAAGGTCTTTGCAGCGATACATAATTTTACTCAGGAAAATCTGTGGTTTGTTCGGCGGGCTGGTTTTCCCTTTCCGACAGATAATCACATGGTGGTGATAGGAACTGGCTGCACCATTTGGTTACCGACAACAAGAAGGCGGGCAGTCAGGGATATTATTGTACGTCGGCCGCTGACCTGCCGCTGGCAGAAGATGGGCACGTTGGTCCCACAGATGACATCCCTGCATCTCACCGTGATGTGCCTGGCGCTGTGGGCGCTGCTCCAGGCAGCTACCGGTGGCTCGGGCCAGTGTAAGCTCAACTTCCAGGAGTATCAGAATCGCCGTCGCTCGGCCATCCAGGCCCAGATCTTGAGCAAGCTGGGCCTGACGGCGCCTCCCACGGACATTGGGCCGGAGGAGGTGCCGGAGGATGTTATAGCCATGTACAACGAGACGGTGAAGATCCTTGAGGAGCGGAGAGAGATGATGGAGTCGGTCTGCCAGCAAGCTCAATCGGAGGAGTACTTCGCTAAGGTGCCCAAGGTTTACCCGCTGGACAAGAAAGGTAAGATTTAAACCCTAGTCCCGAATCCTCCCATTTTAATATGATTTTTCACACACTCAAGGGGGTTAGGCCGGTTTTTAAAACACCAACATTCGAAAAGATAGTTCTCTTAGTTCAATGGTTGGTTTTCGTCTTCGATGATTTTGATATTCGTGAAGAACTGGTAAAGTTTTATATAGTAAATCCAATTCATTATCATATATCTACTAAGTAGGCTACTATCAATCAAATTATATAAATATTATACAGTTGCGTAAACTACGCCGCCAGTATAGATAATCAAGATGTGATATCTATGACGGTGTAGGCCTAATATATGCAATGTGCCATTTACTACAGTGAACATTCGGTCATGGCATATAGCCCTGCAAAAAAAATATTCTCCTTTTATTCAAAGTCTTTTTTTTTCAAACAAAATGCCTTTTTTTCTACAATTGTGAACATACTGAAGTTTAATGCCCATGTAGCGTGTTAATTTTTTGGAGATTAAAAAAAAAATGGTTGTACAGTCCGCAACCATATCTGTCCATGCGTACGAATTTTATGATTGCCACTGTAAATCACGTATGACATCGACGCAGTCTGGCATTGTTTACGGTTTGTCGTACGGTGTTTATATCGCAAAGTTCGCCAGCATTGAAACTAAAATCCGGATGACTCAATCACGCCAACCGAAAATCAAAATAAACACGGCAGCCCTATCTCACGCTGAGAACACCGTGGTTTCCTTAACAAGAGTAGCGGGTCGGGCATGGGTAGACACGAAAGACATCCCGGTATTCATGCACACTATATTAATCAGTTAATGAAAATTATCTGCACTTTGCATTTTTACCATCAAAAATATGGTCGAGGCTAAAGGGTCCAATAAGTAGACCGGTGAATGGCATAAATATAGTAAAGATATTGACGACCTACTGAGTTTATTAAATGAATCGATGTTTTTTTCCATAAAGAATCCCGTTTCAATATAACCTTAGGGCCTAAGTATAAAACGGCACAGCCATTTTTAACAAAGAAAATGAGGTTAGGTAAGGTTCAACCTGATAAATCTAGCGTAACATAGTTTCAAAACATCCCATAGGGCTTACTACAGGCGGCTTTCGAATAGCGAGCATGCAAGTTGTAACCTTCGTATTTAGAGAAATCCCCAAAGTAAACCTGCCTCACAATGGGACCGCCTGCTGGGCACGGCAGGTCTGCAAAAAGCACAAGAATGAACGAAGCCGCTCCCGTACCATAGTACAAAAACCTATTTAGTGACGGTCGGTTAGGTTCTGAGTACTGACGAAAAGAAATACAATGTACATGATACTCCACCAGTCCTCTGAGTGAGGGGAAATTAGACCACGTTGCCGCGAGCGCGTCTTGTCCGTGGACTCCAGGGACCAGAACGGGAGACCCCGGCCAAAATGACGTTGTCAAGTCGAATAACGTCCAAGACGAAACACCCCAACCGCCGGGCAATAGGAAACGTTACGAGTCGGAGACTACAAGGTTAATGAGCAGGTCATTGATTGGCTGTAAGTTGTCCTACTGCGGCGTTGCTAGTCTCTGTTCCTGGCGTCGCCCTGAGGCGGTCTCAGAAGGAGCTCCTGTCGTAATTGACTAATGAGTTTGAGATTGGCAGAGATCACATTCCCAGGGTACTGTTTCGATGTCTTGTATAGTTTCTGTTCCAATATCAGCGGCTTTTATTTCGCAATCGGAAAAATTGTGTTATCGCCGTCTACCACTAAAATTGGCTGCATTGGCCAAAATTACTGCATGTTGTTTTCGTACTTCACGCTGAAATCCGAGTATTCTATAGAGACTCGTCCCTGTCCTCAACAAAACGTCCATCAGGATCAATATGGACGACCAAAAGTTTGGAGGTCATTCCACCATGTTTATACATTATAACGTGAACACAAAACATTCTGAACTGAAAAACAGATCAATACAGAAAGTTTGGATTAAAAAAAATCCCTAATCTTATATACGGATAAAAAAAAACCAGGAATTGGCAGTTTGAAAGTTGACTTTTCAACCGCAACAATTGTCAATAGCTTGTTCAATTGTCCTGAAAAGTAAATTTACGTGGGTCGTGGAGGCAACTTTCTTTTTAATGCTGTGTTTCTTTTTTATGCCTCGTGCCAGCGGTCATTTGGACAAGTGAACAGTTGATATTGTAATCATCATAACACAAGCTTATCGCAAGGGCAATCATAAATTACATGATCAATGGTGTACGGCTGATGGCCTTGTGGCCTGTGGCACGAAGTGCAAAGGAAGTTGTGGAGCGGTTTTTCCTTTTTTGGCTTTAGGGGAAACAAATGAAAGTCATCAAGATGTTATCAGACGTCTTAAATGAAAGTAGGGCACTTCATCTGTACAAAATGAGGATAAAAAACCGCATTTTTTTGTTGGATTAATAAGTCGAAATGCTTGGAATTCTGTGTGTTTATGGGGGAAGAAAGGTTCTTGTGTAATTATCAAAAGTTAATTTTCCATGAGTATCGAAAGTGACCTTCCATTTATATTTACAAAAAAAAGTTATCAATGTACCATTTTATTTTTCCTGGAGGGCATCGGCAGTGGTGTCGGAGGTTTTGGCAAAGTATTAGTTTTCCAAATATCATGAAGAAACAAAGAGTTGATACATTAGACGGCATTGTATAAAGGTAATTTTTCTTGGAGGGAGATAATTTATTGTGGTAAGGATTTCCATCCAAAATCGTATACACAATTCCTCCACTCCAAAAACGAATCTCACTGTCTTGGGAGTAATGGCGTTACTTACACTACAGGCTATTGTTTCAGCTCATATATTCACATATTATTCCGAAAATCAAGCCGTACTTTAGTTTTTATTTTCTCCTCATTTTTTGGGTGTCCTTTGAAAAAAATTAAGGAGATTATACATGTACATGTACATGTGTTGCACGGTACATTTTCAAGGTCAAACTGGTCACGTCTCCAACCTACATTATGCCAATCACACACAGGCTATTTGCCCCGCATGTGTTAAAGACGACCCAAGACGACATTGACGTCCACGAACTCACACAGCTCGAAATATCGACCGGGCACGGTGATTGAATTTTCGGCTGTTGGTACACGACGAAACTGGATGGGATTTTGAGTGTTGTCTGGGATTTTTTAACCTTGGCCTCAATTGGTTCTCGCATAGGGCCTGGAGATGAAATCAGTGCCGATCATGGGAAAAACTGCTGTGGCTAGTGATTGATCTGAAAGAACCAACAGATACAATAAATTATGCGAAGTTACAGGTGCTGGGGAAACGGCTTAGTGCATTGCCATTAGGGAGTTATGATTGGAATCTTGTCTGTGATATCATTTTAATATAATATTTGCACCTTGTCTTCTTTCATATACACAGTGTAATGAGGCTATCCATGTTCGTCTATAAAGAGGTACAGGGATCATTAAGCAGTAGGTTACGACAACATTATGTGCACGTTGCACAAAACCAGTTTGGAAATTAGTCTTATAAGTACTTCCTTAAATTTACTTTTAATTTCTAATTGTATTGGAAAATCTTGAAAAGATGCGAGTTTTCTGTAGGCTATAGAAGTGCTCATGCGGCTGCCCCAACAGGCCAAAGCCTATCCTGTAAAAGACAATGAAGCCCCCAAAACTGCCATATTAAAATATTCACGGTGAGGTCATAGCTTGAGACCAATTACGTCATCATTACGCCATTGTAATAGGCGCATAGTCCGATAATTTTCTTCGTCATAACTTTAACCCAATCGGATATTTGTTAAGGTTAAACAAATATTGTTAAGATGAACACGTCATATATTAATTTTACGAGGTAGAACATTGTTTTTAAAAGAACAGATATTCGAAGAAAATACCGGAGGGGCTAGAAAGGCGGCGCCATTACTTAAAATATGTTGAGCATAGCCTACAGCAAGGATGAACTTGAGACACGGGCGAAGAAAGTCGCAATCGTGTCGACACGGCTATTTAATCAGGCACAGTGTCCTTTCTCCATGCAACACCCTTTCATACAGTTGTATAAGACATGGACTGAAGGTTTTATGGGGGCCGGGAAGGTATTTCCGAGTGGGCGAACTAAGTCGCACCATCACTGAGAGGACAACGACTGACAGAAGAGCCTAGGTCTGTGGTATGAGAGGCCTCTGAAAATAGCCTGGGCGGAATGCTGACATTTCTTCTGCCCCTACACGGAGTTGCATATCTAGGTGCACGGCTTCCATTCGTAAGGCTCTCTTGGAAGACCTTATGCCTAGAAATTCAACTCCCGATATGGGGTAAATGCAGTTTAGTTTTCTAGATAAAAGCATCTTGTTTAAAAATAGCAGATTTTGTTTCTTGTTCATATCACTGCACTAAGGGTTGATAATCATTGCAGCGCTGTTTTACTGTTAGTTTAATAAGACAACTGTGAAAGTGGATACAAGGGAAAATATAACGTCTCATTCTACTGTGTAGCCATGGGCAACTTCTGCAAAAACTGTTGTATTCATTCAAAATCCCCATTTCATCACCCCCACCTCAACCCCCCCCCCAACTCAAACCCTGCACGAAATCTCAAATTCCATTCTTAATCCGGCTAAGAATCAAATGCTGCATACATCATGTACTGCATTCTGTACACAGGGTGGGGGGATTAAAATGATCCAAATATCAAGGCTCATTTAAATGACAGAAAACAGGAAAGGATTTTTCAAACTCCGCTCTTTGCTAAAGAAATGATAAAAACAGTATTTTTTTTCTTTCATAATTCCTAAGCCGGGAAAATACTGCAATCGTAGTTGTACCCGATTGTCCTCAATACGAACCTGCTACTTCACGTTTGCTCTTTTCCTTTACTGAACAAAATTGAGAAATCTAATTATCAAAAAACTTGTAAGAATTATATTGATTTGTATTCTTGTTTGCGTGCAGTGAACCCAGACATCGACAACTACCAGACAATGAAGCTCAAACAGTCCAAGTTTTTCCGTTTTGATCTGAGCTCCTACACCGCAGACGTTAATTCGGACGAGGTATTCGAGGCGGAGCTCAGACTCTACCAACTGCCCAACGCTATGAGGGAAGAGGAGCAGCACATCGACGTGTACCAGCTAATACCGTCTCCTAGCAACGGCAACCCCGGGAGGAAGCACGTCTTCAGTACGGTGCTGGATACCACGACGGAGGGCTGGATCAAGATAGACGTCACTCAAGCCGTCCGAGATTGGGTCAGCATACCAGGTGTGTAACACATGGTAGTGTGGAACTAGTGATGCTAATGTATTAAAATGATATAGTAATAAATTATGCTATCCAATGCTACAACAGCCAATCGATTTGCTGCACAGCTGAGATCCAGCCAATAAAAATGGCATTTTTAACTTCATAATCTTGACAAATAATTGCTAATTAAGGGTCAATTTTGTAAGCTTGGACATGCAGGCCGAGTTGTAAGTCGAAATCAAGTTCAAGATAACATGAACTGTTGAACTCAAGTAGACCCAAAAGTCAAATCACGGAAGTGGGAAGTTGAGTCGAAGTCAAGTCTCCACAACACCAACGCCAACCACAGCAACAAATAGCCATATCATTTTAAAGTTCACCACATTGGTTCTTATACATGTACCGTGATACATTTCTTGTCATTTTCTTGGACACAGGTTCAAATCTTGGCATTGAGGTAACGACCCCCTGTGATGACACAATCCACGTGCTTTTTGCTCGTAAGTATCCATTTTACAGAAACAACAATGTCAAGCACTTACACTTGAAAAAAAGGGGTGCGGAATTTGTCTAAAATGTAGGCTCTTATATAGGGATCTAAATTCTGTGTGAACACATTTTACTTGAAAATTATTTGATAATTATTTTAAAATTGAACAAAGAAATTGACAGGAGCGGAGCTTGAACCTGCGACCTCCGAATTGCCTGAGTCCAGTGCTCTATTAACTGAGCAAGAGATGTTTTGAGTAATAGGAGTTAACAACTGAACATCATGCGCTTCAGCAAAATGCAAGTTTTCATAAAGTATTTAAGTCATTTTAACGCTCAGGTATACCCTATACTTTTGTCAGATCCAAAGGGAACTATGCCCAGTGTTAAAATGCCGACACGAGGCGACCAGCAGATGGCAGACATGTCCCCACGGGAACAGCACCCACGACTGATCGTGCTGGCCCCGGCCAACGACACCATAGGCTCCAACAGCGGCACCGGTCACCGCAGTCGACGAAGTACCTCCACCTACGGTCAGAACACCTGCTCGGACCAGACGCAGCCCAGCTGTTGCCTCCGGCAGTTCTATGTCAACTTTAAACGCCACTTGGGCTGGGGCTGGATACGTCAGCCTAAGGGTTACTACCCAAACTACTGCGCCGGTTCCTGCTCGTACGTGAACGGCAGCGTATGGAACGCACAAACTCACCACGGCTCGGTGCTGGATACGTACCGGCGACTGAACCCAGACGCTTCGCCCTCGCCTTGCTGTTCGCCTCGGAGTTTTAAACCACTTCATATATTGTTTTACGATAAGGGCAGGCCTTTGTTTAGAGAACTGCCGAACGCCATTGTGACATCGTGTCAGTGCAGCTAGTACGGAAAGCGTCGGCTTTTAACGTAGCTTTAGCTGTGTACTCAAGTTGAGAATAATGCATCGGATTTGCACTGAAACGGCGTCGTGGCTGAAACTTTTTGATGGGCACGGTCGAGTATCTCCAGTTTTCTTCCTCATACACAATGTTGGCCAACTTAAACGGAGTGTCATCTCCGAAGACACCGCGCAGATGTGATGTTACGCCTCGATGCCCCAAGCATAGGAATAACTTTGGAAAGTAAGCTAACAACTTTTTGTCCAGTTGGATAACACACTTTGTCCACATGCAGTCGTGAAGCTGATGGGTTATTTGAAGCAAGTTGGTGTTCCGTTCCACATTGTAGCTACCGGGCCCCCTCTTGCACCATTGTTTTTCACACTTTGTACTTAATTACGAATTAAGGCTATTGAGAACCAGTAATGCGCACATCAATTGTCTGGTCTCAACCACCACTGCGTTCCGATCGAGACAGGCTAGTCAAACTATGATCAACCATCTTGCGCTGGAACCTGCTAATCATTGGTGATAGTGGAATTGGCCCAGGTACGGCTTCGAACATGATCATCTCAAGTGGAGTTGACTTCAAAGTGATCTCTGCAGAACTTCATGATATAATTTCGCATGCACACGCAGAGTTCTTTTCTATAGGCCTACTAGGGGAAAAATCCGAATTAATTTTCTCTCCTATACACCCTGAACCGCGTGCATGCTTGCTTTGTTCGCGATATATAAGGTGAACTTGATACGATGTGGTTGTTCAATAGTATGTCATAAAATGCACACGGTTGTGACTGAGAAACATTTCGAGTTTAGAAAAATGAAAAACCTCGATAATTCAATGAATGAGGCTGATCACGATGCAGGGTTCGACAAGTGTTATATTAAGGAAATACTGAGATAGAGTATGTATATATATTGCAGCGATACAATCGCTATAAAAAAAAAATGACGTCTCCATCATAACGACGACTATTTGTTAACACGGCCATACCTTTTTTTTTTAGTGAAAAAAAGTGTGATGAAAATTTTGACTCCCTAAAAAAGGGGTTCTCAACCGCACTGCGCATGTCTTAAAGCAACGAGAACGTCGCTTTATAGGTCTAACAGACTGGATTTTACAAAAGCCAAATTTCATAATGACACCGGCGCTAAACCATTCTGTCGTTTTAGTTCTAACATGTGAAACTGAACGTCTTTTCGATGGCCGCTCTGCAAAAACAGTTGATGGAGATGTCTTATACGCGTGGAGGGCGGTAGATAGACCTCCGGGCTATTTAAAATTAAAAAAACTGCTGTAAACTAAAAGGTACAAAGTACCGCGATATTTTTGTAAACTCAGTATATCACGTAGCTTTTTGTTTAGCTTAATTACTGTTATTTGTTATTCAATTTTTTGAAAGTACTCGGGCTGTTTTACAGTGTCTTACTAAATTATTGGGGACAGACTAAAACAGTATATTTAAGCCTTAATTTATGGCAGAGTTAAGTTATGAATGAGATACCAAAGAGAGCTATGGACAATGAGAAAATGGCAGAGGCTGGACTGGATTCTTAAAGTCAGAAAATATCAATGTATACTCTAAGGACAAGAAGTGGGCAAAGCGATGTATTCCTCCTTGGGCATGAAGGTGCGTAATCATCTGCTTTTGGGAGCCACAGGCGCAGCTTGGGAACTGACTTGAACAAAGGAAGTTATATGCAACTTAATATTAATGCAACAGGAATCAGTGAAACGAAACAAACTCTTTTGAAACTCATTGGGAGTGATTTAAAAAAGTTTGCTCTCTGATGCTTAAGTGAATGCGGTAATGAATGAAGGCTCGTCTTTGATGGCTCAGAAATATTCAGACTGTAAACGGTTTAACGGTATAAATATTCGGTATATTTATCGCTTCAAAGTTTATATAAAATAGAGTGCGAGTGCTCAAGTAAGTCTGGTGCCGACGAGCTGCTGACTCAAACCTACGGTGATCCCCGTAAAAACTTTCAGGAACCGGACCAAGATGGTGGCAGACATGGAAAGATTTACTTTGTCGACATACGGGAGATATGATAATGTTAATAACAATCAATATTTACAAGTTTAATAAAACATCTGTGGCGTATTATATGTATATAATTGTTTCTGGAAGGCGCGTTTCTGATTTTTCTTATCACTGCTAGAAAGAATGGGCACCATTGGGAGATGAATACCCAGCTAACGGGCTCAAAACAGCTGATTTGCAGCTTTTTTTTTCTTGACATTTCTCGGAACTTTATTTCGCTGTGCCAGGTAGGAATCGCCAACAAACATCTAGTGCACTCACAAACATAGAAATCTTCATTATATGAGGCACGTGCCCAGTAACAAAAGAGTCACAACTTGGTGTTATTTACCAAACGAAAATATTGAGTGTCTTTTAAATGGTCTCCGATTTCTCGCGATATATATTAGCTCCATAGAAATCCCTCAAAGAAAGTCTGAAAACAGACCGAGGGATCACCGTTATAATACCGGCTGCCGAGATACGGCTATTGCTGCCGATTGTACATTAGTATAAACAAATCACGAGTACGTCTTTTCGTTAAAAAAAAGGTAAAGGTAAAGGGGGACGAACCTGTGTTCACAGGAACGTCTTTCGAAGCGATTTGGCCAGACTCGAGTCCATGAAATGCTGCTGTGAGGGGGGGGGGGGGGATCGCCACACCTCCTCAACAGCGAGTCTGTTACCTTCCCAGCATTGAATAATGCGTACCCATTTAACATGTGGGTAGAGGAGTAATTGAGGTAAAGCGCCTTACTCAAGGGCACAACACGCATGGCCACGGCGGGGCTCGAACCCACAATCTCACGATCATGAATCCTGTGCCCTACCGCTAGACCACACGTGCCCCCGTTAGGGCGGGGCTATTCACCGATTCACGAATTATCGTTAATTCCCGTTGCACTTTGCTTCTTCCTTATTTGCTTCTTCCTCATTTCGCAAATCACATAATTTTTTCCCCATTTTAAATCGAGAGAAAACACAAATACGGCCTCATAAGGACAGATATTGTCTTCGAGTTAAGTTACATCTGAACTTCACTTGAGCAAACGACAATGAAAGGGCGCTACTTTTAGTAGTAAATAGCCACAGTGCAGAAAACAAATATTTGCAACAATTAGTGTGTGGCATTAGTTTGCAAATTGGATGTTGTATACTCACTTGATACCAACTTTTAGCAAACGGTTCTCTTCTGCACTGAATATGTATCTCATGAAATATGATTGGTTTAAAAGTGTTGACATATTTTAATATTACTTAAATGTTTGGGTTGCCTCGTGGTTGCCTGTCGGCATGACGTCACAGGGAACATGGTATATTCAATACGATGATAGAAGTCTCTTGTGATAGGGCGACTTGTCACCAACGTATCACCAACTCATGATCGTTGGTAACATTTTTAAGATTTCTGCATTCTATTCGGTGAAGATGTGCTCAATAAATTATTCACTTTTAAATGCAATATTTCTCAAACGACTGTTATATCTCTATACATTCTGGAGTGGTATCTATACAGTAGTAGTCGTCTTGTACTATTTGTTTGTTCTTATTGGTTGTTTGAATCTCTTGATGGAGTATTTTCCATTGATAAACCACAACATACAAATTTAGCGATGTTTACAGTTTTGCGGCAATTTCCGTTGGAAGATGTTTTTCAAATAGCGTTTTGGGGGGTATATTATTGCACAAGTTAAAAACACACAATCGAAGGGACAATCTGAAACCTGTTTTTTTTTTTAAGATGAAGATAATAACTGCATAAATGGGCTTGCTCTGTATGGTTGGATTGAGTTCGGATCGGGTTTCGGTCGAGGGAGAGGCGCGTCATGAAATATCGCTTCAAAGCTGCGTGCGGGTGTAAATCAACTAAAAGCCAATCATTTCATCTGGCACTGTGACGGCCAACCTTGTTTATTGTTCCTATGTTGAAGCAAAAACTATGTTCTGCGCTGTGCAACGTCTAATGCTCAGCACTTCCATATGGAGGTAAACTACATCCTCTATGCCATATGAAAGCCATACTTTAACAATACGAACCCACTACAGTAACACATTGTTTTTCGGCCGGAAGATGGGATTTGATTTCAGATACCAAATGACATCCGTTCTCCATCCATCTATTTTTATTTTAAGAGTTCTAACCTTCGGCACATTTCGAGTATCTGAAAACCGGATCTCTCCCCACAAAGTGGACCAACAGTAATCTATGATCTTTCACACAAATCAAATAAAGAACCGAAACGCTGGGAGAGAGCATTACAAGTTATAAAATCTGACATTTTATTCTCAAGTGTCAACATATCTATACAATGTACACACGTGTGCTTAAAGTTACGGAAACATTTTAAACAGTAACAAAAGAGTACATTATTGCTTGGTTTGATAACGCTTTGGGAAATCGAAATAAGCCTCTGTACTGATGACGTCACACTTTGTTTACACGTGTGCTTTCCTATGGGAGCCTGGTGGGACGAAGGTTTCAGTGCCACATAGAAAAGCGCGCAAGTAAACAAAGTGTGACGTCATCAGCCCAGAGGTTTACTGAGACTAGCCGATTTGATAAAGACTAGGGGCAGGAAGTGATTGCCGCGTGATGAAGGGGTTCGAAGTGAAGGGGGACGGGGGAGGGGACGGGGACGAAGAGGGTATTTTAGGGGAATTGAGGTGAGTTGAATCGAATAGCTAAGTGCGATTCAGAATTTCAATCAAGTCAAAAGACGAATTTCAAACTCCGTGGCAATGATTTCAAGAAGAAAAGGCTGCCAACGCCAATGGGGCAGGCAAGCTGAGTCTCTGTGTGCCAACTTGACAATGACATTCGTCCATCTCAAACAAGTCAGGCCGCGAGTCGGGTCACACGTTAGCAGCAAAACGATGGCAAAGCTCTTGACTTGGGAAAATTTTGAATGACTGGTGATGGACCTATAACATGACAGTCATGGTTGTTCATGTGACTTTTTCTGTGGCCTAAAGGGGAGGGGATTGAAGGGTTCGATGGGCTGCATGGTGATGACTTTTTAAATCGGAGGGGTACACCAAATGCGAAGCCCTGTTCCCTTTGTAACTGTGAATTCGAGAATTACATGTTGGCAAAATTCCATTCCCATCACAAATAATTCAAACTTTCAACAAATGATCTCAAACGTCAGTGTTATAATTTACAACTCGCTGTATTAACAAAGTAAAATAAACTGGAGAACGTACACACAAAGGCACTGTTAATGCGGAATGCAGTCTATAAACATCTACATTTGCACCATAACGTATAATGTTGTATTCCTGAGACCATACAATTTACCTAGTGAAACAATAAAGAAACAGCAATACGGATGTAAGAGTCACACACAACCAAAACGAAAGAACAAATACCAACTGAACACTGTTTTTGCCAACCCTGCTTATTCACTACGGAAAACAAGTTCTTTACCCTTTTTTGATCCAAACTGTTTACAGTGTTCGGGTCAAATGATAATTATTTATGACACAGTAAATAATCGTGGTAAGCACTGGGATTATGGTAATAAATGAGATTAGTAATCACTGAAATTTGTTTCGGTATTCACTAAGGCCAAAGGGTCTATATACTGATAGTTTTGGTATAAAAGAGGTTGGCCGGGTTATTATATTGTGGATGAAGTGCAGAGTCAAAACACCCTTCGCGAAAAAAAACACCTTCAAAATATCTGCCTGGGTGTTTAGGCCTACTTGTACAATAAGGTAAAGATTGAATGACATAAGGTGAACAGGTGAAAGACAGAGGGTACGAGGCTTAGAATTATTTTTGAATAAATGAATTCAGAGTGGGATAATTTTGCCATTCCATTTTTTTTTTCAATATAAACATATTTCTACTGCCCATGTGCACATTATGATTTCAAGATGACCACGGGTCATTCTTATACATTTGGGGTCCACTTTTCCCCCCGTTCCTGTTACATCTAACATCTATGATTTTATAATTCAGATGTACTCCTTAATACAGTCATCCTCCAAGAGTGATTATGAATAGCAAACTACCTACCTAACAAATACAACTCAAGTTGAAATCATTCTTAATGACAAACTACGAATACCAAGGTAACAGGGACTAAATTTATAGAGAGACCCATAAACACACATCAGATAAATAAAGACACACAAGTCTGGAGGGGATGATGATACATCTGAAAGCTGCGATGTTTCATGAAATCAAACATTAGGAAATACAAACCGCACACGAAAACAACATGAAGTTAAAACTCCATATGCACAAGTACGTTGCAGTTTCGAATTGGCTTCAAACGCAGCCAAACCAAGCCGAAGTGATTGTAAATCGGAATCTTTGTTTTAAATTTGGTGCCAGTCTCATTTTTTCCGCCAATAAATTCACGGTTAAAGATTGAAGATTAATGTCCATTATAACCAGAATTTTGTTGTAACTGAATCTGTAACGAGAGTCGACAGTGCTGATATGCTCATTGAAAAGACAAAAGTTTGCGCATCATCACTCATGCCTATGTTTGGTTGGTAACCTACCCCAATGTGTTTACTTCCTATTTCCCCAACAAAATAAAGTGCCCTGGTATCCGGTGTCGGCACGATATGATATTATCATCATCATCTCACCGGAAGCAATGCGTGCATGTTGCACAGACCACACACCACCGAGTGTCCCTCCGCTCATATCAAGCAGACGTCCTGCCTGATGGATCTATTGTTTCCTGCAAGTCCTCGACATCCCCACCCAGATCATTTGGGTAACCACGGCAACGGGTCAACAATGGGAGAAAGAATGTTGAAGCGGTGTATTTGGGTCTGGGCTTTTACCGTCTGGGCTAAAAATGGGTTTTTCGCTTATTGCATTGCCGTCTGGCCAGCTGCAGACCGTACAATAAACAAGACAATGGTTTCAATCACAACTTTTGGTTTTGATGTTTATTTGATAAAATTCAGGACAGTGACCCCTTTTGAGAGTAAACTAGCCTTTTTGCTTGTCATACAGGACCAGTCCATAGTTCTATTTTCCACTGGGCGAGTAACTCGATTACTCGAGTACTTGCGAGTAGTTTATGCTACTCGTTGTTATACCCTGGTTTTTCATCTACTCGAGTACTCGTCCTGGCGCGAGTACAAGCATGTAGCAATTTAGTATTTAGGATTCACAGCTTAATACGTCCCCTGCAAACAGGGTATCACTCCCTCCACGTCTCCCTCCCTGGGATTCCATTCGTCCACAAAGAAATAACAAATTCAAGTACTGGTAAATGACCCAAAATGTCGAACAGTAAGGATATCTCAGCGCTGGAGAATGTGGTGTGACTTGCACGCTATTTGCTTGTGAGTTACTTCACGTCATACTAACGTACATCTCATTTTTGCTTTTATGGGAATTTGGGTAACTACTTGCGAGTACTCGACCACTTGTGAGTAATTTCTTTGTGAGTACTCGAGTAGAACAATCCACTACTCGCCCAGGCCTAGTCCTATCTGACTGACTGACTGAGTGACACTTGTGAGCTGGGCGGTGCTATTGTGTAGGATCACCCAGTATAGAGCACCAATGAATGGGCTACATCCGGCCCATTGTGAAGACCAGAAACATGACAAGACTTTCCAATGAATAGCCATTCTGAACCAAGTGAAACAAATTTCTGCACTCTGGGAGCATCTTTCCTAGGCTTGCCTACTCTTGTTTTTTGTAAAATTTACCAGAATTATTTTCACTTGGAGGATTTGGTTTATAGGCAAACCACATACCATATGTTAGTGCTCAGGTTTCAGTGTTGTGTATATTCCGGATGATTCGTGGGAAGGTACAATTACATTAATCAGGGGTTCTGAAGAACATTGTGTGCGGAAGGAGAGACTTTGTAAATTAAGTAAGAATTTGTACCGGATGGGGTGATTGGGGTTGGTGGGCATGGAGTGGGTGGGAAGGGGCTTGGGAAGGGGTGGGGCTTTGGAAGGGGAGGGGCTTGGGAAGGGACAGGGCTTGGGAAGGGACAGGGCTTGGGAAGGGACAGGGGTTAGGAAGGGGCAGGGTTTGGGAATGGGCGGGGTTTGGGAAGGGCTGGGGCTTTGGGAAGGGGAGGGGCTTAGGAAAGGACAGTGCTTCGAAAGGGACAGGGCTTGGGAAGGGACAGGGTTTGGGAATGGGCAGGGTTTGGGAAGGGGAGGGGCTTGGGAAGGGGCAGAGAGAGACCATGATGCCATATCAAGCTCACTTGGACAGTGTGAAATTCTGCACTCAAAAAGGAAAAGACATCATAAGGAGCTTATTCTAAAACGCCATTATAGTCATTGTGCTCACAGCTGTTTAGAAACTTTTAAATGAAACCAAATTGTGCCCTTATGATGAATTGGTCACTGATACCAGTTGTCCATACCAGCGAGTGTGAAGATGGCCTGGATGCAATTTTCACTCCTGGCTATATATCTCTCTCTCGGCCAATTCACTGTCTGCCTCGGACGACAACGGGGAAACACTGGCCAGGCCCACGATGGCAGACCGTACAGTTAAAGGGAATGTACAACATTTGCTCTTGCTGCAATGCTCAGAAGTAAGTGGGTTTGGGGGATGAGCAAGTATTGCTAAACTGACTTGTTTCACGTTTTGGGCTTGAAGATGCTGGAAGAACCAAGAAAAACATCCTATTCTTCTTGTCTGGTTCCCTGACCCCACTTAGGATGAAACGGAGCAGTTTGTCGACTTTAGAAATTGTAAGGTCAGAGAATCAGTCCGGCAGGCTTGTACCCCTTCACAGGTGTGTAATCAATTGCAAAGAAAATGCGGAAAAACTAATTATGAAAAATTAAGAGCAGTTTTTGAAAAAAGCCAGTTTTTTCCTACCCTGGTCGGCTGACCAGCATTGGAAAAATACCAGTTTTCTTGAAAATGTCAGCACACCAGAAGCCACGAGTTTACAGGGTGCTTTAGAATGTCATTCCCTAACAATCCTGCAAGACATTTCGTGATAATTTGATCATTTCGGTTTTTTTTGTGATTTTTGCAAACGTTGTATCTTCCCTTTAACTGTCAGGACTGATGATTACACCCCTGGAGCTTTCCTAATCGTCCCCGGGTGTTGCCTTACACCACAACCCAGCTTGACCAGATCACACAACATACCGACAACACCTCACCGCAGGTTTTTTTTTTTTGGCCCCATCCTCTCCTCAAAACATGATTTGAGCCTATAGGGGTTCAGTTACAGTGTGTAATGTCTGCCAGCGCTTACTCCTTTAACCTTCTTAACTGGGTTCATGTAGAGTACATTCATGTTATTTTTAGAGTAATCTGACAAGAAAACAAAAGGCCCACAACTGAGCAGGCTGTTAAAGCTGCTCTGATATGAAATTTCAGAGGGCTTCATGTGTGACCTGCGAGAACATTAACTCATAAACACGGCCTGAAGGCGGACCCACTGCTAGCTGTGAAGGGAATGAGTATGCAGACGTCGAAACTCGAGACATGTTTTTGCTTCTCGGATTATTGACAATTACTGCCGGCACACTTTCTCAGAATTTGAATCAATGGTCGAGTCTGCAGAATTATCTGAAATTGTCAAAGAGGTTGATTGAACAGATGAGAAACACTGGATCATAAACCCTGCACCCGACCAAGGAGCTATTGGCAGACTTGGCTGGGTAACATTATAGCAAGTCACATGAAGGACTTGGCCTTGATGACAGCTTTCTGTGATCTAATATCCATTTTGAGGGGAAAGGGGCATCGGACTCCAGCATGATTTGATGAAAACTGAGAAGAAAAAAAATAGGATGTAGTGCAGAGCTTGATCTTCAAAGGAAAAGTTGAGCTTTTCACAGATAGGAGAAATGGTAGGAAGGGGGGGGGAGGGTGGAGGGAAAAGGTTCCGCCGCCCCATTAAAAAAAATTAAATTAAGATTAATTTGAACTGACTCTATTCCACACTTTCTCCAAACTTTCTGGACCCAAGCTCAATGTATAATCATTCCCAGGTCATAATTCCCTGAGCAATCATCTGTTTTAGATTTAAACAAAACACAAATAGTTGAAGTTATACTTTAAAAAAAAGAAGTATTTTCTT
The DNA here is from genome assembly GCA_029964075.1 of Patiria pectinifera. Classification (NCBI taxonomy): domain Eukaryota; kingdom Metazoa; phylum Echinodermata; class Asteroidea; order Valvatida; family Asterinidae; genus Patiria; species Patiria pectinifera. The sequence goes on along the minus strand of CM057142.1, from coordinate 10,270,414 downwards.
GCTGCAGTGGAAGTGATCATCCCACTTTCAAAACTGGCTGAAGTGACAAGTATGCATGGACTCTGTGTAGGAGGGACAGACGGTGCCTCCTGACCAATCACGAAAGCTGGATGCGACCACGGACCATGATGCGACACGCTGTACTGCACGGGTGAACTGCTTCGCGAGATTGTGGCAAATGTATCCTGAATGTGCACAAGCCGGTAGCGGTGACAATGGCATTCAAGAGTCCAACGTCGGTTCCCTCTCTTCGTCAATGCTGGAAGGTACTTCTGCAGTGACTCCACAGAGAAGGACATGTACATGTGGGTATAAGGTAGACCTCTCATCAGTGTTTTACCACAGCTGACTGATAACCTGCAAAAAGCAAAACATGACAGATGGCTTGTTAAGGTCCTGTTGTAAAATATTGGTAATTGGCAAATTTTAGGCCGATAATAGACCTGATGCATTAAGGCGGAGTTAGAGGGCAATGGTTTTGTAGCACCTGGGTAGGCGTGAGTAACCCTTTTGTGCATTTATTGTAACTAAATTAAAAAACATAAAGAACACCCTCTTTATTCATGCGAAATACGAAGCAAATTTCATGGCATCAACTCATGAAAGTTTACTTTGTGTAAAGTTCAGCATTATGCTAATGTATTCAAGAGTGACACATCTGTGTGAAGCATGAACCAGTCATTATGTCAAGCCTTCAGATTGCCAAATATTCATGAAGTTAATGTCCAACAACAAGAAAATGCTCCAGTAATGATTGATTTTTTTAATATTTTTTTTGATAAATCAATTTTTTGTTTTCATTTTGAGGAGAGAGGTATCTCTGTGCCTGCTTTATATTCATGAAGGACTTCCACTCATGTAACATACCTCAAAGGGTATGAAGGTCACAATCAGTAATTTGTTAAGACTTGGTAGGCAAAGATACGGCAAATATTTTATAAATAAAAAAAAACGACAAGAATTGTTTTAATTCTTTTCGGTTTTAATCTAAATTTTTTGAATAATTTTTTTTTTTCAAACAAGACATTGGTCACAATACTTTCTACTCAAAAAGAAAGCAAATTCAGGTCAACAGAACAAAAGAAAATAAATATTTACCGAAGAATGTCTCACAGAGTCAAATTTTATTAAGGGAATAAATGTGAGTTTGGCCAGTTTTAAACAAGTTGTCTAAGACCGGTTTGGAGTCTGGATGCTTATAATTACCCGAGCCGAAGGACTGTTTAAGACCGACCACGTGATGGGCTCTTGACCAATAGGAATGGGTTAACTGTCTTAGGTATTTATGAATTAAATTTCAATGTTGGTTCACTTTCCTGAAGTAAAGATTAACGTTGGTTTGAAATCAACCATCCTGAATAACAGATGTTGTAACAGGGCTGCATAATGCATCAGTGATACCACACACAACAGCAGCAACTCCACCGACACATGGCTTTACAGCAACTGTTGTTTCAAATTAACGCAAAGAAACTAAGGTCAAAACCTGATCTGGATCTGCCAGATGTGAAATCGGCAGATAAGCTTTTTTCCTGTCCTCCATTTCTTCTTGGCAACGGTCTTAACCTTTTCCAGGATGCACCCAAACAAACGGCTTTTTCCCTACGACTGATTCTTTTTTTGGGGACTTAATTGCAAACACATTTGTTGACCGGCTGCTGCTGCCACCGACAAAGAGAAAAAGGGCTCAAGGAGGGAACTCAAATGTCGTCTGTGTTTTTTTGGCGGAGCGATTACGTGGGCAGGCACAGTGGGTGGCGACACCCAGTTTCCGTAAGAAGAAGAAGAAGAAGAAGCACAAAAGGTCTTTAAAACACGTTGCATTTATTAAGAGTGAAGTCACATGAATGACTTTATGATTGAAATGTCACCTCACTCTCTGACCGATCTGCTACCTGGGTGGATAGGTTTGCGTTATTACCTGCAATTATTGCACAATGGGGAGACAATTGCAAAGTACTGGGTGGCCCAATCTTTTTCATCCAATTTTTTTATCCCAGGCTGCTAAAAAAAAGTACCGGATACTGCGGTGTGGCTTTTTTGTGTTCCTTTTGCAGCACAGCTCTGGGATTTGCGGCTGCCACTAAAATGGTCCCAATTTTCAATCCCTCACCACTGATCAACATCAGGAAATTATAAATGATCACCAAAAAAAAAAAAATCAAGAAGTTTCCATTATTTGGTTACAAAACCGAATTGGAGGGTTGAAATTTGGGTTGGAAGAGTCTGTCTGGGAAACAGGCCAAGGATACGGTGCAGTCACTGAGCCAGAATGAACCCGGTCACACGGGCTGATGCCGGCCTGCCCATGTTCTGATCTTGACCCCCTTGCCCATATGGTTCTGCTTAAACATCAATTGGGCGTATCATTGGATACACCGGTGCTGATTGTTGAAGTTGCAACGTGCACGAAACACGTAATGTAGGTCTGGATGCCACAGAAATGATTGCTTAACAGCAATGTGTAGAACTCATTTATGAAGTCACTAAAGGGGGACCGGAGACTGAGGAAAAAAGTTTTCTCAGTAACTTCACAAGCAAAGTCTGCCTTTAAAAGGCGGTATAATTCTGGACACAGAAACTAGTAGGCAAAGAAAATGGTTCATCTCATTTTCAAGCAGGACTTCACGTGTACATAAAAATGTAGTTGGAGATGGATATACAATATTTTTTTGTTTTAACTCATAATGCATTTGTGTCTATCGTAATTTTTTTTTATTTGGTGAAATTCTTTTTAAAAATAATTTCCTTTCAGTAAATTGTTTGAGCTACTAGGTCTGTGGCTTAATAGGATTTGACAGTCTGAAATCAAAGTCTAGAGATCTACACAGTGAAAACATTACCAGCTTGCCTACCAGAGTTGTAGATATTGCTGATGCCCGAGGATGGAACTTTAGTAGTGCCTGTCATATTGTTGTACTTCAGGCCCGAGTAGAAGGTTGATGAGGATTGGGAGGAGGGTGCAGGGGAGGGCTCATCCAACTGGGTGGTCCTGCAGAGGGGTATCACAGGGGAACACAACCAGAAAATGAAATCAAATGAATCAAAACAAATGGATCAGCCCACAGATATTCTCCAACTTGTTGAACTCTGGGCTGACAGAAATTGATCTGTTTTGACGACAAGTTCAGAGCCTGACCAAACCCATCATGATACTGCCTGGGAAGTGCAAACTAGGAGGTCGAATTTGCAGCGTTTCCGGACAACTTCAACAAGGGGCTTGGATTTTTCAAAACAACATTTGGAAGAAAACAATGAATTGATACATGCACAATGCATGGGAACCTTAAAAGAAGGGTCGTTTGCCAATAACGTCTGGTTATAATTTTATAACCATTTTTCTTTATATATACTGCTTATTTTTGGGTAGCTCGAAATAAACCACCTTCCCCTTTAATTAATTCCACTTCCTTCTACAGAAAAATTAAGAGGCTATTGGCAATTCCCAGTCAGAAAGTTCCCTTCCCTAAAATGAGGGCAGGACACACACAAAAATGCCTATGGTAAATTCCAAGAATGATTTCTCTGATACTGATCAAATTTTTTATTACAAGTTCTCTCAGGCGATAACATTGCGGACAATTTTCAAAATTCTAGTACTTTATGGAATGCCCCACCACATTCTGTGACAAATAGAAACAAATAGAAAAGCGTCAACAGCAATTTTTTTTTAATGCAGCATCACCGTGACGCTACATAAATACCAGGAAAAAAGCAGTAAGTTGTGAAAATTGCAGCCTATTTACAGAGCCTTTCCTATAAGGTATGCAAACGTGACAGTGGGTTTTGTTTTTCTTGAGACCAAGCAATTTCTTCACACTCATTAAAGGGAACATACAACATTTGCAAACATCAAAAAACAAAACTACCAAATTATTATGAAATATCTTACTGGACTTTTAGTGAATGACAGTCTAAGCATCCTGTAAAATCATGGCACCTGGTGTGCTGTCATTTTCAGGAAAAGTTGTATCAATTTCCAACGCTGGTCGGCCGACCAGCGTTGGAAAAACAACTTTCTTTTCTGAAATACTTCCTCCAATTTACCATATTTAGTTAGTCCACATTTAGTTTGCAATCAATTACACATACACACCTATGAATGGGTACAAGCCAGCTAGACTGGTTCACTGAGCTCACAATTCCCCAACCCCTCTAAATTGCTCTGTTTCATCTTAAGTGGGATCAGGGAACCAGACTTCAGGAACATGATTATTTTTCTTGGTTTTTCCAGCATCTATACGAACACAAACCTTCGAACAAGTCAGTGTCACAATATTTGCTATAAAATACTAACCCCCCAATCCATCCATTTCTGAAAATTACAGCAAAAGCAAATGTTGTATATCCTTTAAGTCATTCTTAAATATACTTAAATTTGAACTTAAAAAGTATCAAGACAGGACAGGGAAAAAAGTCACACTTTGGATCCTGAATTTATAGAATGACCCACATATGATTGGATTGATAGGCATCCAGCCAGAGCTAAATATACCAGAACACAGCTCAGACTCTTATGCACAAGGCCCAGAGTGCTGGAGGTTTTGAATGGTCTTTTCTAAAGCGACGTTTACTGAGTACCATGTTATTCGTCATGACATGACACTGTCAGCAAACTGTCACCCCATTCCCACTCAGGTATGAACCAATTAGCCAATCATGAACATGCTGGCGGCAGCGCCTTGAAAAAAAATGTAGTACCACCACAGCACATCTTTGTTAAAGCTGTGAAACAATTCAACCCCAATCTGCTCGCAAATTCCAGACATGGGAGTCCAGTCCAGCTATGTACATTATAGCTTCATGTGATATTAACATGTGGTGTTTGAAATTTCCTTCCCTCCATAAGCTACACCGATTAAAAGGGAAATCCACAAATTGAAATGTGAATACTGAAATGTGATGCTTGTTTGCAAATATTTCAACGCGGGGATGCAGCTTCGCTGCAAGTCCCTAGCATGTTCAATCTAAATGGACAAACGGTATGTAGGAACCGCCAACATACGCAGTCTAAAAGCAGGTTCATACTCAACGCGAAAGCAAACGCGAATGCGAATTTGTGATGTCAGGGCAAGTTTTCGCTTTGCAAATTCGCAAAAGTTAAACACATTTCAACTCCGGCGAATGCTTCGAGAATGAGAGTGCTTCGTGATGTCAAATCAGCATCGCATTGGCATTCGCATGAAGTATGAACCGGACTTTAGGCATTACACTGGACAAGTACAACTGTCCTGGACAATACGGTTATTTGGTAATATGTATTGAATGTTTAAAATTTCTTTTAATAAATACTTTTTTAATATAGGTTTTCCCGGCCAATTTCCTAAAATGTTCATTCACTTCTGAAAATCGGTCATTCATTTTCGTCTGAATTTGAGAATCGCTCTGAACACGCGTTTCAGTTTTGCTACCAGAGCGTTCGATTCCATTTCAGTTCAATCAAATAAGTGATTGAGCAGCACCTTTCGTTAATGTCCATTCAGATTTGCTTACAAGACTTCTCTTTCGCTTTTAGAAGGCGATTTCAAACATTCATCATTCTATGTCACTTTTACTTTAATGCCATCGGCACCAGATCCAATAAGGGGTTTCTTTTTCATTAACCTTCAAGCAAATTAGCTGTACCTGAAGTCAATTTAGAAAAGGTATGCTTGGTTAAATGAATGCACAACGTAATTGGCTGTCTGTTTCTCAAAACCGAATGCATGGACAATGAAAACCATTGAACTTTAGTTTAATTGAAATGGGCTTAAAGACGTGCATTCAATTTCAGACGGAAATGAATGACCAATATTCAGAAGTGAATGAACATTTTAGGAAATTGGCCAGGAAAACCTACAAATACTTTCTCACTAACACCCCCCCCCAAAAAAAAAATACTGTAATTATTATTATTATTATTTTTTAATTCTGTACCCTCAACAAAACCTAGTGAAAATGTAGATAAAATAAACTACATGTAAAAGACCGCAAACTCCCCAGGTAGCAAGAACCCTTTTGTGCCTCACGACCAGATGCAATGCGTGTCTTCCCTGACACTACAACCAGGGACTAATGAGGGGATTTTGCAGAGGGCAAATATGAAAAGATGGAAAGCTGGCAAGATGGAATGCTAAACTTGCAGCAGGAGAAATGTCTGGTCCAGGCAATTGCAATCCATGGTATGATGATGACTTCACAGTCTGACGGAGTTGCCAGTTTAAGATAGGATCAGTTTTTGGAACCGTAGAATGTGTGAGTGGGGAGATCTTAAAGGGTCGTTCAGGAATATTTCCTTTGCCAGTTCATGCCTTTAAATTGCAAACTCTTATCTTAAATTCAAAAGAAAGACGCAACTACTTAAGCAAGTAAGATTGCACTTTACTTAAGAGAACATTTTTGAAAATTAACATAATATGATGACATGACAAATTTCAATGGGGGAGATAAGAAGCACATTTCACAGTCAGGCATGCAACTGGGAATTTAGAAAAAGGAAATTTCCAACAAACACAACAATTTGTACAGTGTTTTTTTTTTGTATAATATTTCATGAGAAGTAAAAAATGAGGAAATCAGCAGATCCGAGAAAAAGTTGCATGCCTGCACAGTATTTGTTTAACTTGAAGATAAAGCTCTTGGATTTACAATCATAATTTAATAATTTATACATTTTTATTGCGCAAATATGAATATGATCAAATGCCCATCACAATTATTATCCCTGTTCATCAGGAATGAGACCACTTTCCTGCAGCAGCTCGAGATCCGCGCAATTTGGTCTCTACCTTCACAGGTACCCATTTATACTCCTGGGTGGAGAGAGGCAATCTTAGTAAAGTGCCTTGCCCAAGAGCGCAAGCACCATGTTCCCCCATCAGGTTTCAAACCCATGTACCACGGCACACGAGTCGAACACCGTAACCATTGGACCACAGCACCCCACAGTAGCATTACACCTTTAAAAGCCACGTTTCATGTGATGGTTCATTGGAATTCTGCTAAGATTTCATGCATTTCAATTCCTAACTGGATTTTGCTTTGGAAGGGGGGGGGAGTAGTATACCAACCCCAAACAGCATGGACAATATCGCTTAAAGATTTTCCTTTAAAATAAGTTAAATGGACAATGCAAAAGTCAATGGGCTCCGTGCGCAACAAGAGAGGGCGGTTTTTTTTTTGCGCACATGTACTGGTTTACGCGCGTATAGGGCGAAATATGCGAGACTCATTTTATTCTGAATGTGCACAAAGCCATGCCGTCTTCGCGTGAACGTCAAGCGGCATCAGCGATACGTTCGAACATTTCTCCCGATGGTCTCCTCCAACTCTCCCTTTCTTGTCGATGAGGAGGTACGGTACTAATATGCACGGAGCCCAAAAGAAAATTTCAAGAAAGTTCTGAATTTACAGAGGTCTGATTCATATTCTGAGCTCACCTGGCCATTCGCTGGACACTAATAGGCTTGCGGGCATTGGAGGACTTGACCGGAGGCCTGGGCTTGATGTGGTTATGGCCAGTGGGCTGATGACCGGCGGGATTACTGCTGGAGGCCACACTGCGCTGGAGAGCCTCACGCAGGGCTGAGGCATTGGAGTGAGCTTGGGCAATCTGTTGAGATATCGAAAGCCACCAAAAATCATTTATGGGCTAAAGCTACATCTATAGGATCATTATATTCTTGGTGTATTTTTTCATTAGAAGTGACAAATTTGCTCAAAATCACAGAACTATACCACGTTGAAGTTTAATCTCAGTGGCTGTTTCACATTTTGACAGAAAAAAAATGAACAATTTGTTGAGGTCTCGTAATTGGATTCTGGATTCTGTGCCCACGTGAACACTTTTTTTAAAACCACCTTCTACATGTTTGGTCGTTTTCCTTCAATCAAAACCATTTCTGTTGGAATAATTTCACAGGGTATTTGGTATCATCCCCACTTTACTTTGAGCAAGCTTTTTTCTCATTAAATCAGTCGGTGCTTTTCTAGGTATTTACCAATGCTCCTATAGGCCTGCCTTTAAAGAAGTGTAATGTTGCAAAAATTCTAGTTCTTCATTTCGAGGTATAAGAAAATCACAACCCTATTTATGAAGGCACTGAAAAACGTAACGACATCAACAAAGGGCTACCGGGTAGCAGTAGCTTAGTTGGTAGAGCACTGGTACGGTGTTCTGATGGTCAGAGGTTCAAATCCCACTCCGGGTCAATTTCTTTGTTTCTTTCTTTGTTGACAATTCTAAACAATCAAATAATTCTTCACAGAAACCTTGGAACCTGCACGTTCACATCAAACATACACCTTATTCACGAGGATGCCATTTTGGATCGTGTTCCCTGAATGTATTTTATCAATTGTAACCTGTTGAATTGGATGGTGCCAGACTATTTGTGTTACAAGCCTCAACTTTCAATTTTTGTTTTAAATCTGACTTAAATTATAGGGTACGTTTAATCACAAATGCTAAATTATTCATCAGATCAGACTGGTATTAATTTGTAATTAACTTTATTTCATTAGTTTCATTTTTATTCGCAAGTTCCAAAAATGAAGATTTTACCTCGCTTTTAATTTAATATGGCCATCTTGTGAACAAAGTCTATTCCCTAAGTATGGAGTACAATATTTTTTAAAACAGTACATGTATACTGAGTACAGTGCCAAGTAGTAAAACAAACTGCTAACAAAAATGCAAATGAAAATCATAAAACAAACAACAAACAGAACAACAAATATTTCAATTTTACTTTTACCCTCTTTGGTGTTAAAGTTTAAAAAAAAAGGTTAACTAAAAAAGTGTCCCTTAGGCCAAAAAAAATAAGTCTCCGGTTTCTGGTATGGAGCTTGTCCAAAAAGTGGTGCGGCGACGCGGCTTTTTTTTTTTTTTACCTGACTTTTTTGCTTCAAATGTCGGCTGATGATTGCAAATGGTGCCCGACTAAACTTAGTGCAAATATATGGGAGTCCAGAGAGGCCACATAAATCTTATTCTCGATCATAACCCCTTCTAAAAACATGTTAAAATTGTGCAGCAGCAGAATTCCAGTCAAACCAGTGAGTTTGGCGGTTTTGAAACATCATCTTGCATTGAAAAAAAACTTTTTCTTTTTGCCGACGCGCATGGCTACGGCGACGCGCGCATACCAGAAACCGGAGACTTTTTTTTGTTGGTTGGCCTTATCAACAGCAGGCAAGAGATAATAATACATTGTACATGTATGTGTACAATCCCATGAATCAATCATCGAATTGTGATTACTTCAACCTTACATTTCTGAAGTGGGGGCAACTGTTTAACAGCAGACTGATGTCATGCAGGGAACCGTAACGAGTTGATTAGGCATAACTTCATGGAAAAACAATTTGTTGGGCGGCTGTTATGATTTATTAGGCCAACAGAATGGGGCTACAGAGCATGACTTTTCCAAGATAAACTTTGGGCTCTCCACGACCAATTCCTATCCTGTTATGGTACCTTATGAGCCTTTTTACAATGCACTGGCAGGGCAAGTCATTAGTGGCGCACCCAGGATTTGGCTTTGGGAGGGACTCACAATATTTTTTGTTCCAAAATTGTTAGAAGTCAAAATTGTGCCCACATTTATTGGCCGCAAACAAAAATACATAAGGGTTTTTTTTTGGGGGGGGGGGAACTATTTTGACATTGGTGGCGCCACTTACACCCAAATACTACTCGAAAATAGGCCAAATACGTGTACATATCACCAAGGTCAAATCGTGGGGCTAAAAAATTTAAAAAAAATTGCACCCCAAATTTTTTTTTTACACCCCCCAAAAAATGACCTGGGGGGGGGGGGGGGCTGAAGCTCCCCTCCCCCCTCACCAAGGTCAAATCGTGGGGCTGAAAAAAAATTGCACCCCCTGCGCCACTGCCTGTCATTACATTGAGGCACCGGACACCATTCACATTCAGCCTAAAACGCAACTTTGAAGACCACTGCATGAGCAGCACCACAAAAGCATCACAATGATGTACTGAACATGCAACTTGAGCATACAGCACACATGCATAACGGGGAAAGTCTAGTAAATTGGAAGGCAAACTGTACAAGTCAAAACATATAGGAAATTAATAATCAAATAAAAAACTTTTTGGCGTAAAATTAATGATATAAAAATACAATATTTTTCTGTTTATTAGGCCCCCCCCCCAAAAAAAAGTCGGTCTCTGGTCAGACCAAAGTTCCGGAAGTGATGCGGCAATGCGTTTTTTTTGGGGGGGGGGTGGCTTTTTTTTTTTTCAAGCTTGTATTGTACAGACAAGGTGGATACTATTTTGCTTTTTTGTGTCCGAATTAAACAATGGTGTCCTCCATAATTTGCCTTGGTGCAATTTCCCCCAGGCGCAGTTCTAGAACCAATATTTTTGGGGGGGGGGGGGGGGCTAGCAGGGTGGATCCACTAGCCCCCCCGTAGAACCGCGCCTGATTTCCCCATTCCTTGGTGCTCCTTGGTACAAAAATTTGAGGAGGCCTGGTAATAGAGAACGCTGTTGTAGCTTCCGTGTTAATTTGAAGAAAGAAAAAAGTTGATGCGCATGATTAAAATTGAGACCGAATATTTGCTTTTTTTGGCCTTAAAAACAAAAACTCACAATAAACTTGCATGTTGCATGTGAAAACAAGGTGCCAAAATGACTACCTAAAATCCATAATTTCAGCCAAAATACATTTTTTTTTTTACAAAAGCAATACACTTAACAATCTCACTGCAACATCACTCAAATAAAAGGTCTTCTTGTATCCTTTAATTTGATACCACATTTGAGGTTGTGGTGCTTGTAACTTTGAAGATTCATAATTATTGTCCACTTTCAGCCATGTCCACTTTTGCATGGAATTGCCCTACTGTTTTTGTTTCTGACAAGAATTGCCTAAATAGTCCCCCCCCCCAAAAAAATGTAGAAAGTACTTTTTATACAGTACATGAACACCCATAAGGCGAAGCAAAAAAATAAACATGTTTCTCGTCCCCGCCTGCTTCCTTTTTGGAGGCCACCTGGATTTTTTATTTTTTTTTTTATTTTTGAAAGATGCAGTAAAAAAACACCGAAAAAGTCCACAAATTCATCGGAAAATAAATTGTAGACCAATACCAGTCTAAATGACACTAGTAAATATGGTCAGTTCTCTTGTCCAACTTATCTTTCATTTTAAAAGTGTCTTTGAACAGTGGAAACACCAACGGTTGCAGGAAATTTTTAAATGACGGCCATCTTGAAACAAATAAAAAATAAAAAATAAAAAGCCCCGCTTCCTCCTTTTTTTCAAAAACCCGGACGGGAAACATGTTTTTTTTTACTTGGCCTAAGGTGTACCACATACAATAAAACAACACCCTAGCGCCCTTCAACATTATCAATACTGACAACACAATGAAATTGATCCGGGCAACCTAATTTACGGCCCCTACCGCTTGAGAAATCTGAACCAGTCAATGAACATTTAATAATCAAGGCTCGGTTAGGAAAATAATCATGCCCACAGTATGCTGGAACCAGAATTACGTGTACTTTGTCTCCAGACTTTGTGGTTTAGGCTCAAATATCTGCTTATTACCCGACAAATTTAGAAAATGGGGAAAAAAAATTGCATCTTCCTGAAGTTGTCCCCTTTAATTCAAGTACATTGTTCCACCTGTTGTTGTGGTGGGGGGGGGGTGGTAGAGCTACCCCCTCCCACTTTTGGAGAACAAGAAGGCTGTGCCGATATTTCTGTCAAGCCTGCCAATTAGTACACTGCCACAGATTTATGCCCTTGGAAGTGTCTGGGTTTCGGGAATTGTGCAACGTTCCTGTTGTTTATGCAAGCACACTTAAAAACATTTTTGTTTCCATCAGGCCAACAACGTGGGTTTACATAAACCAGCTCTACAGCTGGCAAGATTGATGGTTCTGGTAAATTCAGTAGGGTGAAGTGGGAGGGGGGAGAGAAATGTTGAATGTTTACAAAATCAAATGAGAGCAAGAGGCTTGGATTTCTTAAGATGAAATATTTATTAAAATAGGATTAAATATACTCAGTATTTTCACTGGCATTGAGAAAGTACATTTATATCAATAAAGTCTGTTTATGTAAGTCTCGTAGAATTGTCATAAAAACTGATTATTCCTTCCAAAGTATGTGTAATGGTCTGATACAAGAAGCACGTGATCTTGGTGAAGTGTGTTCATAACTTGCAAGAAAAATCGTCATTGCAAATATGGTGGAGTTTGCTTCTCAAACTAAAGTTTGAAGAAATGGTTCACACATTCTGGATGCTTGTCCACCAAGAAGGAGAAGGTTTTTGTCGGATTTCAGTGTTTCCTGAGAATTTGGAGTTTTTGTGTTTTTGTTTTTCAGGTCTAGAGCAGTGTTTCCCCTGCCAATTCAAACGTGAGGTGGCCCACCTCGCTACTTTCAGTGACCACCTCGCTCAATTTTTGCCAATATCACCACCTCGCTGTGAAGATTGGCAAAAAAGGAAATATCAATTGAAAAATTTTCATTTTGTGTAATATATAAGCGTTTTCCTTTACCTCCATGTATCAAGAACTCACAATTTCGATGTGTTTTTGGAATCATCGCGCATTTCTGTGAGCGCTGCATTACTTTTCAGTTTGCAGACTGTATAAATTTTGTTTCAATCATCAACTTGAATTGTTACCACCTCGCTCAGTTCATTAGTTCATGACAATGCACATGCACGACTCAGGATCGTTAGCTTTCTGTGATTTTGTTTCTTTCGTTTGAAGCAACAAAATTGCTCAAAAACTTTAAGAAGGGTGCATAACAACAAAACTGAAATTTTTTTTTCAGCAGTACTAGTTTACAGTTTTCAGTTTTGGGGTGTTGGATTGTGATGCAAAATGCATGCACAAAAAAATTGGGCCCGTGCACCTTTTTATTTTCATTCAATGATTGTTTTCTTCCGAATGCCAATCCTATCTTGACTTGAGCAAGGATTTTCTCATTAAATTGTCTGGTATACATTTCTGAGCAATTGCCGGCAATTGCAAACGCTCCTACTGCCTTGAAGGGCCAAGGATGATAGAATGGTGGATTACGCCATAGAGCAAGACCACAGCTTCACAAATCTCACAAGTGCATTGGCTCCAAAACTGGAACTTCTCACTTATCATTCCAAAACTGACACAGACTCTCCGAGGAGCTAACCCCCCCTGGAGCAACCAGCCCACCCCTATCAATGTCCCACCAGTCTAACTATCCTATATTATAGCCCTAGCTTCACAATATCAAGTACTCCCAGAATGAGCTGTTGATAATTGGCAGTGGGGATCACTTTCCAAAATAGTCTCCAGCCCAGTAAAGAAGGAGTAAGCATAATACAAGGACTTATCTGGGTGCCCGGAGGCAGTAGTTGGTGTAACAAGTACCTGCCTTGTAGGATTAAGTGAGAAGTCACCAGGACAAAGAATACTACGAGTGTTTTGACATGTCCGACTCTGTGTAATAGGTCTTTTGCAAAAGTGAAGTAATCTTATTTTATCTTCGGTGTGTGCCCCCCAGCAAGAGGTCAGTGAACCAATGCCCTGACAGCCTTTGATGAGGGCTGGCCTTTAGAAGATTTGACTAGCGCCTTCGGATGGCTGCAATGACATTTTGGCAGGCAAGTGACCAATGAATGAATGCACATGCAATTTTTTTTTTCCAAGTGCTTTCCAGACTTTGCACCTTGATCAATTTGCCTGTAATACTAGTTAGTTTTTTTTTCAATCTTACTTTTTCATCACAATATCCAGTACTCTTTTAAACGTTAAATTTACTAGAAGTGATGTGGTATCACTTGATATTGTTGAATTTCTTTTTATTGGGATAATGACAATTGTGACTCAAGACTCAAACTACAATTGAAACTTACTCAGGGTTTAGGAGCCACTTCTGAGCACAGAAAAATTTCAATTTTTAAAATAATTTCAGCCAAAAAATTTCACCAGCCAAAACATAATGTATTTTATATAACTGACATACAGTTCCTTGTCATTTGATTGGTGGATCGCACATCAGGAGACATTCGTTATTGCTCCCATTCACGCCAGGGCTCAAAAAGTCCCATTCAACCATGGTGATTGGGATTAACTTTTCAACAGTTAGGATCATCCTCTTTCCATGGCCAATATAACGGTACAGTGGCCAAATGCATGCTGGTGTAAGCGTCGAGCGTTGCGCGTACTGTTCAAAAGAGCTGGTAAGCTACAGAGTTGGGTTCAAATATTTTGTAAAGGGGTGATTTGGAAGAGAGAAATACATTTTCAACCAGTTTTGTCTTGAAAATAGACGTTCGTTTTAACTGTAAATCAAATGACAAGGATCTAGATGTCAGTTTATAAAACAAATATAGAATGGCTTTAAATTGTGAAATGGGAGGCATATTATCGCTCCGTAAAATCTGGACTTTTCCATTTCACTCGGCTTCGTCTCGTGAAATAAAAAAGTCCAGATTTTACCTTGCGATAATATTCCTCCCATTTTACTCTGAGCCACTCAATATTCCTCCTGACTGATATATGGCTATTATATTATTTTGCCCTGTTGATAAAACAGCAGCACACTCTGCTCTGTTGCTCTTTGATGAGGCTTGACAATCTTGAGACAAAGACGGGGAAAATACAGACAGAAAATATAGAATGGCCTTTAGGCTACATGTAGTTTGTTGCGATTTGTCCAGACAATCCATATACCCAACTTGGTTTCTAAATTACACCAAAGATTTAACACTACCAGTATGTGAAATCCGGTGAACTTCACTAAGGCCCAAAAAAAAAAGTCTCCGGTTTCTGGTATGGAGCTTGCCCAAAAGGTGGTGCGGCGACGCGGCTTTTTTTTTTTTTTTACCTGATTTTTTTGCTTCAAATGTCGGCTGATGACTGCAAATGGTGCCCGACTAATCTTAGTGCAAATATACAGTTGTATGGGAGTCAAGAGAGGCCACATAAAGCTTATTCTCGACCATAACCCAATCTAAAAACACGTTAAAATTGTGCAGCAGCAGGATTCCAGTCAAACGAGTGAGTTTGGGGGTTTTGAGACATCATCTTTCATTGAAAAAAAAAACTTTTTCATTTTGCCGACGCGCATGGCTACGGCGACGCGAGCACATACCAGAAACCGGAGACTTTTTTTGGGGGGCCTAATGTCAGTATCCCCAGAAACCATTCCCCTTGCGTCATGTTGCTGGCCTAACTCACACCTGACATTGCGGTCAAGCAAAACATAATCCCAAACACTTTGGATGGTAATTTTACACCTCAAGGTTTTCATCAAGCCACTTCAATAAGACCTGAAGAAGAAAAAAAAATCTGGCATTTTTAGGGCCAATTTCCGTGATGTGATTATGATCTACCCTAAGTGGTGCAGACCTTTATCCATCAGCTCATAACAACTGCTTGTACTTGTTCTAACGACTTTTTCTTTTTAATGCCCCAATGATGATCGGGTATTCAGACAATACTCCATGGACTACAGGGGACTTGAGGGGGCTTGGGGGACCTAGGGGCAAGGCAGGGCTGCAGGAGATTTACTACAGTGACTGGCAGTCTGGAGTTCTTTGATTAGCTTACCACACGGTGCAGTTTTTTTTTTATTGGCAACTTCAAAGTGAACAAACAAACAAGGTAAGGGCTGGCTAAGGTCAGCGACAAAAATCTGGGTGTTGAAAAGTACATGTACTACTTTTGTGAACACAATTTAAAATTAGGAGAGATTTTGTCGATGTAAATTACATGTGAATGTGATCTGCATGTTTGATGTTTAATAGAATTGAAGCGATTGCTTTTCAACAGCTTTCGAGCCCGCTTCTTAAAGGGAAGATACAACATTGGCAAACATCAAAAAACGAAATAATCACATTATCACGAAATACATTACTGGATTGTTAGGGAATGACAGTGAAAAGCATCCTGTAAAATCGTAGCTCCTGGTGTGATGACATTTTGAAGAAAAATTGTATTTTTCCAACGCTGGTCAGCCGACCAGCGTTGGAGAAAACTGGCTTTTTTTTCAAAAAAATACTCCCAATTTTTCAAATATAGTTATTCCACATTTTCTTTGCAATTGATCACACACCTGTGAAGGAGTACAAGCCTGCTAGACTGATTCTCTGACCTTACAATTCCCCAAAGTCTATAAATTTCTCTGTTTCATCTTAAGTGAGGTCAGGGAACCAGACTACAAGAACATGATTGGTTTTCTTGGTTTTTCCAGCATCTACAAGCTAAAAACATGAAACAAGTCAGTTCAACAATATCTGCTATAATATACTAACCCTCCAAATCCATTTATTTCTGAAAATTGCAGCAAAAGCAAATGTTGTACACTCCCTTTAAATTGCATGCATCTCTCGCATCCTTATGGCACTTTTCAACAAACAGATATCATAGGTCGCAAAAACTGGTAGTCACCAAAAGTCTGCCAATTCCAATGAGCGTGTGACTGGTAATCCTGTGATTCCAGTTTATACAACGCTCCACAATGTCACCGGATCCCTCGGCTTATCTCCTGGATAGGACCATTCATTTTTTTCCCCCTCCCTTTGTGTCCAGAGTTGTTTCGCAAATCCTTGCGATTTGTTCCCCCAGTAATCGGGTCAGAATACCGACACCTGCTGACTCCATTGATACTTGGCAAAGGCTTTGGGCGATTGTTGTTAATGTACTGATGACAACCAGTGGTGCTTAAAATCGTATTCACCTACCCACGGGATGAACTAAATTGGGAGGGTTGCGTTATACAATAGCACATAGCTTCGGGGGGATTTGGAATGTTCCAAGACTTTTTTTTGTTGGGAGGGGTATTAGTTTATTTTAAATTCCGGGAGTACCGGTACATGTATTACTCTGTGCTAAAGATCTTTTCACGGTCGGAACATTTTGTGCAGTGTGAAACATAACATGGCACGCAGTGCAACATATGTTAACAAATGTGTATACTCCACAACAATGCTCTAAAATAAAGTAAGGTGCCAGTAAGATTTTATCCAGGCTGAAAAGAGCTGTTTGAAGTCAAGGTCAATCCCAAGAAAAGTTTAAAAAAAGGTCAAGGCCTCAGAGGGTGTGTAAACATGGTCTGTTAAAGTTTTCTCTTTCGAAACTTGTGCAAACTTGTACTGTAAATTTATGAAAGATGTACTGTTGAAACTACTGAGCTTTTCTAGGAAAAGGTGAAAATGGGCCACAAATTTACTGATAGTATATGTTGAAAGCTGAAAATGGTCCTAAATAAATTTCAAGATTATTTCAACAAACTAATCAAAAGAATGTTACTACTTGCCTTTTCTTGGTGTTTAGCCTTGCTTTGCTGGGTCATGTCGTGAGATATCTGCTTCTTCTCCTGAAGGCTCAGTGGTTGCTTCTGGGCAGCCCTGCCTCCCTCGTCGCTACTCTGATTGGACGGAGACCTCAGCCCATTCTGTTGAAGAATGCTCTGAAAATGCTGGCTTCCCGCAGGATGGTATGGCTTCTGTTGTGGAGCTTGATGGACACTGGTGGGATCCCTTCTCCACAAGGTTTCGCTGCCCCCATTCCTGAGTTCGTCGGCCCCTATGGGGTCTGCGCTAGTGTTCAAAGGGAGGTCTTGGCCACTGAGCTGATGTCTTAGTTGGATGGCACTGGCTGACTGGCTAAGAGAAGACTGGCTGGGGGTCCTGGATACCCCAGCGTTGCTGTCCAAGACGCTGTTGCTCTGGCTTTTTAGACCATCCCATGTATTCCCCCTGCTGTGATGGTGAGGCTGGTGAGGGTTGGTCAGGCTGCTGGCACTCCTCGACCCGTGAGCAGCCCTGGCCGCGCTGGTGAGATTTACGCTTGCTTGGTGGTGAGGACCAGCAGGGGTTGGGCTGATCCCACCGCTGCCACCGCTATTGTAATGCTGCAGGTATTGTTGGGTAACCACGTTCTGATTTTGACTGCTGGAAGCCGAGTACTGCCGGACGGCCTGGCGGCGGGCAAGACGCTGAAGGGCTTCTTGGATGGCTTGCTGGCTGCTCTCGGAGAAGAGCCTTGCCGCTGTAAAGAAACAAACAAATACAAACTATGATATTACTGGCTCCAGAACCAATGATGCCATTTCAGGAAATATCAGTCCCAGGAACAACAAACTACATGCAGCATTAAAAAAGTACAATGTAGTATAAATAAAACAGCTATTTTCAGTTTGAAAAAATGCACGGGGTCAGATGGGGTAAATACCAGATATTATTAAACCTCGATCCAACGATCAACTAGTGACCTTGGAAAGAATACTGAAAACTCGCTCCATTTTTTCCTTTTTCCGGTCCACTGAAAGAAATCTTAACAATCGAAATTGATACAGACAGAGATATTAATTTCGTCTACGAGCAAATCTTTAAAACAGCGTGTTTTTTTGGAGGAGTTGAGACCAGCATGACCTGCTCAAAATCTCCCAGGGAATTGTCGTGAATGATGGAGTGTAGGATTGGTCCTGATCAGTGGCATGGCCGACGGGCTGTTTGTGGTGCGAGTGACTCCCATCGGAATGTATCCGCTTGGTGATAATGGACTTTACTCATGCGGATTTGAACCGATCCCCCCATAACAATCACCTTGTAATTTATTGTTTTTCAAATGACAGTGCAACAATTTGATGTGACTTGTGCACTTTGAGAAAGGGTTTATGGGGATTAGTTGTAAGTAATTCATTTAAGCATAGGTTTTTGGGGGGAACAGCTGTAGCAGATGTGAATGTGTAGTCATTCAAGGCAGTCCTCAATCACCTCCTAGAGAGGAGTTCAAACAATAACCACAACTTTTTTCTCTGTTTTAAATGAAAATTGCCAACCTCAAGGAAAATGCAAAGTTAACAAAACAATGCCATTGTAAGTCACTTCATATTACTGAAAACATGTCAGCAGGAGACGTCATGGTCTTCCAGGCAGTCAAGGTCTGTCAAGGCAGTATCCAGAAGGACAAATAAATATGACTTTGTTCCATTAATGTATTCATAAATACCTAAGGCAGTTTACCGATTCCTTCAGCTGGGGTAAATATCAGCATCCAGACTCCAAGCGGTCTTAAATAGAGTGTTTAAATCCTCCCAAGCACACATCTATTCCCTCATTCATAAATACCTAAGACAGTTTACGAATTCTTATTGGTCTAGAGCCCGTCACATGGCCGGTCTCAAACGGATGATAAAGACATGGCTAGCTGGTCTTCAACAGTTTTCCAGTGTCACATGAAATTTGTACTCCTGTGAAATCCGGTGCCTTTTAACGTTTCATTGGTTGAACGTTCAAATTCCTCCCGTATGCATGCGCAATGTACTACCAGTGAATCAGTATTTCATGGTCCAAAATTCACACTTCACCAGCCCAGCTGCGTTTTGCGCGACATCACGCAGTACGGGCGACGCGCACGCCAATGTCCCTATAAGGTAACGAGTTGTGGCGGGACATTCCATATATAGTCAGAGGGGTGTATTGTAAAACATGATGTAAAATTGTTGAACAAAATGGTTTGAAACGTCTAGTTTTTGACATTTTTTTTATTTTTGGACCGAAATGGTATTTATGAATGGAAATAAATGCGGTTCGGTCGGTATTAAACACTCTGTTTAAGACCGGTTTGAGTCTGGATGCAGACTCAAACCGGTCTTTCGCCTCGGGTAATTATCACCCATCCAGACTCAAACCGGTCTTAAAAAGAGTGTTATAATACCTCCCAAACACACATTTATTCCCTTATTAATTGCAATCATGTCAATGCGAAATAATCTTGGAGGAGGGGGTGGTATCAAAATGTAAGGCATTTTTGGGAACTCCTGTTTTTTAGCTAAAGTATTTTTGTAAGTCAAAGGAACACACGTCTCCCTAATTTTCTATTCTTCAACATTTCCCATTTGCAAGAAAAAATCCTGGAAATGCTTTTTGTTTGTTGTATTTTGCTTTGTTTTATATTTCTGTGGTACTTTTAAACAATTTGATCGGTGTGCTTTGTTTGCACAGAAGGCTGATGAAATCAATCTTTTCCAGGAAGTTCGGATCATTTTTGAAAAAAAAAAAAAAAAAATGTTCATAAAACTTTTACACAAGTCTGCAAATGACCACAATGTGGAAAGTTTCCTTCCACGTTATTGTCACCAAATGAGTCAGTGCATGTGGCAAGCCAAGAGATACTCCAAAATCATATCGGCGTTGAATGGGTGATACTGATGAGTCAGTGTTATTCTGGAGCCAAAACAAAAGAAGAGACAATGACGTCATGAGCATGTGATGACCAGACTGTCCTTGGCAAGTACCAACTGTCACGATGACGAAGACGATGATGCAACGTTTTCAATCATTTCCTGATTTCAAAGGGGAAAGGAAAGTGTTTACATCATAGAGGTTAGATAATGAGATCTTGCACAATTAGGAAACGTATGCTAAACAAAATCAAGGCTATCACTAGCAGGTTTGTTTGTAGCAGTCAAGTGGTCCAGGAAAACAATTATCAATATTAGCTGGCCTAACCTTTCGGTCTTAAGCAAGACCTTTTTCAAAGGCAAATGACAGTGGTACAGAATCAAACATGTAGGGGCCACACAAGCATGTTAATAATAATAATAAAGTATTTACACAGCGCTTTTACAAGATAGATCACAGCGCTGTACAAGGGAGGACTAGGATGTTATGAATAAGAAACTTTTAAGACGTTTCTTGAAAATGGTGAGAGATGGGGCGTCCCTGATGTTGATGGGAATAGTGTTCCATAGTTTGGGGCCTGCTATTGAACAAGATTTGTCCCCAGTTATGAATGATTCCAAATTATGGATGGAACACGGTTTCAGCTCAAACACATGTATCATAACAATATTGTATGGCAAGTTGTTGCATACGGTGGCCCATTGGTGTTTGAGTAAATGAAGCTGCTGATTGGCACAACTTCAAATCATGATACATTTTACACCCCAGGAACACTTTCTTTGTCTTGCTGTCTTCAGGATGTATGTTATACATGTTCACATTGTTTGCACATGTGTACGTGTTCATCTTTTCAAACCGTGGACGAAAAATACCAGAGAACAAAAGAGAACAATATCGTCCACGATTCCCAGCATACCGGTACCTCCACGATTGGGGTCGTGTACAAAACCTATGGGAGTCTTCCTAAAAAGTTACTAAAAAGAGTACAAATATTAGAGGGACAATAGGACGTCCACGATCGACGGTGAACACACGTTTGTTCGTACGTGTTCTACATAACCCCTCGAGGACCAACACACAAAGGGAGAATGTGATCCTTTCAGTCCTCAGGAGTTGGGTCTTTTGTTGGAAACGGCACACTGTAGTAAGTTTGTGTGCTTAGTCCATGGGGGAGTGTTAAATTAGTATTACAGGGACAAAGGGAAACACAAAGCATTGTCCTCGAGAGTATAGTAAAACAAGAGTATGTGAGTGGCACTTAGTGTCTGTGGCCAATTTTTTTAACTGCGTATGCACGTACTCTGTAGCATCTTTCCATGCAGGGACACACTGAAGTGTCTATCATGTCACTACTGAGACCGTAGTTATATACAGGAAGTAAAATGATTACAGCAGTTTCTGTATTCAGAATTGCAAAATTTTGTAAAATGTATTTTGAATCAACCCCACATATTTTTTTAAAATATTTTTGAAAGGGCTCTTTGCTCACACTCTGCACAAAATGTATGTATGAATTCCCAGCAAAATACTCTGCCAACAAAAACGATGACAGGTTTTGCTCCTTCAAGTACAGATGGGACAAATCCAAGAAAGAGACCATCTGGGGACACTACAGTAGTAAACCATCAGGAAACTGCAAATCAAACCAAAATGGGCCAGAAACAACCACAAAAGCCACGAAGAACAGTCTCTCCTCCCAACAGGAACAGGAACAATTCTCCAACTTCCTAATATGAAGTACAAGGATACAGAAAAGACATTCTGGAGGAAGGGGGGATTTGAAGCAGGACCAAATATCTTGAGCTGAAGTCCAAACAAGGGAAATTTATGATCTCTGCCTAAAGACCTTGGCTACTAGTTGTCAAAATTACTGAAATATATTGCGGTCAAAATATGGACTGGACATGGACTGGACAAAAAGGGGTGATGTACTTTGTGGGTAAATGGACCAAATTGAGCCCATGAGATGGAGAGGGGTAGTCCAGGGCCAAAGAGTGGGTGGATTTTTGGGCTGGAAGCAGGTGTAATTTCTATCTAATGGAAGGACGGCCCGGGCAAAAGCTACAGAACAAATCTGGGAGCACAGTAGCTTGGGTAAGGTGCTTCTGTGTTCCTCCGAAAATTATCCAATAATTTTCCAGAAGGTCGCGAGGTTCAAATTCATGCTCCAGTCAATTTGTTTGTTCAACCTTGTATTGAATAATATGGAACTGAGTCAGTTTTCCTTTGTGGTTAAAGCTGCATCCGAATTACTTGTAACTATGACTGGCAGTAACACACAAGTCTATGGGTAGTCAATCTGTGAATTTGGCACATGTGTTACGTCTGGACTAAACCTATTAATTAGAAATTACTCATGTTAATTTCAGGGGTATATTAGAAAATGTACAAAAACAAACCCCATGCTCTTTTGTCACGAAATTTCTTATTGGCAGAGTTGCTGAATTATTTTTTTTTTTTTAACAACGTTCATTTCACTGAAGTTCAAACAGGTTTTAACTGTAAGTCAGAACAGAGATTGGAACCCCAAGCCTCTAAGCACCACAGCAGTGTATTGGAAGCACTGTCCACAGCACCATTCTGAAAGCAGCCAGCTGGATACCGGAGCAATTTACGGTACATTTTAGGCACAACACAAAAACGCAACTTACAAAGAACAATGCCACAAAAAGCGCACAACAGTAAGTAGCAATCGTCCACTTTTTACTTCTTATCTGAGTTTCTGTCTGTCCAAGAATATTCATGTCTTTCATCTGCCGAGATAATATCCCTCTCATACTTTGCTTTCTCCCCTGTTATACACGTCTGAATTGAACTAAAGTTCGTACCGGTAGATCTTTTAAATCTTGGATCAAAGTCCTGTCGTTCTATCATGATCTTGATCAGACTTGTCGAGATAAAGGTCTCCAATCGATGTCGGTACCGTTTATCGGCAGATCGGTGATTCACCCACCCCAATGTTTTAAGGTCAATCGTTCCCTAGATGGAGTGATTCAGGAAGGATAGGGGTTGTGGGTACAGGGTGTATGTCTGCAAAGCCACCGCGTCCCAGCTTCTGGGAGTTCCGCTACAAGAGCCGAATGACGTGGAAAAGCCGCGTCTGGACTCTGGGCTCCCCAAATGACGTCACAAGTGACGCTATGGTTCGCCGGATGGGCGAATTGATGGGTATGGCATTGCCAAACCGTTTGACTGTCTCACCCAAAAAAGACTTGACTGGAGGAGGGGTGACACAAGGTGGGGCAGGCATGCCACATTTCAGGGGGGAAATCCTGCCGTCGTGGCGCTTGGCCATCAAAAATGCAAAAACCCTGGAAGAATAAAACTGAAGAACAAAAAAGTGATATAAATACACCGCTGACACTGTCTGCAAAAGAGAGTCTGATATTTTAACTGGCATTTCGAGCGGGAAACGCACTTGGTTAATGTTCCCTTCCTGCTGAAAGACATATTTCAGTAGATGCAAAGTCAGACACAAAGAAATATCTGCATTCATAGAGTGGTAAATGACTCTGTAAAAATTCAAAGTCAATTATTTTTCCAGCATCATTTTCCATTTGGAAATGCAACTGAATGAATTGAAATGGAAGACTATATCAAAAGTGGACCTTTTTTTCACTTTCTTTTATCAATATCTTAAACACAATGATACAAATTTCACGGTACTTCTGATAAACAGTTAACTCCCAATTTCCTACTAACATGTACAGATTCGTCCCCAGTGATTTGCCAAAATAAATGGAATTATAAAAATGACATAGATGCTGTGTAATAAAATGCACTTGAGTTCTTTATGGGCCTCTGAAATAACAAAATTAAACTTTCAATAAGCATTTAGGTTTGAGCTCAAATTTGGGGCAAAGAGCGTACATGAAATTTGCAATATTTCCCTCAGCTTGTTCTGAACTTGGCTCCAACAAAAACGTTTTAAAAACTCCTCACAACATTTGTGATTGCAGCTAGATTTCTGACTCAAAACAAAATAACTGAAAAATCAACAAAGTTTGCAAGATCTGACGGACCAAAAATGGCTTCCATCTGTTAACATGGTCGATGACTTCTCAGGCATTGCCAAATTTTTGGAACCACTGGACACCAAATTTGCTTATTATGCATTTATTGATGCTAAAAAAAAATAATACTTTTGTTGTTTACATATGGAATGAGAGCTGCCAAACTAACCTGTGAATCTTCCCACCCCGTTGAGGTTGAGGTCAAAATACGTGTGTGGCAACAGTGAACCAAAACTGGCCTTAGTTTTTCACTCTCTGGCACTTTTTTTTTGTATTGCCAAGTCTAGGACCCAACCGATGACGAGGAGGAATTCCCAGCTGATGTTCCCAGATGGCAGGGCGATCTACGGAGTGCCCAGAGCCTCAGTCCCACTGCATCTGGCTGGGTGAAAGGTGATGGACTCAATCCCTGACTGGCCCAGACGTCTCAATTTCTCCCCCAGATCAAGAAGCAATGGAGGTGTACCTCGTTGAGACAGCATCGTCATCGGTCAACTTCTTCTTCCCTTTCCAATTTTTTTTTCTTCCCTTTTCACCTTTGTGGAAATGCCAAGCCAAGGCTTTGACATTGGGGCAACCGTCTTGTCTGGAAACGACATCATCATCGTGAATTTACGGTGCGGAGTGGAATTCTTTCCTTTTGGGCCCTGTGTGCATGTGTGTCGATGATGAGGGTAGAATGAGCATGGAGATAATGTACCGGAATTGCAGCTGACGCACTCGAGTCATTTGCTGGACAAGGTTATTACTCCAAATGACTTTTACAACCTGCCTCTTTAAGATTTTTCGCGGACATCTCCAGGGATAATTGACATGGGGAATTGGAAGTAGGGAGGGCCAAGTTGGAATTGGCTGTAGAGCTGGAGAGGAGATAACTGGTCTAGTATCTCACCTGGTCTAGTAATAGTATCTCACTGTGGTGAAGTGCTGGGCAATTACTGCCTTATCACTTTGCAGTTCAGAAGATCTGAGAACCACATTGGTAAATGGAATAACAGTAGGCTGGTCTTACCGGTATGTGGAAATGCTTGCCATCTTACCACATGGAAAGTTCACTCTGAATTTTACAAGGCCATACCGGTAGTTTACACAAAACTGTAGAATTGTTCAAAATGTTCATGAGGAAATGTGGTGTAACAGAGATAAATGTAGGTTGCTTCTGACCCCCTCCCCCCCTCCCCCCCACCAGCTTATCAGGCAAAATGTGAGGCATTCTGGAAAAATGAGATGGAACTGGGCACTTGACACAGTGGAGAAAAATGCCCCCCTCCAAAAAAAAAAATGAATGGCGATGATTTTTTTCTTGACTCCATCCTGAAAGATGGAGATGACTTACAACAGAATGGGAAAAACGGGAGACTTTGGTCTAGATAGAGAGATGAGCTGGTGGTGGGAAGCCTGGAAGAAACATACCAGGGACAGAGAGAAATGGTGTGCTATAGGAGAGGCCTTTGCCCAGCTAGCAGTTGGACAATACAGGCTAATGATGATGCGGATGATGATGATAACCACTACAGCTCATTCTACAAACTTTGTCCTTCGGTTCTGAAGCAATTAAATAAAGTGAGACAAGCTTTACTTGGCTTGCATTGCCCTGCTTCTTGACCAAAGGAATTTGTGTGTGTACTTGAGC
The DNA here is from genome assembly GCA_029964075.1 of Patiria pectinifera. Classification (NCBI taxonomy): domain Eukaryota; kingdom Metazoa; phylum Echinodermata; class Asteroidea; order Valvatida; family Asterinidae; genus Patiria; species Patiria pectinifera. The sequence goes on along the minus strand of CM057142.1, from coordinate 10,244,626 downwards.
TTGTATGCAGTTGTGCACTTTCTACATTTAAAACAAATGGCAAAGGCTCCTATGGGATGCCCCGAAACTCCAAGAAATACACTCGTGGAATGGTTTCCTCATTTTGCTGTCCGCAGGCTGTGGCAACAGGTTTTCTCACCACAATGATTAACAACCCGTCCCTACCCATTTCCTAGCTTCTCCATTCCACTCAGGTCCCCAAATACCTCAAAATTTAGTCTTAGCACGCAACCGACCAATAAATTCCCTTTATTTCACTTGTCCCCCATTTTTTTTCAGATCAACAAGTGAAATACTCCCTCTAGAGAAATGTGTGTAGCAAATGGGGACCTCCGGGGAGAGTTCTTAAAAAGGGGCCTTTGGGACTAAGACCTGAGGCGGAAATGTTTAAGCGATTTAACAGGACTCCCGAGTTTGTTTCTCCAATTTTTACAACATTTTATGTGTGTGGTTTTAGTAATGTGGTGTATGTGTCGAGCTTACCAAGAAACTGTACTCCAAACGGTTTCATATTTTTTTTTAAAGGGACTGCATCACCAGTGTTAAGGTGACTTTTACACTGAGTTATTAAGCCTCCTCAAAACTGTTTCCTTTTTTGTACCAAGTCTGGAGACCTGATTTCATCAATAAATAAAGACACACTTCCTGGGGTTTTTTTTGGTTGCTGGTGTCCATAAGATTCTTAGCCTATAAGTATCCCATGATGCATCAGTATGTCTTAAGGTTGTGGGCCAGTTACTGGGCACAAGATTGCCTACAGAGACAAACTCATGATTTCTATGTACTTTTAATAGAGAGTTTTGTGGCCTGAGGGTTTGTAGCAAGGGTTCAAGGTCTAAACCAAACTTTGAGTTGGTATTTCTAAGACATTTGGGATGACTTTTTGACCAGAAAGTCTCTCTATCTAGTAGTGGATAAAGACTAAGATAGGTGACATTTTTTAAAATGGAGATGGAAAAATCTCCCAAAGGCAATGATTAAACCCCCCCCCAAAAAAAAAATAAGGCGACAGAAAATGATAAAGGGTAAAACAATAACTAATGTTTGGAACACTTTGGAGAGTTCAAAGTATTATTTCAAGCAGTGCACAGGATAAATGTACAATGGGAAGAACATGTACATGTGCACAGCATACACAATGTTCCTTCGGTTACATTACAACACGAGCCTGCATGTATGTGTCTAGCTGCGGGGCCCGATTTAGCGGGAAACCGTCACTACATTAAGACCTGAACAATCAAACATCATCAAGGCTCTAGGGGTTAATCCAGGGCAGGCATCCAAGGGGAGGGGATGACTGAAGACTAGGGAAGAAAAGACAAATGACGTCAACTCTCTCGGAAACAGGAAGTTGGGTAAGTTGGGTCGGTAACCTTCCTCCCTCCCCCTAGAAACCGCAGACATCATTGCGCGCTGACACAAGATATCTTCAAGCGGGAGTACAATTTGAGCATCTTGAGTATCTGCAGTGTTGATTGTGACTACTTTTAAAATATCTGTGAAATACTTCAACCACTTCATATATGTTGCACCATTAGCCTATTCTGAAGTATGGTGGACACAAGAGAAAGGCGTTATTTTAAATGGGTAAATTGGACTAAATACAAATGCGGGCAAAATTGAATTCTTATTTTAACTGGGTAAGCCCATTCAGTGAAACCCAATGGTCTAAAATAGGGCCCAGTAAAGAGAAGACAATGTGAAGAAATTACAGTTTTAGATGTGGGAGGAAAACCCCAGAAGAATATTCTGAGGAAAACCCACAGAATCAAGTAGGGACTGAAAACCTAATCCACATATGGGCCCGGGCAGGAATCGAACCCGGGTTACAGTGGTGAAAGGCGAGGAAATAAGTACACTTTTTGTAGGATAAGTTTTCATTCCTTTCTTTTTTGCACCTCAACCAATTCATTTTTTCATCCACTTCTATAAAAAACACTGCAACCTCTATTTATAATTTTGTAAAATATGACAACTACTGCATGTGATACGATATGTAAATTACGGAAGTGACTGACGCCCTTGGAATTACGCACTGTACATGTAAGTATATTAGGCAACATTTTCCAGTTAAAAAAAAAGAGAGAATTTTTCAAATTGTTGGTGAATAATTTGGGGGCTCCTGCCTCGAACAAGAAAAAGATTGATTGCAAGTAAACATATATTGGACTCCATACAAATTCCTCACATACAATTATCAGTATAGACTTGCACAATAATAGAAAAAGGCCGGGAAAAATGTGAACACTGCAGACCAACCACTCAAGCAGCGATCAACTTAAGCGGATTCCATACTTTTAAAAGCACAGGAAGTATGTGCAGATTATTCCCAAAGTGTAGCGCGTATATGTCAGGGTCGAAATCATAAATTCTCACTAAAAATAAAATACGGGAGGAAAAAAATAGAACAGCTATGTCAGCCCCTTGCACAATAATCACAGGTTATTGCAAGACCATATAATATGATTGACAGGTAGTCCAGTGCATTTCCTATGTAGGCCCGGGTCGAACTCACAAATTGCCACAGTTGGAATTTATTTAATGTCCCAGAGAGCTACCAGCTGTCACTGTAGCTCTTATGAAAAAAAATTAAAGACACGTTCAATTTTTTTTTGGGGGGGGGGGAAACCAGCCTCACAAGTTACGTACATGCCCAAGGGAGGTTACTAGATTTTCTTCAAAAGGTACTGGTTGAAAGTTGGATTGACTTCAAACTGAGAGTCTCTTTTACTTTTTTCAAATTATTACATTTACAACCTCTTTGTATGGTAAAAGATTGAACTCTTTGTTTAATTAATACTGAATAAACTGCCTGAATTTAACAGGCATGCAACTGGGAAATCACAAAAAAGAGGAAATTCAAATTTTTCCCAGACTTTGTACAGTGTTTTTCTATTTTCAATGGCACACATGGGAAGTAAAAAAAGAGGAAATCAGCTGATCCGAGGAAAAGTTGCATGCCTGATGTAAGAGAGAATTCAAGCAATGTGCAATTAATGTTGAACCTGTGCATTTAATGTTGAACCCGTGCAATGACTGGATTTTTGTCTCAAGTGGACGACATTTCAAGCCTGTTCATTAGCAGAGATTTAAAGTTACTTTCCCCATCTTTTTTTAAAACCAATTCAACTTTTTTTCTCTTAGTAATAAATGTTATTCCAACCCAAGAAACTCCTTTTCTTTTTCACCCTTTTTTTGTTTTTTGTTTTTATTTTGTGCACAAAGCGATCCGCCTTGCAAGCAGACTGCCTCTCAGTCCATACATTATTACTACTGATTCAAACTGGGGCGGGAACCAGCCTACCCCGCGAGAATGGAATTATAGTCAGGTCAAGAATAGTTTGACCTTGTTCATTAATAATTCAATCACTAAATGTGGGCCAATTTGTTTGGTCGAAGTCTCATTCAAAAGTGAATAATTTTTGGATTACATGTACTAGGGAAAAAAAGCAATTTAGGAAAGGAATCTATTTTAAAGGGCCAGAGTTGTTATCCTTCAGACTTTTCTAAAGAAAGAAAATTTGTGATTTGCTTGCTGCATGACTTACTTTACTTATATATAAATCAGGATTTACAGAATGTGAAAACAAAAAAGAAAACAAATGTATTAATTAATTAATAAACACCAAACAAAAACAATCACTCGATGGAGAGAAGTTAGTATGACAATGTTTGTCAGCACAAATGTTCACATCAAATTCTCAATTAAGATGGTTATTGTCAGTGAGATGTGGATTACTTGAGAAAAAACCTCTTAACCCCCTCCTCCACCCCCCACGACCCCCTCCCCTTCCCACTTTGCATTCTTCTTCATACTAAGAATGTTTTTTTATTTAAAGGTAGTTTGGGAACCAAAATCGTCACTGGAGGCATCAAGGCTTCAATAGCTACCTGGTGGGAGGCAGACTAGGGTTTGTGATCCAAGGATGGAACAAAAACCGATGACACTATTTACACAGACCAACACACTTTGAGAGAGTCAATTGGGCCTTCCAAACTATCCAGAATCCGGGAAAACCCCTTTCACACTAGCAAGAATCCAACACTGCTTCTACTGTGGGTCAGCACTCTACATGGGTAAAATCCAACCTTGGTCCAGACGAGGGTTGAGAGGCTCTGCCAGGGTAGAAAATCAAACGCCTACAGCCGACCCATGTACAACCCAGTGGGCGTCAATCACTTTTCAAAATTGGGAAGGACTTTCGTTGAACGAATTAATGCGAGCGCGAAGCGCGAAGCCCTTACAGCGTGGTGTTGGGGGCCCGCTTAAGGGCCTCGAAAAATTTTGGATTCTAGATGCTCTGTGTTGCGATCTGAGGCAATTTCTGACCACTTTAACACATTTTTTTTTAGCAAAAGATCACAATTTAAACATCATTTTTAAGTTGGGAGTAATTGAATTGGCTATTCTGAGCTATAGAATAATATGTGGGCTACATTTTTGGGGAGGGGGGGCAAAAAAAGTGTGTGAATGGTGAGCCTTGTGTATCAATGGGACCTGGTTCCACTTACGGTGGACCAGTGTTGATTTCGACACGGGTAGGGGAGATCCCACGCTGAGGTCTAGAGAAACATCCACTCACTACAAAAACTCCATCAACATTTAGTTGCATGAGAAAAGATTTGAATGGAGCGGGACATCTAGAGAACCCCTGAATCCTGAGACCCCCGAGCATGTGACAGGTGCCTGTATTCCACCAACTGAGCTATCCAGCCCTATGTCGGCAGTCTCCCGTTTTTTCCATGTCTTTGCTCATTTGGCTCCAGAAGTCAAAAGCCATAAAAAAACTTTGTAACGTGGTTTAGTTGCTGGAAAAATTGTGCAACACTGTAGGTACCGTAGGTTGTTTTGCATGAAGTGTAAAGCATTCGAATAATTACAAAAAAAATGTATTATTGTAAATTAGTTCCACACTGGATGACCATGCAGATACATGTATGTGTTCCTTCAAAATAGTTCCAAGATATCAAAAAGACATGTAACCCCCCCCCCTTTACCCCTCCCCCTCCCCCCATTATGTATGAGGTTAGTAATTAGTGATTTCACACTGTACAGTAAACAGGGTTGAAAGTGTTAGTTTTCCACACATGTACCTATTTCGCCACCGGGTGGTTCTCTGTGAACGTAGGCGGACGTTGGCCGATTCAGCTGGTGTGGATTGTCTCCTATAGAAGTTCAGCAGGAAAAGGTTAAGATATTACAGGAGTAGCATGACATGATTTGTTGCAAACAGGACAGATATATCAGGTTAGGCTCCGTACTTTTTTAGGGTAAAGGGTAAATGGATTACTTCTGAATTTGGTGTTTTCTGACGATATTTCAATCTAGTTATTTGATATTTAAGCATCCAAGTCTGAACAGGGAGGACAATAGATGGGAATTTGCTTCAGGGAGATGTAAACATTTTGATATTGAGTTTGGCCCTTCACCAATGTATTTTTAGAAACACTTTATATATGTATTATATTACTACAGTCGTACAATCATTCTGATCAAGTGAACTTCAAGGTAATTTTGCTGTCCTGTAATTTTCAGAAATGGATGGATTTTAGGGGTTAGCATTTTATAGCAAATATTGTTACACCGACCTGTTTAAAGTTTTGGGTTCATAGAATTCCTACACACAAAATGCAAAGAACCATACAAAAATGATTAAGTGAGTCTGCAACATAAACATCCAACAAAAGCATGTTCCTTGCGTAATGCCCAAAATAGGAAATAAAATGCATGCATCAACGAACCAGCTTACAAATGCTTGCTGAGAGAACCAACTGTGTCAAATTGGGCATGAAATGATTAATGTACATGTAAATGCAGACAACGTGGCATGAAAATCTCTCAGGGATTTGATGCATCCTGGTTTAGTCCCTTGAAAATTGTCCAGCCTTTTTTTTAAGTCTCCTTCAAAATTTACACAATTCTTGACAGAATCCACCCTAGCCTAAGATATACGAAACTCAATAAACCCTTTACCTCAATATAAAAAGTGACCGAAACAAAAGTGCACTGGCCCTCCCCCCCCCAAAAAAAAAAATTATGTATGAAGCTGCCACAGTTTGACTGCAGTGTTGTTTGTTGAAAGTTTAGATTTAGCAATCGAAACTCGTCAATCTTTTTCTGGATAAACATGCACAGGGCTCGGTGTAACTTCACCTTGTGAAAAACAGGAAACTCTAACATCATCAAATACATCAATGATAAGCTTCCAGTAGATACCTGGTTGTCAAAAGAAAGTTAAGAACAGTGAATCCCCCGCGCCATACCCGGCGAAAATGTTGACGTATACTTAACCACTTTTTTCATAAGATTTCTATGAAAATTCCTAGGCCTTTACACTTTTGTTGAAAAACAAGCTGAGTTAACTGGAAAAAAGTTTCCCCCGTAAATTTTGAAGTGCTTATTCCTAAAAGACACGTGCATGGGGTTTTAATGTGATGCGTCATTTTTAGCACCAACAGAACAAATAAACTTTATCTGCTTTTGAAACAAACAACTTCAAGACAAAATTCAAGTTCACATTTGCAAGGTTTTCCCCTATTGTTTTTCTTAATTAATTTTTTTTTTCGGAAATAAGAAATCGATCCTTTTTCAGTACGATTGTCATGCCTCTTCTTTCAATCAAACTAAAGAGGGTTCAAAAGACTTCAAATACATTTCAGCATAGTTTCTCAAAAACTCCAATTTAGAAAGTGAAAAGTATAGCCCCAGAAAAAGCAATTATCTCCAATGAGTTTCAATTTTTCTTATATTGGTCACAGAAAAATTATTCAGATTTTCAATTGTTGACCCAATTTTTAAAAGTTAAAATTCTAATGCTTCACTCACAAAATGCGAGGAAATGCCTGACTGACTGAAAATGCGGTGTTGTCTGAAAGTTTATAAGGAAAATTTCACGAGCTAACACGGGTGGGACTCGAACCCATGACCTCCTGCTTACTCGTACATACATCAACAGTGTCCTTAAAGGGAATGTACATGTACAACATTTGCTTTTGCTGCAACTGTCTGAAATAAATGGATTTGGAGGATTAGTATGTTATAGCAGATATTGTTAAAATGACTTGTTTCACGTTTTGGGCTTGTAGATGCTGGAAAAACCAAGAAAACCAATCATGTTCTTTTAGTCTGGTTCCCTGACCCCACTTAAGATGAAACGGAGCAATTTATAGACTTTGGGGAATTGTAAGGTCAGAGAATCAGTCTAGCAGGCTTGTACCCCTTCACAGGTGTGTAATCAATTGCAAAGAAAACGCAGAATAACTAATTATGAAAAAATAGGAGCAGTTTTTGAAAAAAGCCAGTTTTCTCCAACGCTGGTCGGCTGAAGTACCATTTTTCTTGAAAATGACGGCACGCCAGGAGCCACGATTTTGCAGGATGCTTTAGACTGTCATTCCCAAACAAACCAGTAAGGTATTTCGTGATAATTTGATCATTTCGTTTTGTGATGTTTGCAAATGTTGTATCTTCCCTTTAAGGGAGCACTGAATCCTGGCATGCGCCCAATTGGGCTACGAAATGCATTTCAAACAAAATGATATTAGTTGGAAGAAGCATTTAAAAGTAGAATATGAACGTCCACGCAATCTTACTTTAAAAATTGTCCGTTTTCGTGTTATTCTTGCGAGAACGAATTTCGGGGGTCAAACTTTTGATAGGCTACAGCCCCTGTAGTGATGCCGTCAACCACTTTTATTTGCAAAGTTTCTTATTTGTGAGGAAACATGCAAGCCAGGCCAAAGATAGGTTGCCACAAAGATTAACAGGTTTTTCCAATAATGCAAAAAAATCCTGAATTGGCTGATCGAGGCTCAGTTCTGGGAAATTCTTCTTTTCCCAGTGGGTTGCCTGAGATTGGAGCAATCTGCCGCATAACAGCTTGAAATCAAAAACACCACAAACATCTAAAAAATGAAAAATCCATACTGGCATACATGTAACTTTGGATATTGTCTAATGGAGTGGAAAAATGCCTCATTCTATGTACACATGGGACGGATGGACCTAAAATTGAGCTTTATTCAATCAGAAGTTGGTATCTGATAACATCCAGGTAGACTAAACACCCCCCCCCACTACAAAAAAAATCTTTGCAAGAGCAAAGAGAGAGAGAAAAGGAACCAAAATTCAGAGAAATCAGCCACTGAATCATACCAGGATGTAAAGCTGACACGCAGCCAATTTGTAACCTGTCCAGGGTTCAAATTTGCTACGTATGTTCAGTCACATACAATCAAACAGCCAACCATCGCTGATTCATTTTTTGTTTTGGTGGCAAAATTTCCTGGAAAAAACAACAACGAATGAGACAGATCGGGTCTTTCCTAAGCCTGGCGGCCTGGGGTGATGCATTATATGATGCAACCCTATTTACACAAATGTAGAAGTGTCAGCAAGATTGCAAAGCCTGTTACATTTTACGCGACGAGATTTTTAAAAAAGAGCAGAAAAAAAATTATCTACACTAAAAAAGAAATAAGGACGGGATGACTCCACAAAAGTCCCCTATTTTCCAGTGCGTGTAGTATATGTAGGTCATGATTGTCACTCCCTTCCTTGGCACTGATGTCATCACTGACAGCTCTAGGGCATGTTTATTTGATGATGTGGTCTTTCGCAACAGTTCAAAGAAGTGCAAGGTTAAAACGGGCTCCGGGGGAAAGTTCCTCATCTTATGCAATTTTGAGTTATTCAACTGGCTATTACTTTTCAAATTAAAGGTCAATATGCAACTTTTGCTTTTGCTGTAATCTTCCGAAATGGATGGATTTGGGGTTTGCTGTTTAATAGCAAATACAACATGTAGAGTTACACTGACCTCTTTAAAGTTGTGTACTTATGGATGCTGGAAAAACCAAGAAAAAAATGATGCTTTTGTAGTTTGGTTCCTTGCTCTATGCCTGACCCTACTTCAGAAGAAACGGAGCAATTTATAAACGTCAGGGAATTGTCAGGTCCTGGAACCAGACTAGCTAGCTTGCACCCGTTCATGGATGTGTTAACTGATTGCAAACAAAATTTGGAATAACTAAATTTGGTAAACTGGGGACAGTATTTGAAGAACAAAAACAATCAGTTTGTTTCCGCTGATGGGCGGCAGATCATCGTTGGAAGTTGATACAAAATTCCACTTTTCCTGAAAATGACAGCACCCCAGGTGTCATGATTTCACAGGATGCTTGAGACAATCATTCACTCTAGTCCAGTAAGGTATTTAATAATAATTTGGTATGGAGTTTTCTGGGTTTTTTTATGTTTGCAAATGTTGTACAGTGTATATTACCTATAACAGGTAAGATATCCGAACAATCGTGCTCACTAGCGACATTCAAAAGGTCTCTGCACACTGCATGCCTTTTGATCCAAATTAATGAACACATAGGGCCTACCTATTTAAGGGAAGATACAACATTTGCAAACATCAAATGATCAAATGAACGGAATGATCAAATTATCACGTAATACCTTACTAAATTGTTAAGGAATGACAAAGCATCCTTTAAAACCGTGGCTCCTGGTGTGCTGTCATTTTCAAGAAAAACTGTATTTTTCCAACGCTGGTCGGCCGACCAGCATTGCAGAAAACTGGCTTTTTTTCAAAAACTGTTCCTACTCTTTCATATTTAGTTATTCTGACTTTTCTTTGCAATTGATTACACACCTGTGAAGGGGTACAAGCCTGCTAGACTGATTCTCTGAACTTACAATTCCCCCAAATTCTATAAATTCTCCGTTTCATCTTAAGTGGGGTCAGGGAACCAGACTACAAGAAAATGAATGATTTTCTTGGTTTTCGATTTTCTTGGTTTTTCCAGCATCTACAAGCCCAAAACGTGAAACAAGCCATTTTAACAATATTTGCTATAACATACTAATCCTCCAAATCCATTTATTTCTGAAAACTGAAGCAAAAGCAAATGTTGTACATTCCCTTTAAAGTACTTAAAGCAGTGAAAAAGAAACATGACTGTGGCATAGGCTATGGCTCCGTGCACAAGTACCCCTTCAACAGCCAGAAAAGGAGAGTTACGGGTGGCCTAGACTGGTTCCCCATCCATCCACTGCATACTTCGAATGATCATCCAAAGTTATTGGGGGCGGGAATTAGTCTGGGAGACCATCGCAAGATAAATTTCAACATATTCGTGCACTGGCGACGCATGATGCTCACGCGCGAAGACGCTATGGCTTAGCTTTGTGCAACATTCAGGATAAATAAGTCGTGCGTACATCTTGTGCGAACCAGAACAGTACGCACACGCGGTGTCCCATCCAAGGGGATCTCAAAAGTGGTAAAAACGCGCCCTCTTTTGTTGGCGCACGGAGCCCATTTCACTTGATTGCCCCTGATGCTTCACACTTAATTTTCCTTTATGCTTGTTCTAGTGACTCAAACTGTCTGTTTCACGAGTTATGACAGCCAAAAAATAACAAGTGAATGGGCAAAGCAATATGGCACTTTTGAAAAAGTTTGCCCACTTTCGGCAGATGTACATGTATGTACCGGGGTATGTATTGCACAAGTTAAAAAAAACACTTTTCCAAAATGCTATGTCATTTCTATTTCCTACATGTATGTTACACGTTAGTTACACTTTCTTTCTTTTTTCATTCCCGAATTGTGCCCAAACAAAGATGTGAGATCTGCCAAAACAACAGAGACAATAACTTGTGACCTAATCGGAAAAAACTCCCCTTTATTGGCTAACTCTATGTTGAAAGACACCAATCAGGTCATGTGACCATGACCTTGGGGTCGCTGTGCATGCGAATGTACTTTACATGCAGCAGGGCAACATTTGATATGATTTTCAGAAAGGCGTATTTGAACAGAGGAAAAGTTCCTCCAGCCCATCTACTGGGTGGGTTTTTTTAAGGAGGGGGGGGAGAGAGGAGGTCAATGTATCTCATTTTTCCAGCTGTAGCCTGAAATTCATGGGAAAACAGAAACCTTGAAATATAGTCACAAATTTGAACATTGACACGAACATGACAATGTAATAACAAACCCTTTAAACCAACTGAAAAAGATTCCCCATCAAACTATGATTGATGCAATTTACCGGTACCCGGAAAAACAATTATTTCAAGCTACATACAACGGTTGCAAACAGAGAGTTGGGAAAGACCACGGGGAGCGAGATTCAAAGTAACGCATTACCGTCTGCATCTGACGCTCACGCAAAGACGCTATGGGTTTGTTCACACTTAGAATAAACTAAGTAGTGTGTACATCACACCATACCTGAGCGAACCAGTAAGCAATCTCCTGACAATGACTAGAGCAGGCTAGTCAAAACGTTGAGACCAAAGACAAGTTCTTTTAGAACTTAAAGCAGGACTGTTCTTATCAGAACAAAAACTACTTAGCGAAAGCTGATAATAAGCAGGACAAGTTCTTTTCAGAACTAAATATCTCCTTAGCAGTAGTTATTACCACATGGTGTTACCGCAAACCGAAACGATACCGGTACTCCACCATGCAAAGCCTCAAATCTTATACAGTTTACTTCGTTGTGCAGTAAATCCAACAGTAATGCCTTCAAGTGCCAGCAACACAAACTTTGTGTATATCGCAGTCACAAGGTTTCTTAACTTGGGAAGTTCTGCACAAACTACCGGTATTTTTTCCAATATGACTCCATGACAGATGCAATGAATAACATGATTTTCATCAAACTTTTGTAAATGAAGAAGGATTCTAAGCAAACTTTGGTTGAATTGTTTCAGATGAATCCTGACCGGTGACTATCAAAATGATCAGTCTGACAGGAATTTCGTCCTGGGCAGAAATTCCGTGGAGCTGCTATTAAAAAAAGTGCTATTCGTAAGCAGAAAGTATTATCGTGCAAGCACCGTGTATACACTGAGTAAAATCAGCAGGGAACCGGTTAGACGCAATATACACATCGTGCATACATTTTGGCAGGCTGGTACCCTACTCTTGCTAAGCAAATCTTGTCTGAGCTCAGCACTGATTGTATCAAAGATCGAGTTGGACACCTGCAGCCATTAGCAAGGGATCCAGGGGGAGAAAAAAATTGCACTTAAAAGAATCCAAATATAACTCTGTCTGGAACTGGAAGGGACAATCCTCACAGGAACTATCTGGGGTTTGGACATGAAGATCGGGGCCAGTCAATATTATGGGTTTTTCTCTGAAATCTCAAATATAGCCTGGCGTGAATGTTTGCACAGATGCCAGACGGTGCCAAGCGCTTCATGTACATGTACCATAGGTCCTGATCTTATCAGGTTAAAAAAAAAACCGAAAAAACAGGCAGACACACTGTCATGGAAATCCAAAAGGCTTGCCAGATATGTAACACATATCCACTTGCATTATAAACTTCATATAAGATTGATACCACAATTTGTAACACTTTTGACGGCAGGCAAAGGAATACATATTTTTTTTACGGAGAACATCCCACCTAAAAACAAATGAGAACACATTGATATAAATTTCCAAAATGTAGTCCACGATATGAATTTTGAATGTATGGTAAAAAAAAACACCTGCACAAATACTCTGAATGAAGCAATAGTGTTTGAAGGATTGTAAACAAGAGACATATTTCTAGACCAAACCCCCCTTTTTTATTATCTTTGTTGAACCAACTGAAACAGGCCGAAACATCAGAACAAATTCAAAACCCTGGTCAAAACATATCTGTTCAATTTGTATAATTGTTGAATTCAAGAGAATGCATAGGGACCTCACGGTGATATGCACTACCGGTAAGAATGGTTTTTATTATTATTATCTTAAAAAATCCAATTCGATGCCACATTGGTTACCGTTTTCCCCACCCCATCTGACATTCCATTCCTAACGAGTTTCACAAGTTTTAGAGCCGGCCCGCTTTGCTAAAGAGGTTGGCCTCGCCAGTTGAAAAGGGGAAAAAAGGCCCAGCCACAGTACCAACATTGCCTTGAAGTAAATTGACGGACAATAAAACAAATATCAGGAAAGTCAACTCTTGTAAAACCAAATGAAGACCACATGTTATCTCTGGGGCATGTTTACGGATCAATCAGCACTTACCATGCCCACCCAGCCCTCAGGGACCGGAAATGTCTTAGGAATAAGTCTCTGAGATGGGTTTAATAGTGGACAATTTCACAGTAAGCTTTCTCACGCCCCTCCGTCAAGGCCTGTGCACCCCTACGGGTATGTCCAACATCTCTCAGAATAAGAAGAGCCTTGTACTGGTATGTAACTGCAGTTACACCACCTACTCAAAAAATAAACTCCCAGCTTAGACTATTAAAGATAATTTGTTAGGTAGATGACTTATCAAAGCACCAGCCTTATTTTTTTAGAAAAAGGTCTCCAGTAGTTTGAAGATGTACTGTCTGTGCCATTTTTGGAGTTCCACCCCCCCCCCCCAAAAAAAAATTTGGTTTTCGATTGCAAGCAATACAAAAGTAAGTTTACTTCAAATTAGCGCACATTCACTCATGGAATAATTACATTACTAATTTGGAATTGTTCCCAGCCCCTTGCAGGATAGACTGATTTCCAACCGTTGTAAGAATCCATAATGCAGGGTCCGGGAACCAGTCTACTCAGAGCATTGCAGACAGTTAACATAAAAAAAACCCATTCAAGATGAAAATTTGCCAGCCAAAAAAAAGGTATTTGTTGCAGATTACAGACAGTACTTTAAGGATCTAATTCCAGTAGTTCACGAGCCTTACACAGTTACAGCAGTAAAGTATTTTGTAATGACTGGGAATAAGAATCATTTAGGGAAATACCGGTAATTTATAAGAAGAACAATTTGACATAAGAGAGACAACTGGCAACATTCATTTCTTCCTTAAACCTTTTTGATAGCATCAGAAGAAAAAAACCCAAGCAGTTCGACCTCCAACACTGAAACTCTCTGACCTTTCCTTCATGGTCAAACAAATTACAGTCTACAGCTGAAGAAACTATTGGCGTTCCTGCCAAGTCTGTACCAATAAAACAGAAAAACTACTTCCGAATACCATAATCTCTTTAATGCGTTGTACCTTGGGTGACCACCAAGCAATACGCACATGGCATTCCCAAAATATTATCCCAGGTCTTGAACTTCTTTTTTTTTAAGCAAGAAAACCTTGAAAAGTTGCGGTTATGCACAGTTTGATAGAGAACACACATCTGAAATCCCTGTGTTCAGTGAAATGATAAAAAAAATTCACAGGGCCATTTTGTGAATGTGACGTTGAACATGTGGAAATTTGTCCAGTGAAGACTATTGGATACTAGATACAGTTTACCAGACTGTTTTCTTTTTCATTGTCTTATAAGATGGAATTTTTGCGCCGGGGTGATATAAATCAAATTAGGTTTTGCCCTTCACCGACGTTTTAAACACTGTATACTCAGTGTGTTACCTCCCGAGTGAAAGTTGGAAAAAATCACTCGGGTGGGACTCGAACCCACGACCTCCTGCTTTCTAGTGCAGATGTCTTACCACTCGACCACCGAGCTAACGGGATCGGTTGGCCGGTTCGAATCTGATGTACATAGCAGCGGGTACCGCATAAACTATTATGGGTTCGAGTCCCACCCGAGTGATTTTTTCCAACTTTCACTCGGGAGGTAACACACTGAGTATACAGTGTTTAAAACGTCGGTGAAGGGCAAAACCTAATTTGATTTATATCACCCCGGCGCAAAAATTCCATCTTATAATAGTTTATGCGGTACCCGCTGCTATGTACATCAGATTCGAACCGGCCAACCGATCCCGTTAGCTCGGTGGTCGAGTGGTAAGACATCTGCACTAGAAAGCAGGAGGTCGTAGGTTCGAGTCCCACCCGAGTGATTTTTTCCAACTTTCACTCGGGAGGTAACACACTGAGTATACAGTGTTTAAAACGTCGGTGAAGGGCAAAACCTAATTTGATTTTTCATTGTCATTCAGTGGACTATAGAGGGCAGCATGGACCTTTGTCACTATGTTTTCATGCATGCCTTAAAGCTATAGTCCATCATTTGCAGCCATCCGAAAAGTAACTGGCGTAATTATTGTTGAAAAACATACTTGGTTGAAAGATAGTAAGGGGACTAAACTCCCTGTGAAATAATTCTTTCTGGCAAGCTGTCATTTTGAAGTAATCAACAAAAGAAGGCCTTTCCAACGGTGCATCTTAAGACGCACCGTAGGAAATTTAAATTAGTAGTTTGTTTTGTTATTCGGCGAAGCGCGCGCAAGCATTGGCACGACGCACATGCACTTGCTATAATTTGTCGGATCAGTGCGCAACATCGCGTAGCTGCAATCGGCTCAGTGAGAACGTGTCTTGGACGCTGAAATCAGGCCCAATGCAAAACATGATTCAGCAACTTTTGATTTGAAATTAAGATCCTAGAATGCTGTTTTTCTCGGAACATACAGCTGAAGCTGAGCTGAAAATTCATCAGGTTAGTTGTTCAGTACCCTTCTTTAGATTTTGAGCACTTTTGTTGCTTCAAACGAACAACATGCACAAATTACAAATGATGGACTATATCTTTAAAGTTGATCAGCAGCGAGTTTAGGCTGCAGCATGTTAAACTTGATCGGTGCAATTCAATTTTTTTGAATATCGATCAAGTCCAAGTTGGAATAATTCTTATCTTGTTCCATTTCAAATCTGTTCTTTCATATGTTTTAATCTTTACTGCATCTAGAAATTACTATAACGTCTTTTCAGTATATCCTGCCCACCTGTTCAGATCTTCTCTTTAATTGAAAAGGCAATTTTGCACAGGCTACAAGAAGTCTGAGGCATAACCACACAGCCTTCTTGGACACAGAGGTTACACACTTTCTAGGAATCGAAAAATAGAAGCACTTCGCTCCCTGAAGTATCATCTGCCAAAAAGGGGGAATCACATTTCCACCAGAGAGTGTTTTCACTTCAGCATCATTACAGTGAGGACAGCCTCAAGGGTTAATAGAAGCAGGAGCACATGAGAGCACCAAGTCACAAGGATGCAGCAACAGCACTTCAAGAATGATGGACTGTATAATTAAAGGTGAACACTCGGTGAAACAGGCCCCGACAAACAATTTTAGGGAGGGGGTAGTTATAAAAAGGTAGTTATAAAAATAGGGGCACATAAATTTTACCCCCCAAAATGGATTACAATTTAGTCAAATGCAAGACCTGTCCTGAATAAAATGCTGATGAGGTATGTGGTGCCATTGCCAAGGGTGATAGCATGGCCATCAGGACGGTGGCATAGTGAATGCATTACACATCCCGTTTTTCTAAATTGCTTTTGGGGCAACCTAGATCCTTGAAAAAAAAGATCACCTCAACAATTTTCACAGTCAACACGGCGGCAACAAAATGTACAGCAACTTGCAAGCTACTGACAACCAGGAAGATTAAAGTCCATATTGGAAATTCCTCAGAACACTGCAGGAAATTAGACCTTGCCTCTTGTTTCCTTCATTGAGATTGCATGCAACAAGTAAATTCTGGGGTGAGATTGGGGAAAAACAAAAAATCCACGGAATGATCGGCAGAGGGTTGAGTGTGGCCAAGGGCCCCAGAGCAACATAGGGTCTATGATATTTGTATTTGCCTAGAGGCAATTATTAAAAATACACATTTCTTTTGCTCAATATAAACTTGTAGGTAAAAGACACGTTTACAATAAAACCTCAGGAATTCCAGATTTAAAAACGGACAATTTTTTTTTATTCCGAAACCAGAAAAATCTTTAAGAAAATCCTGACAAAAAAAATGTCACCCCTGAAATTGTTTTGTGTGACCTGCCCTTTGAGCTGGAGTTATTATTTTTCAAGAAATGTACAAGTGCAAGTACATGTACAATACATCCTTAAGCCAAGTATACGTGCACTTCCCAAGGACAGACACACAAAGATAGAGCAATATATATTACTTCTTGTCCTCAAGAGTTGAAAATCGTCCTGGAATGTATTAAAGTGAGTGTGCCTAGTCTATGGGCAAGTGACCAATTCCCCCCTCCATGCAAAGAATCAGGGCATATTTTGTCCATGTTAACACCAGGGGAATACAAATTTGGAGCTCCACTTTGGCTTCAGATTGGATTTTCACACATTAGGGGAGAAATTGGCCTTGAGACAGCAAACTATGGGGTGGGGAGAGATGGTCCTGGGCGAGGGGTGTCAATGATGAGTGACTGTACAAGACAGCTGCTTGGCCCATACTGAATAAATCTTACAAGTTGTGGTACCTAATTGCAAGTTATTATAAGGTAACATGGTTTAATGCAACACAGACAGGGAGTGAAGAAAACAAATTCAATCAAGGAGATATATGTGCAGCACTATAGTAATTTTGTGTCTGGAATTGGGAGACCAAAAGCGTGGGGAAAAAAAGGAAGTGCCATTTGACTGTAGGTGGCACTGTTGTGTTGGTAGGCAGATCCCCAAGAGGAACCTGGGGCCATGCCCCCCTGTCAATTATTATTATTATTATTTTTTTTGTAATCCAGAAGACAATTAAACACAACTTGTTTAAAACATTGCTAAATATATTCATCCTCTTTCCCTACAGCTACAGATTTGTGAAATATTAACAGACATTAAGAATGAGCCTCCAGCATCAAATGACGCACCCCCCCCCCTCCTCCCTTTTTCAAATTTGAAATAGCCAGCCTGCCACTCCCCTCTCTTAAAAATTATAAATAAATGAAATATTTATAGGCAGGAAGATTGAAGCCTCTAGCATCAAATGATGCACTCCCCCCCTTTCAAATTTGCAATAGCCAGCCGGCCACTCCCCTCTCCAAACCCCCCCCCCCCCCCCCCCCCCCCAAAAAAAAGTGGTTGTGCATCCACCTTTGGTCCCCAATTTCGTCCAGGCAAATTATGCTTTTATAGTGAAATGATTACACACTTGTCAACTTAAAATCACAGATAAAGCAGTAGAACAGTGAGCAATAAAGGTAAAGTCCTTCCATGCATGATTTGTCCTACTACTGCTAAAACATCCAGGGTGCATGTACAGTATACATGTGTGTATAACTACATGTACATTAAATATTTGGCATTTTGTAATGTCCATAACTGTTACTACCGATGTCAATACCCATTATAACTGATGTCCCTTACGAGCATTCCACTTTCAATTGATAACCCAGTCTCAAGGAAGAAGGATGCGTGCTCTTAGCACTACTCTATCATCGTACCCATCTGACTTGACTAAGTTCTGTTTGGCCAGTCAGGACATTCCCAAAGATTTGCTTTCGATCAAGTCTCAAGGAAGGTTGACATTTGATGATGCTAAGTAACCAGGCCTGCCTCCTTGTCCGGGAAGTGCACAGTGAGAGCTCATCCCCATCTCTGCTACATTGTATGTCATGCACTCCCGCAAGGACAGGTAATGTCCGTTTTTATAATCTTCAAGCAGTTTAATCCTTTTGCCAGCTCGCAAAACATCAAAAGGTTTACTGGCTGTGATGTTTCTGTCAATGCTTCATGGTCGTAACTACTTTGAGTGTGTGTCACCTGGATCACTTTCACATCCCAGACAAAATCCAGTCTATAGACCTCATGCAACAGTATTATAGCTATCACTTCCAAACAGGCGCAAATTATGGGAGATGGTATCCAACAAAACGGGCCGCCTAATACCTTAAATGTCTCAAAGTGATGGTAAACAGGGAGGCCCATGGGATGACGTTTCACTGCACAGGGAAGATGAAGCAGAGAGGCAGCCCAAATAAAAACAGCAATTTACCTTGATGATAGGTTGAATGGTGGGCCATCAATGCCACATGTGACCCATAGACCCAGACAAGGTCACTGCTGAACCAGGGCCAGAGCAATGCAGACAAAAAATAGCTCCGCCAGGGGAACAAACTTCTGAAGTGATTTTCAGAGAGTGTTCTTTTTTTTTCTTCTCAGGAGTCTGGCCAAAACTCTTAAAGTTCAAATAAGTCATCCCCGTCAGACCAAGGTCGGATTGAGAATGGATATTCCAGAGAGGTTGACAGTCTCATCAGGTGATCATTGAAAGATGAAGCGCCATTTTTACTGAAGATTTTTTTTCTCACTCCAAATTGCTAAGTGGGAATCAAGGATCCTCCAGACTTTTTATGAGGACATTTATGATGCACCTGTAGGAGATTGAAGTGCCTTCCTTTTTGGGGGCCTATTACCCCTGACAATTATGCCAAAGAGTAGAAAATACAAAATTTATGTGGAACATTTCTCAGCTTCATCGTCCTCATTGTTATGCCTCGTTCGGTTTAATGCACAGAGCCTAAAGCCCTATACAACACTGTCAATAAGCACGCGATTTGGCCAGAAGTGTCTGAATGATTTTCTTTTCCAACATCAGGCTAAGCCATTTGAGTAATTAATAAACAAATCATAAAACCAGGTACTGATGTATCTGGAAAATCTTGCAGATGATCAGCATCCTGGCATGCAATTAAAGGGATTCCAAATGTAATGTATCACCAAGCATTCACATTATTAACCCTGACTATACTTTCAGGAAGTAGAAGACCATGTCCATCAAAATTCATCACTGATCACTCTGCTTCACATATTAATGCCTCAGGACCAAATCCATTGAAATCCAATACTGGTGCTGGTGGATTTTGATGGACTTGGTACACATGGCTTATCTGCCAAAATCCACCAAAATGGAGGATGGATTTTGATGGAGTTGGTAAGGTAACTAGGTATACATGTATCTCTCCAAGCCAACCGTCTACAAAATCCTATAGTTAATTCATATGTCCTTCATCATCTATGCCGTTACAACACTAACTGCATTTAGAAGCTGTGGTAAAAGCAATTTTTATAATTATACAGAAAACTATCCAAACTTAAAAATACGATCCCCCCCAAAAAAACATTTTTTAATTAAACACTGAGTAAGTTTAAGATGATTAGCATTTGACAAGTACGTTAACTCGTTTCCTAATGCTGCAATTAAAGGATTTTCAGTATTTTGACTTGTATATATGCTGAGTGGATAGAGCATGGTGACCAATGATCCTGAAGCCACTCAGGTGCCACATTGGGAGACCAAACTATATTAACTGTAGGTCTAATCTTGACCCTGATCCGACTAACGCACTGTACTGTAAAGACCTTTCTTTGGTTTGTAAACATTGAGTGCCATTTCGTATGAGTTGCCGCAAGGGTATAAATTCAAGCCATGGTTGGCTGAGAATTTTGCCAAAAATTGCATATTAACCAGTTCGCGCCGGGATTATTTTGACATTGACCGGACCCAGGCGTGGGATTGTTTTTCATGAACCTCGATGCCAGACGGGTTCAGGCCATCATCTGCAGTTAGCACACCCTTTCCGGCCTCGTTCGCTGCGACTGCGAGCGGGTCGCTGACAGATACTTCTGGCCTCGCTCGTTGCGTGTTTATCCGTCATCCGTTCCGAATACCACAAAACCTTTGCCTGTATACACTTCATCCGACGTGCTCTGGTCAACACCCTCACTATGTAGTAAAGCGGTCTTTGGTTGCGTTTGTTTGTGATTTGGTATTTTCAACAATACAATGATATATTTATGTTCTTTTTTTTGCTACATTGGCCTGTTGGCAAAAAAGTACCACCAACCATGGGTTAGCAAAGGAAGGTCTATACTGCAGCTTAATGCAGCATGGCAGAGGCCATATTGGGAGGCCAAACACTGACTCACACCTGCTTCACTGTTTTGTGCAGTGCAATGGGCAAGTGCACTGTCCAGTCAGATCATAATGTGGAATTCCACCTACCTGTGTCTTTGTGGCCTATCTTGGCGGACACCGGCCTCTGTCTGGTGTTGTTCTGGGCTCCGTACAGCGACACAGCAGCTAAACTGGCTGATGATGGTCGCAGTCCCCCGCTGGGGGTGGACTGGGGCCGTCGATGAGTGGTGGTGGGAGCATCCCCAGCTCCTGTGACAGGACAGACAAATCACTCAATCAGTGGATTTATTCTTCTTTTTTATAAATTTCTTTTAAATTTTTTTTTCATGCATGCTTTTAAATCCAGGCACTTTGCTTCACTGAACGGGTAATCAAAAACCCGTTTTCGGGTGACCCGTGGACAGTGTTCTCAAGTTACTGATTACGAACGCCCAAGTGCGTGTGGAGTGCAGCTGGGCAAAAATTCAAGATGGTAGCCACTGGCGCCGAATGAAAAGGAGGGACAATTTTTTAAAAATAATACAGACATAATTTAAATCCCGGAATAGCCATAAAAATTGGCAAAGACAAGGCTGACGAGCCCTTCCTATAACCACATACAATTATAATTTTTATTATCACTGCTCCCACACTGAATGAGTGCTTTCAATTTTATGCACAAATACATGTAGTAAACACAAGTTGCGTTAGGGGTTTAGGCTAAGAACGCCATCTTTGTTCTGAACATTCTTCATCTACTCCCCAATAAGTTGGGAGTGCAAATCTTGTTCGCAATAAACAAACACTAACAAGTAACAGCCAAGTTTTTGATGAGGTACCATCCCCCCCACAAAAAAAAACAACTGTAGGTTTTGCTCCTCCTCCCAACTAGCCTTTCGCCAAGTCCATCGTGGCTTAAGTTGTTAAGTTGGGAGACACACACGCGAGTGGCGAAGCCACGAGGCCTTTTCCAACTTGTAAGAATTTTTTATGTTTTTCTTTATAATCTCGAATTTTGCTACCCTAAAAGGGTAGCAAAATTCCAACCAATCATTTAGGTGCGCGTGCCTACTACCCGGGCGCCCGCGCATGGCGCGCACCCTGGATGCTGACACAAAATTTAAAAACAAAAATAATGCGAGTCTAGTTCTCCACGAGATCGTGACGGTGTAATTGTTCTTTCATTATCTTATTTTACTTTTACTTATAAAAATATTTGAAGAAATTATTTGCGTACGTATGAACGTATTTTTTATCTGAACTTACAGTTATTTCCTCTTATGTTTTCCATCACCCACCCTTCTTTCACAAATGGACGCAACTAAGCAAAATCCACGTTGTGATTGGTTAACCTTTCAGCACTGTACTTATTTGCATAAAAAATATGAATAATTCAACAAAATCAAGTTAGAAAAGGCTACCTCCAGACAGACATATGTACATGTACATATGATTTCCATGATGGCATTCTAACCCAATTATGTGACCCATATACTATGAACCAGGATGTACTGTCCAACATTTGGAAATGGTGTTCATCTTGATTAATGACATATCCTGTATCAGACTTGTTGTCAAAAAGTCAATTCAGACAAGTGCAGGAAAACTGTTGAATGTAATTCAAAATTTACCAGTACAATTTCTATTATTTACCCACCTTAATCAAATCTCAGTCGCTGCATGCACATGTTTGGGAAAAACATAAAAGCTCATACTTTTAACTTAATTCAACGGAGCGAGTGATTTTCAGTGAAACACAAACTGTCAAAATCCAACACCTATACATTGTACTATTGGGCATGATTTTGATGGATTTGAAGCTGGGTTTAGTTTGCCCACGGCTCACCAGTGTGGACTGATACAGCACACCGCCCAGGGTATAGTGTAGTGTGTGGTATGGCACTTATTGGGGGGGGGGGGGGTTCTCTGTGCATTCTGGGCCCCAATATGCTTGTACATGTATGTCCATACATGTGGAGGCCAGAAAATGATAAACACCATTACACAGCTAGTAAATATTGGGGGCGCTGACAGACAAAACACAACTATCAAGCCACTTCTCCTCTTACTTTCACCCACTGAATGTGCAGATTTTAGATTAGATTTTTAGAATTACCTTGCTTTCAAACAACCTACATGTATTGTTGTATGTGGGTCATTCCACCGGGTTGGGGAACAATGTGTGACATATGACCATATTAGGAAAAGCATGAATGCCTTGCTAGCAGTTGCTCTACATAATATTTGTTGTTGGGTGTTTCACTACTGCAGAAAGTTTGAAATCATTTCGATGTATTTTGCCAAAAATATGAGCAAAAAATGTCATTTTGGACGTAACATTGACACCGTGTCAGTGTTACATCCAAATATGACACGGCGTCAATTTTTTTTAATTTCTGTGAAACATTACCCAAATTCACTTTGCGTACTTCTTACTATAGATGTAACACAATAAGATAAGCTTTTGATTACGGTAGTCTGGCATCAAATGGAGCAGAAATGAATGCTTGGTTGTGTGGACGTAACATTGACCCAAATGTGTTAGACCCAAATGTCACACTTCCATTGAGTGATTTTTACACCGTTACATCCACACTTGAGGTATTGTTTCTGCTATATTTGAACCCCGACTATACCAAAGCAAAAGCTTTTCTTGGTGCTTAGGTGTGGAGTTGTAAATATGCAATGTCAGTTTGGGTAATATTTTACATACATGTAAAAAATGGCAAAAAAAGAATATTTGGATGTAACATTTACACGGTGTCAATGTTATGTCCGAATTAATACATTTTTGCTCATATTTTTGTCAAAATACTTTCAAATAATTTCAAACTTTCTCAAGTATTGAAACACCCTAAGACAAATATTATATTGAGCAATTGTTTAGAATGCATTGATACTTTTAATAATATAACCAAATACATGGATGTAACATGCACTGCTTCCAAACCCAGTGGAATGACCCATGTACATGTACATGCATCCATGATGTATCTGACAAGGAATTAAATGTGCATTTCTGCCCATTACTGGATACCTCCAGCAGCCCCAGACTTACCCACAGTCGGAAATCAAATCTGGCATGCGATACAATTTAAATACCAAGGTGTCATGGCCAATCAGAGATGCCGGCAAATTTACGACACCGAGAGCATGCCAGCAAATAGTGCCAATTACTGAATGCAGATAAATGTACAGGGTGGCGGTGGAGGCTTGAGGAATCCCCAGGGGAGTCTGGGGACTATACCTGACCACATTATGCCTATGCTGATGCAGGTTCCGTTCTCACCACTTCCTGGCACACTGATAGTTGGCATGTGTGATATCATTAAGGTACCAGTCCAAAATTTGGACTTTGTGGTAAGTCAAGTTTATCTCAGATGACCTCCAATGAAAAAAAATCACCTTTTAAAATGAAACATATAATTTTAAAAACCACAATCAAAAGGAAGGAAACTGTCATGACTTTTGTCATTACCTGCATATAATCCTGAAAGACACAAGAATTATTCTTTTCTTTTTTTTACCTACAAGTACGTTTTGTACAAATATTTGCTAAAATAGAGTGTATTATCCATGTAAAATGCAATGATGCCTGAAATATTTGCCGCCATCTGTGTGGTTGGTCACTGATCACATGTCATTGAATTATTCGCTTCAACCCATGGCCTGGCCAGACCGCGAAAAAAATACTTGAACGGTTACACAACAAGTGATGTAATTTATTTCTTGAACAGTGAGTTTAATCCTTTATTTTTTTTTACTTATTGAAAAATGGCGTTTCCGCCCCTCTGGTGTTAATAATGCCATATCCTTCATCATACCTGGGGGCACTGGTTTGCAAAGTCTGGCCTGTCTGTTACTTCTTGTAAATAACTACCCCCCCCCCCATCCCCTCCACCCCCAACAAAAAGGGAAGAAAAACCCTAAAACTGTAATTACTTGAAAAGGAGTCTGCAAACAACTCCAATTGCACAAGACTCATAAATTGAACGTCATACTTCAAAGGAAACTGCACCTCACCCAACATGTAAACATTGTCGTCATTACACAGTATCAGCTTGTTTTCAACAGCAGGTTGCAATCACAAGTGTCCCAATACACACACCTGGAGGCCATTACACTCAAAACACAATTGGTCATGGTTAATTTGCGGTAGGTGTATACAAACATAACATGTGCTTTCAGTTAAGATCTCGCAGGTGGGTATAAGCATGGAGGATATGATACTGTGGGTGAAGTGTTATAAAACTATTATTGAATGCTTTTTCTCTTGGTGTAGTAAAACTAGCCTCCCTCGGTGATCCATGGACCATTCTATTTTCCCTCGGCTTTGCCTCGGGAAAATAGAATGTCCATGGATCACCTCGGGAGGCTAGTTTTACTACACCACTTGAAGCATTCAATATTTGTATATTATATATAACACCAAAGTAAATCCTTGTCATTTGATTGGAATATTGTAGGTCACACAGCATCCATTAATCGAACCATTGCACGGCCTATGTCATAACCGTGCATTTTTGGTTCCATTCACTGTGCATTTTCGTCCCATCCCTTGTGATGTATTGCACGCCGCGCGCACGCCTGGCACTACTACCGGTACCTTTGCGCTATTACCGGTAGCATGCGATATAGCAGTACCAAACTTGCCTTCAAAGTTGATGCAGTTACCTTGATGATTTTTTTTGCATTGATTGCTTTGATAACTTACAATGATAATTTTCATTATTGTCAATGATTTGACTTTTAAACCTTTGTTAGCCTTGAACAAGCTGAAAAGTAGCGGATATGATACAATTTTGTGAGTTTTGTTTGTTCTTAAAATGTTATCCTCCACTCGAATGACAAAGATCTACTTGGATGTTATATAAAACAAATAATGAATGGTTTGTTTTCGTGCAATGGTGGGAATATTTTCATTCGTTGAAAGATGGCATGCTCCCATTCAACTCGGCTTCCTCTCATTGAATGGAACATTCGATCTTTCAACTCATAAAAAATAGTCTCACCATTGTACTCATAAACATTCATTATTTGTATACCATTCTCACCATGATAGACCACAGACACATAGCAAGGTCATTTCGATTGAGAGGGTAGCATAAAAAGGGCACATTGGTAGGGGCATTGCTAGACAGCTCTGAATGGGGGTGTTGACAAACATTTTTGCGACAGAGGTACAGCCTGCTCCGGTCACCCTGCCTCCATAAAATCATAAAAAGGGGAGGGGGGAGGCTTGACACCACCTTCCTATAGGGGCAATGTTCAAAGTGGACGATCATGGACACTACCTGACAATAAGTGGCGCTATTAAAGTTGAAGGTACTTAAATATGAAAATTCCCTAATAAATACTTCCATTGCCAACTTTTCCTTTAAAAAATCCTTAACCTCAGTCGAGGCAACAAAACTCAATTCCTCTGGAATATCCATTTCCAATAAGTTCCCTGAAGAAAAAAAAAACTGGCATGTTTGAGAGGTACTTCACTGTTCAGTCATGTGAAAAACTACTGATAAGTAACGGTATTTAGAGTTGAATAAATGATTAGTGAAGAAGTGATAGTGTCCCATCTGTATTTTTAACCACGGAGCAGTAAATTCATTTGTAACGTGTACTTTATAATTTGTTTATTTATTTGTTTTTGCAAAAAACATCAAGTTTTTTTTCTTAAAATACCTCACTTTTTAATTTAAAAAAGTGTAAACGAAAAGTGGACAACCTTGACCCCCCCCCCACCCCACAACCCTTCTCTGTATGCGCATGAACTTGCAAACCAATAACATACTTTGGAAATCACTCATATCACAAGATAAACCAACCTCAAATCACCACAATGACAAAAACTACCCAGAAGAAAACTTTTTATCAGTTACTTCACTTCCAAAATTGACATTTAAAAAAAAAAGGTTTTCTGTGGCACTTGGCTTGTTGGCAAAACTGGACAATCTTCTTAAGTGCGGCCATAAATCAAGCCCAGTAATCTGGCAGGCCAGAAAGCGGCCTCTTCAGAAGTCCATCTTCAAAATGTGCTTCCATTTAGGAAGACACATAAATCTGGCGGACCAATTTACTTTTAAGAGCAGCCGCTCTTTGCAGGTTCTGCTTTGCATCAATTTGTCA
Source organism: Patiria pectinifera (assembly GCA_029964075.1). NCBI lineage: Eukaryota > Metazoa > Echinodermata > Asteroidea > Valvatida > Asterinidae > Patiria > Patiria pectinifera. The sequence goes on along the minus strand of CM057142.1, from coordinate 10,217,883 downwards.
ATGTGGCGTTACAGGTGTTCTGTTTAGATCCCATTTTATGAGATTTTCTTAATGGGGATTTGGAGATGTTATGTCTTTGAGGCAACAGTGTAGCGACATCAGCAACTTTTTTTTAAAGTGGAAGTGTAGGCCACCCATAACATGCACAATGGACCATGGAAAAATAGTGCAATTTCAAAATAGTGCAAGATTAAGTTGTTTGGTCCGGGGTTCTGAATTTTACTCCCAACTTTTCAGTGCAACGGAAAAAAACACCACTTTTTTAACTTCCTGTTAAGCAATAAGGCTGTAAATTGCTTGACATTGACAAATTTGTGACCATGAAATTACCTATTCTACTAAAGAACAGAAAAAGGCTGACAGTGGGGTGCTGTGGTCTAATGGTTACGGTGTTCGACTCGTGTGCCATGGTACATGGGTTCGAACCCTGACAGGGAAGATGGTGCTTGTGCGCTTGGGCAAGGCACTTGATGATTGTCTCTCTCCAACCAGGAGTATAAATGGGTACCTGTGACGGTAGAGACCATATTGCGCAGATCTGGTGCTGCTGCAGGGTCTCATTCCTGATGAACAGGGATAATAATTGCGATGCGCATTTGATCATATTCTTATGGAATTAGCGCAATATAAATGTACAAATTATTATTATTTATTATAAAATACTGATGCAGGTTTATGTCAAAAGTTAATTCCATTTATTGGATCTTTTTCTGCGCAATTACATGTACATTTTCAGATGTAAACCACAGTGATGGGGGAGTTTTGACTTGTGGTTAGTGTTCGAAACTCATGATCAGAGGGTCAGGGGTTCGAATCCAGCTGCTGGCCATATGTTGTATCCTTGAGGAAGCCACTTCACCCCACTTGCCTCTCTCCACCCAGGAGTTCATGATTGAATGGGCACTGGTATTAGCTGGGAAGTAACCTTTAATGGACTGGCATCCCATCCAGGGGGAATTGAAATATTCTAAGTCAGGTACTGGTACATGTATGTAAACGCCAGCCTGATGGGCCATATTGGCTCATGACAGACTTTACTTTTTATTTAAGTGATGGGCTGAGTACTAAAGCCAGAAGTCTCTGTAAAGTGACCCTTCCACAGAAGTGGGTCAATTTTTGGGGGTGAATCCCCTAGCATTGCTGACAAATGATACATATTGTGTGTGGCGTTCATACAGATGGACATGTTGAGTTTTTGATAACTTCCTCTCTTTTACTGCCCGGTATGTATTTCCCACCTGGCTGAAATAGTTCAAAAACCTTCCTTGGTTACCTTTTGCGGCTGAAGAGCTTTTAGTTTGGAAAAAAAAAATTCATATTTATCCCCTTATTTACAATGAGGCAGTTTTGCCATCTCGCCTGCTTCGCAGGATGAGGGGGAAAGATTCATAAAAGGCATGAACATTTATAAACCAATATAATTTAAGAAATATAAAACTATGGAGAAATCTTCAGTAAAATTGTGTACACAGTAGTACAGTCTTTTATGCTGTGTCGTGAAATCTGGGGCCATTACATCAGTATGGTTGTGATTGACCGAAAATGCGAGACCCCGAAATCTGGTATTATTTGGTTGGGTTGGATGGATGAAAAAGTGCAGCGCTCTGCAGCCAGATTTGCTTACAGTGACTATAGCAGGCATAGCAGTGTGACATCAATGCTTGATGAAATGAAATGGCAAACTCTCTAAAACAAGAAATGTGATACGATCAAGCTACATGAGTCCTTTGTCGACCCTGGTCAAAAATGTTTTTATTACAGATTTGAAAAGAGCACAATCTCAGCATTACTGCTGTGAAAACTGCATGCTGATACCATCTTTAGTTCAAAAATTATGGAAGTCGGAACACCAAGAGATGTGATGAAGTGGCCCTATTTTGGCCTGTATCTCCACATAAAAATTCCCGACAAATGACTCATGTAGCTTGATCGCATCACAAATGGTGAGCTATGTGTTACTGCGGCAGACAGGCGATTGACACCAACTAGGACCACTCGCTTACATTCAGCAAGATTCAAGCATTTCAACTCAAGAACCGAGATATACAAGAACTCATTTTTCCCCAAAACAATAGTCGACTGTAATGCCCTGCCCCCCCGATGTCATCGAAGCACCTTCTACGCCATCCTTCAAAGAAAGACTGCAAAGGCACATGAGTCGTCAAGTCTAAGAACTGACCCTAATCCCCATTTGGCGTGATACTCCAGAGGAGGCGTTGCCAATTAATCATCCAGATCCAGATCCAGATCCAGATGATCTGTTGGATGGTCAGTCAGTTGTCATCGTTGTCGTCACGTTGTTATCTATTACCGGATTAATGGCCACCATCAGCAGTGAATGAATTGCTTTTCAGTGGCCGCACAAATTGATCTCATTTTTTTTAAGGTTTGTACATAACATGTTTGGCTTGCTACCAGATTTACGGAACGTTCAATTAAATAAAAACATACAAAAAATATGAATATACAGTTCAAATTTCACAGTTTGGCAACATATTAAACTAATTACAGATATGAACCTTTACCAACATTGCACTATGCGTAAAGCAGGATTTGAACTTTCAACAGTATAATTTTTTTGTACTGTAAATCACTTGAATTATTCAACATTTTAGTATGGACCCTTCCTGTCATTCAAACAAACAGTGCAAACTAAATGACAAGATAGTGACTTGCAGTCAGGTAACAGCTAGGTAACAAGTATTGCGAGAAAACCAAACCTGGGTGGTGAGGGTTATGGCCCAAACTGGAACGATCTATTACCCCTGAATCACCCACAACTTGTCTACTACAAGGTGGTGCAAAAAGAAGGAAACCCACTTTTGACGGCAATTTTCACCTACTTGTTGAGCATATATTTCAAAAATTCAATTTTAAAATATTGATAAGTGTCGAAAATAATTGCAAATGCAAGTTTTGTCTCTGAGATATGGTAGTTTAAAAAATTCATGTGCCAAAACTGTTTGTCCACAATCGGCTTTATTCCATCCGCTTGACAGCTCCGGAGCTTGATTTGAAGACAAAAAACACTGCACTAGACTAACACGTGGACAACAGTGATTTTGGTGACATACATGTATATTCAAATTATAATAACACTATTCTTGCGATTTAAAAAAAAAAATCACCACATATGGTTGAAGAGCTATACTTCACTACACTATAAAAAAAAAAAAATGAGTTAAGTAAGTAGATCAAAATTCCTGTCAAACGTGAGTTTCCTTCTTTTTTGCACCAACCTGTAGTGCAAACCAAATATTGAGCATTTTCCATGATGTACTGCAGGTGAAGCAGTTGTTCAATACAGATTCCCTGCGCAAGTATTAGATGGTGCATTGTGACCACTTTTGAAACCCTAGTGGGGGACACCATGGGTGCGTACTGGTTCGCACGTATGGCGCAATGTGCGCACAAATTTGTAATGGTATGTACACAAGCCCATTAAAATGCCTTTAGAATGTCCAAAATGCGTCTGCCAGCTTACCCACCAGAACAAGATCATCCGAGCATATAACACCTATATTATACAATCTTCATTGGCTTCCTGTTAAATACAGAATACAATTTGAAATCCTGCTCCTTACATTCAAAGCCCTTCATGGATTAGCTCCATCCTACATACAAGACCTGTTACAACTTGGCAACCTCCGACCAGGCCTCAGATCTTCTTCATCACAGATATTTTCTTTTCCCAAAACCCGCCTGGCAAGGGACCGGGCCTATTCCAGCTGTGCACCGCATGTCTGGAACTCCTTGACAGACGAGTTAAGGGACACAACTGATCTGTCATCATTCAAACGCCATCTTAAGACTCATCTTTTCAATCTTTCATTTGAACCACAGTGATGTACTAGTGACCAGAGCCTTTGAATGGTCCTCCAGATACTGTGCGCCGTATAAATTCTCTGTAATTAATTAGTTATTCTAGCAAACCCATTGCGTCTACTTGTGCTGTGGGCAGTGAGTTTGAATGTCCCTCCCAGTGGTCTCCCCAAACTCTCCCTTTGTAACCGTTGAGGGGGTACTTTTGCACGGAGTCCATAGTTCATCACTCATTATCAAGATCAAATCCTCCAAAACTTTCTTACCTGCATCTTTGTCCCTACTCTCGCCGTCATGCATGCCCACGTTCTCTTCACTGGTATTGTGCCGATGATGATGGTGGTGGTGATGCAGGCTGGTGCTGCTTGCGCTTCGGCTCGCCGTTACCGCTGCGGAACCCTCAGGGTGAACGGCAGAGGACACAGACCGGGCCGTGATGTCGCTCAGGTTCTTGTAGTTGGCCGGACTGCTGGTGCCTAGGAAGATGCTGGCGGATTTGTTCTGTTTGGTGTAGCTGGTCAGCAGTTCCTCTAGCTCACTCTCTCTGTGATCGGTAACACAGGGCGCGATTATTACAACCAGACTAGGTAAGCCGGGTAAAATTAGTCCCTGACCAAATTTGGTCCAAGGAGCCTGGGTGGTTATTAGTCAATTTTGGGGGCAAAGGTGAGACTTATGGAAGTCTAAATCACAAGTAACAGTCAGTCAGTCAGTGAGTCAATCAGTCCATGAGATACGTCCAGAGAGGATTGTAGATGGCCCTTCGAGACCTGCAAAGTAACATTTTTGGGCCAAGGCGAGACTCGTGCCTGTCTAATTCATGCGCGGCAGCCACTCACTCATTGAGTCGGTGGAGTCAGGATTAAAGGCTGGCCCCTCTGTGACCAGCAAAAACTGCTCAGACCAACCAAAAAAAAATTTCTGTAAACCACAAAACTTCATCATGACGTCTCTTCCCATATTAAACACTGCATTGTAGAATAGACCTGTGTGCTATTTCACGGTGAACTCTCAAACAGGAAATGTTCACTTTATTGGCAAAAAAAGGGGTTACTGGAAGAAAATTTTATTAAGAGCGACTTGTTTATGCCTGGTTCTCACAAGTGATTTTCACTAGTTTAGCAATAGTTTTAAATTAACGGCCTCGTGAAATTGGATCAGGACAGACACTGAGCTAAAGGACAGGTTTTGAAATTTGAAAAACAATGCTCAGCGCTTACGTAGCGATGGTGGTGAACTGGCCAAAGCGGTCCTGATTCAGGTCATTCTCTTTGTCCTTGGAGGGATTCCCCAGCTTCTGGTCCATCTTCCTACGTAGGTCCATCTGGTCCGTCTCCTAGAAAATATCCAAAAACAATCGGGTTACTGATGGTTTCAATCACGCTGTCAAGTTCAACCTAGGGCACGTTTGTTTTGGATCCTTGGAACTAGCACCATGCTATAACAACGAAACTGCACCTTGTGCGGATCTTAAGTCACACGACTTTAATAGCCGAGATAAAACATGGAGAAGGTGAACACTGTACACAGAGATGTAACTGGCCTTTTGAAACAAAACTTGGACAATAGGCCGAACAAAAATGTGTGTCAGACATCTGGGCCGCGCGGCAGCCACACATGTACAGGTATGTATAGTATAATAAACATCATGCCCAATTTCCGGACACCGCCTCCTGTTTTCTATATCCAAAAAAATTTTACAATGTGAAAAATGTTCAGTGTTTGCATAAAATTAAAAATTCTGAATTAAGGTTATAGTAACAAACTCATCAACAAAAGAATTTCACTTGTTACTTGAGAAAGTCAACGAAAAAGTCCAAGACAAGTGCACCATTCAACCAAACAAATCCACTAACAAACGTGGAAAAACAAATTGGCACTTTTGTCATTTTCTTCCAACAACCATTAGTGAAATTTATCTTTTATACTCTTTTCGCCATCCTCAAGAACATCATCATCATTTTAAAGGGAATATACAACATTTGCAAACATCGAAAAATAAAACTACCAAGTTTTTACGAAATACCTTACTAGGATGTTGGTAAATGACAGTCTCAAGCATCTTGTAAAATTATGGCACCTGGTGTGAAGTTATTTTGCAAGAAAATGGTATTTTTGTAAACATTTCCAACGGTGGTCGGCTGACCAGCATTTGAAAAACCTAACTATTTTTCAACTACTGCTCCAAATTTACCATTTTTTAGTCCAAATTTTGTTTGCTATTGGTTACATGTTCATGAACGGGTGCAGGCCAGCTAGACTGGTTCCCTTGCCTTACAATTTTCCATCATCTATAAATTGATCCATTTTATCTTTTGTGGAGTCAGGGAGCCAGACTACTTGATCATTTTTGTTTTTCTTGGTTTTTCCAACCTTTTCGAACACCAAACTTCAAAAATGTCAGTGTAACAATATTTTATCTATTATACTAACCTCTCAAATAGTTCATTTCTGAAAATTACAGCAAAAGCCAATGATGTACATTCCCTTTAAAGCATTGGATTTTGTACAACTTACATATGACATCTCCGAAAATCATGCAACACGTGGATTTTACTGCAGTTGAACTCCACGTACAACAGCTTTGAAGCTCTGGTAGTTTCAGACATGTCACAGGTTAATGCTTAAACTTAACAAAAGGACCAAACCAACCAAAAAAACAACCAGCCATTTTGCAATGCAGTGTTTCAGAGCAACAGACATGTACCTTGTTATAAATTTGGACAAAGTCCACCAGCTGTTTGGCCAGGATTCTTCTCCTGTCGTGGGCCGGCAGCTTGCGGCTGGGCACAATGACTTTGAACGGTTGCTGCAGGTTACTGGCGGCCCTCTTCAGGAATCGTAAAACCAGGTCCTGACAAGAAAAAAAAATTCAGAGAACAACATGTCTAACCTTAATTCCCTTGATAATTTGTTTACCTAAGAATCTTTCTGAATCCTCCAAAAATCCACTGTTGTGTCACGCAAAGGCACGTTTTGTGTATTTTTAGCTTTCAAGTACATCAGTACAAGGCAAATTAGACATCGCTGGATTTCGCTTGTGGTTGGCTCGTGATGGACTTGTAATGGATTTGCGATTGACTTGAGAGGACTTGTGAGGACTTGTGAGGACTTGTGGACTTGTGAGGACTTGTGGACTTGTGATGGACATGTGATGGACTTGTGAAGACTTGTGTTGACTTGTGGACTTGTGAGGTACTTGTGATGGACTTGTGAGGACTTGTAATTGACTTGTGAGGACTTGTGGACTTGTGAGGACTTGCGAGGACTTGTGATTGACTTGTGAGGACTTGTGAGGACTTACGAGGACTTGTGATGGACTTTTGAGGACTTATGATAGACTTGTGAGGACTTGCGAGGACTTGTGAGGACTTGTGAGGACTTGTGAGGACTTTTGAGGACTTTTGAGGACTTGTGAGGACCTGTGAGGACTTGTGAGGACTTGTGAGGACTTTTGAGGACTTGCAAGGACTTGCGAGGACTTGTGAGGACTTGTGAGGACTTTTGAGGACTTTTGAGGACTTGTGAGGACTGCGAAAAATTACACATCTGGCACTTGGGATTACCCCTAGGTGGGTACATACAACTTTTCACATTTGGAATTCTTCTCAACTCTCACCATTTGTTCGTCATTCTGGGCAGACTCCTCAAGGACCTCTGGCGGTTTGTTTGTTTCCTCCAGTAATCTCTGTTGCACCCGAAGGAGGTAAGTGGCAAATGCTAGCCTCGCTTGCAGCTTCCTGGAACAAAAAAAAATGAACGTTACCGTTATCTAACCCAAACCCATTTTAGTTACCCCACAACACCAGACTGTTTTGTTTAATTGTAAGGACCTTTAACCACATTATTGTTGTAGCAAAATCACGAAGTATGGTGGTGGTTCCAATGTTCTGTAAGTTTAGATTTCAGTGATAGCAATATGACATTCCAAAATAATAAAATGGTATTCTAATGCGAAACTTTATCACAAAAAAAGTTAACTGTTGTTCCAGGAAGTTATGTTGTGAATATACCTGAGAGTAAGGCTTAACCCTTACGGTTAACATTTCAAGAGCATAATAGTCGTCTTCAAACATTTCTGGCGCAAATGGGGGTAAATAAGCAAAAAACTTCTTTTTTTTTCACAAAAATCCATGTTAACATTTTCCCACATAACCAGCCATTTCTACTACATAACAAATCAACATCTGTTCAAAGCACTCAGATGAAATATAAAAACCCTATTTTCAGCAAATGTAGGCTACACAGATCATCCAGAAAATGATTGAGAAAACATTCAACCAAGTTTCATGTCGAGCACAACTTACGTGATGTCTCCCCCGCTGCTCATAATCTCAGGCACGTTGATGCTCTCTCTGATCTCTTTGGCTGAGGGCTGTTTTGGGACCTCCAATACCATCCTGGCTCCCTTATTGTCCTTGCTGCCGGCAGCCGGGGCCACTGGAGGCTTCCCTGAGGGATTGCTCACACTCCTGCCACCATCCTGTTGAATCCCGCTTCTGCCACCATCCTGTTGAATCCCACTTCTGCCACCATCCTGGTTTATCCCACTTCTGCCACCGTCCGGCTGGGCCTTCCCACTCGCCAGGGAGCTCTGGCTGGAGGTGAAAGAGGAGGATCCCTGCTTCTGGCTTGTTTGTTGATTTTTGGAACCCTGGGCGCTAGATTGTGCATCCTCCAGCTTGCCCTGGACTAAGGGTTCCCTGTCTTGCCGGTCACTTTTGACAGCACTGCGCATCACACCAGCTACAGATATTAGTTTCATTGAGGAGTTAAAAGAAAAATCACACAAATTACAAAACTGTTCACTGTATATCCGGGGACCATTTTATAGAGTCAAACAACAGTTATGAGCCAGGTTTCTCCAGTTACATTAGAAACGTGCTTCAAAGTCTTGGATGTGCTAACACTCCATCTGAATTGATATTTCTATTGCTGCATCACCATCATCTGTTTCAGCAAATTTTATAGTCAGTGCGCTCTTCTCATATCAACCACCCATTTGTTATCTGCTGTTACCAGCAGCCTTTTTCATCGACATTTTTGTGGCTGTGGTTAACCGTTATAATGTTACTAGTTCCCACGTGCTTCAGGCAACTGAACCCATTGAGGCAACTGATCAAAGTCACCACTAAAACTCACCGCTAAACATTCTCTTGATGGTCGGGTAGCGTTGCCGTATTTTATTGCGTACTTGCTTGCGGCCTGTCACGTTTTCCGAGGTGAGCAGCTTGCGCATGAACTGGCAGAGATGCTCCTCTAGCTCACGGTCCGCTAACTCCTGTAAAACCGCACCCGTCACTTTCCTGTCAATAGGTAAAGGTCCGAAGTGCTAAGTTATCAGACTGAGAATTTGGGTTTTTTTGGGGGGGGGGCAAGATAATTTATTCTACATTTTGATATTCTGCGAGCCTGAGTACTGTTTTATTTTTTTATTTGGAAGTTTTGATAATTTTTTTCTACCGTATTTTCTTGAGCCAGGTTGGACATTGGGATAGTGGTATTTTTCTCACATTCCCCCTTTATGACCCAGGTTCGAATTCTTCAGAGGCATGCATGTACGGTAAACTTGGGTTTCAGTCCCTACCCGTTTCCCGACTTGGTTTTGTCCCACTACTAAAGCCAAACATTCCTCCATTTTCTTCTCTCGATAGGTTGTTTAAGCTTACAACTTTAAAACAGTGTGTTTCTTTTATAAAGAATTCCTTGATTTCATAACAAAAGAACACTCTTCCGATCCCATAAACTCAATAAACCTGATCTGATCCGTAAATACGAATCAGTTGCAGCAATGCATATTGGTTTCATGACCAAGACAACATTCAGTAGTGGGTAAAATGTGGATCAGCGAAGTACCTCAGAAATTTCTCGAGCGAGAAATTGATCATTTTACAGGTCAAGACAAGTTGGAAGTGAATAAAGAGGAAAAGTGCCAGAGGTAAGGCATGCAGGGTTAATATCACGAATCAACTCCGAAAAGTAACATACAAGTACAATGCTGAGCAGAACTTCAATTCTTCCCAAGAGACAGCAAAACAAAACAAAATACCACCTTGTGATTTTAGGGGTGGCAAGATGACAAAGTGTCAAGCTCACACATTTCTTTCCCCTTTTTGCCCCTTTGACGGTAACACATAACCCATAAGCAACAAAATCAATAGGCTTGATTTTTAAACCAAAAGATTGAAGTAAATGTACATGTTTCAAAAATTGAGTACAAACTAGTCCCTTAAATTTTTTTCAAATATTCTCTTCTTTTTTTTTTTGAGGGGCACCCAAAAAACTAAACAATGTAAGGCCATGTCTGTAATACTTGACTACGGCTTGATATTACACACATGCCTATGGCAGCGGCTGCAGCCACTTCTCATAGACCCGTGTGTAATTTCAAGCCGTGGCCAAGTAATTCAGACACGGCCCAATATTTCTGACGTAGTCAACTTGAAACTCGATGCACGTATACTAACACGACTAAGGAGAAATGTAGGCATCTCAAAAATAAACAGGTGCACATGCACTGATCGTGGGACAAGATTTAACATCTACCCACCGAGTAGGAGGAACATACAAAACTTGACGTAACATTTACCACACATCAAAAGTTTCAAAAGTTGAATAGAAGAGTCCTTCAAAAAACTACACTCTCAAAAAGATTGAAATAAAAAAATCTACCAAAAATATCTCATGCTGTTTTAAGAGTATCACATGCAGTGTTAAATAATCTTAACAGTGTTACATTAAGTACATGCAATGTTAAAAAAAAAACAGATTCATGTATGTATTAATTGCATGCAGACTTAAAATGAAATTTTAAAAAAAAAGGTTAGTGTTTTGTAACTTACTTTGCCCTAGTGAATAGGCCAGTGCCTGACGACAAATCAAACACGCTGTAAAGAAAGTTTTAGCAATACCATCACAGTCAGTGCCATGTAGATCATTTTTAACAAATTGCCCGGAATGTAATGTTTACTTTTCTGTCTACAGCTTCATAAGGCCAAAAAAAAAAGTCTCCGGTTTCTGGTATGGAGCTTGCCCAAAAAGTGGTGCGGCGACGCGGCTTTTTTTTTTTTTACCTGTTTTTTTTTGCTTCAAATGTCGGCTGATGACTGCAAATGGTGCCCGACTAAACTGAGTGCAAATATTATGGGAGACCAGAGAGGCCACGTAAAGCTTATTCTCGATCATAACCCCATCTAAAAACACTTTTAAATTATGCAGCAGCAGGATTCCAGTCAAACCAGTGAGTTTGGCGGTTTTGAGACATCATCTTTCATTGGAAAAAAACTTTTTCATTTTGCCGACGCGCATGGCTACGGCGACGCGCGCACATACCAGATACCGGAGACTTTTTGGGGGGGCCTAATGGCAATGAGCAAATTTCTTTGATCGCGCTCTACCCTTTGCTCTACAGGGTAGCCTGCACTCTACAACTAAGCTTTGGGAACACAAAAATGATGAACTGAATATCTGATTTACAGAATTGCAATGATGAAAATGACCTCTGAAAATGTCGGTCGCAAGCAAATGTGAGGCATTCCAGCAAAATGAGACGGAACTGGGCACATGCCCATAAAAAGGAAAAAAGCAAAAAACCACATGGGGGTGAGTTTTCTTTTATTTTCAGATTTATTGATTTTTGTAAGTTTGAAGTCTACTACACATATTCTAAAGAAATAATATAAAAAACTTGGAATAAAAGTGTTTTTAAGGAAAAACAATTGACAACAATTGGCTTCTTTCATTTTCACGACTACAAAACTCAAAACTTTAAAGGCCTTTCTCTCAGTATTTTACTTTTTTGGCATGTCGATAAATGTGAACTTTAAACAGCCATAACTTGTCAACGAAATATCTGATTGAAGTGCAACAAACAGTATTGTAAGGAGAATTTTATTCTTTTTCCTATTAGTATTACCCACAAACCCCTCATTTCAACCTCTGCACAATTCTGTCTCATTTTGCCAGAACGCCTCACAACTATGGTTGCTGTGACTAACATTACGAAAAACGTTACTAGCATTACGATTCTGAAAGCATGTTACAAAGGTGACCAGATTAAAAACTGATTTCAATTTATGATTTGTTTTTAGTTTTATGAAACTTGTATGCTTTGCCTGTTGGTTGACACCATTTCTCATTTTCTTCTGATGTTCACTGCATATCGATATTGACAGCTGTACTGATAACTATCCGGGAAAAAAGGAGACTTGTAGCGTCAATGCATTGAATCTTCACAATTCAATATTCAAGTATGAAATTCAAATTTGTATCCAAAAAGACGACTTCATTTCTAAGTTGACGATTCATGCACGATACTCTGGTGAATACGATTTTGCTGTTCTACTAAAAACTAAAACACATCACACAGCTTCAAAGATTGCCTAGAATTTACAAGGAGGGCAGTACATGCCTTAAAATTGACTCGGAATAACACTGATTTACATCACCCTTATGCCAAAAAAATTCCATCTTATGAATACCGGTAGTTTGGTTGCGGTACCCACTGCTACATCAGATTCGAACCAGCCAGCTGACCCCGGCAAGCTCGGTGGTTAAGTGGTAAGACAACTGCACTACTAAGCAGGAGGTCTTGGAATCAAGTCCTACCAGATTAATATTTTTTTCACAATCACTCGGAACACTTGAGTATACAGTGTTAATAAAAAAATATGTCATGAAGGGCAAAATCAAATATTTGAATGCCTTAAAATTGTCGTCTCCACAGAGTTACGGACAGATTCTACCCCCTCCCCCCAAGCTCCTTTGAGGTTTAAGTAAAACAGCGAATATCATGTCTAAAACATGTAATTAAGCATGCTAGTAAACTGGTTCCAGATGAATTTAGGTGCAGAGTAAATCAAATGAATCTAAAACTTGGATAACCCTTATCATGGAAACTGACATTTATGACCTTACAGTTTCTCTACCCCTGCTCTTCAACATGTTTGATTTTCTTTTCTCAAATTGTCAATTATGTTTTATTTAAACATACTTTTTTACCTATATTTTTCACGTTTTCAACCCTCTGAAAAAAAAAATCGCTTTTATTTTGGGTTGATTTTGTGCCCATAACTCACAAAAAAGATACGTCTGAATTATTGTTGGACCTCAAATAATTCGAAATTTGTAAACTAAATATTCTATAACTAAACTTTAAAGGGGGACTTTTTTCATCTAATGTCTCATTAAAAAGTGGAAAACTTTTGCGCTGCTAGAAAAACAGCAATTTACAAACAAAATCTATTTTTCAAAGTCATGGGTACTAGGAACCTTTCTAAAGTGCCCAATAACCAACCACTATGCAAGAACCATAATGGTATGCTCTTTAATCCTGAAACCGGCAAGGAGCATGCAAGCCTAAAGAAAAGTAACAGTGGTTGGGCTCTGCCTTCCTCAATGCTGCAAAATCCTCAAAATTATATCCTCAGGGATTTTGAAGGATCAAGGAGGGAGGATGAGGAATAAATAGCCTGAGACTCGAGTGGCAATCTTGACTGGAACATCAGGCCTGCACAACCCCAGCAAATCACAATGGAGCATCACTGCATGATTCAAGCTGACAAAATGCAGAGAAAATGTCACGAAGCACTTTTAGCGTGGAATTTTATGCTCTGTGTGAAAACATTTTATGCTCTGATGAATCAAAACGTGCAGCACCATTTAATTCACATATGAAGCTGCTGAAATCTTACAACCATGCATAAACATGAGACATGCTCACTCAAATGTTGCAAATACATGAGTGCTGATGGAAACTTTGCATGGCAAATTCACAAAAGCGTCTTTCTATACGTTTAGGGTCTTCTTTTTTTCCCTGTCTCTGTTACATCTGACATCTATGATTTTATAATTCCGATGTACTCCTTAAAGCTGTCGTCCTCCACGAGTGATTATGAGTAGCGAACTACCTACCTAACAAATAAACAATTGTTTAAAGTCATTTTCAATGACATTGAATGGCAAACTCCAAGAACCAAGGTAACAGGGACCCAAAAAAATGTCACACTTTGGACCCTAAATTTATAGAATGATCCAGAAACAAATATAAAGACAGTTATTAAAAACTAAATTACTCTGCTACTGGTAGCAGAGGCAATGAAATGTCTGTCGTATTATCTCAGTCACTAATGAGAGTGTAGAGTAGGCTTGACCAAACTCAAAGAGAGATTTTTATTAGTTTTTTATTAAAAAAAAATAAAAATACATGTATCTCTGCTTCCAATTGGGAGACTTCTGAGATGCTTGGTGGCAGCAAACACACCAGTCGCGGTCCTTTTGTCATGTTTACGTCATGCTTAAGCTAAGGCCTAAAAAAAAAAAATATTCGGTCTCTGGTCAGACCAAAGTTCCGGAATTGACGCTGCCACGTGGCTTTTTTTTTTTTGGCTTTTTTTTTTTTCTCTTCAAGCTTGGATTGTACAGACAAGGTGGGTACTATTTTGCCTTTTTGGAGTCCTCATGTACATTGGTGTCCTCCATAATTTGCCTTGGTGCTTTCGATCATTTGCCTTGGTGCAATTTCCCATTCCTTGGTGCTCTTTGGTATAAAAAATTGAGGAGGTGCGGAAATAGAGGGCGCTGTTGGAGCTACCGCGGAACATTTTGGAGAAAAAAAAAATGATTAAAATCGACGCGCGCGCTGACCAGAAACTGACTTATATTTTTTTTTGCCTAATGTGTGCATGTTCAAAATGACAAACAGTCGGTCCCACTTGCGTAAACACTGCCAACGTTGGCAAACGTTTGCACTGTTCAAGACTATGAAACTGTGAAAATGGAGCAGGTGAGGGGAAAGCCAAAGGATGTGATTTTATAACACACTTTCAAAAAAAAGAGGGGGGAAAATTATTCCTTTATCCATGCTTAATAAAAATACTTCATGAAGGGATGTTGCATGGCAGCCCTGAAAAGTGTTTCAGAAGGGTTCGTAACAGGAAATATAATAGCTGGAATTGGCGCAAAGCAGAAACGGTGAATAAAATCGTTTTGAAATATTTTTGACAAAGTTTGTTAACGCCTTAATGCCGGTTGACGGTGATAGACGCAACTCGACAAAAGCCGATAAGCTGGGGGACTGCTATTGCCACATTCCTAATGCACAGCACATCAATTCATAGACAATGGCGGAATGCCTGCATGTACACATTCCACCCAATGTGCAGCCGTCTGTGGCCGAACAATACCGGCGTCAAGGGGTTAAAGGTGTTCGAATGGCAGTTGGTCCACTACCAATAAAGTTACCCCTCCTCCAAATTCAACTGTTAATGGCATAAAATCTTGTCAGTTGTGAGTGACGGTATTCACACACACACACACACATGCATTGATGCTATTGCAGTTAAGCTCGTTGAATAATTCAGATGTTTCTAATTGCACAGCAAACAAACTTACTTGTCTGGATACAGACGACTGTGCACCACTTGGTTTAGGTTGGTACGACTCTCCAAGAAATTCCTGCATTCACAGAAAAAAAAGTCACAACACAATCACACAAATGTGAAAAAAAAATGGTTTAAAGAAATAACCCATTTCAGCACAAAGCAGCTAAAATCAACAACAATAACCATCTGTGCCCTCACAGGTACCGATTTACTCCTGGGTGGAGAGAAGCAATGAGTGACAAAGTGCCTTGCCCAAGGGCACACGCACCATTTCCCAGGCTGGAAACAACCTGCAAAAATTACCAGCAGACCACGAATGCAATGCTCCAGTCTATTCCCAGAAAGAATCCAAAATAATATCACGTACTTGTACTTGTCCCAGCTCAGCGGGGAGGGGAAGATCCTGAGCCATCCTCCACGCCGCTGGTACTCATCTTTGCTCTCGGTTACCACCCTCCTCTCCTCTGCAGTGAGTCCCTTTTCTCCTTGACTCCCGACGTCCTTGGATTTCTTGGCAGAGACAGGGCGGCTGGAGGCCCCGGCAGAGTAGGGTCTCTGGCGCTGTAAAAAAAATACCCAAAAGAAAGCCAAATTACAAGAAAAAATTCATTCATTCCATATTTAGTCGTTTATGGCAGTGTATCAAGACTGTATCGATCTGTCGAGCTCAATGCAAACCAAAAAAGGAATACAAATTTGAGTCTTTATGGAAGCAACATGGGCGGTAAAACTAAAAACAAGGATGCACATTTTTGACATCCTGCCAAGTGTATGCCATGAACAAGTATATGGCTTCTGGCTAGCACCCCTTATAAAGACATTGAAAAAATGGGGAACCATCAACATAGGACTGGATAGCTCAGTTGGTAGAGCACCGGAACGGCAATCCGGAGGTTGCAGGTTCCAACCCCGCCCCAATAAATTTCTTTGTTAATTTTTAATTTTTTTAATGATTAATCAAGAAGAGGAATAGAGATGACAAATTTCAGGTTGCTATTTCTTGTGGACAAGAACCTTCCTCTGCAATGACACCCACCCCTTCCAACTCACCCCCATCTCTATATTACAACCGTGGGTAAAGCAAGGTATTCATTAAAAAGGTTGTGGAATGATCGAAGACATTTCAGTCATTTTTCGGGTAAATGTAGCCTAAGGTGTGGTGAAATAAAAACGACTATTGTGTCTGTCATGAAATGAGTACAAAAGGTACTTTTGAGAGCTGTTTTTCAGGTCCTGTTTCGACCCGAACGTGCAATTTGTGTAAAAAAAAGTCGTTGGGGGCTGCAAACAAAACATGGTAAATCGTGACGTAATAAACAGGACTCCCGATGCAGCGTAGTATAAATGAGTTATATAAAGCAAATATTGAGTAGCTTTAAATTGTGAAATGGGTGGAATATTATCACTCGGTAAAATCTGGACTTTTCCATTTCACCCGACTTCGCCTCGTGAAATAGAAAAGTCCAGATTCTACCTTGCGATAATATTCCTCCCATTCCACTCAGAGCCACTCAATATTTGTATACTTTTTCACTGACATCATGAGGCAAAGAACACATATTGTATACATGAATTGAATATGTGATCGAAAATGATGACCATACAAACTTGTCCTCACACAACTTACCAAGAACTGTGAGCCAATGCGAGCCTTCTGCCCACGGCCCCCCACAGTGAATAAACGGCACACAGTGGAGCATAGAAGGAGTGACACACATGGTGATAGATGGTGGAGGGGATGTGCACAGCACAGCAGATGAGATGATGTGAGGGAGAATGAGACCGTGGAATGTGGACGAAAAAAATAGTTCAATAAACACAGCAGTAAAACCACATTTTTCTCAGTGTTCAAAGATGTATGGCAAAGGCATTGTCCACATGCAACATTCTGTGACTGTTGAAGTTGGAATATTGTACAAAAACGACAAACATGAAATGTTGAAAACATTGGAAATGCTGGCGATTCATGGCCATACATGGGGTGCTGTGGTCCGATGGTTACAGTGTTCGACTTGTGTGCCGTGATACAGGGGTTTGAATCCTGACCGTGGGAACATGGTGCTTGTACTCTTGAGCAAGGCACTTTACCAAGATTGCTCCGTCCTTCGGATGGGACGTAAAGCCGTAGATCCCGTGTGTTGTGTAATGCACATTTAAGAACCCAGTAACACTTATCGCTAAGAGAAGGGGTTTGCCCCGGTGTTTCTTGCAGTGGCTGCTTAATGCGCCGCAGCACCTTGTTAACCCTTATGAAGGTGCTACATAATGGGTCTCATATTTCTCATGTACTTCATTCACCTGTCTCTAATAATAGACATAATTTCCAGCGCCTTGAGTACCTAATTGTTGGTAGATACGTGCGCTATACATGTATAAGACTCCGGTATTGTATGCAGAGATTTCATTTCTGACTGCTTTTGACAATGGTCGCTGAGGGGCTTAGATTGGTGAAGGACCATGGAAAGCAGAGTTGCTGAATTATGAGTGTATGTTGATGAATGTTCCAATTGATGAATTACAGAGAGGAAACGCGACCTACTTGTTGTCGGAGCACACTGCTGGCAGCAAGTTCCTGGTTGCGTTTGCTCTGAGATACCCTGCGCATCATGGGATCCTGAGCTATGAAACCT
Source organism: Patiria pectinifera (assembly GCA_029964075.1). Lineage (NCBI taxonomy): Eukaryota > Metazoa > Echinodermata > Asteroidea > Valvatida > Asterinidae > Patiria > Patiria pectinifera. The sequence goes on along the minus strand of CM057142.1, from coordinate 10,200,050 downwards.
AGTGGAAGGTAACAATAATCTTATAGAATGACCCTTATATCAACCTTTCCCATAATGAACTGTGAATAAAGCAGGATTTAGTGCTGCCGAATGAAGGTTTCTGCTGCCCCCCCCCCCCACCCTACCCCAACTTAAAAATAATCAGTGGGAAGAAAATATTGAATTGCTGTAGACAGTCATAGGGGGGGCTTGGCCTAATGTTTAACATTTGAGACTCATGATCAGAGGGTCAGGGGTTCGAATCCAGCTGCTGGTCACGTGTTGTGTCCTTGGGCAAGCCACTTTACCCCCACTTGCCTCTCTCTACCTAGGAGTATAATTGGGTACTGGCATTAGCTAAAGAGTAACCTGTGATGGACTGGCATCCTATCCAGGCCGGGAATAGACATATTCTCAGTCGTTTCATGTGAAGGAAAAATGGAGATAAACGCCGGCCTGATGGGCCACATTGGCTCGGGACAGACTTTACTTTACTTTGCTAGACATTCACAAGTCACTATAAGTCATCACAGGTCCCGTCTCGAGTCAAGTCACAAGCTATTCAAATGAGATGTGACCAAGACGCCCCTTTGTCATCGTCATTATTAGGCCAAAAAAAATAATAGTTCTGCTTCCGGTTTCCCTACCTACCCTATTCTGAGAGCCCCTACCCTAATTTTTTTATGGGAAAAATGAGGAAAAAACACCCAAAACCATCAATTCCTACCTTTTACCTTGACTACACGCAGACGCCTCCATATGATCGTAAACCAAAAAATTTGGCCCCCCCCAAAAAAAATTCCCTACCTACCTACCCTATTTTCGAAGGCCATGTAATCGGAAGCAGAACTATTTTTTGGGGGGCCTTACTTGTGGCCTACCTTGTACATGTTTGTAAATTGACTCAGGATTTGACTTGTGATTGACTTGTGATAGACTCGATCAACACTCTGGCACTAGAAATATATAGGTCTCTCTCAAATGATGTCATTTCCTACAGACCAACCACATGCATCGGCATTTTGAGCATAAACCTGCATAACGCGCATCGGCTGCGTCGTATTTCGAACACATTTCGAGCAACAAGCGAGCGTTTGGAACATTTTCAACACTGCGGCAATGCGTGCTTGATTGCGTAAAATACGCAGTTGCAGTTTTCCTACAGAGATGGCCGTCATTGAGAGAGGCCTATTATCATAGCAAGCTTGTGATGGTTGCACTTACCAATGAGACTGAAGATATCCGACACCATGTTGGATTTGATCTTCAAGTCAATGGGAGCATCACTGAACAAGAATTCAATGAGAAAAGGAAAAAAGCAATCACTCTTTTACTCATTTATGTTACTCACTGAGATGCTAAGCATATCTGGTATGTATTCATGCAAAATTTTGTTTAACTGTAAGATATACAAAAAGTCAACGAGTATGCATGACTACGATGTAAATACATGTGTGTGCATGCAGTTGCTACAACGAAACAAGGTAAACAAAAACATGTTCAGCATTCGCAGAAATTGATCTTTAAATATTTGTAAAACAGGCAGGGTCAATTCAAGCTTAATCAAGTCCCACACCCGTGTGAAATGGTAAATCATAAAGGTTTTTCCAAAACCAGGGACCAATTCCTTAAGGCCAAAAAAAAAGTCTCCGGTTTCTGGTATGCGCGCGCGTCGCTGTAGCCATGCGCGTCGGCAAAATGAAAACGTTTTTTTATTCAATGAAAGATGATGTCTCAAAACCGCCAAACTCACTGGTTTGACTGGAATCCTGCTGCTGCACAATTTTAACGTGTTTTTAGATTGGGTTATGGTCGAGAATAAGCTTTATGTGGCCTCTCTGGACTCCCATATATTTGCACTAAGTTTAGTCGGACACCATTTGCAGTCATCAGCCGACATTTGAAGCAAAAAAATCAGGTAAAAAAAAAAAAAAAAGCCGCGTCGCCGCACCACTTTTTGGGCAAGCTCCATACCAGAAACCGGAGACTTTTTTGGAGGGGGGGGGGGGCCTAAAGCTACTAGGCAGAAAATATTGTTCAGCATATTTGTTCCGCTTAAAAACAAAAAACAAGAGTCAAAATAGCAATATTGTAATTGAGTTGTGATGGACTTATGATGACCTGTGATTGACTTGCGATGGACTTATGATGACTTGTGAATGACTTGTGATTGTCCTGTGATGGACTTATGAGGACTTATGATGACTTGTGATGGACTTATAATGACCTGTGATTGACTTGCAGTGGACTTATGATGACTTGTGAATGACTTGTGATTGTCCTGTGATGGACTTATGAGGACTTATGATGACTTGTGATGGACTTATGATGACTTGTATTTGACTTGTGATGGACTTGTGATGACCTGTGATTGACTTGTGATGGACTTATGATGACTTGTGAATGACTTGTGATTGTCCTGTGATGGACTTATGACGACTTATGATGACTTGTGATGGACTAATGATGACTTGTGATTGACTATTGATGAACTTATGATGAATTGAGATGGACTGTGATGGACTTGTGATTGACTTATGATGACTTGTGATTGACTTATGATGACTTGTGATTGACCCGTGATGGACTTATGAGGACTTATGATGACTTGTGATGGACTTATTATGACCTGTGATTGACTTGTGGACATATTTATGATTACTTGTGAATGACTTGTGATGACCTGTGATGGACTGTGATGGACTTGTGATGGACTAATGATGACTTGTGATTGACTTGTGATGAACTTATGATGAATTCAGAGGGACTGTGATGAACTTATGATGAATTCAGATGGACTGTGATTGACTTGTGATTGACTTATGATGACTTGTGATGAACTATGATGAATTCAGATGGACTGTGATGGACTTGTGATAACTTGTGATCAAGCACAAGAACCTTGCCTACAAATCTAGGGGGAAGACTCACCAAGCGAGGGAAGGAGAGAGGTTGACCTCAAGCACCCAGGGTTTCAAGTTCTCATCAATTAGAATATCAAAGCCATACAACTCTGAAAGGTGGAGGGAAATGGAAAGAAAAAAACACAGACAGATGCCAATAACGTCACAAGGATGTCCACAATAATGACATGCATGCTATGAATTGTAGCTAGAGGTATCTCAGGCACTGTTAAGATTCATTAGTATTCATGCTATTTATGTTCACACAGTATTTGATGCAGCTATGACTTCTGGCCTACAGTGTAGACAGAGGAAAACAAAACAACAAACAAAAACATAAAACTGTCCTCAAACGAGTATGAGTTGAACCAAATCAAGCAAATCAGATTAAATAATTAAACAACCTACTTATTGTACGTATCATTCATAGTGTAAGTATCATTCATAGTGCTGAACTAAACAAAACTGCTAAGATTTCACAAGCACTTGTTGGGCATTTCTGAATTCAAACAATATGTACATAAACAAAGAATTGTGAGGACCAGATTGATTTTTTTTTATATCACTTGACTGTACACCTGAAAAACATCATTATTGTCAGGTAATATTTGTGACTTGTCATCACAAAATGATCATAAAGTCAGACTTTTTTAAGAATTGAGAAATTTGAATTCTGCAGAACAGGAGCTTTTAAATGGTAAATAACATTTAGGGGTACCGAGTTTAGTAGCAGAAATATAGGCCACCAACTTTAATAATTGAAGTTGTAAGACAAAGTTTAGAGAAAATGGCCTTTTAAAAATCCTGCTTTTGTGTAAAGCCCGGCGCACACCTATCCAATTTAACCGGTCCACCGGATCATCGGGGCATCGTGCAGAGTGTGTGCTGAAAACTCGGATGAATCTGACCGTACACCAGGCGACCAGATGAAATCAAACATGTTCAATTTTTTTCGCATCCCATTTCACCGGAAAAGGTGTGCGGGCAGCACTCCGATTTCACCGGGCGTGACACTAATGTTTACCAATTAGATTCACGAAGGAAGTCACATGATTCAAAATTGATGCCTACAATTTTGTCATCATGTGACTGGTCATCATGTGACTGAGCGTCATGTGACCGATCATAAAACGGAATCGGGCATGTGTGCGGGTAACTTTTAGGTCTGACCACAACTGTGAAAAAAACGTACCGATGATTCGGTGATCAGAAAATCCTAAAAAATCAGAAAGGTGTGTGCCGGGTTTTACAGGGAATTGAACAGTCATCTAATAAAATGGGAGGAAAATAGAATTTAAAGAAGTTTGATAAAACAAAAAAAAATCCGGAGAAAGGTGAAACGGGACTAACAGATTTTAGGTTCACCTGAAGAAAAAAAATCAACCACCCATTTGAATCTTGGCTTTGCCCCACTGTACTGCAAAATGACAGTTTCTGACTTTAAGCTCATTTTGTGGTGACAGGTCACATTTTCTACAACACTCTTATCAAATCACAGAGATAAATGGCAAAATTTACCAAAGCAGTTTCCACGGTGCGGCATAAACATCTTACAGGCCGTGGCTACCGGCAGCTCAGCACACAGTAACGTCTTGTTGATGACGTCCTCAATGCGACTCAGCATACCTGCAAACAGAAGATCCGGGGGAAAAGCAATCTAGTTTCAGATAGGATTTGGGATTCGAGCAATTCTCAATACAGAAAAACTGCTATTGGGGTACAAATTCACACGATAACCAACTGCGTAGGGGAGATGAACATGGTAAAGTGACTTGCCCAAGGACAATAGCATATGTTCCATGATGGAATGAGAGCCAGCATTTCTTAAAGCTCTCCCCCAAGAAAAAAATAGGTTCCCAGCAAAATGTTAGCTTCTGCGGTCCTTTTTCAAAATTGCTTAAAATCACCAAATGGTGGGATTTACAGTTGAATCAAGGATTTCACAGTGATCCACATTGCCATTAACTCTACTCCATGAAGTTATCTTGCCCAGATGCAGCCTGATTCCTCCAATATCCTCCAATGGCAAAGAATTAAAAACTCTAAGCACCTGAATCCTTCAAAATCATCCACTTTCTGTTTCTTTATTGAATTCCTTCGTTGTTAATTTGTTATCCTGTATTGTGGACTGGAGATGCCAAGGCCCTAAATAACTGGACTCTTTACAATAACGTCTGCACAATAAACATATGCCAGATGCCTGCCCAAGAATTAGCAACATCCTGAATCCTCCAAAATCATTCTCCAGCAAAGTCAGCCAGAGCCTCAATCCTTCAATTTCATCCAGCCTCAGTTGGGGCCTGCTAACCTGGCTCCTCCATTATCCTCCAGAGGCAAAATCCTGTCATGCCCTCTATCCTGTAAAAATCCTCCACTGCTTCGATTTTCAAAGGCCCTCAATCCTTCGAAATCCTCCACTACGCAAAGAGGATTTTGGAGGAATTGGGAAGGTTTACTCACCTTTGACATCCTTCCCTTTCTTTTGGAGGTATCTGACCATGGCACCAAAGCTCCACTTATTGCCGTAGTCCTCAATGTTCAGATCGTTGCACCTGTAACAAAAATATGTTGAAATTTCATAAAATGTGGCACGTTTTACTTTACATTCAGACCTTTATGTTTTCAAAGAGATGTTCAACAACCTTTTCAATCTGTGTGGAATAGCTCCAAAAAGCAAATAAATGATGACACATTTCAGCAAATGAAAAGAATGTCAAATGGCACTGATTAAGGAAAAATTTCAAATTTCAAACCTGTAAGGTGTAAAGCTCTGAGATTTCAAACGTTTTGGGGGGGAAAATCATAACAAGACACAACAAATGCTTCGACCAAATGAACCAGTCCAATCAAGTTTGAAGCGTCCCCACAAAGTGCCAAATTCCTCTGAAGGCCAATTCAGTCATATAGGATCATTTGCATTTATCCCCAAAGTAACTTACCAAATTATCATCAAATGGCTTGGGAGTAAAGATCGTACTGGTACTAAACACCCCGTGAAATTATTCCACAATCTAGCTGATTTCTAACGATCAGTCAATTGACTGATTTTTGGAAATAAAGAGCGATATAGACGAAATCGTGTTTCGTGAGTAAAATGTTGCGCATGGTTTTCACTGTTTTTCTGAACAAATGTAATGTCCTCTGAGCTGAACCTTCAATAAGTTAGGTTTTGAGCTTTCTTCTTTGGATTTTGAGTGGTGTTATTATTGGAAACGAACAACATGCATGAAAAGCAAATGATCCTATATACCTTTAAATTTCTTACCCAATTGATTGTTCAAAGCAGTGGCTACTGAAGTATTAAAAGCAACTGAATTGTAAAAATTATTTCACAAAATTGAGCAAAAGTTACAATGTAGTGGTAGCTTTTTTCCAACTTTCCCTCGGGAGGTGGCACACTGAGTATACAGTGTTTGTGCATCTGTGAAGAGCAAAACCTAATTTGATTTACATCACCCCGACGCAAAAATCCATAGTTAATGCGGTACCCGCTGCTATGTACATTAGATTCGACCAGCCAACCGATCCCGTTAGCTCGGTGGTCGAGTGGTAAGACATCTGCACTGGAGGGCGGGAGGTCGTGGATTCGAGTCCCACCCGAGTGATTTTTTCCAACTTTCACTCAGGAGGTAACACACTGAGTATACAGTGTTTGTGCGTCGGTGAAGGGAAAAACCTAATTTGATTTACATCACCCCGACGCAAAAAATTCCCATCTTATTAGTAGTGGTAGCTTATTCTAATTCTTAGAAGAGGGGAATTTTCCTCACCTGACGTAATCATTGCTCCTCTTATTGAGACTGTAGTTTGTAAGATGCATCATGACGTTCTTGATTGTCTTGTTGGTATGGTTGTACTGGACTGTTGCAAATCTGTGGATATGATAAGATAACATCTTGGGGCACGACAATTGCACAAAAAAGCAAACTATGTTTTTTTAATGATAAATCTATTACATTACATTAAGCACCAGGATTTTATGTTAACTCACAGTCTTAGAAAAAAGACAGTCACACTCTACTTGCTACTCTTACAAATGACCAAAGGCATATTTAAATAAATACAAAATAATATTCTAAATCCCTCCAAATGTGAACAGAAATTATGCAAATGTTAGCAAAAATATCAATTCAAAAAAGATGATCTTTTCACAACAGAAAATATTGTAATCTCCAAACACCAAACAGATTTTAAGGTAGTGCGTATCTCAAGATAATGTGCAAAGAATTTACCTCATAATTTGACAAAATAACAATAAGATTAGCTGCAGCAACAACATGGACAAGATTTTTTTTTCTTGTAAGAATGTGATTCAGAGAAAAAAAGTGGGTAAACTTTACAATGATAATAGTTACCATTATTTTAGGTAATTAATCAGGCAGTAACCTGATGTTTACCTCAAGGTTTTACAAATTTATAAAGGGTCTTACAGGTTACCTTCAGGTTCAACCTCAAGTTACTGCTTGTTTAGTTTTGCGTTCTTCTCTTATTTACTCCTTACACCGTATGCTTCAATGGCAAAAAATACCTTACACTTTCGTCCTCTGAAATCTACTTTGAAACTTTAAACAGAAGAAAACAGTCATGAAAACCGACAGCATTTTTGGTGTACCTCGCTAGTCCCTCTTCATACAAGTATGCCCTGAGTGGATCGAATGAGGTCACAGCTACGTACAATCTGCAGTCAAACTTGAAACCTGTCAAATAATTGAGAATCATCAAATCGTCGCGTCAATTGTTGCAAAATGGAGTTACAACCTTGTTGCACTGACGCGACGAAATCAACCACAAAGAGAAACCAACAAAGATATTGACAAACAGGGGAACCGCCAGTAAAGTGCTGGATAGCTCAGTTAGTAGAGCACCGGTACGGTGTTCTGGAGTTTCGGGGTTCAAACCCTGCTCCAGTCAATTTCTGTGTTCAACTTTATAAATAAAAAAAAATAATATCATTTTGATCCTTGGTTCAACTGCTTAGAGTAGTCGGTCGTAATGCGGATTTGCATGGCTAAATCCCAGTATCGGTTTCCTGTTGCTCAATAAAATATTCTTTCAAGTTGTCCAAAATTTGATTTGGTTTTATTCCCATTAAATAGCCGGTCCCTGGCGTGAAGCCGCTGCGGTGATAGAGGTCGCTATCCACAAGACGAATCAAATCCAGTCTTGGGAACTTGGGCAGCGCTTTCCAGAATATGCTGAGCATATCTCACGCATACTGTCTTGAAGCTAATGCACGCGCGTGAAGAATGCTCGGAATTTCCTGGATAGTGCTGCCAAAGTTTCCAAAACTGGATTTGACTCATCTTGTTGACAGTTAACGCTACCACTGTGGCAGCTTCATCGTGCTAAATAGGGGGAATAAAATCAATACTCATAAAATCAAGACTAACTGTGAAGGAAAGTTCATACTCAGCACAAATGAAAGCAAGAAAAAGCTGACATGAAGAATCATTTCAGGCAATATTTGCAGGGACTTGAAATCTGTAGCACAAGCATGTTTTCCTAAGGTAAAAAAAAAAAGTCTCCTGTTTCTGGTATGCGTCGCCGTAGCCATGCACGTCGGCAAAATGAAAAAAGGTTTTTTCTTTCAATGTAAGATGATGTCTCAAAACTGCCAAACTCACTGGTTTGACTGAAATCCTGCTGCTGCACAATTTTAACATGTTTTTGGATGGGGTTACGATCGAGTATAAGCTTTATGTGGCCTCTCTGGACTCCCATATATTTTGCACTAAATTTAGTCGGGCACCATTTGCAGTCATCAGCCGACATTTAAAGAAAAAAAAGAAAAACAAAAAACAAAAGCCGCGTCGCCGCACCACTTTTGGGGCAAGCTCCATTCCAGAAACCGAAGGTTTTTTTTTTTGGCCTTAGTGGTTTTGAAATATGTATTTAAAATGCATTATTTTTAGTGTTTCATTGATTCTCTGGGTCACTGAATGAGACAGGCATCTTTCTCCTGTTGTCTTATTTGAGTTGCTCATTTGTATTCTTTGGTACGTACCATCTATTAGTAGTGGGTTGCTGATGTACCGTGACACCACATGGTTACCATCCATAGGTACATGCTGAGGCTGGGGGGAAAAAAATTAAAAATATGATATAGTGTCAAATTGAATTCACATCTACTATACTATTTATGCAATTATTCTGATACATCACAAAACTTCTGATGAAGAGGGCACAAAAACCATACCCCTTTTGACAACTTGATGAACTATGAAAATTTGAAAATCAACCAAATTCAAAACTGACAATTTTTTTTCAATTGTCTTTTTTGGGGGCAGAGCCCAAATGAAGGAGGGGAACTTTGTACCCTCATCCCTGTTGCTACTTTCAAAGGTGCCTTTGTGGTTGTGCCCTTTCCACTTTCAAGAGCAGGAAGAAAGCACAAGAAAATCAGAACAACTGTCCTCATTTCTTTAATGAACATTGGTTTTTTGTTTAGTTTAAACCGAGGTCCTCAGTATTAAATTAGCCAAGTTTCACAGTGAGAGCACTCAATACACTCTGTCTTTAGTAAATTTCAGTTATTATTTCTCAGGTGAGAACACACATAGACACAGAATACAATACAAACATTTAAGGTAACATTCCAATGTTATGTTTTTGAGACACTCAAATCTATCACATGTTTTGGGACCCTGAATACATCTGCCTATTTTTTTCCCTGAGAAAGGCTTACATTATTAATGAGAGAGATGCCTCTTCCTCTTGATGAGGCGACTGGTTTGACTATCCATGTACCTCTCTCCTTCATATGAGCAGCTACAAAAGCAGAAGAGGTCAAAGAAAAACACATTCAGTATTGCAATAGTCAGGCCATTTATCAAACCATGGTTCTGTCTTCAGGTTCGGCTTGTTCTCTAGCCCCTCAAACAATTTGTGGACATTTGATACCATTCAACTAAATGGAAAGACTTTGAAAAATTGCTTTAAAGGCATATAGAATCATTTGGTTTTTTCAAGTGTTTTGTTTGTTTTCAATAATAACACCACTTACATTCCAAAGTAGAATGTTAAAAATCTAACCTATTGAAATTTCAGCTCAGTGGCTATTACACTTTTTGATAACATGGTGAAAAACCATGCACAACCTTTTGATCACGAAACACGATTTAGTCAACAGAACTCTTTATTTCAATTGACTGATCGCTAGAAAACACCTACATGTACATGTCTTGATTTCTTCTAAATGATAGCAAGCCAGACGGAATAATTTCATGCAGTGTTTAGCGTCCATGGTGTCAGAACAATCTTTAATCCAAGTAAGACTTTTGATAATATTGCTGTAGTTCATTTTGGGATAAATGCAAATGATCCTAACGGGCCACGCCTTATATTATACAAATATTGAGTGGCTCAGAGTGGAATGGGAGGAATATTATCGCAAGGTAAACTCTGGACTTTTCCATTTCACGAGGCAAAGCGGAGTGAAATGGAAAAGTCCAGGGCCCAATTTCATAGCGCTGCTTAACAGCCGACTTTGTGCTTACTGGGCCTCCATCTATTTCATAGGGACCGTTAAGCAGTAAGCACAGCAAAAGCATGCATAACCCCAGAAGAAAACTTTGCTCAAAACAGTGACGTAACGATAGAAATCTCCATGCGCACACAACCGTTAGCATGAAATAGTGCTTAAGCAGCAGCATGATTTTCTGCTATAGTACTTAGTAGGCACAACTTTTCTGCTTACTGTTAAGCAGTGCTATGAAATTGGGCCCTGATTCAACCGAGTGATCATATTCCTCCAATTTCACAATTTAAAGCCATTCAATTGTTTTATTTAACCGACATAAGATCCTTGTCATTTGATTTATTTTTAAATAAATTTTAAATGATTTCAAATCATTTACTACACCGTGAGATAAAGCATTTAATAATTGTTTTATAACACCTCACCTGCAGATTCTGCTTAGTTTAATATATCAAAATTATTTAAATCTAAATACAGTTAAAATGAACTTCTATTTCAACACGAAATTCGCGGAAAATGTATTTTTCTCTTCCAAACCACCCCTTTGCGAAATGGTTGAACCCAACTCTGTAGCGCTGGCTCTTGGAAACAATACGCGTAGCACGCGCAATGCTAAATGCACACACCAGCATGCATTTGCACACAAATACCGCGCCATGGAACAAGGATGATCTTAACTGTTGAATAGTAAATTCCATTCACCATGGGCGAATGGGACTTTTTGAGCCCCGGTGTGAATGGGAGCAATTTAAATGTCACGTGATGCGAGTTCCACCAATGAAATGACAAGGAAGTGTACCGGTATGTCAGTTATATAAATAAATGTACTAAAGGATTTAATGCTCCCATTTGAGCAGAGTGACAAATATTGAACCGGAATATCCTATGGTTCAAACCTACAAAATACATAAACCTGGAGCCTGAAGCCACAGCTAACAGTTAAGCCCGAAGTTAAAAATGGCCAAATTCCTTGTATAATTTTTTAAAAAACAAAAAAACACACACATTACAACTAAGGTAAAAAAAAAAAGTCTCTGGTTTCTGGTGTGCACGCGCGTCGCCATAGCCATGCGCATCGGCAAAATGAAAAAGTTTTTTTTTAATAAAAGATGATGTCTCAAAACCACCAAACTCACTGGTTTGACTGGAATCCTGCTGCTGCACAATTTTAACGTGTTTTTAGATGGGGTTATGATCGAGAATAAGCTTTATGTGGCCTCTCTGGACTCCCATATATTTGCACTAAGGCCAAAAAAAAGAATAGTTCTGCTTCCGGTTACCCGACCGACCCTATTTTTAGGCTGCGACCCTAAAAATTTTATCGGCAATTCCAACAAAAACAAAACAAAAACAAAAAATTGAATAAATACAAATAAAATCTGTCTTTTCTGTCTTCACAAAATACCTCTCAACAACCCTTTTGCATCCAAAAATGCTTGTATTTATTTGTTTTCTTACTTACATTCGCTTTTTTTTCAAAGAAACCTCCGTTATTACAAATTCGCTTCGCGATATAACTACTTCGCAATTCGATGTCACGCACGGTGACTATAATCACGTGGCGACGACTGGTTCCCGCCGCGCCGCGCAGGGGCCAATTTAGAAGACATAATGAAAATGCGGTAACCAGTCCATAGCTAGCTATGTGACCGATAGCGCGCTATCAGTACAGTGCAGGCCACTGTCAACTGGTCGGATTCTTCATCGTAAAAATGCCAAGAAAACACCGATGGAGAAAGAACATTTTTGCAAGTTAATTTACAGAATTGATCTAGCTTGTCTGTGTATGTATTTTCTGTGTTCAGGAGTTCATTTTGAGATCGCACTACTCGTATTTGGAGTGATACATGCCGCGTGTTTCCCGAAATTGTTGACGGTAAAAACAGCTCTGACGGCCCATGGTGGGCCGCTCGCCACACACGCACGCATTACACACCTCGGAGTTTTTGCCAGCTCCCCGCGTCTTGACTAGCGTTGTGCATATGGTGCGAACGGCCTGAATTTTCCATTTTTTTTTGAAATTATCGAACGTAAATATATTGACAATAATTAAAGGTAGGTTTTACTCACTTTTTGTTGCCATTTCGTGTATAGCTTTCGTAGTGCAATAGAAATAGTTCAGGCTAAAACTTCGCATATAATTGAATACCCCATTCAATCTGCATAAAAAAAATTGGCAAAAAAAAAAAATTTCCGACCGACCGACCCTATTTTTGAAAGGCATGTAATCGGAAGCAGAACTATTTTTTTTTTTTGGCCTAAGTTTAGTCGGGCATCATTTGCAGTCATCAGCCGATTAAGCAAAAAAACAGGGTAAAAAAAAAAAGCCGCGTCGCCGCACCACTTTTTGGGCAAGCTCCATACCAGAAACCGGAGACTTTTTTTTTTGGCCTATACTTCTGGGGCTAAAAAACTGGGGCCAAACAGCACACTAAACGTAAATGTCTATCAGGGGAAAATGCCATGCACTTTTATAGCCATGCTCAACATGTAAATGGCCAATAACAATGACCCAGACGATAAGGTAAAATAGAAAAAAAAAACACTCCATACTGTCATGTCAACATGAAGTACATCAGGGTAATTTGTTTGCTGTTTGGTGCACACACAACAGAGACTCTGCCTGGTAACCAGGCATCCTCCTACTCAAGTTTCTATCAACTACAAGGCAATACACACCTTGCCTGTGCCAATAGCAAACATAGGGCATGGTGTACATTACTAAGTGCAATGATTTCTTGATAAATATTTACATGTAAAACTAGGGAGGTTCGTGTGGTTATGATCTGGTACAGGCAAACAACCGTGTGTGCAAAACTGCTTTACAGTAGTAATGGCCTAGTGGTTCACGTGGGTTTCATGGAGAAGATCTTTATTCTAAATGCTAACCACTCAAATTCTTTACAAGATATACATGAGTCAAATTTGAAACTTGGCATGGTGGTGGTATGAACTAGTGTAGCCCCATAAATGTGGCCAATTTACTGGACTAGCTCCGTAAATAAAGGCCACACTTCCACCATGTACAAAAACATGTCAAACTTTGTCGATTTTTGATTTTCACATTTAGGCTGAGTTTGTAGTTTATTTTTGCTTTAGAAGCATACTCACCCGCTTTATAGGCTAATCAGAAAGTACTGCCTTTTTCAGATGTCTAGTTTTCGTGAAATTTTCAGATTCGTTTGCACACGTTTACGTTTCAACATTTCAATATGAAATTTCACTAAAATTAGACATCTGAAATTAAGGAAGCACTTTCTGTCAGTCAGTCAGTCAGGTAGGCCTACGCAGAGGACTGCAGGTTAGCTTGACAAATCTCTCCCTTTTACTGACCAAATACCTCTGAAGGAGAAACTGTTTACTTTTAAATATTAAGATACTACTTACTTGTTAGATCGTCATACTCTGCTGGCGTTACAAACGTCTGGGGAAGGAAATCAAAATGCCGAGTACCCTGCAGTACAGAAAACAAATACGAATTATGATACTCCAATTAGCCTGCAGGTATATGATTATTTTTGTAACTAATTTCTCACATTTGGCTTATATATAGTTTCGATTATTCTAATAGCTGAGGTATGTCTGTACAGAGGGTGCAGGGCTTTAAACCAAACAAGAGTATCAAAAAGTTTTATTTCAACTTGGGGATTCATAGAATACAATAATAGTAAATAAGCGAAATAAAAGTGCAAAGGTATTTTGCTAACAACCAGCATGTCAAATTAGGTTTTGCCCTTCACCAACGTTTAAACACCGTATACTCAGTGTGTTACCTCCCGAGTGAAAGTTGGAAAAAATCACTCGGGTGGGACTCGAACCCACGACCTCCTGCTTTCTAGTGCAGATGTCTTACCACTCAACCACCAAGCTTAGACCGATCCCGTTAGCTCGGTGGTCGAGTGGTAAGACATCTGCACTAGAAAGCAGGATGTCATGGGTTCGAGTCCCACCCGAGTGTTTTTTCCAACTTTCACTTGGGAGGTAACACACTGAGTATACAGTGTTTAAACGTCGGTGAAGGGCAAAACCTGATTTGATTTATATCACCCCGACGCAAAATTCCATCTTATAATAACCAGCATGTCATCACATAATGAGCTTGAAGTCAGACTTTTTAAGAGATGACAGGTCACATATTACGATCCACAATGAATTTCTACGTCTGTGAGAAAAAAAAGTGAATCAAAAATCCTCAGGAGATCATTAAATTCATAAAAAAATTCAGTAATTTGGAAACTTTTCAGAAAAGTCCATCTATGACGCAGGCCAAGATAAGTATGCATCTCCTTAAATAAATATATTAAGATAACTTAACATTTATTAGGCAAACAAAAAATGTCTGCTTCCGATTACAGGGCATTTGAAAATAGGGTAGGTAGGTAGGGAACTTTTTTTTTTTTGCACATTTTTGTGTGTGTATGATCATATGGAGGCTTCTGCGTGTAGTCAATGGTAAAAGGTAGAAATTGATGGATTTGGATGCTATTTTCTCATTTTTCCAATAAAAAAATTAGGGTAGGGGCTGTCAGAATACGGTAGGTAGGGAAACAGGAAGCAGAATATATTTTTTTTTTGGCCTTATATGTCTTTCCATGGTCTGTCCTTGAGAGGAATTTTGGAAAAGCTACTATCCAGATTAATCGCAATCTAATCTATTAATCTGATAATCGTGTGGAAGGCTACTACATGTACAGGTATGCTGGCATGGCTAGACCTTATTGGAATCACACACGATACAATTACAGAATTGGGTATGGATTCTATACAGTCAATGATTTTTGCATTTCAAATGCGTCAATCCTCCATCTCAGATAATCCTATTTGTAAATTCCATTTCAAACCAGAACACTTCCACAACATTTGGTCGTATATGAAAACTAGCTTTTGCTTTTACTACCAATTTTTCAGCATTACATGTACAATGTACTTGCATTCCTTCCTCCATGTCATGAATAAAAATGAAGCAAATTCTTTTACTGGGAAGCATTTGCTATCAACTAACATTAGTTACTTTTTACTTTTGTAGTTTTTGCTAGACTATTAGCATTTGAATGGTATGAATAAAAAGGATAAATGCTTCAGATTGGGAGTATTTACTAGTCACTTTTCAAGGCTGGGTCGGGGCAACCTTGAAAAGGGAGAAGCAACTACTAGTATGCAATACGGCAGCTTCTATAAATTTGCTAGTTTAATACAAACCATCATCTTACTTTTATATTTTAAATTGGGTGTCATAATTACACAGATTTTGCTGTCAACAAATTCTGCTGGAAAAAAAAATGACTAAACAGAACCAACACAAGTCTACACATTTTTTAAAATTTCCGTTTGACTTTTAAAGACTCTTATCTCACAAGAACACAATATGGACCCTCTGATAATATGTGATGCGATCAAGCTACACGAGTCATTTGTCGACTCTGGTCAAAACAAAAAAATATTACAGATTTGAAAAGAGCACAATCTCAGCATTACTGCTGTGAAAACTGCATGCTGATACCATCTTTAATTCAAAAATTATGGAAGTCAGAACACCAAGAGAACCAAGAAGTGATGATGAATGATGTGATGATTGGCCTGCCCTCCTATCTCAAAATAAAAAATATTTACTCATTCATTTAGCTTGACTCATCATATTTGCTTCAAAACCAGAAGTAACCCCTCGAGAATGTAGAATACAGGTGTGAAATTTACTCTTCCTTGGTCACGCTGTGCGATGTGACAATGGCACAAAAGTACACAATCATTGACATATTCACAATTTTGTTTCACAAAGAGCTCAGCTGAGCCAAGATGCAATATGTGCACATCACTCAAGACTTTTTTTTACATGCAACATCAACCAGTGTAGTTCTATACCTAAAAATGGGGATTTGTTTTCACTAATATCCTTTTTCTTAAATGATGGGAAACTTTTAAGAAAAATTTTAGAAACATATTTTTCCAAAGCGTTACAAATTTTCCTCAAGTACAGTTTATTAACCCATTAACACCTGGACTTCATTGTATTACATTGTGTTTATTCACTGAAAAATCAATAAAATCATCTATGTGCTATTTTCAGGCACTACAATGAGGTTACACACTGAGTATACAGGGTGAGTAAAAAACAAAAACCCAAATGTCGGGACTATTGTTTTAGTTAAGTTCTGCATGTAGCACTTTCAAAATCTAGGATATGAAAGCCCAATTCATAAGCTTTCTGTTAGTGCAAGAATCATTTAAATCACTCTTTAGTCTTGTAATTTTTAAGTTACGAAATTTTAAACACAACCACCGTTTTAAAGTTCTGTCCACGGATCACAAAAAGGTATGTGTTCTTTCAGCAAAACGGAAACAAATCACGTAGGGATGTGTGTGAATTGTTTTCGTTTTGCTGAAGGAATGCACACCTTTTTTTGTGAACGGTGGTTGTGTTTAAAATTCCGTAACTTGAAAAGTACTTGAGTGATTTGAATGATTCTTGTACTAACAAAAACACTTATGAATTGGGCTCTCACATTCTAGATTTTGAAAGTGCTACATGCAACACTTCACTAAAACATTAGTCCCGACATTTGGGTTTCGCTTTTTTGTGTGACCGGCTATCACACTAAAGAAAGGAACTCATCAGTGGAAAAATAAACTTTTAATTTTTCTTTATAATAAATAATAATAATAATAACCGTATTTATATAGCGCCTTTTCCAAAGGAAACAAAGCACTGGGGGAGAATGCAACCAAAGACAAGTAAATGAAGTATATGAACATAATATGAGACCCGTTATGTAGCACCTTTTTGCTAGGTGCTGCGGCGCATATTGCTGCCACTGCCAGAAACACCGGGGTAAAACCCCTTCTCTTAGGGACAAGTGTTACTGGGTTCTACAACATGCATTACACAACACACGGGACCTACGGCTTTACGTCCCATCCGAAGGACGAAGCAACAATGGTAAAGTGCCTTGCTCAAGAGCACAAGCACCACGGTTCCCACGGTCAGGATTTGAACCCATGTACCACGGCACACGAGTCGAACAACACACGGGACCTACGGCTTTACGTCCCATCCGAAGGACGGAGCAATAATGGTAAAGTGCCTTGCTCAAGAGCACAAGCACCACGTTCCCACGGTCAGGATTCGAACCCATGTTCCACGGCACACGAGTCGAACACCGTAACCATTGGACCACAGCACCCCATGTGAAGAATCAGTGTTATCAGAATAACACACTAAAATACTTTCAACCAAACTCACCTTGGACTGCTGCATGCGCTGAAAGTTCTTGTAAAGTCTGTCCTTCCGTGTGATTTCGTAGGACCTAGTGTGATACAAACAGACTTGAATAATACATCTTCAAAGTGACCATTGCAAGGGCTGAACAGACAATATCCCATTTCCTTAGTTATTTCATGTTCAAGTTCTTCACTTTAAATTCATGATCCAAATCAAATGTTTAAGGGGACTCTAGAAACCAGAATCTTCAATTTTTATTTGAAGACAAACATGACAAAAGGTCAACTCAAAATAATGAAAAATTGTAAAAAACATGTGTAAGACTTCCCTCTTTTTGAATCAAACCCACAAAGGAGACTTCACAGCAAAATAATGTTCACATACCTCAGACTTATTTTCTAAATTTATGTCTACATTTCACGAGATAATCCAAAATTTCACCCACTAATTCAGAGTCACAAATTCTGTTTCTTGTTTTTGAACACTGTGTATATTACAGATTAGTTGTCAAGTGAAAAAAGGCTTGACAGATTCACCATCAACCCAACTTGCACCAGAATTTCAAACCGTCATTAGATAGATTGACATAGTTTTTGGTTCAAATTTTTCGATATAAAATTCAAAATGTTTTGAATCTTTTTACGACACATTGCCTGTGTTTACATCAAAAGCTGAATTCTATCAATTCTGTCCGTTTCCAATGAGCCACAAAATCATCAGCCTTAACCACCACTGCCACAGACAGCTCCCTATTTTCCATGAATTTAATTGGTTTCAATATGAGAAAGCTCATCACCTTGGGAAATGGTTAATCTTCTGGAATTCCGTAAAGGTCCGCAGCGTGTATGGCTTGACGTGGGAGCCTGTCCACATCAGGTTGAAATCAGAACTATTGGGGTGGACCTTTTAAAATGAAAAGCAACATTTGCGTACTTCAAGTAAAAGAAAAACAATTTTGGGGAAAAAAGACTCATTCTGTCAGTAATGGGATGGAGGGGGTGAGGGAAGAGGGTGGGGGAAAGGGCAGGGGTCGGGGGAAGAGGAGAGGGTTGGGGAAGGGTTGGGGAGGGGTGTGGAAAGGGGAGGGGTGGGGGAAAGGGGAGGGGTGGGAAAGGGTACAGGGTAAGGAGAGGGTTGGGGTTGAATTATGTCTGAACTGGCCTTGTCCAGATGTGACTCAAACTACTAGGAGTCCACAGTCAAACACTGGATATTTTTTGCTAACAGAGCCTCCATCTCTTTCATGGCGACCGTAAGCGGTAAGCTGTAAGCACAGGAAAAGGTAAGCTAACCTCAGTGAAAACAGTTGCTTAAATTAGAGACGTAACGCTAGAAATGTCGATGTGTGCGCAACCGTATGCACATCCATGCCATGAAATACTGCTTAAGGTTAGCACAATTTTCTGCTGCAGTAAGCACAACTTTTCTGCTAACTGATTCAAAGCAGTGCCAAGAAATTGGGCCAAGGGCTTTCCTAAGCAGATAATACTGTTAAGCAAATTGATATGGTAAGCATTGATCAGCTTAGAAACAGTCATAAGCAATGCTAAATTGCACAAAAGTTTGGCTGATACCTAGTTTTGAATTGAATTTTCTGCCTAGCGAAGTGCTGTGATATGCAGCTCGCAATGAAATTTTGAACCCAGAATTCAAACTTTTTTAGTCTAAACATGGGATACTTTTTTCAACTTTTGGACTTAAACAGACTTTTTTCTGTTCCTGCTTGGGAGTCAGAAAAATAATGCATCCATAACACCGAAATGAGAAGTACATGTATTGATCATCACACAGTTACTCACATCATGGAATCCATGTTTGCGGAGAATCTGATGGACCACCTTGCATTCCGTCCGCACCATCTTGTAAGCCAAGTGATATTTTTCTGCAAAAATGTGAAAATAGCTCAAATTACTTGAAAAGATAAAAACAGTGATTTCAATACTCCTTCACACCTATTACTTATTACTAGCACCAAAAGGGATTGAATGTTTGACATAAATGGAAAGAAATAACCTTGTTGCCGATGTGGCCAATAAGAAGAATGACAACTTATCTAACATACATATATACATGTCACAAAACTGACCTCTCACCAATATTCACGTGTCTTTTCAGCACTACTTTTTAAAGACAATGTCTTGGATTTCGTGTCAATATCAAATAGATGTTCAGACCTGACACAAAAACAAAATCCTTAATTCTTCAAAAGTTTTGGGCTCAATTAACCCTAACCCCTTGAGCACTTTTACTAGAAAGTATCCTGAATCTGCCAAAATCTACCAATTGTGTCATGCACAAAAATGTTGGTGTTGGTGACTGCTCAGTATAGAGGTACAAACAAATGTATCCTGAATCCATCAAAATCCTACCGCTAGGCTTACAATCCTCAATCCATCAAAATACCCGTTTTCAATATGGAGGTATCCTGAATCCGCCGAAATACTCCAAAACAGGGGTATATTGCTGGATTTAGGGTGGTTAGGGCTAAAGAAAAAAAGCTGCAACTTATTTATATATAGGGCCTAACTTACCGCCTGTTGCATACAACCTCCTGACTTTAGTGTAGATGCTTTCCGGCCGGAAAATCACAATAGGGATGTTTTTGCGCACACCGCTCCACACAATGTTTGTCTGATCACTGCGACAAAATCACATTTAAAAAAATAAACAAAAAATTTGAAAGTCTGATTGTAATGGTGGCAATGCACGCAGAAATTTCATCCACAAATTTGATGTGGGAATTTTTGTCACTGATTCAAAATTTGATGAATGAATTTATTATGAATTGCAGAAAGACAATAATTAAACCATACAAAACACAATTAAAGCTTAACAGTTAAAGCAATAAAAATATCAGGTCTCAAAATACCATACCACATTTCTTTGTCATGCACTTATGTGCAGTGAAAAATAACAAACCACTGATGTGAAAATCGCTGCATGATGATATACTGTACATTGTATGTATACAACCTGTATACATTTGTTGGTGCATAATTCATCTAATCAGTTGGTAAAATAGCAACCAACATAAACTATTAAGATAACATATTTCCGCCCAGGAAAAAATAAAGGCTTTTTTTTTATCACAGTCACATGATATAAATCCCTGTTAATACCTACATGTATGTAAGGGTACGCCACCAGTTATTCATGGTAGCTTGCCTCACAACTCTTTACTGGAGTTAAAGCTTAAAAGCCATTTTTTGGTATCAGATATGACTGATTGCTTGATTGATGGATTATATGTACAAAAACACAACATACATGTAGTAGAAATTCACTTGATTGCTCGCTAAAAACGTACGACGAATTAAGAATTAAACATAAAATTTTTAAGCATTAAATATTAAATATACACCAATTTCACATGTAAAAACATTTAAAATCTCAAAGAAAAATTATTTTTTTAAAAATAGCATACAAACATCGTTTACAAGTTACAACATTATATAACTCGAGTTAAAAACAAAGGGGAAATCACAGTCGTTTAAAATTCCCATTTAAGTATCTAACTGCGATATTGCAAAAGGGCGATTTGATCACTTTGTCCGTCCCTCGAGAGATCTGTTTATGTGTCTCATCATCTGGAAGAGGCCATTAGCAGGATGAGATTCGGAAAGATTTCCATATACGAAGTTCACTCAACACCCTGTGTACAAACCCTATGAGAGTGGACTGAAAGATTCTAAGTGTTTTCTAAGAAAATGCTTGTATTTTCTCACTGCTCAAATTGACTTTGATGACATGAAATTGCTATCTGGGGGCTTGTTAGTCAATACAGAGGAAAATTAGTGAACTTCCCATATGGTAATCTTGCCTGAGATTCATCTGCAGTTATTGAACGAGGTCATGTCATGGTAGATCTCCTCAGTCGAAGTCATTGGAACACCGATAATCTGCAACACTGTATCAACTACACAAGCTTTATTCCTTTTGCTGTCAACAGTAATGTTCCCGTACCAAACAGTGATAGAGAGTGTGAGAACACGCTCGATGACAGCACGATAAAACATAATAAGAACATCAGTGGCAGTGCTTACACGAAAACTTCTCAAATGGCAAAGAAAATACAACTGCTGCTGAGCCTTCTTCACACAGTAATCAACATGCTCAGCCCATCCCAAAGAATTTGAAATAAAAATACCCAGAAATTTGAACGAAGATGTCCTTTCCACCTGAGACACAGCTTGATCCTGAAGTCAGTCGCAGACTTCTCTCTGTCGTCGCAAGGTTGCTCTGAGGGCGGCTTATTTGCAAACTAATGAAATTACTGTCAAAACATCGACAAGACATCAGTCTTTCGTCATGAAAGCTTGGTAGGAAAAATATTGAGTGGCTTATGATACTGGACAAAAAATGTATGGGGGGAGGGAGAGGGGAGGGTGAGGGAGAGGGGAGGGGGTGGGAGGAGGGTGTTGGGAGTTCACTTACTCTGTCTCATCTTCATCGTCTTCCTCCTCACTCCCGACATCCGATGTCTGATCAGTGGCCTCAGTGGTTCGTGTGTCTGCATCTGAAGAATTGCCGCTGTCCGTGTCAGAGTCATTGATGGCTCCTGTGTCACTGCTTCCACACGAATCGTCGGAATCGTAATCATCATCGGTTACACTGGAGGCCATGGTCAAATGCTACAGGCAGAGATTGCGAGGGAATCCAGATTTATAACTTTGGACATTTTGTAACTAAATCAAGCAGAGCTACACAAAACAGGATCATTCTATTTCGTCACACTCATTTTAAGAAGACATAGTTACATGGCATAACTTGCGCGATCATTTTAGGTGGCATAAGTTGTGGAGTAGCAACTGAAAATGACACATTTTACCAGCAAATCGGGACTGTAGTGGAGCCGATATTGCACAACTTTATCAAGGTTGATACAAGGCAGTCACAACTTTGTTTGGAAGTAAATGAATTTCTATCTTACTCGTAACATAATTTTTAGAGTTGCCGAACAATTTTGAAGAAAGTCAGACAAAATAATTTTCAAAATGGCGGGCTGAGGTGATACAACGACTGTTTTGCAAAAGAACAAATTCACACACAAACAGCCGTCGTAAATGCTGTTTATATCCTCTTCCAAGATGTTAAATTATTTAAAACGTTTTGCCGCTACGCCAAGTTTTGTGAAATCGATGGTAGGCCCTATGTTTATTGCGCAGCTGCGCAACAAATTTTGTGCGTAAGTGTTACGTATGGCGCAATTTATGCACTTTTTTGTGAAATCGGCTGCTGCCTGCTGGTGTAGGCCCGGATTCGTAGGCCCTAGGCCTATTATTATTTTTCAAGTTATTTTTCAATCAATCTCAAATAATAAAATATGAATGTTATACTCAAAACAGTGGAATTCTGATACTGTGTTTGTACCCATGATTTCAGCTTTACCTGTATCAATATGTTGCAAACACTAAAACTGATGGAAAAGTGCAACGTCGCTTAAAAGGGCCATACCGCAACTGGTTAAGGTCAGTCAACACGGTTTGATTAAGATTGAGGAGAGGTGACTTCCACCTTCCCGTTTCTGTTGCCTTTTTACGTTTATGTGTTGATAAAATCAGTTAAAATGAAGTGAAGTTGCACTAAGTATAAACTAAATTCGAAATATCGAACAATTACCAAAAGAAAACGATGTTGTGGTTAAAAACACACGATTTCTGGCCGCATTCCTCACTCAATCGCTTCCATCGGTTGAACGTTGTCAGGACAATTCTAACGCTGTGGGCATGCGCACAACGTCCATGACAGGTACTAGGTAAGTTCAACGGGTCAAAAGTAAAAGGCGGTCTCGAACTCGCGCGCTCGCGGCGATATATATGCGATCGACGTCCTCTTCAATGAAAGCCTACCCCCCCCCCCTACAATATAATGGGGTTATTCTTTGCATAAGGCTTTTTAGAAGAAGTTCAATGTTTGAAGTCAATTTTTTCCAAAGCTTCCTGAATTTTTAATAGAGGTTGTTTTTGTTGTGGTTTTTTTTTGCCTAGGCCTAAATGGAAGAAAACGCCATATTTTCGACTAGGGCCTATATGTGTGGTTTCGGGATGGTGTTGGTTTTTCAAAAAAAATAAAGGCGTAAACTTGTTATTACAATTTTTTTACGCAATGTCGCATCATCAATTCATAATTTGCACTCTCACTTAAAAAATCAAACCCGACCATACTTAAGCACATTTTCCCCGAAAAAAATACTGAGAAAACATC
This sequence comes from Patiria pectinifera, assembly GCA_029964075.1. Taxonomy (NCBI): domain Eukaryota; kingdom Metazoa; phylum Echinodermata; class Asteroidea; order Valvatida; family Asterinidae; genus Patiria; species Patiria pectinifera. The sequence goes on along the minus strand of CM057142.1, from coordinate 10,176,271 downwards.
CCCCCCCCATTCTATAAGAAACTATAGAACTGCATTCGAACAGATACGAACGTGATAAATAAATTAAACAAAACTTGGAAGAACGAAATTAGCACTTCCTTCCAAAAACGGGTTAATGCTTTTTGTATTTTTTATTTAAAAAATAATAATAAAAAGAACGCTTTCGAATGGAATTGATTTTGAAGTAAAACAATGGAATTAATCGACTCAACCCTATGATATAATATGTAGTCACCCTCTCCAAACGAAAGTATTGCTGCTGATTATTGTGGACAGGTCACATCAGGAGATCTGTCACTGGTCTTGTTAATCCAGTGCAACCCGTTCACTAAGTTGAGCCTCCAGCCACGAAGCCGGAAAACCCACTAGTTTTCTGGTGAGGAGGGTGGCTCGGACATTAGAATGAAAATATACTTGAAGGGCGTCGGTTCTACTGAGAGACAACGACGGCCATCAACCTCGCATGACAGTGTCATAATGTTGCCTTACCTGGATGACTTGCTCTCTACCAACTAAGCAGTAACCCCAGGCATCCCAAATGAGCGAAATAGCACTGAGGCAGAAGGTAACGGTAACCCACTGCCTTTAACTTTTTGCCGAGAATACCTGAGTCGTAGATCGGAGAGAATACATGCCAAACAGATGACCTGCTTGGACCCTCGGGGCACCCATTCGAGATGCTACTGAGGAAGAGAAGGCGGAGTCTGCAAGGACATCAGGGATGACAATACCCCAAACTCCCGGTCGGAAAGGATACCGATTTGATGGCTGTATACCACCAACCATGACTCACGTTAACTTGATGTGAATTAGGCCCGGGGATATCGAATATACGTGAAAACTATAATCAAACTGGAAAGTTGTCAGCTTTGACTCGAAAATAAAAGGACATGCAGAGGCTGGATTTACTTGGCCTCTGCGAAACTACATGTATATAGAAAGGAGAGGGGTCTTTCAAGCCAAACACAAGCACAACGATCCTATACTCAGTGGCGTCGCCAAGGGGGGGGGGGGGCAGGGGGGCACGTGCCCCCCTGGAAAACCTAGTGCCCCCCCAAGTGCCCCCCCATCTGAGATTTGGGTTGGTAAAAAAATATATATATATTCACCTTAGTGCCCCCCATCAAATGCTGGTGCCCCAGACTGAAAAGTCTGGTGACGCCACTGCCTATACTCGGGCAAAGAAACTGGGAAGAGAGAAAATGGAGTGGCCATAATCCTGAAAGGAGCTGCTCAGAAGGCACTCAGCAGTATAATCCTATCTGAGACCGCTTCTATATGACTGAGATTACTTGCCAAGCCCAGACCAATATTGTGCAGGTGTATTGACCCCACTACCCTGCAAGACAATGTAGTCACAGAAGAATTCCATGATCAAATGCAAGCAGTCATAGATAACATCAAGGAGATACATGTATAATGTGTGGTCATGGGCGATCCCCGTCGCAAACTCTCCCATTCAAAACTTGGTGTTCTGCATGTCTTCTCCAGTCTTGGCATTACAGAATGCCAAGACTGGAGAGAGTTCAAGGCGTCGGAGACGGACATGAGAGCGGGGACACGCAAACAAAATAGTTATCATGAATACGTGGTTTAAACATCACAAGAGAAACCGACATGGAAATCTCCTGGAAACTGTTACAGAAACCAGACAACATGATAAACAAAAGATGGAAGTCAAGCATTAATTGTAGATGCAAAGTCACACCCTGGCGCCGACAGTGAGAAGGACCACATACTAGTGGCAGCAAAGATGCGGGCAAAACCCTATGTAACACCCAAACGGAGAACAAGTAAACTGAATGTGAAGCTGTTAAAGGATCCAGCCATCAAAGCTAGGTTTACATGTGAGGCGGAGGACAGATTCAAGGCAAAGTTTGTCACTCAAGACAAAACCAACAGAGTGTTCAGCATCTTTATGGCTTACAAGACCATCTTGTATGAAACAGCTGAACAGACACGTGGAATACACATGTAGTTAAGAGAACACCCAAATAGCCTTGGATCAGAAGTTCCAAACCTTGCTGCCGAGCTTAATTTGCATATCTGTAAAGTCAAAAGTTATGTATGAGCAAAGCACGGCTCTCCTTGAAACAACTGAAAATGACATAGACAGCTGACATTATCAAAAGTGAACCAGAGATATACCTGAGGCTGAATGTAAAGAAAACAAAACTCAGTGCAGAAAGGCAGAAGAACATCAGAATGCAATGTAGACGGTGAAGCAGTCAGTCAAGTAATCTTGGCTTCACGAAAACCTCCACAACATCCTGTACAGCTGCCACCAAAGTAAGATTGCAATGGCCAAGGGAAGGACGATACTTCCAGGGAATATGGAATGATCGGAGTTTGACAACAACTGTCACTATATGTGGAGTGTTTTCCTGAATGGTCTTGTTATGAGGGGTGGACTCTGACTAGAGCGGATGAAAACCGGGTGATGGGTTGCTGAAATGTGGATTTTGAGAAGAATGCTTGGCATCAAATGGGAAAGAGAAGGGGCAAGCAGAATACCTGCAGGAAATAGGAGTGGTTAGGCAGCTACTTGTGAAAAAAGAAGCTCGCCGTACCGCTTCGGTCATAATCATCAGAGGCAGCGGACGGTTTATTGACTCTCCAGCTCATACAAGAAATGGCAAAGGGAACAAAAAGGGGCTGGGGTCGTTAAAAGAAACGACGGTTTTGTCATCGTTTGACAACATCAAAGAATGGACAGGAACTGAGCTTTGTACAAGGCGAGCGTCTCGGGACGGCATAACAGCTTGATACCAAAAGACGGCTCTCAACCGAGGCTGCTGCAGTGGCCAGCGACATAATTCAGCTAAGTCAAGAGGCCTTTATATTTATGGCCCGCGGATTTTTTATTTGATCGTTTAGGTTTTAATGTGTGTTTTGTTAATCATTTACAAGCCTTGAGCATGGAGGAAGAAACACAAACCTTCCTCCATATCCCTAGAGGCTCATCAGTGTGACTTCTTTATTGACAAGATCAGTCATCAGTCTGCGATTGAGAAAATTCAGCGCAGAGCTGCACGCTTCGTTCATGGAGATTACACCAGACAGAGTAGTGTCTCCCACATGTTATCGTCTCTTGGATGGGAGAAGTTAACTGATAGGAGGAAAACCCACCAGATGACTCAACTCTACAAGATCATCACTCACACCATTGACATTGATGTTACAGACTATCTTCAACCAAAAACACAGAGATCCAGGAGGGGGAACAACAACCAATTTAACATAGTGCAAACATCCTCAACTGTATTCAAGAACTCATTTTTTCCAAGGACAATTAAATTATGGAATGACCTGCCCCAACACATCACCGACTCTTTGACGCACAAGACCTTTAGGGACAACTACTACAACCACATCATGACCGAGACCTAGGTGCCGACACCTCCCCGTGACCTCCTAGTCAAGATCCCTAGCGGCAACCTCGTACCCAGGGTGTCGAGCAGTACGCGCCCACCACTACCTGCTCTCTCACCCTGGTATTGGATCATTTGCATGTGCAAGATTTTTGCAGACGTATGCAAATGAGGAACAGTCTGGTGCCTGGATATGCGTTACACATTAGCGTTTGTTTTTGTATGCGGTGTCTGGGGTAAAAACAGAGTCAATTCGTAGCAGCGCGAGCACGGCGTGAGTTACGAAAATACGATTTTTGAAATCAAACTGTTACGATCTTATCGAGATAACATGCAGTATCATTTTTCATATTAATATGAGCAAATTGGAAAGGAAATTAGTATTTTTGAGAAGGCGTGGACGAATGATCGCGAAAACACGTACTGCACGTTGTGAATATATAGCACCAAGTACACGATAAAAATCCATTACTAGCCAATTGCGGTATCCAATCAGGATACAGGAAGAAAGTTTCCTATCCAGGGTTTACTATTGGAAACGCGGTTGGAAATAAAGTAAGCACTGGGGACGAGGTTGCCCTAGCGGATGTTTCAGGAGGAAACCAACCAAGTACCAAGTACCAAGTAAGTACCAAGACATTTTGGATGATCGTCGTACGCGCGCGAACATGCACAGCGCCCTCAATATTGCGAAGTTGGGCGCGATCAGTGAATCTGCGCGATCAATCAATCGCGCAAATCCATTCATTGGCTGCGCGATTGATAGATGGCGCAAACTCTGCCAGGTGTTGATGTCTGGCGCGGCGGCGCGCGATCTAGCGACGCTTGCTTAGACTATTTCACGTGTTAACTTAGCGCGATTATCCGATCGCGCACATCCACTGATCGCGCTGGGTTCACGCGTGCGTTCCTTTCATGTCTTTCTTGGCCAAGACGAATGTCGAGAATTTGCACAAGAAATGGCGGTAGCGACTGCGGCAAATTTGAAAACTGTAATACTTAACCCTTTACGGAGGCACAGTGCAAGTGTCATTTTTCTTCACGGTTCAGGTAATGCAGCATATACAGAAACCTGTTTGAAAACAGATAGGGCTTTTCTGCTTAGCCTATTTTTTTTGCCAATGACATTGTGCAGTGTAGCCCCATAAATGTGGCCTATTTACTGGACTGCCTCCGTAAACATAGGCCACACACCGACCATGTACAAAAACGTGTCGACGGAGCCAAATTTTGATTTTCACATTTAGGCTTACTTTGCAGGTTTTTTTTGCTTTAGAAGCATTCTCACCCTCTATATAGGCTAATCAGAAAGTGCTGCCTTTTTCAGATGTCTAATTTTTGTGAAATTTCATGTTGAAATTTTGATACGAAAACGTGTAAAAATGAATCTGGAAATTTCACGAAAAATGGACATCTGAAAAAGGCAGCACTTTCTGATTAGCCTATATAGAGGGTGAGAATGCTTCTAAAGCAAAAAAAACCTACAAAGTAAGCCTAAATGTGAAAATCAAAATTTGGCTCCGTCGACACGTTTTTGTACATGGTCGGTGTGTGGCCTATGTTTACGGAGGCAGTCCAGTAAATAGGCCACATTTTGGGGCTATGTGCAGTGATGTTGTTTCCCATTCCTTGGTGCTCTTTGGTAAAAAAAATTGAGGTGCGGAAATAGAGGGCGCTGTTGGAGCTACTGCGGAACATTTTGAAAAAAAAAAAAATATCGACGCGCATGATTAAAATTGACGCGCGCGCTGACCAGAGACCGACTTATTTTTTTTTTGGCCTAAATTATATTTTTTTGTTCAAAGTCCATAAAAAGTAATATATTGAGCTTGTAAGTTGTATTGTTGATGTACCCTAACGTGGCGCGGCCCCCAACGTGGCGCACATTGATTTTTCGTCTGTAGCGCCTAGCTAGAGCAAAAGTTTTAACTGAAATTTCACAGAAAGTGAAATTTCATCAACTTCTAAACACTCCCGATTATAAATCGCGAGTTAATTTACCCGTTACAAAGTTAGAAGAAAAATTTATTTTGGCGTGATTTTCCGAAATTATTTTCAAGTGCAAAGTGAACCCTTTGAAAATGCCCCGAAAAATAAGAAAATAATTTTCTGACAAATATCTGACTCGGTATGTAAGTAGACATAATTATGATTTATCAGAATTTATCAAGTTAACAAAAATTCTTTAATGTTAATTTGGAATTTTCCTAGGTTTATTTAAGTGCGCCACGTTAGGGAACACTCTGCGAATTTGTGCCCATTTTCCCGACGCCACCGTTTTTGAATTTAGGATTACATTTTATGAAACCGAAATTATTCACAGAGGTTAAATAGCAAGCATTAATAAGGTAAAAGTACCAGTGTTTTACTGCATGAATTTGAGGTTTGTCAACAAAGAGGTTTGGCAACACTACACGAGGAAAGTTGGGTAAGCTTCGAAGTGCGCCACGTTAGGGAACACGACTATATAGCCAACAGATATAAAATATTTAAAAAAATTTGTTGAAGGCGTCATGTTGACATCGCTTCGGATTTGGCATATGATGACGTCACAATGCCCTACAATGATGTCATCTTGTCAGGGATAACACTTGTCAATGGCAATGCACATTTTTTTGTCCTCTTTGTACCTAGGCCTATCTCATTGACTGACTGACAGACTTGACTGTTAGTTGTGAGCCGGCTGGGCAGTGATATCGTATAGTATTACCCTGTAACGCCAATTGTGTAGACCAGATGTATGATGAACAAAAAAAATTGGAACCAGTAAAAAGGTCATTCTGAGTCAGTTGAATAGAATCTTGTGCACTCTGGGACCAGCTCTACCAGACATGCCTATACTTGTTTTATTTCCTTTTGGCCCCTGTACACTTCCGTAATACCGTAGGAAGTCCTGTAACAAAAGAAAGTAACATGTTTATCGTTTACTATATTGTTTTCCTGCTCTTCATCCATTTGGCTGTATGTGGATGCATGCTGCTGTCAATTCCAAAGGTTTTCAACCTTCAAACTGGGGGAAAAAACCTGGTTTGGGATTTGAAACATACATTTAAAATGTATATGTTCCTATGTTGCGTTGATTCAGTAGACTTGTAAAACTCCTCTTTTACCTGAAAATTGAGCCGTATTTTAAGTCGTAAAATACAAAGTATTCACACGGTTGGCAAACTGCATGATTACAGTGGCCGCGATGATTCATGGCTGTCATGTTTGACAATTTGTTCGACAGTTAAGCTGTTATTTTTAACTGAAAATTACACTAATAAGTACACCAAAAAATATCAATTTTTATTGGTACCTCATACACCATGGTGTTCCAAGCCGATTTTTACTACAGCAAAAAAGTTGGATGAATAATTGCTTTTTTGAAAATCATTGTACTAATTGAATATCGGAATTAAATCCACTTTGTGATTATGACTTTTATTGTGCACACTATTGACTTGTCCTAAATGTATGTGCGTATTGCCCGACACCGTGTGAAACTGCTGTACTGTCATGATGTGTCATTTATTTGGTGCTCTCTTCTTTTTCTTGGCTTCAGGAGATACAGCCGAGGGCGTGCTGGGATGGATCAGGTCGCTGGTTCAAGACAACTTCAGGATTCCGCACATTAAATTCATCTTCCCTACTGCTCCAGCAAGGTGCGAGGTATATCAGTTGCACTCTGACTGCATTTTAGATGAAATCAAATCCGAATAAATCTTTTTATCTGAATGGTGCCACCACACCACCATTCAGATGAAGAAGAGGCAAAGGTGGAAGGCATCTGATGCTCCATCTTTAAGAAACTAGGCTTACTTTCTGTTTCTGTGATTGCATGCGTGGCTCAAACATTGGCTGCATCAGTCACAAACGCAGCTGCCAGAGGTCCGTGTCAACCTCCCAATAGAGTTTTTTTGCACTTCTCCTGCCACCACTGTCTGTTAAGATGCGCGGAACCATACTGATACTGAAATCCATTAAAATATTCTTATTTGGCTTGTTTAAAGATATAGTCCATCATTTGTAATTTGTGCATTTTGTTTGTTTGAATCAACAAAAGTGCGCAGAATCTGAAGAAGGGTACTGAACAACTAACCTGATGAAGTTTCAGCTCGGCTTCAGCTGTATATTCCGAGAAAAAAAACATTGTAGGATCTCAATTTCAAATCAAAAGTTGCTGAATCATGTTTTGAATTGGGCCTGAATTCAGCGTCCGAGACACGTTCTGAGCTACGCGATGTCATGCACTGATCCGATGAATTATAGCAACTAACAAAACGAACTACTAATTTAAATTTCCTATGGTGCATCTTAAGAAGCACCGTTGGAAAGGCCTTCTTTCGTTGATTACTTCAAAATGACAGCTTGCCAGATATAATAATTTCACAGGGAGTTTAGTCCCCTTACTATCTTTCAACCAAGTATGTTTTTCAACGATAATAACGCCAGTTACTTTTCGGATAGCTGCAAATTATGAACTATAGCTTTAAGCTCTCTGCTGCTGATGTAACTCTGTTGCTAGAGAACATCTGTGCATCGTGGGGAACTCCATTTAAATCGTATTGGACCAACACTACAATTTCGATCACCGCATTGGAAACATTTATGTATTTTAACTTCTTAAACATAAATTTAATTATGAAGGGGTTAGTTTGTCACATTATCACATTTATGTTGATGTATCAGTCTCTTATTATGGTGAAATTGCAAACTGTACATGCCTACATACATGTTCTACTCTTACATCCATCTGTATTCAATTTACTTTATTCATCTTTGTCCGGCAGCAATTTCTTCTGAAAGTGTCAGATGCAGTAATTAAGTTTTTTTTCAGGTGGCCTGCTTGCGAATCTTTTTTTCCCAAAACGACATCCGTTTCCCATCTTCTGGTTGGTCCATTGCATGCATATCTAATGCCTTGTTCTCCAAAACACAAACCCAAGATAGGCTTTGCGTCTTGTGAGAAATGTTCCTTCCTCGCTCTAGTTATTTAAAAGGTAAAATGAGTATAAGTGAAAAACGCTCACTGAGATTCGAACGCGGTTGACCTGCTTAGAAGTCAGGACTTCTTCCAACCAGTCCACAAATCAGCTGCCAATCGTCGGTGATTTAAACACTATTATTTTTTTGGTATATAACTTATTCTCTAAAGCCCTGAACAATCATGAATATGCATAACGCAGTGAGAGTGCACTCTTTGATATTGTCCGATCTCGTTTGGACTGGTGGCATGGTGACATCAGGATTGTTAAAGTCAGTGTTTTAGGCAAAATAAAAAATGGTCATTGTTGACATTTGCTCTACAAATGTGTCTTTATAAAACCATTTACTTAATTTCACAAGATCAATTTTTGTTGCCGGGACGAAAAATGTTGCCGACACTCTTCGGTGTATACAAACAGTCAGCGTGACATTCATTTCACAGATTTCTAAAGAAAAGAAATATTTATTCTTGGAGTTCCAAATTGCATTCATGTTGAGGCTGTATTTTCTATTTTGTTTTCAGTCTGAGTGATAAAAAAATAAAATAAAAGTACACAATGTAATTAGAACGTATTAGACCACCAAGGTTCCATGCAAAGTAAATGCCCGTCCATACTCTATATACCTCAGCAAATTCATTTGAAAAACAGTGAATATTACAGTGAAGCTATCACTGTTGACGTCAAGAAATCTGCTTCACCTTAACTTGGGCATAAAGTACGAACTGGTCTTAATGTTATTCAACATCCATCAAAATTAAGGAAACTGAGGTGTTAAATTTTGGGCAGATTTGAGAGGATGATTGTGAGATTTTAAAAAGCCATTTGTATGTTTGCATTCTGACAGGCGCTACACACCAGCCGGGGGTGCCCTGAGTACCGTATGGTATGACAGAACGCGGATCGCCCCAAACGTCCCTGAGCTGCTGGAGACCATCGATCCTGTCTGCGAGCAGTTGGGACGACTGATAGAGGATGAGGTGGCCAGGGGAATCCCAAAAAATCGAATCGTCCTTGGTAGGTCAGAATTTGTGCAGAGGTGTAAACTAAGGTTTTATTATGCAAGGGAGTGCATGATAGGGGATCCTCATTTGGGGTGGGGTGGGGTGGGGGTGGGGATGGGGGGAGGTAGTCTGAGTATCACCTGTTATCCACGGAGCCAAGTCTCCTGTATAACATCTGATATGTCAAAGCATGCAGAGTTATGCGATCTTGTGCTTCAGCCAATCAGAGTCGACTTTACTAAATAGCGACGTCATTTCTTTCCCAAATCAGTACTAAACGTGCGATTGGTCAATTCGAAAGCAGTGTTTTGAAATACAACAACAGTATCGCGTAGCATAATACAGAGAGCGTGACACAGGTTTTTAATCCATGTCTATGACGCGACAACGGGTGAATGACCGAAGACCCGTTATAGAAAGCGCCCGCTGATTGGTCAATATCTAGAGGTCAAGATGCTGTTGTCTTGCATAATTAATCAGCGAATCTGCTCAAATGTTATAGACCATGGCTTTCGCAATGGTCTATTACATAGACTAGGGGGGAGGGGGCATTCAGCTATTAACAGGATCTGCTCAGTCCAAGGAATACCAACAATAGCAAACTGCGTCATCCAACAGAGTCTTATTTTTTTCCCCCAATCAACTGGGTTCAACAACTTGCTGGCTGTTGAGTATATCTTGTTCAATTCCGGAGGGCGTTGCGTTAATTGTTATCGAGAATATCGCCTCATAACTGTACCTGCTGGAGATAGCAAGTGGATATATCAGCTTGCGAATAAATGTATTTAATCAGATTTTTTGTAGTTAAAAGAATTTAAAGGTAGACAATTTGTGGAGGTACCAAATAGTGAAAAGGAATGTGATACTGGGGAACTTGTGAAACTTGAATAACTTGTGTTTCCGGCTTAATGATGTTGTTTAAAAAGGTTCACATGTGACTGAGCGAGTTATTGTATCTAAATGTATTTTTGGGGGGCAGTATTCGACTTCTTTGCCTTCATGGTGTCTTAACTCATTCGCTACGAGCGAGCATGAGACAGCGGCACAAAAAAAACATGTCGTGTCAAAAAGCGCTGCCGCTGGCAGCAGGACGGCGCTGCCGCTGTGAATAAACAGGGTATCATGTGTGCCTTATCTACTATATATATAATATATATACTGACCTGTTAGTTTGAGCTGCTGCCGGCGCTCCGCTCTGGCCGGGTCTGTGCGTCTGTATTGTGCAGGCAGTTTTTACAGAGAGAGACATTTCAAGATGGCGGCGTCGGCATCGACGACACACGACACGGTTTATTTTTTATTACGTCAAAAAATCGAAAAAATAAAAAAAAATAAATTAATTAAATTCAGTTAAGGAGTGCAAGCAAAAAAAATAAATAAAAGGAAAATAGAAAAAAGGTAAAGTCAATGTTTTATTGTTCTGTTTTCCTGACAAGTGGGTTCTCCCCCCCCCTTTTCCCCGCCCATGTAATAGACTTTGGCGAAGGCTATGGTCTACAATGATATGTGAGTAGATTCGCTGATGTTGTATGAAGAAACACTGCATTCGAATTGACCAATCAAACCATTAAGTCCTGATTTGGAAAAGAAATGACGTCACAGTTTAGTAAAGTTGACTTCCATTGGCCGAGGCACGAGATCACATAAATCTGCATGCTTTGACACATCAGACGTTATACAGGAGACCTGGCTCCATTAACGGGTGATACTTAGACTACCCCACCCCCCCCCCCCCCACCGCCCCAAATTAAAAGTTGTGGTGACACCCATGTTTGCTTGCAAACCTACAATTTACAATGATGCACTTTTCTTTTGTATAGGGGGCTTTTCCATGGGTGGAGGGATGGCCATGCATTTAGCCTACCGCTTCCATCACGATGTGGCGGGCGTGTTTGCTCTGTCCAGTTTTCTCAACCAGGACTCTGTTGTTTACAAAGTGAGTAAAACAATTCATTTTTTTCCCCGTCTAAAAGACCCTGCTATGGTCGAAACATCAGGCCCTGCATGTTTTTATTTCAACAGTGTGTCTCAAAAAAAAAATGCGTACAAAAAAATATAATGGAATGCCAGATGTGTAACCAACATAGATAATTATAGGTATGGTTTGAAAAATGCAACCTTTTACTTTAAAATGAGACATCAAATGTTCAAATGTGAAACTTAAGACAGAGTTATGAGTAATTTTCCAAGAGAGGTCCAATGGACCGATCCAGTAAGCACCGCCCCATGGTGGTCTGACCAATCACAGCCGTGATTTATGTCCGACGTGCGTGCACAAAAGTCCGACATGCGTACACTCACGTATGATGCGCGCGGCAGAAAAATGCAGTGTGGCATTGGAGAGGAGCACGTGTTAATTTGCCCACGTGCGCAGTGGGAGGGGCTTACTGGATCGGTCCATTGACCATGGGACCAAGTTTTCAATTTTAGCCATTCGGACAACGGTAGACTAATTGCCTCTGTGTGGATAATTGCCTGGCCTACAAAAAGAATGTGTTGAGTGAGTAAACACAATTCTAACCACTTTCTTGCTTTCAGCTTGTAAACATGTTTACATGCTAAACATTTTTAGTATGAGTTGATAGCAAGAAAGTGTTCCTGAAAATTACAGCAAAAACAAATGTTGTATTATTATTACCTTTAAAAGTGAGCCTATTCAGTTTTCCTTTGTGAAGTATTGGGTGGAATCTGTTGGAGAAGAATGCGCAAATAAATGAGCAATAACTGGAGCCATGTCAAATCCTTTGTGGTCAAAAGGACCCCATGTAAACCGGCCGAAAGCGCACAGCCAGATGACCTGGGACATAGAGATAACAGCTCTTGGGCTCTGTGTACAGGGTGTCCCCCAAAAAATGCTCCACTCTCCTTTTTTCCGAAATTCAAGCAAACCTGAATGCATAAATTTTCATATTATGCATGGTAAGAATCCTATGTGTCTTGGTTGTTATCTACCCAAAAAAATTGGATCATACTATCAATCCACTAGGGACAGAAATGCTTAAATATGAACTCGCCTCCATTTGCCAACTGCGCTGGGGCTCAACTTATCACCAATTTTAAAATGTCGATTTTTGTCAAGTGTGCTTTTCAAAAATTCTACTTGGTATCTATTATGAAAGACCAGTCACCAGTCGTTATCAAGCATACAAGAGAAAACCAACCAACCATGGCATTGTCCATTTATTGGACTTTGACTAAAAATACCTATTTGTAAATCAACCACACGTGGGTCAGTGGTCAGTGCCGATTTGCTTGACCGGTTCTTTTCAGACCAGAACCTTTTGTCACCTGATTTGAGGGAAACCCACCCTGAATTGTAGCACCCAGCCACAGGTGAACAATTGTTACGTGTGGTTGATTTACATATTCAACATATTTTTGGCGAGGGAAAATCAGTGTTTTATTCATTTTTTCTTTTACTTTCTGAAACTATATATTGTTAGGGTCATACTGTAGTAAGGACTAAGGTATACTCTGTCAAATAATGAAGTGGCAGCAATAGATGCGAAAAAGGGCCTGTTTTCGCCGTGTTCTCTCATAGAGGTTGCACATGAAAACCTGCCCGTTGGGTTAGTTCCCAAAAGGAATCCATAAGTTGAACCCCAAGGTACCCTGTTAAACCTTGTGTAAACCTTGTAATTCCCCTAAGGTAAACATTGAGTTACTGCCTGTTAAATATTGCATTCTCCCTCTTGCTATTTGTTGTGCAGGTTGTGAGCTCCAAGCCAACGAGCCTGCCACCTCTGTTTGCCTGCCAGGGCCTGAGGGACCCATTGGTTTTGAGCGACTGGAGCAAAGACACCGTCAAGCAGCTCTCTGACTGCGGGATAGGGTGTGAATTTCACACCTTCCCAGAACTTTACCATGAGATGAATGCCAAAGAGCTCCAAATGCTCACAGACTGGATAAAGAAACGGGTACCGAGCGAAAGCTGATATTAATAGACCTCATACATATTCATGATTGACAGGCGAATTCTCAATGGTCCATTCACCACTGGTTCATTTACCAAGGGCGAAGGTATTCACGCACAGTGTAAATACGCATACGTAGTGGACTATCGCACGGATTACCCGTTGCACAGGTTACCCATGCGATAGTCCACTACTCATGCGCGTTACGAAGCAATCGTGGAACTGTTGCACAGGTGTAGAACGCACATCGTCCAAGCTACACATCGTCCAAGCTACACATCGTCCAAGCTACACATGCAAAGAAAGTGGCACACGTAAATGTTAATCAGCATTCTCCCAACCTCAGTGATGCCGAACTGGACAATATCATGGACAATAATGATGCCTCCTTTACTAAAACTTTTCTGAAGTTGAGCAATATTCTTCTGGTCAGCTGGACAACTTTTGCGCCGAGGTGTGTACTGCAACAGGAAAATTTGGCAACTGAATCTGTATAAGGGATGGTAAAACATATATAACATGGTTTATTTCGGGTGAATAGTCAATATTAGCTCCCCTCGGTTTTGGAATTTGACAAACTAGATTAACTTCCAATGCCTTGGGGGAGCTAATATTGACTATCCACCCTCAAACCATGTTATATTTGTATAATGTTATGGCCACACAATGGAAAAGGGGTACCACACGTTCACATAACAACAGTGGAATCTGGAATCAGCTAGAAATCTTAGGCCGTGACCAGAACAGTCTTCCAGAGCTATGGTTACGTCTATTATCAGCAGTTTCCCACAGAATGGGTGAAGAGACCTAGGCAATGGCTCCAGACAAGCAATTTGGATGATGGTTTACCCACAAGTTTATGAGACAGATCCGTGTGATAAATGCCAAAGGGTATATGCAGAAATTTGCAAACTTGTTTCATTGCCCTAAAGTGTACATTTAATTATTTTTGTATTTTCGGTTGGGAAAAGGACTTCTCAAAAGGGCAGCACACAATGGTTTGTCATCTGATTCTCAGTGTTCTTGCACGGTTCAGAAGCTTTTTGGCAACGCCTAACTCAAACTTAACTTTAAAGGACTAGTTACTTCATTTGGTCACCAAAATGCCATTGGTTTTTGCAACTCCCCCCTTTTTTTTTGGTGGCGTGAGGGGCACTACACGAAATAATAATCTGATTTACAACTGGAGTACGAGAAAATATCTGTATCTCTAGAAAATATATTGAAACTATTTAAAATTGATATATATTATATATATTTTATATCTATGGCAAAAAAAAAAAAGTCTCCGGTTTCTGGTATGCGCGCGCGTCACTGTAGCCAAGCGCGTCGGCAAAATAATTTAAAATGATGTCTCAAAACCTCCTTTTTGGCCTATAATCGGAAACTATTTTAAATTGAAATTTTAACTATTTATAACTACATGCATTTTCACTGGCCGTGAAACTATTCACTATTTTCACTGACACCAGGGCCCAATTTCATGGCGCTGCTTAACAGTTAGCAGAAAAGTTGTGTTTAGCATAGCGGAAAAATTTGCTAACCTTAAGCACTATTTCACGGCGAGGATGTGCTAACGGTCGCGCGTGCATGAAGATTTCTATTGTTACGTCACCAAGTTAAGCAAATTTTTCCTCAGAAGTAAGCGTGCCTTTTGCTGTGCTTATGCTTACGGTCTTCATGAAATAGACGAAGGCTCTGTTAGCAGAAAATCGTGTGCTTAGCAGCGTCGTGAAATTGGGCTCAGATGGTACATTAGGTATTAATTTTGGGAAATGCTTTACAATAAGGTGATTTGCTTACTTGAATGTCAAATGGGTTTTTTGAAATTCAACTTTTTGTTGGTGTTTGTAACAAAATTCTTCAAGGACTGGTTAGCTTTGATATGTGACCAGAAATGCACCAACTTGAGATGGTAAAAATAAAATGCTTTATAATTGCTGTGAAATCTGAAACCGTCATCGTGCACGGTTTTGCTTATTTAGTGTTGACATTCAATAAGGCAAGTGAGTATTCATAATTAGGTTTACAGAAGCATTAGAATGGTAATTTGAAACAAATGTCAAGAATACAAAAATGGTTTTAAATTTCCATTGGCCAGGGAATTCAATATCCCAATTCCTCACTCGAATATGTTCAATAGATATGGTGATTAATGATGTGCAAACCAGAACCGAAACCGACCCGACCCGAAACCGACTTCGGGTCGGGTCGGGTCGGTTAGTCCATCTTTTCAGTCGGGCCGGGTCGGTTTCGGTTTTGCATTTTCATTTTCGGGTTGGTTTAGCCATCTTTTGAAAAAAACGAAAAAAAATCGAAATAAACCGAAACAGTTGAGAAATTCAGGTGATGCAATATTATTGACAGTCACTGTGACCGCAGCCCATTGTGGTGTGGCCACCGAGCGCACTATCAAGTTCCCACAGTATTAATTTCTCCAGTCGGATCGGGACTGACAGTGAAATAGATAGATTGTAACTTGAGTTTTCATGATACCGCGTGGTGACCATGCGTTTGTTCAATAAGCCGAGTTACTCTCGATCAACCCGCTGAGTATGACAGAGCGCGCGAAAGACGATGGTTTTGCAAAAGAATTCATGCCACTTGAGTAAGGGCAGGCACATAAAAGTGATCACTTTGTCCAAGCCAGGTAACCTTTTTTTGCGGGTCGGGTCGGTTTGGGTCGGTTGTACATATTTTTTGTCGGGTCGGGTCGGGTCGGAATTTGAGGGAGTTAAGATCAGTTTCGGTTCGGATTTGGTTTATATCTGTAATGTTTCGGGTTGGTTTGGCCTGGTCAACCTGACCCGATGCACATCATTAATGGTGATGAGATCTCATATTGCTACAGCAGTGTTTAAAAGGGCGTCTCCCCTCCCAACCCCTCTTAAAAAATGCACCCCTCCCTTGTATCAGCTGATTTCCTTTTTTAATTGTGTGGCCTGTTTTTGGAGACACTAAATTTTGGGAGACACTAACCAGTTTGACCTGTAGTTCTTTGAAAACAATGTATAACTTCTGCATGCTTTCATAGATTTTGACGAAACTTGGATGCAGTGAACCTTGAGTGGGAAGACACAATTCTTCATCAGATTACTGAGGTCAAAGGTCATGTGGGGGTCATTAGAGGTCATTGTTTAAATATGCTTCAAATGTTTCTTTGTCTACAGAATTGGATGGATTTTAATGTAACTTGCACGGAGTGATCCTTGGGTTGGGGTTCATTGGTGATATATAGGGGTCATTTGAGGTCGTTTTAAAAATGCACAAAATTTGACTTATTTTAAGAACACAAAACATAGGGATCGACCGCAGAAAAAGGCCACACATGCGGTCCGCGGACCGCTTTTTGTTTAACTTGTATGCAATAAAAAAAAACACTGCAGCAGGGTTTGTAAAGCTTGGATTTATTTTGTGTGTGACTTTCCAGTTGCATGCCCATTGACTGAGCAAGCACTACATATACAGGGCAAGTAAAAAAAAGTGACAGGGATTAATTATTTTGTTTTCCCTTTAAAAGCAATTAAATTTGATACACCAATGAAGCACGTATAAAACGAGCATGTTCTTCCACTCGTTCAGAAAAAAAAGAATTACTGAAATTTATCCTTGCTTTCAGAGGTTATGCATGTTTTACTGAAAGAACCCAATTTTACAGCTGTCCCATGCAATGCTAAATGATTCAAAGTCATTTAGCTGAGTGAGAACCAGAGATTACGCGCACAAAGTCAAATTGAAATGAGTAACTTGCTTTTAGAATCGCCTGTACATGACATGAGTGGTTCGAGTGCAGTATAATACCTCTGGCTACAGAGTTCACTAAATTGAGTCAAGTGTAACCGGTCTGGTTCATTGCTTTTGAATAAGAAATAAAATTTCCTTCTTTTTTGACCCACTGCTACTCCTTTGTTCCTTTCCCCTACCTAAAATCCCTGGCATTGCGCCCTACCCTATTCCTTTTGTTGTTCACTTCCTTTGTTGTCTACCTGTAATCCAATCCCTTGCTGTGTTTTTTTCCTGCTATGCGTATTTAATTACGTGACCCTTGCTTGCTGTTTCTGCATCCCTTCCTGGGACTTTTCCCTTGACAAATATTCTGCAGGGGTCGAAACGTTAGGCCGTCTATTGTTTTTTGTTAAGTTGTGTATTGCCAGGTAGGTCAATCGAGTTTAATAATATTAAGCCCTTTGCTGAAATTTTATTCATTTTTTTTAGGGGGGGGGGTGGGGTGGGGGTGGGGAGGAGGTGCGTGCTTTTCTCCATCGAAATTCCTGATCAGCTTCATTCCTCTTATTTACTGTAGTGACGGCACTTTTTTTTTCTTCGTATATCATCTCAATGAAGGTCAGTCATTGCAGAAATGTTGAAAAGACATGAATCTGGGACTGAGAAACATTTACAATTTTGTAATAGGAAAAGTGCTTTGAAAATGTCCTCGACTCGAGTCAAGTCGATGCATTTGCTTGTATTGACTTGAGTCGAGTTATTACAACTGAAGTGGTCTGTAACCCCACCCAACAAAACTTGTTCTGTGAATTGATGCTAGTTTTATCACCTGAAAGACTTGTTTTTTTGTGTGTTTTTAGAGAGATTATTGTTTTTGTTGAGGCAAACGCCCTGATCATATCAAGACTTAAACCTGTCAATTCAATTAGTAATGACTCCTACAATGTACATTTCTATGATCAGTTTAGGTATGTTTGCGTATAAAAATTTTGAAGGCACTTCGTAAGTTGATCGCTGGCTATAATAGTTGGAAACGCTTGAACTTCAAGGCTAATGTCTATATTCAAGGTCTATCATTTAAGACACAAACAAATGATAGACCATTACGTGGAAAGAGAGAGATATGGGGGATCGGAGTGGTAGAGTGGTATTATTTTTTCTTTTCTTTAACAAAAGTTTTAGACTGTTTGCTGATCAGAGAGGGCCAGTCTACAGTCCCCTTTGTACCTTATTAGTGATCGATCGCAGCAACTTGCGAGCCGGACAGTGCTCACTGCTTATCCTGATTACCGGATTAGACATAAACACCAATGAATAGTGGCTAATCCGGCCCATTGTGTACGTACAAGCACATAGATCATGCATGATACACGAAGAAAAGACTTCTGTGATTCGCCGTTTTGAATCAATCGAATAGAGTTTGTCGTCTCATTGATCTGGGAGCGTCAACCCCACCAACAGGAGTGGGCATAACGTTCAATTATCTATTAGATTCCGGTCTAATTTTCTGAAGGGAGGTCCTAGATCATGCAGGGGCGTAGCTAAGGTAATGTTTATGGAGGGTGGGGGGGGGGGGGGTTCTTGAAAAGGGCACTCACGGTGCTGCGCTGAAATGTAGACACATTTTTTTTTCTCCGGATGGTGAGTTTGTGTTACATACCCTATGTGGACTTGTGAACAAAAGAGGTCCACATAATGCAGGTTGTGTTAACCTTATGTGGACTAAGCCGTGTCCACATAAGGTTTTGCCCTTTCTGGAAAACAGGTTTAGAGGCATTTTTGGGTTAGGTTTATCTGTAGCAGAATGAAGAGAAACACTATAGGGAATCATAGAAAAAAAAATTGGGTTAAAAGAGTTTTCACAGTTTAAGTACAGTTATTTTTTGTACCGAGTTTTCTTAACTACACGAAAACAAAGCAATGTCCACACAAGGTATGTAACGTAAGTGTGGGTGTGTTTGTTTGGGTGAGTTTGTGTGGTGGGGCGCTGGGGGCTGCTGGGGGCGCTGTTCAAAACCGACGATTATGCGTGCACACTATAGCGGGCAATGTATGGTGCTTTTCAGGGCGATACATGCGCGAAATTAAAAAAAAAGGCACCCGAACGGCCGATGGCATCAAAAGGGCATTTAAAAAGAGCACTTGTCCAGATAAAAAGTGCAATTGTTAACAATAGAAGGGCACTCTTTACAAATATATGGGGGGGGGGTAAGTGCTGGTGAAAAAAGGGCATTTGAATGGAAAAGGCAGTCCTCACAAAATATTGGAGGGGGAAGTAAATCCCCCCTTCCCCCCCCCCCCCCCCCCGCTTGCTAAGCATATGAGATGGGTCCCTTTCAAAAACAATAACACTTATTTTTTGCGTCTCTCCCCTTTTTCGGCGACAGCTCTCCGCGCGGCATGGCAAAGGAAGTTGGAATCGAATAACCTGATCCTCCTCCCATTTAGTGGTTGTACGGTACGGGTTCATGGGGGCGGTGCTTCTGTGGTTAGCTCAGCCCCCTAGTCACGTGGCGACGTGACGCGTGAGCAGTACTACATAATTCATGAACTTCGAGCCGTCATGCTTTTCAACTCGCACGTATGCACATCCCATCACACACGTCACGTCCGTACTACACATAACGCGCGGTGCCGCCGGTGGACATCGTACAAGTACAAGTGCACGTGCATAGCACAGGCTCAAACGTATTCCTTGACGTTGAACTTGAAGCGGAAAAAAAAAATCCAAAATGGGCGACGCATCAGAGGCAGGTTTGAACCACAAACACGAAAACGGTTTGGAGTTGGTGAGCCAGGCCGATCGCAAAATGACGACCAAGGATTTGAGCGATCTGGAGGGGGATGGTACCGGGTCCGAGGTGCCGGAGAAGAAGGAACCGGAGGCTAGAGAGCAGTGGGGCAGCAAGTTGGACTTCCTGCTGGCACTGATTGGCTTCTCGGTCGGGCTCGGAAACGTGTGGCGGTTCCCGTATCTCTGCTTCAAAAATGGAGGAGGTAGGCATTTGTGGTTGAATTGTCTAGCCCTTTATCGTCAGATGGTATTTACAGGCGCGGTTCTACGGGGGGGGGGGGTAGCCCCATAAATGTGGCCTATTTACTGGACTGCCTCCGTAAACATAGGCCACACATCCACATGTACATGTACAAAAACGTGTCGACTTTGCCAAATTTTGATTTTCGCATTTAGGCTTAGGCCTAGCTTGTAGTTTATTTTTGCTTTAGAAGCATACTCACCCTCTTTATAGGCTAATCAGAAAGTGCTGCCTTTTTCAGATGTATCTTTTTCGTGAAATTTCCAGATTCATTTTTACACGTTTGCGTATCACAATAATTAGACATCTGAAAAAGGCAGCACTTTCTGACTAGCCTATAAAGAGGGTGAGTAGCCTGCTTCTAAAGCAAAAAAATCTTACAAACTAAGCCTAAATGCGAAAATCAAAATTTGGCAAAGTCGACACGTTTTTGTACATGTGGATGTGTGGCCTATGTTTACGGAGGCAGTCCAGTAAATAGGCCACATTTATGGGGCTGGGGGGGGCTAGGGAGGGCTGTAGCCCCCCCAAAATTGTGTAGCCCCCCAAAATTGTGTCTAGCCCCCCCAAAATAAATTCCGTAAAAAAAAAAAATTCCATGTACATGCGAACGGTCTCCCCTAAAGAAGAAATAGCCGTGACAAGGGTGCATTAGTTAATATATTGTGAATGATTTTAGGATTTATTGGCGCTCCCCATTGAAAATATGGCATGAGCCCCCCCCCCCCCCCCTATTGATTTTCGGAGGCCTAAGTCAAGTGTCTGGAAAAAAATAACCGGTCAACATTTCAGCACGCCTCCCTGAAAAAAAATTCTGGATCCACCGTGCTAGCCCCCCCCCCCCAAAATATTGGTTCTAGAACCGCGCCTGTATAGAATTTAATGTAAAAAGATGATCATAAAGCCAAGTTTGTCTTGTTAGCGAAGATAATAATGGCCTAGTAATATTAATAAAAAAAAATTAAAAATTAGGGTAGGCATAACCGTGTAGTTTCTCACTTTCTGTTCATAAATCAAAACGCTGCCCTCTTTCCACAATTAAGCTAGCTGAGTGATAATATTCAACATGGTATCTAAGCTTAGCAAACTATTTACGTGATTCCAAGCACAAAAAGTGACAGACTTACTAGGTTGCATCCTGATGGCACTTTTTTCATCGCATATTGCAAAAATGTTGAAAAGACATGAATCTGTGACTGAGAAACATTTCCAATTTTGTGAGGAAATGCTTTGAAAATGTTCTTGACTCTCCATAGACTTTGTACAACACAACCAAAAAAGTGGTGGCGGGATGCCACATTCTCTCCAAATTGACTTTTCCTGTTTGTAGCGACATGTTTAGGCATGAAACCCACCTCAATCCTCCCATGGACACCTCCATATGATCGTACACATAAAAAATTGGCCCCTCAAAAAAGGCCCTACCTGCCTACCCTATTTTCAAATGCCATGTAATCGTTCGGAACTATTTATTATTATTTTGGCCTTATCATGGAATGGGGTCATCAACTACTTACGACTACCACTGAAATGACAATCATTCATGTACTTTAAACCCACAACTGTAAACCTACTTCAGAGAAACATTCTTCACATGTGCTTCACATTATTTTATAAATAAATAAACTTATCAGATTAATTAGTTTATCCTAGGCTAGTTTGAATGGAATGTTCGGGGGGGGGGGGCTGAGGGGGTTGAACCCCCCCCCCCCAAACTTTCTGCACAATTACTAGATTTGTACTGATACTAGCCTCTTCCCTGCTATTGTCTTCTTCGGTCTTCCCAACTGATTTCTGTTTCTTGGGGGACCACCTCTCATCAATGACAGGGTGTTTGTATGTACCCCACTACCCCAGTAACAGTGTGTAGCTTAAATGTGTTGCTTGTGCCTAAGACTAGAGCAATAATAAGAGATACAAGTATTTTCCAAGGGAGTTTCATTCAAATTTGAATCAGTCTTGAAACTGGTTGTGTCAGTTGCATTTCTTCCTCCACTTTATGGAATGAGCTTGGCACAGCAAAATCAGGCAGAAACAATACGTATGCGTATGGAAAAAGAATACATCTACACGTATGTGAAATGCATTCTAGCACGGTTGAACGTTTAGCAGGATTAAAATACAAATATACAGGAACAGTCAATGCTAAATAGTTCAAAGGATTAATTAAGACTATTATGATTAGGCCAAAAAAAAAAGTCTCCGGTTTCTGGTATGGAGCTTGCCCAAAAAGTGGTGCGGCGACGCGGCTTTTTTTTTTTTTACCTGATTTTTTTTGCTTCAAATGTCGGCTGATGACTGCAAATGGTGCCCGACTAAACTTAGTGCAAATATATGGGAGTCCAGAGAGGCCACATAAAGCTTATTCTCGACCATAACCCAATCTAAAAACACGTTAAAATTGTGCAGCAGCAGGATTCCAGTCAAACCAGTGAGTTTGGCAGTTTTGAGACATCATCTTTCATTGAAAAAAAACCGCTTTCATTTTGCCGACGCGCATGGCTACGGCGACGCGTGCGAATACCAGAAACCGGAGACTTTCTTTGTTTGGCCTTATCTAAGAACGCTACAAATTCAAGTGTTTCTACACTGCAACCTGGCAGTATACTCTTCATCATTTGAGTGCCATATGATGGTATGATTAACGGTAAATAAACATTAAGATGGGCCTATTTTTTTTGTAAATGGAATTCAAAGTTTTGGACTAGGGGAGCATACATGTATGTACCAAAACCCTTTCAGTAAAAATCAATCAAGTGACTCTTTTCAACAGTTCAGAGCTCCCAGCCCAAATAAAGCAGGATTGTCTGGCTGTGACTGTTTATGTAACTTGATACAGCTATGATTTGACTGTAGGTGATAATTGATAAGCCAGCTGTGCCTACTTCTTGCCTGCTTTTGTCTGTTGACTGAATTTGACTAGTCACAGTGCTTGCTTGAAATATGATCTGACTGTTGGTGACTAGCCTGTGTAAAAGGTATGGCGGAGAAGAAGATTTTTTTTTAAATATTTTTTTTACTGTCTGTGACTGTTCAAACAGCAGGAGGGTTAAATTAATGTACACATGAAATCATATCACTCCTGAATTTTCATTTCTTCTCGTAATTGAACACACCAGGTGCCTTTCTCATCCCCTACCTGATCTGCCTGGTGGTAGGCGGGGTACCACTCCTGCTACTGGAGCTAGGACTGGGCCAGTATATGGCCCAGGGAGGCATCGGTGTCTGGAAAATTTCTCCGCTGTTTAGAGGTGAGTGATCAGTTTTGAAACCCTAACCTGTTTGAATTCTGGAAGTTGTGAACTGCCACAGTCGAATTTTGAGAGAGCGGTTAGGATTTGTTTCCCCAAAACTGCGTTGCATTTTGCTTGAAAACTTCCTGAGTCCTACAAAATCTACCAAAATGCCAGAAACGTCCCAGTGAAACATGATTTTTAACTTTAAAACAGCTTCAAGCCCAGTGTGAAGTAATTAAGGCTGGATTGTTTTCAGGGTTCAGTGCTCCATGGTTCTACGTGCCTTCCTTCCTCAGTCCTGCAAAATCCTTCTGTCCACACGCTCTCTGTGGAGTTCAAAGGGTCCAGGAAGGTTAAGTGAAGTCTGTGTAGATTTGTATCTTCCAACTACACTCTCTTGTTCCTGATTTCGCCCTGTCTAGGTATTGGTCTCGGTAGCGTGGTTATACTGGTGCTGTTGGATATCTACTACATCGTCATCCTGGCCTGGTCGCTGTATTACATGTTCATGTCCTTCACCTCCGTCCTCCCCTGGTCCCACTGCAACAACATCTTCAACACTGCCACCTGCAGGGACCCAACTTTGCTGGGGGTCCCTGGTTCCACGTTTTGGGTATGCGACCACTTCTGGTTGAACAAGACCATCCCGCCAGTACCCGACACCTTGGTGAATATCACGGAGGCCTTGGACAACTGCACGGATCTGGAGGGCATCAACCGAACAAGTTCAGTCACCGAGTTTTGGGAGTAAGTATTGCACTAACAAATATTTGGGACAAAGCTTGAAACATTTCATCACATATTGAGCAAAGAATATAACTGTACTCACTACTTGTGTGTGTGTGTGTTGACATTTTCTTAAGTTTTGGGTCAAATTAAGCTTCTCTTTTAATACATTTTGTAGACTTTAAGAAAGCCATAAAAGTGAGAAGACTCTATAATACTCTTCACTTCTTGTTCTTCAAGAGTGTAGCTTCCCTGATGCTGATGTACTTGGCCATTTAAAAAAAAAAAAACGCTTGGAAAAATGTTGTGAAGCCTTTCTTTTTTGTTGTTTAAACTTTGTACTTCGCATACATGTATGTGTGCAGGCACATGTACTTTTTTTTTACATGTTTTTGTGTCTTTAAGGAGGTGTTTCCTATGTGTGTAAAGTTGGCTTAAAATACCTACTTCATAGCAGCCTAAGCAGGACAATGAATGTTTACAGCTTTCTGAATTGTAGGCCAATCGGCGCCTGAAAAGTCCTTGGAAAATGAGGATAAAGACTGAAAAGGAATGACCTGGCCTACCTCCCGTTGTACTGCTGCAGATGTTTTCAAGACATTCACAACAGGTTCTGTGCTTGTAAAAGGGTTTTTAACCAGAGGAAGAGTATTGGCCTCACCAGACAATAAGCAAGGACCTACTGAAGGCAATAAAGCCTGCATGGAGGACACATCAGACAAAGTGGCCAAAGAAATGACAAGACTGACAGAATGCCCAGTGGCATTGTTAGATTTGTTTTATTCCTTTAACCCCCCTACTGAGATGCAAACATATACATTCTGTGTAAAGTTGCCATTTTAGTCAAAATCAATCAACAGTTAAGAGCTCCCGGCCTACATAAAGCAGGATTTTGACTGGCTGTGACTTGTCTATGCAATTTTATTCAGCTGTGTTGTGACTGTACATGTACTGTAGGTGAATGATAAGCCAGCTGTGCCTACCTCTTGCCTGTTTTTGTCTGTTTACTGAATTTGACTAGTCACAGTGCTTGCCTGAAATATTATCTGACTGTTGGTGACGTACCTGTGTAAAAGGCATTGTAGGGGAAGATGATTGATTTTTTGACTGCCTGTGACTGTTCAGACTATGCTTGAATATATGGCGTTTGTTTTGTTGTGCCTTGAGATGGAAATAAAGTAAAGGGAAAGGAATTGTTATAATGACCAAAGGTTTTTATTTGCATGTTGTTACTTGCATGTATGGTAACAAAAAGGATATAATATAACCCACTTCACTGCTGGAATCCCTCAGTCTCCTGACGATGGGCAGAGCATACTGTTGGAAAGGCTGAGTTCCCTCCGGTTCTTGTCTAGCCTTGGTCAAGGCGCTAAATGTTATTCATCCCGGCTGTGGCGCGTAAACGATATCCTCGCTAGGGCCATGCATTATGCAGTGCATTAAAAATACAGCGCGAACAGCGACCTCATGCGGCCACCATTTCTATGCAAATTAGTTGGACTCTATATCGCGCCTTGGTTCAATCATCGGCAAAAGCTTACGTTTTTCTTTATTTTGTGCTGGATTTCTAGCGCACGACCTCGTATGCGAATACAGATAAGTGTAGGCGGGGCTAATATGTGGAGTGTCCAATCACACCTTGGTAAATCCGGACGTCATCAAATTGTTTGCAGCTAGCTATTCGCCTTTTGCGGACGTGACAGGAACCACAGTTTTTGTGCATTGGTGCCGTGTGCAGAGAGACACATAATGTGTACGTGTACATGTATGGATTATGTACGGTGCCACGTTTTACTAAGCAAGTTTCCCCGCAACGATCGACCAATAAGAAAACGACATTTAAGGTCAGCTAAGGCTATTAACATAATGAGCACCACCCCCAAAACCTCACATGGACGATTGAACCAAGGCGCTATATTGGGTCCAACTGATTTGCATAAAAATAGTGGCCGGGTGAGGTCACTGTTCGCGCTGTATTTTTAATGCACTGTACTGCATGCATAGCGCATAGACATTATGACTGCATGCATTAAAAACAACTAGCGCCTTGACCAAGGCTAGTTCTTGTCAGAACCACACATACTCACAAAAGAGATTTTGCCACATGGTGCTACCGCAACAACTCATCTTATTATTACCCTTTCACCATGCAAACATTCTAATCTCAGCTGAAAAAAAGGATGCCACGAAAAGTGCTTACAGTGAATACAGTTTTGGTTTTGGAGGCGGGAGGAACCCCTCCCCCTCCCCCAAAAAGTTCTTCAGTAACACCCAAGGTAATACTCTGCGTGTGTTCTTGGCCTGGATGTGAGACAAACCAGGGGTCACAGAGATGGAAGGTGAGATATTTAAGTATGAGGTCTGTTATAGCCTAACGGTCGGTTTGTATCTTTCAGGCGCAAGATCCTTCAGATACATCTTTCCGAAGGGCTCGAAGATCTCGGAGCCCCCAATTGGCAGTTGACACTGAGCCTCCTTCTGGCCTGGGCACTGGTGTACTTGTGCGTTTTCAAAGGTGTGAAAAGCTCTGGAAAGGTAAGCTGAAACTGTTAGTGAAAAGCGAGTCAGGTTTCTTCTTTCATTGTTATTGGTTGCCACCCTTACTCAACTGTGGTTCATTTGGTACAATGTTCATTGCACATGTTCCATTTACTCATCAATTGGTGTAGATTGTTTCTTACTTACATGTAGATCATGAGGTTTCACCTCCTGTCCTCCAACCAAGGTTGTAACAAGTCACTGATTTTTGTGACTCGAATTCTGTTGAGTCGAGTCATTTTGAAAAAAGTGACTCCAGTCGAGTCGAGTCATTAAAGAAGTGATTCGAGTTGAGTCAAGTCATTAGGTCAAGAAGGTCGAGTCGAGTTGAGTCAAATATTTAGCTCGAGTCAATTCGAGTCACAAATATTTGATAAGCCTGCAGCTTTGAAACGGTTACACGGTTAACTGACCGTTCAAACGGTTACACCTTTCCTTTCTTTCGGTTCGGTTAACCGTAATCCAATTTAAAAAATATCAAGTTGCGGGAGAGCACCAAAAAAATCCCGATCTTTTGAAGATCGACAACGAGAACGAGGTGACAGTTGCCAGACCTTGCTAGATCAACTGGTGTTTGTAATCGCCGCATCTTCTTAAGTGAAGTCTTTGTACATGTAATTGCTTTTCTATGAAGCAACTGTAGGATGGATGGCATTTTATCAGAAATGAACGGCCGTCAAAGGATGCCGACATCAAAGGATTGACGGCCGAACCGGCATGGTACTGGCCAAGAAAAAAAAACATTGCGTGATTGTGCACGCTGCTGCACGCGCTGGAAAATATAAACAGGATATTTGAACACTATGATAAAGACAAGAGAGAAAGTCATTTGTATCACTAAGGCCAAACAAAAGAATAGTTCTGCTTCCGGTTACCCGACCGACCCTATTTTTAGGCTGCGACCCTAAAATTTTTATCGGCAATTCCAAAAAAAATAAATAAAAAAAATTGAATAAATAAAAATAAAAACCTTATGTCTTGTCTGTCTTCACAAAATACTTCTCAACAACCCTTTTGCATCAAAAAATGCTTGTATTTATTGTTTTCTTACTTACATTCGCTATTTTTTCAAAAGAAACCTCCGTTATTTTTACAAATTCGCTGTCTATTATCACGTGCGTAATAAGCGCAATGCGGCAACGACTGGTTCCCGCCGCGCCGCGCAGGGGCCAGTTATGAAAATGCGGTAACTAGTCTGTGCACGGCTATGCGATCGATAGCGCTAGCAGTATGGCTATGCAGCATGCAGGCGCAGGCACGTGCTCTGTCAACTGGTCGGACTCGACATCGTAAAAATGCTGAGAAAGACATCGTAAAAATGCCAAGAAAACACCGATGGAGAAAGAGCATTTTTGCAAGTTAATTCACAGATTTGATCTAGCTTGTCTGTGTATGTATTTTCCGTGTTCACGAGTTCATTTTGAGATCGCACTACTCGTATTTGGAGTGATACAATGCAGCGTGTTTCCTGAAATTTTTGACCCGTTGCCCGTTGGCCGCGGGCCGGGTACATGTACAGTGCATCACACACTTCGGAGTTTTGGCCAGCTCCCATTCTTGACTAGCGTTGTGCCTATGGTGCGAACGACCTGAATTTTCCACAATTTTTTTTGCGAATTATCGAACGTAAATATATTGACAATAATTAAGGTAGGTTTTACTCACTTTTTGTGGCCATTTTGTGTATAGCTTTTGTAGTGCAATGGAAATAGTTCAGGCTAAAACTTCGCATATAATTGAATACCCCATTCAATCTGCATAAAAAAAATTGGCAAAAAAAAAAAGTTTCCGACCGACCGACCCTATTTTTGAAAGGCATGTAATCGGAAGCAGAACTATTTTTTTTTTTGGCCTAATATACTGTCAACAAGAAGTGAAACTTCAATCTAATGTATACACTATCTGGTTTGGCTTCGTGTCTAGAATTTTTGTTGCTGATCACTGACAACATCAAAATCTACCCTAATTGCATTATGCAAAACTGTTTCTGATTATTCAAAAGTGGGCATGTATCTATTTAATTTTTAAAAGGAGGGCATAAATTTAGCTAGCGTTCGAATCCAAGAGCTTTATAAGAAATCACCCAAAGCCAAGGATGAAACAACGAATTGGAAAATGTGTTTAAAATCCGGTTCCTGGATAGTATTCAAAATTGTGCGTTCCAGAACCATAAGGTGGGAGTCTTTGACATGTTGTACCGGTATGTACATGACAAGCGGCCGCTATACCGTACTGTATTAAAAAAGTGACCTGAACATAAACTTTGCACCTTTAGTCATTGCCAATAGTTTTCCCAAAGTTTTGCTTTTATTTTTGGGACTCGAGTCCTATTAGCCTTCACTCAAGTCAAGTCGAGTATTCTGATGAGGGACTCGAATTATTTGCTTGCAGTGACTCGAGTCGGGTCGAGTCATTTACCCACAGGGACTCGAGTTACTAAAAATTGTGACTCAAATTGGACCCAAGTCCAGTCATTGACTCAAGTCATTACAACTCTGCCTCCACCCCCCCCCCCTCGGAAGCTATCCATATGTGCAAGCTAGTGCTATGGGGGAGTTTGAAGGATGTACCCACCCCTAAATTTCCAGTGATCCCCTCCCGCTTAAAGTGACCCTTCCCCAAATACAATAGTATTGTCCATAACCAAGAATATATTCACATGTATGATATGTGACCAAAGTCTTGAAAAACCTCCCCCTAGGATGCTTGTACCCATTTTGGTACCCAACTAGAGAAAACAGTTTGAAGCTGCATCTCTAAATTAGTCTTACTATTCTCTCTTAAGTGTGACCTTCCAGCAAAAAAAAAGTTTGGAAGTTGCACAGCCGTATTTGGAGATACAGCCTATAATTTAATACAATGTTCAGGCAAAAATCATCAAAATTCAGATTTAGAATAATGAATATATTTCACTTTTAATCAAGTTAATTTGTACATTTCCTAAGGAGTTCATTAAACTATCTGAGTACTTGGGCCACTCTCACCTGTGATGTCACCAACCTCAATGCCTATTCAATGCTTAACCCAGATTCAGCATGTCCAGGCGAGAGTGACCCAAGTAAAATTTACACCCTCGATTGTATTTCTGGATCTAGGGACCCAAATGGAATGGGGTAAAAAGGAGTGGATTGAGAAATAGTCAGGCTTTAATGTAGTGTATACTTTCATTGAAGAAAAAAACATTCAACACTTTTAAATCATTTCTGGAAGTTGCACTTTTTTTGGCACACTCTGTAGTAGAGTCTCTTATACAGTTTTTTCCTAAACACTTGTACTGATTCTTTTCTTTTCCAACAAATTTCCCCTACACGTACGGTACGTACGGTAGCTCTTGTTACCATTTGTTACAAGTACATTTGTATGTCTGTTGGCAGCACAAATATGCAGCTATACATAACTTCAAAGCCTTACCAAATTGTCTTTTTGTTGTCTTGTTTCATTGCACATGGCGTTTGTCTTTACCCAAAACAAATTCGCTTCACACTGAAATTCGTACCTAACTCACTGTGAACTTACTTGTGTGGGTGGGAAAGTGCTGATCAGTCATCTTAACATTTCATCAGTTATGGGCAAAAATCAATTTTAATACCTGGACACAAACCGCAGCATTTCAAATCCCACAAATCTTTTCAGATTCAGTTAATGAAAATCTTTCAATCAGTTGCCCTAGAGTAACAGACTCGTCATAACATAGGGTGAGTCAGAAAGATGGGTACCCTGTAAAAAGGAAATTTTTTCCCCCCGTAAACTTAAGAACAAGTATTGACAGAAGGAAACACAAACGACAAGGGTTTTAGCAATCACCTAATTTTTGTTTCATCAATTTTGCTTTTGTGGTTCGGGAGATACCGTACAGAGTTTTCCCTCAAAATTTATGAAAATCTATTTTGTCCACGGATTGTTGAATTAGGCTAAAGCACACCCGTGCACTTTGAACCTGATACCGTGATACATGTCAGCATTTGTTTCTTTACTTTAATATTGTATTGTTTATTCAACAGTGCTTTTGATTATTGCAGAGTTGATAGATTACAAACAGTTGACATGAATACAGTTTTCTGAAACCATTTCTGTCTCATTTTGTTAAATTCCTTTTACGTGACTGAGAATGATTAAGGATTCCGTTTATGTGCGTGTGTCATTCACGCCTAGCCTGTAGTAAAACGGACAAGTTTTTTGCAGATTGGGTATATTCCATTGTTTTTCCCCTATATTTTGTGAAACATTGTAACTTTCAGAAACGTTGTCGTATCGTCTTGCCCATTTCATCAGATGACAGCTTCCTAACAGGGGTTTCCAATGATGTACTATTTGCAACCCCCCCCCGTCTTTAAAAAATATTTAAAATATTTCGTTGAAATCGTGTACCCATCTTTCTGACTCGCCCTGTTCATGTACCGATGTACATTGTACCGTAGTTCAAAACAATCCCCCTTAAATCTTCCACATTTGAAAAAAAAAAAATTGTGGCTCTGCTGGTGTTTCTACTCAAATGACTATTTCCTGTTGTGCGTATACTTTTAAGGCAAAAAAAAAAAATAGTTCTGCTTCCGGTTACCCTACCTACCCTATTTTAACAGCCCCACCCTAATTTTTTTTTTGGGAAAAAATGAGGAAAAACCCGAAACCATCATAAACCTTTTACCCTTGACAACATGCAGACACCTCCATATGATTGTTCACACAAAAAATTGCCAAAAACAAAAAATATCCCTACCTACGGTACCTATACCCACCGGCCGGTACCCTATTATCAAATGCCACGTAATCGGAAGCAGAACTATTTTTTATTTTGTTTGCTGGCCTAAGCACATTTTTAATGTTTGATTGTATGCGAGCAAATTTATGTATATTTGTACCGGGGCTTCACGTTCAGCCCGTCCTTGGAAAAGTACATGGAATTTTCCATGATTGTTTAGAGTTAATCTTTAAATTTGCTTGGAGCCGTTATCGGCCCTTATGTATATAGGCATTGCATGATGTGCACTACAGGGGAAAGGTAACTCAGCTGTGTGTCATGCAGTGGATGTACACATGTATGATGCATGCAGTACATCATACCATGTGCTTCAGGCCTTGGCCTTGCAATAGTAACACGTACACAATACGTTAAATTTGAACTGTACTACCATTTTTGTATGTTTTGTAACGAAATGCAAAATTATGGCATTACAAAGAAACAGTAACGGCAAGGTAAAACCGACCGGAGATTTCCAGATTTTTTGGTCGGTCGGGTGAGGGTGAGGGCAACACAACAATTATTTTGCTGGCCATATATAAGTGACTGGACTTTGGATTTCCTATGTCCGCTTTGTTTTTTTTTCGAGAGTGTCTTTTTTAGGATGTGCAAAGTTTACTACATTTGAAACCAAATTTCCAGATATTCTGTACAAACTCAACTACCCAACGGGCTGCTGTTTGTGATATGGGTATAGTTATTTTTGCCTTTTATACAATGGAATACAGTCTGCCAGTTTCGAGTATTGTTACAATTGTGTTGTTGATAATTCAACCAACACCAGTAATGTCCATGGAGAAAATTCATTCAGCCATTGAATTTGCATCAGGACAATTTTTATGATGGATTGGGGGGGGGGGGGGGGAGTGATCCACTTAGAAAAGAATATAACAGCCGCCAAACAACCCCCCCCCCCACAAAAAAAATCAATAAATAAAAAATCAGTAAAAAAAAAATCAAAAAATAATTGCTGAATAAACTTTCCCTCACACCAAGGTTTTAGTTCAAGGGTGTACAAAAGCTGTATTCTTCGTAGCATCTTTTACTTAAACTCAACTTTTCTTGCTGGCCTACTGTGGTGGTTGAAAGAAGCACAGATGCGGAACCCAAACCCCCCAAAATATATTTTATATTTAAAAAAATATTTATCACTAAAAATAATAGTGACTGGAAAGCCAATTTCAAAAGCTACTTTTAGATGAAAAAAGTACTGAAATTGCTCAATCCGTTAAAAAATTATCACCATTTAATCGCAATGACCCTAAAACCTCTTTCGTCCAAAAAAAGCAATTTATTGTGTGTTTTGACTGTTTGGAACAACAAAGGAAATGCAACAGAATACTTGTTTCAACAACTATCACCAACTGTAGTACACAATATTTTGATCAACAACCCTGGTTAGGCAAACAATATGATTGATAAAATCTACTTTTTTAAAAGACGGGCCTTTACAAGGACTTTGTTGCATATTGTTAACGTTTCAACTAAGATTTCATCGCTGGTGGTGTTTGAAGACAATTGTGACGACGATTGTTGAAATCGCATTTTTTTTTGGACGAGACAGGTTTTAGGGTCATTGTGTTTAAATGGTGATATTCCTTGAACGGATTGACCAATTTTAGTATTTTTTTCAGCTAAGCGTAGCTTATGAAATTGGCTTTCCACTCATTATTATTTTTGGTAAGTACATATTTTCTAAGTATGAAATATAATTTTGGGGTTTTGGAGTTTGCTTTTTTTTACTCAACCTGTATTCTTCCTTTGTCTTTTGCCTCACAGGTGGTGTATTTCACAGCTACGTTTCCTTACATCTTGATCACCATCCTTCTCATCAGGGCAGTGACGCTGCCAAACGCAGCAGAGGGATTGCTGTATTACGTGAAGCCGGATCTGGCACGACTCGCAGATGGTGAAGTGAGTCACTTGGTGCTCTCTCCTTTTGCCCTGCCCCCCTCTCCCCCCCCCCCTCCCCAAAAAGGAGAACAAGTTGCGATCATGATCCATTGATCATATAATCTCTTGACTAAATGCAAACACTATCACAGTACTGGTACCTGAAGGGTTTTGCTCCCTTATGATACCCTCAAGCCATGTGACCAAAATGTCCAAGAGACTGTTCCCAAATAGCCAACTACACATAGCTAGTCCAACCAACGTTGACTGGCATGTGTTTGATGCAGCACAGTTGACCTACCGTGTATAGTAAACCATAGTTCTTGATTCGACAGGATTAAAGTCTCATTTGAAAAGCTGGTTGCAGTGACAATATCCATTGCCATGGCAATCTCACATGAGACTAGTAAAAAGGAAGTACGTTTGGTTCCATTTTCACTTTTTATGTTTGGTACCGGTATGAATGCAAAAGAAAATGTCACAATACTGTGCATGTGCACCCGCACACATGCACAGTATGCATCACTAGGGGGAGGGGGGATGTTGGGGATGTGACACCCCCAATTAATCTGCGTCTTGTCAGCAAAATCATGTGTCTTTCGGCAAATACCGGTATGTTAGACAAATAGCGCCGCCTATTGACTGATACTGTTCATGATCATCGATCATCCGCTTTGACAGCACCCAGAAAAGGTTGTTGTGTTCCTCCCTCCTCCCCCCCCACCCAACCAACTCCCAACAACCCCACATTTTGCCTCTTCTCTGACAAGGAAACAAAATTAAAGAAAATTTCCATGGCATCTTGCATCACAGATGGCCTGTTGGCAAATTATTGTCACTAAACACCTGAATAATATTAGTCTGACAGCGACCCTGCAAGTGTGGACATATTTAAATGTGTGAAAATCTTGCCCTTAAGCAGGTGCTTTCCAAATATGCAGTGGCATCAGTTATGTGTAGGAGGATCCAAGGCTAAAATGTGTTAAAATTTGAACAATTACCGGTACATGTAGTTCAATTGTGGGTTTTTTTTTGCAGTTTAAATTTAACTCACATAGACACTTAGGGCTGTGCATCGGAACCGGGTACCCAAGTACAGGACCATCAATGTCGGGAACCAGTTCCAGATTAGGGAATCAAGTACTCGTAACCATCTTTAGCAATTGCTCAGTAACTTCTCAGAGAATGAAAAAGAACAGCTTCGTATGTCATTGATAGAGAAATTTCAAAATGAAAAACAGATTATGTGTTATGGAAAACAAACCAATTCCACGTTTTATGATGCTCATGGTAGTTGTAGTTTTTACCATTAAGCTGAAGAGCTCACTGTATACATTTGTGACTTGCGTACTGGCACACCGATATGGGGTAGTATTAATATCAGGGGTGTGAAATCTCAGCTTTATAGCTGATTTCAGCTTTTTTTGTTTTGGATTTCAGCTATTTTCCCTCACTTGCTGTGTACAAAAGTATAGGAGATTTCCAAAGTTCAGCTTTTTTTACACCTTTTTCAGCTGTTTTCAGCTATTTCAGCTATTTTTGTCAGAGGTCACTCACACCCCTGTAATATGCAAACCTTTATGAACAATCTGAACAGCAACTTCCAGATTAGGGAATCAAGTACTCGTAACCATCTTTAGCAATTACTCACTCAGTAACTTCTCAGAGAATGCAAAAGAACAGCTTCGTATGTCATTGATAGAGAAATTTCAAAATGAAAAACAGACTATGTGTTATGGAAAACAAACAAATTCCACGTTTTATGATGCTCTGGGTAGTTGCAGTTTTTACCATTAAGCTGAAGAGCTCACTATATACATTTGTGACTTGCGTACTGGCGCACCGATATGGGGTAGTATTAATATGCAATCTTTTATGAACAATCTGAACAGCAACTTCCGAGATTGACATTTTTAGGGTTGTGTTTCTTGAATGGGCACCCGTATTTTTTTTCAATAGGGTCCCCGGTTCCTGTACTACCCGTAGGTGCACACCCCTATAGGACACTGATCACCCCACAAGTGGCGTTG
Organism: Patiria pectinifera; assembly: GCA_029964075.1. Taxonomy (NCBI): domain Eukaryota; kingdom Metazoa; phylum Echinodermata; class Asteroidea; order Valvatida; family Asterinidae; genus Patiria; species Patiria pectinifera. Next base: position 10,141,093 of record CM057142.1, on the reverse strand, counting down.
TTTATTAATTTATTTTTGGCTTGTTTTTAACCCCCTGCAGACATGGCTGGATGCCGCCACGCAGATTTTCTTTTCCTACTCGCTGGGATTGGGCAACATGGCTGCCTTGGGAAGCTACAACGCATACAACCATAACTTCTTCAGGTGAGTGAATATCAATTATGGTGTGGATCAAGGATTGTGGTTTATCACACTTCCAACCGATTTTTTTTGTATGTGGGAGGGACCCAAGTCAACAATTTTTTTGTCTAGTCTCATGGACAATGTGAGACCAACTGTGAAGCAAACACGATTTGTTGCATCACTGAGTACTGTCACAGTTGTCCAATTTTTATTTTATTTTTTTCCTGTTATGTAGAGCTGTATTCATTATGCACGCTACAGTAATCGCGCCCCCGTATTTAAAATTAGAGCAGGCCAAATGTTTTTTGCCAATCGCGTACATACAGTGGCGTAGCCAGGAATTTTTCAGGGGGGGGGTGCTGGGGGGGGCTGGAACATTTCATGGGGGGGGGGCGTCATGCAGGGGTGTCAATCGCTTCTCAAAAGTGGGGGGGGGGGGGGACATACCTTGATCAGAACTGATGCGAGCGTGAAGTGTGAAGCCCTTACGGCGTGGGGTTCGGGGCCCACTTATAGGCCCCGAAAAAAAATTTGATTCTAGATGTTCTGTGGTGTGATCTGAGGCAATTTCTTACCACTTTAACCAATAATTATCTTAGCACAAAAGATAAAGGCATAAGAAAATTTTGTGAACATTGTTTTTGAGGTTGGAGTCATTGAATCAACTACCAGAATTCTGAGCTTTAGGCGTGGGGTACGGGGCCTGCTTAAGGGCCCCGAAAAATTTTGGATTCTAAATGCTCTGTGGTGCTATCTGAGGCAATTTCTGACCACTTTAACCAATATTTTCTAAGCAAAAGATACATGATTGTAGTACATAATAGGGCCCTGTAAACCACCCTTAAAAAAGTGGGGGGGGGGGGACATGTCCCCTGTCCCTTCCAGGATTGACGCCCATGGCGTCATGTAGATCAATGATAATTTTTGTAGAAACTCAAAATCTCAGTTGGGGGGGGGGGGGGCAACAAGGTTTCATGGGGGGGCGGTCGCCCCCCGGTGGCTACGCCACTGCGTACATATATCGATTTCCCACTAGTTTCTTTTCCAGCCACTCAAAATTAGGGCGTTGGTTGCGGTCAACCTGCCAAAACCCCATGCATCACATTAATACGTAAACTTATTGTCTGTATATGGTCACGGTTATTGATGTCCGTTTGTTTCTGTTAATGTGAACATTGTGTGAAAGAATGCTAGCACTGATAGTAGTCAAGAAAGGTTGTGTGTACATGTCTTCTAATCAGAGCCTTCTCTAATCAAGAAAGAAACACACAAATTATAGATCGAGTGAGTGAGCTAAGGTGACAGAGACCGGTCTCAACTTGCATGGAGGATGCCTGATATGTACAGCAGTCTTTGTCGGCAAATCAGTGAGATTTGCAACCGATCGTGCCTGATCCACCCGTATGGCAAATTCAGTGCCAAAATGTTGTCTCGATAATGCAAAAAACACCTTCCCAGTCCTGTAGACCATGCATGATAGCAGCACAAAGCCTTCCAAGTCTCAGAATGAAGATAACCTTGGCCAGAAAACTCAAAGTACAAGTTTGGTTCATGTATTTGTAATGACTGCAAATAGACCACGATGTCTGACAGTTGTTCGTTTCCATTCCAATTCATTATGTTTGGTCAGCTAGAACCGCCACGGATAGGAGACACTCACAGTGGAGGGAAGTGCCTCAATATTGGCTTAAACTGAACAATATTGGCTGAAACTTAAAATGTGGGAAGGTACAGTAAGTTATAATTGTTATGAATTTAAGCTGATTTAAGAGAATTCTCACCACAAAATATCTGATGTATTTATTTTGATTTAATCAAATCTGGACTAGCGATGGAGTAATTAGAGTGAATAAAATTGTAATTGCAGTTTGAAAGGTTGATTTAGTTTAATTTGATTTAACCAGTCAACAGAGAACAACATTTTTGATTTCCGAATGAATTGAATATTGAACTGAAATTCGCGGTTGAGTTTGAGATCCATTCGCTATTATAAAGAGAACTTGTTGGATTTACTTCTGGATTGTTTTGCGCTTACAGAGACTTGTGAATTTTCTAATGGAGCTTCGTAAATTAAATTTGTGGACATAGAATTACTGGAGTAATATGTGAAACTCCTAAATAGGATTCATTATGAGTAATTTGGTACAAGTTTCCAGATTTTTGTAAATATTGTAAATAGTCTGATTTGGTCGATATCATTAATTCGTAAATTATTTCCTTCTTTCGCCAATCTCATTGTCAGTTCTTTTTTGTACTTTATGTTTTATTTTGACTGGGGTCATCACCTAAAGAATTGGGTTTTATAGTTGTGACAATTAGCATAACCATACTTATCACAGACGGACTCTGAATACCTATTTATCATTACAAATTGATATTTAAAAAAAAATGGGGTCGTGGGACAATTACCGGTAATTCATTGTAAACAGGGATATCCGGGTTTACGGGAAAGTGAATTTAATATATAACTCGCCAAAGGGATTCAGGGGTGTGCATTGCAACCAGGTATCCGATTACCCGACCGCTGGTTGGACCGATGTCGGGAACCGGTTTCAGATTATGGAATCGGGTACCCATAACCAACATTACTTATACCATTTCTCAGACAAGGAAAAGAAAGATTTGACAAAATGTTTGAATGCCATCTGTGGGAAAACTTCAAAATGAAAACCAGGATAACCAAAACATACATGTATTTCCTGTTCACATCTTTTTATTTATATTGCATACATTTTGTTTCAGATCTATTTCATTTTTGTGTAGACATTTCGAGCATGGGTAGGCAGGCCTTAGGGCTACAACTTAGTAAATGAATTCTCTATTAAACACAGCCAGTTACTCACGTAGTTTCGTTTACGTTTCAACTAGTTTCACTAGTCATCCTCAGAACGAAGGGCTACAGTGTTTAAGTACACTTTTGTTTACCCTGGCCGGGTTTGGAATGTTATATTGTCCTTGTTTCCTGTCCCTCTATCTCCTCTTCCCTGTCAAACTGTCCACCCTCCCTTCCTTCCCCCCTCGACCCATTCCTTCTCGCATCCTTCAGTCTTGTCTGGTCATACCTTTTCAATTTCCAATTTTGTTTACTTTTTGATATATCTTTGCTTTGTCATTGTACTTTTGTTCATTTGTTGGCCGAATAGATAATAATAATAATAATATTCAATGCATTTTAACACATGACAGATGACGCTTGCGAAAGTTGCAGTTGACACTGTCAAGCTAAAGCTCTTTAGACAACTTCAGGGATTTGAATTTTGAGGTTGGGTTTTATTATGGTACCTGGGTACCCGTGTTTTATTTCAATGGCTCCTGTACCGGTACTGTACCCGTAAATGCATGCCACTAAAGATGTTACCATGCTGCCCTTGCGAAAACATGACATTAATGACTTCTTTTGTATTCTGGAGCATATTCTAATGGAACTTGAGGATAATAAATAGACTCTTTATGTTTGGACATTTTGGACAAAATTAAAGATATAGTCAATCATTTGTAATTTGTGCATTTTGTTCGTTTGAAGCAACCAAAGTGCTCAAAATCCAATGAAGGATATAATACTGAACAACTAACATGATGAAGCTTCCGCTCAGCTTCAGCTGTATATTCCGAGAAAAACAGCAATCCAGGATCTCAATTTCAAATCAAAAGTTGCTGAATCATGTTTTGAATTGTTTTGAATTGCAGCTATACGCGATGTCGTGCACTGATCCGATGAATTATAGCAACCGCGCGCGCCTGTGCGTCGTGCCAATGTTTGCGCGCGCTGCACCGAATAACAAAACAAACTACTAATTTAAATTTTCCTACGGTGCGTCTTAAGATGCACTGTTGGAAAGGCCTTCTTTCGTTGATTACTTCAACATGATAGCTTACCAGAAAGATTAATTTCACAGGGAGTTTAGTCCCCCTACTATCTTTCAACCAAGTATGTTTTTCAACAATAATACGCCAGTTACTTTTTCGGATGGCTGCAAATGATGGACTATAGCTTTAAGCCAATGGGTACAAATATGTTTTTGAGATATATTATACCGTGTACATACACATGTGTTACTAGTTCAAATTTATCATGCTTAAATAAAACACAGATGTGAAACCAGTATGTGGAACTACCGCTATTTCATGAATGCTGAACATTCTGAATTCTGATGAAATGTCAGAGTACTATTGGGTTACCATTCAAACTATCAATTGTTGAAAAACAAACACCGGGGGAACATACATGGTAGCTTGTTCCAAATGTGAATTCTGCAAGCTTTCCTGTTCAAAATTTTACAAAAATATCCTCCTTATTCTGTATTCTTGAGAAGTTTGTGTTTCATGCAGAATTTTGGCCTAGTCTGAGACCCAGCTTGAACACTTGTAATGCAGGTGTGTAATACATGTAATTGACAGTTCTTCCATCTGTACATTTAAATTCTTCTCAAGTTAAAGTTCAACTAACAAACACTAAACATGTTCATATACCACAGACTATTTGACTGAAGGTAATAAAATATGAAGGTCACGTATACGGTCAATTGCATGGTGAAGTGCATAGACCGAGTTGAAAAATGAAAATTGTTTAAAGGGACAACAGGACCTTTCATTTGAGTGGTGGGCCAGTGGGATAGAACTTTAAAGATACAGTACAGTCCATCATTTGCAGCTATCAAAAAAGTCACTGACGTAATTAGTGTTGAAAAACATACTTGGTTGAAAGATAGTAAGGGGACTAAACTCCCTGCGAAATTATTCTTTCTGACACGTGCTGTCATTTTGAAGAAATCAACGAAAGAAGGCCTTTCCAATGATGGGTCTAAAGACGCATCGTTCCAATGATGGGTCTAAAGACGCATCGTTGGAAAATTCTGTCAGTAGTTGGGTTTTTTTTATTCGGCGAAGCACACACAAGCGTTGACACAACGCACACGTGCACACGGTTGCTTTAATTTGTCGGATCAGTGCGTGACATCGCGTAGCTGCAATCGGCTCAGTGAGAATGTGTCTCGGACGCTGTATTCAGGCCCAATTCAAAACATGATTCAGCAACTTTTGATTTGAAATTGAGATCCTAGAATGTTGTTTTTCTCAAAATATACAGCTAAAACTCAGCTGAAACTTCATCAGGTTAGTTGTTCAGCACCCTTCCTTAGATTTTGAGCACGTTTGTTGCTTCCAACCAACCAAGTGCACAAATAACAAATGATGGACTGTACCTTTAAGTGTGTCTTTTTATCCAAAAACCTGTAAAATCGTGGATTTGTGGTATAGTCGTGCATTTTGGCACCTTGTATTATTATAAGAGCCCAAAGAGCAGTGCTATTGCTTAAAATGTAACAAAACTAACTGCGAGAGTGCCCAAGTATACATCCATTTTGTGGAAATGGGTTGTCTATAATAAGCCCAGTTAGGGGGGGGGGGAGGTGGACCTAGCTCCTTTGCAGATGGATATTTAATCAGCAGTTTGGTTTGAACGTTTGCCTCAGTTTGATCGCCAGATACATACATATACCCCACTCTACAGGCAAAATGTAACAGGATGAGGGGACAGTCGTTCTGATTGTTTGCCGTTTGTCATTTTATTTGCTCTATTGACAGGGATGGCATCATCTTCGCGGTCGTCAACAGCTTCACGAGTATTTACTCAGGAGTCGTCATTTTCTCCGTGCTGGGATTCATGGCGGGCAAACAGGGCGTTCTTGTGGCTGAGGTAGTCAAATCCGGTGAGTCCCAAACCTCAGCTGATGGTGTGCCTTGAAGCAAATTTGTCTGTCCACTAGTCTGTCCACTTTTTTTTCCAACTTTCACTCGGGAGGTAACACACTGAGTATATATACAGTGTTTAAACGTTGGTGAAGGGGAAAAACCTAATTTGATTTATATCACCCTGACGCAAAATTCCATCTTATAATAGTTTATGCGGTACCCGCTGCTATGTACATCAGATTCGAACCAGCCAACTGATCTTGTTAGCTCGGTGGTCGAGTGGTAAGACATCTGCACTAGAAAGCAGGAGGTCGTGGGTTCGAGTCCCACCTGAGTGCAGTGATTTTTTCCAACTTTCACTCGGGATGTAACACACTGAGTATACAGTGTTTAAACGTCGGTGAAGGGAAAAAACCTAATTTGAGCTAAAATGGTACACTCTGATCAAATTTGAAAGCCTCAGTGGGAGGTATACACTCCCTACTTGTACATGGTTTGCGCTCATGTGGCGTGACATGCACAACTTGTTTGTTTCTGAATGTGCACAAAGCCATGGCATGTTCACGTGAGCGTCACGCGGTGTCAGCATGCGTTCTATGTCCCTTTCAGTGGTCTCCTCCAGCTTTCCTGTTGTAACCATTGTGGGGGCACTGCTGCCAAAGTTCATACACGTTACGTATGTTTTTGTTGTTGGATAATAACCATACATTGGTTCCGTAGAGAGCCTCATCGATCCCCAGAATCAAAAAGTTGTAAAAGCAGTCGGAAGTGCCATACTTTTTGCATCCAATCAGTAGACCGTTTCACGATACAATACAGCCATTTCTGTGGTTACATGGTTACATGGTTATCTCATCTCTCACATCACAGGCAGGGTTGAGATTTGTCAAGATTTGTTTCTGAATTCAGGAGTTAAAAAAAACAAAAATCGTTTTGACATCTGGAATTTGTGAGATTTCACCATAAAGGTGTCTTTACCTGTGAAGGTCTATAGATATAGAACAAAAGTAATGAGTATATTATTTATGGGTAATGAACGCGCACACCAGCATGCCTTTGCACACAAATACTGCGTCTTGGAACAAGAATGATCCTAATTGTTCAATAGTATTTCCCATTCCTCATGGGCGGATAGTACTTTTTGAGACCCGGCGTGAATGGGAGTAATAGCAAATGTCATGTGATGTGAGTTCCACCAATCAAATGACAGGGATATGTATGTCAGTTACGTGTACATGTATATAAACCCTTATGGCGGCTCCAAAACCATCTGCCAATCTTTTTTTTTTTCATGTTGCCCCCAATCTCATCCCCAATCATTAGGTTACAATGGCATGATGGGACATATTTTCACTCCAATTTCCCCCGAGATTAACACATATGGCGGTGGTATCCATGAAACGGTCCATCCTGCAATTTCAGGATTACGACTGTACATGTGCTTTAACCACTTGATGTCATACATGTATGTTGCATATCTAGGCCGATGTTGCTCAGAGTCCTTGATCCACAGGGGTCTAGAAGAATAAAGACGTACATGTTCAAGTATGTACCGGTACATACACCCCCCTACCCAAATTTATCAATTTTGGTGTCGCCATGGTGCTCTCTGAGATTTCCCCCCCAATTTTCAGCAAAACATGTATTCTCCCAGAAAATATATAAAAAAAAAAAATTGTCTCGCTCAAAATAATATACTCATAAATAATTTCAATAAGTGAAATGTTGATGCAGCATATGTTCCTTTTTAACCCAGCCCCAGCCACCCCCAACCGGGATGATAGTCTGTGGTTTTAGAGGTTCAGTGAGCACTTCAAACTTGTGCTTGGAGTTTACATTCCGCTTTTACCCTGTCCCTCCCCCAACTTTCATATATTTGATATATTACAAGTGCCTAATCGCACTGCACAGGAGGTCCTTTGAAAGCAAGAGAGACTCTCTACGCATAATTTGTATGGACCTGAGTCTGGAAAATTGCAACTACACATGTAGCAAGAGTATTAAGTGACCTTCAACTGACAAAAAAATTTGCGTACACTTTCGTTTTCGTTTAATGTGTAAATATCAGTATCCATCATATCCTTTGGCTCACACATGCATCAAAAGAAGCCAGACAAAAACAGTCGGCTGGATCAGCTCTTAGAAAAGTGATAATATAAAGGGTTTATCAAAGTCTTATTCATTGAGGGCACGCTGGTGGATATAAAATGTGTCTAGACTCGATGGCCATATATAGCACTCCTTTTTTGTTCATGTGTGGCCACAAAAGCTCTTGCAGTCAAGCTCCATCGACTGCAAAAAGCCAATATTTTCTTTCACGTTAGCTGGCACAACTTTCATTCCAGTAGGAAAAAAGATCAAGAGCTGTGTGATTTCACTTACAGAATGATCATTAAAAGCTGGTGACTGTTTTTAGAAGCATGAATGTTTCTGTTTTCAAAACGCTCATTAAGTTTTTACTTTTTTTTGTGAGATAAACCTAATTTATGCATCTTTATAGAATATTAAAAAAAAGAAATTGTTTTTCAAATTTTGTCATGTTTGTCAAGGAATAAGATGTCATCAAAACAATTGCGTCAGAACAAAATTTTCTAACAAGTTATTTGTTTTTTTTACAGTAGATATTAAACCTTCAAAGGCCACCCGTATTCAACAATTTATTTGAAGAATATTATTTAAGACACTTATAGTCAGGACAGACATTTTCCCTAACAATTTCATAAGTCTATCCAAAATGCTGTTGAGCAGTCTTCAAAGCGTTTCTACAATGTGCAGTACTCACTGCAAAACTTAAACGAAATCGAGTTGTGTTGTCCATAAAATTAACAAATTTGACCATATTTTATTACGAGATATCAAGCGAATTTTTCTCCAAATGGCAATACTTTTGGATGTTTTTGAGAAGAAAACAAGACATCCACGTACATTTTAACATCTCCTTTGTACTGAGATTCTTGATTTCAGTTTCTACTGCAAAAGAACCGCCCAAATTAGCACAATAATTCTCCCCAAATTCCCCCAAATAATCAATAAAATTATCAGCTACACACAATTGCACTTACACTGGATTGTAAAGAGAGTTGTTGTTTTATTACCATGGATGTCATTCTGTCTGAATAAATTCACAGAAAGCAATAATATTTTACATGCATGCCAAATTATTCAATGTCCGAAGGTCGCTCTGAAGACAGATGTGTGGTGATTTCAGTCATTTTTATTAACTCAGTCACCCAACAACAAAACATCATACCGGTATATATGTGAAACAGTTTATTTTTTGCAGCGCGGTCTCAAAGCTTTTTAATATTAATTTCAGAATTCTGGAACAACATGTTGTTCATTGGTAATAGTAATACATTCATAGTACTCCATTTTCGTATGTATTTTCAATCCCAGGTTTAATTTGTTGTTGCAGTTTCCTCATTTGAAAAACACGTCACTTTAATGTATCACGGTTGTGCACAAGAACGTTTAAACATAGACATAAGTATGCTACATACATGTACCGGTACGTGCACATATTGTCCATAGTACTGTATTATGTGCAAATCGTTTCAAGAAAATCAATCTTTTATAATCCCATAAAGATGACTTTTCATCCCATTAAGTTCACTGTCGTGAACCTGTACAAAGTCATCCGAATATAATTTCCACGCAAGATAAAGAAAACACTAAATTGCGTACACATATGTTCGGTACATGTACATTTAAAATGCACGTGCTGTATATTATACATGATTATCGTTGCAAGAAAATCAATCTTTAACATCCCAGTAAGCCTACTATCATGAACCTCCGGTATGTAATCCACCACGAAATATAGCCTTCATGTTCAATTTCAGCTCAATGTTAAAATAAGCGTACGTATTTGTCATGACAGGGAATTTACAAGTCTATTGGTCTCCGTTCCCCAGATCTAGAGGCACGGTGCCGGGGCTGTGTCTGCATTCCCAGAGAGTCCAATCATGCATTTCCGATGAAGCAGTTAAACCCCTCTCATGCTATCGGCGAACCGTCGCAGTGCACATCCATCCCCTACACAGCTTGGGCATTCCCCCATGTCCGCGCGTGGTTTTCTGAACCCTGAATGCTTAAGCGGCCGAATCACTTAGCATACAGCGCGGATAATACTCACGTCAGCAGAGGGCAATATAACTCCTTAAAATCTGTCTTCCCGACTGTCCTGACATCACGCGCAAGGAATTGCCGCAGGTCTTAGGCATGGGTCTTTTGTCAATTTTTTTTTTTTTTTTTTCAACGATTGATTTGCGAGTGACATTATGGATGACAAATTTACCTAAGAAAAGCTTGAGGCTGTGTATATATTTTGTGTGTGATCTGATCAGGAAGCAGTGGTTATTTACACATCGATAATTTCACGAATTTCTGAGGGCTAAGTTACTAATTGGGGTTAATTTGTACATTTACACAATTGTGACAAAAACCAAAATTTGTTAAACATGCACATGTGTGTATTCTGAGTGAATGTGCATACATGTACCGGTACATCAATACTGTCCAAATATGTAAAAACAAAGATCACTTAGAAATTGATATTTACATGTTAATAATGTCAAGTAAAATTGAAAATGAACTCCGTCTGTCCCATATATTCTAGAATTGAAAATAGATAAGTACATGTGTACAGTCTTTTGAGATTCTTAAATTACATACGTGTACGTGTACATGTACCGGTATGTCGTAAAATTGAAATATTTTATGATGATGGAATATGAATATGTCTAAGTACACATGTATGGAATTGTATACTGCCTTTAAACATAATTATGTGAGGCGTTCTGGCAAAATGAGATGGAACTGGGCACAGGCCATAGTGGAGAAAAAAGCACAAAAAAAATCGAATGTTTTTTAATTTGTTTAGTTTTAGATTTATTTTAATATATGTACCGGTACTATAGGCCTATTTATAACCTACCGGTACATGTACATTGTACGATGTGTATGTCTTAAAGGGAATGTACAACATTTGCTTTTGCTGCAATTTTCAGAAATAAATGGATTTGGAGGATTAGTATGTTAAAGCAAATATTGTTAAAATGACTTGTTTTACGTTTTGGGCTTGTAGATGCTGGAAAAACCAAGAAAACCATTCATGTTCTTGTAGTCTGATTCCCTGACCCCACTTAAGATGAAACAGAGAATTTATAGACTTTGGGGAATTGCAAGGTCAGAGAATCAGTCTAGCAGGCTTGTACCCCTTCACAGTTGTGTAATCAATTGCAAAGAAAACACGGAATAACTAATTATGAAAAAAATAGGAGCAGTTTTTGAAAAAAAGCCAGTTTTCTCCAACGCTGGTCGGCCGACCAGCGTTGGAAAAATACCATTTTTCTTGAAAACGTCAGAACACCAGGAGCCACGATTTTACAAGATGCTTTAGACTGTCATTCCCTAACAATGAATCCCGTATTTTGTGATAATTTGATCATTTTGTTTTGTGATGTTTGCAAATGTTGTATCTTCCCTTTAACTACACATTTTGTATTAAAGAATAGTGTAAAAATCGTGGAATAAAGGTGTTTTTAAGGAAAACCAATTGGCACCTTTCATTTGCCTGACTACAAAACATATAACTTTAAGGGCCTTCTCAGTATTTGACTTTTAAACATGTCTGTAAGTGCACACTGTAAACAGCCATATTTTGTCAACAGAATGATCGATTGAAGTGCAACAAACAGTATTCTCAGGATCATGTTATTCTCTTTCCTAATATCCGTAAAGCCTCATTTTGACCTCTGCCCAGCTGTGTCTCATTCTGTCAGAACACCTGCAGTTCTCTTGTAGGAAATGGGCTTTCCAACCCACCCAGGTAGTACGTGCCTTGTGAATGAACATCTATGAGAGATTAAATATGCAAAGAAATATTGGACTGTCAGGCTGCAGAAAAAAAACTACATGCGTTGATTCATTTCATAATGCGCAATAGGGCATGTACAATGTATGTACTTGAAACATGGTTTCTTTGTTGTCGTTTCATAAAGAAAGCCCTTTCTCGCTTTACCGCGTTACTAATGATTTGGGTGAGTTTATGATCCGTTATCCATGAACTATACCATTTTCTTCTCCAGGGGGTCTATGTTTACAGAAAAACATACGGTGATCATGGCGATAAGGAAAGTCAAATTAGTAAAAAATAACAATGGAATGAAATTGGATCCGTTTTTTTCTGAAAGCATTTTGCAGTCCTTGCGGTACTTGAAAGTTTATATCATACTCTGTTCAACATGCACGTTTATGCATTCAATTTGTTTCTTCTACTGAAGTTTGGAAAAAAAATGGGGGGGGGGGGATCAGGGGTGGGGGGGGGGTATTTTAGACGTGTTTAGCCCTCTGAAAATATGCTTTTATTTTGTGTTGCTTTGCCGCTCATGCATAGCGCACAAAAGATACGCCTGAATTAATGTTGGGCGCAAATAACTCAAAATTCGTAAAGTAATTATTGCATATTTTTAACCAAACATGCGAGGATTTTTTTGGCCCAATGTCTCATGAGTAACTTACATGTACCGTATGTATTGCTAGTATTTGCAAATTACAAATCTAATTTATGGGGGTAAAAACTTGAAAATATCACTGGGAGAGCAAAGTTAAGCAGTAAAAGATGTGCCCGTTATAGAATCAATCTTTATAGTGGTAGCAACACTAAACTAACATGTAGAAACTATTGACAGTTGCACTTTGTCAAAACAAAGTTCAAAATCTGTTTATTCTCCAATACGATAACACTACGGTTGTTTGATTTAAATCACTTTTATCTCTTTTTAGCTTTTAACTGTGCTTTTTTTTAAGAGCAGACAGTCATATATTCACACAAAAAAGAAAGAAAAAAATTCTCCTTTTCATTTGTCACCAAAATGGTGAAGAATATACAGAGTTTACCAGATATGTGGGGAATTCCTTAATTTGTGTTAAATTTCATGGGTTTTGGATAACTCATAAAGATGTACAAAGCATTAGAAGCAATTTAGTACATTTTTCAATGAACAGCAAGTACGTACATACATGTAAATGTTCTGGTACATTGTATCTAAATAGACCTGGATTTAACCCAAGCATGGGTTGGCAATTAAGTCAACGTTACTAAAGTAAAGAATAGTTATTCATGTTTCCAAACATTCATGTACCGGTATCATTAGATTGTTGAAAATACAAAATGACCAACAAAAGCTCTTAAAGAGTCAATTAATATGCCTCTTTCGAGGATGTTAGCCAGTTCATGTCGGATGACGCGTGTTAACACGATCTGGCGTTCTTGTACCCAGGGCCTTTTAGACGTCATTTGGAAGCGAGTGCCTTGGACCCAGGCATGGCTGATGGGTTAAAACGTCATCTGCGCCTCGACTCGCTTCCGAATGACGTCTAAACATGCTAATCCTCCATTTGTTTTGAACAAACGCACAAAGTCCGAGAAGTCCGAGGCAGACTGAGTGTTGAACTTGAGCTTCATTTTATGATGCGTAATAGGGCATACATGTATGTATGTACATGTACCTTGAAAAATGGTTTCTCTGTTGTCTTTCATTAAGAAAGCCCTTTCTCGCTTTACCGCGTTACTAAATAATTTGGGTGAGTTTATGATCCGTTATCCATGAACTGTGGCAGTTTCTACTCCAGGGGGTCTATGTTTACAGAAAAACATACGGTGATCATGGCGATAAGGAAAGTCAAATCAGTAAAAAAATAACAATGGAATGAAATTGGGTCCGTTTTTTCTTGAAAGCATTTTGCAGTCCATGCGGTACTTGAAAGTTTATATCATACTCTATTCAACATGCACGTTTATGCATTCAATTTGTTTCTTCTACTGAAGTTTGAAATAAGATATTTTTGGGGGGGGGGGATCAGGGGTGGGGAGGAGGTATTTTGGACGTGTTTAGCCCTCTGAAAATATGCTTTTATTTTGTGTTGCTTTGGCAACATTAATAATTATTGCATATAACTAAACATGAGAGGATTTTTTTGGCCCAATGTCTCATGAACAACTTATGTATTGCTAGAATAATTGCAACTTACAAATCTACTTTGTGGGGGGTAAAAACTTGAAAATATCACTATCTGGCGTTCTTATACCCAGGCATGGCTGACGGGTTGAAAACGTCAAGCATGCCTCGACTCCCTTCTGGATGACGTCTAAACACGCTAATCCTCCATTTGTTTTGTACAAACGCACAAAGTCCGAGAAGTCCAAGGCGGACTGAGTGTTGAACTTGAGCTCCTGGGCACACCCCAGAGTGTTGAAAAATATGAGGTTGCGGTAAGAAATATCATACAAATACTGTTGACATTCATGACTCTTGCGAATCAGAATTAGTGGTGTTTGGCTGTAAATCAAAAGTTGGCTGCTATAGTTTGCCTTTTCCAAAAATCGAAATCTGTTGCCAACCGTGGCTTACATTTATGCCCTTTTGTCAGCCCATACAAAATTGGGGTCACTGTTTACAAACGAAAGAAAGGTACATGTACCGGTACATGTACCGGTATGTACCGGTACATGTATACTGTATAGTGTGTGTTGTGACAACCGAATAACACTGTGTGTATATTTCGTTGAGATGGATGTTATCAACTTGCACTTGTATGCTCCTATCCCATTGCCAGTACATGCACATGGCTTCCTTAATCTTTACAACCTTGAACTTAGATGGAATTGCCATCCTTAAGCCACATTCGCATTTTACTTCATTTGGTAAAAAGGTTACTGTGAGGGATTATGTTAACATTCCATTGTGGTTATTCTACCATGTGTCTGCACTTCCATTAATTTTGGCCAATGGGAAGTCCTTCGTTTCATAAAACCACAGAGAAAGGACAGTCCTTTCTCTATGATAAAACTAACAGTGACATTTTTCCGTGACCCTTTAAAATGTACTGCTGTGGACCGTAAAACTTACAACCGACAGTCGACACTTTACAATTTGGGAAGTTTGACGGCTGTCCACACTGGATTTTATTTGGTTAAGTTTACAACAGTCTCTGTTAGTTTAACCAAAATAAGTCCAATGCAAACTTGGCTATATCCCTCCATGCTAGAAACCACTGATTAATTGGATAGTTGCTATAAGCTTCAGTGAATTGAACAGAATTTGTGACGGTCTACATGTAGATGATCGAGGGGAAATCGTAATTAACGATACGTCTGGCCAAGGCCGTAGGAAGCGGTACGGCAGGCACGGCTATAGCCGTACCAAAAATAGGCCTTTGGTTTCCTTTTTTTTTAACATGTAATTTTTGGCAGAGTATAAAGTTAATTTTGTATAGGATACTAGATGAATAAATGAGTGAAATGAAAAAAACAAAACAATCAGTTTATTTCCATCTAATATTATTCTAACGAAAACAAGATTTATTTTGGAGCATGTACTCCGAAACAGCTAATAACAAAACTAAAGCAGCCAATCCCATCAAATTGGCTAAATGCAAAACAAAAATGGTCGAAGATGATCTCTCTTGAGCTGAAAGCTGAAAAAAGTTTGCCTTATGTAAAAAAATTATTCTATTGGATAATCAGCTCTCAAAAATTGAACTGATTGCTCCGGGCGGGGGTCTCGATTGTATTCCCACCCCTAGAAAATCAAAAGGTTGACCATCCTTCGCCATTCCAAATCATTCTACAGAAAAATTAGAGTACGTTTGAAAATGGCAGGGAGAGACCTTCAAATTCGCATCCATTCAAACTGCCCTCCATCTGGAATCCCCAACCTACCTTCAACTTAAATCTAGAATCATATATTGAAGTACTATTTAACCAGATTGGAAATCAAAAAAGTCAAATCTAACATAACAAAAGCAGAACGTATCGCTTTGATCGGCCTAAAGAAAAGACAAGATATAGTCATTAAACCATTCGATAAAGGCGGGCGCGGTGTTTGCGTATTGTACACACAAGACTATATTATGACGATAATTATCGGCTTTTGGTTAAGGTTAATTTGGGAGGGATTGGGTCAAATTCTGGATCCGCCTCTGCAGACCTGCCAACTCTCACGCATTGAGCGTATAAGACTCACACATTTCAGGTTGTTCTCATGCTCTCACACCAACATGGGATTTCTCACGCTAAGAAAAATATTTAAAAAAATAATACTCCAAACTAGAAAATTATGTTTAAATGATGATAGCTTAAAAAAAAATGGTCAAAGTGGTCGAAATTGCCTGAGATCGCACCACAGTGCGTCTTGAATTCAACATTTTTTCGGGGCCCTTAAGCAGGCCCCGTGCCCCACGTCGTTAGGGCTTCGCGCTACGCGCTCGCATTACTTTCCGATCAAGCTCCCTGCCTCTGAGATGAGCCGGACCAGTGTTTTTGAGCTTCTTACGGGCCTGCATGGTCTGGCCACTTTAATCTGAGATATTTACGAGCCAATCTATCACTAAATAGGAAAGGAAGAAAATTGCTTTTGTCATGAGTTTCCTTTCACTAATACCACCAATATGTCAAGAAACAATCCACTCATCTTTCAGGAAATGTTTTTCCCTTTTCACAGACCCCACATTTACCGGTACCTGAGGCTGATACGTGCATGACCTATTTCCTTTTTTTTTTTTCTGTAGACAGCATCTCGTTTAATTTTGTTATCCTATCCTTCGTGATTCCATTGCACAGACAGTTTCTAGGCTGTTATGGACACAACCTCGTTGTTTCCCATCATGCCTTGCGCAATCTCAACCCCTGAATTGTGTAATTTAAATGTGTCAAAATATGACACGTTATAATTAGGCTGCAGTTTATCCGTTTTACGTGCCGACGCCATCATTAAAATGTTTAAAGTTGTGATTTTGAAGAATCAATCCTTTCAAGCATAAAGTTTGGACTTGCGTTATTTAGCAAAGATTTGTATTAAATGTACCCCTTTCATCCCTTTACAACCAAAGATACAGGGTTTTTTTTAGAGAGAAACGAGGCTGCCATAATCCATATCGTACAGGCATCGCGAGTTTTGAATAACAAAAAAATTTGTACGTGACATGCAAAGCACGCGAGCGCATTATGGGCGCGCCCAGCATGCAATCTTCAATATGCGCGTGCAGTTTTCTCTGAATAGCCATTCAGCATCGTTTACAATGCATCGTTTACGTAAGCAATGGAAAACAAGCAAAAGTAATTTGAAAACTATTCGAAACTGTACAGGCAGCCAATGGAGGGAACGCAGAACTGGCGTTATGTGAGTTTTACAACTAGTTAGAGTAACTATGCGATCAGATGTGTTCTGTACAGAGTTGTCCTTTCAGTCAAAATCAATAAAGTGACTTTTTTTAACAGCCTTCAAAAAGCAGGACTGACTGGCTCTGACTGTTTATGTACAGGTACCGGTGCAGTAACTTGATACAGCTATGCTTTGACTGTAGGTGATTGATAAGCCAGCTGTGCACACAACTTGCCTGCTTTCGTCTGTTGACTGAATATGACTAGTCACTTTGCTTGCTTCTGTTCCTTGCTCTATGCTTGAAATATGATCTGACTACTCAAGTCAATTCAGTCGCATTTATTTTGAACTCTTCAACAAACCAATACAAAGTGGGATAATATAAGTACAATACAGTGATGTTTAAGTAAAGAAAAAAATGAAGGTAATTTGTACCACCAGTAACAAAATAGTACTTGGGAGCTACCGTAACTAATTAAAGTATAAGGTTAATAAATAGGGAAATAAAAAAAGAGTAAAATAGGAGTGTACAAGGCTGTTCTCATAAGCCTGTGAAACAGCCTGGACACATTACAACGGAATCACAAAAACAAAAACTGACACAGTCAGTGCAATTTTTTTTCCTCTTGAACTTACGGTACATAATCCCATTCACAGTTCGACTAAAAGGAAACCACTTGTAAGTGGACTTGCAATTAACTTGTGACTGGACTTGTGATGGACTCGACTACATGCCTGATTGTGCCTCTTAAAAGAGAGCCTTCATGTTTAAAAATTGGCTTCCAAGACATCTAAGGTCTCAAATTCATATATCCAGGATGACTTCCAGACAATTTGCAGGTAGAATCATTCGCCATGTCCGGAAGAAGCTCTGGACATGTTCCGGGAAAATTGTCATTAGCCACTGCTTGACTCACCAATACTGATAAGTTTATTGCGGGAAGATTGCGGGCAAGTTGTTCAGAATCCTGTAACTTAATATACCCGATACAGTGTCCACATTTTGTCCGGAACTCGTCCGGATATGAATTGAGATGGGCCCTAACCAAAATATATACTGAGACAACTATTGATTTCTGTCAATTCGCCAAATGATCGGAGCCAATGCAGAGCCCCACTGTCCGATTTCAGATCTATTTATCTAGATTCGTTTCCCTCCTTATTTTCACAGGTCCTGGCCTGGCATTCATTGCGTATCCAGAAGCCGTGGTTCAGATGCCCCTCCCCACACTCTGGGCCATTCTGTTCTTCTTCATGCTGCTCCTCCTTGGAATTGACAGCCAGGTAAGCTACCAACCATACTTTTTCCCCCCCGCACATGACAAACCCGAATGTGTACATTTATTACAGACTATTTAGGACCTCTGGGTTTGCTTTAAATGTTCCACTGGAGGGCTGATACAAGGCATCGGTAATATTCATTCTACCTGTAAGTCGCAGTACGCGGATGGTAAGTCCACAATTTTTGTCTATTTTAAAGGAGGTGTTCTTAATTAACTTAAAGAACAAAGGTAGATTTTGTATGTAGTGGTTTTGGTTTTGTATAAATTCCGACAAAGGGATTGGATTATGGCTTTTGCACAGACACTTAGTCAAACCTGAATGTCAAGCTTATTGACTACATACTGGTATCAAGGTAATGGTTCTGTAAAGTAGTATTAGAAAATGTGTAAATGCGCTTGATTTAGAGGTCAGTTTGTGTATTAGTGTGATGCTGGGAGCATTTACAGGTATATAGTTATATGCAATAGAAACTGAACATGCAGAAATCCATGTCGGCACTTTTTTTTGTCGACCAATTGTGAGAACTGTACGGTACATGTACATGTAGATGATGCTGTGTGGTGTATTCATAACAGCCAATGAATGTCATACATGCAGCGCGTGCTCGTCTCGGTTGACTTGGTAAAACTTTTCCATTACGTCGCAGGGTGAGGGACTGTGTTTTCCTTTGTTGCTTTAATAATATACACTCTCTCATTGACTTATCACACACATACATTCGGGGACCGTTCTCAACAAACGTCAGTGGTATGCATCAGTGCATCCACGTTGTGAAATTTTTCTGCTAACACTAAATAGTGGCAGTCAATTGGCCCCTAGTAATGAAAATGTTATCAAATCTCAGTTTTTGAACCAAAGCCCGTAGATGATGCTGTGTGGCGGTACTCATAACAGAACCCCCCCCCCCTCCTCCACTGACATTTTGAGTTTATAAAAAAATTATCACTGATCTACATGACACCATGGGCGTCAATCCTGGGGGGACAGATGGACTGGTCCGCCCCTGTCCCCCCACTTTTTGAAGGGTGAGGGACAAAATATCAAATGTCCCCCTCCCCCCCAGATTTGTGAACTCTTGTCTCATTTACAGGACCCCATTATGTACTACAATGTATCTTTTGCTTAGCAAATATTGGTTAAAGTGGTCAGAAATTGCCTCCGCCTATAGCTCAGAATTCTGGTAGCTGATTCAACGACCTCATCCCCGAACACAATGTTTAAAATTTTTTGTATGCCTTAGCTGAGAAAACTAAAAAAATATATGTTTAATTTATATCTTTTTGTGCTAAGATAATTGGTTAAAGTGTGGTAAGAAATTGCCTCAGATCACACCACAGAGCATCGAGAATCTAACTGGCGGGCGGGGGCCCCCCACCCACGCCTATAGCTCAGAATACCGATAGCTGACTCAATGACTCCAACCTCGAAAACGATGTTCAAATAATTATCTTTTGCTAAGAAAATATTAGTTAAAGCATGGAGGAAAGTTGTAAGAAATTGCTTCAGATCACACCACAGAACATCTAGAATCCAATTTTTTTCCGCGCTCGCATCAGTTCTGATCAAGGTATGTCCCCCCCCCCCCACTTTTGAGAAGCGATTGACGCCCCAACATGACGCCTCCCCCCCATGAAATGTTCCAGCCCCCCCAGCACTACGCCACTGATGCAGCGCGTGCTCGTCTCGGTTGACTTGGTAAAACTTTTCCATTACGTCGCAGGGTGAGGGACTGTGTTTTCCTTTGTTGCTTTAATAATAACACTCTCTCATACAGGTAGACTAATAATACACATGTATACATACGGGGACTGTAACAAACGTCAGTGGTATGCATCAGTGCATCCACGTTGTGAAATTTTTCCAATATGTCTAAGTTGCTTTAGTTACCAACTTTCCTGCTAAAACTAAAGTAGTGGCAGTAAATTGGCCCCTAGAAATGAAAATGTTATCAAATCTCACTTTTTGAACCAAAGCCCGTAGAGATTTTGTTGATCGCTGATTTGCCCTTTTTGTGATGTCATGGCTAATTAGATAGTACGTTGATCAAATGCGGGAATGGTACGGTACATGCATGTACATGTAGATGATGCTGTGTGGCGTATTCATAACAGCCAATGAACGTCATACAAGCAGCGCGTGCTCGTCTCGGTTGACTTGGTAAAACTTTTCCATTACGTCGCAGGGTGAGGGACTGTGTTTTCCTTTGTTGCTTTAATAATAACACTCTCTCATACAGGTAGACTAATAATACACATGTATACATACGGGGACTGTAACAAACGTCAGTGGTATGCATCAGTGCATCCACGTTGTGAAATTTTTCCAATATGTCTAAGTTGCTTTAGTTACCAACTTTCCTGCTAAAACTAAAGTAGTGGCAGTAAATTGGCCCCTAGAAATGAAAATGTTATCAAATCTCACTTTTTGAACCAAAGCCCGTAGAGATTTTGTTGATCGCTGATTTGCCCTTTTTGCGATGTCATGGATAATTAGATAGCTGTTGATCAAATGCGGGAATGGTACAGTACATATGCATGTACATGTAGATATGATGCCGTGTGGCGTATTCATAACAGCCAATGAACGTCGTACAAGCAGCGCGTGCTCGTCTCGGTTGACTTGGTAAAACTTTCCCATTACGTCGCAGGGTGAGGGACTGTGTTTTCCTTTGTTGCTTTGATAATATAACACTCTCTCATTGACTAATCACACACAAACATTCGGGGACCGTTTTCAACAAACGTCAGTGGTATGCATCAGTGCATCCACGTTGTGAAATTTTTCCAAAATTTCTCTGCTTTAGTTTCATTTCATTATATTTCATTTATTATTTCACAGGTCAAATTTACAATGGGTATATAAAACATATATAATAATAATATTTCAGACATACTTAAAAAAAGACATAAGTTTAAAAAATACACATTAAACCATAAAAAAAGACTTAGACCCTTACACCAAGATAATTGCACGCCCCTGCGGGATTGCTAAAAAGTGAACTAAATCACTGTCAAGTAGCTCTCCCATAGCCTGACTAAAAACCCTATTTTGCAAAAACACAAACATTATAACAGACTTACACTATAACACATAATCCAATGGGCAAAACCCTTTAAAATTTCACAAATTCCTGGAATTATTTTTTTAATTTTATATATTGCACCATATTAACAAGAAAAGGTAAGGAAACACCCCCTAGATAACTAAAGATCTTTAAAAAAAAAAAGAGAGAGAGAGAAAAAAAAGAGACCATGGAAGACAGACAAAAAAAATCAAACGACCGACAAACAGACCCCTACCCGACAAACGTAAGATGTGCAACTTGACAAAAAAACACACCAAAAACAGACTCCAAAGAGACAATCCAACAAGAGACAAATGACACCACAGACAGAAAAACACAACCTCCGAAAGGAAACAGACAAGACAAAAACATTAAAACAAGGGTTAAAAACAACAAACAAACAAACGGACCGACAAACGGTTATCAATTTTCCACCTACTGTAGCACTAAAGTAGTGGCAGTAAATTGGCCCCTAGTAATGAAAATGTTACTAAATCTCACTTTTTGAACCAATTTGTGTAGACTTTTTGTTGATCGCTGATTAACCCTTTTTGCAATGTCATGGATAATTTGATAGCTAGCTGACAGGTGCGCTGTCGAACTCCCCGGTAAATTGGGAATGTGACTAACAATCACATCAAGTTTTTCTCCTGTACCCTAGGTCCTTAACCTTCACCTAAGACTGATGGGTCTCCTATACCCTAGGTCCTCCCTCTACTGAGACTGCAACCCTACTGTCCCACTTCAGTGGGCAGTAAGCTTGCTCTAGGATCCCAGCTACTTGGCATCCACACAGGATGCAACTTCAAACTTCATCGCTTTCGCTTCTGCTACATACATGTAAATGTTTACCTTCTTAGAGTTTAGGCATTCTCCTGAAGACGGCAGAGAATACTGACCGGAACGTCGAGTTTATACCTCTGGTTCTTTTCAGAACCATTCTCTTAGTTGAGAAATTATTCGCACATGGTGTTTCCGCAAACCTTTCATTATGTTAAAGAAAGACGATTATGACACCCAACTAACTATGTGACACTTTAAATCGTTGCTATCTTCTCAGAACATGCAATAAAAAAATGTGTAAATTTTGTGGGCCCCCCCTTTTTTTGTTTGAAATCCTGATTCCCTCAGAAAAAGGTCATACACTTTCTAAGAAATGTGTGGGTTGCTTGGCAGCACTTATGGGCAGTTTGTAGCAAAACTTGCAGCCAACCACAAGAGTCTTTGAGGAGAAATTGTTATATCCGGTGGCCAGTGACCTTCCACTTAAAGGTATAGTCCATCATTTGTAATTTGTGCATTTTGTTCGTTTGAAGCAACAAAAGTGCTCAAAATCTAAAGTAGGGTTCTGAACAAGTAACCTAATGAACTTTCAGCTCAGCTTCAGCTGTATACGGTATTTTGAGAAAAACAACATTCTAGGATCTCGATTTCAAATCAAAAGTTGCTGAATCATGTTTTGAATTGGGCCTGCGCAGCGTCTGAGACACGTTCTTACAGAGCCGAATGCAGCTTACGCGTATCGCGCACTGATCCGACAAATTATAGCATCCGCGTGTGCGTCGTGTCAACGCTTGCGCGCGTTTCGCTGAATAAAAAAACGAAAATTTCCAACGGTGCGTCTTAAGAAGCACTGTTGAAAAAGCCTTCTTTCGTTGATTTCTTCAAAATGACAGCATGCCAGAAAGAATAATTTCACAGGGAGTTTAGTCCCCTTACTATCTTTCAGCTAAGTACGTTTTTCAACAATAATTACATCAGTCACTTTTTGGATAGCTGCAAATGATGAACCATAGCTTTAAAAAAAAAATCTACGTACATTACAAAATGCACTAAGCCCCAAAAACACAAAAATGAAGCCTCTTCTTTGTTTTTTCAAAGATCTCATCAAAATAATTGAGTGGCTTTAAGTTTCTTCCCAGTTAATATGTTTTTAAAAAAACTTCACGTGCCCAGATGGTATTGATTTGAAAAGTACTGAAGTTTTCAAATTACAATTTGTTGCATTACCAGCTGTGATGGGTATTAATGACACATGTGCCTAACAAGGTGATTTAAAATTGTCAGCGTAAGGTTGGCAAGGCAAATGCATGTTTAAAGCCTCCAGCTACAGAAGAAATATGTTTTGTCCATTACGAGGGGCAATGAAAGTGGCATATCATATCCCTACATGTGGCTTGTTCCGTTATGGAGGATTCAGGTTTTACAATTATAATTTTTTTTTTTTTGGGATTTTATCCAGTAACTCTGGAATTTTTTTATCCTCCCACGCAGACGTCAGAAAGACGTCAGCCGATAGTAAATAAATTTGGATGTATTTAAATAATGTGCAGTCCTGAGTGAGCTGAAATTTTTTTCCATACATGTAACTTTCAGACCAGTGTCCTAGCCAATGAGCAAGTGATAAAAAAAACCTGAAACATTCCTTCTTCCTTTTATACTCAACTTCCCCTTTCTGTTTCCAGAATAATTTGGTGTTTGGTCCTGCTTCTTTCTTTGTACATGTACTGGACAAAAATTGGCTGTTTGATGCTAAAGAAACAACACAAAATTCTAAACATGTAACTTTCAGACCAGTGTCCTAGCCAATGAGCAAGTGATACAAAAACACTGAAACATTCCTTCTCCCTTTTATACTCAACTTTCCCTTTCTGTTTCCAGAAAATGTTGGTGGTTGATCCTTCTTTCGATTGTACATACATGTACCGGATAAAAATTGGCTGTTTGAAGCTAAAGAAACAACACACACTCTAAAAAATGTGGATTTTAAATCGAAATGTAAGAAAAGTCACAAAATACAGTTAGCTATTAAAATTGTAGTGCTTAAAGCAGAATCTTAGTCATCTAAAACAGAAGAAGATATTTTCATTCAGACTTGAATTCTCTCTGTTCCACAGAGGGGCGTATATTAATTTTTTGTGTATTTATTCCATTCTTTATGATGTGGCATCGACATCAAGTCAGTCCCATGAGAGTAGTGACATTACGAGGGGAGTTCTTCCACTGGGAGTATAGATCCTATCGATTTTTGTCTGCGCTGAGAATTATCTCAATGCACCATACACACATCTCTTGATATGAAACCTTGGGACGTCATTGTAATCATCTTTCCAATTTTGGATGTTATGCTGCCCTGTGTTCATCGGTTAAAATTTAACTACCGTAGTCTTACCATTACTCACTAACTCATTTGGACACGCGATGCCTGAATGCACGATGCTGCATTGTATAAACATGAGTTTGTACTTTTTTGGGGGTCAACATAAATGTTGCAAGCAAGTGGCAGGTGACATTGCGGTAATTGAGTCATATAATTACAAGGTTTCCTCCCATATTTGGCATGCTGTCTAATTCCTAGGCTTACATGTAATTGTTTGTGTGTGGTTTCCATGTGCGATTCAAGCTACCGGTAGTCTGTCTGTGTGCTATTCCGTGACAATAATTCTATGCAGACCAGGGACCTTCTACTTCTTAGGCCCCCTCCCCCCAAAAAAGTCTCCGGTTTCTGGTATGGAGCTTGCCCAAAAAGTTGTGCGGCGACGCAGCTTTTTTTTTTTTTACCAGATGTTTTTTGCCTCAAATGTTGGCTGATGACTGCAAATGGTGCCCGACTAAACTTAGTGCAAATATAATGGAGTTATAGAGGAGAGAATAAAGGCCACATAAAGCGATCATAACATCATCCAAAAAATTAAAAGCAGCAGCAGCAGCAGCCAGTCAGAACCAGTGAGTTGGCAGAGTTTGGCAGTTTTGAGACATCATCTTTTTTTTTTTTTTTTTTTTCATTTTCCGACGCTACGGGCCCGCGCGATGGACGCGCGCCACACTTTTTTTTTTTTGGCCTTAGCCGTGAACTTCAATAAAAACCCACACAACATAGGCGAACAAAGAGCTCTCTTAAGGACTCCTAACGTTTGATTTCACCAGCACAGAGCAGAGACTATGGATTTTGGGATCTTACTACAGCACAATTTTGAATTCCAGCCAGCGTGCAAACAGAATTCATGTTAAAGCTTTTCCTTGGTGCGAGATACATTTCGAGAGACGGAACTGTTTTAATTTTCATTGTAAATTAAAACAGTTCTGTCACACACAACATGTAAAATCAATATTTCAACTGAAGTCTGTGTCTTCAGCATCCACATGCATTTACACTGCAACACATTTTATTTCACAATGTGGGCAATTCCACGGTTACGGAAGGACGTTTTTAACTCATTATACAAAATTTCAAATGTGTGTATCACACACACTGTTAATAGTTACATCAAACAAATGTCACAATTGTATTGCTGTAATGCTACCTTCAATGTCCACACTTTTGGGGGGCATGAATACCTCTCGTTCATGAACGTTGAATATTAATGAGGTCGGTAACGGAAGGACAGTAAAACGGACAAGGGTTTTCCAACTTCATGTGTTTTGCATAAACTCTGTGAATTTTATGGGGCAATTATATTTTAAAGGTAGGAAATGGAATCCTTGAAGCTTTAACTATACTATGCCACCTTTCATTTGAATTTTAGTGTTTCGATAATATAATTACAACGTCTCAAGTGGATCGTAATTTGGTAACGGAAGGACGGTAACGGAAGGACAAAAGGTTTACTCAATTATAGCATGAACAAAATGTGAATTTACACTAATTAAACAAGTGAAACAAATTGCTGAAATGTGTAACTGAATGTGAAATGAACAAAGTGAAAGTCACATGCATTTGAATTTTTGGGTGTCATGTCCACATTGGTGTGGAATGCCCATGTATTAAGCACTTGAATAAAAACTATTATTAAACAAGAAAAGAACAGAAATGCAAGAGGAGAAACCATTTAACTTTCTTCGTGTCGTCTTTTGCCCTGTTATTAATAAACTAAATCTCACAAACCCACCCATCCTAAAACTCAGAAAATACAGCGATGTAAAAGCGTAATGTGTGGCATTACGTGAATAAATGTTATTGTTCTATCGTGTGCATGGATACTGTTTCATCTGTCGCGAATGGCCACGTGTCCAGTCTGTAAAAGTGCATGGTTAACCTCGTATACAAGTACGTTGCGCGTTGCGCGTGCGCATGTAGAACCTGCGCGCGCAATTCATCTGAGAACTGCATGCAATCACCGCTCAGTCTTATGTTTGGCCTGCATGTTATCAAAGGTTACATTGCACTAGTGGAATTTATTTCTTGTGTAAAAAACTAGTACGTTACAACAATTTATCATTTTGACTTATATTGGCACGATATAACAAAACAATTGTTGACTGCTGTGACGTGGGATATCCTGCTTTTAACACCCGAGGGGCGCATAGCCCGCGATGTGGGATATGCTGTTTTTTAACATCCGAGGGGCGCATAGCAAACCCGGGTGCTTAGCACCCCTCGGGTGTTAAAAGCAGCATTTCCCACATCACAGCAGTCAGCGATTGTTAAGTCCACAATTCATTTCTCTTTCAGAATATTTCCCCCCTTTTGCATTACAATAAATGTATATTGGTATGGTGTGTATCACTAGTCAGGATACGTATTGGGGTCAAACTACAATATTACCAGCATTAGTCAAAATGCATACAAATGTATAGGTGCGGTGAACTGAGAGGCTTAGTGTACATACGAGGCAGGCTGATCAGTTACTTATTCCCATCGCCAAACACATACGGTACATGTATCAGAAAAATTATTCTAAATAGTCATTTGATACCCTCAAATTGAGCGTGTGATTACAGAAGCACAGTAGTCACATGACTAATGGCACTCTCTCGTGCCATGGAGAAATAAAACACACATGTGTTTTATTTCTCCATGCTCGTGCCAAGTCATGTGAATTAACAATGTACACTATACATGTACTGCAATCCGCATGAACACACCAGCAGATCGAGTACATTTTCCCCCCAACAGTTTCTAGACAATTCCTCATAATATGAAGAAGTATAAAAACATTATCAGGAATGAACTTTTGTCTGTCATTTTCTCCTTGGCAGCTTGCCCGGGAAAAGCTGCCTGCCCGGCAATTCAATTTTTTCATGTGACTATGCCCTTATGCATATACCAGTACATAATGTAGAATGTTCATAAACATGTACATGTATATATACCGGTATGATTTGAAAATCCATGAAATGCAACATGTACATGTACGAAAACGGCAAAAGGAAACCACTTTTTAGTTTCAGAAACCTCTTTGAATGCATGTTTTTTATATTTCCGCCAGTGGAAATTTACCAAAATGATGATCACTATTGATACTTGCTTTGTATAAAAAACAAATTTATAAGGATTTCGCTTGCAGCTTTCCACTTGTAGAGTTGAGTTTGTTTGACGCCAAAGGTCAAATGGCTGACCTGTAGCTGACATAATATCCCTTATCTACATGTAACACCGTGACGGTGCTATACTTTATGCACTTAATGTTACAGCGGCTCACACAATTTCCAAATATAATGTCAGTACAGCTTTATGGAATGAAATGGCCAATAAGTCTCCAATATGTAGTAATCTGATTATAGCAATGTGGCTCTGGAAGACAATGTCAGATAACAAGTTTGCAAAACATGCACCCCGTTTTATTTTGCAATTTCAGGATGAAAAATAAATGCACTGTTTTGTCTTACTCTCTGAATAAAAAGGGCTGACAGTACAGAAATATCTTTGTATCTTTTTATCCTGTTTCAGTGCATCGGCAGTCAAGTCATGCTTAAAAAGTTGAAACCAAACAGACCTTTTTCACAACTTGAACTGTATGAATAGGACATTGTTAAAATACTGGTACCTTGATGGAACGGAATGCATTGAGTGAGCTGAAATATAATGAAAAGGCAATTTTTGATTTCATGGTTCACTTGTTAAAGCTTGCGACAGGCACATCTCCCATGCTTAAAGCCAGAGTCCATCATTTGCAGCTATCCAAAAAGTGCTTGTAACTGGCATAATTATTGGTGAAAAACATACTTGGTTGAAAGATAGTAAGGGGACTAAACTCCCTGTGAAATTATTCTTTCTGGCAGGCTGTCATTTTGAAGAAATCAACAGGAGAAGAAATCAAAAGAAGGCCCTTCCTTAAGAAGCACTGCAGGAAATTCAAATTAGTAGTTCGTTTTATTCGCCGAAGCGCACATGCGCGCGCGGCTGCTATAAATCGTGGGATCAGTCCGCGACATCGCGTAGCATGCAATCGGACGCTGAATTCAGGCCCAATTCAAAACATGATTCAGCAACTTTTGATTTGAAATCGAGATCCTAGAATGCATTTTTCTCAAAAAGTACAGCTAAAGCTGAGCTGAAACTTCATCAGGTTGTTCAGCACCCTCCTTTAGATTTTGAGCACTTTTGTTGCTTCAAACGAACAAAATGCACAAATTACAGATGATGGACTATACCTTTAAAGTACTGTTATTCAATAGTAACGTACTTATACTCAATATTTACGCACCAACACACTTACATTGTACATGCCCGAAAGGCCAAACACTGAATTAAGTCCTTCGCTGTTTTTTTTCCTTTCTGTTCTTATTATATTTTTTTGTTAAGCTGAAAATCTGTCCTTGAACAAATTTGGGCAGGGTATTGGAATGAGTATTAGAAAAGCAGGATCGGGAGTCCATAACCCCCTGCCCTCCCCTTATTTAAATGTAGGCCTACAGATGAAATATTGAGTCCTAGACATGTCAACAGAATTGAAAATAAAGGACCCCGTAGTGCTTTTGAGACACTGAAGCTCCAATATTGACTAATAAAAGACCTTCCCACGTTTTGCTGCAGTCCCGAATTCGTGTTTGAAGTTAAATATGAAAGACAAACAATGGCACAAAAAGCATGTCCCAACCCTCACGAAGGACTTCAAAGTTGCCGTAATAACCGGTTTAGTACGTAATCCTGTTTTTTTGTTTGGTCACTTATGATGTCCCACTTTTGTATTAAACAAGGACATTTTGACGGGTATTAAACTGATAGTTGTTGGGCAGTTGTGTTTTCTCGATTGATCATATGTTTTGATCATATCGCTTTAAACGTCAAACAAGGCAACAAACAAAATGAGACAGAAAAAAACCAACTAAATCTCCAAGGTTGTTGTTGTAGACCTTGTTTTTCCAGGTGTATACGCAATCTTATTTAATGTGTAGAAAAAAAGGGGGTAAAAGTATACGTAATGAAATAAAAGAATTTGGAAATGAACCACAAACAAGGTGGCTTATTTGAAAATTCTTTGAAGAAATCAAGGAATTAATGTTCAGTTCAATTATAGCGTAATAATTCCATTGTGTTCTCAAAATGATAAGATGAAAGATGAATTCAGATAAACAGCAAGGCTTTGATAAAACCTCAAAATGTGGAGGCAGTAAAGAAGGTTTTGCTTTTGTTATCCTTACATGACCATGTACCGTACATGTAGCTGGAAAAAACCCCAGAAAGGTTTCAGTGATTACATATTCTTTTCTTTTGATTCCCTGTGCATTATATTAAAGATATACAAGTAGCCCACATACCGGTAAGCCCTAACTTACAGCAATTTGTGTGTGTGTTTTTTCATATCAATGTAGAAGGCACAAATGTTGGTATTGGTCTTGAACTTCTGTTTAAAAGTCTTAAAACATACATATACCATGTGTTTTCTATTGCCATCTTTCTCTGAAAAATACCATCGAATACACACTGTATGTAAGCCACATAAAATGTACACGTAGGTTTGTATGCAAATTCATAGAAATAGAAATTGCCTTGACCATCTGTTAAAACATTTCTAAACTGTACGTGTACTCATGGAGCTATATCTCCATGGTGTTCTATGTCTTTCTTGGTAAAAATATGCTGAAGGAGGAGTTATGTATTAAAACGGGCTTCGTTGTCTATTAACATTTTAGCTAGAATTAGCTGTGGTATATAATTACTAACTGCTGAGAACTGCACAGTTCTACCTTATTACATATTGTCCTTAGGAACGAATGTGTGTTTATTGAGGAAAGAATATTCACTGTATGATAACTTGCACTTATTCCTATTTCTCCTCAGCATTGATTAATCTATTGATGAAATTGCAAACAGTTGGTTGAAAAAGTGTGTTTGTTAAAAGCCAGTAAAATGTCTAACATTGCTTTTTTCTTCTGTCTCTCTCTTTCTCTTTCATTTTTTTTTTAGCGTGTTTTCAGTTTCCATATTTTACCGGTCTCTTTTTTCTCTCTGTAACCTCCTTGGTGGCAGGTTTTAAGAGGTGGTCTAGCTTTGGGAGCTAGACAGCCGGAACCAGTCTGAAACCAACATTCACAACGGAGTAATCTAGGCTGGATGTTGGTTATAAAAGGGCAGATCCGTCCAGATGAAGGCAAGTAGACTCCTTTACTCTGGTGACCAACAAAACAACCAACCGAATGCACTCCTTCAGACCGGCTGCTGGAGAATCCCACTTCTGAACACCGTTTCTGAGGAGGCTGAGAAGTTCCGGGATTTTTTTGTTTTTGTTTTTTGGGTCATTATTTCTTTATTTTAATTTCAAAGGGCTGGAGCTGAGGTGTTGAGCTGTTTGGATTGTCCTGACGACTGTATTGGACGGAGCGTGTTGGAGCACATTATAAAATGTAGATAGCTTGAGATAAAAGTCTTTGGTGATTGAGAGATGGCGCTACACTACCGGTACCTAGGCAACCTCAGCCTGTATCGTTATCATCAGGGAGTCCACTGGTCATTTTATTTTATTTTTGTTTTTTCCCCGCTCAGCGGGCTGCAAGCTCCATCCCATCCGATGAGATTTCTGACAGTACCGGCCGCTGGAGCCAGGAGCAGACAGTCGCACTGAATGCTTCACACGTGTCCATCCACCAAAACACCATCGCGGTCATTGCATGCCAAGATTGCTTAGTTTTTAACCGCCCATTCACCCACCACGGAGTCTAATTAATCGATACCTTTCCAAACACCAGGGGGCGCAGGATTTGTCGGTCAGCACAGAAAAACGAAGCAGAATTCTGAACCGAAGTTCGTGCAACAAGGGGAATGCTGGCATTACGCGAATCTGTATCATAAGAAACTTTCAGGGCAGAAATGTCACTAACGCATTGTTGCCGTTGATGCCATTGCCGTAGTGCCCCTTTGTTTTTTTTTTACTGCAACTCATATTCCTGTGGCCAACACCGATCCAGCGTGCCTGTTGGCAATCATCCCAGATCGAGGTGTACACGTATGAACGTCCGGATGTTTTAATTAAGGCATACAACAGCCCATAAATGTTATGACACAGCTTTTGTATATTTCTGTCATTACTTCAAAAATAATGTTTGCTTTTGGTGGGGACTGAACGGGTGTTCTATTTTAACCTAGTTTTCCACTGAGCGCGACCAGCTTTTTTCAGAGCATTCAATACTCGCTTGCTTTGTCCAATAACTCAGATTTTGCGGTGTTGCACAATTTGTGGAATGGCTATGTGCTTACGAAGTAGTAGCTAAGAACGGCCATTCGTCATCACATCAGTATGTCATCACATAGCTTGGGAAGGTTTGCCCCCTTCCCGCCCACATAAATTGCCCCCTGTGCCATGCCTTTAACCTATTTTTTGTACAATGATGGACGTCGACTACCCTACCCTACGCACTCGCCATTTGTCTGTCACCAGATCTGGAAAGGAGTTGTTAAAGCTATAGTCCATCATTTGCAGCTATCCGAAAAGTAACTGGCGTAATTATTGTTGCAGCCAAGCCCAGTAATTTAGATTCGGCCTATGATAACTCTTTCGCACCAAGAAGAAGTTTTCGTCTTGACAAAGCACTCGCCTTAAAACGAGGTCTGGATTCAGCCTCAGCCAAACTTCTTATAACAAGATACATCCCTCTATTTAACTGTCACTTGTTCCCCTACCGGAATGATCCACTCAGTTAACTTCAACCTACATGTAAGTTGTGTACAACGCTGTTTCCGAGTATGCGTGTTACATGCACCTTCAGTCTTCAGTAAACTTGGCCACAAACAATGCTTTCGTATTCACACAATAACTCAGTAATCATGGTAGCTTGTGTTAAGTTTCAATCGTGTGCTGGATTAAACATTCCCAAATCATATCCATAAAACCCCCAGATACTTGTTAACTATAACAGTAACGAAAGCGTAGTTGAGACCGTGCATTTTCAAATAATTGAGTATTCGGTTATTCCAAGCAGCTGATCACATAATGGTGTTTGAAAATTCAATTTTGAAATGCACTGATCAAGTTAAACATGGGCAGACCTCAACTGGCCACCGATTGGGATTTGCATGCGACCGACAAAGAGCTCATTAAAATATAAAGAACAGGGGGCGGAGTTCCCGATATTCGACCGATTTGTAACCGATTTTTAACGAAGAAATTTGAGCGAATGTTCTTCATGGAAGCTCTCAAATCGTTGGAGAAAGTGGCTTTCAACAAAAGTGTGGCATTTGACACACTTATATGATTAAAATATCACCTCCACGTTTCGAATGGTTGTGTCGGATATTTGGTTGATGATGAATTATTTGAGTATTCGGTATACACTGCACAGCCCTAAACATAGTATCTATAGCTTGATATCCTCTCTAATTTTCCTCTCAAGATCCAAGCTGCCTTTGATAATCAATAATTACGTGTATGCCCCCTTCAAAACGTGCTTTAAGTTGAAACTAAACCAGTTTATCAGAATTAAAGTTAAATGACATAATTATTTATGACTCCCAGAGGGATTGAAATCCGACAGAAACAACCCCCCAGAAAGTCTGGCATTTAGTATCATTTAAGCCTAGAGCAAGGACCGGCAAAGGCTTAATTTCTGTTTCTGGTAAGTGACAGTTGCTGCCCCAAACCGGAAAAGGCCGGCCTGCAACCTGTCAGTGGCGTGAATCACTCACTGGATAAAAACCTTGGCACATTCTCCCAAAGCGATAAAAGAAAAGAACAACATGTTTATTCTGTGGTTAGCTCATCAGCATTGAGGTGTACTCCTTTCCTTTGACAGGACCCGCCTGTGCAACGAATATTGCTATTCCAACAAGGGACACTTATCTGGTGGGATTAAGTAATTACATGTAAGAGACGATTATACTTCAGAATGACTTGGCAGAATCCACGCAAGATCTATAATGTTGCTATCTCCAGGCCTAACAGTAGGCTAATTCCAATATCGCTCTTGCATTTGAATGGCCATTGTTTTATTTCAAACCGAGTTGCAGTTCTCTGTGTCCATGTAAGCTATGTTTTAATAGTCAGCTTCTCCAAATTGGAGATAAGTGTTATTTCAATAGAGTTTGTAATCCCATTTGGTACTTCAAGTATTCGAAAGAGCATAATTTGATGCAATTTTTTTCCAAAATGCTGTCAGCTTTAAACTTAGGTCCATAAAAAAAAAAGTCTCCGGTTTCTGGTATGGAGCTTGCCCCAAAAGTGGTGCGGTGGCACTGGGTTTTTTTTTTCCCTTAATTTTTTTTTCTTCCAATATCAGCAGACTACAATGTTGCAGATGACGCTTCAATACCCTTAAAACTCTCAAAAATATCCTTCAGAGTGGAGCTTGAGGTGACCTCAGTAAGGCCCTGGCTTGAGAATTCTGCACCCACTTACGATCTCGACCGACACGAACATTCTTTGGGAAATTTGGATAGTCAAGACAAAAATCAGAGAAAACACTACAGTGCCATCGACATCGTGCATAAGCTGCCAGGCTGGTCATAAGTCTGCTCGCTTACATATTGCGCTGATTAAAAAGCGTTTACATGTTCCAGATACACGAGCATCGCTCCCTCAGTCTGGCTGCCAAACGCACATTTACAAAATTACAACACCGTCTGCAAATGGTGCCCGACTAAATTTAGTGCAAAATATATGGGAGCCAAGAGGCCACATAAAGCTACTCGATCGTAACCCCATCTAAAAACACGTTAAAATTGTGCAGTAGCAGGATTCCAGTCAAACCAGTGAGTTCGGCGGTTTTGTGACATACATTGGGAAAAAAAAAAACTTTTTAATTTGCCGACGCGCATGGCTACGGTGACGTGCGCGCATACCAGAAACCAGAGACTATTTTTTTTTGGCCTAAGCAAGCAACACAAATGGCAGGTTTGTTGGGTTTTTTTTGTCCTTGGTTCAGCTGATGGACTTAGGTCGTTTCCCTTTCATCCCACGCATATGTTTCAGTACATTAATTGAGTATGGGAATGTTTAACCATGTACCTTCCTGGTTTTAAGTAAGTTAGCAGCTGTCTCGTTGACTAGGCCTATATTTAATTATGGTGAATTTGGCACTTTCAGAGCGTGCAGTAGACTGGCAAGTCTCAGGATTTTCACAAAAAATTCATTATTAATAGAAAGAAAAAGAAAAGCATTTTATTTTGCTTTACACATATAACCCACATGTTCACACATGTGCACCGTGGGTAAATTTTGCTCGCATATTTTTCCTTTTACGTTTGTGCACTGCATTCAAAATACCATCCCATCTAATATATCAGCTTTTTCCGATTGTTCTGCAAACACACGCACATGGATGAAAAATGCCTAAATGCTCTTGAGGGGAATTAGGCTTTATGTTTGCTCTGGTAATTCAATATTATAGCTCTGTGGTTGAATGTGTCACCTCCATATTTTCCACGCATATTTTTTAGCCAGCTGTGGCTAAACATTTCTAGGCAGAGTCTGCTTCTTTTGAAACCAGACAAGCGCCATTAAACTAGGCAGTAATTAACATCATCAATTTTGTGACTGTCTGTTGTAAAAGGTGCCTCGGTTATGAGGGACTGCTTGCATAATTCAAGAGAGCCCAGGTGGATGAATGTGTGGCAAATAATGGGAATTGAGAGGCTGCAACCTTAATTTTAAAAACTATTGTCTGCATTTTCATCCACCTGGGTCCGCCTTATTTCACTGAACTTTAACCGCTTCGCGCCGGGATTATTTTGACATTGACCGGACCCAGGCATGGGATTGTTTTTCGTGAACCTCGATGCCAGACGGGTTCAGGCCGTCATCTGCGGGTAGCACACCCTGATATTTCCGGCCTCGCTTGTTGCGAGCGGGTCGCAGACAGATATTTCCGGCCTCGCGCGTGTTTATCCGTCATCCGTTCCGAATACCGCAAAACCTTTGCGTGTATACACCTCATCCAACGTGAACTCGTCGGCTTAGCTATGGAGAGGGGGAAGGGGGACGGCGAGGTGGGCAATCAGGATATTAAGGGGGGATCCAGAACCATATTTTCAAGACGAATAGCCCAGGTGCCTTCTGCAAGTTAAGTGTCATATTTGCTTAACGGTAATTTCTACACTTCCCCTTTTTGCTTTTGTACCATGCTTGTTTATTTGCAGGCATAAGTGTGGTTCACATATATCTATTGGCTTTTTGTTTATATATTTACTCACATCGTAAACGTTTGTGCTTCAGTTATGCTTTTATCTGTGGGCAGCCTTGTTGTCAACACAAAGCTATAACACAATATTGACAAACACCTTCAAATGAAGAGGTTCTCCCAGTGTATCTTCCAAGGGGCATCTTGTTTAATCAACATGGTTCAATAAAACAAAGACAAAGAAAATGACTCAAATTAAACACCTGTTTAAGTAGCTGCTTCTTTTTTGTTTTTTTAGACTAGACTGTGGCAGGCCATTGCTGTTTTTGTCTTATTTGTGGATCATTTAAAACAAATTATTGTCATCCGTTGGTTTTCTTTTGCTGTTAGCTTCCCATTGTGAATTTTAAGTGCCATGCTTGCATATTTTATTTTTTTCAATTGGCTTGCATCATGACCCAAAATATCCACAGAAACCATGCCGCAACTCTCACCTCCCCCTTTCTTTTAAATCTTTTCTTTAGACCTTTCTTTTTGTTGGGTTAGTTTGGTTCATCCTGATGGATATGCACAATAATTTCAATTGACAGAGTGCTGAATTCAGTCCATGCACCATAAATTGTATTTCTCGAAGCCCCCTGAGGCCACGTTTTACTTCATTGTCATTGTACAGACTGTCCAATTCAACGTCATCATGATGACTGGTTTGCATTGAGGCTCGGGCTGCCAGCTACATTCATGGCTGCCCCAAATTCTAACTTCATCATCAAATAAAACCAGCGAGGACTTCAACTGGGTTTTTTTCCCCCGCTTGGTGCGTCAAGGGTGCTTTCAAATCTTGCCTGGTTGTAAGCGGATGGCAGTAATAGACAGAAGACAAATGCCTGCTTTTATCATCTGTCATTTCCAAGGAAGTAGCACCTTTTGCCTGAATTTGTTGTCGGTGTGGCCAGCTTTCAACAATGTTGCTGTGACCCTGGGTGTTCATTTCATTGGCAGCAATTCAAACTCCTGTAAACAGTTGCGACATCAGTTCTCAGCCCAACTCAAAAAAATTAATTGAGGACGTTCAATATCATTTTCTGGATGCATGGCGACAGGGTATTCACACCACTTGGCAGTCAGCCTTTGTTTTGTGATCATCTCACTACAAGATTTGCTCTTTTGGGTGTCAAAAGTCAGCTTGGATCTTCTTTGGCGGGTGCCACTCGGATTATGGAAACCACTTCCTCTATTGTGTTTCAAGTTCATAACAAAGACCAACCCCCTCTCAATATCAACAAGAAAAGAAACGAAGAAATTCACTCCAAATCTCCTTCAGCATATCAACAAGAAGCTGCAGGCCTCATTTCTTATTGAAGATGAATTGAAAATTCAAAGACTTGATGGAGGTTTTTTTGCAATTCATTCTTGTTTAATCCTCTTACTTTTAAACTCATTTTCGTTTCTCTGAATCATGCTGTTTTGAGTTTTGCACCTTTTGTTTTGATTAACCATGTTTTCTTCAGTTCCATTTTCTGAGCTATTTATATTATATATATCTGTTCGTATTCAGCATAGTCTGATCAATATTAGTGGCAGATGTTGGATTGTTTGTCGTCAACATGCCACCACTGTGACAAGCTTGAAGAGAGTACACGTCGCTCGTCTCGGACATGTTGAATCAACTACACATACAGAGGCAATTGAAGTGTTGTGTGTAATGTTTGGATGCAAGGTTCACACTGTTGCTTTTGGAAAGCTGCCCAGGAGTGGGAGTTATTACGATGTAGGTTGGGTTCAGAAGTTCTGAAGGTCAGAAGCAGATTTGTTTGCAGGTCCGGACTTCCAAACTACCCAGCTGGGAATTACCATGACAATAACAGAGATAACTCAATATTTATCAAGTCCTGATCGTCGAGGGATCCGGAATGCCAACTGTGCGCCGGTGAAAATCAGTTGGTAGTCATACCCCCAACAAAGCCATCTTGCGAAATGGACATTTTAGAGCTCATTACGGCAACCTGATGAAGGGGGAGAAGTCAAAGCTCAAGGAGACATAGCGTGCATAGTGTTTTTCTCCGACAAGAGTTCAGGACGAGGTCTCGCCAAGCAAATCACCCAAACAAGAAACTGCACAGGGTTGGAACTAGAAACATCTGTGGTCCTGCCGACAACCTTTCAAACATGGAGAGTTCGGTTTGATATGATGTATTCGTTTGAATACCTCTTATTTATTTTGTTTCCAACCAAAGGTCTCAGATGTGGTGCTCATACACAAGAATCGGTTTAACCTGTCATCTCAACAAAGGTTGACGGTCGCGAACCCTGACCTTTTGATTATTGAACCTAATGGGGGCAACCAATAAGGCTAATACATGTAGTATCATATTTCAGGCAGTAGTTTTGCTTAAGTGCTTTTGTTTTGTTGTTGTTTTGTCATTATACATCCTGTAGTGTGGCTAGATGATCATCTCCATAAAATACATGTAGCACCCAGCATGTGTGAGGGCAACATCTTTTCTTCCCTTAGTAACCCTACCAACTCCCCCAGCTCACAAAAAAAAGACTAAACTACATCGGGCCTGCATGCATGGATGCCATAGAAGGTATGAACCCATACATACGTGCATTATTTTTAAAGTGATGCTTTGCATGACTCAGTGTGCACATAGCCTGCTTGCGAGCATGCCAGCTGTGCATGAGCAGTCATGATTGGCAAAAAAAAAGCAGCATTGTGACGTGCATATCCGGCACTGCACCATTTAAGTGGGAGAAGGTGTACATGTATATACCAGTAAAATTTCAGAAATTTTGAACCGTTTCGCTGAATCGTTTTTTGTTTTTTTTACTGTGCTTTTACTTGAGCTCAGATGCACAACAGTGTGCAGAGATGGTCAGATTCAAAAAAAGGAAATTATGTTGCAACTCGTACACAGATTGCTTTTGCTTGATCAACCTTGCTGGAAACCTTCCTGAAATTTCTTCGAAATCTTTAATTGAGCAGAAAACCAATAGCAAAATTAGTATTTAAGCCTTTAGTCACTGTTAATTGCACCAGAAACCGCCACTCCTATCACTCACTGTAGCGTCCAGAACCCGTAGCACTCTATGGAAAATGTTTTCTTCAGTGAGTAAACACAATGTAATACAATGTAGTTGAGGTGCTAATGGGTTAAGAGCTTTAAACCTAATTAGTGGCGGGAGGCTTCAATCAAAACAATTTTCTTGTTATTTGTTTCCTGATGCATAACTTTGACGAGAAAATTCCTGTTGTTTCAGCACAAAGCATCACTGGCTTGTATCTCAGGCAAACTGGGCAATGGTGATCTGTGTACGAGTTTTATGGCAAATGTTAAGTGCATGTGCATGTAGGCCTACTTACCTTGTGCAATATGAGCCGAGCCTTATCAGTGGCTATAAAGTAATAATTCTTATCTGGATTGATTACAGTTTAGTTTACTTGGTCAGGGATGCAAATATGGCCAGAGCCATTGTCTGATAAGTGTTTGTTTGTTTTGGGCTTAGTCCTGGTGCTTGTATAATGGAAAGACCTATCCTATTTCT
Source organism: Patiria pectinifera (assembly GCA_029964075.1). Taxonomy (NCBI): domain Eukaryota; kingdom Metazoa; phylum Echinodermata; class Asteroidea; order Valvatida; family Asterinidae; genus Patiria; species Patiria pectinifera. The sequence continues at coordinate 10,101,949 of CM057142.1, read as the reverse complement.
CAGCATTACTTTATAAATGAATTTCAAGTAAACTATATTTCATATTTCTTAGCATTAGTTTATAAATGCATTTCAAGTAAACGTATATTTCTAACGTAGGATTGACAATTAGCAGACGAGACGAAATCTCAGTTCTAAGTCTGACACTGAAGACTTCTATTTCTGTTTCAGTCGTTGCCAAAGGAGCACTATAGACCTTTCTACGCTCGGTTGGCAAACTGCATTTTTGCCAACCATGGGTTGCAAAACTATGGAAGGTCCAACACTGCAAAAATGAAGAAGAGTTATTAAAGAAAACTAAAACATTAGGGCCTATTTGATTGTTGGAAATATAACATTGTCTACAAACGTACAACATCATTACTACACATGCCTTTTGACTATGTATTGAAGGCGTAATGCGGACTTTTTCTGGAAAAATAAGGCCAACCCCGGCTTCGATTTATGTGCCTTGCGGCAGTCCATATAAAATGGCGTCAATGTTTACAAACAAAAGAAAGGTCTGTAAAACCCACAGTGTTAACGAGACTTCTGTCCGATACATTTCATTTGTAAAGTTTGCATGGCCGATGATATGATTTGTACATTTTCTTTGCACTTGGGTTCATTTGAGCATACAAATGCTTGAGTAAGGTGTTCGGTTTTGTTACAGTTTAAACTATGAATGTTGATGTTTTTGGAAGTGGTGGGTTTGAATTTAATCATTATGTTGGCGTAATAACCATATGTAACGCAACATCAGTTAAATTTTTTTTTTTCATGTGACACTTGAGTGTCGCTCTAATCTTAGCCGACAGGTACCTGGTGAATTTGCAGGTCCTGAAATGAGACGTGCCAGGCCATCCACTGAACAATTTTAATGGAAAGATATTTCATAAACCTCACGCTTTCGCATTTTCAGAAGTTAGCGTGGGGCAGCCATCACATCATTCGACCCAAACGATCGACTTGATCACACAGACGGAGCTGAGTCCCGTTTTTTATTTCATAAACCTCACGCTTTCGCATTTTCAGAAGTTAGCGTGGGGCAGCCATCACATCATTCGACCCAAACGATCGACTTGATCACACAGACGGAGCTGAGTCCCGTTTTTTATTTCATAAACCTCACGCTTTCGCATTTTCAGAAGTTAGCGTGGGGCAGCCATCACATCATTCGACCCAAACGATCGACTTGATCACACAGACGGAGCTGAGTCCCGTTTTTTATTTCATTTTTTTTTTTTTTTTTTTGCATCCAGATTTTCCCACATCTAGTGACAGATTGCAGTTTAGCCTAAAGCACGAGAAACACCCTAATCCCCTGACCACTAACTTGGCATAATCTGTTCCAGCATTAACTGATATGATTATTACTAAACTCCAAGCCCCTCCCACCTCATGAATATTTAATTGAGTTGCCTCCCATTGTTGTCTAGGAAGTGGTGATGGAGTCACGTGTGTCGCCCTCCGCCTGGAACCGGCTTAGTTGTGGGAAAGCAGTGTCACATGACGGTGGTCATGTGATCAGATTCATCTGCAATCAATAAATTAACTCGGGAATTTTTCACTCAATCTTAATCACGAATAAATATAATGTTTTTTTTAACAGGTAAGTACAGACAAATAACATGATTTTTTTAATAATGAAATTGGTTCTTTAATTCTCAGTCATCATTTATGAATTCTTAAGTATAAATAAAATGTTACTGCATATAGAACACTCTTTTAATAATCTAACTATAACCCTTCAGGGATGATGACAAATAACCATGCTGTTAGGCTGATAAAAATGTCATTTCTGTTAATTCTCATTTATGTCCCGTACCATTTTCCCCCCACAAGTCTACTTGGCCAAGAGGTCTTGAATGTAAAACCCCAAATTGTGAGGCTTAAGTTTTTTGCCCCAATTTTTAATGACGTGCTGTGTTAGCATCAGACAGAAGTGGGAGAAAGTTCAGATATACATTAGCTTTGAAAAGTTAACGTGACTGAAGTGAATCTGCTAATAACTATCTGTTTGAGATTTTATTTCTGGGGGCTGGGGTGTTCAACAATTATTGGGTGTTTTTTTCAAATTTTGTTGGATAATTTTGTGTATTCAAAGGAGCAAAAATGTTACACAAGTTTTGAAAGTGTTTGGTACTTATTGAATGAGATTAAGAAAATAGTGTAAGTACAATATTTTCTTGTTTAATTGGTCGTTCACTTGAGAAATATTTAGGGAGCTTGATCAAGTATGTCGGGGGGGGGGGGGGGGATCGAGGTCCAGCAGTGGGGTCAAGCAGAATCAGCATTCAGCACAATTTCTAGCTAATGCAGGAGCTGGAAAAGGTGTGATCAACCATCCTCTGTAGATGGCTTGCACTGCAGCCATCTTGAAGGTGTACTTTTGTTTAACAGGGATGCGCATGAATAGACCTTTTGTGCAATTCGTTGCCAATTGAAAAGACATTTATAACCAAATTGACCTCCAAGATGGCTGCTGAGTGCAAACAGTCTATTCACGAATGAACTTTTATGATGTTGCTACCCAACTCTGTCTGATGTAACAAGCAAGTCTCAAGTAGGGGTTGTCGTATGTTAATGCATCTAAAGAGAGTACAAAGCCAGCAGTCCTGATACAACATAGCTTTCAAAACTGAGTGAGAATGGGCAAATGTTGGCCACAATTGTGATATTTTGTCAAAACTGGCCGATTTGATCTCCATGCCTAATTCCTCCACCCTTTGAGAGCTATATAGTACCAGAACTGTTTTACCCGGTAACAAAATTGTTCAATTTGCCATGCTAAAATGTTATGGATCTGTCTTTGCCGAAATGCAGTTTGTTGGTGTTGAGGGCTTGGTGACTGCCATAGTGGACTCCTTCCCAAGTCTTCGTAAGGGCAAGCGACGTCCGCTGTTTGTATTGGCCCTGTGCTGTGTGCTGTTCCTGGCTGGCATCCCGATGACTTGTTATGTAAGATTCCTTTCCGATGTCACTTCTTACCACCATTCTTCAGGATAGAGTGCTGGATTTCCTCGGTTCCCATAAAAAGAAGTTAATTTTCTTCGCTTTGCACCCATGAGTGCTGTCAATTACAGTCCGAGTCTCGAGTCGACGTCATTTGGTTCAAGTCCGAGTCCGAGTCTGTATGAGTCATTTGGTTCAAATTAAGTCGTGAGTCATTTGGTTCAAGTCCGAGTCCGAGTCTGTATGAGTCATTTGGTTCAAGTCCAAGTCGTGAGTCATTTGGTTCAAGTCCGAGTCCAATTAAGTCGTGAGTCATTTGGTTCAAGTCCGAGTCCAATTAAGTCGTGAGTCATTTGGTTCAAGTCCGAGTCCGAGCCTGTATGAGTCATTTGGTTCAAGTCTGAGTCCAATTAAGTCGTGAGTCATTTGGTTCAAGTCAGAGTCTGTATGAGTCATTGGGCAATTTGGTTCAAGTCCAACTCCGAGTCCAAGTCGTGAGTCATTTAGTTCAAGTCCAAGTCGTGAGTCATTTAGTTCAAGTCCGAGTCCAATTAAGTCGTGAGTCATTTGGTTCAAGTCCGAGTCAGAGTCTGTATGAGTCATTGGGCAATTTGGTTCAAGTCCAACTCCGAGTCCAAGTCGTGAATCATTTGGTTCAAGTCCATCAAGTCCAATTAAGTCGTGAGTCATTTGGTTCAAGTCCGAGTCCAAGTCGTGAGTCATTTGGTTCAAGTCCGAGGCCAAGTCGAAGTCATTCATGAGTCATTTGGTTCAAGTCTATGAGTCTGACTTCTGCCCTTGTGACTCGAGTCAACTCCCAAGTCACTAATATTGCAACTTGAGACAGACTCAAAGTCTGAGTCCTGGACTTGAGTCCTAGTCCTACAACACTGCCTCCACCCCTTTCATTGCATATTATGACCTTTTTCTTCCTCTCTTTGTATTTCCTCTACACTTAGGGTGGTATGTACGTATTCCAGTTGTTTGACGCCTATGCAGCAAGCGGTTTTGCACTTCTGTGGGTAGCTTTCTTTGAGGCGGTGGTCATTGGCTGGGTGTACGGTAAGGATCAAACAAGTACTCTTCAACAAATTCAATATTTGTTTTTTCAACTTGTATCTTGCTTGTTTGTGGCAAACCATCGTGGAACCATGTTACTCCTCTACTTTATCAGTTACATTGGTTGCCTATACAATCTCGCGTACACTTTAAAAATCCTTCTGTTGACCTTCAAGGCTCTTCATGATCTTGCTTCCTGAAAGTTAAGGTACATTCCAAGTATTCCCTGCGATCCAATGGGCGGTTGCTTTTAGATTATCCATCTGGGAGAATGCAAAAGACTATGGGGGATCGTGCATTTGCACAAGCCGCTCCCAGCTTATGGAACCAGCTACCGCCTGAAATTCAGTCTGTTCAGTCTCTAACAGTTTGTAAGACTAAGCGTAAGACTTTTCTTTTTACAAAGGCATTCGTATAAGGTTTTACTATTATCTATTTTTATGTCTTGTTTTTGTAATTTTAAGTTTCGTGGTTTTGACATTGTTTTCTAAAATATCTAGAGTTTTTTTTTACATTTAAGACTAATGTTTAATTCGAATTTGTACTTTTAATATTTTAGCTACTGTTCAGATTTTGTAATGCGCATTTGAACATTTAATGGTATATATGCGCATAATAAATGCAATTTTATTATTTGTTATTATTTTATTTTATTCTAACCCAAAAATCCTCAAGTTCTGGTTGTCACCCTCATAATCACCTTTTAATCCAACATTCATAAATACCTAAGACAGTTTACGCATTCCTATTGGTCGAGAGCCCGTCACGTGGCCGGTCTTAAACGGATGATAAAGACATGGCTAGCTGGTCTTAAACACTTTTTCAGTGTCCAAATAAAATGTGGACTCCTAAAAATCCAGTGCCTCTTATCGTTTCATTGGTTGAACGTTCACAATCCTCACGTAGGCATGCGCAACACTACCAGGGAGTCAGAATTTTAAAGTTCTAAATTCAAAACAGAACATGATCAATCTCCATAAAAGGGTTGTTTACATCTTACTTGCCAGCTGAACACTCCATTATTTTGCAAGAGGGATGTTTCAAAAAGCATAAAGTGAATTTGTTGAACAAAATCGGGATGTTTTAAACGAATTATATGATTTTTTTTCTTACCGAAAAGGTATTTATGAATGGGAATAAATATGTGCTCCGTCGGTATTTATCACTCTGTTTAAGATTACTTAGAGTCTGGGTGCTGATAATTACCCTCGCCTCCGGCTCGGGTAATTATCAGCACCAAGACTCTAAGTGGTCTTAAACAGAGTGATAAAAACCTCCGAAGCACACATTTATTCCCTTATTATATGAAGGAAGTCTGGAGTGTGGCCTAGTGGCCGGGATTCACATCTCATGATCAAAGGGTCTGGGGTTTGAATCCTGCTGCTACCCATTGTGTCCTTGGGCAAGCCACCTCACCCCACTTGCCTCTCTCCACCTTGGAGCATGGGTACCGGCATTAGCTGGGGAGTAACCTGCGATGGACTGGTTAGGGGGAGTAGAAATATTCTCAGTCGTTTCATGCCACTGAACCCGGAGATAAACGCCGGCCTGATGGGCCACATTGGCACATGACAGACTTTGCTGTATGAAGAAAAATTTAAAAAGTCAAAAACGGACAGCAGTGCAGTCAAATTAAAAAAAAGTATTAGATCCAGTTGTACTAAATAGGGCACAAAGTTTGATAAGAAATCTTTGTCTGATCTCTCTCTCTCTCTCTCTCTCTCTCTTCATCTGTGTAAAGGGGCCGACAATTATTACAATGATTTCAACAAGATGCTGAATTTTCGTCCGAATCCTTACCTGAAAGTCTGCTGGATGTTCCTCACTCCAGTGTTCACCTTGGTGAGAGAAGTCATTCATTTTGTTCATGTTGCCCATCCAATGTGCTCTCCCCTGTCTTGCCATACCCAGTTCATCTTGTGCCTTCATGAGCCCCCTTGAGGGAGCACATGCAACTCCCCCCCCCCCCTTCCGCAAGACTTGTGTTCCCCAGCTCAGAATTTTGGGGAAGCAAAAATATAAACTTGTTTAGTCTTTGAAACCCATCGATTTACCAAAGTGCCAAAGTGGACTGGTAGAAGAAACGTGTACAAAACCTATGGAGAAAAAGTCTGGAAAAAAAGAAGGAAAAAAAAAATTAACAATTAAAAATCTTAATATGCAACTCCCCCCCCCCTCCCCCGCCCCCTTCCGCAAGACTTGTGTTCCCCATGTGCCCCAGCTCAGAATTTTGGGGAGGCAAAAATATAAACTTGTTTAGTCTTTGAAACCCATCGATTTACCAAAGTGCCAAAGTGGACTGGTAGAAGAAACGTGTACAAAACCTATGGAGAAAAAGTCTGGAAAAGGAGAAGGAAAAAAAAAAATTAAAAATTAAAAATCTTAATATGCAACTCCCCCCCCCTCCCCCTTCCGCAAGACTTGTGTTCACCATGTGCCCAAGCTCAGAATTTTGGGGAGGCAAAAATATAAACTTGTTTAGTCTTTGAAACCCATCGATTTACCAAAGTGCCAAAGTGGACTGGTAAAAGAAACGTGTACAAAACCTATGGAGAAAAAGTCTGGAAAAGGAGAAGGAAACATTTTTTTTTACAAAATTAAAAATCTTAATATGCAACTCCCCCCCCCCTCCCCCTTCCGCAAGACTTGTGTTCCCATGTGCCCCAGCTCAGTACAAAACCTATGGAGAAAAAATCTGAGAAGGATTTATGTAGCGCAATATGAACCAAAGATTCCTCAAAGCGCTTAACAATAGAACAAGAAACAATAGGCCTAAAATAAAAATATTCCCAATTGAAAACTGAACTTGGTTACAAACTTAAACCTGACCAGCTGTTGTCTAAAGGATAATCGTTGAAAAAAAAAACCTATAAAATACTGTAAACTTTAACTGTACATCTCATCATGGATGTCTCTACAATTTAACTGTAAAAGTAATGTACAACATTTATTTTTGCTGTAATTTTAAAAAATGAATGGATTTGGGGGTTAGTATTTTGTAGCAAATATTGTTACACTGACCTGTTTACATTTTTGGTTCATAGATGCTGGAAATCCAATAAAAACGTGTTGTTCTTGTAGTCTGGTTCCCTGACCAGATCGGGGAATTGCCATTAATAGTCAGGGAACCAGACTAGCTGGCTTGCACCCGTTCACGGATGTGTTGACCGATTGCGAACTAACTAAATTTGGTAAATTGGGAGCAATATTTGAAAAAAGGCAGTTTTTTTTCCATTTTCTTGAAAATGACTGCACACTCGGCGCCATACGATTTCTGCAGGATGCTGAGACCATATTATTCACTTTAAGCCAAGTAAGGTATTTCATGATTAGTTCAGTAGTTTTGTTTTGCAAATGTTGTATATAACCTATAAGATTGCCGTGTCTTGTCATGTGCAGGGAGTTTTCATCTTCAGCTGTGTGAGCTATAAACCTTTGGTCTACAACGATTACGAGTATCCACCATGGGGCCAGGCATTGGGTTGGATAATGGCTATTGCCTCCATGGTGCAAGTCCCCATCTTCTTCATCTATAAGATGCTGACAAGTAAAGGATCACTCCGGGAGGTAGGACCATGACCTTGGATATCCCTTGAGGGAGGGGGGGCTGGGCTTGTCCAGTCTTTACTGTAATTGACTTGTGGTTGTGTAAAAAAAAAAGAGAGAATTCCTTTAACCCAGTGGTGTTGTGCAAATCCAGCCCGAAACCAAAACCGATCCGGGTTGGGTCAGTTTGTCCGTCATTTCAGTCGGGTCGGTTTGGTTTCGATTTTGTGTTTGCGATTTTTGGGTCGGATCGTGTCGTTTATTGGGAAAACCCGAAATAAACCCCCCCAAAAAAGCAGTTCGGAACTCACACGGTCTAATATTTATTGCAGAGTCACAGTGCCAGGTATATGACCATTAAATAATTTGCGGTCTATCATGCACGGTTTATAACAGTTGGGCCCACCAGTGGGTCACGTTGTTACTGCCGTACTATGATTCAGTTACTGAGAGACGAGGATTTTCATATGACGCGGGTAAGTCCAGGCACAAAAAGCGAACACAATTGCCCAAGCCAGATATTCGGTTTGTAAGGTCGGTTCGATGTCGGGTTGGTTCGGGTTGGTTGTTCTTGAATTTTTGTCGGGTCGGGTCGGGTCGGGTCGGGTCGGGTCGGGTCGGGTCGGATTGGATTGGTTTTAGGGAGTTCAGATCGGTTTCGGTTCGAATTTGGAGTTGCACTTGTGCTACATTGCACTACCTCCCTGTATTTACTTGTTGATGGATCCACAATCAGGCGGTTTGGGGCGATATAACCCTTTATTCACTGTGCTGCCCCAAACAGGTTCCGTGCCTGCAAGAAAAGTGTTGAATTTTTTTTAGTTGACGCTTTATACATGTGATGGTAATAAGCCAGTTCGATATTTCAAGTGCGCATACGCACAGTGATATGGGTCACGTGTCATTCAGGGTAATCGAACGCTCATCAAAGGTGCATGAACGAGCAAGGAGATGGGTGCACAATGCTCGCGTGTTAATTACGAGCAGAAAGGGCGTTCGCGTAACCTTGCGTAACATCACGTCACGTAACCTTTGACCTGGACTACTTCATCGCGATACCCAACTGGCTTATTGTAAGTGCAGCGTTTCGTGGTTGGCAGAGCCATTGAATCGAAGCCAAGTGTAATTTGTATCTTGTAGCTGCTGACTTCAAACACTCTTTTTCTTTGGCCATTGTCTCCATAGCGTTGGAACTACCTGACCACTGCCAAAGTGCAGGCGCATCAGGTAGCAGGGTACTATGATGAAGACGCGCCGCCGAATGAGCTGCAGATGACGACTCCAATGCCCACTGCACCAGCGACGAGGATGGCCAATGAGGAGGAGCCTCCATCCTACGATGCAGCCATGAGCGTCGAAACAGCAGAAAAAGGAGTAAATACCCCAGAATCATTTTAAGCTCTGGTGGAAGGGTGTTTATTGTTTCCTCCATTTCCCTATGTGGTCCAATGTAGCGAAAGAGTCCACAATTTACAGAGTTGTAAAATTTAGTGATCAGTTTTATCATGAACAAAACTTTAACGGGATTTAGCTATTCTACTGCATATACGATGGATACTAGCTGAGGTGTCTTTACCCCTACCTGTACCAGTCGTGTGTTTCCTTGATGTCCACGCAGGGAATAAAATCCCCCACTATAGAAAAAACAAAAATGATTGCAGAGAAATTTCTCAAAACTTAGCTTCGTGAAACTGCTGCATCACAGTATTTACATACTGTTTGTCCTTCATTTTAACACCCCCGCAATGTTTGTTTTTCCACTATTTTTTGCAACATTATATGAAACAATATATCCAAGGATGGCTTTCAACCCGGAGTATATTTAACTTCCAAACGGGGTCATGTTCAGTGTGTTAATGCGGAAGGATGCATGATCACTTCTAGTGTTGTGCTTCCTTTGTTTGCGTCCGCAGTGTGAATTAAGTGTGACCGGTGTTTTTGTTTAAACAAGAAAAGGGCACATAATTAAAGACAATGCAGGCACTGTGAATACATGAAATGACGATCCAAGTTTAGGAATAGAAGATTTTTCAAGTAATTGGGTAATATTTCTCAAAATATGAGAGGGAACGAATCAAATGGTGGCCAAAAAATAAAGATATTGCAAGGTGTTAAGTTGCAGGGAAGAGACCATTATCATGTTGTGGCCATTTTGACTTTTCCCATTCAAATCTTAAAAATTGACACAACCAAAGTGAGGCTGGAAGGAAAAATAGTCTGGTTCCTTTTTGCACAAAAAAACAATCATTCAGTACTGTTATTGGATACAGGGAACATGACTGAAATGGTGGCAGCATGTAAAAGGTCTATAGGACCTATACCACAAGTTTCATTGATATCACACCGCTAAGTTTTGAGACATTTCTCAGCATCTATAACCCATGGTTCTGAGATGTTTATTTTCTGGACTCAATCACAGTACAGTGTAGGTAGACGGGAGTTCATGCAGGGTGTCCCAAAACAACCAAACCCTCAAAGCACCCTTCTTTTTCAGCTTTTTCCTAAAATTACATCGCAAAGTTCAATACATATTTGACAAGCACAGTTCATGAGCTTTACAAAAACGAAAACATCTTTCCAGTTGAAAAAAAATAAATATTGTTGAGTTATGGCCGATCGAAAACAAGCGCCGCTTTCTCATTTTGCCCACGGCGACTGATATTTGAAACTTGCATCTGTGAAAGAGGCTTCCAGTAGAGAACAGAACAGAACAGTAAACATCTAAGAAGTTAAGCAAAACTGTCCTTTTCGATACTGCCACTTCTTCTAAACAGAGAAATGACCCTTGTTGCATAATTAAAAAAGAGAAGCATTACATTCCTAATGAGCGACAATTAAGACCGTGGACAAAATTAAAAAGCGACACTTTTTTCTTCAATTGGCCATTAACATTTTTCTGATTGGAAAGACGTTTTCGTTGCTGAAAAGCTTAACTAAACTTTTTAAATATGCATCAATATTTGTGATGTATTTAAAAAAAAAAAGGGAGGATGCTTTTTCGGGGAACACCCTGCCTATGACATTCATACAAACCAGAATCACAGTCTGTTTTGTTTTGAATGGTATCAAAGAATTCATGCACTAAGTTGCAACCACAACTGTGACTTGTTTTGTCAAAATCAGACTTTTCTGGGCATAAGGTCAAAAATGATATTTTTGCATACTGTTAAAATGTGTTCTTTTTCCTTTTAATAGGTGGTTTTATTTTGGAAACCGGTCATTCCTGGGCAGAGTTATACTATTTTTAAGTTCATTGTGTCGAAAAATAGAAAACGGAGAAAATGGCCACGAACGTCACAAAACAGTTATTTGTTTAACTGATATACATGTACCTTAACAAATCATCAAAAATACTATATTTAGAGTTCAAATTAGGGTTTCAAACTTTTATAGTATATTTTAGACATGTTCAGGTTACAAGTATGCAAAAATTAGAAAATTGAAAAAAAATCACCCCCACCGCGTTTTTTTGGCCCTATCTTAATTTCAACCTCTGCCCAGAAGCGTCTGCTTTTGACAGAACAGGTCTGGCCTTGTTGTCTCTCAAGGGCAGCAGCGGATCCATTCTTTTTTTCCAGCGCGTTTGGACAATGTTGGGGGGCATTCGTGCAATCGAAAGTTTGGGAAAAGTGTACATACCGGTATATTGTGGATATTTTAGACGTTCAATATTTGAGAGATTCACTGTACAGTACGAGCCTGAGTCAGAGATGAAAATTCTGTTTTACTTTGCACAAAAGCAAAAAAAACTTAAAAGCTTTTACTCTTAAAGCATGTGCACCATTAACTAAGACGTTTGTCTTTCTCTTGTACCACACCCAAATAATAAAATGATACGTGATCAACTACAGGACAATATATGCAGGAAATTGACCACGAAGAAGTGGCTGCTTTGAGACGGAAGCTTTGATACAGAGCACTGCATTGTGAATCCCCCAAATTTTGGATTGAAGTACATTTGACACCTATATTAGTAGTTGTTCAGTAATATTTTGCCCAGACTTTGAAGTGAGACTAGATCTCTGTTCACTGTGATTTCAAGATGGTTGAGGATTTTTAATCATGATACCTTTATGTTTATTTATGATATCTATATCGGCCATTGTTCGTCGGTCATATTATACACTTAAATCGGTGGGAGTTAAGATAGGAGTTTAAAAAAGACATTTAAAAATTGAACCTAGGTTACCTTATTGTGTAAAGCAATCTTCTTTTAAACAAAATCTACAAAACAGAACCAGACGTGTATTTATTATAACAAAAGTCCGTAAGCCATGTAAAACTCCCAACCTGCGGCATTGGACGCGAAAACTACCCATAAACAACTTGTTATTATTAATAATTTCTGGTAATGAAACCAAGGATTCCTCAAAAGTGCCCTGTGCACTGTGGCTTGCAAGCCAGAAGAAACCTGTAGAGGGAAGACACTGAGAAGAAATTACAGTTTTTGATGTGAGAGGAAAACCCCAGAAGATAATATTCTGGGGGAAAACCCACGGAATCAGGTAGGGACTGAAAAGCCAAGCCACCTATTGGCCTAGGCGGGATTCGAACCAGGGTCACAGCGGTGGACAACGAGGAAAGTACCGCTATACGCAGACCTGACTCTCTTATAGTTTAGGGTTTGTGTCATCTGTCATAGGATATCATACGGTGATGCAGACAGTGCCACTCATAGTTTCTAGAATAAGTTGCAGCTACCTGTGGAGTATAGACAAGTAAAACTGTTTTGTGTGTCAAACTTTCACAATTGTATTACCGGGTTCAGACAGCATTTCACCCCATTTTCATATTTACAATCAGACCTCATTGCACCCTGTGGACCAAAGCAAATGCAGAATCACTTAGGGAGGCCCCTATTAATGGCGGATGCATTGTGCCAGCTGTTATTTAGAGCAGCCGTTATATGATACAGTGGCTTTTGTAACAGCAACACAATGCCTCAGCCATGAGTGGAGGCTTCGTGAGCACACAGTGAATCCGTGTTTGGATTAGTCTGGCATGTATGGACATACACGTAGCTGAATAAAATGTGACTAAAATCCAGGTGCATCTGGATTGTGAAGTGATCCTGGTGTAGGGTCCTAGGCAGCCAAGATAAACTTGTGAGGAGGGAGAACGATATTGTACTGAGCTGCAGTCCCGTTGCATTTCCACTGTACAGTGAGTGACTTGCTCAGTTCTTAGAAGTAGTGCACTTCTGTAGTTACTAACCTACATTTAGTGCTTTTGGTGTCGCCTAATCAAAGTTTTGCGACACGCTAACCAGTCCTAAATTCTGTATGATCGTAGACCCGTAGCCTCGTTTGTAGGTAAATTATTTTGGAATTGCTCTCATTTTATAAACTAGTGCACAGTGCCCGTCTAAAATGTGCATGTTCGGGAAGCGCAAATTGCTTTGCCGCTGGTATTGGTTGCGTGCTTGCATAGGTTTAGCTTGCATGAGAAGTGCTCGTGCAAACAACGCACGCGATTCAATGGTGTTGTGTTCACAGGTTGAACGCACACTCACGTCAAAGTTTGTGCCAAGTTTGAAGTTGTTTGGGCGAGTGGTTCTCAAAAAGGTGGGAAAAAGCGACACACACAATCCACGGATCAGTTGTCTTCTGAACAATTTCAAACATTTTGTCATCAGCTTTATCATCAGCTTTGTAGGGATGTAGGACAAGTGTTATTGTGACAGAGATCAAATGCCAGTAATTTTCACCTTTTTATTACACTTGTGGATCAACACACATTGAAACAAATGGACTTCTGTTGTAGTCCTTCTGTAAAATGCGTTTTTTTTGGTTTTTTTTAATTGGTCTTGATTTGGTTTGTTTGTCCTAGGGACTCCTTGCGGATAACAGCGTGTAAAGCTTGCCAAGAAAAAGATTCTCTATAGCAAATGCAATTCTACAACCACAACTCTTCTCTCGACTTTTACCACCATCATCATCCTTATCATCATCATCTTCCAACTCGCTCCTCTGTTCATCCACATCCAAGGCTCACATTGCTGCTTTGCCACTACCACCAACTTTGACTCTTCTTCAGCCCATCGCGAGAACGGACGACCTCCTCCGGATTTGGCTTTAAGCCCCGCCCACCTTTGGTTTGAAGCTCCGTCCACCTTTGGTTTGTATTCATCTCTTACGGTGTTTATGACCGGGTTTGATTACACCAGAGATGCCACTTTTCAGGTTTTAACCTGAATTCAGGGTTTTTTCAAGTTAAAAGTGCTGGATTTGGTCTGAAACACATTTTTGAAAGGGGGTAAGGGTAGTTTCAGGTTTTTTAGTAGTGTTTCAGGCTTTTTATTGATATATTGGTGGCATCTCTGTTACACTACTCTGGTCACCTGACCAAAAATCGTGATCTAATTGGTCAGTTAACACATTCATCATTCAGTTAAAGGTACATATGATCATTTGCTTTTGGCATTTTTTTCCCCCGTTTGAAACTACAAAAGTTCTCAAAAATTTTGTGGGGTGCATGTAACAACTAACCTGTTGAAGTTGTAGCCATGTGGCTACAAACATCATGTTCGTGGAGGATCTCGATAACTTGTATGATGGTAAAAGTGGAGAAAAAAATATAATGAATTAAAGCAAACATGTTTTTGCTGTTTGTTCTGTTCTGTTTTTACATTGGATAATTCTTTTTTTTTTTACATTTTCTTTTCTTTTGAAAGGCAAAGCCAATTAATTATTAAAACAATTTAACAATCAGTATTTTCAATTGGAAGTTGTTTTGTATTAGTTTTAGATCAGTGTTCTAAGTATAAAAATCTTCAAGAAATATCCAAACGTACCAAGAAATTTCACATTTCTCTCAGGATTCACAAGGAGAACTGGAGACTCTGAATTTGGCACTTGAGACCTTAAAGTGGAGTTTCTTTTTGAATAGCTATTTTTTTAGCAATACAAAAGTTATGCACTTGTGAATAAGACATCAAACAAAACGTTTAGGTAGGGAATAATTAGTTTACAACTTTCAAACTATTTGCAGACCGACAATTATTTAGGCGCATCTTTTTTTGCGTAATGGTTGCAAAAGCAACCAACAATAATACCTTTAGATAAGGTATAAGGTAACATTTTCAGAGGGTTAAAAAAAGTCCAAAATAGTAAATAATTCTCGTGCGAATTGAAAACTCATCAGAAGAAAATCATTTGAGATAACAAACAGCAAAAGTAGAGCAACTTTAAGATTTCTGTTTAAAACTAAATAATGCTGTGTGATCATTGTAAATTTGTATTCCCGTTACGCACGAAAAGCATGAACTGAAATTATAGTGATTAAATATGTTAATTTTTTTTATGTGTTTAAATTAATTTTAAATATCACTCAGTTTTAAGTGGACCAATAATTTTAGCACAGGGAATGAAAGCAAAGTTACTGACATACCGGTAGTAGATATTAGTGTATCTAAGAAAGCTGAACAAACCCTAAACAAAAAGGGACTATTTATGTTTGAGCAAACGTTAGGGTCTTCAAAGTGAAAACGGCATTAGACTGGAACATCAGAACTGACCAACTGAGTATTTTGCCTTTGTTTATGGTGTAAATCAAGGATACACACGTGCAACACCATCGATAAATCGAGGACAGAAACCAAATCGAGAACTCCTGGGTTGGAAAACGTGTACAAAACCAATGAGAGCTGTTGCGAAAAAGTGAAGTACGGTACAAACAAAGAGAAAGGGAAGGGGAACACACAAAAATCCTTGATTTACACCATAAACAAACGTGTATGTGTGTGTGTATTAAGTTGGGGATATTTATCTTGGACAATCGTTTTATTCAAAACCTTGAATACATGTATATAGGGTCCTTGCAGTTGTAACTTTTGACCTCGAAGATCTTGATGTTTCTAGGGACTTTGTAGATATTCACGTTGGCCATCTGAAACTAAAAAAACTTAATTATCCATCCCCCCACCCTTTATCAATCTTGTCATCAGTTTTTGCCCCACCGCCACTCCCACAACACACTCACACTAGCAAGGTATTTCATGTCCATTTTCACAAAAACATGCCTTGATTTTGATATTGATCCTTTTTTTTCTGGTTTAGAATAACAGAGAAATAATCAAATAATGGACAAATTATAGCTGTTGGTCAAACCCAAGGAGAACAATTTGAGAAAAATTGTGGGGTTCGTATGCTGTTAAACCAGATTGTCCAAAGGCCCGTGTTATCGATCAGTTTGTCTGACTTTTAACCAGTGGATTGAAAATGTTGTTATTGACCAACTGTTTTCCTTTTCCGTCATAGGCCAGGTCACATTTGTGCAAGATGGCAAACAACTATACACTTTTTGTAGCAAAGACACAGAGACACATGACGTGATTTGTTGCGCACGAAGTTGAAGATACATACAGTTGACAAATTCAAATCCCTTTTTTTTTCATCAGTGAGCTGGATAAAAGATTGATGTGTTATCTCAAAGTAATTTTGCATCCCCCCCCACGATTTGTTTTCAATGCCCCCCCCCCCCCCCCACCAAAAAAAAAAAAAAAATAGTTCCCAGAATTGAACCCATTTCATTTGTAAAATCATGCTTGTCACTTACATTAACATGATGGCACATGGTGTTGGTTGTGGGGACAGTTGATGAAAAACTAACATGTATTGAAAAAGGTTCATTGGGATTTTAATTATACTAACACCTTTTTATTTGTCCGTATACAGGTATATCGGGTATGAGTATTTCTACGCTGTAAACTGAATGCTTAATCTTTAAATGTTTGTTTTCATTTCAGCTGATTTTGTCATTGGCAATGTAAAATAATTTATGATAATTATGGTGTGTATTGAGTGTGTATTAATTTCCTTCAAAAAGGATTTTTTAAAAATTATATAAGACAATCTGATTGTGGTTTTTAAAGTGAAAGTATAATGAAAACACTTACTACATTGTATATACGGTAACATCTATATACTCTATGCACAAGTACCCCTCAACGGTTAAAAAGAGAGAAGTGAGGGGACCGCTAGTGGAAACACTGAAACGCATTGCTGCCGATGCCCGCTCATTATGATTTTAATCTTACATTACCAGCCAGATATTCTTTGCACTTGTAAGTGGAGTGCTGTGGCCTCGTGGTTAAGGGCACTGATTCGTGGTCTGTGGGTAAAGCTGCAGGTCGTGGGTTCGAGTCCTGGCGGGGTCATGGTGCGTGCGCCCTTGAGCAAGGCACTTTGTCACTCATTGCTTCTCTCCCACCCAGGAGTAAATGGGTACCTGTGAGGGCAGTGATGGTTATTGTGATTGAATTAGCTTCCTTGCGCCCTACAGGCAGCATCGAGCTGTATACTCCCCAGGGAGCTGAGATGGTATATGGAATGTTTAATTGGCCCAATGATCAGGGATAATAATAATGTAAAGCGCTTTGATCTTAGTTAAAAGCGCTATGTAAGAACCTGTTATTATTATTATTATTTATACCCACCCAATATTTAAACCGTGGTGCAGTGCATAACACACCCGTTTCCGATTCAAAATGAAATATTGCATACAAAACTTTGATAAAATCTGCAAAAAGCGAACAGCCGAAGAGGTGTATAGAGGGAGTAGCTGAGAAGTGTAAGAAGGAGAATGATTCTTTTAGGATTTTAGGATTTTTACACTTGGAAGTGTAAGAAGGAGAATGATTCTTTTAGCATTGTCGTGCAGCTAATGTTATGTAGCACTTACAATTGCATGTTTCAGTCATGTTGACATTAATTGCCAGTTTTCTCAATCTGATCTCACCTCGAAGACTTCTTGGCCGGGATGCCACGCCAAAATTGACTTCCCCCCCCCCCAAAAAAGAGGGTCTTCCTCTGCACCTTGTTTTATGATTTATTAAGATGTAATAATCATGTTTGGCCAGTGGCCATACAACTCATGTTTGAAAGCTATGGTAAAGGTCCGATCATAAAATGGTGCTTTTAAATTCACTGAAATACATGTAGTTTACTGATAGGCTTACCCAAAAGATTGGTCATTTATTATGGCAAGTTGTGTCCTGCGCTTCATATGCGTTTGGGCACATGGATTGGCCTTGTACTATTAAACTTCAAATGTGTCTCCGTAATTATTTGACCCGGTTAACCCAACAAAATGGGTCGAAAATCGCCAGAGCTTCTTTTGAGTTAATGATTCTTAAAAAAAATAATCCTATGCAGTTCTTGTAAAATGCTGATGAGTACTGTAGTTAATAAATTCAACTCGTTAATGCACCAGTCCTTATTTCCAGCATTTAGAGTTCAGACTCGTCACTTTGACACGGGGAGTCAGGGAATGCAAAACAGTTTTCCCGAAGACTATTAGGCCCTACCCTTTGCCTACTTGATTCAATTTTGTGTTGTTCTTTTATTTAAACTCCTCTGGAAACATGCATTGTCAGCCTTGTTATTATTTGGGTCAATATTGGTTAAGACCCCCCATTGGTTTGTACACAGTATGCCAGGAGGTAAGGAAGAACATTTTGACCGTTTGTGACCTCCGTGCGTCTATTCTATGGAATTAAAAAAAAACACCTCATGCAGCTTTATATGATAGGGTGTGTGCAAATAGAGTGTCTTTTGTTTGTAACATGTGGTTTGTATAATCTTCATATTAGAATGGAAATTTAATCTGTATATAAATTGCGTTCACATTCAATGTATTGGGGTTTTTTAGTATTAATATTGAATATATGTAGTTTTGTGTACAGGGGCATTTTTTTTTTAAGTGAGTTTGTCAAGTAGGTGATAAGGCCAGTGCCAAGCACAACATTGTATTACAATTGGTTACCAGCCACAGCACCGTGCAGTGTGTAGTGAGTATTGACTGGTTCCCGTCGGTTTTGCTGCGTAGGTAGGTTTTGACTCGGGGAACGAAGTTGCTCTAAATGAGGCACCAGATCTAGGTTAGTCTTCTCTCAAGTCAACCCTTCCAAGTTGTTCCAGAGCGTGGTTGTGTATTTTGAATGGTGCTGGGCGAAGAATGCATCCACTCCATGCGGGTGCCAACTGCCAAGTCTAGATAGTATGTCTTGATTGTCTAGTTAGTGCAGCTGACATACAATGACATTTATTTAAAAAAAGTTGCACCGAATGCACTAATTTATGCAAATATATGTAAATTAATTATTTCCAAAAAAATGGGGGAAGTAAAAGCCAGAAGCAATCATCCACGTGGTCGTTCTTGGTTTTTCAGTGAAATTTTTGTTGTAAATTTAGGATCAAAAAAATGTCTAACTTCTCCATTTCCACTAAACGCCCAATACGGGAAAGTGTTAAGTAGCAAGCAAAAGGACCAAAAACATAATGACATCACACTTTGTTTACTTATAGGAGCCAGGTGGGTCTCGTGATCATCCTGACTCCCATAATTATGTAAACAAAGTGTGACGTCATTATTGTGCATCTTTCTCCTGGGAAACTTTTACCTCGGTTCTTATCTTAGCTCATTTGTAATCTTTCAGATATTATTTTCGTGCATTAATTTCAGCCCTTGACAAGTCACATTTGACAGGTACTGGCCTTCGGCTTCTTGTAATGTTTAATCGATCAATATGATTAATCGATCAATATGATTAATCGATCAATATGTATTCCACAAAAAAAAACCGATCAAAGTGATTGGAAAACTACTAATCTGATCACCAAGTTGGCTTGTCATTAATTTGGTTTCTCCTGTACATACTGTCACACACACAATGCCCTGACAGCTGTCTGCATTCTTATGTAGCTGGAGTTACCTCAGCCCTATATCTATTACAACAACCCAATGATAAAATATAGGGCTAAGGTAACTCCAGCTAATTATTATGCATCTAAATGCAAACATACGTTCGGTGCCAAGATGTCTTTTTTTGGGGTCAAAATCAAACAAGTGACTGTTTTCAGCAATTAAGAATTCCCAGCCTACATAAAGCAGGATTGACTGTTTAAGTAACATGCAACGGCTATGCTTTGACTCAGGGTGAGTGATAAAACAGCTGTGACCACAACTTGCTGGCTTTGTCTGTTGACCCAATTTGACTTGTCACAGTGCTTGCTTGACATGTGATCTGATTGCTGGGGCCAATTTCATAGAGCTGCTTAAGCACAAAACAACAGCTAAATACCAGTCACAAGCAATGCACATCACATGGAGTTTTGGCCGGTAACCTAATTTTACTAAGCAATGTTTTTTTCGTGCTTAAGCAAATTTTCTGCTTAAGCAGCTCTATGAAATTGGGCCACGAGCCTTTGTTAAAAAGTATAGCAGGGGAAGTGGAAGTGAATGCTGATTGTCTGTGACTTGTTAAATAGCAGGAGGGTTAATTACACAAATACCTAATGGAGAGTCGTAGTTGAATCATAGAGCTGTATACAGCTCTATGAGTTGAATCCATCACACGTCAAGTCAGAAGCTATAAATATACTGTGCCAAAATCATTCCTTTGTTATTTATACGTTATTACTTATGACTGGAATTGTGAAAAGGACCTTGCAGTTATTTTACTTTTGACCGGCATTGTGATGGACTGCTTATGAACTCGACTACAACACTGATTTATTGAAAAGTGTTTACAATTTATTTTAGCATCACTTACATTTACAATGTACGTGTTTTTTTTCCCTTTTCCTCTATTTAATGGAGTACAACAAATAACCTCAAGACAATATAGTCATTCAAGATTGGCCTTTTTATTTTTTTGTTAGAATTTGAAAAAAATGTACATGTATTTTAAATCAGTGCTTCAATGTCAATGTCACTGCATGGTGTGTAGGTGATCCTATGAGGGGAATAACTCATGTTGAATGTATATTTGGATAGCTAACGCAAGTAAATTAAAATGTAATATGGTAATAGAGTGAACACAATAGTTTGTGTCAAGCAATAACGATGCAGATGCTGTATACTATTGAAGGAAATTTCTATTAAACTGAATGTTACACATCTCTTTGTCGAGTTGATTATTGAGTTCGACATACATGTAGTTGGGGTTTTTTTCAACAATGTTCTGTTATTTTGTTCGCAGTATTCTTTTAGTCTAATGAACACCTCCTGTATGCTGGAGTGCCTTGCGGAGATGTTGAGCTTGTTAATTCCCATAAATTCATAGTACATGTATCGAAAAATGGAATTTGAAAACTCTACAATCATTTGTATTCATTCAATTTAAATTCTCAGCGGCAAGTTTTCCAGGCATTTAATGCAATTCTTTTCAAGTAAACCAGGTTTGCAGCATCGCTAAGGCCGAATAAAAAAACAAAACATGTTTCCCGTCCGGGTTTTTTAAAAAAACCTACAATAAGTTTCCTATGCTTACATAGAAAAAAAGGGTGACATCCAGTAACATTCTTGAGAAAATAAAAGCTAGTTTGCAGTCTACCTATAAATATTTCACCAAAAAGCCCTTTTATTTTGCTCTTAAAATGATAAAATATCACCCATAGACAACTGGCTGGAGAGATTCAAGAAAAACTTCTTTTAAAATGTCACTTTTTAAAATAATTACACAATGATCACAATATAATCAACTACATGTACTTGATAATTTAACTATGTACAGCCGTGAACTTTATACAGTAATTACATGTTTTATGTACAAAAGCCATGTCTAAGCAAGTGCGCTTGGCCTGCAGTGCCATTTTGCAACAGTTATATTCCACAGTTTCAATTCCCAATGGAAAAGAGGTCTGGTCTATAACCGAGTGGAGAATAATGAATCAAATATTGATTTCTGGCCAAAATACCTTATGGAAATTATTATCTCCACCATTTCACACCTTTTTAGGTACTGAGTGCCCCCCCCCCCAAAAAATAATAATAATTGTAGCCTTTTCCATTCTGTCCCAATATTACAATTTACATAGTCTCCACTTATTTTGTAACTTGGTATGCAGCCTTCAACAAGTATTGAAAAAACAGAATCGTTTGTGGTATAGGGTATGTACAAAACTGCAATTTATATCTGCGCTAAAACTCCAAGCAGATCCCGTCCAAGTGACCAGAGATGTGAACAAAAAATGTGATGGGACTGATCTTTCATGAACAGAAATAACGAGCATATTTCTCTGACTTCCCTGCTGTTTATTAAAACCAAAAAAGTGTGAACATTGGGAAATATGTTCTTTGAAGATGAAATTTAAACTTTGAAACGACAATTTCAGTTTTCTGTGTTCGAAATCATCCTGTCGGATGAAAAAAAAAATGCGTTGGAACACCAAGTTTTCTCTGATTCGTTAAAGAAATTGACCACTTGTAAAAAGTGTATCTAAATGATATTAAGTATAGACCTATATACACAAATAGGTGACTGTTGATTCGCAAATGTTGACATTCTGCAGACATGTAGCATTTGGGCCGTCGAACCATGTTAGTTTACCCACAATATTCCCTATTGCCACTTTTTATTTACAACATTTCAGAAAATAACGACGAATATCGTCTCTGATTTTATTCGTGTCCACAGTCGGCGATCCGGGAATGCAACGCGTTCATCCTCGGACACTGAAAAGACAAAGTTTGTTTTACAAAACGTAAAAAAAATTTGAAATTTTGGTCGGAATGAAATGATGTAATGACCAGCAGTAAATGATGTTGGCCAATATTTTCATACCGGCCGGTACAGTGTGATATCTTCGTTGTTGTTTCAGCTTTCGTTTTTATTGACGCCGACATGGGAGTAAATGGATCGAAGTTCAATTTCGTACTCCCTGTATAGCAACTGAAAAGCTCCATATAAAAATAAAGTTCGTTGGCAACGCCCCGAAAAATTGCCATGTATTTTGGAAAGAATGTTGCAACGTGACGGCAGTTTTTTCTTTATAATTATCTCAATTAAGGCCAGTCATTACAAACAATTTGAAAAGACATGAATCTGGGACTGAGAAACATTTCCAATTTTGTTTGGAAGACAAAATCTGGCCATATTCAAAATGGCGATTATAATGCTTTCTTCAGCTGTCGATGTTGCATTACACTTTACGATTAGTTTCGCTGAAGTTACCTAATTATAAAATTTCGGGGATTTCAAAGTGAATAATACCCGACGTCAGTGTTCAATGTGGACACTTTGTTTTTAAAACCAAATCAACTTACATGTGCTTTAAAAAACATCACTGTAGGCATCAGTCGGTGATTTTCATGGACTTCTTTTGATTGAGGAAGTCGCTAACACTTTTAGCTCTTTGAGACAATCGCAGAGATGCCCGCCTGATGAGGCTGGACGCTGCCTCTGATGTCGCCTTCTCCCATTCCTTAGCTGGGCCCGCCATCCTGTTCTTCTTCGGCGCTGTGGTGGTCGTAGGATCAAAGGGGATGGAGGAACTCCTCCTCTTCCTGTTGGTGGTAGTCATGAGCGGAGCTAGGGGCATCTTGAAGGTGCTGTCGTCGGCTTCTTCGGTAGGTTTCCGAATCGCCTTGCAGGCGTTCAGCATCTGTATGACCCCGGTGGGTGCTGGGCGGTCGTTGGGCTCAAGCAAGGCCATCCTGCGAAGCAGGCGTCGCAGGTCTGGGCTGACGGTACGGAAGAGTTGGCGGTCGAGATCCACGCTGGGATTGCTGTGAAGGAACTTGCCGACCGGCACCGACCCGTAGCCGGGGAACGGCAAGACGGTCGCAAAGACCCGAACCATTTGGTTGTCATTGTCACTTCGTGTGTTCTTCTTCTGGGATTCAGGGACCGGGAGGAGGGAGTGGTCAGCAACTGCGTTGAAGAGCATCCCCAGCATGAAGATGTCAGCGGCTCTGTTTGGTTTATCGAACTCCCGCCCCCACGTGCGGTGGTAAGCCTCGGGAGGCAGGGCATACATCAGGCTAAGGGACCGCCCTTCCTCTAGATCGTAGCAATCATCCGTGGCCTGCAGGCAGAGTTGGGCCAAGCCGTAATCGGTCAGCTTGGCCACACCGTTGCCGTTGTGGAACTCCGTCATGACCACGCTGAAAGGCGTCAGTGTGTTGTGGGCGATGTTGTTGGAGTGCAGGTAGGACAGTCCGCTGGTGATCTGCAGAAACAGCGTCTTGTAGGCTTCATCCGTTAACCCCGAGTGCTTCTGCAGCAGGAATTCGTTCAGGGTTTGACCGCCGTACTCTTTGCCCACCGAGCACAGGTACATGGTGCCTTGTTGACGGTGCAGGAAGGCCTCCTTCACCTTGGCCACATTCTCGTGCTTGGGCAGGTAGGCCAGCTCCCGGTACACGCTCAGTGCTCGCAGGGCGAACTCTCTGCTACCGCACGGCACCAGTTTCACCCGCCGTTCTTTCTTGCCGGGACGTCGCTCTCTCACACGGTGATCTGAGCCGTAGTAGCCGCTACATAGCCTCTCCACAGGTGTGTAGCGATTCATTGTTGCTGATAAACTCACAAAAATGGCTGATCAGTAACAAGAAGAAACCGTCAGTATTTTTCCAAATAACCCACAAATTACAGTATCTGCCGTTAACGCGTTATCAGTGGAATTGAAACAGTGGCGTGATAATTTACAAACTACAAGAACGGGTCTGCAGTATACATATACCTGTACATGAGACAGCAATTCATTCATCCGGTCTGTTGTATACACGAGTCACGAGTTCAAATTTGACGGGCTGTTCCCTGGCTTCACTGCCATTGGACAATTTCCGTGTAACCAAGGAGTTAACAAAGCGCAGGCCGCCAAAGCCTTTGTCCTTGGACAATGGACCCCGCGGCCTCGTTATCCAAACAAAGGAACCGCACCAACCTTTGTTATTTGCGGTTTCACGGTTAGGCGGCGGTGCATACACCAAGTTATCAGGTTATAGTAGGTGGCCCGTTCGGTAATTAAATTATTGGAACAGTGACTCGGGCGCGAGCTTGACTGGTAAACCGCTTGACTAAGCTTGACTGAAGGTAGCCTTTGCTCTTATTCAGAGAGCATAAACAGAAGAAAGACACTCGCACGCGTAGGACTCGGATTTCGTAAGAAGGAAATGGAAAACGACGAAAAAATTTTGTTTTTAATATCTTGATATAATAAATATGATAAAATACTTCAGTCTAACTTGTTTTATCCGAGGATTTTATTCTAACCCCATCACTTCAATTCTCGCGTTTTTCTTGGCATTAAATGCACATGAATTTTTTTTGTATGCCTATAGGACCTAGCTGGGATCATTATTTGCTTTTCACGAACTTCGTGCGTTTTTAATCATCACCACTCAAAATCCAAAGAAGAGATGTTCAAAACCTAACCTGTTGAAGTTCATCTCAGTTGACAGATGGTGGACACTTTTCGAGAGAACAATGGAAAACCATGCACAACCTTTTGATCAAACCTCCTAGTTCCCTCATGGAAGTTTTCTGCACGAAAACAACCAAGTAGGCCTATATCAAGTTAGTAGATTCACGAAACACAATTTCGTCAATAGCACTAGTCCAAAAATCTTATCGTCGTTGGATATCACCTACGTCCTTATTTCTTGTAACTGACAGCAAGCCAGACGGAATAACTTCAAGGGGTGTTTATAATATAGGCCCACCATAACCATTACGATCTTTGAATCCAAGTATGCCCAAGCTTAACCGTTTTGATCGGTGGGTTACTTTTGGGATAAATACAGATGTGGTCTTATATGCCTTTAACGCTAGTTTCTCAAAACACATGCAAGATGCTTTTGGGGGAGGGGGGGGGGGGCTGTTATAAACTTTTACCCTGTAAATTTGAAGGATATAGAGAAGGCGCTTACTTCGGAAAACATTCTTGACAACAATAGAATTCAATTCAATTCAATTACCAGTGAATATTACATCGATCACTGACAAACTACCCTTCAAGCAACAACTGTACAAGCACTTACGAAACTAGAATCATTCATGCGCACTCACAACCCTGCTCGGTTTACTCCAACTGCAACGCAACAAGGAGTGTTGAGCAGTATTGATGCAGATGCAGAATAGAATTTTAACCAAACCGAGGAAACAGGCCATTCTAGCGAACATTATGGATATAATTTGACAAAAACATTTGTTCCTTGCTCTCATGATATAATTAACAACATCGAAATCTTCAACACTTACCGTCAAGGGTCATCTTGGCTTCTTCTTGTCTTCATAAACCTTAAGACTAGACATGTAAGATATTTGGCATGGCACAACTTTTAAGTTCACTTTTTAAAAGCGCGGTCGTGGCCGTCACGCTTTCTAAAACGTCGCGTATATGGATTAAAACAAGACGCATCTGCATAGATATAGAACTTAACGTTCTATATCTATGAACAAGACGGCGCTTTTGTGCGTTTTCTTTGAATCGCGCGTCATTCCATTGTTACAAAAATGGACCAACTCTGAAGGTACAACTCGGGTTTAGTCGTTTTATATCACTTTTTTTTTAGTTGAGCCGAAGAATTATGATACATTGTCCGCATGAGTTGTAAACTTCAAAAATAACATAAACTGGACATTTGGCGTTTGATTTTTGGTTACAAACGCATGGTTACAAATGCGAGTTCTTTACAACAATGTGGTTTGACACTCGACCGCTCGACCAGTATTCTCTGACGATCTTCAGCAGTGCCCATATAAGCATCTTTCAATCCTGCTATACCACATTTAATGTTTTTCATCATTGAAAGCCTTCATTCTCCCGGACCCACTGAAAGCTTTTATATACATGTACTCTGTGAAAGAATATACTCTGAAAGAACGCCTAAGTGTATCAAATAAAAATTCTAATTTATTTTAATCAGTTTGATTCCATTCAACTACAAAATAGTTAAACTGTTTAAAATCGACATGCGTGACTTTTATTTATAACTATAATCAGGTACACTAAAATAAAAACCATTGTTCACATAGTCACTTAAAAGACACCGACTCTACAACAAAATAATGAAACAGAACAAAAAGTGCATTGATAAAAGTCTTAAATTTGCAGCTCTTCTGAAGTTTACTATGATAAAATTTTCAACATAACATAAACATAAAAACATTACAAACACAAATAGTACTGCAGAGATAATGATCAAATCAATGATCGATTTGGAAAGAAAAACCTTCACAATATTTCACCTAATCCCAAGACAAGGGGAATGTTGGTACTACTATGCTGTCATGAACTTTAATCCACTAAATGTGAAGAAATAAAACTCATCCGTGCATTTAGTTACATAAAGTAACATCTGCATTGGTAGGGAGAGGTCCTAAATTTGGCCTTACTAGTTTCCTCCTATATGAACTGTATTTTGTGTTCAATTAAAAAGAAATGTGCAAAACTGTTCCTGAGTTTGTAGTTAACCAGAAAAAGGAAGAAAATGCTTTCACTTGGTATTCTATGCCCTGTACCAACACTTTTTAATTACAATCACTTAGATAAAAACTAGGAATGCATTTTGGAGGTTGTAACCAAAAATGGTTCAGTTGTTTCCCATTCGTTTAGGGTTTTGGTGACTTTGATAGAATATTAATTAAATTTGGGCGATTCACAATGCAGTGCGCCACCAAGAGTTTGCCATGGAGAGTCCATTGTTCAAGTTCACGGTCAACAAAACACGGCCACTTTGAATGAGTGTCAGTAGATAACGAGCTAATTTGTTATAGATGGGGCATAGTGTTCTGCCACCTTACAAAAAACACCACATTGATAAAAAGAAGGGGAAAAAAGGGCAAACATATACTCAAATCATACGCTTACGAAACTACTGACCGGAAAAATTAACAATTTCAAATGTCCCCCGCTGCGAATTTGTCAACCATCTCCCACAATGCACTGGGAAAAACGAACTCTCCGTGGCAAACTCTTGGTGGTGCACTGCACTGTGAATTGCCCGAAGTGCAATTGTCTTAACACTAATTGTCGCCAAAACTCAGAAACAATACCAAACAAACAATGCACTTTTTGGTTGAGGCCACCAAAAAGCCCCCATCCCCCCACCCCAGCAAAACACTTTACAACAGCTGCGATGTTGAACTCTTAAACAATGAAATAAGTTACATCTACGTTTGGGGTTGGGTTGAGAGTAAAAGGCAGTCATAGACAAATTTCAAATTACATGTAGCATTGACACCAAGAATCCAGTGGTAGTCATGTTTGTTTCGACTACAAAAGAATAGCTCCTCAGTGTCCAACCAATGGCTTAACATTGAGCACCTCAGTTGCAATGCTAATGTGAAATTTGCCTCGATCCCTCACCAAACCGCCAAACCTGAACTTAACTGCACAAACCAAGTCCTGAAAACCCTACAAGTACTGACTCTTAAACAAGACAATGTCATTCCCCTCCCAACAAAATTGAAATTAATCATTTATCTCAAATCACTTATGCAGTACCTTTTGACCATGAAACACGATTTTATCAATAGCACAGTCAATTGACTGATCGTTTTCAAATCACCTACATTTCTTGATTTTGTTTCAACAACAAAACCAACAGTTTGTAATCACACAACTACCACAACGTATTCCAGCCACAGCACTTAACTGCATTGTCTGCAGAAACCTTTTGCAGAAAATTCCTGGCATTTTCCAACTACCCAGTGACTATTAAAAGTAGAGTACATCATTTGTAATTTGTGCATCGTGTTTGTTTAAAGCGACAAAAGTGCTCAAAATCTAAAGATAGGTGCTGAACAACTACCCTGATGAAATGTTAGCTCTGTAAATGCTGTAAATTTTGAGAAAACAATATTCTAGGATCTTGATATCAATTCAAAAGTTGCAGAGCCTTGTTTTGAATTTCGCACAAAATCAGTGTACGGGACAAGTTCTCATTCAGCCGATAGCAGCTATGCGATGTCATGCACTGAACCGACAATTATAGCAACTGCGTGCGTGTGCGTCGTGTCAATGCTTGCGCGCACCCATTCACAGCTTCGCCGAATCAAAAAACAAATGACTAACGGAAATTTCCAAAAATGCATCTTTAGACGCATCTTTAGACACATCTTTAGAAATGACCTTCTTTTTATTGTTTTCTTCAAAATGACATGCCAGCAGGAATACCTTCACAGGGAGTTTAGTGCCATTGCTATCTTTAAACCAAGTAAGCTTTTCAACAGTAATTCGGTCAGTTACTTTTTGGATAGCTGCAAATGATGTACTCGACCTTTAACCCCAGTTAGACTAACTGTACTGAAATGAGTTGGACAATAGTTGCAAATGCCCAGACATGTTGGTCAGGAGATATCAACTGATATTTCACCATTGATTGCATGTGAACTTGCCTTTAGAGTAAGGACATGATGAATTCATTCAATACCAATCGGTGGACTATGGTTATTTACCGTTTACTTACTTTGCATTTTCTAGACTGAGGTACAAGTGGTTTGAAAACTATAGGCCTACTACATAACTACCGAGGAATGATAAAATACGGGAATTACAACCTCCAAAGCTTACAGGCAGACGCAAAAACGTATTTGGTTGGTCATTTTTTTCTAACGTTACACCACTAACTACAACTTGTGAGTGTACAAAAAGTGCTTCTGTGTTGAACGCGATTTGTCAACTCCTAAAGTGTCTCCATACAAGGTATATGTCGTAGGACACTTGTGGTACATAATAATATGCACTTTAACGTCATACTGTTACCTCACACACTCGGCGTGGACTCCGTGTACAAACCATAGATGATGTTGTGTTGGCTACTTACAGGACCCACTGCAGGACATATCAGGTGCCTGCACCAGTTCCAGATCACATGATAGGCACATGACTAATTCTCAATGGACATGTACGCGAGCTCGTAACACCTGTGCATGCGACTACTGCGACTGAGCATGGGTGGACGGCTGGAATGGCACACATATGCCATTCAACACTGGCACCTGGAGGTCCCTGTGCAAGGAGTCCATAGGTCAGCACACTACTACACCACGGCATGAGGTTCGGTTACCAGACCTGTGACCAGCGGTACGTCTCATTTGCATACCACTCTGGATTGGTCAGCGGTAAGAGTAGGCAGACAAACAGCGACAGTCCGGTGAGGAACACGACGCATATGACGACCCTCTGCAGCAGGGCGTGGTTAGGGATTTCGTCAAAGGCTGGGAAGCCAATGAAGTTGCAGAACATGTGCGTTATGATGCAGGCAATCAGGTGACCTAGGGAAAGATCAACGTATATACAGTGTGTCACATGACAGGTCAAGTGACAAATATATCATTTTGCACAACGAATCATTGTAAACAAAATAATACACTTGTGAACAAAATAATTGAAAACCAATTATTAACCAAAAAGATGGTGAAATGTGACACTTCTTTTTGCCTGCATGCAAAATTGCCTGCATGCAAAACTTTCTTAACTTGTGGTAACTCATTCTTTCAGGTCCTAGACTAGAGCACTAGCAACAAACAATCACAATATTACTATCACTCCAAGACAGTCATTCATTTCTTTTGTGTCAACATTAATTGACCTATCGCCATTTGCAAGTTAGCCACGCTCCTTAGACAATCCTATATAATTGTGTACGTTAAGTTTTGTTTGTCTCAGATTTTGCGCGTTCCGTGTCAATTTGTATATCATGTAATTGGACATCATTTCACAAACTGCGTTGACGTGATTCTACTCACTGTCATAAGTTCCAGGAAAGCAGTTTAAGGAGGCATTTTTACAAAGAACCATCAACCACTGTCATTGAAATGACTCTAATCAGCAGGGAATATTCACCACTTCACTGATATTTTTTGTGTGAATTAATTTGTAAATTTTATAAAATTTTAATTTATAGAATTAAACAAAATCAACAATCTCACCTGTCCTGAGGAATATGAAGGCTGACAAGGCACCGAAGACTGTCGTGTAGAAAAACTGGAAAACTGGGTAAAAAACACACAAATCTTGTTGGCTTTTCCGCAGTTATTTTAAGTCAGTTTTTTCCCAAGTCTGCTCAATAAAAAGACTAATTTAAATTAAAACAACATGGTACTTATTGACAAAAATTGTCACTGGATAAGTCTCAACTGATGTGATACTATTTCTCTATTCTACCTGGATATATTTTCCAATTTTCGTTTTCTTTCCACACTGTAGACCACGATAAAGCTTTTGAGTATTTTTTCGTTTGCAACACATAATTTATAACTGACATCCACTATATGTGAATTTAAAGGGAATGTACATCATTCGCTTTTGCTGTAATTTTCAGAAATGAATTATTTGGGGGGGGGGGGGGTTAGTATAATAGATCAAATATTGTTACACTGACATTTTGTATATTTTTTTCGAATTTGTACTGTTAAGCAGCGCCGTGAAATTGGCCCCAGCTGGGAATTCACCATGGTAATATCACAACCACTGGTCGTAGACGGAATTGTTTGCTTTGCATTGAGATAATGTACGTTTGTTAATATTTGGATTTGTCCATCTCTGATGAAGTGTTGTTACGTTAATGCAATGTTTTTTATAGCACATGCTATAAAAATAACAAATATATATAATGATGTAAATCATCATGCTTGAATATTGTTCATGTCCAGCTAAATATTGGGACTTACTTGCAGCAAACCATACAACTAGGGGCTTTTTAATGCCTTGCCGTAAACCTTCTATCACATGGTGCACATGGGCTGCAAACAATAAGAACAAAATTAAAACGTACAGACAAAGTAAACAAGTATTTATGTGATCTGATAAATCAAAGGACAAGCTACAGAGGTTAGAGATTTCTGTGTAAAATGTGCTGATGGGATGAAATAACACTGTTTTTCAAGGAACGATTTCAGACCAAAGTTGTTTGGGGGTGTGTGGGAGGTGTCGGGAAGAGGTTACAAAAAGGTTGTTAGTAAACATTTTAAAAACAGTGGATAATGTAGGTGATTTGTGCAACATTGCTAAAATTGTTATGATCTCTAGTGAAAGTACGTTACTCAATACAGAAGGGGGCCTTTCAAGATGTTACCTACACAGCCAACTGACTGCACATGAATTCTGGTACATGACCAGGTTTGGTACTCAATAAAAAATCCTAAGTACTTGTTCACAATTCATCAACTACACTCAACCAAAAAAGAAAGGTCCCCTTAGTACTTTTTTTGTTTAACTCAAAAACTATTGGGCACATCTTGCTCAAATTATGACTGATCAGTACAGAAATTCCTTAGCAATCCAACCATACTCTTTGTTTGGCCCAAAACATTGATGATGTGTACAAAATTATGCAATTTATGACAATGGTACTGGAAAAAAAAGTTGCACTTTTGTATACGTGCAAGGTGAGTGTGAACCACAACTTGCACGTATACAAAAGTGCAACTGTTTTCGGTATCATTTGTCATAAATTGCAAAAAATCGTACGCATTATCACTGTTTTTTGGGCAATTAGAAGTTGGGCGGCTAAGGAATTTCTCTGTTGTATGACTTATTATTTGAGCGAGAGAGGTACAGTAGTTTTTGTAGTAGACAAAGAAAAAACAGGGATTTTCTTTTTTGGTTGAGTGTATTTTACGCAAATGCATTTACATTTAATTAGCTTCAAGTTCAAATTTCATTAAATCATAAAATTCAAACTTTTAACCAGCATGAAAATGTCCAGGCATTTACGGTTTTTGTTGTCGTTTCTCTACAAAAGTGGCTTCTAGCCAGGCTTGGCACAGTCTAATGCAACCCAACAACAAGCAAGTCTTGTGCGACTGAATCCGCCATTCCTTAATTAATCCTCTTACCTACTCCAAAGAACAGAGGACTGACAAAGATAGCCTGGAGGTTCCCAAGGCAAGGCACTAGTAGCGGCAGCATGCACGCCCTGAAGACAACTTCCTCTGTGATGGGACCCTGGCAGCACAGACACAAAGGGAAATCAATTGTATTATAGGGACAATACAACATTTGCAAACATGCAAAAATAAAATTACCAAGTTTTTATGAAAAACCTTACTAGGATGTTGGTAAATGACGGACTAAAGCATCCTGTAACATTATGGCACCTGATGTGAAGTCATTTTCAAGAAAATGGTATTTTTGTATACATTTCCAACGGTGGTCGGCCGACCACCGTTGGAAACCTAACTATTTTTCAACAACTGCTCCAAATTTACCATTTTTTTCAGCCCAAATTTTGTTTGCTAGTGGTTATGTTCACGAACGGGTGCAGGTCAGCTAGACTGGTTCCCTTACTTTACAATTTTCCGGCATCTATAAATTGATCCATTGCATCTTTAGTGGAGTCAGGGAACCAGACTACTTCAACATTTTTGTTTTTCTTGGTTTTTCCAGCATTTTCGAACACAAAACTTCAAACATGTCAGTTTTACATTTGATCAACTATACTAACCCCTAAAATAGTTCATTTCTGAAAACTACAGCAAAACCCAATGATGTACATTCCCTTTAACACACCAAACCCTTGTAATAACAACGAGGCTTTGTCCCCACCGCGCACTTCACCGCCTGTCAACTGCTTCTTGGGCAATTGAAGATTCTGAGCAATTATGTTGCTCCAAGTAAAAAAATGCACAGAAAAGCAAACAATTCTTAGCACCTTTTCACTGAAAAGTTGAAATAACAAAGAGATAAATGGATGTCCAAGCGACAAAATAAAATAAATGCTTTGAAAAGTTAGCAACTTGCATACTTACAACAATGTAATTTCGTATTGCTACCGCCAAGCCCCCACTGTTTGCCCACCACTTCCTAGGCATCTCTTTGACGACAGAATAAGAAGACACAAATACAGAGGGACAATGAAACAAAATTCTACACAGATATGCACAGAGATTTTTAAATCCAGTTATCCTCTAATATTTTTTTTTTACCGAATAAAGGTTATCTGATTTCACTGGAAGTTCCCATCCAGCTCAGACATGCACTGTCGCTGCACAACAAAAAGTGGCGAGTGAGGTGCCACATGAAATGCCCTCCCAATGACTGGATATGTTCAACGACCACCGGGCCTTTACAAAAACACTCCAGAGCTGTAATATTGAAAAAAATTGGTGGGAACCCTTTGTTCAGATTCATATATCAAGGAGACCACCAGCAAGTGAATGCAGGTAGAATCAGGGAACGTAGTCCAGCGCAAATTGGGGGATGTTTCAGTTGTTTTCTTTAGCTTGTGTCTCAAAAAATTGGTAGGCTTAATTTGTTTCCAAGGTCAGTTTCGGATAGTGAAATTCAAACCGAATGTTAAAAAATCCAACCACCATAATTAATCCACACTAGACCTTTAGACCTTACATGCTCCCCATGCATGATGCGATATGATTGCCATTTATTTTGCAATTACTTTTCTTTCAGAAAAACCATGGAATAACAATGCAAAGGGCCTCAACCGATGCTTATTACATGTAGCTTACAAAAATCAACCGCAAATGGGCTCCCTTTATCTTCTGAAATATCCGTCTGCAATTTACCATATCAAAGGGTAAACCACAATTGTTTAACTTGCCTGCTATCAATGAAGCAAAGTAAAAATATATCCCTGTTTGTTATTTTCCGTTCTTGCAGCATTGCTAATGTTGCTAGCATCATCACTTTGGGTGTGATCCCTGGCTACATGGCATGTAAGGGTTTATGGCTTCTGACTAGCGCCCCTTGAACAAAACACTGACAGAATGGGGAACCAGAGCCCCCAACAAAGGGCTGGATAGCTCAGTTGGTAGAGCACCGGAACGGAAATCAAGAGGTCATTTTTTTTGTTCAACTTTAAAAAAAATAATAATTCAGCAAAGTGGTAAAATTAAACAACAAAGCTGTGCTCGGTGAATAATAATTATATAATTTATTATTATTATTTTTTTTAGATAAAGAAGAAATGCCAACTCACTGGGTAAAGATTGTCTGGGGTCACCAAGCAGCAGCATGTACAGTGGTCCTAAAAACAGAAACTGTGATTGATAAAAAAATGAGTACTGAACAATTAATAACATTTTTTTTGCACCTGAAGAAAACTATTGGAAATACACATTTACATCAGTACAGGTATTCTTGCCTGTAGTAATCTCAATAGAGCTTTTCTTAATATTAATCAAACAAAGACTTCATACAATCACTTCAATGGGATGCACAGGCCAACCCTCTTTTAAATATCCTAGTTGATTTTTATTTCTGGTCTATTTCATCTCCCAAAGGCTTGTGGTTCTGTACGACAAAACCCAATGAAGTACAAGGAATTATATTGAGGAATTCATTTACTGATTGCACTATGAATGAAAAGAAAATGTTCCATGTCTGTCGCCCAGACTCACATACCATGGTAAGCAACAGCGGTAGGCAAAAAGATAGTAAGAGACCAGCCTGCCGTATTCCAAGATACTGCCATATTGAATAGCCCTGTTGGCGAGGGGACAAAAATAAAAAAATAAATAAATATTTTGTAACATCATCAGCACAATTTAGCTAATGTGATACCTTACTTACAATTTTAAAAAGCAGTTTCAGAAGCTGCATAAGGCTATTCAGAAATATAAGGAGAAGTACCTCCCCCCAAAAAGGACATTCCAAGCTTTACAAGCCTTTATACAGTGTACAGTCGAATCTCGTTAGTACAAACTCTGTTAATACAAAATTCTGGTTATAACAAACATAAAGCCTTAGTCCCGACTGTGCATTTATGTGCACAATGAATGGGACTGATGTTCCTCTTAATACAAAATTCTGATATAACAAACAATTTGGTTAGGTCCTAACGAGTTTGTATTAACGAGACTCGACTGTATGTCAATTTTAATAACCCTAACCGCCCTGAATCCTTCAAAATCCTCTTTGCCAAAGTGGAGGAATTTGGAGGATTGAGGTTACATGGCAAAAGTGCGTTACTGATTTCGTAGGATGCACTTTCTCAAGGTCTAGGGCTGAACCTAGTGTTGTTTTTTCTCAGCCATGCACAAATATAGGCCTGGATTATGCTTGAAATCCTCCGTACTGCTCAGGATGTCACTGGCCAAGCCTCAACATATTGACAATCACTGCTGCAGGATTTTGCAGGATTCAGGCAGTGGTCACACCTCCAAAGACCATATTCGAGAAATAATGGAGGAATTTGCAGGATTGAGGCTATATTTTTCCATGAGGCCAATTAGAGAATTTTGCAGGATCGAGGCTACATCCTAGCAAAATGGCCTAGGGAGTTGGGGTTTTAATGGCATCGTGTACAAACACAAGGAAGTCAGCTGATCCGAGGTCAAGTTGCATGCCTGATTATTGGAGAAAAAAACCCACCTTAAGACCTATAGGTATGTCAAAACCAACATTTAGAAGACATCAATAAAAGTTAGACAGATGTATTTTAAGTAGAAGTGCAGAGTGGCAAAGGTAGCATTTTTCCTGTACAGGGTGAGTAAGAAAAAAGGAAACCCAAATGTCGGAACTATTGTTTTAACGAAGTTCTGCATTTAGCACTTTCAAAATCTAAAATATGAAAGCCCAATTCATAAGCTTTCTTTTAGTACAAGAATAATTCAAATCACTCATGTACTTTTCAAGTTACGGAAGTTTAAACACAAACAGCGTTTTAAAGTTCTGTCCACGGATCACAAAAAAGGTAAGTGGTCTTTCAGCCAAACAAAAACAATTCCCATAGGGATGTGTGCCAACTCTGTGTAAGAGAGCTGAGAGTGAGAATTTGGCGATGGAGCTTGATCAGAACTAATGCGAGCGCAAAGAGTGAAGCCCTAACGGCCCGGGGTTCAGGGCCCGCTTAAGAGCCCCTGAACATTTTGGATTCTAGATGCTCTGTGGTGCAATCTAAGGCAATTTCTGACCCCATTCACCAAATTTTTTTAGCAAAAGATCATCATTTCAACATCATTTTCAAGTTTGGAGTTAATCAGCATTTCTTGTATCGCATGTTTTCAATACCTTACGTTTTGAGACTCTCATACACAGTATTGAGAGTCCCAAATTTTCGGATTAAACTTGGGGCATTGCTATCACAGCTTTATAGTCCCAATGTTGGTTAGTTGCCATGGTTACCTTGCCAGCCTCAGCTTGATAAGCCTGAGTAAGAACACAGATTGGGGCAAGGAGCGTTACTGCAGCTGCGCTGAGGCTTCTTCTCTTGATTGTGTTAGGGTCATCCCTGAGGAGAGAAACACAATAAACCAGGCTTAGCAAAACTGGAATCATCAATGCAATGAACTTGCATCCCCTTGACATGCTTGAGGCTACCATCTGAAAATTTAAAAAATGGTATTGAAGTTGTAAAATGTCAATACCTGTATTTATACTTCAAATTAATTTCTATTCATGAATAGGACAATAAAATATCAAAACTGTGTATCTTGTACAATTTGGAGGTCCAGTGCCCTGGCTGGGGCATCTTTACCATCATGTATGTTTGACCATAGAGCAAGGCAAACAGAAGGGTGGCTGTCGGGACTACACAGTCACTCACATCACAGAAACGTCAGGGCGGATCCAGGAATTTTTTGCTTTTTGCAGGGGAAGGGGGGGGGGGAGATTGTACCATACTTTCAATGGGGGCACTGTTCAAATCCGACTATCATCATTCATCAACACTATAATTAGTACAGAATAGTGTAGAAATACCCCCGTAATAACGCGTAACCCAGCTGGCTCTGAAAAAATTCTGCGCACAGGCAAATTTTATTATAGGCAGTGTATATTTTGCCGGAGACGGCAAACCTTTAGTAAACGTTAGTTTGCCGGATATGCACTGAACATGCGCAGTTACTGTTTTTTTGTACTTAAACAGTTTCCGGTGACAAGTTTTAGTCTGGCTCCATGCCAAAATTATCGTTGTTACCTCGTATTCACAAGATGGGATTCAGACCATTTTATAATTTCGGACTTTTTTCCCTTTTAAAAAAAATCCTCCAGAGCCACAAATCTGAAAAAGAAAATGTAATACTCTGCAAAAAATGTTTGAGACATGTTAAAATAATAAAAGAAGAATATTCTTATTTATTTGGGGATGAGAAAAAAAAAATTTAAAATATGGTGCGGTCGGAATCGAACGCGAGTCATCCCGCTTACTAGAGCCTTTGCTTAACCATTACACCAAACGTGCTACACAACTTTTGATGGGAATTTAATACATCTTATAATTCAGCCATATTTTAAAGAGTACAGCGCCCTCTGTTGATATGGATTGCCGCCAGCAAACCTTTAGTAAACGTTAGTTTGCCGGCGTTACCTCCGGCAAAATATACACTACCTTTATTATAAGGTGTTTAACGGTAATATGCACCATCTTGTTCACAGGGCAAAAAGTATAAGGTGTTTAACGGTAATATGCACCATCTTGTTCACAGGGCAAAAAGAACACGTGTTGCTAGACATGGCCTGGGCTCATTTTGGAATGACCGCATGGAAGCGCCAAAGTTTTCCACTGACGATGTTCACAGCAACGCGTGTAAAATTGCCCCGCGGGGCGCGGGCAATCGATGGCGCATGCGCATATTATTACCATGAAACACCTTAATTTTTTTATTTGTCCAAGCAGGGTTTTTTTCACATTATTTTTTTAAATTTTTTTCTAAAATTCTATGAAACAAACATTTTTGAGACAGAGCTTTTTTTTTACACTAAACCCCCCCCCCCCCTTCTGCATGTTCATGATGTTCTGGATCTGCGCCTGAACATTTGGTATTTTAGAATTTAGATCGCACTGTCTTAGGCCTACCTCGGAAGGTTTGTTCGCCAAACGTATAAACTGCCTACATAACTGGTAGCCAAAAGAAAGCAGGTTAGAACTGCTTTTGGTAATGATTCACACCGGAATACTAGTTGATCTCCAACAAGGTTCTCAAACATTTTGTCGATTTGGGTTTTTAATTTCCCACCTCGAAATGCACACCACAAATACCCACCAGTCATGCCAGTACATAATTTAGCGTGTATCCTACGACTGATTTATGTTAGTAAGCTTTTAATTTTACATACGAATGATTTAATAGAAATAAATGAACGATATTAATGGACAATAATGCATCAAAATACAACATAAATTTAAAGCCTGTTTTTTTGTTCAATTAATTCTATCCGAAATTTGATTTTATTTAGCAAAATACTGCACTACCCTATATGAAACAGCCGTCGTGTAGATTAATTGAATCTGCCAACACTTGGTGGCGCTGTTTCGAATTTCCGGCACAAACAACATCACTTTCCTCAACTAGCTGCGGCCGTACGGATGCAATTTGATCGAGGAGGCATTTCAAGATGGAACAGATTTTTCTGTTTTTCTGCACAGTGTGGCTTGCTGCTGCTGCAGTTTGTGCACAGGATTACTACAACGTGTTGCCTTCCAACGATTTCGAATCGTTTAAGAGTTCAGCGGTGCCATGCGCCGTTCATTTCATCACTAAATCCCCAGAAAAACTGAGTGAGTAGAGAAAATCCGGGGGAGGGCGTGGGGATGGGGGGTGGGGGCTAAGGGGAAATGGGGTTGGGTACATAAAAAAAATGTAAGGGCGTTGATACAGTTGATGACATCAATTATTAATAATACTAGGAAATGTTATTAACATTTGCTTTTCCGGCTCATTTTTTAGGTTAAATATCAGAATTTTTGAAATCTTGATTGCCGTTAGAGAACGTGGCATTGTATCAGCCACGTTCACAGGTCTAGATTGCCGTCTACCTTTTCATTCATTCAAATATAAATAAAGCATGAATAAATAAAAACATTTGGAGAAAATGTGAGTTTTAGCATTTTAGCCCAATTCTGCATTCTAATTTGTTTGCAAAAATCACACTAGCTGTAACTACATGTAGCTGCATTTTAAGTGAACACATTTAGGGACCAAAAAAAAATACATACTTTTAATTAATCAATTTTTCTTTACTTTGCAGAATCCAATGGATTCTCTACGAAAACACATCAAAAAAAATTTATTCGAAAAACGCATTAGATTTGTACACATACAGGCGTTCAGCAGCATAGTTTTTACATAGTTTAGATTATTTCTGAGTTCTACATAGGCCTTAGTTAATACTTGTATTTTTAAACAATTTTTTTTCCAGAAAAGAATTGGCAAATGAAAGAGTTTATCACAAACTTTATGGATGCTGGACGGTACCTGGTGGACTTCGAAGTCAATTTTGCCACTGTATGTAAACTTTATTTATTTACCTTTACGTCCGCCCAAAAATTATTATATTGTACATTAATATCTTCACCAACTTGCACCCAAAATTATCATTAACCTGCTGTTCTGAATTCTACATAATGTATTGTCACAAAAATTTACCAGCTGCTTTTCTGGGTGGGTGGACTGTTACGTCATTAAAATACAATTAGACAATAAGATAGGGAAACTACACACTGGCGGCATTGGCAGAATACTGCAGAAATTCAAAAAAAATATTGCTGTTACACGGTATTAGGCGAAATAAAAAAAAATGTTTAGCGTCACTGCCTGCTTCCTTTTTGGAGGCCACCTTTTAAAAAAGAAAAAAGAAAAAAACAAAACAACCTGAAAAAATGATATTTTCAACAGTGACATCATTTTGGCCTCTTTATCTGCATCTAGCCCATATAAAGCTTGTATGTCATTTCCAGAGTCCAGTGGCGGCCATTTAAAAAAAACTGCCGGCCATCTTGAAAACTAGCCCGGTCGGGTAGCCATTTTGGAGGGGGGGGGGAAGGGCCTCCTGCTTCCTTTTTTTCAAAAAGGCAGGACGCTAAACTTGTCTTTTTTTTAAATTTCGCCGAAATATCGTCCAAACCTCATACACAGGAAATCACAGTCATGATGATATTCATTTTCATCTATTGTATTGACAAAGTAAATTTCTCACAAATTGAGCTGATGTTATTAAAAACAAACCTAATTAGCATGCGACCAATTCACAATTTCTAAAAAAAAATACTGGTACATTGCAATTTGTATACATGATCTTCTTTAAAAGTTGATTATATTTTATACAACATGCCAATGGAGTACATTTGCTTTTGGGTGTGTACAGATTGACTGTAGCTCTGACCCGGTGGAAGAGTATTGCTCCAGGGACAATCATAAGAATTCACTCTTTGTGTTCAGGTAAATAACATTCGAACAGCTGGAAACACACCAAACAAAACTTGACAATTAACTGTTCCAGAATTTAAATTACAATGTATGTGGACAAATTATGATTAACCCTCCTATGCAAACATGTACACTGTGTGCAAAGTTGTCCTATCAGTAAAAATCAGTCAAGTAACTGTTTTTAACAGTTAAGAGCTCCCAGCCTGCATAAAAGCAGGATTGACTGGCTGTGACTGTTTATGTAACTTGACGTGCAGCTACGTGATTGATAAGCCTGCCGACCACTTGCCTGCTTTTGTAGGTTGGCTGAATTTGACTATAGAAACACACTT
Source organism: Patiria pectinifera (assembly GCA_029964075.1). Lineage (NCBI taxonomy): Eukaryota > Metazoa > Echinodermata > Asteroidea > Valvatida > Asterinidae > Patiria > Patiria pectinifera. The sequence goes on along the minus strand of CM057142.1, from coordinate 10,061,239 downwards.
GAAATATGATCTGACCGTTGGTGACTAGCCTGTGTAAAAGGCATGGCAGGGGAAGCTTAGGATTGATTTTTTTGACTGCCTGTGACTGTTCAGACTGTAGAAGGGTTAAACCCATTGTACAGGTAGTTTGCATGCACTGTTTTGGCCCTAAAGCAATACAAACCTACTTTACCCAAAACTGTTCAGTTTTGTCCTTTTTTTTTGGGGGGGGGGTACATTTTTATCACTTTTATGTTTTGTTTTTATTAAACTGATCATACTATTTTTCTCAACGTTTCCTTCCTTGTTCTGTCACAACAGATATGGTCACATTCTCACTGAACTGCCCATGGACGCACTGTACAATGTGGATGCCATCATTTCAAACATGTTGCAGTAAGAGATGTATCTTTTCTTTATTTTAACAGACATGACCTGTAATATTTTTATGGTTTATGTTTTATTAGGGTTTCACCATCTCACCTATTATTCGCATACAGCATAACAAATAGAGGAAAAAGGAATCTACACACAGTATATTAAAATGGATCCTTACGGGGCAGCTGTCTATTTCCAACAGTATGCAGTATGGGCGACATGCACAAGTTCCCCCTCAATGGTAGGAAAGGGAGAGTTGGGGGAGACAACTGGGAAGGACATTTCAACGCATTTCTGGCGATGCTTAACGCTTACTCAAAGACACTAAATCTAGTGCACATTCAGAATAAAATAATTCATGCCTACTTTTCGCTGTATGTGAAGCACCCTCCCATGTTTGCGCACGGAGCCCATATTGATAAATCTGAGCACGCTACAACCATACATTAACCGAGGCCCCCTTCAATGGTTGAAGCAGTGTCCCAGCTATTATATTAAGCAATTACCCCAGGATGGATTATCTGAACAATAGCTTGCACAATGCTTTCGCCAAGATCGTGAGCGTAAAGTGATAGCGTGCTTGGAATTGTCTATGAAGGTTTTTCAGTCATGTTTTGACGGTCAGCGTTCAATTTACAAAGATGTGCGTGGAACCGCGCGCATCTTCAAAGTCTCTCTGCATTCTCTAGTTGCCATTAAAAATACACCGGTTCGAAAATGCACACGCGCGCCTACGCGGACTTGGTACGCTTCGTGAACTGCCTTTGCCGGTCAAGTGGCGTCAAGTGAAAAACCTTCATGGCACCAATTTCACACATTATTTTACCAACTAAGTCAAAATAACCTGATCTTTGCAGGGCTCAAACTTTGTTAAAAGTCTTCTACACAACGAGACAATTGGCTGAAAATGTTTACTACACTAGGAGTATATTGTATTGGACTGGTGCACAATACAATTGAAAGGGTTTTTTTTCACATGGATAATGTCAAAGCTGTGTAAAGAGTGTATGGACGGTATTAAATGCAAACCGAAATGATTGCAAAAAAAAAAAAACATTAGCTTAAAATCCAGCAAGTGCTCTTTGGACAACTTTGTTAGGATTCAGAGAGGTCCCAAACAACGGTGTCAAGGAAGGCGTTACTGTTGACAAAGACTTATAATTCTTTCTTTTGGCTGTGTGCCGTTTTTGTCTGTTAGTCTGGTGCTGTTGCGAGAAGTTCCCCTCATCCAGGAGCCTATGGATCTAGCTGCCATGCAGCAACGTCTTAAAGGACACAAAGACATCTTGTTTGCCAAGGTGCTCGCTGTCGGAACATCAGGTAGTTTTTTTTTTTTGGTCTATTTAGTCTGGTGCTGTTACAATGTGGGGACTTTGGGTAGGTTTTACACAATTGCAGTACGGACTTCATGCAGAAGTACGCACTCAACCAGTGACAAAGAAGGAATATCTGACAGGCACTTGAATGCCATTGCCACGGTGCACCTGGCGCCCGTGGGTTTTAGCATATTTATTTGCATGAAATTAGTTGTGGGTAATTTACGCGATAGTGTGCTATCTGCTATTTCAAACTGGATGGAACACAGAATTCTACAGTCTTGCAAAGTAACACTGCCATGGACGCTTCTGTGGCTTCATTACCATAAGAATTCATTGGAGATATATCTCGTTATCTCCTTTGGTTTTAATTAATTAATTAATTTGCACTTGTAATGCATTGCACTATGCTGTATTTACTTAGAATGTGATGTTGACATTTTTTAAAGGTTTAAACGTAAAAATGTAAAAAAAATCTAAATCCGTTGACTAATTTTCCAAAACTTTGAAAGGAAATTGAATGTTAAACCTACTTTCATGTGATCTTCCTTTGAGATAAACGTACATAGCACAAATAATGAATTATTTTAAAAAAAAAATCTATTCCATTTACAAAACCTAAGAAGCACCGCAGTGTTTGCGTTTGGGGTACACGTAGTTAAGTTTGTGCTTTTTTCAATGACTGCCTGCATTTTATTTTGTCAATCATTGTTGATTTATCATAGGCGTCAGCGTTTGCGCAATTTAAAAAGTAATAAAGAGTAAAGTCTGTCCCGAGCCAATATGGCTCGGGACAGGGGGGGGGGGGGGCCACGGGGTATAAGAAGTAACAGGCAAGGTACTTGGGGCAGTACAGGGAATATGGGTTTATGAAAATACATTTTGCCAATGAAAAGCAGAAATAATTGATTTTCAGGAAAAAGTGAATCGTTTGTAAAACGGCAGCATTTTATTAAAATAAATATTTTTTCCTCTTCTGTCTACAGAGCACCGAGCATTTATGGAAGGAGCCTTTGCATATAGCCACCTCTATCAATTTGTCATGACCACGAACATAGGCAACAGCATGCTCGGATCTCGGTAAGAATCTGTCATATGTGAGGCGTTGTGGCAAAATGAGACAGAACTGGGCACTTTCTGTAGTGGAGCAAAATGCAGAAATATAATGAATGGGGTGATTTCTCTTCGATTTTCAGATTTATTGATTGTAATCTTTGATATATCTACTACACACAGTTTAAAGAAATAGTACAAAAATAGAGGAATGAAAATATTTGTAAGGAAAAACAATTGGCGTCTTTCATTTTCAAGACTACAAAACAGAACTCGAAGGCCTTTTTCTCAGTATTTTACATGTTTGACGTGTCAATAAATGCAAACTTTAAACAGCCATAACTTGTCAACGGAATGCCCGATTAAAGTGCAATAACAGTGTTGCCAATAGAAGTTTATTCTCTTTCCTAATGCCCACAAACCCTCATTCTGACCTCTGCCCAGTTCTGTCTCATTTTACCAGAACACCTCGCATATTTTCAATTATTTCCTCTGTTTCTATTGAATCTCAAACTCCATTCCATTTTCCTTGTTTCTAGAGACTGACTTATTATAAATTATTGGTGCTCTGTGTGCTTTGGTACTCTGTGTGCTTTGGTGCCCCATAACAAACCATATGTGTGTGTCTGCCCCTCCCCCCCCCCTCCCCGCATAGATAATTATAATTGCTCATGACTTTAATTCAACGCTAACGCCTGTTTCCCCAATGTGTGTCCCATGAAACGCAATCAGCTATGGATGCTGTTTTGAAATCATCTTTCAACACGTCACATGTGTCCTAATTTGCTTATTACATCCCTACATAAGTATACGTAGTTCATGTCAATAGAGCACCGTTTATTTGCGTCTTCTTGGCTGAACTACCACCGCGTTCCCACTTGAATTGGAAAAAAGGTGGATCAAGATCCGGCATTTTGGTGTGATCGTTATCTTACCGCAACGAAACCGCAAGACGCGTTCCCACTTATGCTTGATCCACCTTTTCGTACGGAAATGTCAGGTCCGAAAGGTCACTGAGTTCGGAATTACGCGCGCTCTGTGGGAGTGCCATTGTTGCATGGTTGCATGCTAGGCCAGGATGGGTCAGTTTTCAAACAGCACTATCAGAATTCACCGACAAAAATTACGCGAATTCACCAACATAAATCACGGATCCGTAGAGGATCCGTGCGTGCATAAATTAACAGGTGAAATCCAACAGATCAGAGCCGCTCATTGTGTGACATCACGGCAGAAACCAATGCATCGATAAGGGATTCCCTGGTTCTGAAGCTTCTCATTGGTTAGAAACGGTCACATGATGTACTACGACATCATTTTCCAATTTTCTATAATCAATACTTCAGATTTGTCACCTCCGTACGTACCGCGTTATCGGCACTATTCTCATCGCATACTCGTAAGCTTTTCCATGATTCTGTGCCAAAGTGAAGTCTTTTGGTGAGTGCGGACTCAGAGTCATTTATGGATGGAAAAATAAGTAAAATTTCACCAATGGAAAAGGTTTAGTAATGGACGAACACGCAACAAAAATAAGGCCTAGTGTAGTTTTAGGATACCACATGCCTTTTTGCATGCGCGGTGCCGGTGCTAGCCCGTAGTTCAGCGGTTGTTTATTGTGCATGTTGTATACGCTGGAAATGTTCACATGAGCTACACGCCTGAAAACGTGTTTCTTCGTTCATGAGACCGCAACATTTCCGCGCCACTCGTGCAACGGGCGGATGTTAACAGGTCAAATTGCCGGATCAGATCCACCTTTTGCGTTCCCATCTGATCGTGAACCGGCAATTGCCGGATCTGATCCACCAATTGGGGGATCTGTATCCTGGTCCAGAGGTGGATCAGAAAAGGTGGATCTGATCCTGATCCACCTTATAACGGTTAGCGTTCCCACTACACACAATTGTCGGATCTGATCCACCAATTGGGGGATCTGATCCGGCAATTTGGCAAAAGGTGGATCAGATCCCCCAATTGGTGGATCAAGTGGGAACGGGGTCTACATGTAGGTCTAACTTGTTTTAATTTTATGCTCGAAACAAATTAATTAAATCATTTATTGTTGGAGTATTATATTTATAAATCCTTCTGGGAAAGACTGTAGTATCAAGACGCCACTTCAGGGGTTTGTACAAAGTCTATGAAGAGTCAAGACAATTTTCTAAGTATTTCCTAAAGAAATTTGAATTCTTTCTCAGTCCCAGACTCTTTTCAACATTTTTGCAATAACTGACCTTTATTGAGATGATATATGAAGAAAAAAGTGGCGTCGGGTTGCAACACTCTTACCTCCTTCTATCCTGATCAACATTTTAGATTCTTCTTATTTTTTTAAGACTGATTTTGTTAAATTTAGTTGATTTAAATTTCTGTTTCTGATTTTTGATGTATGAAATGTGCCTATACATGCAGTGAACAAAATTATCATCTTAAATGCCACACAACATAAATTTTGTATAAAAGTGATTATAATTAGTAATGCGTGAATGGTTATTCTGTCAATAGTCCGATAATTTAAAATTGTTACTGGTACCGTATACCAGTATAAATTTTAAATTATAAATTTTAGTAATTATATTTCATCTGTGGGATGTGTCAGGCAAATCTTTAAACAGACTGGAATCTAATTTAAAATGTATACAGGGACTGTATACCAGTATAAATGTTAAATTATTAAATTTTGTAATTATACTTCATCTGTGGCATTAAAAACTGACTAGAATCTAGAAGTACACCAGACACCTTTGTGTAGATTCCATCGCGCTAGCTCTGTGTGGGCGATTGGGCAAACAAAACTCCCCTTCAGGGACATTGCCATCATCGGATGTCAGCTGACATTACCCTACTCCTAATTGACTTCAGCATGTTGCAGATGAGATGCCATGGACATCTTGCATAACAGGATCTTGCACAGTTCTGCAATGTGATACATTGTGCGTGGTTCTCGGCCCAAAAAATGGCTTAGGCAAACAAAAAATAGGAAAACAAAAATCTTTTGCTTCCAGTTTCCCTACCTACCCTATTCTGACAGCCCCTACCATATTTTTTTTATGGGGAAAATGAGGAAAAAACACCCAAAACCATCAATTTATACAGTTTACCCTTGACTACACGCAGACGCCTCCATATGATTGTACACACACAAAATTGGCAAAAAAAAATTCCCTACCTACCTACCCTATTTCGAATGCCAGGTAATCAGAAGCAGAACTATTTTTTTGTTTTGCCTTAGCCAAGTATTGTGTTGTTTGTGATCCTGCATTCGATACTGTAATTAGTCCATTAAAATTTGTTTGGTTTAATTTTGAAAAAAAAACTTGCATGCATGCAGAGAAAGAATGCAGAATGCAAATATTGTTAATAGTAAGCATCTAATCATGTTGAAATTTTTGGGCTGAGTGAATTTTTTGCACATTTTATTTTTATATTTATTATTCATTTGTCTGTCAAAAACATCTGGGGTGATCTCAGATTTTTTTTCTTCTTTCGATGTAGTTGAAAATTTAAGCTCATTTTTGTTGTCTGATGCCTTTTTATGATTTCTTTTCCAGCAGTTGTATGCTTTATTAAGCAGTTCTAATGAATTGTTTTCAGGATGTTATCTCACTGAAATGGAACATTATTAACACTACTCAAAAAATTGATGAGAGATTGCCAATTTGTTTAGCATATTCCTTCAACTGTTGCACTTATTACCAAGAGAGTTTAAAATTGTCTGAATTTGTGAATACATTTAATTTAAAGATACATGCTGTCAATCCTCTTCAACAAATGGGACTATTTCTTCGTTTGGATTTTCAATTAATACATTTAATTTTAACAGAAACAAAAGATTTTTTTTCCTAGTTTGGGCATTTTATAGTTGTAGTCTTAATTGCTTTTGCATCTCTAATCCATTTAAAGATTAGCCTAAATTATCATAGTTTGCCACAGATAATTTGAAATTTGTGAAGTAATTCATCCATAACTATAAAATGGCATATTATTATGCAAGAAAAAAAAATTATTTGGGCTGAAAAAATGGCACAGGTAGTTTGTTACTGCCAAATGTTCATTTGCAAGTTATGGTAAGTTTTATTTATGAATGGAAATACATTTTATGGTGTACCGGTACTAGGCTTATTTATTTTTGTTTTTTAATTTTATTCGTATTTTTTTTCTTTTGAAGTTCGGAGGAAGAATGGGCCGAATCTCGGAACAGGGTATGGCTGCTCAACTGTAAGCCGGCCAAACCTGCCGAAGTGTGTCAAAGGTCATTCTACAGGGGCAAGATGAACGTGCCGGGTTTTGCCTTGTACCTCAAGACTTTAGATGTTCTGCCATACGTGAGTCTAACATCAACTCGATAATTTAAAAGGCATATAGGATCATTTGCATATCTCAAAAGTAACCTTTCTCCATTATTATTGTCTGGCTGGCTGTCATTTAGAAGAAGTCAAGAAATGTAGGTGATTTCCAACGATTAGTCAGTTGACTGATTTTTGGAAGTAAAGAGTGCTAATTGAAGAACTAGTGTTTCGTGATCGAAAGGTTGTGCATGGTTTTTCTGCACTGTTGTCTTGAAAAGTGTAATATCCACTGAGCTGAAACTTCCATATTATCCATAAGTTAGGTTTTGAACATTCTTCTTGCGATTTTGAGTGGTGTTATTATTGGAAATTAAAAAAAATGTATGAAAAGCAAATGATCCTATATGTCTTTATATTCCTAGCCTTAATCTATTAGTGAAAACAGACCCTTTTTCAGATAAGGAAACTATTGCATTGCCTTTCGGACATTTTTCACTAGAATGGGACGTTGTTAAGTGTAAATTGTCCCAAACTATGGTAAAATATGTACTTACATCATTCACTATGGACTGGTCACTATCCCCCGGTTGGACATTGGTTCTAGATGTGGTAGTTAGAACTTTAGACATTCAGTAAATTGTGCCATTACAATATGGATTTTGGTTTGTATGAGGTAGAAATGACATATCGAAATGAGTTTTCAAAAGATTTTCTCATTTTCCTTGCACGGACAAAAAAAAGGGGGCTTTTTGGCAGTATCAAGTTATTTTGATTTGTGTGAGTTGGAAACCACATTTTGAATGGAGAAATTATAATTGTTTCCCCTTTCTTTGCGTGGAAACAGATTGAGTACAAAGCGTCCGGCGCTACCGTCTTTTACCAGCGACTGGGCATCCCAACAGCCTACGTGTACAGCAACACAGCTGAGTATGGACATGACAAAGAGATGGTGCACCAACTGGCCCAGAAGTACCGGGGAAACCTGGGCTTTGTCTTGGTTAACAGGTATAAAAGACAGCTGCCTTTTTTGTCTTCGTCTTTTTGGGTCAATTTCATTTTTGCATTGACCTCTCTCTCATGCACTGTCTAGCTAGTTTGATGGTGGAGCCATTTTTAATGAGCCGTTAGGCAGACACATTTTGTAAGCACTTATAATTTATTTATCTATTTCTTTCTTTCGTCGGGCCAACATTGGATAACCGCCAAGTACAGGCTGAGTAAAAAATACTAATTAAATAAATTCCTTTCTTTATTGGGTTCATATTTTTATTTGTAATATTTGCTTAGCAACTCCCCCCCCCCCCCAAAAAAAACCTATTTTTGTATAAAATCCCTAAATCAGCCCTTAGGACATGTTTAATTATTAATAAATAAATAAATAAATAAAAAGAGAAACCATAAACAAAAAAGGAATAAGACAAATCCAATATTGAATTTGTAGCGATGAGGGTATCGGCAGACTGACATGTGTATCGCTCGTTACCAAAATGATGCCCATGTTTGTCACATGTTTTTAACAGAACATAATGAAAACACAAATAAGCCAAATTTCTTGTATTTGTTTTTGTGTGTGTGTTTTTTGTTTTAACAGTGACAAAACTCCAGAGAGTGTAGTGGCTGAGAGTGAACGTTGCCAGCCGCCGTGTCTCATGTTACAACGGGCACCACAGGTACGGACAAATTATGCATTCCACTAACCCTTACCCTCCTGGATCTTTCAAGAACCACTTGAAGGTATTGGAGGATTTTGCCTCTGGAAATTTGAGAGCGCAGAATGAGGCCATTGGGTTCCAGCACAGTTAGGATCATGCAGTCGTGAATTTCTATACGCCCGAGGACAATGCTTTGTGTTTCTCTTTGTCCCTGTAATATAACACTCTCCCACAGACTAATCACATTACCGTACGATCGAGGACTGTTTTCAACAAAAGACAGCTCGAGCACTGAGAGGGTCTTTTGTTCTCCCTTTGTGTGTCTGTCCTCTATCGTAAAGTTGTACATGTACATATGCTTTTTGTGCAATTATATTTTGTTTACGGCAACAATGTTGCTCAGAATTTTAAGTAGCATGCTAAAGTTTCAGTTCGGTGGATGCTGTATATTTTGAGAAAACAGAGCAAATTTATGCACATATTTTGGTCTCGTAATTGGCAGAGGTGAAATTTCGGTGTTTTAATGGATTTCCCCCTGAATCACGATGCCTTCAACTTACAGTTTTCGTCTTTTTTTCCCCCAGTACCCACTCGCATGCCTGAAGTGGATTCTATTGCCAGCACTTCCAATTCAAAATTGCAATTTCATATTTTTGAATTCCACCCTCTTGTGGAAAATCTGTAAATCAGCCCTCGGGATATAATTCCCGTTCATTTGGTTAGCGTGCATGAAGTTTAGGTGCGCATGACGTCAAATTTTTAAAAAAGTGTGCCATCTTCACAAAACCACCTTCTCTGATGTTTTGGTTTCCAAATGGTACCATTGCAGGCGGAATAATTTCACAGGGTATTTAGTACCAGTCATTTCTTCACTTATAAAATGGTTTATCTTGTTAAATCAATAGGTCCGTGTCCAGGTAATTACAACGGGGATTTTGGGAAACCACCTTCAGTGATAGTTTTCTTCCCAAAATGATACTATTTCAAGAGAACAAATTTACAGGGGATTAAGTACCAGTCCTTTCTCATTAAATCAATACGCTAAGTCCGTTTCCCGGTAATAACCACTTGGGGATTTTAAGAGGTTCAAAGCAAAAATTCCTACAGAATTAGGGTTGAAAAAGAAACTGTTTTGATCTAACTCAGCTCAGTGGTATACAGGGTGTTTTAAAAAAAAGGAAACCCAGATGTAAATGTAAATTAATAAAAATCAAATAAACATTTTCAAATAAGTTGAAGATCATGTGAAAGACCAATGTGTCCTCTTTCTAATAATACCTTTATTGTGTGTCTGTGGCCACAGACGACTAAGCATTCGTTGTTATTCTGTCTAGGGTCAAAACCTGTACTGGGCCAAGGTTTACCAGGCTAAGATTGCTGGCTGGTTTGATATGCAAAGGTCGAAATGGACTAGACTTCGTACAGAGCCTTGTGTGGAAAGTAGTGGTGGCCAAAGTTGAAGGCATTTTGGCTTCAACAATAAGAGTTGTTAAATCGCTGTTTAAAAATTGAACGAATTGTTTAATGAAACAGATGTCTTCATTCTTTAATTAAGCTGTTCCACATGCCCAGAATAGGCCTACCAGTTACCCTTTTGCACAAACATGGCCCAGTACAGGTTTTGACCCTTGACAGAATAACAACGAATGCCATGGTCTATTTAATTCTGCATTCTCCCCTAAAATTTTGGAGCCATAGGATGATGTTCGTTAAAGCCAAATGTTCAGTACAGCGGTGTTTGTTATAGAGACCTTCTACTGCACTGTCTTTGGCAGTGTGAATCAAGTAAGAAAAATTCCCCAGTGTTATTAACAGCTCAGCACTGAGATCCTCTTAGACGCTAATCTGACATTCTGCCGTTGATTCGTTTTTTTTCTCTCGAAGGAGGAATTGATTCTGATGTCAGCCGATCTGACTGAAGACAACGTGTCCGCATTTATTGAGGACAACATGTACGTCAGGGAAGATCCTTCAGAGAACCAAGGAGACGGTGATGATGACAGACTGCCAGGTAAAAAAATATGCAGATGGTGTACTGTGTTGCCATGGTGATTTCAGAATTTCAGAAAATCTGTCCAATCTTGAGCTGTCCATTTTCGTTTATCCAAGACGGTTATTAGGGTTATGCTTTGCTTAATCTTATCATGAATTCTGTGTTTTTTTCGTGTTTTTTCCCCTGTGAACTAATCAATTGAATTTTGTTCAAGAAAGGATATTTTTGGTTGTTTTTTTTTTACTTCACTACAAAAAAGGAAAAATACTAAACTAAACCAAACAATACCCAAAATACACAAAACAAAACAAACAACCGCAATAAATTCAACAAAGATAATAATCTGAAAATATACTTGGAACAACAAGTATCCAACTTCTGTAAAAGTTATTTGACCCAGAATGGTGGTGCTTCAAATGTTTGACCATTTTAGTGTTAATACCTACATTCTCTATTGAGAATGTGAAAATTAAAATTGTTTGTCTTGACTGCATTCTGAAGAGATTAAAGGTATAGTCCATCATTTGTAATTTGTGCATTTTGTTCGTTTGAAGCAACAAACGTACTCAAAATCTGAAGAAGGGTGCTGAACAACTAACCTGATGAACTTTCAGCTCAGCTTCAGCTGTATATTCCGAGAAAAAGAGCATTCTAGGATCTCGATTTCAAATCAAAAGTTGCTGAATCATGTTTTGAATTGGGCCTGAATTCAGCGTTCGAGACACGTTCTCACTGAGCCGAATGCAGCTACGCGATGTCGCGCACTGATCCGACGTCGTGCCGCTGCTTGCGCGTGCTTCGCCGAATAACAAAACGAACTACTAATTTGAATTTCCTACAGTGCGTCTTAAGAAGCACTGTTGGAAAGGCCTTCTTTCGCTGATTTCTTCAAAATGACAGCATGCCAGAAAGAATAATTTCACAGGGACTTTAGTCCCATTACTATCTTTCAACCAAGTTATTTTCAACAATAATTACGTCAGTCACTTCTTGGATAGCTGCAAATGATGAACTATAGCTTTAAGTGCAAAGGGATGAATTTTGGTCAGCATCTTCTTTTCCCCCCGTTTATTGCGTTGTTGACATCATTTTGGATTCATTTCAATATCGGTCAAGTTTGAACGCGTTTTCATGCTGTGTATTGTATAACTCGTTGCGGTCACAGTTCAAGAGGTTCAGGATGATGAGGTACAGTACGCGGTCTACAGCGACACCAGGCACCTGGCCATGACGCACGTCTCCCAGCTGACGGACAAGACCTTTCCGGAGTTTATTGCCAGTGCGGGATTGGTCGTTGTGCTCTTCACCGTCCGCTGTAAGTAGAAATTATCTCCTTGTCTTTCGCGTGATTCATCCACCCCAAACTTGAAAAAAAAAACTTGTGAATTTTTTTTTCAGATAACAACAAGAGGACACGTTGTTCACATGGCAAGTTTTCAAATAGTGAAATAGGTGCTGTTTATGGAGTGCCGTGGCCTCGTGGTCTGGAGCATTAAATGCGTGGTCTGTGGGTAATTCTGCAGGTTGTGGGTTCGAGTCCAGCCTGGGGTTGTGGTGCGTGTGTCCTTGGGCAAGGCACTTTGTCACTCATTGCTTCTCTCCACCCAGGAGTAAATGGGTACCTGTCAGAGCAGATATGGTTATTGTGGTTAATTTTAGCTGCTTTGCGCCGAAATTGCAGCATCTAGCTGTTTACTCCCAAGGGAGCTGAGATTGTCTTTGGAATGTGTCATTGGCCCAATGAGCAGGGTAATAATGATATAGCGCCTTGAGCACCAATATTAGTGGAGACATGCGCTTTATAAATACACACATCACTTATGCATTACAAGCATCTTAGAGGGTATTCCTTGGTATTATAATTTAGTTTCAATGAACGAAAAAAAGGTCATACATGTTGGTGGGTTCGAATCCCACCTGAGTTACATGTACCTTGTAAATTTTTCCCCCACAAGCTTGGAAATCACCCAGTATTGTACTTCAAAGATTCCTTCGATTCAGTTTTTTGCATTTCTTGCCAGATAAATTGCAGACGTAACGTTTGGTTGTCCATCCCTCCCTTAAAGCCTTTAGTTACGCAATTTAGCCAAATAGAGGCAAAGGGGCTAATAATTAATGCCTGGTGAAACTTATTCAAGAATGGGTTGTAGTAAATGGGTTGTAGTAAATGGCTCGTAGTAAATGGCTCAGGAACAGGTGCAACAGATTTTGGTTGAGTCTGAGGTTTAATAATGATCAGAACTTGTAACCAGTAACGGCACAATTTAATTGATTGACATGGCCATTGGCCAAGTAAATATAAAATTGCCTTTAAGATTAATCCTGCAATGTGTATATTTCAGATTTCACAAAAAAGTAAAACAAATAGGTTGCAAATCTATCCAAATGTAGATGTCGGTAGTCATCGCAAATGAAAAAAAAAATGTACCTTAAGAATAATGAATATATTTAAATTGAGTGACAAATAGATTAAAAAAAATAACTGCACAGTAATGCTGTTCTTATAAAGCACTTTACACAGATGTATCAAAGTACTTCACAATAGTCCTAATGACGTCACGCTTTGTTTACATGTGCGCTCTCATGGGAAAGCGCACATGTAAACAAAGCGTGATGTCATTAGGTTTGAGGTCCATTATTACCCATGTTCATCAGGCAATGAGATCAGTTTCATGCAGTTTCATTAGAGATTGCGTAGTCTGTTCTCTACCCTCACTAAGTATCATTAATGCGGCGTAGTGGAAAATTGAATTAAAGTGTCTTGCCCAAGAATACAAGCACCTAGCCCAGGTTGGACTCCGTTGTGTACACGCAATGGAGTCCAGAGTATGAATCTCTCCTGCCATAGCGAAAAAAATTATAACACATTTTTTGCATATTTTTACCTGACGGAGGCAGCTGAAACTGTGTCCAGAATTGTACCTGCGCTGGGTTTAGAAAAGGCAAATATGTCCACGAGCGGCGTGTTTACCGAAAATAAACCGCAATTCCACGCTTCTCTCCTGCCATAGCGAAAAAAATTATAACACATTTTTTGCATATTTTTACCTGACGGAGGCAGCTGAAACTGTGTCCAGAATTGTACCTGCGCTGGGTTTAGAAAAGGCAAATATGTCCACGAGCGGCGTGTTTACCGAAAATAAACCGCAATTCCACGCTTTCGTTGAAAACATTTTCAGTATGAACTCCCTGTGTGAAGATTACGCGCACGCCTGCATGCACACCTAGCACGCTGCCGCCATGGCAGCAAACGGCATGCGCGTGTACGTCTACAGGCGGAGAGTTTGTACTGAAAATGTTTTCACCAAAAGTGTAGAATTTGCATTTTATTTTCAGTAAACACGCCGTCCGCGGACATATTTGCCTTTTCTAAACCCAGCGCAGGCACAATTCTGGACACAAGGAATATGTCAGCGACATTTCAGCTTCCTCCGTCAGGTAAAAATATGCAAAAATTGTGTTATAATTTTTTTCGCTATGGTGGTAGCATTTATACCCTGGACGTCAGTCGTAATGCAATGAAGATGTCGTCCAACCTGGGCTAACAAGCACCATGATTTCTGCCATGTTTGGGTCCCACATAGTGCTCCTGCAACCATTTGGCAATGACACTACAAACTGTAACATGTATCAAAAGATGTATCAAAGTGTGCCACATGAAAGTACCACACAAAGAAGTGAGGTTAACGGCAACTTTTTGCAAGCCTCACATAACGCCCGTACTCGCATCATTTCTCACGGTACCTGTTGTGAGTGAAATACTCACCGCATTGATCAGATCCCAAACGATTAAACTATAGTCTGCTTTGAATTCTACATTATCTGGAGTCTGCAACAACATTTACGCTTTATGATTGGGTTTTGCCCTTTGCCAACATTATTTAAAAATACGTCAGTGGAGGGCAAAAGCCAAAATAAAATGTACATCTCGCCGACACAAATTCCATCTTATACAAAATTTGGTTGCAATACCAGCCAGCCGACCCTGGCAAGCTTGGTGGTCGAGTGGTAAGTAGTCTGCACTAGTAAGTAGGAGGTTGTGGGTTCGAGTCCCACCTGAGTAAGCTCATTAATTTTTTTCTCTCAAGCCCTCAGACAACACTGAGTATACAGTGTTTATGAAACACGTCAGCAAAGGGCAAAACCCACTTTAATAATAATTTACATCTTCCCAATGCAAATTTCATCTTATAAAATATCTACGTTTTCAAACGATTCAACTAAAGACAAAGTCTGCGACAAATGGTACATTCTCTAAAATTTAAATTAAAGACAACTTCTGCATCAAAGTCTGTATTCTCTAATAATTAAAAGTAAAGACAAATTAAACTCTGTGATAAAGTCTACATTCTCTATAGACTAACCTAAACACGAAGTCTATGTTAAAATGTCTACGCTTTCATCAAACGATTAAACCAAGAACAAAGTCAACGACAAAGGCCGGCATGAGGGACAAGGGTTTGAAGACGAACTTGGCATCAAGGCCTGGAAGGTAACGTCTCCAGGGCCAGCGGGCACACAGAGCATGCTCCATGGCTCCTGTCACGTGATGGAGCTTGGATGAGGCAGCCTGGAGGCCTAGCTTCATTATGGCCTCGTCTGGAGAGAAACAGAGAACATTCAGACACTGGATTTGGTTATGGAAATCAGTTGTGCAGTAGCATAGCTAAGGGAGGGGGGGGTGCCATAAGGCCTTTTCTCCCTTGTCTCCCCTTCCCCTTCGGAATATAAGGGAAAGCAAATATGAGCTGTTTATGGTAATAAAAACCGTGTAGTGCCCCCTCCAGAAAACGAGGCCCCTGAGTCTCCCCTCGGCTCCCCAAGAAAATTGGACCCTATTAGCCCATTTGTTTGATGGTTTGGGTGTTATGTCATCCTTGTACTCAAAATACATCATCCTGAGCCATTGTGTTTCCACAAATTGCATTACCCTTGGACTTGCAGGCCTGGCGGTGTTTGTTTTTTAGTGTGACCATTTCCCTGTTATAAACAACAAGGGTGAGGTTGTACCCGGTTTAAGGCTGGTTCACACTTGATACAATAGTAAACGCAAATTTGTGCGAATTTGTGAGTGCGGCAAGTAGTTCTGGTGAGAATTTTGCAAAAGTTGAACACATTTCAACTGCGGCAAATTTCGCAACGAATGTTTCCACACGTTGTTTTTGCGTATGAACCAGCCTCTATGCAGTGCTGTTTCCCATCACACATACGTCAGACCCACACAATCTTTGGAGTAGAACGCAATTTTCCCTGACAGCTCAAGTCCTGAGCTTCATCAAAACCCAAGATAACTCTACTTGAGAGCAAGTTGAATGGATGTTGAGGTATTTTTGGTAAAATGTTTGTTCCACTGGGCAGGAAAAGGTTGTACTGGGGAAATTGTCCAGAGTATGTCATAATCATACTTGAAATGTACCTCTTTTGAATCTTTCGATGCCACCGTACTGTTGTCGTTCCTCCTCAGTCAACCTTTCCCATAGTCTTCTCTGAGACCCAAGAACATTTTCTGGATTAGCGATCCAAGTCTTGAATGCTCCGGGCTCCAAGATGTGCACCGTGATGCCCTGCTTTCTTTGACTGAATCTAGGAAAGAAATTGATAACAAAAAGATGTCTTGTTTGATGCCAGGAAAAGCTACTGGGTTTCATTAGTGCTGCTTGGCAATTTCATTGAGAATAATGAATCGAAAACATCGCACAAAAAATACAGATGCATGTCTGTCCATCCACCCACCTTACCGTAGGTTATCTGAGTAAGCCTCCACGGCCATTTTGGAAGCCGTGTAAGCAGTCTCCACATAGGGCAGCATGACGGAGCAACTGGACATGTTGACCACGCGGCCCCTAGCTTGCCGAAGCAAGGGCAGGAAGGTACTGGTCACTTCAACGGTACCCATGAAGTTGACTTGGAAGATTTTATTGATCTCTTCTCGTTTGAGCCACTCATAGGCCCCCTTGGGTGTGTTGATACCTGCATTGTTGACCAGTCCCCATAGACCTGTGTCAGAAGAAGGGGAGAAACAACAGAGTCTGAATCTGACAGTTTGTGATGCGATCAAGCTAAATGAGTCGTTTGTCGGCAACCTTCATTTGGAGATTCAGGCCAAAATAGGGCCGATTCATCACATCACTTACATGTAATCACATCTCTTGGTGTTCCGACCTCCATAATTTTTAAACTAAAGATGGTATCAGCATGCGGTTTTCACAGCAGTAATGCTGAGATTGTGCTCTTTTTAAATCTGTAATAAAAAAAAAATTTGACCGGGGTTGACAAACGACTCATTTAGCTTGATCGCATCACATATACTGACATATCGATAGATACAGTGAGAATTAAACCTGAGGTTTGGGACAGAGTTGTCTCAAAATGTTGGCTTTTGATAATGGTTGAGAACCGGACTATTTGGGCAAAAAATTACCAAATAACAAAATGTCCAAGAACTCCCAAAAGGACTTAGACTTGGCCTCAAGGACCAGTGTTGTGGCTAGGTGTGTGCATTTATGAGTAGTACGGGAACCGGGTACCCGATTGAAACAAAACGCGGGAACCCCACCCTAAAATTCAAATTCGGAAGTTGCTGTTCAGATTGTTCATAAAGGTCCGCATGATAATACTACTACATCGGTGTGCCAATACAGCAGCAAACAAGTGTGTACAGCGAGTTTTATAGCTTAACGGTGTAGATTGCAACTTTCGCAAGGGTCATAAACGTGAAATATGTTTTGTATTCCCATGTAGCCTGGTTTTCCTTTTAAAAATTTCCCCTCAAATGACATTCAAAACCTTTCTTTCTCATTGTCCAAGAAGTTACTAAGTAATTTGTAAAAATGGTTACGCTTACCCAATCCCATAATCTGGAACCGATTCCTGACTAGCGTTGTGCATCGGGTCGGGTTGACCAGGCTCATCTGACCCAAAACATCATGGATATAAACTGAATCCGAACTGAAACCAATCTGAACTCCCTAAAACTGAACTGACCCGACCCAACGAGAATTCAAGGAAAACCGACCTGAACCGACCTGAAACTGAAAAAAACATGAATATCTGGCTTTGGCAACTGTGTCCGCTTTTTGTACCTGAATTTACCCGCGTCATGCGAAAATCCTCATCTCTCAGTAACTGAATCATACCATACGGCACTCACAACGTGATCTACTGGTGGGCCTACATGTTATACCAAACAATTTTGGTTGTACCGGGCTCAGTGAGTCCTCAATAAATATTGCACCGTGTGAATATCCGAACTGTTTTGGTTTTTGTTTTGTTGGTTTATTGCGGTTTATTTTGGGTTTTTCCAAAATGGCTTAACCGACCCGACCTGAAAATCGCAAACACAAAACCGAAACCGATCCAACCTGACTGAAATGATGGACAAACGGACCCGACCTGACCCGAAGTCGGTTTCGGGTCGGATCGGTTTCGGGTCGGGTTTGCACAACACTATTCCTGACACAGTTGGATACTCGGTACCCGGTATTGATGCACGGCTTGTAGCTGGGTTACTTGTGAAGGATCACAAGTCATTACAAGTTTATCACAGGTCTTCCAGTATGGAGTCAACTCACGAGCTGTGCCAAAAGCTTTCCTTTGCTTTTGTCCATCTCCTGTTATCTGTGACTGGACTAGTGGATTAACTTGTGATTAAGCTTGTGATCCATCACAGGTGCAGGTACCTTGACTACTTCTTGCATGTATTTGTGTCTACTTTGTGTTTAAACACTCATATTCTGTCTCATTTGAAGTCTCTGACATCTGTATACCTTGGTCTGATGGAATGATCCCGCGTACCTCGTTGTACGCCTGTTTAATGCTCTGGGTGTTTGTGACGTCAAGCACGATGGTTGTGACTGGCTGACCAGCCACTGCCATTTCCTGTTTCAGTTGTGTGGCGGCGCCCTCTGTCAGGCACGCAGCAATCACGCGGCAGCCTCGGTGCTTGCCCAACGTCCGTGCCAAGAGGTTGCCGAACCCGCTATCGCAGCCCGTGATGAGCACGTATTTGCCAGCAGTGTCCAGGTAGACCTGGTCCATGAAATATTGCACAATGATCCACAAGGCGATCACCACCACGCCGATAATAAACCAGGATACCATGATGCTAGTTTCTGTTACAGAAAGAAGACCCAAGAAATCTGTAAGATATAGAACCAAAAACATTTTAAAAAGAGAACGAGATCCAAGATTTATTATTATATGAATCAGTGGTTTACAAGTTCAATTGAGCAAGGAATATTGGGCCTTGAATATTGGGCCTGTTCATAAGCTAAAATCCGTTTCGCTGTGGTGCGTTCACAAAATGTTTGGCACAGACTTTCTGACCTATATCACTGTAAGCACAGAGCACTTACTTATAAACACTGATCTTAAGTGCAGAATTCAGTACAGCAAAGAAGTGAGACGAAGAATTTGTTTTCAAATAACTCTTACGCTACTTTTTTAAAGTCTGTCTCTAAACCATGGCTTCAAACAATCATACCATTCATAATTTTTTTTGGGGGGGGGTTTAATATATATTCAATATTGGGTTTTGCCCTTCACCGACGTATTTTATGAACGCTGTATACTCGGCGTTGTCCTGAGTGATTGTAAAAAAAAATTCACAAACTACTAAGGGTGGGGACGCGAACCTGGTTGCGAAAAAAAATCACTAACTACTAAGGGTGGGACGCGAACCTGGTTGCGAAAAAAATTCACAAACTACTAAGGGTGGGACGCGAACCTGGTTGCGGAGAAAATTCACAAACTACTAAGGGTGGGACGCGAACCTGGTTGCGATACCCGCTGCTATGTCAGATTCAAACCAACCAATCGACCCGGCAAGCCCGGTGGTCAAGTGTTAAGATGTCTGCACTAGTAAGCAGGAGGTCATGGGTTCGAGTCCCACCCGAGTAGTTTGTAAATTTGTACTCACAATCTCTCGGGACAACACTGAGTATAAATTGTTTATAAAATATGTCAGTGAAGGACAAAACCTAATATGAATTCAAATAATCATGTCTAGACTTTTAAAAGTGGGAAATGTATGTTGTCCACTTGATTTTGTGTACTTCTGATTGATATTTTATGGGTGCTTGCAGTTGCAGGTCAACTAGAAAAACCTCCTACTTTTGAACACAGAACTGTACATGTGGTTTATTCATCACAGCTGCCTCCAACAGAGGAAGTTTGCACAAAGAGCCAGTTCAGATGAGGACAAAGAAATATCCAATTTAGTGGCCTTTTACTTGTTCGAAGGGAGACAAAACAACCTGCAATATCCTAATTATTCAGGATAACTGTGTGATTGGTAATTCAAATTATACACACATGTGAAAGTTGGCAGCAGAACATTGGAATATTCCATTTAAAATAATGTTCACGTTACGTGCACATGTACGCATTCAAACCCCAACCGTCAATTTGCAAATCTCTTGCCGCAGAACCTATATCCAACTGTATTTTTCCCCAGCATTTGTGAAAATTAGGAGGATTCTAATTTCTCACTTTATCGAGACCATCGCACATGTATACATATTGAGATTGATGGTAACAAAAATATTGGTAACAAAAAAAAGGAAGATAAAAAATTGCTTACCATTGATTAAACACGTATTCCTAAGCAGTAATAAGCACAACCAGGACTGCTGTGCGGTTATCTGTCATGCGCATGAATGACCACAATTATATAGAAGCTGCTTTATTCAACCAGTCTGCACTATTTGGCATGTACAAACAAAATCTCTTTGACCTTCAGAGAGCTAAGGCTGTGAACAAGGGATCCAGTTCTGTATTCAAATCCAAATATAGATCAGATTTGACCCTGTTATCGGACAAAAATGTCAACTTGAAAAACAGGGCAGCGTAAACAGCAAAGCAGAATTTTGTAGCAATTACTTGGATGTTTGTGGCGACAGGATGTCACAGTAAATCTTGTTTGCGAGTAAAGTGCATCCAGCTTTGGTGTAAACACAAATTTTGAGCACAAACCCACAAATAGTAGGAGCCCAGCATTTTTAAACAGGCTGTCCTCAGACCTTAACAGATAATTGCAGTCTATCAACTTCACTAAGTTACCATGGTAATCTGTCCTTTCTTCGTTCTTTTATTTTGGCAAAAATACATGAGATAATTTTTAAATAAGTTATAGCCTCTTTTCCGGTTACAGTGGAACGTTTCTGGGAGTGGAGGGGTGGTATAGGCAGAGCATGGCCATTTCTTTAATACTACTACTACTACTACTACTACTAATAATAACAGGCATTTATATAGCGATTTTAAACTGGGTATCAAAGTGCTTTACAGTTTAATATTACCCCTTTCAGCTTCCTTAGCAAATGATACAAAAGATTGTTGGTGGGTGGGAATAAATTCATGATTCTCTCCAACCCCCCCCCCCCCCCCGATACTCAGACTACCCAACCCACACCCCCCCCCCAGCCCCCCAAAAATTGGGGATGACTACACTTGTGGGAGATCAGTTAAAAAAATTGGGGGTGGGGAACACATTATGTCCATAGGTTGTCAGTTTATTACGAAGGGGCTAAAAACCATAATTTTCAACAACAAAAAGTTGGGGGTTGTTACATTTCTGAAAGTTACAGGGTACAGATTCATTATTCCATCCCTAATCTTCAAAAGTTAGGATGAAAACTTGATTTTCAAAGAAAAGTGGGAGGGGTCAAAGTGCCCTAATTTTTCTACTGTTCTTGTCATCTATTATCTTGTTCTTCATTTCTATAAATCCTTTCCCATTTCTGCAGGGGATCCTCGATGCAAGGCATTCCTAGAGCCCTTCTCCGACGCTGCCACCGCCATCCAACAGAACGATCTACCGGCGGATATCCAAGCCACCGCTACTGGTCCCTTTGCCCAGGTAGAGTGCTTCAACTGGCCCGACGTCTGCCAGCTCAACAACGTGACTATCTACCCGACCATCAAGCTGTATAGGGAAGGGAAATGGCTGACGGATTACCAGGGATCGCTCAGCGATCAGGGCATCCTGAAGGCATACAGACTGTAAGTAAATTGGTTTTGTTCGTATTTCAAGAAAATGAAATGACTTTTTGATAATGAGTTTTGCCCGGTACTGATGTTGTATGTTTTTTACCAGAGTTGTATAGTCAGTGTTCTCCAAGAGC
Source organism: Patiria pectinifera (assembly GCA_029964075.1). Classification (NCBI taxonomy): domain Eukaryota; kingdom Metazoa; phylum Echinodermata; class Asteroidea; order Valvatida; family Asterinidae; genus Patiria; species Patiria pectinifera. The sequence goes on along the minus strand of CM057142.1, from coordinate 10,039,453 downwards.
TTGGAGGAAAATAATTGCAGGTTTACTTAGGTGGGACTCGAACCTACAACCTCCTTCTTTGTAGTGCCGATGTCTTAAGAATCGACATCGGATTTTTCTAGGGTCTGCTGGCTGATTCAAGTCTGATATTATGGCATGTACCACATTCTAGAGGGTCATTGGTAACTTAAAGTCCATTCAACAGGTCTAGCAAGCTTATCAATTTTTTTCTTGCAAGTAAGGGTACCCAGGGCTGAACAATAAATTACAAATTAATAAAAAAAATCAATGAGGGCAAAACTCAACATCAAATTTTTCATCTCTCCTCTGCTAAATTTAGTTGAGAAAGGAAGTTGGAAGAACACAATTTTTAAAATTATTTTCTAGTACAGTTGAGGATTATGGGGAGAATTAGGAAGATTTTTAGCAAAAATGCTCCGGAGTTAAGGTTAACGTTACGTTTTTTCCTGCTATTTTTGATTTTCATCCCGAAAAAAGATTGCTATTCTAAATTGCTATTTTTCAAGCAATGCAAAAGTTATTCACTTTTGTAAAAAATTGACCCATGTTTAGTTATTGAATAATTACTTTACAATTTCAAATTTAGACAATAATTTCCGTTCTCGCTGGGAAGGCTGGTTCCCGCCCCACAATCAGTAAACGAAAATGGACCGGGAGCCAGTCTGCTTGCAGAGCTGATCTGTTTGTGCCCAAAACAAAACCTTTTATTCAGAGGGTTCAGACGTACAAAAAAGGTTTTTCGGTTGGAGTAATACACACAAGTTAAAAATTTATTAAGAGAAACAAAGTGAATTTGTTGAAGAGCAGAGGAATACATCTTTAAGTTTTTGAGAACCAAATGGTATTCCTGCCGATACTCCAAGATGAGACTGCAGTTTGTACTTGATTTTCCTCTTCTTCCAGGTACTCTGCTGCTAATCCCCTCGTGTTGGAGACCTGTTCCGATTGCCAAGCCTTCAGCAAGGGAGAGCTGCCACGCTGGGCTGCTTCCACTCTCAGTGCCGTGGTGACTGGATACTTCCCACATGCAAACATTGGAGGTACATATGACAAAGAAGCACACTGAATTCATTTTTAATGAGGGGATAACAGTGTGATGGAGCAGTTGTAAACGTGTGGTTTAAAACTGGTTAGGGGCCTGGCCATGAATCTTTTTCCCCAAACGACATCCGTTTCCCATCTTCTGATTGGTCCATTACAAGCATATCTAATGCCATGTTCTCCCCAAGACAAAACCCAAGATAGTCTTTACGTCTTGTGAGAAATGCTCCTTCCTCACTTTAGTTATTTAAAAGGTAAAATGAGAAGAAGTGAAAAACGCTCACTGGGCTTCAAACTCTGATCACCTGATTAGAAGTCAGGACTACTTCCAACCAGTCCACGAATCAGCTGCCAATCGTCGGTGATTTAAACACCATTATTCCTTGTTGTGTAACCTCTTCTCTAAAGCCCTGGGCAAATCATGAATATGCATAATGCAGAGAGAGCGCCCTCGTTTGATATTGTTCGGTCTCGTTTTGGGAAAAAAAAATTCGCAGCCTGGCCGCCAATAATGGCCCGAGCCAGAGGCCAGGGCTATTATCGACGACCAGGCCCCTAACCAGTTTTACACATGTGTATTTATTACTCCATCACATTTTTATCCCCATTCATAAATACCTTTTTGGTTAAAAACCATAAGTCGAAAAGTTGACAAATTTCCAACAAGTTTTGTTCTGCCAATTTACTTCATGTTTGGGACTTTCCTTCGGTGCGCGTGAAGCGTGCGGTGTGCTCTACCTCTCCGCATAAAGAGATTATATCAGTGGCTCTCAAACCGCAAGCGTGCGGCGCATAACTGCGCGTATGTGGCGCAGAGAGCGGGTGCTTGCAACTGGTTAATAACATCGCTGTTTTTTTACGGCACTTTAATGACGGGCTCTCGACCAATAGGAATGGGTAAACTGTCTTTATGAATTCTTGTTTAAAGTCAAATAGCAATATAATTACTGTGAACTGGATGACTTGTGATTGACATGTAACGACTTTGTAAGGATTGATTACAAGACGTTGTGACAGAAAGTCTGTCTGTGTTTTGCATTTGTAGAGCGGTCTGCGTATGAGCAAGCAGCCAAGATGCTTCAGGGTCAGCACTTGATGGCAATATGCCCAAAAGACTGTACAGAACACAAGTAAGTATGCTATAGGGCAGCGCATTAGGGTATTACATCATGGTCAGCCAAGCCGATGAAAAGATTTTTTATTAGCAGGTGCGTTTTCATTTGTTGCTATCATTCAGCACTCCAGACTCAAGAACCATTGAGCTTCAAGAACATGGGTCTGGGAGCTAGATAAGCCATTGTTAAAAACAATCCCAGATGTTTGTGCCCACCTAATAACTTTCGCCCAAGCAGTGCCAAAGTTAGATGAATATTTATTCTTGGGCTACTTCACAACTGAGTTGATGTCAAATCTGGAGCCAATTTTAGTGTACATGTAGGTATGTAGAGAAACTTTACTGTACGATAGAGGACAGACACACAAAGGGAGAACAAAAGATCCTTTTAGTCCTCGAGCGTCGGGTCTTTTGTTGAAAAGTTGTTAGAGGAACTGTCAATTATAAACATAGAAGTAGTTAGACGAACTGTCAATTATAAACGTAGAAATGTTGGGTTTTACCCTTCACAACTGTCAGTTACATGTAGTAAGCTCTGCACACTCATTGCCGTCCTAGGATTTGCCAGACAAAAATTCACAAGCTTACTTGGGTGGGACTCGAACCCAGGACCAGCTCACTAGTGCATAAAAATCCCATCATGTAAAACAGTCAGCCTTGTTTGGTTCAGCATGGTTAGCCTTTTTGCCTTTTCACACTGCCGTCTTGCATGTCAAAATCGAGTCCAATATAAGCGGAGCTGGTCCCCATTGAACACGAGCAGGCAGTGCATACCGTTCACCCTTAGCCAGGGCCCAATTTTATGGTGCTCCTTAACAGTTAGCAGAAAAATTTGTGCTTACTACAGCAGAAAATTGTGCTAACCTTAAGCACTATTTCACGGCGTAGATGTGCTAACGGATGCACGCGCATGGAGATTTCTATTGTTACGTCACTAAGTTAAGCATTTTTTTCCCCTCTAAGGTAAGCGTGCCTTTTGCCGTGCTTACAACTTACGGTTTCCATGAAATTTGTGGAGCCTCTGTTAGCGTAAAATCATGTGCTTAGCAGTGCCATGAAATTGGGCTCAGGTTGTACACGGGTCAGCTTCAGATTTTGGATTTTCTGCCCGGGCAGAGCCTCTCAACCCTCGTCCTGACCAGGGTTGGATCTTACCCGGGTAAAGCAGACCCGTGTAGAGGCCGTTTTGGATTCTTGCTAGAGTGAAAGTGGTTCCCAAAATCTCCATGTTTGTCCCAGGTCCAATCAAAAGTGCCTTAAGTTACCTACTCCGATCCAACTTTTTGCTGTGATTTGTCGTTAGTTCTGACGTGGATGCCTCCAAGCCTACAGTGACTGCATTCAAGTGGGGGGACCACCACCAGCCATCGGTGAAGTACAGCGGAGACTACACGGCCAGCGATCTGATCCAGTTTGTGCAGGCTGCAACTCTGCCTTTAGTGGTGAATGAGCAAGATTAATCTTTACCAAAATGTTTTATTATGAGCCAAGAAGAAGATCATCCGATGTGAATTATCTGCTCAAGAGAAGTTATTTAAGTGTGAGCTAATTAATTCATTTGCATTTGGCAATAAATATACTCGACCTTGAGCAGAAACACAAACTTATGAAGTTGTGGCAAACACTTTCAGTGTAAATCCCACCATCCCCCCCATAAAAAAAACCCTGAAAACAAACACATTTCAACTGTCATATGTTATCTTTTAAGCTCTGTGATGTCAAATGTGCTTTGTTATTTGCATGAAGTATGAACTTGCCTTTTTGCTAGGATAATTCCCGAATCCGACAAGAACCAACAGTGGGCAGTAAACCAATGACACTTATTTTAATATTCAAACAAAATTTGGTCATTAAGCCAAATATGAATTCAGTTTGATAGTTACTGGGCTGTAAAGCTCTAAAGACATCAAAATGCTGCAAAAACGAGGTTTTGGGTGCTGGTGTGTTTGAGGTGGCTGTGATTAACATCAGAGGTCTTTGTTTGCAGGGGGATTTTTCTATGTTGTGTTTTGGTACACTTCTTTTATAGTTCAAAATGTTGTTTTGAAAATTAACATTTGGGTTATTTCATAACTTTGGGGTCAATTTTTTTTTCTCGTGTCCCTGATAAATCTGATATAAGATGTTGTAAATTCAGGACACATTCTGTAATACCTTCCATCTCCAAGAGTGATTATGCAAAGTGCAAGATCTGCCGAACAATAGAAACAGCTTGAAGTCAATTTTAATGATATTTATATGACAAATTACACAGGTCAGGTCACACTTGAGGAGCCCACATTTATGGATTGACCCATTTGATTCTTAATGACACATTTTATACACTGTTTTCAGTGTTGTCTGAAAGCATTTTAGGAATAAAAAGTTTACAAGCTTTCTGTGGGGGTACTCAAATGGTACTGAGCCCACAACGTCCTGTTTACTAGTGCAGATATCTTTACCAACCGACAACCGAGTTTGCTGGGGTTCTCCTGTCCTAATCAAGTCACTAACTCTTCTGTCTTGATTTTCTCAATCTGACCAGCCTGAGCTGACGCCAAGCACCCTTCCGCTCCACTTTGCCAAGGGCAAGCCTTTCCTCATACTCTTCAAGGACGCGGACAAACAGTCCAGGGAAGCAGAGGCATCGCTGGCTAGTCTGGCCCGAGAGAAGACGTTTGATTCAGAGCTCAGCATACTGTGGATAGATGTGTAAGTGGGTCTTGGAAACCAGACTTGCAGTTGGAATGAATGAATAGATGTGATAGTAGGAGGCCCCTCCCCCTTTTGACATATATGGCAATGGGGAGTTTTCAAAGGGCTGGCTGTCATTTTTACACAGAGAGTTGGTTCCAGGGTGTGGCCCCTGAGGAGATTTGAGTGTTGACTGGAACAATCTCTGCCTGCTGAAAAATATTATGAAGGGATTTCTATACCGGTACTTCTGCACAAACAAGTCAATAAATTGTTGCAAAACCCCTCCCTAATTTGCCACATGTATATATGACAATACAGTGGAACATCGCTATACCGAACACCGCTGTACCAAACATTCGGCTATACCGAACATCGTCCTTGGTTCTCGATTTTTGTGTACAAAATGTACCGAACATTGTTGTTGAAAAATGTCAATAAAAGAGTGATAAGTGGCAATTATTTCCCCAAGGAATAGAACCCAGCCACCCATTGCTGTAGGTAGTAAGCTCAAAAACTGTGTGATTACATAATTCAGTTGTCTGCACGTGTTGAAAGTCGTCTTTCAGTAACCACCAGGGCGTGCAGGGTGAAGTTCTGACAGGCGTTATTTATTGAAAAGTGAGTACCGGAGCACCGGCAGCTTAAAATCGCTATACCTAACGATCGCTATCACGAACAATTTCTGTGGATCCAGTGATGTTCATTATAGTGATGTTCCACTGTATATTGTTACAAGACCCCTCCCCTTTTTTGCCATATATGTCCAAAAAACCTTCGTATGAGATCTTGGCTACTCTCTGTCCGCTGGAATTTCCATCGGTTGTTCCTAGAGTGGATAATTCTGTGCAGCGTAAACCAAGCCAAGGGTGTATCTTTCCACAGGTGTAAACTGTGCAGGTAGTGTTTCCTTCAATGACTTTCATGATCAAAAGATGCATTACTATTTGACAGTCCATGTGCAGAGCCCATAGACTCCAAATGGGCCTTATTCACGAGTCGGCCATATTGAATTGAAAGTTAGGTAAAATCTTAATTTTTTTAACTTGCGAAGAGAAATGAAAGCAACTTAATTTTATAATCAATTCCAGTCTGCCTCAATAAATGATTTTAAATTTGTAATTAAACATTCCCTAATGTTTAAAGCCATATTTAAAAAAAAAATGACAGTAAAATAAGGCTGCATTGTGCCTGCATAAATAGTCTGGCGCCATCCCATTCAACAGTTAACAATTAATGAAATACATGCAGGGAACTCGACAAAAATGGCCAACTTGTGAATACGGCCCATTGGTAAAAAAGAAGTAACCGTTTTTGTGAAAAATATCTCCGGTTCAGATCTCAGCCTTCCTGTATCGGCTCGGAAATCCTTAAGGACTATGGCATCAAGCGGCAGCCATTGCATCCTTGTGTGGTCTTTGTGGACCATACTACCAGCCGTGTGTGCAACTATCCAGCCGACTACAGCCTCAAGGCATCGGCTATGACTGACTGGGTCGTCATCGTGCTGAACGGCGAAACCTCCTGCTCAGGTTGGTATCCTCCTTGAACTAATTAAATTAATTTTAAAAATAGATTTCTTTTCTAAATTGCTATTTTCTAGCAATATGGGAAATTCATTCCTCGTTCGAATAACTTTTACTGGGAATGTTAGGCCCGTTCTAGACGTCTTGCAACTGCCCTGCCGAACTCAATTAATTTGACTGTTTTAAATTCGGCACGGCGATAGCACGGCATTTAGAACTATTTGGCTTGGCGAATTGAGTTCAGCACGGCACCATCCTTTTGCTTGATAGGGCTGCCGTGCTATCATCATTCCAAATGGCAGTTACACGGCACTGTACTCTTAAACGCTGTGCCATTGCTGTGCCATTGCTGTGCCGAACTCAATTCAAGTCTAAGTTGGGGCAAACATATGGAATGCACATGCTCACAACACCCTATCCCACGTCCGCATCATCGGGAGTGAAATTGGCGCAAATATTTTGATGGCCCTGAACTGCTTGAACCTCTTTAACCTGGCCCATTACTCAGGCCTGTCGCCAGCCCTGAGCGTCAGGGGAGCCATAGTACCAACTAGGGGGCCCACTACCATAAAAATAGAAAAATACACATGTATGACTTTTGCCATCGGGGGGGGCAAATTGCTCGCCAAGGGGGGCCCGGCCCCACCAGGCCCCCCCCCTCCCTTGGCGACGGGTCTGCCATTACTCCAGATGCATTAAGGTTTGACTATTAAGTACAGCATTTAGAGCAACTGCCATGCTGTAGACGAGCTGTTGCAGCACTCATTTCAGTTATGGCACGACAGTGGCACAGCGTTTATTCCCTTCCCCATCTCCACCAGGTTTGAGAGAGGGCAAGTTTGAGCCTCAGGTCAGCCCTTACGACTACCTGGCGTTTATCGAAGAGAGCAAGAACAAAGACGGCAATGCCCAGAGGATGGGCAGGCTAGCGACGGACCATCGTCATGTGACAGAGGCAGCAGGGGAGGCGCTTGATGATGAGGAGGAGGAGCATGATGAAGACGCGGGGCGTGGACAGCAGTTTGTCTCCGATGAACACCGCCACACTGAACTCTAGCTTAGATCCCGTCAGATTAAAGTGCGTTAAGGGATGCCAACGCATTGAAACTTTGGTTTTTCTTCACTTGAATCCATTTATGCACTTGTGCAGTTGTCCTGTTAACCACCACTTTCAATGTCTTAGTTTTATGATTGTTTTGTGACCTTGTTTCATACCTTTGTGGTTTATGTTAAGCAAATATTTGTATCCATGAGCACTGATGTGATGTCACCTCCGGGGGGACATTGGGAGGAAACTAGAAATCCATGAGATAGTCGGCAGAGGGTTTGAGGATAGCGGAGGGCCCCAGAGTAACGTAGGGTCTATGGTGTACATGAATTTGCCTAAAGGCACCTCATGAAATACCCATTTCTTTTTTGCTCAATATCAACTTTAAAAGATAAAAACACCTTTACTTTACAACCTTAGGAATTCCGGATCCCAAAAGGGAGTTCTTTAAAAATCCGGAGACCAAAAAATCCAGATACAAAATAAGTCCTGGGAAAAAAAAAAAAATCCTGACACTAAACCTCACTCCTGAGGTGGAAGCTAAGTTTCACAGCTATTTTAGTATGAATTGTTTCCAGAATTTTTGTGGTTTTTTTTGGTCAGCAGCTGTTTGAAAAAGTGCACATCAAAATGGGATATCCAATAACTTTGGTTCAGCTCAGGAGCGCGTAGACATTGGCGCAAGTTATGTTTTCCTTTGCACGACATCTAGCGGCCCTCTGACGCTATCTTTGTGCTGTAGTCCTTGCTACAAAATCACCAGTGTTCAATTTCAATTATTTTTTAGTTAGTAGCACATTTTGGGGGAATGTAGTGGTAATTCTTGCTGTAATTTGTGAAGTATTTGAAGAGTTCTGTGGTTTAGGGCTATTGTCTCACTTGTAGCAAAGTCCTCATAAAGATGTGACTTTTCGATGATTTTTGTAGTGGGTGTTGGGGATGTAATTTTCAATAGTGTGTTTAAGCCTTCCGCCAATGTTATTGTCACTTGCTTCAATATCAGATTTTAATAGGCCGATAGACTTTTTGGGGTGAGTTTAAAAAGCCCATTATGATGAGTTTTTCATTGGTCACAGAGCTATGTGGAAGTGACTTATTAATCTGTTTTAGGTGATGTGTTGTAAGCGACTTGTTGTCTTCAGTGTTGCAAGCGAATGGTTGTCTTCAGTTCACTTCCAATTCAGAAATTTCAAAGTTCAGTAAGTAAAAATGTATTTATGCAAACATTCCCAATGACTTTGTGAAAGACTCGGTGCATTTTCAACGATCCAAAATGGATGCTGTAAGAGTACGTTGTGGTTATTATATTAGTAAGTTAGGTTTCCATGGAATTATAAGGTTCATTTCCTCTTTACACGATTGGTTTGGATAAGGTTTTACCAACAAAATCATTTTTTAAAGATAAAGGCTTCATTAAAGAAAAGTGGCCAAGAGTCTGATTAACGTGCCCAAGATACTCGTTTACATTTCTCTAGACGTTTAAAGGAAGAAATGCCGTATGAAAGGTTTTTTTTCTTTACATTTTCACAGCAGGATCGCAATGTTATACCTTGGGTTGATCGAGACCTGTGTACTGGGATAATTTCAGGTTTATAGACGCCAAGTAGGCAAATGTATTAGATTGTGGTAGTTTGGTCGAAATATTGCTTGTTTTATTCTTGCACCTGTAGCGGCACTGAAATTTGTGTTCTATGTACTTGCCTGGAATTGAAGTAACGGTACCTACTCAGGTTTGAAATAACTTACTCAGTACTTGAAGTTGGGCCAAGTTTGCATACAGGCCACACACATGCACTCTAGCTACTCGGACCGATAGCATGTATACACATTTGCTTGGCAGCCATCTTGAAGAGCTCTTTAAAATTTTAAGTTTTAAGATGGCTGTAGGATAGGTCAATCCTACTTATGAAGAGTGTGTTTAACAATAACATGAATGCTAGCATGGCACCAGTAATGTCAGATTGTCATTTCAAGATTAGTCTGTATGTAATGCATTGATTTTTGAAACATTATTACTTGAACCCTTTTACACTAGTTTAGGTGTAGTTTTTTGGGGGAAAAGAAACATCAAAAAATCATCTCAGAAGATTTTTGGAATGTGCAGTTATATTTTGGACAAAGAATAATGAAAAGAGTTTGGCTGAAGTACTGTACTTTTTGAGAAAACAGTAATGATTGCATTTTCAAATTTGCAATGATGTTGATAAGCTTTAGCTAGCGCAGTTTTTCAGTCGAAGGGTGTACTGACAATAACCAAACTTGAATTTTAGAATTAATCGAAACTAAATTCCAAAATATGGAATACATGCGAGGAAGGTACATCAACTCATGTAAGTTACCATGTCGAATGGCAACTTAGAGGTTGAAAAATAGCTATTACTAGTACTAGAAATTGAAATGGAAAGACTATTTTTGATTTCCATTGTATATTTGGTTTTAATATTTATTCTTTGCCACAATGTTGCCAGTCCATTATCAAGTATTATTATCTATATCAGGCTTCCAGTGGTAAATTAAATCAGTGTATCGTATGCTTTCGTAAGAAGTACCTGGATGACGGCGATATTATTTTCGATATTGTCTTCATCTGGGCATTTTAACAATTTTATTCTATCTTTCAATCGTGAGGTAACACACCGAGCATACAGTACTATACGTAAATTTGAGAAATATAGACAGTGTCATGAAATGTATTTCCTGTCAATCAAGTCAGCCTGATATAAATAATAATAACAATATTGCATGGCTTTTTTTCGGGGGGATACAAGAATATAGTGCACTCGTCTTCGACTCCTGCAATATAATAATTAATAACAATAATTTGGAAGGCTAATCAACCTTACTCGCAGCTGAGAAGCTGAATAAGCCATTTGCGAGTAACCTATACCCCTTGGGATTTACATTTGAAAAACGTCTGGTACAATGACTTGCTCAGAATGCTTGGCACATTTTAACTTTGAATTCTCCAGACCAAAGACACTGTTGCTAATCACAAGATTCGGGGCAAGCTCTTGCATAGTTACGTAAGAGACGCTCAGCACCAATACATCGTTCACAATGGGTGAGAATGGCACAAAGACACCAGACCATGCCGGAGCTGGGGGTTGCTAGCATAAGGCTTGCCCCGAATCACGTGATATAGTAACAGTCTCTTTGGTCGGGAGAATGCTAGGTTAAAACGTGCAAAGCATTGTATTAAGTCAGCGTTCCAGATTTTATTCAAATTTAACTCGCAAATGGCTTATTGCGAAGGATGCGTCTACAACGTGGGCGAGCCGCAGGCATGTAAAGGCATGACCATGGACCACAGCCAGATATCGAGTGTTTGATTTATATTGTTGTAGCCCGTGCAACATATCCTTGTTCCCCCTCAAAGCCATCCAATATTATATAATTATTTTGCAATTTTTAACAGATGTTTTTATTTTCTGACCATTACATTAAGCAGACTAACATCTTTAAAGAAAACTGAAATATTGTTTGCCTCTTAAAGTAGAATAATTTACATTATTACATCTCATGCATATTTATTAGGCAAGGCACCTCTGCCGTTGGTCAGTATTTCTCCAGTCAGTAGATCTTTTGAAGATACGTCCGACAAATATGTTATGCGCCTTGTTTCCGACTCTGCCATGCACAAGGGACAATTTTATGATCTGTAAATATGTGCGAGATGTAATGAAAATTAACAACTTGGTTGTTTTTGAGGATAAAGTACAGAAATACCGGCCCTTTGGTGTTTGCGAACATCTCTGGACCAGTAATTTTCCATAAAATGTGCACCCCCCCCAAGCCAAGCTGTCTATGAATTACTATCTGTTTGACGAGTATGGACGTTACTATTATTATTATGGATCTCATTTTTCATAATCGTGTCCAATTCTTATCAATGATCATGTGAACAAAATCCTAAATGAAGAGAGTTTAAAGTTATAAGGGTACAGTGCATTAAATACAATAGAATGAAGCACCAAAAACATCTTTTGAAATCATTTCACTGCATTCGTGTGAACTCCTTTAATTATTTTTAAAAAAGTATTATAACCCAATTCTTTTTCCTACAGTGTGACCCACACTGTTATTTTATCAACCAGAACAAGTCTCATGAAGGGAATTATTATTCCTAAAATGAAACCAAATAAACAAAACAACCACCAGTTTTGGTTTCGCCCCTTTTTCTTTTTTTTCTACACAATACTTTTGCACCAAATCTGAAATAAACAAGCTTGATCGGAAATATCTCGGAAGCTACGGGCCAACATATTTGTGTTCATACATGAGTCACGTGATTGTGCCATGTCATTTCTGGAAGGAGTAGTGTTTTGAGTAAAATTAATCAGGTTTTTGACCCCAGTGACCCCATGATGACCTTTGACCCCACTTTGGTCATGTGACATGTTGGGGCTGGGCTACTGATACTTTTGACAAAGTTTGGTTGGAATCGGTCAAAATATGTCGCAGCAATAGACAATGTCAGCGTTTGTTACTAACTAATGGACTAACGGAGACACAGGATGATTTGTTGAGCGGCTATCCTGCTGCTAAAAACCAAAAGAAGCATGAAATATATTCACAGAATGAAGTTGGCATGGACTCCATGTGCAACTACCCCTTATACAATTAAAAAACCCTTATACTAGTAAAAAAAAAAAAAGAGGGATATGACAGATACTTTATGTCATTCCCAGCACCAATGTGGCAAAAACTATGATTTTTTTTTGCACATCAAGATAAAAGTGGTCCTGTGTATTTTGCAACGTGGACTCCAATGCACAAGTCCTTCCTCAACGGTTACGAAGGGAGAGTTGGAGGAAGAAAACATTTGAATGCACAGCTGACGACACCCGACGCTCACACAAGGACGCTACGGGTTTCTGCACTTTCAGAACAAAATAAGTTGTTGGTACTTGGCACCATATGTGCATGAACCAGTACGTGTATGCGGTGTGTACCCCTCCAACTTTGGGCTCTCGAAAGTGATCACAAGGCGCCATCTTGTGTCCATACGCATCCCAATCCAGAGATTTGTCCCACGACATGAGTAAGCCGCATTGCCATCTACGGAGTCTGTAGAATGTCCTGCCTTTTTATTTGTTATTTTGGTGGTGATCCATCGAAAGATGTCAGAGTCTTGTGTGATGTAGGAGTCCACTTGACGGTTTGGTGATGACGGTTTTCCCGTTCATGTACGGCTGCAGAGCGTTTGGGATGGTGACACTTCCGTCCCTCTCTTGATTACATTCTAGCAGCGTGAGAAGCACGCGGGGCACTGCACAGGCCGTACCATTCAACTGGAAACACAGCAGAAGGGAAAATACGACAACATTTAAACAAAAAATCTTACAAATTGCACGGGCTGAGACAATTCAAATAATGCAATACTCAAATATTTGAAATTCCATTGAATTGAATATTCAAATATCTAATATTATTGGATGGAGGATATTTGGGGAACAATGCAATTCAACTGAACTTACAATTCTGCAGAACATTGCTTTTTAAAACCATTTTAACCCCATGAGCTCGGGAAGTGGTCATGGCCGTGGCCGCTAACCCTCATTGGAATGCAGTTGCCAGCTGTGGTATGCCGTGGCACAGGGCTAGTGGGTAGTTCCACAGCTGCTGCTTTTGTGCAGTCCCGCTACCACACAAAGGCTGTGCAGTCATGCGGGCCACTTGCTCTATGTGTGGAGGAATGTCCCCATTATAACCCGTCCTTAAGGGGTTAATACTTTCTTCATATGGAACTACCACTAATGAAGGTGGGTTTTCACAAAGTATTCAACAAGTAAAAAATGAGAAACACAATTCAGTACTGAAAAGGGATCCGTCCTGTACTGCCTACCGAATGGATTATTTTCATAATGTAGTGACATGTATATAATTAATTTTTTGTACTTTCAGCTCCAACAGGCGTTCCATACAAACAAGTACATGTACATGTATGTTAATAAGTTTTGGTTGCCATAGGCACCAGAGTTCACTCTCGCTGTGCTGCGTTTGCGCAGTGTGACATTTATGTGACCTCTTACTTATCGTTTTCATTCTGCTTTGTGCAAGTCTTATTCCAACGTTGAAAGTTTCCTCAACCAAGTTTTATTCAGTCAATTGATGTGTGCTTAAGCCTACTGACGTTCCAGAAGTTTGTTGATCATTGGATAGCAGGTTCATGACGAACTTGTGAGTTTTGAGAGCATTAAAACTTGTAAACAACCAACATTTTGTGTGCCGTTTTTCACGATATTCAAGAACAGACACGAGGCCTCATAAACAGTAGTAGAACGCATTTCGAGAGAAAACACGCATTGCTACAACTCCTTACACAAAGCGTTTTTTAAGTATTTTAATATTCAATAACTGACCACATATTCAAATATTAAAATCTACACAATTTTGAAGATGACATGAAATAATGATGTGAATCTTTGATAAGATAAGCTGTAATGTTGCGGAGCGAGTGTTCAAAGGCAAATGTATGACGAAACCGAATTACCGTGTATGCGTGTCTGAGATCACCCTCCTTGGATCTGTACTTGATCCTCAGCCTTCGGCTCTGGTAGTCGGTGCAGTTGGACGCGCTGGATATCTGCAGGGGAGCATCAGAAAAAAGAAAACCTTGACGGAAAAAGTCATGGTGAAAGAAGTCGGTTGGATATGATGTCTTACTACCACCAGTTAACCCTAACTGCCTAGGACCGTTTGGCTAGGAACCATTCAAAATCCTGCAAAATTCTCCAATTGACACCACGTAAAAATTGGAGTCAGCCCTAATCGTCTGAAATCATCTGTTATTTCTTGAACTTGTTTAGTTGAGGGGTGACCATTGCCTTGACCCTTCAAAATCCTCTAATAATCAATCACTTGACGCATCTTTGGAAATGGCCTTCTTTTTTGTTTTCTTCAACTTAAAATGACAGCATGCTAGAGAGAATAATTTCACAGAAAGTTTAGTGCCATTACTTTCTTTAAAGCAAATAAGATTTTCAACAATAATTTTGTCAGTTACTTTTTGGATAGCAGCAAATGATCTACTCTTCCTTTAATACTATTGTCAAAAAGTATTTGGGCAACCGAGTTCTAGACTGTTCTAGGTTGAAGTCCTACCAACGGTCATTTTACAACCAAAAACACTTGAAAGATTTTTTTCTCAACTGAAAATTTTGAAATTAGCCCTAAATTAAAACATTTTCCCTCAAGTCTTTGGTCCAGTTTGTTCCATTCATTCTTACCTCCCCGTAGCCGTGTCTAGCAGGCATCCATGCTTCTATGTCGTATTTTCGGTAGGCGGGTGCTCCCAGATCATGGGAAGGCATGTCTAAAACCCTGGCAAAGATTGATATAAATAACAAGAAGAATTTCTTTTAAGGTAGAATCTGTTTAGGGTAGAATCCATGAGAAGTATGGGCCTCGCTTTTTATTTCTAATGGTTCTCAAACATTTTGGGGGCTTCTGAAGTAGGGTTGTTCGGTGGGCTAAAAACACTAAAATATCTGATGTTTTTTGCAGTTGCACGCATATATAGATGGCTAATTACAATGTCTCTTGTTTTGTTTATTGCAATGACTTTATCATGAGTTGATATCAATGAACACAATAATAAAACCATCTTTGGCAAGATGTAGTTGACTTACATTAGACCTGCACCAAGCAGCTCAGTAACGATTTGACTGTAACGACAGCCATCACATAACAGTAAAAGTAAACCACATACCCCTGATATGATGAGAGGCAACACCCTCACATCTTCTGGGATTGCATTGGTTGCTATCCGCCGTGCTTCACGCAAATTGGATATTAACTTCCGTAGCTTTTCAAATAAGACAGAGCCTAATCGCCTGAATTTCGTATTCATATTTTAAAAAAAATTTCATTTATGTATTTTTTTTAGTTTGTGGGGGTTTCCAGACATGGTCGGCAGTAATAAAAAAGAATTTTGGTCTGAAACACTCACTGGAAGTGAAGGCCAAGTTCGGCGAAGAGATCTTTTTGGATTGCAACCAGCTCATCAAAGACGCATTCACTCTGATCCTCAGTGGCGACACAGAACATCTCAACCTGGTGGGGAAAAGAACAAAAATGTAAAAAACAAAATTTCAGTCAATGGAAATGTGCTTTTCATAATCTTAACATGGTATGCATTGAAGCTGAACCACTTCGAATTTGCTTTTAAAAAGTTACATTTGCGATTTTGGGTGATTCTGAAAAGAACTCGCAGAAAATTATTGTTTCAGACAGTGTGATGTGCCCGTTGTTAGGAGACTTTTCTGATGGTGGGAAAACTGCTTACGACGGACAGAGCATCTTGTCAAATCTCGAAATCATCTTTTAAAAATTACTTGAGGTTCAGACAAAAATAAGTTTTATTTAGTGTTTTAAGAAGCACAGCGCAAGCAATAGAATACAAACTTTTAATTACTGTACAATGATGATTAAAGTACAAAATGTGCTTATCAGTTTTGTTCTTAGTTGGTCCAAGTTGTTGTAGGTGTAAGTTGAAGCTAGATAATATTCAGGTTGGTTTCAAGAAATATGTCTTGAGGTTCGGACCTTGGTGAACTGATGGACCCTGTACAGGCCCTTTGCCTCAGCACTGTGAGTGGTCTCCGCCCTGAAGCACTGACTGACTGCAAACACCTTCTGTGGTAAGTCCTCAACTTCAAGCACCCTGTCCATGAAGTAGCCTGAATAACACACAAGACCAGATAGTATACAAATACAACATGGTTTTAGGGAAAGGAGCGCAATCACTGGCCCTGAGGTCTCAGCTGATCGGACTTCCTCCCAACGCAAAGCTGATGGAGGTAGCCAGTAAAGAACCAGTAATGTTGCATTTCTTCCCCTAAGTAAACCATGTGGAATTTGGTTTATTACACCTCATGTATATCGAGTTCATTGTCAAAAATAAAAAAATTACTTGGAAAATCCCTCATACGAAAATGTGTATAATCGTTTGCCTGTCGTGCAGTTTTAGTATGGTACCACAAGTAACCTCACTGGTGATTGCAACTGTTGCATTGTTGGGAGTCTTGGAGCTAATACCAACCAGTTTGATGATAGTATAGGTAATGGTTACTTTTAGGACCCTGTTCCTATATAAGGGAACCAAAACCAATTCTTGTGTTTCAAACTCACTCAAAAAGCTGGAGAAATGCCAGTCTTAAGTTTTCTGACTCATCTAGACAGCTGGCAGTGATATATGAATATCAACAGGATTAATTTTGTGGAAAGTAGGCAGGGTTTTGATTTTATATGAGGGAAATCACAGGGTAAAACACGACAATGACGTGACTAAAAAAACGATGATGGCAACAATGCCGAACAAGTTTTAAAGCACGTCTCTGATTGGCTGGTGTTTTTGTAGCATGAACTCTGATTGGTTGAGAATGATAGGAGAATGTAGGGTTACCACAGAATTAAGTCATAACCATATTGGGAGACGCGTTGGTGATCATAAAAGGACAAGTTGCAGTCTTAGATCTGTTCTCGAACATTGTGATTCACGTAATTGCAATATCGTCGTTCACCCTTTTTCCCAGTGGTGTAAATCTGTGCCGGCGAGAAGGGGGGATGGGGGATGACCAAAATCCAAAAATTGCCTGGCCATGGACATTTGAAAAGCAGGGTGGCGGGGGGCTGGGGCTGGACACCACTTTACATTTGGGGGCGCTCTTCAGGATATAGCTGTATATTAATATGTATACTCGCGCTTACATAAAAACGGCGCATTTTAAAAGCTTTTGTACTTTGTTTCTCCACTTTTCAGTGCTATTAAATACATGTTGGGATGTTTGAAAAATACCTCCACATCTGCATATTTTTTTCTCATTACGAAAAAGTGTGGGGGAGGGGGGTTGTTTCAAGTGCCCATCCCCCCCAGGTCAACAAATGGGGGGATACATACCCCCATCCCCCCGGGATTTACACCCCTGCTTTTTCCGCCATGCTTCACAGTATTTTTAATGTCTTGGTGAACTTTTTGAACATCTCAGTTCGCTATTGACGACATTTGCAAATATCATTACAATGAAAACACGTTCATTCTGAAACAGCGTCCAATCTTGATACAGCGCGCGCAGAAGGTACGCACAGAACGTTCGTGTATCGGCTGCCATTTTTGGAAGACAGGGGGCAAACTGGTCAATAAGCGACATAAGCATGTACGGTGTAATAGGGATAGCTATCCAGTCAGTATATCAGTGATAAGGCCAAAAAAAAAAAGTCTCCGGTTTCTGGTATGCGCGCGCGTCGCCGTAGCCATGCACGTTGTCAAAATGAAAAAGGTTTTTTTTTCAATGAAAGATGATGTCTCAAAACCGCCAAACTCACTGGTTTGACTGGCATCCTACTGCTGCACAATTTTAACGTGTTTTTGGATGGGGTTATGATCGAGAATAAGCTTTATGTGGCCTCTCTGGACTCCCATAAAATATTTGCACTAAGTTTAGTCGGGCACCATTTGCAGTCATCAGCTGACATTTGAGGCAAAAAAAATCAGGTAAAAAAAAAAAAAAAAACGCGTTGCCGCACCACTTTTTGGGCAAGCTCCATACCAGAAACCGGAGACTTTTTTTGTTGGCCTTTTAAAGCCTGTGCATACAGTCACAATCAGACTCAATTATAAAAACAGGTGGATGACTACCTGCTAGACCGACTTCAGCCGTGCCAGACAGACACAGGTTTCTGTCATGTTTCCTACGGTCCAGTTGGTAGACCTGGGTGTGCAGACCCTTGGTGCGCATTCCACATCCTTCCTGGAAAATACAAAAGCAAAAATAAGTCCACAAAATTATAGAGTAGCGTGTTGTGCTACTTTAATTAATGAAGAAGTTTGCATTTCAAGAAATCCTGAACAACTTCATATAATGGACTGTAAAAATCTGATTTTTTAGAACTTAGTGTACAAGTTACCGAAGCCGAAATCATCATTTCAAAACCCATTACTTGTACAAGCAAAGCATTGTGGTTTTTGAATGAACAAACTACACATCACCAATTCTTTAACTATTTTAGAATTTTTGTTCAGATTTTTTCAAATGTCAACTTACAAAGACGATTGGCTGCACAAGGTCAGGGACAGTCACAGCCCTGAAGCCCCTTCCTAGAAGCCTGTCCACCGTGAAGCGAATGACGGCGTGCTCCAACATGGCTCCTGCACCTTTCAAATAATATGACCTGTGACCTGTGACATGACCCAGATTCCTGTCATAAAAAACACATGAACGGATACATAATTTCACTGTTGAAGAACAATAATTCAATGTGACAAAATCTCCTACAATTTTGTTTTATTTTATTAAAGATAAACTGTACATTTCTGGTTCTACTGCAAGGAATTCTTAGAGTGCACGAACCTGGCAGTAATCTACCTCTTTTAAAGGGCTAAAACAACCTATCACTTAATTCCCTCCCAAATTATCCCTTTCCAAAATTTCTCTTATTCGGCAAAATTCGGCCAGGAAATTTTGGCACATTTAGTAGGTAAAATACTCACATTTGGAATTCAATGGCCAAACAAAAATTGTAGTCTAGTGCCGGCCGGCCTACATTTTTTTCCCTATATACAAGACCCCATTTGATTGGTTGTCTTGGACATTTGGTTATATTATAAACCAAACAATGTGCTTTTGCACTTAATTAGTAGTCATTCATTGATCATACCCTAATGTGCAATGAAAGTTCTAGAACTCTGTTGGCTTGTTGGGGGCACTGCAAAGCTTGCTGCCCATGCCTCCAAGTTTAATACTAGTACTAGTCTAACAACATGTTCACCTGTTTCTGACTTCCAAATTTCAGCAACTATGAACTTTTTAAAACACTGTCTTCAATTTCCATTGACAGATGACCAAACTTGATTGATCAGAGAACAAGTTACTGTTGCAGGTGCTATATCCTGTTGTAACACCTCACCCTCAGATTCTGTACCTTGATTGGACGAGAGCGAGTCACATGGCATTCGCTATTTTTGCTATCTTGCTGTGCACGGCCAAAAGTACTATACCCGTAGCAACCAAAGTACTATACCCGTAGCAACCAAAGTACTATACCCGTAGCAACCAAAGTACTATACGCACTGTGTGCAAATGCATACGGTGTGTGCGCTGCGCGTTGTCCTACAGAGCCGGGTTCAAACATTTCGTTAAGGGGTAGTTTGGAAAAGTGCAAGTGAATTTGAACCAATTTCGTATTCAGATAGAGGTAAATTTTAATTGTATTCAGATTAAATTAATCAGTTATCTTTTAAAATCAAGCAGAATCTGTTGGAGAGGTGTTATAAAACAAATATTGACTGCTTTATCTCGTGGTGAAGTAAAACTAGCCTCCCTCAGTGATCCATTGAGCTTCTATTTTCCCTCGGCTTCACCTCTGGAAAAATAGAATGCTTCATGGATCACCTCGGGAGGCTAGTTTTACTACACCACTCGAAGCTGTTACTATTTGTACACTATATCCTGTTCAATATAAAAAAAAAATTAAATCTGGCAAACTCTTGATCTTTAGAAAAGTCAGGATACTTTGTGGTAAGAACGTACTTGATTCTGATGATGTCTAGATGTTCTCCCAACTCATCGTGACTCCTGATTGGGAAAGTAAACTTCGGTTTCTCACCAACGAGCAGGACCAATCGAGGTTCATCTTCCCCACCCCAGGGCTGTAGCAGAGTAAGAAAATATCAGTATACCTTTGAAATGACCTTTTCGATTTGCAGTATTTCAATTAGGCCGTGGATATTTGGCCGGCGCCAGTTTTCTTTTAGTAAACGTTATTTTCGCGGAGGCTTTCTCTGATTGGCTCATATATTTGCTGGGGGAATCAAAGATGACCTCCTGCAAACTAGTGTTAAATAAAAGAAAACCGGCGCGGGCATTATGACGTAATTATATTTGGGCCAATCAGAGAACACCTCCCTGAAAATTAACATTTACTGAAAGCAAACCGGCGCCGGCCAAGTATCCACTGCACTTTCAATTACTGTTCCCACAAAATGAGCTGTAAAGACATTTTTCAGTTTTTCAATTGAAGTAGGAAGATCACAATGTGCCCTTCATTTTGATATCACTCAGTTTGGCATCGTCACCCATAAGGCACTATGGGCTCCATGCGTCAACATGAGAGGGCGCTTTTTACTTCTTTCAAAAACCCTGTGGACAGGACACACCGCATGAGCGTACCGTTTCGAGCACGTATAGCGCAAAGTTAAGTACGCGTGGTGTATTTTATTCTGAATGTGACAAAGCCATAGCTTCTTTCATTTGCGTGAGCGTCAGGGCGTCGCCAGCAATGCGTTCAATTGAATGTCTCTCCCTGTGGTCTCCCCAAACTCTTCCTTTCTTACCGTTGAGGGGGTACTTGTGCACGGAGCTCATACCACCCTAAACCCCCGGCAAATTATACCCTGTAGTGCCAGAAACTGCCCAAGCTGTCTAGTGAATAAACACAGTGTAGTACAATGTAGTACAGCTGCTAAAGGGTTAATACTTCAATGCCGGTGAACTTTTTCAAATCTACAAGAATCCGACTCTGAACACTGTGGCATCAAGTCCCATGTAAACTTACTGGCGTTTACACTTCTGAATTTATCTGAGTACTGTGAAACCAATGATGTTCACTCCGGTATGCTAAAAATTACCGCTTCTGGATGTGTCCTGTTAGGAAGCCGAGATGCGGACTGGTAGAATGCATCTTCTGTTTCCCTAATCTGGTCCTTCAAGAGGTTGAGGCGATCTGCAACATCAGGTGAATCTCCCTCAATCTGAAGGTCACTCATGTCCTTCTCCAGACATTTCAACCTTTTCCAGAGTTCTACCTGTATCAATAAGGCATCAAAAATGTCATGTGTTCAAAGGTGGTCCATCGTTGCTTTTACGTGTGGCACCAGAAACAATTATTTTTCAAATTGCTTTGTTAAAATTTAAAGTGAAAGCAATGATAGATAGGAAAAAAAATATCCCCAAACAGGTCAAGGATAATTGAAGTTGCGTTCCCTGTGATATTTTCGAACTTCATCACAAAAAATAGATTTCTTTTTTAAATTGCTATTTTTCTGGTAATACAATAGTTATCCACTTTTGAATAAGACATCAACAGAAAAAATCAGCCCATGTTTAGTCACTGAGTTATTACTTAATAATTTCAGTAATTGGCTGCCAGAAAATAACTCTGTTCTGACAGGGTAGACTGGTTCCCGTCTCACAATCAGTATCGATAAGGACCGGGAGTCAGTTTGCTCGCAAAGCGGATCTGTTTGTGCCCAAAACAAAAAACTTTTCCCAGAGGGTTGCAGACGTTCAGAAAAGGAAAATCGGAGGTTTGGGGGTTGAAATAAAGCATACAAGTTGAAAATTACTCCATAAAAAAAGAAAATTGAATTTGTTGAAGAGCACACGAATGAAATTTTAAGAGAATAATGAAATTTAAAATTCTAAAGCAGGAGCACCCCACGTCTGTGATTGACTTGTGATCATAGTTGTGATGATCTGACTTGTGATCGACTTGCGATCGACTTGATTATAAATTTACAACTTTGTCTAGTGGTTACCACTTCATGCACATCAGCATCTCCTTTCCTGTGTCGTACATTCTCCGCAATCTGCTCTATGTTGTCGCAGATTTCCTGCATGTCAAATTCGGGTCTCAGACTCTTGGAGTAGACCCATTCGCTCATCAGTCGGTGGCTCTTGGACTGACGGCTGATGGGTCTAAGACGACGGCTGTTATGTTGGGTAGTCTCGGGTTTTGACGGCAGAACTTGGAGACCTCGGGATGGGATTCTCTTTGACTGCCGAGCTAACAAGGCGCTCAAGAACTGCACTGATCGTTGTGTGAGAAGTCTCCTTGCCATCGTGTTGTACTTGCTGTTAATGAAAAAGTACTCTTGAATGAGTTGGTTGATAGCAGAAGAATCATTATCATCATCAATTCTCCTGTTTGTCTAATTGTCTGAGACTACTTGTAGTTCACCTTAGAAAGCCTTGTTACATCCCAAGTTGGCTCACTTATAGCAGGGCAATTTCCAGCGGGGTTATGTAATGTCCATGACAGAGCTCAGTGAATAAACCTGAAAATGCATGTTATGCATCCATCATCTAGTAACTGTCAAAGAGATTAAGAACTACATGTAGGAGTTTTGGATCATTTCTCTGAATCATTAATTAGCTTTCGTGGTTAACTGGCTCTGTCAAGGACATTACACTTCGCTTCACAATGCTGGAACTGCCCAGCATCATCCAATCCTAACAATAATTTAAGACCACTCGACCGACTTTTTCCTGGTATATGCACGTATCATCTCAACTATGGTTGTGACTCTCATCTCAACTGTAGTTGGGTACTTTGCTTGCTATAGTTGGGGTGTTACAGCCTCAACTAATAACTGACAAAAACTGAAACTTTAACCCCTTAAGGACGGGGTGTAATGGGGACATTCCTCCACACATAGAGCAAGTGGCCCGCATGACTGCACAGCCTTTGTGTGGTAGCGGGACTGCACAAAAGCAGCAGCTGTGGAACTACCCACGAGCCGTGTGCCACGGCATACCACAGCTGGCAACTGCATTCGAATGAGGATTAGCGGCCGCGGCCATGACCGCTTCCAGTACGCATGGGGTTAAGCAAGTCATCTAAAAAATTACTCCAGCACATTGACAACAATCAAGACAATCAGACAATAGTCCAGACGCATATTTTCCACTCTCAGTATCATCTAAATGCTCAGGATGAGTAGATCAAAATTCAATGTGAGATATACCAAATTAAGCCACCCAACATTACATCAGCCCTTTTATGGATAAAGCCACCAGACCAGAAATGTGGACTAGTAGTGGGCAGGAAAAATCCATTTGTAGGACAAATTGTACCATGACGCGATGCAGCATTAAAGTCTTAACCCTAACCCACCTCACTCCTCCAAAATCCTCCTGGCGGTTTTGGAGGATTCTAGAGGATCGAGGATGAATGGTGATTGAATCAAATGAGGATTCTGGAGGATTGAGGATGAATGGTGATTGAAGCACATGAGGATTTTGGAGGATTGAGGATGAATGGTGATTGAAGCACAATAGGATTTTGGAGGATTGAGGATGAATGCATTTTGAGGCAGGACTGTCTGATGATTTTGAAGGATTTGGCGTTGGTTATCCTTCATTTAAACACGAGCGCAAAGTTTTGGGATGAGGAGGATTTTGGAGGATTGAGGATGAATGCATTTTGAGGCAGGACTGTCTGACAATTTTTAAAAATTTAGGCGGAGTTGAAAAATTTTGGAGGATTTTGGAGGATTGAGGATGGTTGTAAGCAACAAGGGCCTAGGGGGTTAGGGTTTTAATGGCTAATACTGCTCGAGTGAATCTGCACAATGGATAACAAGTACTGTTAATTATAGTGGGAAGAGAAAAGGCACAGTCCACATAGTGTCCCTTTTCCTTTCCACAGTGCTTTGTAAAGGCATGCAACTTGGAAGAAAGAATAAAACGAGGAAACCCCAATGCACAATTCAAATCTACCTGGAAAAAGCACTGTGTTAGTACAGAAAGAGTGAAAGTGAAACTGATCATGCAATATGGTGATGAAATTGAAGTATGCTCATGCAATAGGGCCTATGGTGAGGAAATATCAAGGCAGTTGATATTAATATATTTGGCTGGCGCTGGTTTTCTTTTAGTAAATGTTATGTTCACGGACATTTTCTCTGATTAGGCTCATATACAATTGGCAATTGTATATTTGACAGTGAACCAGACAACCGGTTCAACCGGTCCCCGTTTTTTTTTTGCTCTTGTACTGGCACTACTTGGATGTTTTTGGGACTTAGACATTTTTACTGTGACGAATCTTCATCTAGTGCCTCGCTTACATTGTCACTGGGACTTCGTATTTAGGGGATAGGTATTAATTAGGAATCACTCCTACATCCTCGAGAGCCATGATTTAGAAAAGAAGACAAAATACTCAGATTCAAATGTAGGATTTGATTTAAAACGGTAAAGGAAGAAAAACTCGTTCTTTAGGAAAAACAAAAATATAGAAATGCTGAGCAAATTTTCTACATTTGTTTTTAAATTCGTTTTGTAGAGAAAGTCGCAAGATCATTTTAATTCCAGTTTGGATTCTGTCAGATTCTGCAAAGCAAAGAAACTCGTTTTAAAGCAGGTATTCTTTTGGGAAAGAGTTCCATACCTGGACATCACTTGACACCCTGTGCACAATCCACAAACCCTCTGAGACTGTTCGGAAAAATTCCAAGGGTTTTCTCAGCAAATGCTTCAATATTTTCCCTGCTAAATTTGACTTTTTAGGAGTTCATTCCCCTTTCTGACAGCTGATAGGTCATTGCAGGGAAAATGAGTGATGTCCATGTATGGAATTCTTCCCCTTTTTTGTCTCTAAAATGTGTGAAGTAAAGTGTGATTATTTTGGATCATTATCAGGTAAACCAAAGTGCAATTAAACATACATTTTCTCAAAAGCTTTGTCTTTATTCATTCATGCCTTGTTTCAATGAACAGTACAAGACATGAAAATTACGTTTTCAAATATTTTGATATCTAAATTTAAGTAGGCCTAGGCCTAGAACACTAAAAATGAGCCGGAAAAAAAGCAGGAAAGAACATGAAGAATGTTGCAACTTGCTGCCACTTTTTTCTTCATATATCATCTAAATGAAGGTCATTGACTAATCCATTGCAAAAATGGCAATCCTTACTTTTAGGACCCCGTTCCTATATAGGAAGGAAAAGAATCACCAAAACAGTTGACTAAATGACACTCAAAATTGACATTCTGATACTTCTTGGCACATCTGAACAATTGGCAATGACACCTTCTTGACTTCTAAAGACTGCTTTAGCCTGCAAAAGTCACTTTGGTACTGGACAGACATCTGCAAAAGTCAGTTTTGAACAGAACTCGTAAAAAATAGAGGTGTCCTAAAAGTAAGGATTACCGCAAAAATGATGATAAGACTTGAATCTGGGACTTCAGAAACATTTCCAATTTTGTTAAGAAATACTTACATCAGGTTGCAACATTCTTTCCAAAAAGCAAATTTTAACTATTCCTCATCACATGAACAGCGCCCTCTTACATTTTCTAATACGTTCCTCTCGAACTTCGAAGTTGAACTTTGAAGAGAACAAATCGTTTTTGGTTAAAAATAAGATGGGCCTCTAAAGTTCCAATGATACATTCGCTAAAATGTAACTCGGTGAACAACACTTGTTGTTCTATTTCACACAAATATCTACAATTAATCATTTAGTTAACGTTACCTCAACCACGATCACGGCACGACGAAAATAATAAGTTCATGGGCGCCGCCATATTGAGTATGGAGCCCTACTTTTTGAATCGCGCTATCGATTAATTGTATAGGAATGGCACGCGTCGGCATTATTTTGGGTATCTGACTATTTAGCACTTGTAGCTTTGTGCACAAACGGCGTCGGCTCTTTTTATGTGTGCACCTGCATGAATAGCACTAGCCCTAGTTGATTGCCCGGTTCCGCAAACAAGCAGTTTCCTACTCTTCTTTCTCTCGATCATTAGTGGCAAAGTGTGAGTGAGTATTTAGTTTTGACTTCATGCGTGTTTTTACTTTTAATCCTGGTCATAAAATTTTCAACTTTTTTGCCCTGAATCATGAGTGTTATTAACTGTGAATTTTTCACTCAATTTCAGGACACGTAAATTAATCGCATGAAGCAAGTCAGTGTACATTCAACTTTTTCAAATAAATCAAAAGGCGTATGTTTGGCCCAATCGGTTGATCAGCGCGATTGAATTGGTTGGTCACACTGCGCCATCTGTCGATCGTTACAGATATCTCGGACTTTACTTACCTTTTAAAAAATATCCTCCAGAACCGTGCATTAGAAAGAAATTGTGTTTGACTGTTGGCAGCTTGAGAGACCAGCCGATCGGCGTCATGATCGGCCAATAGTGCCATGATCGACCGATAGCGCAGCGCCATCGACCGATCGCGCACATCGACCGATAGCGCACATCGACCGATCGCGCACATTGACCGATCGCGCACATCGACCGATCGCACCCAACAAATACATTTACGAGGTGGCTTAGCTTCAGCACAATATAGCCCATCGGAATTCGACATTTAAATGTCGCATTCCGATGAGCTTTTTGCGCTGGGGTTTCCAAAGTTAAAGTGGTTATTTTTACAAGCTGTAACAACAGTGGCTATTGCAACATAACATTGCGAATCTATTTATTTGAGGTTTTAAATTCCTGCAACAGTTAAAGTACTTCAGTAGCTAAACTAATACGTAGTGGCTATCGTTGCGACAGCCACAATGCAATTTTCAAAATACTATCGTTACGACATAGTAAAAACGCAATGCGCGCGTATATCCATCCATCCATCCAGAATGCTTTGGTACTGTAGCTCGATTGGTATAGACATTAGCTCAATCAGCTGCGGACCCTGGTTCGAACCTCTGCCGCACTACTCATTTAAAAAAATAAATTGGAAATAGATTTCTTAAGTCTAAGGTTTTTAATCATATTGTTCTTTTTATTTAACTAGATTTCATTTTCTTCCCTTTGAAATCAGTGGTTTTGGAGGATTTTTTTTTTATAAAGGAAAGTAAAGTCCAGGAACTATTTTGTTGATAGTCTGGTTCCAATCAGTAGAAGATCGTGACGTTGAATACTATTTTTTAGGGAACCAGACAGTTCCGCAATAGCAGTTGAAACTTGCGTTATGGCAGCTGTAACAATAGCCACGGCGAAACTAGTATTAGTTCTAGGAAGTGCTTTTTGAATCCCGAATGT
Source organism: Patiria pectinifera (assembly GCA_029964075.1). NCBI lineage: Eukaryota > Metazoa > Echinodermata > Asteroidea > Valvatida > Asterinidae > Patiria > Patiria pectinifera. The sequence goes on along the minus strand of CM057142.1, from coordinate 10,012,266 downwards.
GCTGAGTTTGAATGCCGATGACAACGTTTTATTAGAAAATTCTCAAAATATGTATTTTCTTACTTTCAATTTTTGAATGTTTTTTATCAAATCCAACTTTTTATTGAAGTAGGAGTAATTTTGCATTTTGTTTCTTGGCTCTGAAGGATTTTCTTTAAAGTGAAGTAAAGTCCCAGAACCATTCAGTTGCTGTCTTTATGATATTTGCATGACACAGTATGCAATGGTCGACTTCCGTAAAAGTGGCGTTTAGCGTTAAATTTATCAATCGAAAAATGCCTTAAACTGTGTCTCATCTTTGCATCCGCCAGATCACCATGGCAACCGAGCAGAAGATTGACCGGTCGCAGTTCCTGATCCCAAACGATGTTCCGATTGTTCCCTTGGAATGCAAGAAGGCATTCCAGGAGCTCACATCCGAGGAAAAGAAGTACGCCCATTACTTGGCCAGAGCTTCCTGGAGCGGTGGACTGATCTGCCTGTTTCAGACGTCGCCTGAGTCGCCCGTCATTTACCTGCTCCTACAGAAGCTGTTCAAGACGGAGCCCGTCAGTGCCTTGAAGGAGAAGGCTGTAAAAGCCGGTCTCGCTGAGAATGAGTTTCAGGTGAATGTTTGGCAATTTATCAGTGGTGTGGCAGAGATGATGCTGCCTTGCGACAGAGTTGTAGAACTCATACTTGGTACTCGTACGCGAGTACTACTCGAGTACTTTTTTAGAGTACTCGTACTCGTTCTCGTACTCGAATGTCAAAGTACTCGTACTCGAAATGACGGTACTCGTACTCGGGCAGCAAAGTACTCTTACTCGACATGTCAAAATTGTACTCAATCATCAAAGTACTTGTACTCGAATAGCAGTACTCGAAAAAAATATGGTATAGCTTGACTTATATTATTATCGATACTTTCAGTTGGAAATGGTTGATTGGCTTGCAGAGAAATCAAAGTTTCCTGATTTTTCTCTGTGCACACGTCCGGACAAACACATCTAACAGCTTGCCGTGAGTGGGTCTGTATATCGGTCTGACTGAGCCTGGGCAAATTAGCACAATGAACCATTTTCCATATGGCCGTATTCGAAAATAGAAGTACTCGTACTCGTACTCGTACTTGGAATACAAGTACTTGTTCTCGTGCTTGGAAGTACAAGTACTCGTACTCATACTCGGAAGTACGAGTACTCGTACTCGGAAACCTAAGTACTCGAAAAAAATTACTCGACTACAACACTGAGATAATGAGTTGTTTACGATTATTTATGGTATCCGGATTGTTGTGGTTTCCGTACCCCTTTTCGGTTCCAACATTTTTTGTGAACTCTTGACATATTGGAAATTTGTTGAAGTTTATCAAATTGACTTTTATACAGCCACCGTGATATATAGGCCCTATTTGTGAATGTGTAAATTGAAATACATATAAAAATTAATGCAACTTGACATTGTTTGTTTTTAAAACTAGGTCATTTCTTTTAATTGTCAAATTGATATTGTTTATAAAACAATCAGATTTGCAGAACAGCCTCTGTAGCTTAAAAAAAATTAAGATATTGGGGAAATGTAATGCTGAAAGGCCCCAACTGTACCTAGCATTGTTCAGCTCAAATGTGGACCACGCAGAAATGTATTGTCCTTGTTTAAAATGACCTCAATGAAAGGATAACTCAGGAATACGGACAACAAATTTGCACGGAACATTATGTTTCCCCAATTTCCCTTTTTTTTTCAAGTTACAGGCAGTGGCGGTTCTACGGGGGGCTGGGGGAGGGGCTTGGGGCCCCCAAAATTTTGTCTAGCCCCCCCCCCCCCAAAAAAATTCCATAAAAAAAAAATGCATTAGCAAAAAGAAGGAATGTGACGTACATGCAAATGGTCTCCCCCTAAAGAAATAGTTGTGACAAGGGTGCATTTGTAGTTAATATAGTGTGCCTGATTGTAGTATTTTATTGGGGCTTCCCATTGAAAACATGGCACGAGCCCCGAGCCCCCACCCCCACCCCCACCTATTGATTTTCGGAGGCCTACATGTAAGTGTCTGGAGAAAATAACCGGTCTACATTTCAGCACGCCTCCCTGAAAAAAATTCTCGATCAGCCCTGCTAGCCCCCCAAAATATTCGCTCTAGAACCGCGCCTGGTTACAGGCTGATCTGTAAATGTGTTTCAACTACAATTTGGATGTTCCTGCATAGTTATGACCAAAACTAAGAAGTTGAAAGTTCCTCTTGTGTGATTTGTCTTATTTTGTAACGTTCTTTTCCAGGCATTTCTGACCTATGCTGCTGCCTTCTTCTCCAACTTGGGCAACTACAAATCTTTCGGTGATACAAAGTTCATTCCAGATTTGCCAAAGGTATTTGACAGTTTTATTCCCCTGTTATTGCCCCTGTTAAAGCCCAACTAGACCAAAGTCCCAACTAAAGTTGGGACCGTCTCCAGTTGGAACACTTAAGCTGGGACGGTCCCAACTTTAGTTGGGACTGATGGTCTGGTTGGTGTGCAACACCCCTAACCCACCATAAACTAGCCCCATAAATGTGGCCAGTTTACTGGACTACCTCCGTAAATAAAGACCACACTTCCACCATGTACAAAAACATGTCAAACTTTGTCAAATTTTGATTTTCACATTTAGGCTTAGTTTGTAGTTTATTTTTGCTTTAGAAGCATACTCACCCTCTTTATCGAAAAGTGCTGCCTTTTTCAGGTAATTTCACGAAAAATAGACATCTGAAAAAGGCAGTACTTTCTGATTAGCCTATAAAGAGGGTAAGTATGCTTCTAAAAGCAAAAATAAACTACAAACTAAGCCTAAATGTGAAAATCCAAATTTGACAAAGTTCGACATGTTTTTGTACATGGTGGAAGTGTGGCCTTTATTTACGGAGGTAGTTCAGTAAATCGGCCACATTTATGGGGCTGACCATATAGCAGATCCTTCAATATCTATTAGAAAGTTACAGATAATTTTTCAGGAAAAAAACTGTATGTAAAATGTATGCAAATTTTGCAAGCCTTGTGTAAGGCCAAGTAAACACATAAACCAGTTTCTTGTCCCTGCCTGTTTTTTTTTCCTTTTTCCCGGCCCACCTCCTTTAAAAGTTTTTTTAAATTAATGCATTCGCAATATATTTTGCCAATATATTGTCAATATATTGTCTTTTTATTTGTTCCAACAAAATTGTAGCTATGTAGAAAGGGTTATGGCTCCTTTGGACACAATTTTAAATGAGCAAAAGAGTCGAGAGTCGAGTGGTAGAGTCCATCCACAATAATTGAAATTAAATCCACCATTTGGGGGAAAAAACAACAAAACAAAACAAAACAAAACATAAAAATGCCTGAATCCTTCATTCGTTTCCATAATTTGATTTATTCCTCGTTATCACCTGACCTGGCAATTAGCTTTGGTAAGATTTTACTTTGATGTCTCAAATGAAGAGGATTGGAAAGAAGAATGAAAATTGTGTCTCATTTCTGTACATGAGTTCATCTATAGGTAAATCTCGTCAATTTATCTCATTATAATCCGCACAGGACAAGTTGCTGAGTCTACTCAAGGCCAGTGCAGCCTATGCCTCGGACCCTTCGTACCTTGACGAGCTCATCTCCCGCTGTGGTGATGCCATCTTGACCCTCTCCAAGAAGACACAGCAGCTAGGTCTAGGAGATGATGTAAGCTTCCTTAGGCAGTGTCTGAATCACTAAGCCAAGGCCAGCAGTTACACATTTCTACAGGTGGTGGTTCCAGCTGCTTCCATAGTGTAATTGCATGTCACGGCCATGTAATTCAGATACTGTCTTAGACACTCTGCGATTCACAAAATGCACCTTTTGTGTCCCATTTAACCTTATTTTCAATTTTAATTTTGCCATTTTCAAGGGTAATTGGGTGCCTTTTTGGTTCTCATGTTTATGATAATTTCCATATTCGTGAGCAAAACTGTGATGTCATTTCAGGCAGAAACCTCAATGTTACAGCTATTTCATCACCAAGAGTTGCCAGAATTTTGGTTATTTTGCTGTCTAATTTTGGTTATTTTGCTGTTGTAAATTCTCTTTTCATTGGTGATTTTTTGTTGTGTTACTACATGGCATAAAGCCAATGAGCAAACTATTCTCAAACGTTTTTAATGAACAAATTTTTGGGTCACAATTTGAACAGGAAACACGTAGACTGTACAGTGCCTTCCTGAAATGACATCACAGTAACAGCGCGCCCTCAGTTGTCTGGAAAAGTGTGGACAATTTTTAAATGTTTAAAGACGTGCATTTTTCAATAAAATTAACCAAAAAGGGATGTCAAATAGTTTTCATACATTTAAAGGGAATATACATCATTTGCTTTTGCTATAATTTTCAGTAATGGGTGGAATTGGGGTGTTGGAAATATATAGCAAATATAGTTACACTGACTTTTTTGAGGTTTTGGGTTCGAAAATGCTATAAAAACCAAGAAAAACAATCATTTTCCTGTAGTCTGGTTCCCTGACTCTATATAAGAAGAAACAGAGCAGTTTACATACATTGGGGAATTGTAAGGTCAGGGAACCAGTCTAGCTGGCTTGTACCCGTTCATAGGTGTGTAATCGATTGCAAACAAGTGCGATGGTCAATTGGGGCCAGTATTTGGAAAAAAGCCGACCAGCGTAGGAAATTGATACAAAATACCACTTTTCTTGAAATGACAGTATACCAGGTGCCATGATTTTACAGGATGCTTTACACTGTCATTCACTAACAGTCCAGCAAAGTATTTCAAAATGATTTGGTAGTTTTATTTTTTGATGTTTGCAAATGTTGTATTTTCCCTTTAAGAGGAGTGGAAATTTGCACAAAATGTGTTCCTAAGAAAAACAAACTTCTCATGGACCTTTTAAATTCAGACATCACTGTGACTTGGCTAGGGTTAAAATGAGGTCTGTGGTTGATATAGGTCAAACATGTTAAAGGAACCACAGCTATGTTTAAAATTCGTATAATTTCATTAAAGCAAAAATCAGCTGTGAAACCGTCACGAGAAATACACATTGCATTACTTTTCAGTTCTGCTGAGAGAATATTATTTGTGATTGGCAAATGGTGATGCTTAGTAAAAATAGGCCGCCGAAACCTTTCAAGAGTGTTCTGTAATTCACTACCTTATGGAGACATGTGTACAAAAGATTGTAAAGATCTCCACAAGGCAATTTCTATAGGTGAATACGTCTCCATAAGGTTTTCACGAAATAGATACATGTATATGGATTTTATTCAAAAAGTAGGAATTTCCAAGGTGTGTTTTTATTTGCCGCAAACTGAAGCATTTCATGTAAGGGATATTTGGTCGGAAATTCAGCCCAGGAAATTAATTCTGGTTAAAATAGGAGCATTTTGAAACTAGATTTTCAGACTCTAAAATTTAAGTACACGAGAACAAAGAGATGTATCCACAAGGATACAAATTCCAGTTTGTATGAGATTATAGTGGCAACTTAATGTGTCTTTGTAAGCATTTTGAAATTGATAAAAGAAGTTTTTGTTTGCAACAATTGTGAACAACGGTGATTGTTTTTAGATTTTCAGTTTCCAAAATGAATCATGTGTTTCTCTGATGGCTCCAAACCTACTGATTAATATTTTTATCCTCTTTCTTGTGCAGGGCATTTCAACATATTTCTCTGGCAATTGCACCATGGCAGATGCTGAACTGGCCAAGAGATTCATGTTGGAAAAGGTAATTTTCAGTCAGGTGCAAATTTTTGGCCAGTGTCATTTTATCGTAAGTCATAGCTGTCTTATTTTGTCTTGTTTTCCTTTGGGTGACAATCGTTATTCATAAGATGGAATTTTGTGTCGGGGTGATGTAAATCAATATTAGGTTTTGCCCTTCACTGACGTATTAACACTGTTTACTCAGTGTTTTACCTCCCGAGTTGGATTCAAACCCACGACCAACTGCTTTCAAGTGCAGACGCCTTACCACTCGACCACCGAGCTTGCGGGATCGGTTGGCTGGTTCGAATCTGATGTACATTTACATTCGAACCAGCCAACCCATCCCGCCAGCTCGTTGGTCGGGTGGTATAAGACATCTGCACTAGAAAGCAGGAGGTCGTGAGTTCGAGTCCCACCCGAGTGATTTTTTCCAACTTTCACTCGGTAGGTAACACACTGAGTAAACAGTGTTTATAAATACGTTGGTGAAGGGCAAAACCTAATATTGAGTGACAATCGTTTCTATAAAAACTGCCTTCTGATCCAGAAGTCTGTTTTTCACCTTGCTATTATATGTCACATTGTACTTATCTTTGAACAAATTATTGAGGCGGTAGCTGTGTTCATGCTTCACACATGCATTTTGGCAACTTGTAAACATGCTACCAGTAAAAGGAGCATGTAGTGCACATGTACAACCTTCTTAGGAACATGGGAACATCTCAGTAGTGTCTTTTAGTTGTGGTTGTTGGATTAGGGAAGAATGCAAAATCAAACAGGTGGTAACTTGAGGTTGAACTCGAGGTTTTACGAGGTTTCACAGGGTTTTACAGGGTGCCTCAGGGTTCCACCTTGAGTTCAATTTGCATTCTTCCCTTATCCCTAACCACCCAATGTGCAGTTGTCCTCCACTGAACAATACTGGCATCAAGGGGTTAAAAGTATAGTCCATCATTTGTAACTTCTGAAGAAGGGTGCTGAAGAACTAACCTGATGAAGTTTCAGCTCAGCTTCAGCTGTATATTCTGAGAAAAACAGCATTCTAGGATGCAATTTCATATCATCATATCAAAAGTTGCTGAATCCTGTTTTGAATTGGGCCTGAATTCAGCGTCCGAGACACGTTCTCACTGAGCCGGATGCAGCTACGCGATGTCGCACACCGATCCGACGAATTATAGCAACCGCGCGCGCGCGTGCATAGTGCCAACGCTTGCACGCTCTTCGCCGAATAAAAAAACCCAACTACTAACGGAAATTTCCTACAGTGCGTCTTAAGACGCACCATTAAAAAGGCCTTCTTTCGTTGTTTTCTTCAAAATGACAGCATGCCAGAAAGAATAATTTCACAGGGAGTTTAGTTCCCTTACTATCTTTCAACCAAGCACGCTTTTCAACAATAATTATGTCAGTTACTTTTTGGATAGCTGCAAATGATGGACTATATGGCTTTAAGGTTGCTGTCATAATAAGATTAAAATGTAAAAACTTTGTTTCTTTTCTTTCGAAACAGAAAATTGATGCGTACAACACTCGTCTTTTTAAGTCGAAGGGTGCTGATGGGAGGTTTGAATATGAAGTGCGCTTGGCATCGGCCCAAACCGGTAAGTCGCTATCTTGAGGGAAAACAATCGTGAAGTTTTCAGGAAACAGCAGGTAAACTTTTAAAGTATACCTGCTGTTTCAAGTTTATCTCATACTGTTGCAAACAGTGTACAGACTGAGTCCAATAAAGCGGAACCCAAATCCAAAGAAATATATTGCATATTTAAAAAAATAAGTAGCACCAAAAATAATTATGACTGTTAAGCCAAATCAATAAGCTATTTTTATATGAAAAAAATTACCTCCGTCTCTCAATCGAATTATATCACCATTTAAACAAAATGACCCTAAAATGTGTTTCGTCCAAAAATGTAATTTCAAGAATTGATGTCACAATTGTCTTCCAACATCACCAGCGATAAAACCTCAGTTTAAAAGTTAACAATATTCAACAAAGTCCTTTTGAAGGCCCGTCTTTGAAAAAAGGTGGATTTTATAAATCCTATTGCTAGCCAAAGCAGGGTTGTTAATAAAGATATTGTGTACGACAGCTGTTGAAGCAAGTATTCTGTATCATTTTCTTTGTTGTTCCAAACAGTCAGAACACACAATAAATTGTGTTTTTTGAGGGGAATGAAACTGATTTTAGGATCATTTCGTTTAAATGGTGATATAATTTCAACGGATTGAGCAATTGAAGGAATTTTTTCATCTAAAAGTAGTGTATTAAATTGGCTTTCATAATTATTTTTGGTGCTACACATTTTTTTACATATGAAAATATATTTCTTTGGGTTTGGGTTCGCTTTTTTTGACTCGCCCTGTGCAATAGGTCTACTGTGCAAGATACAAATGAACAGTACTTGCCTACACTGTGTGAGGAAGTCGGACAATAAGCTGAAGCTTGCAGAGGAGGCATATTCCTAGTTAGAGATATAGTACAAAATAATTCTGTGCAAAAATATACCCCTGTATTTGCTATTTAACCCTAACCTTCCCAAATGCTCAAAAAGCCTCTTCGCAAAATGGAGGATTTTGCGGGATTGGGCTATGGGCTCCGTGCGCCAACGAAAGAGGGCGTCCTTTTACTTAGGAACGACGTCCCATGGGCGGGACATTTAGCTGGTTGACGCGCACCGTTCCTTGTGTGTGACGCACGTACACCAGGGGATTTGCACTATGTACACACAGGGGTACGGCCGCACGTCGCGGCAAAATTGCAGTCAGGCAAGATGGCGTCGGTCGGTCACCCCCAACTGTACTTTCTTTGCCGATGAGGGGGTACTTGTGAATGGAGCGGATGGGCCTATGGCCTGTGGCTGATTTTGGAGGATGCACTGTTTATGCTTAGCAGTGCATAAATGTAGGACTAGATTTTACTTGAAATCCACTGCACTGCTCCAGGATGTCACTGGCTCTGCCTCAATATATTGACAGTGATTGCTGGAGGATTTTGCAGGATTGAGGCAGTGGTCACCCCTCCAAGGACCACATTCGAGAAATAATGGAGGATTTTGCTGGATTGAGGCTGTATGCAAGTTTTACATGGAGGCAGTTGGAGGATATTGCGAGATTGAGGTTGCATGCTAGCCAAAATGCCTAGGGAGTTAGGGTTAAAGCAATTTTTTTTTAGCAGCAGATTTCTTTGCTTATTAACTCGTCAAAAACCAGCCCCTGTTTTCAGTAATGAATGCACGTTCCCGTTATTCTTGCGTTGTATTAAGGTGCTGCTGATGGGGATAATAGCCTGAAGCTGGGCTCCTACGACTTTGAGGGCGTCAAAGTGAACGTGACCAGGGGTGATTACGGACCCCTCATGAAAATGGTGTCGGACAATCTGCTGAAAGCAAAGGTACTTCCTTTTAAAGTGTTATGATTGATGGCTAGGTGATTTTTAGAAAATAATTTTCTGGCGCATCTGGAACCAAATGTTAGTGGGGAGGCAAGAAAATGGGAATTTTACTTTTTCAAAGGAAGTAATGCTGGTCACCTATAGAGGTAGACCGGAGACCTAACCTCATGACACATTATTTATATATGAGGACAGGCAACGGCCTCATGCTTCTGCAGGATGGTTCAAAATACATGTAAAAGAAATCCACTTTTGACAGCAATTTTCACCTACTTAGTTTACTTATTTCAATTGTTTCTTCATATAGTAGTAAAGTATAGCCCTTTAACTTGCATGGTAAAAAAAAAAGCTCATTAAAAGTCTTAAGAATAGTGATATTATGCTAATTTGAATACAGTTCACCAAAATCAATCTTGGGATTTTACTTGCTTCCCTGCATGCAGGAGTATGGAGCCAACGAACATGAGGTTAAGATGCTGCAGTTGTATGCCAGCAGCTTCACCACAGGGCTACTCCAAGACCACATGGATGGATCCAGGAGCTGGATCAAAGATAAAGGACCCATTGTTGAACAGTAAGCTCGCGACCAGTTTTAACAAATTTTGCGTCATGAAAACAAAGATTCAGTCTGAACAAAGGATCTAACGGCACTTGATATTGCATGGATACGAATACTGATTATTCTGTCTTTCTACGAGCATTCATCTGGGGGAGAATTTTTGTCTCTTCCTTGATTCACAACATAGTGGTTTGTGAATTTTTTGTTCCCGTTGAATGTAAGCCTCCTAAAATTTGTTATTGAAATATCCTGTGACTCTTTCTACTCATTTCCCAATCTAAGTTATGACTTCTGACTAGCACCCCTTGAACAAAGACATTGACAAATCTGGGAAACGCCAACAGAGAACTAGATAGCTCAGTTGGTAGAGCACTGGAATGGCAATCTGGAGGTTACAGGTTCATACCCCGCTCCAGTCAGTTCTTTGTTCAGCTTTGAAAAAAAAGTTTTTTCGGTGAGTTTCAAAAAAGTGCCAATTTTCTGTTCTTGTTGATGGCAATCGGTTGCACCTTTGTAGCCATTTAAAAAAAATAAAAATATTAGTTAACTTATATACCCTGCTCCAGTCAATGTCTTTGTTCATCATTGAACAATCATTCATAAATACCTAAGACAGTTTACTCATTCCTATTGGTCGAGAGCCCGTCACGTGGCCGGTATTAAATGGATGATAAAGACATGGCTAGCTGGTCTTAAACACTTTTCCAGTGTCACAATAAAATGTGGACTCCTAAAAATCCAGTGCCTCTTATCGTTTCATTGGTTGAACGTTCACAATCCTCACGTAGGCATGCGCAACACTACCAGGGAGTCAGAATTTTATAGTTCTAAATTCAAAACGCAACGCGCCAGGTGCGTTCTGCGTGACATCGCGCAGAACATGATACGCGCGCGTCAATCTCCATAAAAGGGTTGTTTACATCTTACTCGCCAGCTGAACACTCCATTATTTTGCAAGAGGGATGTTTCAAAAAACATAAAGTGAATTTGTTGAACAAAATCGGATGTTTTGAACGAATTATATGATTTTCTTTTACCGAAAAGGTATTTATGAATGGGAATAAATATGTGCTCCGTCAGTATTTATCACTCTGTTTAAGACCACTTAGAGTCTGGGTGCTGATAATTACCCTCGCCTCCGGCTCGGGTAATTATCAGCACCCAGACTCTAAGTGGTCTTAAACAGAGTGATAAAAACCTCCGGATCACACATTTATTCCCTTATTAAAAATCTGTTGGTGTGATACTCCTTTTGTAGTCCCCATTCCTTGTCTGTCAGGGAAGTTGGCAGAATTGGTTTCGTTTTATCTGATGTCTTTACAAGACATTACTATCACATGACGTTTTTGTCATTGCAGCTATATTGGCTTCATTGAGACGTACAGAGATCCGTTTGGCATGCGGGGTGAATGGGAAGGTAATACAGTTTGATGTTGGTGCAGTGTTTAAATGTGTGTAGAATCCATAGAGCTATATTAAATTACTAGAGCGCTAACTCTGTGTACAAAGAGATGCCTGCTGGGCGCATCCATGTTTGTGCACAAACCTATGGAGACCTAGACATTTTGTACGGCTTTTGTACGGCTCTTTGCATATCTGCATTTGTATTCCAAACCGGTGCGTTATCGAAGCCAATACGCCCAAAACTGAAACGCACGATCAGCAAATGAGCGTTTCATTTTGCTCTCCGCAAACAGTGCAACGCGTGCGCGTATTCGCTGCAGATGCTTCTTGCCGTCATATTTTTTTGAACCGGCAATGACGCGCTTAAGTTGCTTGCGTATGTTCTACTTGTACGTTGCATATAGAGTACACTTTCAAAATTGATCTATCTAATTTCTTTATGTTCTACAAACACGCACATGAATTCAAAATGTCTGCGCCCAGGACGGCTTCAAAGCGTCTCCGCGCGCAGAATGACGAGTTAGCGCTCTAGTAATTTAATATAGCTCTATGGTAGAATCAAATCTTTCAGCAAGAATAGACAACTCCTGGTACCCTATCACTTCTATCAAGTAGGCCCCCTTCAATGGCGAAGGCATTGTGCTAGCTATTGTTCAGATAATCCATCATGGGGCAGTAGCTTTGCACAATAGCTTGCACAGTGCTTTTGCCATTGATGGGGGCCTCGTGTGTGTACAGTGATCACTTGCCCAGATTTGTCTATCAAATCAATGTTTTCTTTTTAACATCATAATTCACTTTAACCACCATACCCATATTCAGAGTTATAATCACTGGTGTCCTTTTCAGGGATTAAAAGGGAATGCTACCCTGTCCATTTTTTTTTATGCTAGCAGAGGTTTTCCTACGCACTGAATACTCCAGTCTGGAATTACAGGGCCAACCTTTTGTTAGCCAATAGGAGAGCGCTTTTCGAGACGGCACCTTTTATTTCACAGGAGAACAATCCTGGGTCAGCTTGTGTAAAAGAGCGATATGATTATAGTCAGAAATTATATCAGTCCATATTTGGAATTGTTCATGAATGAATCTCGCGAGGTCAAAATAGGCAGGGGCGGCGGAACCTGGGGGGCTGGGGGGGGGTGTTTGCCCCCCCCCCAGATTTTCCCAAGTGCCCCTTTTGCGGCCATAAATGTGCCCCCTCGAGATAAATAAAAAATGCCCTTAGTATTTCTTAGAAGTAACCATTTCCTAATAATGGTATAGATATTTTTGATATAAACGAGGAATATGAAAACCAAGTCCCAAAACCCATACAAGACGCCCTGAAAATGGGCACCTAATGTATGTTTAGCATCTAATCATTGGTTTTGAAGAGCGCCCCCTATGTTGGAAGATGGTAACACCCCCTACTGTTTGATTTTACGGAGGCCAAGTGTCTGGTGAAAAAAACGTGGCGACATTTCAGCACGGGTTTGCAAGTGCCCCTTTTGGTTAGCAAGTGCCCCTTTTGGGTGCTCCCCCCCCCAGTTTCAAACCCGTTCCGCCGCCGCTGAAAATAGGAAAGATGTCGCCTGGGCTTGCACAGCTTCCGTCTTGTGATCTAGTCGAGTAAGACTACCCTGGCTGGTTAGGGTACACTGTCCCAGCATTGTATGGCTTTATGAATTCATAAGGGAATAAATACAATGTTATACAATGCATTACAGGTGAAAATTGGTAAAGATAAATTACATGAGGATTCGTGCCTCATTGCTCTCTGTTGTGCAGGCTTTGTGTCTATCGTCAACAAGCAGATGAGCGCCAAGTTCGGACAGCTTGTTGAGAACGCCGAGAGGTTTCTGCCCCTCCTTCCGTGGCCCAAGGACTATGAGAAGGATGTCTTCCTCAAGCCAGACTTCACCTCGTTGGAGGTCCTGAGCTATGCTTCCAGTGGCATCCCAGCTGGCATCAACATTCCAAACTGTAAGAAGATATTATCAGCATGTAGTTTTATAAGTATAGTATGGGACTTGAAATATCTGGACCAAGTACTGTGATTTGCATGCTGCTGGACTAGTATTTAGTGGTCTAATATTTTTAGTTACCGCCTTGTGATTTTGTTTGTAGTTTGATGTCATTTTTGTTTCCAATTATGGTGTGATATCATTTTCAAGAAAAGTGGTATTCTTGTATCAATTTCCAATGCTGGTCAGCCAACCAGCGTTGGAATAAAATGGCTTTTTTCAAATACTACCCCAAATTTACCACATTTAGTTCGACCGCATTTTGTTTGCAATCGAATACACACCTGCGAACGGGTACAAACCAGCGAGACTGGTTCCCTGACCTTACAATTCCCTGAAGTATATAAGTTGCTCCATTTCATCTTAAGTGGGGTCAGGGAACCAGACCACAGGAACATAATTGTTTTTCTTGGTTTTTCCAGCGTCTACAAACACAAAACTTCAAACAAGCCAGTGTAACAATATTTGCTTTAAAATACTAACCCACCAAATCAATCTATTTCTGAAACTTACAGCAAAAGCAAATGTTGTACATTTCCTTTAAGATAATGTGGACTCACGAAAAATTAAACTCTTCTGACACAAAAGTGAAAGATTTTTGATTCCTTGATGGGTTTTTTGTATCCCTCAGATGATGACATTCGTCAGAGTGAAGGCTTCAAGAACGTGTCGCTAGGCAACGTCCTATCAGCTCACACCAAAGACCAGAAGATCACTTTCCTGAAAGAGGCTGATAAGGTATGTGGACTTAACAAAAAAGACTGAAATAACCAGACAAATTATAGAAATGTAACTGACCACTCAACAACGGCACAAAGTTTGACCTGCCCTCATCCAGTTGAAACAAGCACAGGGGTGTGAAATCTCAGCTTTAAAGCTGATTTCAGCTTTTTTTGTTTTGGATTTCAGCTTTTTTTCAGCTTTTTCCCTCACTTGCCGTGTAGAAAAGTATAGGAGATTTCCAAAGTTCAGCTTTTTTACACCTTTTCCAGCTGTTTTCAGCTATTTTTATCAGTGGTCACTCACACCCCTGCAAGCAAATGAAAATTGTGAGTTTATGATGACATCATGTGACAAGACGCCATTTATTAGTGTTTAGCATTTTTATCCTGGGTTTAGCTGGGGGTTTTTTTCGCTTCAGTTGGGGTGCAAGTATCTGTTTTTGGCAAGCTGCGAAGCAGATGCGAGCCTATGTAATACCGATTTCTGTCCGTCTTTATGGGTGTCCGTCGCACCGTCAGTACTTACCACAGCTACCTGTGGGGTACTCACACAAAGGGAAATTTAGCGGTACCCCAGAAGTGGAAAACGGTACCCCAGAAGTCAAATTCTAAAGAAGAGGGATAAAAGGACAACAATGCTAGTACCCCAGAACTCCCATCTGCGCGGATGACCGTCTGTCCGGGGATCCGGCCATCCGCATTCGGATTAAAATGTTGAAGTTTTTGCTTCTAGCTAATTTGGTAAAAAAAAGGCAATTTATCAGCTCTACAACTTCCAATTAGGTTCACTGCCTTGCAGTCAATTTTACGATTTTATTGAGGAATTGTAATTCCAGAAAATGTTAAAGTTGTTGGTTGTTACATGTATAAACTGGTATATCGTGAACATGTACATTTACATGTGCATAAATTTCCAATATGTACTAACTGGCCCACGTGTACGACCGTCTCCTGTCATGTGACCAAGCTTGGTCACTTGACGATAAAGACACAGTGATGGTGTCGCAAGCTCCTGATACGAGCTCTGTAACCAAAGTCTAAAAAGGTATCTTTTATTTAATGTACTATCTGGTTTGTTAGTGTGACGTCATCTCAACCTAACCATGCGTACTTCACACGGTGTAGCATAGCACAAATGGAACCGGAAGTTAACGCAACTTGAGTGTTTAGCCAATGGGCGCTAGTAATCAATGGTGCGCGGGCATGTATGACATTTTTACTAACGAACAGGATGTACGTGTACAGTACGTAATTTGGGGGGAGCGTTCATGTGCATGTGCATCTGGTTCGATCTTTTAGTTTTATGGGGTGGGGTGGGAGTTGGATCAAGCCCCCCCCCCAGATTTTTTTGTGGTGGGAAACTAAAAATGCTGATTTTAAGGTTATATTCTAGCTTTCCAACAGCCCAAATGTATTAAATAGCACTGAATAGAGAATGAACAGCACAAAAGCTTTAAATGTACCGTCTTCATTTATTGTAAACACGCCAGTTTGCATGAGATGTACATTTGTATCATAAACAGAACCCCCTAGTGCCATGTGGTGTCAATCATTGTTGTTGCATGCATGAATACACTGTCGAGGTCTTTCTGGATAAGCATTGATAGGCACTAATCAATCGTAATCAAGGTTTTTTTTTTACGACAAAATGTTCTTCTTCTTTGGAGAATGACATTTCATTCTTCAGTTCCACCCACTGCATTTTCAGTTACAGCAAAAGTTTTTTCGTCAATTCTTGCTTGATCAAATGTAGCCTAAGATTAGAATTCTCTGCTTGTTGATGGAGTCACAGGCTGACATGCCTATCTGAAATCAATAGGACCAGGTTTCAGTGTTGTTTGCATTCCTATTACTCTATATACAGGGTGAGTCAAAAAGAAAGTGACCTAGTGAGAAAAAAAAATATTTAAAAACAAAATTGTGGCCCGCTCCATTTAATTAAAGTAACATAGGGATTAAGTCTGATTCCTGTGGAGCAAATAAATTCCCGACATCTCTGATTTGTCACTTCTACTGTCTGTGCATGTAGATCTATTTGAAAATAAATACCACTTATTGGCATCATCATACGTGTAAATACCGACATCCAACATATGTGCTGTTACAATGATTTCTGCCTCAGTAGCCCATGTTCCATTGTTATACAGTCTTGCATTTGTGACATACTCTTGCACTGTCCTGTAACCTTCACGTAAATAGCCCTTAAACTGAGCAGCATTTTCCAACAAGTGATGAACAATTGCCATTCTGAGTTGCATGTGATTATTTTCAGTTCCTGAAATAGCCTATGAAATAGCTCTGTAGAAACAGTTACCGTCACCTTGAATTTTCTTTATAGAATCAGGTTTACTCAACTTTTCACATTTCACGGGAATTTCTTGAGCATCTAGACAAATGTTGGTCACACCACTTTTCTCACACAATGCAATCTTTTGGTCATAATCCAGGGGAACAAACTTTAAATTCACAGGTTGATTAGCTTGTATGATTTCTACATCGTGTTCAATGTCTTTGTTTATCTGTGCAATACTACTTGAGCTACCACTGAGAGCCTCATCACAACCACAGATACTGAGATCATCATCTACCCAGACAGTAACACCTGTAATTTCAAACTGTTCATGGTCAATGACATTCATAGATTTTCCAAGTTCAGTACAATACCAGTACACACACCTTGCCATGATGATACACACTTGAGCAAACTTCTTCCTTCACTGCCCTGATGTCCATGCTGATTTCTAGAATGTGAATCAAAAATATAATACTTTCCTTCATGAGCAATTACTGAAAATGTGTTCCCTTTCAAGCAAATAAAACATGCACAATATTTCTGCACTGTCTGTTCAACTGCACAACTCATTGGAATCATGTTGAATTCAATCAGACATGTTTCTTCTCCAAAGTTACCAGAAACAGATTCATCAATCTTCATGTGGAAATGTTTATCCAATGCATCAACTTCATCAGGCAACTCACTGATTAACAAATATTTATTCATCATTGTAGAGCTACGAGACAAACAACTGTACAATTCATTCCCAGTATTCAACACAAAATCCATGTCTTTGCAACACCACATGTTCAACGGCTTAATTTTGCTAAAGAGTATTCCGCACAAGCTGATACAAACACACTGTCAACCAGCTAGGTCTCCAAATCTAAGATCACCTTGATGAAAACTACCTTGAATACATCTGATGTCTTTAGTCTCATTAATCTGTTGATTGTCTTTACAAGAGCAACTGTGTTTACTTCTACATGTACATACATGTATTTTGGCTCTGAGTTTTTTGTTGTCACAATCTTGTGCTAAATCTTCCATGTTGTCTCCAGCTTTTCTTTTGGACTTAATTTTCTCAACACTGTTCTTTTCATTCTGTATGAACACTCACTCTTTCCTTCTACTTTTGCCATTAACATCTCTACTTTTCCTTGCAGACTGACCTCTTGTCCTCTGTACATTGTCTTGATTTTCCTCATTCTTCTCCTTTCCACTACTACAACTAATCTCTGCATTAGTACTTTTCTTGCTGCGTAAAAATATAACCTCCAGTCTGCTGAACAATGCACCATCTTTCGCCTGTATTTAAACATGCATATTTGCAGTCCATGTTATCTACATGCTCAATTTTGTCATTGCCTGCCTGTTCCTCACCTTCGTTTCCATGTACAGTTGAAACTTCAATGTGCTCTTGTGTGCTAGAAACACATTCAGCGCATGACTCAACAGCTGCTTCCTCCGTGTACACTTCAGATGATGGCATCTCAAATTTGTTCTCATCTGTCGGAATGCCAAGATCATACAACAAAGAGTCATTGTAGGTACACCTCCCACATTTTAGACACAGCCATGCTACGGATTTGCTTGCAAGCACAGACTGAATTTTTGCAAATCCCATACAATTGACATGATAGTAAATTTTACAAGTATCACACTGCCCAACTTGATCGTGTTCACTAGCCACTTGATCACACAACCAACGTTGCTTGACTTGTACTTCGTTTATAGAACGATTCACATCCGTAACTGCTGACTTCTCAACACTACATCTCTTGTGAAGTTTCCTTCCTATATTCCCATTTAGTCCATCTGAACATTACTTCTCTTCAACAAGACCTGTTCATTCTTATGTTTGATCGACTTCCTTTTTTGGCTTTGCTCTTTATTTTTCATTTTCTTGATAACATGAGACAGACTTCTTTTTGTGTGACTCTGCATACTCTTTTGTGTTTTCTCATGGTTCCTCCTCTCTTCCTTACTCATACGCTGTTCAATGACCTTGCCATTCCTCAACCTATGCAATGCTTGTCTTCGTTCACATCTTCTGATTTTCTTTCTGGTCGGTTTTGACACCTTCTCTGTCTCTTTGATATACTCTACAACACAATCCAATACCTGATGTCTACTGCAGCATGTTTGCCCACTGGCCTTCAACCTTCGCACTGCTTTCTGCTGTTTCAATCTCTTTGTGGTCATCTGCCACAGGAACAAACATGTACACAGGTTCTGATTCACACACATGTTCAGCATTAGACTCAAGCATGCCTGTACGTTCTTGTATGAACTCTTGTAATGATACACAATGGGATTGCATTTTGTCCACACTTTGATTCTTGTTGGAAATTTGGTTTCCACACATCCCCTGATATAAATCTTGAGTTTACCTTGAAAACATTAACTGACTTCAACTTTGTCATCTTTGGCTACAACTTGAAAATCAACTTCAGTTTTGTAATCTTTAGCTCAGAATTGGCAATCAACTTCAGCAAGTAATCTTTGCCTTTGAATTGGCAATCAACTTCAGCAAGTAATCTTTGCCTTTGAATTGGCAATCAACTTCAGCAAGTAATCTTTGCCTTTGAATTGGCAATCAACTTCAGCAAGTAATCTTTGCCTTTGAATTCGCAATCAACTTCAGCAAGTAATCTTTGCCTTTGAATTGGCAATCAACTTCAGCAAGTAATCTTTGCCTTTGATCTGGCAATCAACTTCAGCAAGTAATCTTTGCCTTTGAATTGGCAATCATCTTCAGCAAGTAATCTTTGCCTTTGAATTGGCAATCAACTTCAGCAAGTAATCTTTGCCTTTGAATTGGCAATCAACTTCAGCAAGTAATCTTTGCCTTTGAATTGGCAATCAACTTCAGCAAGTAATCTTTGCCTTTGATCTGGCAATCAACTTCAGCAAGTAATCTTTGCCTTTGAATTGGCAATCAACTTCAGCAAGTAATCTTTGCCTTTGAATTGGCAATCAACTTCAGCAAGTAATCTTTGCTTTGCATTGGCAATCAACTTCAGCAAGTAATCTTTGCCTTTGCATTGGCAATCAACTTCAGCAAGTAATCTTTGCCTTTGAATTGGCAATCAACTTCAGCAAGTAATCTTTGCCTTTGAATTGGCAATCAACTTCAGCAAGTAATCTTTGCTTTGCATTGGCAATCAACTTCAGCAAGTAATCTTTGCCTTTGCATTGGCAATCAACTTCAGCAAGTAATCTTTGCCTTTGAATTGGCAATCAACTTCAGCAAGTAATCTTTGCCTTTGAATTGGCAATCAACCTCAGCATGTCATCTTTGCCTTTAAATTGGCAATCAACTTCAGCTTTGTAACTTTATAACAAAAAAAACTTTAACACAGAACACTTTTAGCTCACAAAAACAACTTCAGCTCACATATAACAACTTCAGTTCACATATAACAACTTCAGCTCACATGTAACAACTTTTATTCATATGATATTTAGGAGATGAAATGTTGGAGTGGAGTGAATGTGGAATGAACTGAACACACTAAGGAATGAAATGAGATGACAGGGCAGGGTTAATGGGACAGACACACTGGACGAACTGCACAAAAACAGACCAGAAGGAACTTGATGTCTTGGATGGTGTCACGACACTCTTCATTTCTGAAAACAAAATAAGAAGAAAAAATACATTTGTAAATGAAGTATGAATACAGTTAGGGTGACAACTAGTGTGTAACAACCGCAATACAATTCTTCACAAAATTGCCTTTTGTCTTGCACAACATGCAGATTTGTGTAATACTCAAGATTTTAAAAGACACATGATCAACTAGAATCAAAAGACATTTGCCTTTTTCAAGTGACGTAATTACATTATGTACAGTCACACTCTTGGGGGGGGGGGGGCGATGTAGGATTCAGGAGTATGTACATTTTTGAAAAGGAGGGGAAAGAACTGAAGACAAACCATATATGTATTGTTCAACCATTTTGTACCAGAACATACTCAGGACTTGTAAACATCTGTCTGTGGAGGGCATACACACCCCTCCCCCCACCATAGTTATGAAATTGATGTTATCTTCCATATGATCACATGCACTCGCATGCAAATATCACATGCAAACATGTGTCGAACACAAAGGTCAAGCAGGTTGAAAAATGCATACAGCATACACATCTGAATCCGTACGCGATCATGCCACACTTTACACAACATACAGATCTTCAGCCTTTGGCATCATGCTGAAGGAGCTTAGATTGTAAATACTTTATTGTATTTGTAAAGGGCACTTTTATTTTGTTTATAGTCAATCCTTAATTTGTGAAAAATACCATTGCAGTAGTTACACTTTAGTTGTCACCCTATTTCTAAATGTTGAACCTCAATAAGCATTTGGGTCTGACGTCTGACAAATGATGTACCAAAGAATTTAATACACCACTTTGTAAATTGATCATCTAATGCAACACATCATATATGTATAAATTAACCACAGCAACCCACAAAATTAATAATTAACATAGACTGCTTTAACAATACTGCCTACTTTGTAGTCACCTAATACTCTTTGGGGCATTTCAATACAGTTGTATGCCGCTGTAACCATACTGAGTCAACTGAAATGCCACAAAAGATTAGGGCCTACCAAGTAACCACATTCCTCAAAGATAACACAATACGATCAAACCATCTGGAGAAAAGATGTTCAACAAAATCACTTCCATGAAATTTCACTTAATAAATTTTCACTGACTACATCATCCAATTCAAAATAGATCATGTCAGTTCATAGCAAACATGCATGCAACATGGAGGTAGGAAACATAGATCATTATGCAGGAAATGTAAGTCAGTCAGTTCATCCAAAAGATTGCACTAACAACAGCCATGACAGCCTCAGGTCATATACTCCGAACAATTTCACTTTTATAGCTCCATGCCTACACTAGTACTCCGATTTCTTTTCATTCACTATTTTTTGACCTACAAAACACCACTCTGTGTGTCTGTGAGTTTGTGTATATCTTCCAATAAAAAGATGTTAACACAAAGATCCCATCATATTCATGTCGTGATGACTTCACCTCAATTTTGTCAACTTTTCGTGAAACACATGCCCCCCATATCATCTCGGTATAGTTAACAACACGTAAAAAGTGGAGTATTTGAGCCACATTAATGTGGGGTACACCCAACCTGGGCCACGATACACCATGGATACACCTAGACCATGTGTTTTATTTCTCCATGCCTAGAGCCGGCCGGTACGTGGCTTGTATACATATCCACGTGATACACCATGCAGCTCTGCATACATTATCCACGTGACCATGACGTGACCATATCGTCACCAGTCATCAAAAAATCACCAATTATACAATTAGGCCTAACACTTCATCTGAAACGTTTACATACAAAACAGTATTCATTATTCAACAGACATTTATACAAGCTAAACAAAACAATCTGCTAACATCACTAAATTTTCCGCTAACAAAACTGCTCGTATATCGCAGGTCGTACCTCGAAAGCTGATATATGGTTCTGGGTACTATACTTTATACAGTATATGCACTAGGTTTGTTTGTAGCTAAGATCCTAGAGCGCGTTCGTAGACATGTATAGTCTGTATGAATTTCTGAGGCACCATACTAACACAAATAAGAGGACGCTCTACGAGTTGTCCTTAAAACCACTGTGAATTAATTACACCATGCCATAGACCCGTGAACGTGGCGGTATAACGTATACACCGCCACGTTTTAGTTTGGGTCCCGAAATTTCTTTGGAATGAGAGATCCTACACAACTCAAAGTTCGCGGATAAGGTTTTGTGTAAGTTCTGGTCATAAAAGTGCTCGTTAAATTGCGGGACTCAAACGGAAATTCTATTCCCGCCGATGTTTGCCAATCGAAAGCTGTTCAATGAGATGAACGCGTGGCAGTGTATACCGCCACGTTCACGGGTCTATAACCATGCCATAGAGCAAGAGATGATCATACTAAGCATTAAAGAAAACAAAATTGTATTTTTATTCTCTTTCATTTGATTAAAAATATTCCCAAGAGTCAGAATATCAAGTTATATTTTATAAAAAAATTTCAGTTTAAAGGCAAATCACATATTTAAAGGTGCAGTGGGATTTTTAGCCCATTGACTTTGTACACGTTTTCAAGCCACCATTTTTACAACTTGGCGATCTGGAATCGTCATCAAAGTTACAGCCAAGGAAGACCCTCATACCAAAATTATGCCAAGACTATGACGTCATTGACGGTCATGATGACGTCATCACCTAATTTTTTATTGAATTTTGAAAATTTACGTGCATATTTTGAAAACCTATATCTACAGAACTGTAAGTGCGATTGGGTTGAAACTTGGTATGTGGCTAAACCGGGATGTGTTGTAGGTAAAAAAAAATGAGGTGACGTTATGATGACGTCATCCTGAGATTTTATATGAATATTTGAATTTTTTGACCTTTTAGCCATATCTCACGAACGCAACATGCAAATTTCAAAATTCTTTTTGTATTTGGTCTGTTAGGTAATAGGTATTAGCACAAAATTTTGAAAAATGTGTGACGTCATCATGACGTCATCAAAATGCGATTTTTCAAAACACATATAAGGAAAGGTTCGATTGTCATGAAACTTGGTGGGTAGGTAGTTAATCGTACTAGTATGCAAAGTTGGAAGTGACGTCACGATGACGTCATCGTTTTTTTTATGATTTTTTAAATATTTATAATTTTATTCTGCTTCCAAAAATTGCACACTTTTTTCATCGGATTGACATTAAACTTGGTTCAAACCAAGACCACAATGACAAGATGTGCATTGAGAAGGGTTTCAAAGATTACGTCATTGCAGGGCATGTGACGTCATGTGATAAAATTATATTTTAGGAATTATTCTAAGCATTTGAACAACCTTTAAATGCATGATGCACTCTGAAAAGTGATTCCAAAAGGACCAATGAAACATAAATATTTGTAAAATGCAAAAGAGCCCTGTGTTCTGTTTGCAAACAGACATAAAGCTTTTTTTTTTTTTTTTTTGTCGCCAAAAATCCCATAGACTTTGTACACGATTTTTCTCAGCAGCACTTTGGGTATTAATCTTTGTCAGACATCATTCAAAGTTGGCATAAGCAAAGTCCCTATAGCAAAGATGTGTCCTGAAGATTGATGTCATGGTGACGTCATCGACTAATTTATTATAGAATTTTGAATATTTAATTTTGCCCATAGACTTTGTACACAGAAATTTAGAAAAAATTGTCGATTTTCAAAGGGCATTTTTGACTCTTTGCCAGTAATTCATTTGCACCAATCTTTGTCCAAGCAAAAACCCTAATTCAAGCAATATTGTGTAATGATGACATCATGATGATGTCATCCGGTGTGTATTTATAGGCAATTTAATTGTGACACTTTTAATATTTAAAAATGCATAAGAAATCAACCGTACGCGTCCGCAGCATTCTGTTACCGGCAAGTGGTAGAGTAGGTTGAGGTCTTTATTTCATTCAGTGTGCGTGAAATCACGTGACCCTTGCTTTCGGTCGAAAAAGGCCAAAACCGGAAGTGGCCTATTATTTGAAAATGGTAATAGATATGAACTTGCTTTCAACGGTGTTAGTCTCTTGGCTAAAAGTATTCTTCAAATCATCTACCAATGACGTCATGCAATCTTCGAGCGCCCTCTAGCGACAGGTTGAAAATTTGTATTGTGTAAAATGTATTTTGAATAGATGTCTGTGGCGAAGTTCGTCGGAATCGCCTAAATATTGGTGTATATAATAACCTTAACCCACTTAAGATGTGTGCGAAGTTTTAGGCGAATGACGTCATCAGACCGGAAGTTATAAAAAAAAGACCCTTTTTCATTTGAAAATTCCTGAAAAATCAACCATGGCAGTTTTTATGTTAGTTGAGTGGTTGGGCACAACCCGACCACTGTGTAGAATTGTTCTCATATTGTTTGGTTCTTTCTTTTTTTTTTCCGGACAATACTTCTCCGCGGGTTTTCTCCTAAACGGTTCATGATATGAACTTGTAACTTTCAGTATACATCGACCCTCATCCAAAGTGGTGCATATTACTCTGACGTCATGATGACGTCATCGGGTGTCAAATTACAAGCTATTTTACATGAAAAAAGGTTCAATTACTTTCACCCATAACTCTTGAACAAAATAACCAGTGATGTTTATATTCTGTAATCAGATAGACCATGAATTGACACACATTTCTTTTTATGTACGTGAACTCACTTGACCCTTTCTTCCGGGTCAACCTGAAGGTTAAAGTTATGTGAATTCAAAATTAAGACTTGAGCCTGAAATCAAAACAAAGCACAATTTCTTACATACGGTTTACGGTATGATCATAAAACCTAGTGTGAACAGTGAACTTGTACCACGTTACGAAGATACTATATATTTTGTTACGTCATCGTGACGTCATCATGTATCAAATTACAAGTGACTGAAGGGCAAATTTCGATGAAATAGTTTGCGCTATATCTTTTGAACTAAATATAGTATCGTGTTTGTTTTTTCGTGAGTCTGTAGACTTTGCTGTGAGAAACATTTCTTGTCCCCCGGACACAAAACCGCTTGACCTTCACTTCCGGTGTTACCGGAAGTGCAATAAAAACCGAGTATAACTCAAAAGCGGAAGCATTTTACTACACACACATATATATTATGAAAGTGTTTATTGAGGAATGCCAGACACAAAACAGTGTGATGACGTCATCTTTCGAAAGGGCGCCCCCTAGCGACATATTAAATAGTGTTTGCTTTCTTTAATTTGCAAATCATCCGTTAAAATTTTACCAAATCGCCCCTTCAAATTCATGACGTCATCAGACCGGAAGTTACATCTATGAGAATTTAAATACGATAATATTTTAAATTTAATTGCATCATTTGATTCATGTCGTATATCTTCGTAGCCCAAATAACGATATCCATTTGATTCATGTCGTATATCTTCGTAGCCCAAATAACGATGTCCACAATGTTCACCCTTTGCTTCCAAATACTGTGACGTCATCAAACCGGGAGTTAGGTGTTATGAATACATTCAGTTATATTTTCCATATTTTCATACGTTATTAAACTTTACAACAAACATTTATCCACTCCGAATTACATCAGTATTCATTTCCCGTTTTTGAATAATGACGTCATAAAGCCAGAAATAACTTGTATGTGTACATAGAATGTTTACTAAAATTTATCGCACCGTTAAAGATGCATTCTAAACAAAGAATTGATTGTACTGGAAAGGATTTAATTTTTAATCCTTTGTTCTTACATAAACATAATTATAACTCAACTTGGCAGTGTTTAATGAACAAATTGCCTGCCCGACCACTCTGCGTTTGTAACAACAAACGCGAACCTCTAGTTTTTACTTTAATTGTCGATTTAAGGGTAGGTCTAAAACATTTCAAAGCTTCGAGGCAATAAGCGAACTCGGACATGCCCTGCGCACGCTTAAAACTTCAGGTTGACAATACCTCTGCTCTAAAACATGCACAGAACGTCTATATGTACATACACGTACGTTACGCACATACATCGTATGTCAGTCAGCCTGCGGAGCACGTGTTGCCGAGGTCAAATCCTGTCCACATCACAGTGACTGTTTTAGCCGATTTTCGGCTAACTTTGACAGATTTTATGTTCATACATGCGCATAGTCAGGGACGTATAATAAAAACTCATAATACCGAAAAGCCCTATGTTACGTATTTAAAGGTGAGTTTTTCTGCAGTGGGATATTCCACAAGTCTTTTCCTATACAACGCTGATATCTTACTGAGTAGTTCTGAACTTCAGCCGAGAATTACTATGAGAAGGAAAGAGAAATCGTATTTTTTTTCCACGCAGTCATTCAATTAAACATATTCCTAAGGGTTAGAATATCAAGTAATATTTCATAAAAACGTTTCAGTTCAAAGGCAAATTACAAATTTAAAGGTGCAATTTTTCTGCAGTGGGATTTTTTTTAGCCCGTTAACTTTGTACACGTGTTAGGCCATTGACTTTGTACACGTTTTCAAGGCACCATTTCTATAACTTGGCGATCTGGAATCGTCATAAATGTTACAGCCAAGGAAGACCCTCATACAAAAATTATGCCAAGACTATGACGTCATGATGACGTCATCACCTACTTTTTTTTATTGATTTTTGAAAATTTACGTGCATATTATGAAGTCCTATATCTACAGAACTGTAAGTCTGATTGGGTTGAAACTTGGTATGTGGCTAGACCGGGATGTGTTATAGGTAAAAAAAAAAAATGTGACGCCATGATGACGTCATCCGGAGATTTTATATGAATATTTGAAGTTTTTGACCTTTTAGCCATATCTCATGAACGTAACATGCAAAATTCAAAATTCTTTGTGTATTTGGTCTGTTAGGTAAAAGGTATTTGCACAAAATTTTGAAAAAAATATCTGACATCATTATGACGTCATAAAAACGCGATTTTTCATAATACATATAAGGAAAGGTCTGACTGTCATGAAAATTAGTGGGTAGGTAAATAATGGTACTAGTATACAAAGTTTAAAGTGACGTCACGTTGACGTCATCGTTTGGTTTTTATAAATTTTAGATATTTATAATTTTATTCTGCTTCCACAAATTGCACACTTTCTTTCATCGGATTGACATTAAACTTGGTTCAAATCAAAATCACAATGACAAAATGTGCATTGAGAAGGGTCTTAAGGATGACGTCATTGCAGGGCAAGTGACATCATTTGATAAAATTATACTTTAGGAATTATTCTAAGCGTTTTGAACAACCTTTAACTGCATGAAGCACTCTGAAAAGTGACTGCAAAAGGACAAACGAAACAAATATTTGTAAAATGCGAAAAAGCCCTGTGTTCTGTTTGCAAACAGACATACAGCTCTAGTTTAAGTTCTGTTTGTTATTTTTTTAAATAAAATGTGAACCTTCTTCTCTGCCTTAAAAACAAAAAGTCACAGTAACCCTTGCAGTTTCCATGTGAAAACAAGATTCCTAAAATGACTACATAAAATCTATAATTTTAGCCCGTTTTTTTAACAACATTTAATCACTTTTTATCTCACTGACACACAACTCAAATAAAAGTTCTTGTTGTCCCCTTTTAGTTGGCACCACATTTGAGGTTGTGATGCTTGTAGTTCTGAGGATTAAGGATTTCATAAATTTTCCACTTTTTCGCCTTGTCCACTTTGCGTGGAATGGCCCACCTGTGTATTCACTATGATGATCAAATTATGGAGAACTTGAATATCAAATTGTTTATCTTCAAACTTTGATATTGAAATTGAAAAAAAAGGATTAAAAAAATAGAAAAAAGAAACTCAACTACTGTAAGCACTTGTTTAGTCATTGTGAAAATTAAACCATAGAGAACAAATAAAATAAAATATACCTCGAGTTGTAAAGGTACGCCAATCCAAGTTTATGCTGTGCAACAATGCTTGAAAGCCTATTCATTAAGGCAGTTTACCAGGTTTCAACCTTAGTGGTAGCCTGCTTAGCAAATGCGAGTCAAAGCAGTCAAAACCATTCTCTGGTAGGGTGGGCTAGTAAAAACCATTTCTAGGAGCCCGCCTGGCAAGTCAAAATTATTGAGATAATGTATGAAACTTTTCCGCGTCCCAACGCAGATTTCTGCAGGTTTTTTTTTTCGTAGCTGCAGGGGTGTTTCACAAAATATGACGTAAAATTGTATAAACAAAACTGCTGGAAACGTTTCATTATTGGCTTGTTTTGACTTTTTGACCGAATGGTATTGATGATGGGAATAAATTTGTGCTTGGCATGATTAAACAAGCATAACTGGCTAGGGGCCTGGTCAGCTTGGGCCGTTATCATTGCCATTGCCATTATGTCAACAATAGAAAGCAGTTTGAATGGAAAGTTTAATTAGTATCAGTGGAGAGCCCCGTGACATTAAGAACGGGACAACTGGTCCAGTGTCCAAAACCGGTGAATTTTACGCGTCAGCACTCTAGGGAAAGTTGTCATAGCAATCAGAAGCACCGGTGACTCTGTCTTTTGTTGCTGTCTTATACAGCTTCTTCTTGAATTGTAAGTTGCTTGGCAACAGTGCCGAGCCAGTCAACAAATGAGACTTTCATATTGCTTGTCCAGTTGGTTTTTTGTAAAGATGCATACCTTTCCTGGTCTCTCATCCAGATCTTGTGTAGTGTTTCATCACCGTGGTTCTCTAGTTTACTTGGGTACTGGACAGCCACATGTATGTATTGCCACTCTTAATAGTTAGTCCCAATAGTGAAACAGGATAAGTCAGTTGGACCTGAGATACTTGTTCTCTTGTTAGCAACCGACATCATTATCTAGCAACCAACATGCATTCTACAGTTTCCATCATCCTGGCTGCTTTGAGCTGTTTTGTCATTCCTCGAGTCACAGCTCGATGCAGATCTCTGTGGCCTGACTGCCTTCCCCCCTGGCGTCAGTTGGGCAACTCCTGCTTCTTGGTGACCGAGTCCACAGTTCAGTGGTCCAGCGCCAGAGCTGAGTGCGGCAAGGTGAACGCCGTGCTGGCCGCGCTACGCTCCATGGAAGAACAAGACTTTGTGGCGTCGATGATCCCAGACTGGGGCAAAGCCTGGCTGGATTGCAATGATCTGGATGCCGAAGATACATGGAGTTGCATGGAGGGACAGGTGGAGGTCAGCGAAAGGAATTGGGATTGGGACCAGCCCAATAATGCAGAAGGGAATGAGGACTGTGGAGGGATTTATAGTGAAGTTAACAGTGGTGGTGACAGAGGATTGCATGATTTTGACTGCATCCTCAGTTTCCACGCAGTCTGCAAGATATCTTTAGCCTGAGCAGCTATATTACTGCAGCTTTCATTTTGATTTGAGGTGAGATAAATCGGGATGCCCGATTCTCAAGAATGCTCAATAGAACACAGGATTGACTAAGTCATTTATGCAGTGTTGGTAACTTTTGGTATCCCACTGTTCAGTTGCTAGCATGGAGATAACTTCACTTGCTGAGATTATTTTGATGGAGTTTGTAGGGGAGAACTTTTTATAAATAGCAACTCTTAACTAGTACACTTGTCTTAAAGATGGGACAGCGGTGCACCTGTCTTTTTGTGAAGATGTGGAACACTGAATAACCAGACTATTAACTTTGCACCTGTAAGCCTGTAAAGTGGAGGCAGAACAATAGAGAAATAGGAAATCAACTCTGAATTTGTATATTTTGGTGGTGGAGGCTGGACAATAAAAAAATCTGTGCCTGCACGTGTTGCAGAGATGAAACATAGAACTAGCAAAACAATTCTGTACTTTTAAATATATTTACTAAATTATAACATTTCGTCACCGTTTTGACGAAGTGATGCATCTGTGCACACAGATGCAAAACTGAGTTTTGAGAAAATTGCATTTTAAGTTGGTGGATTTTTCAGTTTGCATTTTTGTGTACATTTCTCCCCCTGAATTGAAAAAAGATATAACTGAGACAATAGACCAGGAGTTAAATAGCCAAAAACAATTCTCTCTGTTCATAAAATCGTGATTAATTAGAAGATATTAATTACTAAAGATATCCGTCACTTCGTCAAAACGGAAAATCTACGGGTTCACAAAAACGAGTCATATGTTTGTACACAGCGTGTGCATATATAAAATGTATACATTTTGGAACGCAGATTCGTCACTTCGTCAAAACGCAAATCGTGGAGGCTTCATATTTCTAAATATAGCACACATGTAAAATCAATGACACTAGGTGACAAATGGAGATTCGTCACTTCGTCAAAACGAAAAACTTAGTGTTTAGCACTTTCAATACTTTGTGTAATTAGCATAATTAACAAACGATGGAATGTTGTGTCTCGAAATTTGGTAATCATGTAGAGGACATCAAAAAATGTTAGAATATCAAAAAATCTCAGATTTCAGAAAATCTCGGTTTTGGACAGATTCGTCACTTCGTCAAAACGGTGACGATTCGATACCCAGGGTATCCCTCAACAGTTTAAACTGGTTTCCATTGGGGCCCCTACACTTTGCAAATTAGAAAGAAGTTGAAGTTGAAGCAAAGGAAAATTCAAT
Source organism: Patiria pectinifera (assembly GCA_029964075.1). Taxonomy (NCBI): domain Eukaryota; kingdom Metazoa; phylum Echinodermata; class Asteroidea; order Valvatida; family Asterinidae; genus Patiria; species Patiria pectinifera. The sequence continues at coordinate 9,982,097 of CM057142.1, read as the reverse complement.
AGGAAAAGTGTATTGGTGGAACAGACTAGGAATATTAAAATGTACGTGTACTTTGGAAATATTTACACAAAGGAAAGCGTAATATACACTGGTGCATTTTAAACATAAAAGTATAAGGCATCAATTGGTGATTAAGGCATGGGCTAATCAAAGACCCTGCAAAAACCCATATAAAAAAAAACGGTAAAATTTCCCATCCGACTGCAAGCACTGTGGCAACCAACTTGATAACTTCGTAGATCAGCACATCTTTGAAATTGTGTTTTGAAAGTGAAACAATAGATTTGAAAATATCAAATGTGCACCATTAAACTTGTGGAGATAGAATAGTAGATAACTAGAAAATCAACTTCGCAACTGTACATTTTATTGGTAGCAGTGAAACAGTAGAAAGATGTGTTTGCACTTGTACATTTATATTCATTGTGGAGATGGAACCAACGAGAAAGTTCTAGAAAATTATTATTATTATTATTCAAGTTCATTTCATTAAAAAGACTCATGACAGCCCAAGGGCTGAATTACAGTCATTTTACAATAGTGAATAAGGAATTTGGTTAAAATAATAAAACACATTCAGTAATATCTGGAATAACATCAGATACATAATTACTTCTATATCTTTCAGTGCAACATTTTGGGGTTACCAGGGCATGACTTCCACTCAACCGCAAATCTTTACAATTTATTTTATCTGGAGGCAGCATAGCTCAAAATTTTGTTGAAGACATGAGCTTTTTTCCAGATTTGTACAGAAGGCTTTGGCGCCTGATATCTAGCGTGGTGATTTTTAACCTCTCGATGGCATCATCATAATTAACATATTCATAACCCAGAATAATGCGGCAAGCCCGCTTCTGCACTTGTGCTATTTCGTTACTTTGCTTCAAGGTTATTGAGGTATGCCAGACTTGACTTGCATATTCTAGAATGGGTCTAATATAACATTTACAAGCCAACAATACGTCAGATTGATCAAGGAATCTTGGCCTTTTTGAGGCTGCACAGGGTGCCTACGAGAAGCTCTAGAGACAATAGCATCAACACACATAGACCACTTGAGGTGATTTTGTACCGTGATAATAAACTCTGCACTGATAAACTAAGTTTTGGAAGTGAAAAAACAAAATAGATTTTGAAAATATCAAATGTGCACCATTAAACTTTGCTGTGGATATAGAACAGTAGATAAAGTACAAAATCAACTTCACAACTGTACATTTTATTGGTAGCAGTGAAACAATCGAAAGATGTGTTTACACTTGTATATATTTATATTCATTGTGGACATTTAACAAACAAAAAAGTTCTAGAAAATATACTCCACATTGTTAAATTGAGTTTTGGAAGTGAAACAGTAGACTTTGAAAAATCATACCTTTGACTTTTGTTGTGAGAAAGAAACAAAATAGATATCAAAAATCAAGTCTGCATTTTCAAATTGTGTTATGGAAGTGAAACAAAAGATCTTAAGAAATCCGCTGTGCTCCATTGAATTTTTGTTGTCTTGAGAATGGAGCAATAGAAACATTGTTATTTAAAAATGAACTGTGCATCTGTAAATGTATGTGGTGGTAGTGGATCGAAGAAGAAAAAGGCTCAGTTTGTCATCTGTATTTTTGTTGTGAAGATGGAACAGTCGAGAACTAGAAAATCAAGTCCATACTTGTAAATTTTGCCATGGGGCTGAAATACTTGTAAGAAAAATCTCAATAGTGGAATCCGGCGACCAGAATTAGAAGCTGTTACTGCAGTGGTGCTACCCTCACGCAAATGCTGCTGGTGTTTTGAAAGACAAGGCACGCGCACATTTTGGTCCACTTATTTCCTTCCTGTCCCTGTTACATCTGACATGATTTTGTAATTCTTGATGCACTCCTTAATGCAGTCGTCCTCCAAGAGTGATTATGAATAGCGTTCATGAGACTGCCCTGGCTAATGATCTACGTAGTGAAGAGACAAGAAAACTTTGGACCCTAAATTTATAGAACAACCCGTATTTCACTCGTTGTCGTCTTGGCTGCTTTGCTACCAATAAACCATTGTCATCATTGACTATACATATGTAGTTTTCTTGGAGAAATCATGAATAAAAGGTGTACAATGTATGTGACCGTAACCAAAAAAACACACATAAAAGACAGGAAATTGCACATAAAGAACTCCCATGCTCTACCTGGATTTTCTGGATTTTCTTTAGATATGGATTGCCAATAAAAGTGCAGGCCAACTTTTCCTGGAGTCTGAACAATTGTAATTGCACATTTTTTTTCAGACCTAGAGTGTTCCATCATTCTTCTAACAGCTTGCTTGTATTAAATTTAAAAAATACCTCTTTTATCTATTTGAAAGTAAATCAATATTATGTTTTGCCCTTCACAGACATATAAACAATGTATAGTGTGTTACCTCCCGCGTGAAAGTTTGAAGAAAAAAAATCACTCGGGTGGGACTCGATCGAACCCACGACCTCCTGCTTTGTAGTGCAGGTGTCTTACCACTCGATCACTGAGCTTGCAGGATTGGTTGGCTGCTTTGACTCAGGTGTACATGTAGCAGCGGGTACTGCAATTAAACTATTCATAAGATGGAATTTGCGTCGAGGTAATGTAAATCAATATTAGTTTTGCCCTTCACCAACGTATAAAAGTACTACGATTATTTCACCCTTACACTATTTATTCGCAGCCACTTTTGTTATCATAGCAGTAACCAATTGCCATTTTAGCAACAAGATAGAGCACTTTGGTTGGTAAGTTTGATTAATTTTCTGCAGAATTGGACAATCTGTCCAAGGTCGAAGACATTTTGTAATTTGGTTACAGCTCAGCGCTCAGCCTCCAGAGAAAGTTGTCGTAGCAATCAGTAGCATCGGTGACCCTGTCTTTCGTTGCTCTCCTAGGCAACTTCTTCTTGAATTGTATACAAGAGAAGTTGCTTGGCAACAGCGCCGAGCCAAACAACAAATGAGACTTTCATATTGCTTGTCCAGTTTGTTTTTTTAAGATACAGATCTTTCCTGGTCTCTCATCCAGATCTTGTGTAGTGTTTCATCACCGTGGTTCTCTAGTTTACTTGGATACTGGACATGCAGCCACACGCATTTATTGCCACTTTAGGCTTCAGGTCAAAATACCAATGGTTTGCCAACCAGGAAAGATAGATAAACGATAAGCCCCTTGCACGCTTTGAAGTGAACCGTGCAACAATACAGAGTGGCTATCAAAACGCTTCGCGGTTGGGTGCACTGATCCATCCAACTACTTTGTCTAACAATAAGCAAGTACATTCTATTGTGGCTGCTGGGTGATTCATTGTAAACACATGATCACAGTTTTGTTGGGCTGGCCCAATCAACACAATGCTGCCTCATAATAGCCATTCATAATGAGCTGGGAGTCATGGCTTGTCATACTGTGATGCCATGAATGGATGGAGTACATCAAACAATTGCCGCACAGCCAACTCTCAACCCTCAACTGCAAACTGTTCCCTTTGCAATTGGTAAATGGTTCCTGTTGAATCGGGGAACAATATGAAAGGAGATTAAGGGCATTCATTTCTGGTTGACGAACCATTTGTATTTTCACTTTGGGCCTTAGTTCCAGTGGTGAAATACAGGATAAGTCAGTTGGTGTGCTGGACCTGAGAGACTTGTTCTTTTGTTAACAACTGACATCATTATCTAGCAACCAACATGCATTCTGAAGTTTCCATCATCCTGGCTGCTTTGAGCTGTTTTGTCATTCCTCGAGTCACAGCTCGATGCAGATCTCTGGGGCCTGACTGCCTCTCTCCCTGGCGTCAGTTGGGCAACTCCTGCTTCTTGGTGACCGAGTCCACAGTTCAGTGGTCCAGCGCCAGAGCCGAGTGCGGCAAGGTGAACGCCGTGCTGGCCGCGCTACGCTCCATGGAAGAACAAGACTTTGTGGCGTCGATGATCCCAGACTGGGGCATAGCCTGGCTGGATTGCAATGATCTTGACGCCGAAGGAGCATGGGTGTGCATGGAGGGACAGGTGGAGGTCAGCGATAGGAATTGGGATTGGGACCAGCCCAATAATTACAATGAACAGGACTGTGGAGGGATTTATAGTGCAGTTAACAGTGGTAATGACAGAGGATTGCATGATTTTGACTGTGCCGACAGTTTCCATGCAGTCTGCAAGATATCTTTAGCCTGAGCAGCTATATTACTGCAGCTTTCATTTTGATTTGAGGTGAGATAGATCGGGATGCTTGATTGTCAAGAACGCTCAATAGAACACAAGATTGACTCAGTCATTTCTGCTCTCATTTCTGCAGTGGTGTTGATAACTTTTGGTATCCCACTGTTCAGCTGCTTGCATATAAGTTTCAATTCAACATCACATTCCAGAGATAACTTCACTTGCTGAGACAGGGAGCTTAAATTGCACCTGTAAAAATACAAACTTGTGATGGGAGGTTGCATGGGAGACCTTTATAAAGATCAAGTCTTAACTAGTAAACTTGTCGTTATGATGGAACAACAGTGCACCAGAACTAGACTGTCAACTTTGCAGCTGTAAACCTGTAATGTGGAGGCAGAACAATAGAGAAATAGAAAATCAACTCTGAATTTGTATATATATTTGCGGTGGAGGCTGGACAATAGAAATCTGTACCTGCACGTGTCGCAGAGATGAAACAACAGAGAACTAGAAAATCAACGCTGCACCTTTAAACTTATTGATTAAATTATAACATTTGATACCCAGGGTATCACTCAACAGTTAAAACTGGTCTTCGTTGGGGCCCTGCACACTTTACAAATCATAAAATAAAGTTGAAGCACAGTAAACTTCAAAAGGAAAAGTGCATTGCTGGAACAGACTAGGATCATTATTACTTACTTTGAAAATATTTAATACAATGTACATGAAGGAAAACATACACTGGTGCATTTTAAATATAAAAGTATAAGGCATCAGATACTGATTAGGGGATGGGCAAAAACCCATTAAAAAAAAAGAAGAAAAAAAAGGGAAATCTCCCTTCTACCTGCAAATACTGCATGGCAACTAAGTTTATAACTTCGTAGATCACCACATCTGTGAAATTGCATTTTGAAAGTGAAACAATAGATTTGTAAATATCAAATGTGCACCATTAAACTTTGCTGTGGAGATAGAACAGTAGATAACTAGAAAGTCACTTCGCAACTGTAAATTTTATTGGTAGCAGTGAAACAATGGAAAGATGTGTTTGCACTTTTGTACATTTATATTCATTTTGGAGTTTGAACATACAAGAAAGTTATAGAGAAGAATCTGAAGAAACACTGTTAAACTTAGTTTTGGAAGTTCAACAATAGACGTTGGGAATCAGCTGCCCACCATTGGCTTTTGCTGTGAGAAAGAAACAGATGTATAGAAAATCAACTCTACACCTTCAAATTGCGTTGTGGAAGTGAAACAATAGATCTTGAGTAATCAACTGTCATGACTGTACTCCATTGAATGTTGTTGTGAGAGTGGATCAATTGATTCATGTACACTATGACTAGAAAACCAACTTTGCACCTGTAAATTTATGTGGTTGAAGTGGATCAAAAAAAGGCTAAGTTTGTCATCTGTATTTTCATTGTGGAGATGAAACAGTAGAAAACTAGGAAATCAACTCTGAATTTGTATATTTGTGTGATGGAGGCTGGACAGCACAACGCATCCCAAAATACTCACAACTTTTTTTGCGAGGCTGTAGTATCAGCACGGAAACACGTACCACTGTTCTTTTTATACCATTTTAAAGCTTGGAATCTGAACTTTATCCCTGGTGAGTATTGGTTTGATATTTAAAAGAATTTTAAAATTATTTGTGTTCAAATAAGGCATGTCCAAAACAAACTCAACTGATTTCAAGGAAAATCGATAATGCGGTACATCAGATGCAAACTCGAGTCACACTTTGAGCGTGCTTTTTGAATAGGTACAAACTTGCACATGAATTTCAAAATTGAACTTAAAATGAAGAACAATATTGTAAATTAATTTAAGGTGTAGTCTACGTGAATCGAAAAGAATAGAAAACACAGAAAGTTAAAGGCAACAGGATCGTCATATCATGAACATGAACCATTTCCACATTAGAAAAAATTCGCATGTTTGATTTTGACACGCCTTATTTGAACACGAATCATTTCAAAACCCTTTTGAAAATGAAACCAATACTTTACCTGGAATAAATGTAAGATTCCATGCTTTAAAATGATATAAAAATAATGGCGGTATGTGTTTCCACGGTGATGCTAGAGCCCCGCAAAAAAATGTTGCGGGTACTTTGGGACACGCTGTAGAAATCTGTGCCTGCACTTTTTGTAGAGATGAAACAACAGAGAACTAGAAAATCAACTCTGCAACTTTAAATTTATTTATTTCATTATAGCATTTAATACCCAGAGTATCTCAACGGTTAAAACTGGTTTTCCATTGGGGGCCCTGCACACATTACATATAATAAAATAAAGTTGAAGCAAAGTAAACTTCAAAACGAAAAGTGCATTGGTGGATCAGACTGTGGGAACATTATTCCTAATACTTTGGAATATTTACACGAAGGAAAACACATGCATTGCATGGTGCAGTTTAAACATAAAAGTATAAGGCATCAATTGGTGATTAAGGCATGGGCAAAAACTTGTTTAAAAAAAAAGGGAAAAACTCCCATCTGCCTGCAAATACTGCATGGCAACCAAGTTTATAACTTTGAAGATCAGCACATCTGTGAAATTGTGTTTTGAAAGAGGTAGATTTGAAAATATTAAACGTGCACCATTAAGCTTTGTTGTAGAGATAGGACAGTAGATAACTAGAAAATCAACTTTGCAACTGTACATTTTATTGGTAGCAGTGAAACAATAGAAAGATGTGTTTGCACTTGTACATTTATATTCATTGTGAAGATGGAACAAAAGAGAAATTTCTAGAAAAGAAACTTGGCAATGTTAAACTAAGTTTTGGAAGTTGGACAATAGATATTGGAAAATCAGCTGTCCACCATTGTTGTGTGTAAGAAACAAATATATAGAATATGTACAGCACATCAGCTCTGCACCTTCAAAGTGCGTTGTGGAAGTGAAACAATAGATCTTGAGAAATCAACTGTACTCCATTGAATTTTGTTGTGAGAGTGGATCAATTGATTCATGTACACTATGACTAGAAAACCAACTTTGCACCTGTAAATTTATGTGGTGGAAGTGGATAAAAAAAGGTTAAGTTTGTCATCTGTATACATTTTTCGTTGTGGAGATGGAACATTAGAGAACTAGAAAATAAAGTCCATACTTGTAAATTTTGCCATTTGGCTGACATTTTTGAAAAAAAACAACAACTCTATATTCTTTAAATTTTCTAAACATGTGTAATATGGAAGAGTAGAGAAATATAAATTTGTATTCGTTGTGGAAATTGAACAGTATTGAATTAGATAATCAACTTACATGTTGCACCTAAATTTTATTCAGAGGAAACAAAAGAGAACTACAATCTGAACTCTGCACCTGCATGTGTTGTGAAATTGAAGAATAAAGAACCAGAACAATTTAATAGTAAAGAACGAAAAGTTGACGTCTGAGCCTGTTATCATAAAATCATGGAGAACATTGAGTATTGATTTGTTAAAGGTATACATGTAGTCCATCATTTGTAATTTGTGCATTTTGTTTGTTTGAAGCAACAAAAGTGCTCAAAATCGAAAGAAGGGTGCTGAACAACTAACCTGATGAAGTTTCAGCTCAGCTTCAGCTGTATATTTCGAGAAAAACAACATTCTAGGATCTCCATTTCAAATCAAATGTTGCTGAATCATGTTTTGAATTGGGCTTGAAATTCAGCATCCGAAACACGTTCTCACTGAGCCGATTGCAGTTATGTGATGTGGTGCACTGATCCGATGAATTATACAGGGGTGTGAAATCTCAGCTTTAAAGCTGATTTCAGCTTTTTTTGTTTTGGATTTCAGCTTTTTTTTCAGCTTTTTCCCTCACTTGCTATGTACAAAAGTATAGGAGATTTCTAAAGTTCAGCTTTTTTTTGTACACCTTTTAAAAGCTGTTTTCAGCTATTTTTATCATTGGTCACTCACACCCCTGATTATAGCAACCAGGCGTGAGTGTGCGTCCTTTCAACGCTTGCGCGCACTTCGCCGAATGAAAAAAACGAACTACTAACGGAAATTTCCAACGATGCTTTTTAAGATGCACTGTTGGAAAGGCCTACTTTTGTTGATTTGTTCAAAATGACAGCTTGCCAGAAAAAAATAATTTCGCAGGGAGTTTAGTCCCTTACTATCTTTCAACCAGGTATGTTTTTCAACAATAATTATGCCAGTTACTTTTTGGATAGCTGCAAATGATAGACTCTGGCTTTAATTTTAAAGTTTGATAATGAAATTGGTAAAAAAGAAGCAAATAGAGAACTACATGTAGAAACTCAAGTGAACACTTGTACAGTCATTGTAAAAATGAAATCATAGAAAACATGTAAGATAAAAAAAATGAAAAAGATTTTGAAAAAAATGGACCTCAGAAGAAAATAGGAAAAATATCAATTAAAACATCTTATTAATTTGAATGACCAAACGATGAAAATGACTGCCAATAAATTAATAAGAAAAGAAAAACATGGTCATACATCATATGCCCAGCAACATTCGCTAATTTGAATGCGTCAACCATCAAAAGATGGCAAAAACTAAAACGAAATAGAATTCCCCAAAACGAAAACGAACATGAGGAACAAAATCTTGAGTGCCAAAAAATTGAAATTGAATGCCCCAACTATGAAAAAAGAAACCCTAATCTAATCCGATGTGTCGAAATCACGAAAAGTTGAATGGCAAAATAATGAAAATGATCGAACAAATTTGGAAATTGGTCAAGAAAATCTATTATAAACAAATATAATAGTTTAATACAGAATAAGACAGTCTCCTTTACTCGGTACAATTTCATGGCGCTGCTCAACAATTTTTTGTTCTCCTTAAGAGAAAATTGCTGAAGCATAAAGTTATTTCATCAGCGTTGTGTTCCTAGCTCAGTGGTCACACGCTGTACACGTGCATCTTTAGATAATGAGTGCAATTCGTGAGGCCTGCAGCTCAGCTCAGCTCAGCGCAGTGCAGGTAATGTTCAGATTCAGATCCAGGGGAGTGGTTGGGTTGGCTTTTCGAAGCCATCCATCCCTCAAATGTCAATTACCGTATATGTGCACATAATTTCTAGAAAATTGACAAATTACCTGGTCTGAAGGTCAACTCTCTTACTGTTTAATTAGTCACAGAGAGTAATTAATCCACTTCCCCTCCCATAACTTATACACAGGCTCGTCACCAACAGTCAGATCATATTTCATGTAGGCGTATAGTCAACAGACCATAAATCGAGGCCCGGCTCTAGAGTCTATATTTGGGGGGGCTAGCAGGGTGGATCCAGAATTTTTTTCAAGTAGGCGTGCTGAAATGTAGACTGGTTGTTTTCTCCGGATACTTAGGCCTCCGAAAATCAATAGGGGAGAGCTCGTGCAATACTTTCAATGGGGAGTGCTGATAAAATCCTACAATCAGGCACACTATATTAAATAAAAAGTGCACAAATGCACCCTTCTCACAACTATTTATTTAGGGGGAGACCGTTCGCATGTATGTCATATTCTTAAATTTGCTAGTGCAATTTTTTTTTTTCTGGACTTTTTTTTGGGGGGGGGGGCCTAGCCCCTGTAGAACCGCCACGGTGTAAAGCAACATTAGCAACTAATAAGACGGAAGATGCAGTTTGCTTATGGGTCTTCTACACTCAAAGCATACATGTAGCTGTATCAAGTTACTTTAATATTTACAGTTGGCTAATCCTGAGCACTTAAAGGGAACATACAACCTTTGCTTTTGCTGTCATTTTCAGGAAAAGATGGATTTGGGGGTTAGTATTTTATAACAAATATTGTTGCACAGACTTGTTTGACGTTTTGGGTCACAGATGCTGGAAAAACCAAGTAAAACAATCATGTTCTTGTTGTCTGGTTCCCTGACCCCACTTAAGATGAAACGGAGCAATTGATAGATGTCGGGGAATTGTACAGAAAAAGAGCAATTGAAAAGCAAATTTAGTTTTCGAGGTGAAACTCAAAATAATTCATCTCGACAAGTCGTCATGTAGAATTCGTTAAGTCGACTTGGCGAGATGATTTATCCCGGCAAGTCGTCATCTCGACTTCTGGAAGTCAACTTGGCTATAGATAATTCATCTTGACAAGTCGCCATCTTGACTTCGGGAAGTCGACTTGCCTAGATAATGCATCTTGACAAGTCGTCATCTCGGCTTCGGGGAGTCGACTTGACAAGATAATTTATGTGATAAAGTCGCCTTACTCTCCGTTATATGTCAACATGGCGTGATAAATTATCTCAGTATATAAATAAGTGGATGGCACTCATGGAGCATCCTACTTTAATCTCTGAATGTGCTGACTTCAACAACTCAGCCTGGAATTATGAAGAATTTCAGTATGGGATTGGGAAAGTTGTGAAACAGCAATTTTTGGCTGGGATTGAGGAGATTTGATTCTTCAGAAATCCCTTCATTTAGTGGGCAGTGTGAAGGCTGAACCCATAGCATGATGGTACACACATGCCCCATGGTTCTTTTCTAATTGTTTGTATGTTTCTTTTGTTTTTGTTTGTTTATAGGAGCTGTACAGCAATCTAAAGGGACCCTCCTTCGAGGTGCAGGTTGGCTTACATGAGCTTCTAGGTCACGGTAGTGGCAAGCTCTTCATTCAGGATGAGAAACAAAACTTCAACTTTGACATTGAGAATGTCAAACACGCAGAAACAGGAGAGAAGGTCAGTGGGGGAACATACGCAAAATAACCACGTCTGCTGTAAAATAAAACCAGTTTACAGTCACCAGAGCTCTAATCATTTAGCAGATCTATGAAATGGGGTCTTTGTGCTATACATGTACATGTATGCTACCACATTATCTCATGTTGGGGAGTTGTAGTCATTGTCCAATCCAATCCAATCCAATCCAATGTGAACTCAAATGTCAAATCACAAACCCAAACACCAGCCCAATCACAAGCCCAATCACAAGCCCAATCACAAGCCCAATCAAAAGCCCAATCACAAGCCCAATCACAAGCCCAATCAAAAGTCAAATCACAATCCCAATCACAAGTCAAATCACAAGCCTACATAATCAAAAGTCTAAATCACTAACTCATTGCAAGCCCAATCACAAGCCCAATCACACAAGTCCAATCACAAAACCAATCACAAGTCAATCACAAGTTCAATCACAAGCCCATCACAAGCCCATCACAAGCCAATCACAAGCCCAATCTTAAGTCCAATCACAAGTCCAAATTTGCTTAACTTTAAGTGACACAAGAATGGAAATCCCCATGCGCGCAAATGTTTGCACATCCACGTCATGAAATAGTGCTTAAAGATATAGTCCATCATTTGTAATTTGTGCATTTTGTTCGTTTGAAGCAACAAAAGTGTTCAAAATCTAATGAAGGATACTGAACAACTAACCTGATGATGTTTCAGCTCAGCTTCAGCTGTATATTCCGAGAAAAAAAGCATTCTAGGATCTCAATATCAAATCAAAAGTTGCTGAATCATGTTTTGAATTGAGCCTGAATTCAGCGTCCGAGACGCGTTCTCACTGAGCCGATTGCAGCTACGCGATGTCGCGCACTGATCCGACGAATTATAGCAACCGCGCGCGCGTGTGCATCGTGCAAATGCTTGCGCGCGCTTCGCCGAATAACAAAACGAACTACTAATTTTAATTTTCCTACGGTGCGTCTTAAGACGCACCGTTGGAAAGGCCTTCTTTCGTTGATTACCTCAAAATGACAGCTTGCCAGAAAGAATAATTTCACAGGGAGTTTAGTCCCCTTACTATCTTTCAACCAAGTATGTTTTTCAACAATCATTACGCCAGTTACTTTTCGGATGGTTGCAAATGATGGACTATAGCTTTAAGGTTAGCACAATTTTCTGCTATAGTAAGCACAACTTTTCTGCTAACTGTTAAGCAGCACAATGTAATTGCACCTAGGGCTTTAAACATGGACTAATTCATATTTGACCAATCAGATCAAGAGCTGGTATCTGTCGAGTGACACCTATGACAGTAAGTTTCCAGTCATCGGCTCATCCTATGAAGAATGTCGCGCTGAGTGTGTGGGGCTTTATCTCTGTCTCAGCAGGGATATACTCAAGTAAGTCTGATAATTAATGCTCCATTCTGTTAGATTATTTATTTTGGCATGATTGGTTCAGAGCTGAAATACACGCATCTGAATTAGAAGCTTGAATGTTTTCAAGTTGAGCAAGAATTTTTTAGGGGGTGGGGGGGGGGACAGATAGCTATAAGCTCAGTCAATTGAAAAGAAGCATGAAAAACATTGAGAAAATTTGCTGCTGTATTTTTTGTCTTGATTTCTCATGGATTTTTAAAGTGAAATCAGAAACGGAAAATATTGAATTTGTATTTGATATAGGCCTAAGGCGTAAAATATACTTATTTCATGTATATGAACATGAAATAAGTTTTTAATTGGTACGTCCTAGCCCCATCACGGACATTGTGAAACCAAGAAATGTTTAAAAAAACCCTCTTTTTTCTCTTCAGTTTTTGTCAAATAACTTTCATTGGCATCTACTTCAACTGTAAAACAACCAAGCAAGAAATAAATATAAGCGTGAATAGATTTTGCATCCTATCCATTTATAAACAGCAGTGGCTTGATTTCAGCAAATTCAAAATTCAAAGTGAAGATAGGACCGGTACTAAATACCCTGCGAAAAATTTGCCTGAAATGGTTTCATTTGGAAGAAAGTAATCATTGAAGGTGGTTTTAAGTAAGTGTGCATGCGGACACATTTTTTTTACATGTGTCAGCAATGGAATCCAGTTAAAAGACCCAAAAAAATTGTGCTTAAGTTTTTTTTGTTTTCTCAAAATGTACAGTATCCACCGAGCTGAAACGTCAATAAGTTAGTTGTTATACACCCTTCTGAGCAATTTTGTTGCTTCAAATGAAAAACAAATTGGGAGGGGGGAAAGCAACTGATTTGATTTACCCCTAACACCCGTCCGACACTTCCTTGTTGCCCTTGTGAAAAATGAGTATTTTTTTGTGTCTACACACTAGTGGCGTTTCGAAGGGGGGAGGGGGGCACTTTGCTTTGATTTTTTTGACAATTTTTTTTTTGTCAGCAGTGAATTAAAAAAATGTATAAAGAGTTCTTCTGACATCAATCCCACCAAAGAAAACCCGCTCAACAACCATTACAATGCGCCGTGATAATGTCCATATGGATGCAACCCTGCAAATAAATTCCCATAGACACTAGTACTAAATGCCAATACTTCAAAATTCTTTTAAAATACTCAGAACTCTCACAGGTATTTAAGCTGCACAGAAAAATGATGATCGACATGTCGTCTTTCAATTTCTTTTCATTTTTTGGTGGGTTGACCATTGACTTAAATCGAGAAATTCTCGCCCAAAGAAGACGACCCCTATTTTCCCCAAAGCGGAACAGCAGCCATCTTGAAAAACCGGTATGCATAATAATGGTCAGTTTTGAAGAGCGCCCCCATTTGGAAGATGGATACTCTGACATGGATGTTGACTTCACACCACCATGCACGGTGATCTGATTCTCCAATAGCAGCTTTTCTGTGTTGTGAAGTGCTTGAATTGTTGAACTTTTGGGGTTTTTTTTACAGAATCTTCGGCCATGAAGGCAGTGCAGCTGAAGACATTTTCTACATCAACTGGCTGAATATGGTCAGGGCCGGGCTCCTAGCTTTGGAGTTCTATACGCCAGAGACTCGGACTTGGCGGCAGGTGTGTGAATTAAATCAATGAAATTATCAACTTTATCAGAGGGGATAATAAGGTTTGCAACTTGAATCATGCTTGTTACAATTTCTTAAAGTCATCATAATAATATCGGTGTTGAAACGCAGACTTAACACAGCTAAAAGTAGATTCACGATAGATGCTGAAAAAGGTTTTTTTGAGAAAGATCATTGATAATATCGGGTTGATAAAATCAGGTTGCATGGGAACCAGTCTGCCTGGAAAGAACACAATTATTGTTAGACCCCAAATTGAAATTGATGTTTGTACAGAAATTGTTCCACAACTACATTGGGGCTGATTTTTCAGTTGGTACATGTATTTCATTCAAAAAAATAAGTCACTTTTTTGTATTGCTTAAAAAAAAATTATGATGTTTTCAAAACATCAAATTTTTGGGATGAACCTAAGAGCTTGAACAGTAATCTTTTAGTAATCAGGTAATAGTCGCTGGGCTTTACCTTCCTCGTCACTTTTTTTGCAAAATCTGGCAAGAGGGGTAGCAATAAATTGTTATTGTCCATGGAAACCAATGCTGTTTCTACAGGCTCACATGCAAGCTCGCTATGTCATCCTGCGGGTGCTACTAGAGGCCGGCAAGGGGCTGGTCACCATTGAACGGGACACCGGTGAGGATGGACGGCCCGACGCAACCGTACTACTAGACAGGCAGAAGATAGAGACGGTTGGCAAAGAAGCCATAGAGAAGTTCCTCAGGAAACTCCAGGTATTCTCAATATCCTTCCCAGAAATTCCACATCCTGTATTAAAAGATCCTACACTGTCTGTCTGTTTGTCTGTATGATGGATGTCTGATGTCTGTATGTCACTTTTTTTTGTAAAAGCTCCTTTGGAATGTGTGGAAGCACAAAATGCAAAGGTTAATGGCCGGCTTGGTTATTGCATGCATGTCCTTATATGGTATATATGGCACGTCAAAAAAATGATCTATAAATTGTTTTGTTCTGCTTTTTTGGCAATTTTTTTTTCTTTCAGAATTTGAATAGTTAAATGTTACATTACCTCAATGAAAACACTCCAAAATGTATATGCATTTGAAACCTGACTGTAAACTGAACCCCTTCTCAAAGATATGTCAATTGAGGGCGCACTGACCAGCTAGTGGGATGCCACGCAAACCTGACTGTATAATGAGCCCCTTCTCAAAGACACGTCAATTGAGGGCGCACTGACCAGCTAGCGGGATGCCGAAAAAAAACCTGACTGTTTAATGAACCCCTTCTCAAAGACACGTCAATTGAGGGCGCACTGACCAGCTAGCGGTATGCCCTGCAAACCTGACTGTAAAATGAACCCCTTCTCACAAAGACACGTCAATTGAGGGCGCACTGACCAGCTAGCGGTATGCCCTGCAAACCTGACTGTATAATGAGCCCCTTCTCAAAGACACGTCAATTGAGGGCGCACTGACCAGCTAGCGGGATGCCACACAAACCTGACTGTATAATGAACCCCTTCTCAAAGATACGTCAATTGAGGGCGCACTGACCAGCTAGCGGTATGCCGCGCAAACCTGACTGTATAATGAACCCCTTCTCACAGACACGTCAATTGAGGGCGCACTGACCAGCCAGCGGGACGCCGCGCAAACCTGACTGTATAATGAGCCCCTTCTCAAAGACATGTCAATTGAGGGCGCACTGACCAGCCAGCGTGATGCCGCGCAAACCTGACTGTATAATAAGCCCCTTCTCAAAGACACATCAATTGAGGGCGCACTGACCACCTAGCGTGATGCCGCGCAAACCTGACTGTATAATGAACCCCTTCTCAAAGACTCGTCAATTGAGGGCGCACTGACCAGCTAGCGTGATGCCACCATAGACATATAACAAAACCTAGACACGACATTTGCTATTGCACCTTTGAGCAAAATGCTAAGCGTATAGAATAATGTAAATGACGCGAACGCCCTTTATTGGCGTGACGCGTCGCGCAAGATCTTGCGTGGCGTGTCACGCACGCCCATGATGAGAGCGGTCTCACTAGCACTACGCGCGTTATTTGGAATCGTTTGGTCCCGCAAAAAAAACAACCCAACTAAGTGGTGCACGAGGGCATTGGGACTGCTGGCGCGTAAATCGAAGCCTCATGATAAGTCGCGCATTGCTCACAGAATTCACAACGTAAAAGCAGATAATGTCGTGTCTAGGTTTTATTGTGTCTATGGATGCCGCGCAAACCTGACTGTATAATGAACCCCTTCTCAAAGATATGTCAATTGAGGGCGCACTGACTAGCTACGCGAAGTGTGGCATCCCGCTAGTAATATATAAAAGCAGAGTTCCAAAATGATTGTCCTAACGAGTGTTCACCCAATATTGCACCGCCCTGAAGTGCCTAAGCTCTTTGTGGTGTTAAGGATTCATCAGGAAATGAATAAAATGTTATAATGTAGTATGAGTTATTGGGTTAATATGTTTTGCCAAACGTTTTCAGATTAAGTTTTGTAAAGGGAGAATACCTCCAGGTTTTTACAAGTTTTATGGGGTACCTCAGTATTCAACTTCAAGTTACTGCTTAATTTTGCATTTTTCCCCTGTTTAAAGGGCATAACCCGATATTTAAATTTTTCATCACCGCTGATGCAAAATTCCATCAGAGTCACTGACCATATCCACCACTGTCTTGTTTCATTGCGATGAGACTTTTGTTTTCTCATCATTGAGTCCAGCAGGTCTTCCAAAATATAAGTTGGTATGAAGTAAGAATCAAGCCTTCATAACTACACAGGCTTTTTCTTATGGAAAGGAATAATAGTTTTTCGATAAAAAGTGTACTTAAAGTGTCCAAGTATTTGCAAAAGGACTGGCAGTTGAGACTGACTCTGAATCCAGTTTCTTTTTGCAAATATTTGCTGTGTGTCCATTCATGCATATATTCCTGACTCATTCAACATATTCGTTGTCCTCAATCAACCTATATTACCTCAGAAAAACAGCTTTATTTCCACTGTACGACCAGATATTTCAGCATGTATCAGCCATATTTTAGGTGTGTCCAACAGGGACGTGCATTCATTGTAACCCCTAGGGAGTCAGGTTGGCACGGAGAGACTTTCCCCGCCTTCCACTGCTGTCACCCGGGTTCAATTCCTGCCTGGACCAATATGTGGATTAGGTTTTCTGTCCCTGCCTTGTGGTTTTTCCTCAGAATATTCTTCTGGGGTTTTCCTTCCACGTATAGCCTTGGTCAAGGCGTTCGTCATTATTCGTCCGTACGCGGTAAACGATCGGTGGCATATCCTCGCTATACAGTGCATTAAAAATACAGCGCGAACAGCGACCTCATGCGGCCACTATTTTATGCAAATCATTTGGATCCAGACGATATCCTTGGTCTCATCGTCTGCGAAAGCTTATATTTTTTGTTATTTTGCGCTAGATTTCCAGCGCACGACCTTATATGCGAATACAGATAAGTGTAGCCGGGACTAATATGTGGAGTGTCCAATCACACCCTGTTGTAATAAAATTACAATAGCAAAATACACCATTTAGATGGCTGCTGATTTCAAAGGGTCTATACTTGGGGAATCAAAAAGGAAGTACATTACAGTTTTATTCCATGCTTTCAGGTCTTCAAATCTACTGGCGACTATGACAGCGCTAGGGCATTGTACGATGGCTACTCGGCAGTCAACGACGACACGGCGGAGCAATTCCTGTCTCTAAGGCAGGTGGTCTTGTCGAGGAAACTGCCCCGCAGGATGTTCGTGCAGGTCAATACCACTACAGATGCAGGTAGGTAGGACAGGAGTTGGTGACTTCACAGTCGGGGCTGTTTTTGCTGGTCACAGAGGGCTAGCCAAGTAGTACATGCCCTCTTTGTATTTATCTCACTGACCGTCACTTGTGAGCCGCGCAGTGCTTTCGTTTATGATCACCAGTAATGCCCCGCCCATGCGCATGTGGGCAACCAACCCATGTGCCTCTCCAATGCCGTACTGCATGATCCAGCGGCTCGCGTCATGCGCATGTGCACGCATGTCAGACTTTTGTGGATGCACATCGGACATTTCTAGGTATAGCCCATCATTTGTAATTTGTGCATTTTGTTCGTTTGAAGCAACAAAAGTGCTCAAGATCTAAAGAAGTGTACTGAACAACTAACCTGATGAAGTTTCAGCTCAGCTTCAGCTGTACATTTCGAGAAAAACAACATTCTAGGATCTCGATTTCGAATCAAAAGTTGCTGAATCATGTTTTGAATTGGGCCTGAATTCAGCGTCCAAGACACGTTCTCACTGAGCCGATTGCAGCTACGCGATGTCGCGCACTGATCTGACGAATTATAGCAACCGCGCGCACGTGTGCGTCGTGCCAATGCTTGTGCGCGCTTCGCCAAATAACAAAACGAGCTACTAATTTGAATTTCCTAAGGTGTGTCTTAAGAAGCACCGTTGGAAAGGCCTTCTTTTGTTGATTTCTTCAAAATGACAGCTTGCCAGAAAGAATAATTTCACAGGGAGTTAAGTCCCCTTACTGTCTTTCACCCAAGTATGTTTTTCAACAATAATTACGCCAGTTACTTTTTGGATAGCTGCAAATGATGGACTCTTGCTTTAATCACGGCTGTGATTGTTCAGAATGTTATTGTGTGGGGCTTATTATGGATTGCTCTATTCTGAATCAATTAAATAGAATTGTGGTGGATTCTGGGACCACTTTTACTAGGCTTGCCTCATCTTGTTTTATGATATAAGGTTGAGGGGAAAACAAATTGACTGGAGTAGGACTTGAACCCATGCTCATGAAAAACAACCCAAGTGCTCTACCAACTGAGCTTACCGGTCAATGCTATTATTTGTCAATATCTTTGTTAATGGCTGGGCACTTGTCAGAAGTCATCAACCCCGGTTTACGGATATAAAGCGAACCCAGAATAATGGCTATTTATTTTAAAAAAATTGCGTGCTTCAGCCGAGGTTATAGAAAAAATGGAATTAGGACTGCTACATTTTACCCAATGCAACTTGGGTTAAAGACTTGCCGTTAACTTATAAGATTTTTTTGTAGATTTTAAGAGTTACACATAGCCTGTTTGTCGATAGAGTCCGATGATCGGTGTTTGGCCACCAACAAAACAGTAGCCACGCGCTATGCAATCACACGTACTGTATGAAGCGCGAAGAGCAACCTCACGTGGCTAGGCTAGATATGCAAATCAGGTGGGGCTAAACGAATGCCTTGGAACATCCGTGGGCCACAGCTTATCTTTTTGGGGCAATTTTCGTTATTTTGTCCCTGGATTTATGTTGAGTTCTATTTGGTGTGCGGACTTCAAACTTGTTAATGTAGCAACACTATCCAGCTCTCTGCCTATATAAAATATGAGCCTTCGCGACCAAGTACTGAATGATAATCTCATCTTTATTCACATACCGGGTCGTCGCTGGAAATCCAGCGACAAAAAAATGTTATAAGCCAAGGCTTACAGATATTCAAAGGTGTTGAGCACCAGCTGATTTGCATGTTGTAGCCTAACCGTGTGAGGTTGCTGCAGTTCGCGCAGTACATGTGAGTACATGCACATGTACATAGCGTACGGCTACTGTTGTTCGCAGCCAACCAGTGATCATCGGATTCAATCGTCGAACGCCTTGACCAAGGCTAGCATATGCACTGAATTTAAGAGTTGATCGCACATTTCTCCAACTGATTCATTTCCTTGATCTTTACTTCATTCTTCAGAAGGGGAGATTGTACTACAGGAGTACGAGGCGACGGCCGCCGGGATAGTCAAGTCATTTGTGGAACGCTTCCCAGGGACAGACTACGAGCAGATCGTCAAGGAACTGTGGGAAAAGGACAGGAAGCATTTCTACTAGATCCCAGAGTGTCTACAGGGACGAGCACCAGTGCCTAATCTCATGCAGCTGCTTACCGTCAAAATATCGCTTAAAGGGACAACAATTGCAAACATTAAAAAACAAAACTACCAAATGATTATGCAATACCTTACTGGACTGTTAGTGAATGACAGTCTAAAGCATCCTGTAAAATCTTGACAACTGGTGTGCTGTCATTTTCTAGAAAAGTGGTATTTTTGTATCCGTTTCCAATGCAGGTTGGCTGACCAGCGTTGGAAAAAACTGGCTTTTTTCAAATACTGCCACCAATTTACCATATTTAGTTAGTCTGCATTTTGTTTGCAATCGATTACACACCTTGCAGTTCTGAAGTTTATATGTTCGGTAAAATAACAAAACTAAAAAAACAAACAATCGGCTGAGCACCGGTCTCAAACAAGATAAATCCTGCAACAGTTTAACTGGTATCCTGTTCAGATTAGCTACCTTCTGTGCTTAGCACACCCATGAAAGTACTTGATTTCTGACCCATGATTTCCATTTACCAGTGAAGCAGTTGTTTCTCGTGCAAAAGCTTTCGGAGAGCTAGCACTAGGTATAAACAGAAATGTCCGTGAAGGGACGTTTAAAAAAGTTTAAACTCCCCATGAAAAAAAAATCCTTTATAAGGCCAAAAGAAAAAAGTCTGGTTTCTGGTATGGAGCTTGCCCCAAAAGTAGTGCGGCGACGCCGCTTTTTTCCTTCAAATGTCAGCTGACGACTGCAAATGATGGCCCACTAAATTTGCAAAATGTATGGGAGCCCAGAGTGGCCATATAAAGCTTATGTACTCGATCGTAACCCCATCAAAAAACTTGTTAAAATTGTGCAGCAGCAGGATTCCAGTCAAACCAGTGAGTTTGGCGGTTTTGAGACATCATCTTACATTGAAAAAAAAAACTGTTTAATTTTGCCGATGCGCATGGCTACGGCGACGCGCGCGCATATCAGAAACCGGAGACTTTTTTTTTTGGCCTAAAGACCGGTTCATACTCAGTGTGAAAGTAAAGCAATTTCATGACGTCAACAAGCTTCATTGCGACGTCCTCCGTTACTTTAAGAAATTTGGTTCACACCGACATTTGCATTAAGTATGAACTGGCCTCAGTATACTCACAAGATCTGAAGTGGTGTAGAATACCTGCCCACAGGGTAACAACGGTCAGCTTGTGAGATCACAATCTTTATTTCAAATATTGCCTCTAGATCCGACTCTCAATTGAGCACCATTTCAAAGGCCTCAAGCCCGTCTGAAGCCCTTGGACCAAATTCAATGGCTTTGACTACTGCTCGACATCTAAAGCTTTCATGTACAATTCAAAACAAGTCTTCTGTCATTAGCGGTGTAAAATTCAGGCAGCCAGTACCTCTGAAGCCAAAGCCACAATTTCAAATACCAGGGTCATTTCACTTGTCTCTGGGTCATTTTGTAAATTTGTGGTCCACTTTTTTTCCTGTCCCTGTTACATGTGAAAGCTATGATTTTATAATTCTGATGCACTCCTTAATGTAGTCGTCCTCCAAGAGTGATTATGAGTAGCAAAGTACCTACCCAACAAAAGAAAAATCATGATGCATGAATGGCAAATTACAAAGTACCAAGGTATCAGGGACAGGGGAAAAAAATGTCACACTGAAATTCTCTTCTCTTAGTTTTGATTTCGTTTGTTTGAAGACATTTTATTGTATTTCACTTTATCCATTATTCCTGTGGATGCATGGATCATGGCAGATCCATGTTTTTGATTTATAAAAGGTACAAGTTTTTGTCAATGTATTCTGTAATTCCTGCTGTTGCTATTTCTTCAAAAGATTTCAAATGTATTATTTTTTTAAAACTCAATCACTGGTAAATGATTTTTTTTTATAATAAATGGAAAAAGTTGGTAAAAAATCAAGTTGGTGAAAAATCAAAATATCAGTGTGTGTGTGTGTGTTTTTTAATGAAAATATGTAACTTAACTATGGGCAGGAAGGGAGGGGAGTATTTTTATGCAAATCGAAGGAACTTTTGAAAATTTGCGTCACAAAAAGCGAAGCTGTTACCCAGACATATTCGCTTCGCACTGAAATTCCTGTGAATTATGAACTAGCCCTATTTCATGTAACAGTGTCACAGATTCAATGACTGTCCAACTCAAAAAGTGAAATGATTGTTTGTAATTCGGGCGATTTACAATGCAGTGCACCACCAAGAGGTTGCCAAGGAGCGTTCATTTTTCCCAGTGCATTGTGGGAGATGGTCGACAAATTCGCAGCGCGGGACATTTGAAATTGTTCGTTTTTCCAGCCAGTAGTTTCGTATTAAAGCGTATGATATATGGTGTTTTTTTGTAAGGCGGCAGAATGCTATGCCCCAATCTATAACAAATTAGCTCAAGTTGTCTGCTGACACTCATTCAAATGGGTCATGTTGTGTCGACCGTAAACTTGAAAAATGGACTCTCCATGGCAAACTCTTGGTGGCGTGCTGCGTTGTGAATCGCCCGAATTACACGTACTATTATTATATTTCTGGTACTGAAACCAAGGAATCTGCATTAGCGTCCAAGGCACTGTAAGCTGGCAAGCCTGAAAAAAAAACTCTTTAGAGAAGACAATGACAAGAAATTACGGTTTCAGTGGAGGGAGGAAAACCCCAATAATATTCTGGGGAAAGCCCACGGCATCTGGTAGGGACTGAAAACCCAATCCACATGTGGACCAGGACAGGAATCGAACCCGGGCCATAGAGGTGGAAGACAAGGAAAGTAACTACTGTACCAACCTGAAAGATCATCACAAAGGCAGCCTCTCAACTGAATACATATAGTGACTTTATTCAAATCAACCGAAAAAAAACAACAAAAAGAACCACAATAACTGAGTATTATTAGCACATGGCCGTTTTACATAGGTCACCCGCATTTAAGTCTTTGAAAGGCTAAACACACACACTTACACTGGAAAGGCATAGTCGATTGGCAAGTGAAGTACACGTACATCTAAATGTAGATACTACTAATAAAGGACCACATGTAGAATTTTCCCATTTCAGGGTGGGGCAGCTGACGGGAATGTTGAATGATTAAAACTCAGTGAAATTGGGAAAAAAATACAAATCTTTGGTGCACCGACGTATTCAAATTAATTAACCCTCCTATGCAAACATACATTCTGTGCAAAGTTGTCCTTTCAGTCAAAATCAATCAAGTGACTGTTTTCAACAGTTAAGAGCTCCCAGCTAGCGTAAAACAGGATTGACTGGCTGTGACTGTTTATGTAACTTGATACAGCTATGCTCTGACCGTAGGTGATTGATAAGCCAGCTGGGCCTATCACTTGCCTGTTGACTAAATTTGACTAGTCACAGTGCTTGCTAAAAATATGATCTGACTGTTGGTGACCAGCCTGTGTAAAAGGCGTGGCAGGGGAAGAGGATTGATTTTTTTGACTGTCTGTGACTGTTCAAACAGTAAGAGGGTTAATGTGGTGAAATACTGGGGGGAATGAAATTGTTGGGAATTTTCTTTTTCGATACTGTGCTTTGGGAGTCTGAAGGGAATTCAATCACTGATAGGAATATGTCATGCATATCCCAGTGTACAATTTGTTGATAATTTCTTTTGTAGCACATGGTTCTTTAATAGCTCAACATGACAAACATTAGAACTATTTTTTTCTTCAGTTTACTAACTTGGTAACAATGGATCTGTTCAATGGATTACCTAAAAAGATCTTAACATTGTTCACAGAACCAAATGTATGTTTTGGACTCATCAATCTAGGCAACAAAGAGATATCATAGGAAACACATTCTACCTGACCCCAACTGAAATCAAACCTCTCTCGGCCCCACCGCAAAAGGGAAATTCTGAGGAAATAAAAGGTCACCTCTGCAATGCTCCGCAAACTGAGATGGCTCAGTCAAAATCACTAACTACATGTATACATCTAGAATAGTCACTATTATTAAAAACAAAGGCTCAGCATAACTACTTGCATAATAAGGTGTTGGTGAAGCATTCTTTCCCCCAAAATAGAAACCTTGTATGGCCATCGTTTTACAATAACAAAAGGGAATCATTTCACAAGAGTACATGCTAGCAAACTTTGGTCATTCCATTGTTACAAGTACATGGTCTAAGATCTTAAGAAGTAATACTTATTGGGACCTGTTCATTGTTCCTCTTAAAGCTATAGTCCATCATTTGCAGCCATCCGAAAAAGTAACTGGCGTAATTATTGTTGAAAAACATACTTGGTTGAAAGATAGTCAGTGGACTAAACTCCCTGTGAAATTAATCTTTCTGGCAAGCTATCATTTTGAAGTAATCAACGAAAGAAGGCCTTTCCAACAACGGTGCATCTTAAGACGCACCGTAGGAAAATTTAAATTAGTAGTTCGTTTTGTTATTCGGCGCAGCGCGCGCAAGCATTGGCACGACGCACAGGCGCACGCGGTTGCTATAATTCGTCGGATCAGTGTGTATAGCTGCAATTCAAAACAATTCAAAACATGATTCAGCAACTTTTGATTTGAAATTGAGATCCTAGAATGCTGTTTTTCTTGGAACATACAGCTGAAGCTGAGCTGAAGCTGAGCTGAAGCTGAGCTGAAACTTCATCAGGTTAGTTGTTCAGTACCCTTATTTAGATTTTGAACACTTTTGTTGCTTCAAAAGAACAAAATGCACAAATGACAAATGATGGACTCTATCTTTAAGATAACAGTTATAATGCACATATACAAAAAATGGAAAAAAATAGCTTACAATGTTATATTCAGAATTCAACTTATTCAGAAAGACAACTTAACTTGACGTTTTTATTCCCAACATTAAATTCAATTCATTGTTATGTAATTTTGTTCATTGTATTTTAGATATTTTATCGATGTGACTACGCCCAGTCCTCAGAAAACCAAATATTTGGTAAATATGAAAACCACTGACCAGATTTAAATCATCAGTTGGCTCCAGGAAGTCACATGACTGGCGTCAGAGTGCAGCAAATATTGTTGGTACTTGAGCAAGGGTTGGTGATAGCACCATGTGACAAAACTCTTAAATTACACAAGTCTACCGCCTAACTTCTCAGAACCATTCACAACTTCAAAGAAATTTATCGCATGACACTATCACAAACCAACCCACCATAACCACTTCCGTTGTGCAAACTTTCCAGTGTTAAAAATCATTGATAACATCATCTGAATGACCTTTTCAACACACTGAATGCCTAAGAGAAAATGTCCATAGTAATTCTTGTAATTAAAAAAACATAACTTTGCTCTAAATGTTGACTCACTCTCGAAAATTGAAACTCAACAGTTTTCATATTTTAGTTTTTAGCTTCCAGTAGATAACAGAAATACCTTGAGTTCACTTGAAAATTACGTTCCACTTTGTGGGTTGCGGATTTTACTGCAAAATTACTCTCGCGTTGTTGGTCCAACCCTCAAAATGTCTACACCACGAGCAATTGTATACTATAAATACGTAATAATTCTACACTCTAAATATTTAAAAGCAGCAAACTCTTCAAACCAGCACCATAAATACATACGAAAATCGATAATATGCACAGCATACAGTTTCAGACATTAGTTTTTTTTTCTTCTTTCTTTGGCAGTTGGAATGTAATAATGAAAAGAAAACAAAAAAAGAGCACATTTTGGTATTGCATACGTTGTCAAAGGAGCATCACAACATTCACCTCGTAATCCCGGGTAAGTAGTACATAAATACCATTCGCCATGTAATGAGTCAAAATGTAAAAGAGCGTTAAATTTAAAACCCTTCTACAGATCAGGGCCCTATTGCATGGCTCTGCTCACCACAGACTTCCGCGCTTACGATCACCAATTTGTGCTAACTGCGCTAGCAGAAACGTTCTGTGCTAACCCTGTGAGCACAGAATCCTTAGTTATGGGATGTACGCATGCGCAGAAGCCAAAATTCCTCGCTTACTGATGAAATACGCTTACCGTAAGCACGGAAGTTTCTGATACAGTAAGCAGGGATTTTTTCACTAATGGTAAGCAGGGCCATGAAATTGGGCCCAGGAGTTTGGTCTGAAATGTCCTGGTAGTTACGGTAAGGAATTAACACCCATATAGCTACTGCAACATGTAGGAATCTGCAGGGATGTCAACACGATTTCAAACAATGGAATGTCCTGTACAATTAGTGCGAGTTCAACACTGACGAACTGGGCTGATGTGGCCAAAATGAAAATCTCTGACAAGATTTTTCTTCAAGCATCACAAAAATAATGTGTGTTTGACGTCCAAATGACCAAAGTCCATTAGCAAGGAGGGAAAAAACCGAGAAGACTTTGGGGTTGACGCAAAACTTGAATTTCAACAGCAGAAATCAACATTCGGCGATGATTCAGTATAAGTAAACATTTTCTCATGAAACGTTTGCCCCCCTCCCCAGTTAAAATTTGCAGCAAGGAAAATGTCCAGGCTGTTCTTAAAAATAACCACATTTTGTGCTGCCTTCTTGCAGATAGTTAATGGAAGAAAGTATATCGAGTAGTTGTCTGAGTATCTGTGTATGCGTTCCCTGCAGATTCCTAAGCCAATGCACACATTTAATGAGATGTTCCATATAAAAAACAATCAAAACAATGCTTACTATTTAAATGATTCCAAGATGAATATTCATCACTTCCAGCCTACTTGCACCGCCCAATGTCATGGCCTGTGATAAAGGCATTTGAAAACGCTTCTAAGCAATCGTTTCATTGGTTGACACTGAATGTCGGCTTGTGCTAACCTAACCCAAACATCTGCTTAATCATGAACAAACAGAGTTTTGGTTTCACCAAGTTTTTCGTTGGTTTCAGGTGAATTGTTTGGTGGCTTTGCACAAGTTTGCCTTTCTCAGTCAGCAACAAGAGTTTCATGCACATCAAGAAGCCACGACATGAGTTGTGCTGTTTTGATAAACGTTACTTTTTGATCTTATGCGGCAAGGCGAACAAACAACGACACTAATTCTCCATTGAAGTGCCATTCAATATTTGAAATACAAGCATCTCCAAGCATTTCAGACACCACTTCGGGAATGAGAACAAAGAAAACAACACAAAAACAAGTCACTACTTATACTCCTTTACATTGCATGTCCCTAAAAAGATGATTATTTGCTGAATTTGGTTACATTTGGCACATCATAAATCGTACATAGAGCAAGACACTGCAGCAAGTATACCATACATGTACAATAAACAGAGCTCTAGGCACCAGCAAGGTGTCTGTAAAATACACAGGCAAGATTTAACTATTCTAGACACGCTTTTTTTACAAATAAGATTTTCTGACTTTGGAAAACGAGCTCTGGTACAATCTACAAGCATCTATACATCATATGAGAAACCCAGCTAAATTCAAAGTTATTGAAATCATTAACAATCCTACCCTGATAAGTACTCTCTTGTACTGGATTTAAATATACACATATACATACCGTCATAAACACTGCAATATTCTATACTTTTAAATGTATCTGCTACGTGTAGAATATATATTTGTTTTTTTTATTTGGTTGGAATGGAAGTGCTTATTCTTTATGCAACCATGGGCGCAGTTGCATAAGGCACAGAGGTTTCACTGCGTAGTTTACTACATTTTTTTCCACAAGGAACAGGAATTCTACGCAAAACTTTGAAAAGTGGAAAAATCGGTGTCACTTACATAATCGGAACCCAAGTGAGAAAGATTCACTTGGGTGAACGTGGCAAGTGCACATCAAATGTCAAAATCTGCACTAATTTTACAACCACCACCAGACTGCAGAAAACAAAAAACACTACTGTACGATACTTGCACTGTTTCATATTAAATATAAGTGCTTTAGAAGCCTGGAAATAGCAGGAAAGCTTACTATTACTACGTGCATAGATGCTTCTATTTGATAGCAAAATACTGCAGAATTCATAATTTTGTCTGCACACTGACTACACTCACACATCACATCAATTAAGAATTTGCTCTGAGTTTCCCATTTACTGAACATGTGTTTGGAACTGAACAGATAAAAAAACAGAATTTACAAAATTGAAATTCCCCTATTAAATCAACCAGTTCACATCAGATGACGTGTACACACACAAAGGTTTTGCATTATTTGGAACGAATGACGGATAAACACACAAGGAGCGAGGCCGGAATTATCTGTCTGCGACCCGCTCACAGCGAGCGAGGCCGGAAATATCAGGGTGTGCTACCCGCAGATGACGACCTGAACCCGTCTGCCATCCAGGTTTGTGAAAACAATCCGGTCAATATCAAAATATAATCCCGGCATCAACTGGTTAAAAAATTTTTATTTTTAATGCCCTCATGTGCAACTGTATAATGATCCTCCCACATGTCCACAACAGTTGGTAAAATTTTGCAAAACCTTCAAACACTGTTGCTGCAGTTTTCAAGTAGAGAGCATATGTGCACATGCAGCATATGTACACGTTCTTTACAAATACAATGTATTAAGCCCGGTTCATACTTCATGCGAAAGTGAAGTTGACGTCATGAAACATTCGCTGCGAAATTCGTCCGAGTTGAAATGTGTTCAACTTTTGTGAATTCGCAGCGCGAATACTTGCCATGTCGTCACAAATTCGCGTTCGCTTTCGCGCCGAGTATGAACCGGGCTTTAGAATTCTGATTCACATTTTCATTACAAAGATATTCACAGCTGCAATTTTGCTAACTCTTTTTGCTTTTTGTGTATTTTTTTTTTACAGATTGCTTATTTGTGAAACTGCACACCCCAGTAAAGACACTACAATTCTGATTTACCGAGTAAATGTACATCTAGTGGACTACACAGTTACCATGGGAACAGCACCATTCGAATTACAAAACAATAGACCTATGTTTCTGTTTCTGCAGAAATAAACACATGAATACTGGCGAGAGAAAAAAAAACTGAATGATTAAAAAAAAATAATAGACATGTCAGCCAAACGTTGAAGCTTATGTGGCTTCATGTACAGATCTTAAACTTATACGTGAACATGTCGGTCTGGTGTACAGAGGTAGTTTGTATATATATTGTATTGTATTTATTTGTATCGATGAGACATTTTAATGGCTTTACAATATTATTAGTTTTCCCATGCACGCGAGTGGAACACGGAATAATGTAGTGCGTCTGTGTCCGACATACCACGAGGCCGAAGGCAGAGTGGCATATGGGACACAGACGCACTACATTTCCTGTGTTCCATGAGCATGAGTGGAATAGCAAACATTTTTCATGCAAACCTACATGTAATGCACAATAAAGATTGAACGCACACGCTGCACATGAACTTTTAAATGTGTTTGCAGCAGGAATGGCGCGCGCAACTTAGAAAAGCGCGATATACGGAGTGCGATTTGGACCATGCTGTATGAGATAACACGCTGTTTTTGCCATGAATCGACCAATCAGGATCAAGGATTCAAGTTTGCTTGAAAATAATAATTCTTATGAGATGTCATCAGAACTATAATATACAGTGCAAGAAGTCCCCCAACAGGGATCATTTCAGAATTTGGGGTGTAGCTTCTAATGACTAGCGTTAGTTTTAATGACAATAACATTTAATTGTGTGAAAGCACGCTATTGCTAAACACTAGAAGATATACAAATTTAATACAATTAGCAGAAATAATTCATTTTAAAAAATCTATAAAGTGCCATTATTTGCCACGATGCAATACAAGTACATGTATGAGCATACAGATGTGCACTGCACGTACAATACATTTGTATGTAAATGTATGCTGTGTTGCTACAGGTTTAACAGCAGGTGTTCATGATGATTGTACCTTGTTGGTGTTGTAATTAATTGTACAACAGTGAAAAATAAAATTATAAATCACAATTGGAATTTGATTTTTGATCACAGTTTACCACATCATCTACACTAAGAAGTTCTTCTCATTAGAGGAACTCAAGTGTTTGCAAATGTTTTTCTCTTTTTTCAGTGCATAATGTGTGAATATTTAAAGGCATATAGGATTATTTGCAGTTACCACAAAAAGCAACTTACTACAAATCATGATCAAAAAGCTTAGTTGGATTAAAGATCGGACTGGCACTAAACACCTCGTGAAATTATTCCGTCTGGCTTGCTGTCATTTAGAAGAAATCAACAAGTGCAGGTGGTTTCCAACTATCAGTCCACTGACTGATTTTTGGATATAAAGAGTGCTAAGAAAAGAGTGCTATTGACAGGTGTTTTGTCATCAAAAGACTGTGCATGGTTATTCCCTGTTTTCTCGAAGAATTGTAATATCCACTGAGCTGAAACTTCCAACAGGTTAGGTTTTGAACATTCTTCTTTGGTTTTGAACAGTATTATTATTATTGGAAACAAACGAAACGCATAAAAAGTGAATGATCCTCTATTTCTTTAATGTGCTGAATTTAAAGGGAATGTACATCATTGACTTTTGCTGTAATTTTCTGAAATGAACTATTTGAGGGGTTAGTATAATAGAGCAAATATTGTTTAACTGACATGTTTGAAGTTTTGTGTTCAAAAAAGCTTGAAAAACCAAGAAAAACAAAAATGTTTAAGTAGTCTGGTTCCCCGACTCCACTAAATATAATATGAACCAATTTATAGATGTCGGAAAATTGTGAGGTAAGGGAACCGGTCCAGCTGGCCTGCACCCGTTCAAGAACATGTAACCAATAGCAAAAACAATTTGGACTGAAAAAAATTGTACATTTGGAGCAGTAGTTGAAAAATAGTTAGGTTTTTCCAACGGTGGTCGGCCGACCATCGTTGGAAATGTATACAAAAATACCATTTTCTTGAAATGACTTGACACCTGGTGCCATAATTTTACAGGATGCTTTAGACTGTCATTTACCAACATCCTAGTAAGATATTTCGTAAAAACTTGGTAGTTTTATTTTTCGATGTTTGCAAATGTTGTTATTTCCCTTTAACAACACAAATTAACAAAGGCTCCAATAATCCACTGAATAAAACCACAAAAATGTCCTTCTTGTTGACTGAAGTGAGTCGGGCAACAAGTATTTCTCCTACATGTTTGACATGTGTTTTGAGCCCATACATGTGTTTTAAACCTACATAAATGTATAACACAGCTTAGCAAACAAACCTGGGAGGAATGTGAGACACATTTACCCATGGCTTGCCAGAGTTTTTTGGGAAAGGCACCGATTGGAAATGTGCTGAATACTCACACATGAAACCCTGTCAAAATTCACACTTTAAACCCAACTTAAAGTTCCTTTAAAAAAAAAAAATCAATTTTGACGACTGACATTTCAAGTGGATCAATACTGGCACTTTACGGAACTGTTTTTTCCCCCAACATTAAATCTGCACACGTACACTGTATGCAGACTGTGTGGAATTTGAAAGTATGCAATCACGTCAAGTTAGCCGTTCCTTTCAGAGCCACTTGCCGATCTATACCACACCGAGCTTATCCAAAAATCCAAACTGTGGCAATGTACATGTAAATTAGAAAGACTGAATTATCAAGCCAGGAATTGGTGTCATTTAAACCAAGTAAAAGCAGTCACTGAGTTGCGGTATGCTGGTAGCCTGAAATGGTAAAATCTACCGTTATGACGGACTGCTAGCCGTCTACATGGTCGGCCAAACAGTAACAATTTATAGCACTTCATATTATTGAGTAAAACACCCCTCACACTGTACATGAACATAACTGGGACATCGTTCCTCACATTAATCTTGACTGTGCAGTTGTTGGATAAGGGTATTTTTTTGTTGTGGTGGTCAGAGTTTAGGAAAACACTGACACGATAGGCAACAAAAATCGAACAGATCCATGGGCTTCTCAATACATGAATATAAATCACTGCATCCACATGAATGTTCAGCACATGCACACACCTGTACCTGCCACCTACATGTAGTCAAATTCAAAATACTGCAAATATTGCACTACAGTTACAACTTACATACATACTAATGCTACCTGGGATCTGAAATTTCATTTAACACGATTAAAAACAATGTCCTCTACTCTCCACTGCAAATGGCAACAAACCACGTATCTACGATCTGATTAGGGAAAATGAGATACATCTAGAGACTTTAATGTCACCTTTGTAAGCGCCAGTAAATGACTGCATTTTCTTTGTTTTTTTCTTGCAAACATGATTTAAAGTCATTTTCCTTCTTTCGTTTTGTTCATAAGTTTCTAATGTCACACTGACATCCAGACTTCAGGTAAAATGAACTTTGATGTCCCCATCTGAATGTACACAAATTAAGTTGAGATCAACGTAGAATTTCAATTTCAATTCCTTTGATCATGGGGTCACGTTTTATAATTTGGAAGCATTGTTACTTCTTGTCATGAGTAGAGAAACACAGCCGGAACATTTTTTTGTTGTTGGAAGGAGTTGATATTGTTCGTAAACACAGCAATCTTGAAGAGAAAACAAATTGCTTTGTCTGAACCATTTTCCTGATTTCATTTCGTCGGTTGCACCACGAAGTGACGTATCGTGTGCACAAAGTCCATAGACGATACATCACTTTGTAACGCACCCGACGATTTGAACAGCCCATAGACTTCTTGTAATGCTGTGCAAAGTACTGTGTGTATATGGAATGCATTTGGTTATTGCATAGTAATAAAATCAGTAAACACTCCTGGACACCAAAATTAATAATAATAATTATGAAAAACTCAACAGTAAATCATATCTGTTAACTACATTCCTGAAATTTTCTTTAAAAGGTGATTCCTGTGTGTCTGAGACAATTCATCCACAAATAAATTTCTGGTCTTTAGGAATGTAACCGTACATCCGTGGCCACTCCGACGAGTTGTGTTACTTGTGTTTTAATAGGTCAAATTATCGGAACAAAAGTGAGTAGGCACTTTATTGTGTCTTGAGATAAGACATGGCAAGAAAATAGGGAGGCTTCTTCAAATTTTCACTGACCACTAGAAGCGATTTTTTTTTTATTTTTTTTTTTAGATTCTTCTCCCTCCACTCTGCATAAGGCAGTTTTTAAAGTTGACTAGAATTTTTTTCTGTTGACTTGTGAGGTTCATTACCTTAAACATTAGGATCAGAAAAAGCTGCAGGTACATATACAACTGTATCTGCTTTTTGTTGTTTCGCAGTAAACCTTTCTCGTCAGTTGAAAATTCTTGGTAACGGTGGCACTGACAATTCACTTACATGTAGCTATACTGTTGCTTTCTGTGGAGACAAACTACTACGTCATTGTACGTAAAACATCATACACCTACACATTTTGCAGATGAGAGAAACCTACATGTATGCGCATGTTACACATTTAGCGTAGTTTTGTATACGTTTACCATGAAATACACTCTGGACGGTGCTGTGCAAAACATAATTGTTATACCTCCGTTTTGGATACTGTATTTTTATTGGCCTAGAACAATCATGTGTTAAGTTTATAAAAAGTCATGGCACACTCCCTGTGGGATACCACGTACATGATATCCCAAAGGGACTGTGCTGTGACTTTGTACGTACGGTACATGAAACACTTGCACCGTTGGTACCCACGCTATTTTCACCATGTTTCCACCCGAGTGGGAGCAGCGAACTAGCAGCCGATCAGCTGTTTTGAGCATGCGATGTTCCATTGTCATGATTGTTGTGTTTACTGCTGTTTGTTTTGTGATTTTTACATCAAAATCCAAAGAATCCAAGACAGAAGTATAACAAAACAATAGTTGACTGCTGTGATGTGGGAAACGACGTATAGGACGCATAGTATGTTCAAAACGTCATATCCCACATCAAAGCAGTCAACAATTGTTAGAGGTCAAGTTGGTCTTCCAACTCACAAAACAACACCGACTGGAAAACAATTTTTTTTAAAAGGTGATCAATTGTATATGAAACACAGTAATGAACACTACATACACTCATTTTGTAGCCAAGCTATGGGGTTGGCAAAAGAAACAAAAAACAACAACTTCAATTTCAGTACGACGTCAGCATGATGCACAACACAGCCCTGCCCACTCCACAGTACCAATACACTAATACTTCAGATTTTTATAAGACTTCTTCTGTACAAAAATATTGTGGTTACTCACATTAAGTATCTTAGAATTTCAGTCATTATTCTTGTCTTCTTTTTTTCCCCCTTAAATTTCTCCCTGGCAGTACAATTTATTTTACACATTTTGTTTCTTTTTGCACTGCGAGCACATTGCACAAACTCACACACTTTGTTAATGTTAAACTTTTATCAAAGTAAGCCTAGCTGGTGAAAAGGTGCGCCCCTGATTGATAGCAGGAAAACAAATAACATGAATAAATTGAGAAATAAACAGCCAACAGTCAGACCGTAGGCTATCACTCTAAATTGAAATAAATTCATTTCTATAAGACACATACTGTAGGTGGGTTGAAAGCCTAAATAACTTGCATTTCTATATTTTTTTGACGAACTAATTTGCCCACTTTGATGCTGAATAAAGCCTCGAATGCTTGGCAATCTTTTACAAATGTACATCTAAAATAGAGCTTCATAAGCAGTTGACTTTGATATTTTAGTACATTCTTTTGAGCATTTTTACAGATTAAGATTTTTTCACTGATTGCTTTCATTTTGATTGATTAATTATGTGTTAATCAACCGAATTAATCACTGGCAATTTGTTTTCTAAGTTGTAAACAGTAGAGGCAACACTCTGGTCAAACCCGGCCCTTAACTTATTACCTGTATGCATAGTGAGTAAACATTTTACTGAGATGTAGCAGCAGAAGCATTGATGTCATCTAGAACCTTGTCGATATCCATGACGGAGGAAATACTGTAGTTGGGGCTCGGGAAGAAGATCTCTTTGTTCTGTCGCTTGGGGTCGATCCAGACGGTTGCCAGGCAATTCGCATCCAGGCCGCCTTGGATGTCGGTGCTCAGACAATCGCCGACCATAATGCAGCGCTCAGCGGGCACTCCCAGCATCTGGAAGGCCGTCTTGAAAATGGAGACGTTGGGCTTAGGGTGGGGTTGCTCACCGCTGACGATGATGCCGTTGAAGTAATCGTCGGCGCCGCAGCGGGCCATCTTGAGCCTCTGGATGCCTGAGGGCCCATTGGTCATGAGCAGGAGCTTGTAGCTCTTACGCAGGCGTAGTAGCAGCTCCTTGACCTCAGGGCTAAAGGTCATGTGGTCCAGACGACCACTCATCCAAGTGCGGTACAGTAGCATAGCTGCGTCCTTAGGGTGGTGGCTGTTGAGGGCTCGCTGCCACAACTCGGTGCGCCATTCATCCACAGGAATGACTTCATTGGGATCCTTCTCAGCCTCGGCAAGGTATTTCTTGAAGGCCGCTACAACATCATCAGCATCGACTTCAGCATACTGGGAACGCAACACATGTTTCACCTGCATGTAACACCAAAAAATCAACCATCATAACTTTAACTAATACAAAAAGGCAATTTTAATGTCCTTAAAGTTACATGTATGTAAGTATTGAACATGTACTGCTCGTTAAATTTCAAGACTTTAATTTGAAGGTCTGCAAATGGGCTTTAGAACACGTCTAATGTCCAGAGATTATTAACGGAGTGTGGGCGCGGCTATACATGTAGCAGAGCTGTAACGAGTCACTGATTTTTGCGACTAGAGTCGAGTCGAGTCATTTTAAA
The DNA here is from genome assembly GCA_029964075.1 of Patiria pectinifera. Lineage (NCBI taxonomy): Eukaryota > Metazoa > Echinodermata > Asteroidea > Valvatida > Asterinidae > Patiria > Patiria pectinifera. Next base: position 9,946,672 of record CM057142.1, on the reverse strand, counting down.
GAAGTATCTCGAGTCGAGTCAAACCTTTAGGTCAAGAAGGTCGATTTGAGTCGAGTCAAGTCAAATATTTAGCTCGACTCAATTCGAGTCACAAATATTTGAACACTATATAACAAAAACTTCGGTCTTATAGGCCATCTGGTCTGGCTTGGGATCTAGAATATTTTCCCCTGATCCCTGACAACATCAAAACCAAACTGCATTATACAAAACTGTTTCTGATTATTTAAAAGTGGGCATGTATTTTTAAAAGGAGGGCATACATGTAAATTTAGCCGTTCGAATCCAAGAGCTTAATAAGAAATCGCCCAAAACCAATGATGAAACCACAAATTGGAAAATGTGTTTGTTTGAAGTCCGGTTCCGAGAAAACATTTTGTGCGATCCACTATGTGCGAGTCTTTGACACGTTGTACGTTTGTACATGACAAGCGGCCACTGTACCGTACTGTATTAGCAAAGTGGTGTGAAAATAATGTTTGCACAGTAAGTCATTAGAAATATTTTTCGCAAAGTTTTGCTTTTATTTTTGGGACTCGAGTCTTATTAGCCTTTGCTCGAGTTGAGTCGAGTCTTCTGATGAGGGACTCGAGTCGAGTCGAGTCGAGTCGAGTAATTTACCCTTAGGGACTCGAGTTGAGTCAAGTCACCATATATTGTGACTCGAGTCGGACTCAAGTAGAGTCAGTGGAAATTTAAGCAATCGTTTGCTTTCTATGACAACACACCAGCCCCACTAGCGGCGCCTGAAAGCGGTGTAATACCCACATACATCGCGCGCATAGATTTTTCAATTGTCATCATGTGATGCATTACATTTGCAGCCGTTGGAATTTGACGTTTTTTTAATGGACAAGCCACCGAAATCCTCAATATTTTTCATATTTGAGTAACTTTTGTTCAAATGGTCGAGTTGACCGGATACCGATTCGGTGCAACCTCGTCCCCGGTGCTTACTTTATTTCCAACCTCGTTTCCAATACAGTAAGCCCTGGATAGGAAACTTTCTTCCTGTATCCTGATTCAATACCGCAATTTGCTAATAATGGATTTATATCGTGTAGTTGGTGTTGTTATTTCCAACGTGCATAACGTGATTTTACGATCATTGTAATTATTGTTGATGTACCGCAACGTGGCGCGGCCCCCAACGTGGCGCACTTTGATTTGTCGCCTGTAGTGCCTTGCTAGAGCAAAAGTTTTAATTGAAATTTCACAGAAAGTGAAATTTCATTAAGTTCTTAATACTTCCGTTCATAAATCACGAGTTTGTCTCAGTTCCCGTTACAAAGTTAGAAGAAAAATTTTCGGCGAGATTTTCTGATTTTATTTCGAAGTGCACGGTGAACCCTTTGAAAATGTCCCCCTAAAATAGAAATTAATTTGCTGACAAACTTCTAGTTGGGTATGTAAGTAGAGATAATAATTGTTTATCAGAATTTATCAACTTAACAGAAATTCTTAAATGTTAATTTGGAATTTTCCGAGATTTATTCAAGTGCGCCACGTTGGGGAACACTCAGCTGATTTTTGCCCAATTTCCGGACAGCGCCATTTTTGAATTTCGGATTAAATTTGATGAAACCGAAATTGTTCACGGAGGTTAAATAGCAAGCATTAATAAGGTAAATGTACCAGAATTTTACTGAATGAGTTTGAAGTTTGACAACAAAGAAGTTTGGCAACACTGATGTGGAAAGTCGGGGTAAATGTCGAAGTGCGCCACGTTAGAAACACCATAGCCCGACTGCGTCTGGCCGTACAGTACTATCGCAAGCTCTGTAGTACGGCCAGACCGCCAATGCTCCCCTACACGCTGAACTCTGATGTAGCGATTTTGCTACCGATTTTGATCGAGATTATCTTTTCATCCAGGACAGAAATTTCCAAAGTTAAGGTTCCTAGTCGTAGAAGAACTCATACCTTTTTGAAAAAACGTTCTTTTATCCCGAAATCTTCATCCATCTGGCCAAAAGATGACATTCAGTCATCATCGCCCACGAAAATCGTCCCAAAAATGTTCCTCCATGCGATTTCAAAATGGCGGCCGCATTGTAATGTATGAATTATACGGGCGCGCTTGGGCAAGTTGTGAATATGCATTGAATTTCATGACGTTTGTCAGGCGCGCGGCGCGGCTGGCCATACAAACATGAGGTCATGAACTGAATAATGCATATTCATAACCTTACCCAAGCGCGCCCGCATAATGCATAAAAATTTCGGGACGATTTTCGTGGGCGATGATGACCGAATGTCATCTTTTGGCCAGATGGTACTCCTAGAACTATGAGGCTCCCCGTGAGCGGAGCCTCATAGAGTCAGAAGCCCGCAAAATTGCTGTCAACACAAAACACTAATTAAGTACAAAAACGTCCATTCCAAATAAGCCATTTCCCACAGAACCGCTGCACTGTTTGCCCCTAAACTCCGTACAATACCTCATGACATACTCATGTTATGTGCACCAAACAAACATCGGTGCATTCTGTCTGTTTTTAGGCCAAAATGATGAAAAATATGCCCTTTCCGCACTGAGCCAACCTAACACTTGAAACGAGCACGCGCGCTGATATCGCAGTCATTTTCGGGTTCGATCGCTCGTAGCGCGCCGCGGGGGGTACGTACTTGCACTTGTACGCATGCGCATACTATCAATCCGCTCGCTCCTACACCATACCCCCCGCGGCGCGCTCCGAGCGATCGAACCGAAAATGACTGCGATATCAGCGCGCGTGCTCGTTTCAAGTGTTAGGTTGGCTCAGTGCGGAAAGGGCATATTTTTCATCATTTTGGCCTAAAAACAGACAGAATCCACCGATGTTTGTTTGGTGCACATAACGTGAGTATGTCATGAGGTATTGTACGGAGTTTAGGGGCAAACTGTGCAGCGGTTCTGTGGGAAATGGCTTATTTGGAATGGACGTTTTTGTACTTAATTAGTGTTTTGTGTTGACAGCAATTTTGCGGGCTTCTGACTCTATGAGGCTCCGCTCACGCGGAGCCTCATAGTTCTAGGAGTAGCCAGATGGATGAAGATTTCGGGATAAAAGAACGTTTTTTTCGAAAAGGTATGAGTTCCTCTACAAGTAGGAACCTTAACTTTGGAAATTTCTGTCCTGGATGAAAAGATAATCTCGATCAAAATCGGTAGCAAAATCGCTACATCAGAGTTCAGCGTGTAGGGGAGCATTGGCGGTCTGGCCGTACTACAGAGCTTGCGATATCGGAAGGGCCAGACGCAGTCGGGCTAGGAACACCACTATATAACGTCCAGGCTTTCTCAAAAACACTCCTTTCCTTTCCAGTTTGCTCACGTGAATATTAATATGAAATGTGATACCGCATATTGGCGGGCCAGATTGTAACATTTTAACTTCCAAAAAAATTGTGTTTTCATAACTCCAGGCATGCAACTGTAAATTCACCAAAAAAGAGGAAATTCCTAAATTCAGAAGACTTTGTAGAGAAATTGTACAGTGATTTTAAATTTTTAATGGCAGAAATGAGAATAAAAAAAGAGGAAATCAGCTGTCAGATCTGAGGAAAAGTTGCATGCCTGTAACTCAAGGCGCAACGATGGTGTTTTTACCCCCGACACCGCATACAAAAACAAACGCTAATGTAACGCACAGGCAGGCACCAGACTATTCCTCATTTGCATACGTGTTCAAATATCTTGCACATATGCAAATGATCCAATAGTACCAGGGTGAGAGAGCAGGTAGTGGTGGGCGCGTACTGCTCGACACCCTGGGGACGAGGTTGGATTCAGCAATGTTGAATGCTTGTTGGACGATCGAGTTGGAAATGTTGGACCTTCAATCACAAAATCAATCTGTTAGAAGTAATCATTTGTATTTTAAGAACAAATATGGTCTTAAAATAACATTTAATCATCTAGGATAATATTCTACCTGTTTAAAAGCGAAATAATCAGCGTTTCTTGTATCAATTAGCGTGTTATCCAAGTCGAAAATTATTGCTGAGACTCTCCTAGCGGCCGCCATCTTGGAAGATTACCCACAATGCATCTAGAAATTGGGAATCGCTTCGAGTCGAGTTCATTATGATCCGGGAATGATGAGTATGCCAATGAACATGATGAACAAAAATCATTGAAAAGAAACATTATTTATTGTATTTTGATGTTAATTCATATGAATAAATATCGTTTTATAACAAACGATGGAATTGTTTGCGGTATATTGCTGCAAAAAAATCGAAGAAATATGGATAAACTTAGTGCCGAAATATTACACCCCTTTAAATAATAGTCGGGCTCTTTTCCCGCGCGGGCCGCCTGAACTTGTTTTTTCCCCGTCATTTTCCGAGTCCGATCGCGATACAAGAATTTTGCAAGAAACAGGTTTTACTTACTTGTTTTATGTTTTTACAGAGTCTTAAGAGTAAGTATTTGCTTACCTACCATACACGAGGATTTCTACTTCTAAGTTCTAGTAGTTTTAGTAGGCCTAGAACTTAACTAGAAGTACAAATTTGGCAGTCACATTATTGTACCTGATTATTTTTGGGTTATCTGAGCTGGAAGTGGAAGTCTATTGCATGCAGTATTGGCTTGGCTGCGTGGCCGGCTCATGAAACTTAGACTAGGCCTAGGCCTACCTCTGATATACTACTGAGTATATACTACTATAGTGATACCATGGAGGGGACTTTGTATGGAGGTGGATGTACTACTGATGAAAAGAATGCAGTAGCCTTCCTGACGCTACTTTAGTGGTTTGCGAACAAACGTGATCATTCATGATCATGATCATGATGATGATGATGACAAACATGACAAACCTCAACTCAACAATGCTCAAGGCTCAAAGTGAAACTGAAACTTAAGTCTACGGGGACCCTCCAAAATTTTCTCACGAAATAAATTAGATTTCTCAGCCCCAGAGACAGAGTGACTGCTCTCAATTTAGACCTAAGACATAATGACGTCACGCGTCACGCTTTGTTACATGTGCTCTTTCCTATGGGAGTCAGGTGAGAATGCCAGCCAATTGTCCTCACCTGGCTCCCATGGAAAAGCGCACATTGTAAACAAAGCGTGATATGTTACATGTATATTACTGAGTTATATCATGTAGCCTATATGAACTTATTTTAAAAGGAATAGTGTTAGGGTTTGCTAAAATTATGGAATTAGGACCTTGTTCACATAACCTTAGGCCCTATAAATTGGTTTACGCCGTGGCTATCGTTACAGCAGCTGTAACGCGACTTTCAACTGCTATCGTTACGGAACTACATGTATCTGGTGCCCTGAAGTAATAATATGAGTATTCAACGTCATGATCTTTGGCTGTTGGAACCACATCAACTAAATGGTTCTTGGACTTTATTCCCCTTTTTAAAGAAATTCTCCAAAACCATCAATTTCACAGAAGAAAATGAAAAATACTACTTAAAATAAAAAGAACAATTTGATTAAAAACCTGAAACTTAAGAAATCTATTCCAAAAAAAGAAGAAAAAATGGAGTAGCGCGGCAGGGGTTTAAACCAGAGTTCCCAACTCGTTGAGCTAATGTCTGTACCAATCGAGCTACAGAAGCACTCTGGTTCGATGGGCAGTTGTAAATCTGATATACGTTCGTATTGTTTTTTTTTACAGTGCTGTAGCAATATTATCTGAAAATTGCATTACGGCTGTCGTAACAATAAGGCCCCCCCAAAAAGTCTCCGGTTTCTGGTATGCGCGCCCGTCGCCGTAGCCATGCGCGTCGGCAAAATGAAAAAGTTTTTTTTTCAATGAAAGATGATGTCTCAAAACCGCCAAACTCACTGGTTTGACTGGAATCCTGCTGCTGCACAATTTTAACGTGTTTTTAGATTGGGTTATGGTCGAGAATAAGCTTTATGTGGCCTCTCTGGACTCCCATATTTGCACTAAGTTTAGTTGGGCACCATTCATGCCATTTGCAGTCATCAGCCGACATTTGAAGGAAAAAAATCAGGTAAAAAAAAAATAAAGCCGCGTCGCCGCACCACTTTTTGGGCAAGCTCCATACCAGAAACCGGACACTTTTTTTTTTTGGCCTAAGCCACTACTTTTTTTTTGCTAAATGTTGTCCATTTGGTGAAAATTTTACCAAACGAAATGAACAGCACAGACTGAGACACGACCGAAGAACCATATCCAAACATGCCAACAAATGTAAAAGCCTGACAAGGCTTCAATCAATAGGATAATAATATTCTTATGAAATTCGCGGGAACAATAAATTTTTATTTAAAAAACAATGGGTTTTCTCTTGGCACCATGCTGAAATATAAACAGAATCCAACAACAGTGAAGTGGGAATTCTATTGAATCAAATTCAAGATGTCATTTTTTTCTCTGTTACTTTTTTTCTTCAGAATTTATATTTTAGAACATGCAGCAGCAACAGCAGAACGCCACAGCGAGTCATGTGGAGGAGAGTGAAGAAGACTTTGGGCCCCTCATGATCACCCGTCTAGAGGTAGGCCCCTAAAGAAGCAAAAAGAAGAGGAAAAAACCCTGAACATTTCAGTCTAAAAAAGTAAAACCATTTTCACCTAATTTAAAAAAACCCAGAACTCTGCGCACTCCATTGTAAATTCTATTCTCTAATTGTAAATTCGGGAAGAAGGCTTTACATGGACATCACTAAAAAAAAAAATCCCTGCAGTGACGTATCAGCCATCAGAAAGCGATAACATGTCCTAAAAAAGTCAAATTTAGCAGGGAAAATATTGAAGTATTGACTGAAAAAACACTTGGACTTTTTGGGACCAGTCTCATAGGGTTTGTGCACAAGGTGTAAAGTGATTGAACTCTTTCCAAAATGTAAAAAAAAAATAGACCTAAGACCTAATGACGTAATGGCTTTGTTTATTATGCGCTTTCCTATGGGAGGCCGAGGGAAGTCGGGGTGCCAGATGAAGTAGGGACCGTCTGCCGCATAGGAAAGCGCACATGTAAACATGCATGACGTCATTAGGTTTCAGGCCTAGTAAGGCCAACAAAAAAATTGTTCTGCTTCCGATTACATAGCATTTGAAAATAGGGTAGGTAGGTACGGATTTTTTTTTTGCAATTTTTTTTGTGTACGATCATATGGAGGCTTCTGTGTGTAGTAAAAGGTAGAAATTGATGGTTTTGGGTGTTTTTTTCTCATGTTCTCAATAAAAAAAATTAGGTTAGGGGCTGTCAGAATAGGGTAGGTAGGGAAACCGGAAGCAGAACTATTTTTCTTTTTGGCCTAAATCTCCCAAATGTTGGAGTTTTTGTCTGATTTGACTTTTGGGTCATGTATTGGCCATTGCTTGCCAAGATGTTTGTTGGAAAGATAGATATGAAACTTAAATTACAACCAAAAATCCCTGTTTCATGGAACCCGGCCATTCCTTGCATCAGACCCATTGCATTGGTGGGTTGCTTTTGTTCCCTTTTTTGGCTATAAAACCATTGCCATCAAACTTTCTGACTTGATCAGAATCCTAGTGTTATTTAGTTTCTAGTGAAACATTTTCCTGATTCATGTGTCCCTTCCAGTTCTAGCTCTGCACTTTGTGTTTTGGGCAAGGTATTATCTTTTTGATGTGTCACATGCAGAAATTGAAAAAAAAATCCTATCACTGCAACAGATTTCAGGCTTCACAACACCAACTGCCTACACCTTCAGCAGTTAAAGATGTCTAACTTCATGTATCTGAAAAATATTTTATTTGTTATCATTGATAGTCTCAAGGCATCAGTGCTAACGATGTCAAGAAGCTTGAGGAGGCAGGTCTGCACACCGTGGAGTCGGTGGCTTACTCTACCAAGAAAGAGCTGTGCAACATCAAGGGAATCAGTGAGGCCAAGGCTGACAAAATCCTGGTACAGCAGTTGATTTGACCATCCAAACCATTCATAATCATGTCAGATGCAACCATTCTGTTCCCTGTACCTATCAAGCAGCCAGGAAAGTGGGGCTGTGCATTTTTTTCGTAAAATTTACTATTCAATTATTCCAACTTGTACTTGATCAAAAAATTTGAATGTACTGGTCAAGTTATTTGAGTGCGCACCTGTGCTTGTGAAAAATTGACAAAGAGTTTATTAAGATCATATGAAGAACAGGAACATGTAGCAGAATGGCTGATGTTTGATCAATTTTAAAGAGGAAATTTGAGCTTATTTTCCTTATGGAAGCTTTCAAATCATGTGCAAAAGTGGCTTTCTGCAAAAGCGTGGCATTTGACAAACAATCAAACCACGCAGTTATACAATTAAAATGACATCATGGGCGTTTTTCCTCATCACCTCGAGATCGCTCACATTTTCAACTTTTTGGGTTCGTATTCAAATACATGTATTTGAATATTCATTATATTTAGCACAGCCATACAAAAGAGCTTCTTTTTCATTGTTAAAGTCTCATTATAGAGGCCCAGCCACAAGCAATAACCAATGTGTGGCATTAGGCACGTAAATTTTTTTTTTTGGCCATCAGTTTCTGTACTTATACAATTTGTGTTCCAGCATTATTGATTTCGCCTAAGGCCTAATGATAAAGCCGTATTAACCCTAACCCTGCCAGACGCAGCACAGTGCATCAGGTGGAAAAGTCTGGTGCACTTTGATGGAAAATGCTACCAACACCAGTGCAGAAACCGGCCACTTCCGAGACACTGAGAGCTAGTCCCATAGAACAATGCCCGAGTTGTATCCTGCTGCGTTGGGGGACCACAGACTCTGAGGCAATTTGGCCTCGAGACTTTTGACCTGATGGATCTTGCTACACTGGGCAGGCTTGTCACTTAGACAAGTGTTGCATGTTGCTGCGTTTGGCAGGGTTTCTAGCCAAAATACCCTGGAGGGTTAGGGTTAAGGAAACTGTTTTCTTCAGTAACGGAAACTGTACTTCTAATTAAGGCTGCAAGATGTCAGTGAAGTAGTTTGCATACAGTATGTACATATGCGCTCTTCACTGTAACTTAGTGCTGATTGACTTTTCTCTCAGAATGAGGCCATGAAGTTGGTCCCCATGGGTTTCACGACTGCCACCCAGTTCCACCAACAGAGGGCAGAAATCATTCAGATTACAACTGGCTCTAAAGAACTGGACAAACTTCTTCAAGGTACTTTTCATTTTATTATTATTATTTTTTACTTTCACGAAAAAAAAGATCATGAAATATTTATCTGCACTTCTGCAGCGTATTATCTTACTGGTAACATAAACGTGCAAGGATGTGTAAAAAAAAAAAACATCAAAAACACTGCAGGAATTCCCCAAAGTAAGATTTTTCGCACTATGTGGGTTCCACACAGAGGTGCATACTGCAATTTAACTCAATTTTTTTTAGGATTCCTTGGATGCAATCGCTTATTCATTTAAAAAAAAAAAAATTATCAGCACTAAAAGAGTTGTGTTTCCCTTTCACAAGTTGTGTTTATACTGGAATATTCAAAGATGGTTTGGGTAAAAAAAAACACAATTAACCGTATACCCGGCATTTTCGGTCAGGTATGGGACACCCAGGTAACCGTCCCAACTTGTCGCACTTGGAAAAAAAAACCACATCAAACATCTTTCGTGTGTTAACTTTCATTACGCAGAATGCAGAAGATCTTGCTGTGCTTCTTGTTGGGAAGACACATCAAAAAACTGCAGTCACAGTGTGAAATTCCCCTGCAGAAATATGTTTATGTTTGTTATTTATCAAATATGCTTCTTTATTTCATTTGTAGGCGGTATTGAGACAGGCTCCATCACGGAGATGTTTGGAGAGTTCCGCACGGGGAAAACACAGCTATGTCACACACTAGCAGTCACGTGCCAGGTTAGACTTTTACCATGAGCCATTGCGATCTGGTACACGGTGCCCTGTGGAGACATGGGTGTAATAAGGAACAAAAGATTGACAATTGTATGCGTCTCCACAGGGCAATTTTTATCTGTAGGTGAATACGTCTTCACAAGGTTAGCACGAAAAAGATATGTGGATTTTACTCAAAAACTAGGAATTTCCAAGGTGTGTCGTTCTGTCGCAAATTGAAGTATTTTATGTAAGGGATATTAAGTCCGAATTTCAGCCCAGGAAATTAATTTTGATTAAAATAGGAGCATTTTGAAACTAGATTGTCAAACTCAAATTTTTTAGCACACGAGAACAAAGAAATGACTCCACAAGGATACAGATTCCAGTATGCGTGGTTGTGAAAGTGCATTTCTGTGTTTCCTATTTTGTCAAAATTCAAGTTCCTTTTACTTTCTACCCTAACTTCTTCCTTAATCTGCAAAACCCCAAGAGATCACACATGTAGCAACATAAGCAATGTTGCAAACCTGGCAAATGGCAACAGGAGTTGATCCTCATTGCCATCTTGGGTTTCGTTGTCATTGAAATCTTATGCACTTTCAGCCTTTACATTTGCAATAGGGCGTCCCTTTTTATTTCGATGGTTCTAATATTTTGTTTGCCTCAGAAGTGGGGTTGGTCGGTTGGCCATCAAAAATCTGAAGAACAAAGAATTGCAGTTGCACCTGTTTAGATGGCTAAATTAATGCCAAGTACACGGCAATGATGCCAAGTGCATGTCTCTTGTTTTATTTATTTGACTGAGATTATCACAAGTTGATGTCACCGAACAGAATACATAAAGCCATCTTGGGGAAGAAGAAGTTGACTTACATTGTATCTTCACAATTAAAAGTAAACCACCGACCCCTGATATGATGAGAGGCAACACCCTCGCATCTTCTGGGATTGCATGGGTTGCTATATGCGTACGCCGTGCTTCTAATGAAAATCAGACATTAATTTCAATAGCTTTCAAATAACACAGAGCCTGATTGCCTGAATTTGGTATTCATTATTTTTTCATGCCTTTAGTTTTTTTGTTAGTGGGGGATGCCCATAAAAAAAAGAATCACATATATAGGGATTGTGCAGTATTATTGCTCGTCCGTGTAAAAACAAAACTAGTTTTCAAAAATGAAAAGACAACATTTCTCTACCCAACTACTGAGTTAAATAAATGAGTACTTGCCCACAGATCAGCTTCAAACGAGCCAGAAGTGGTATTGCTATACCTCTGTCTTGAATACTGTATTTTCATTGGCCTAGAACGATCATGTGTTAAGTTTATTAAAAGTCGTGGCACACTCCCTGTGGATGCATGATATCCCACAGGGAGTGTGCGATGATTTTGTATGTACGGTACGTACGTTGTGAGACACTTGCACCGTTGGTACCCATGCTATTTTCACCATGTTTTCACACATGAGTGGGAGCAGCAAACTAGCGGACGATCAGCTGTTTCAAGCATGGTACGCGACATGCATGTGAGTTGACGTTCGATGGTCATGATTGTTGTGTTCACTGCTGTTTGTTTTCGTGTTTTCAAAGTCCAAAGAATCCAAGACAGAGGTATAACAAAACAAAATAATAAAACAGAGGTATAATAAAACAACACTCTCGGGGCGCATAGCACCCTCAGCTTCGCCTCGGGTGCTATGCGCCCCTTGGGTGTTCAAAACGTCATATCCCACATCACAGCAGTCAACAATTGTTAAATGTCCATCTTTCAGCATTTACCTGTTTTTATAGATGCTGGCACTGTGGCACATTTGTATGCTTGGCACCTCAATGACATTTCCCCCCTAATAACTTTCCATCTTGACGTTCATCTTCACAGTTACCAATAGACAATGGTGGAGGGGAGGGCAAATGTCTCTACATTGACACAGAGGGAACATTCAGGCCAGAGAGACTCATTGCTGTCGCTGAGAGGTAAGGTAGTTTGCAACAGATAGATTTCCAGATATATTGTGATTAAAGGCATATAGTTTTATTTGCATTTTTTGTAATTTATTGAAGTGAACCGATTTAAAGGCCATTTATTCACAGAGGACATCGTTTCACCGAGCCACTCAATGGTTTGCGTCCGTTTGTGCTGGAGACAATTTTTTAAAATGCTGTCCTTTTTCAAACGTAATACATATAGCTAGCGTACCTGAGTGTACGCATGAAGTCAACAGCTGGCTCACAGCCGTTTGACGGAATTAGTATTTGAGAAAACTTCTCAGCAATGTTTAGGTCCTAACCATAATTAGTATCGATACAAAATTCCTTTTTTGTTGTTGAGAATGACAGCATACCAGGCTCACTGATTCCACAGGATGTTTCATACTAGCATTTACTTACACTCAAGTGGGCTCTTTCATAATATTTTGGCAGTTTCAATTTTGGGTCATGTTGCTTGCTATTTTTTCCGATATGTGCTCTTTCAGTCTACTCACAAGGCCGTCATTTTTCAAAGTTTTGCTCACAGGTAAAATTGTCATTCTGGTACATTGTGAATGGCATATGAGCTTTGAATTTTGAACAGTTCAATTTGGACAGGTTTGTGATGTGACTGTTTCTAAACCAAGAAGTGTGTGAATCGGGGGAATAATAAGTGGGTATTTTTCACTTTTGTTGTCCCTATCCCAATTTGTTGGTAGGGCCTTTTGTCGTTTGAGATGAAGAATTCCTGAGTTGTTACCATAATGGTGTTTTTACCTAAAGAAATGGGTATTTTAAGGGGTGTCATTAGGCAAATATACATTGTAAACATATAAATCCTAGACTCTTAATTGCTCTGAGGCCCTTTGCAGCCCTCAGACCCTCTGCTGATTAGTTCGTGGAATTTCATTGTCCCCCAATCTTGCCCCTAAAAGGGCACATCATATTTACTGAAATGCCAAGTTAATATATCCGGTTCTCCTCAGTGTCTCACGTCTGTTCCTTAAAGAAAAGCCACTTCATGTAGTGTATCTAAAAACGTATCTGGTGCATTCTATTTGGTTCGTCAGATATAACCTGTCCAGCAGTGATGTATTAGATAATGTCGCCTACGCTAGAGCTTACAATAGTGATCACCAGGGGCAGCTACTCCTACAAGCGTCTGCCATGATGTCACAGTCAAGGTGAGTGATTAGGTCTGAAGATTTAGGACTCTTTGGAAACGGATTTCAAATTAACATTGAAAGCAAGGACCTCAATGCTCTCCTTTCAGGAAAATATGAAGAAGAAAGAAAAAGAAAATCTCCTCAATGATTTAACACTAGGAGCCCCCAAGTTTTATGCAAATTTGAAATTCTTCTTTACTTTTTATTGAGGGTTCCCGAAACTTGTGAATACTTGCAGTAAAACAAAAGAGACTGGTACCTGAACCCAGTCTAACATTTCTTCAGAGCTGTGTGACATATGAAAAGGAAAGTTGCCAGACTGTAATTGTTATTATTGTAGTAGCTATGCCGCATAAAAAATCCAATCTGGAAAAAACCCGAAACGAAAGCACTTTCCGAGATGAAGAATCTGCCATGATTTTGCATGTCATGTGAGATGGCATCTCTGGAGTGGGTTCGTTCAGAAATGTAAGTTTTATACTTTTGGGTTTGTAAAAACTATGCACATGTACACAACCCTTTTTTTTTAATGGAAATTGTGGAATTAGGACCACCATCATAATGATGCCCAAGGCACTAGATACGATACCCCTTGCTCATCACACCCGTTCAAGCACTCTTTTGGGAGAAAAACTGATTTACTGCCATTTTGACACTAACAGTTTGATCCAAAATCACAACCAGACTCACTGATCAGAGTCAACACTGATCAGAAAGCTGTGTTAAGTTTCGTTTATAACTTGGTGTTTTTGTTGCAGATATGCTCTTCTCATAGTGGACAGTGCCACGGCTCTGTACCGCACAGATTACAGCGGGCGCGGGGAGCTTGCTAGCAGACAGATGCACCTGGCCAAGTTCCTCAGACACCTCCTAAAAATAGCCGACCAAGTAAGCATTCCAAAAATAAAAGATCGTAGGGAAAGGAAAAAAAAACAAGGCTAGCAATGGGCCTTATTCATGAGTTAGCCATTTTTGGCAAGTTCCCTGAGTGTATTTCATTAATTGTTAACTGTTGAATGGGATGGCGCCAGACTACTTATGCAGACACAATACAGCCTTATTTTACTGTATTTTTTTTAAAAATATGGCTTTAAACGTTAGGGAATGTTTAATTACAATTTTTAAATTATTCTTTGAGGCATACTAGAATTGATTATAAATTAAGTTGCTTTCACGTCTCTCCACAAGTTCCAAAACTTAAGATTTTACCTAACTTTTAATTCAACATGGCCGACTCGTGAATAAGGCCCATAGAGCTCATGAATCTTTGCTGAGTACTTTTAGTTTTCTTTAAGGCCCAGAAAAAAACATTTCATTGAAAAACTAGGGTAGGTGGGCAGGTTAAAAAAATGTTTTGCTCTGAATTTATATAGCCAGCAATGTTTCATATTCTCAAACTGGTAACTATTTCTCCGTTTTGTTGTTCTCCCTTTGACCCTATTCTGACAGTACGGTGTGGCGGTCGTCATCACAAACCAAGTGGTAGCCCAGGTGGATGGCTCGGCGATGTTCTCGGCGGATCCCAAGAAACCCATCGGGGGCAACATCATGGCCCACGCTTCAACTACCAGGTAAAGATTTCAAACAATTCTACGAGTGGGAGAGCCAGTGTCCGTATTCGGGTCATCACAAGTCATCCAATCTCAAAGTGAACTGTGACAAAGGCGTGAAAGTGTTGTAGTGAAGTCCATCACAAGTCCAGTCACAAGGAAATCGCAAGTCCAGTCACAAAGAAATCACATGTCCAGTCACAAGGGGACTTGTGTGGGCTTGTGTGATGGACTCAACTACAACCTGTGACTTGTGATGACTAAATTACAACTCTGGTGGGAGCTATTCAAGGGTTAGACCCTTCTTTTTAATAACAATAATAATAATTTGGGGGGATAATCATCCCTACTCGCAGCTGAGAAGCTGAATTGCGAAGGACGCGGTAAAGGCACCTTTCGCAGCCGCCATACGACCCATGTGTGACCACGGAGCACAGCCTGGGATGAAAGTGTTTGATTGTTTTCCGGAGGGAGGAAAACCAGAGAACCTGGAGAAAAACCCTCAAGGCACAGGAGAAATTTGATGCACAACTCTACTCACATGGTCTGAGCCGAAAATCGAACCCGGGCCACATTGGTGAGAGTGCTTTGCGGAGTTTGCGCACTAGCCACCCATAGATGGCATTTGTAAATGGTGCAGCCAGTAACTCTGACTAGCCTGAATCAAATCCACAACCAGGTTTTAACAGGTATTTTGATAAAAAGCACGATTTGTCAAGTAAAGGAATCTGATGACGATTTAACAAGACAAAGCAGCGATTGTGTTTTTCTCTTTTGGATTGAATGTTGTCCTTTTTTCCCGTTGTTCTTTCACAGGCTGTACCTTCGCAAGGGGCGAGGTGAAACTCGGATCTGCAAGATTTACGATTCGCCTTGCCTGCCGGAGTCCGAGGCCATGTTTGCCATCAATGCAGACGGTGTGGGTGACGCAAAGGATTAAAAAAAGACTCAGATTATTATTTAACTTTTCAGCTGACTTTTGAAGACATTTCAGGCATGTTATAATCAGGCATGCAACTTTTCCTCGGATCCGCTGGTTCCCCCCCTTTTTTTTACTCCTAATGAATGCCATTACAAATTGAAAAACACTGTGCAAAGTCTTGTGTGGTTTGGAGTTTCCTCGGTTTTACTAAAATTCCCAGTTGCATGCCTGTATAATGTTCAGCGGTAAGCTCCGTTGAGACTCATTTTGGAAAGTCCCGTTTTGTTTTTGTAGTAAAGTTTGGTTTCAGCAAAAGCATTTTGCCCTTGCGCTAAACTTCAGCGGCAACACATTCCAAATCATGTAAAAACGCTCTGGCTTATACATGTTGAATCTCTGACTTTACATTCAGGAAAAAGAAGTACTTAACCATATACCTGTAGCAAGAGATTACATTTTTCTGAGTTTTACATGAGGCACTGGGAATTTAGTTGACAGGCCAAAAAACAGCAGAGAAAAATAAACTTTAAAAAGCATTATATTTCATTCTTCGTAGATAATTAGAAATAAAAATACCCTTTTTTGGTTCAGTTGCTTTTGTGATGGCATTAGAAAAAATTGTGATCGTTGACAACGCATGCAGTCCTATTTGATGACAAGCGATTACAAAACACAAATTGGACAAAATGGTATCGCACAAGCAGATTACTGGTTTTATTAGTTATCCCGCGAGGGCGAGTGGAACACGGAATAATGTAGTGCGTCTGTGTCCCACATTATGACATACCACGAGGCCGAGTGGTATGTGGGACACAGACGCACTACATTTTCCGTGTTCCGCGAGCGTGATAACGAATTTATCTTCAAGCAAACTTGATGCACTAAAAAGATTAAACACGCACGTTGTACACAAACCTTTTAGCAGTTATCCTATCACACGTGCGTGTTTGTACGGAATATGGCGCGCGCATCTTGGAATAGCGCAAAACGCGGAGTGCGGTATGGACCTTGGCCGTGCTACATGGTTATATGTAGCACAGCTTGTTGCCATGGATCGAACAATCAGGATCGAGGATTCACGTTTACTTGAAGATAAATTGTTATACACATACACCTCTGAGATATAGTCCAGAGAATTTCAGGAAACCTCTTTGTGTACATAGTGTACAGTATTTCTTCTTGGTTTGCACTTCGTACTTTTATTAAAAGCAAATGAAATCTACCGTGGTGGTAAATGAGTTGTAAACTATAACACACAATGAATGGAACTGGCCAATGGGCCTTATTCACGAGTCGGCCATATTGGATTGAGAGTGAGGTAAAATCTTAATTTTTGGAACTTGTGTTGAGAAAATGAAAGCAAGTTAATTACTTATTAATTCTAGTCTGCCTCAATGAATAATTTCAAATTCGTAATTAAACGTTTCCCAATGTTTAAAGCTATAGTCCATCATTTGCAGCCATCCAAAAAGTAACTGGCGTAATTACTGTTGAAAAACAAACTTGGTTGAAAGATAGTAAGGGAACTAAACTCCCTGTGAAATTATTCTTTCTGGCAAGCTGTCATTTTGAAGTAATCAACGAAAGAAGGCATTTCCAACGGTGATTCTTAAGAAGCACCGTAGGAAAATTTAAATTAGTAGTTCGTTTTGTTATTCAGCGCAGCGCGCACAAGTATTAGAACGACGCACACGCGCGCGCGGTTGTTATAATTCGTCGGATCAGTGCGCGACGCCGCGTATAGCTGCAATTCAAAACATGATTCAGTAACTTTTGACTTGAAATTGAGATCTTAGAATGCTGCTTTTCTCGGAATGTACAGCTGAAGCTTAGCTGAAACTTCATCAGGTTAGTTGCTCAGTATCCTTCATTAGATTTTGAACACTTTTGTTGCTTCAAACGAACAAAATGCACTAATTACAAATGATGGACTATAGCTTTAAAGCTAGATTACAAAAAAATGACAGTAAAATAAGGCTGCATTGTGCCTGCATAAATAGTCTGGTGCCATCCCATTCAACAGTTAACAATTAATGAAATACATTCAGGGAACTGGACAAAAATGGCCAACTCATGAATAAGGCCCATTGGTGCAGCACACTTTGCCCTGTATGTGCAGCCAATCTGTTCAGCAAGGGCTGAAAAGAACTGTCTAAACTTATTTAACAAAAAAAATGTACTACTTAATAAGTTGGACATTTTGTATAATTTTTGTTTCGAAAAATGATAAATATTTCAATTTTGTATTTACAAATAAATTTAATCAACATGTACTTCCTTTAAAACTCTCGCACATGTCTAAGAAGCATAATATGTTTTGTAATTCAAATAAAAATTGCAAGGTGCCTGCACACTACATGGTGCCAAATATTCTCTGAAAGTAAAGAGTGCCTTCTTTTACAAAGCACACACTACATGTAACTTTTTTTTTCATATGTAGTTCATTACTTTTGTAAAGTGCTCGTTTTCCTTTGAATATAAATTTTGTAAATGTAAATGGCAAAAAATACATAAAAGAAAGAACGGTGTTCTATGTCTTGTCTTTGAATAGGCTGTGTAAAAAAAACACCAAAAAACCTCCACCCCCCCCCACTCCCTACCCTTAGTGAACTGTTTGTTCTTACATCTGTTCAGAGTTTTAATCAATCATCCAGTATCCAGTAAAGTAACAGACTACTGAAATGAGCTGTGATACAGGAATTACCTATGTCATGTTCACCCTGGTTACTTCATGTTAAAATACTACTCAACGCCCATGAAAGGAGCGAGGTGTAGGGGTAAAATATCATACCTGTGACTGAGCTTGTGATTGATTCACTGACCATTGTTCAACTGTTGTTAAGGTATGAATATTTAATAACTTAAAAGCACTATACAGGGTGGTGCAAAAAGAAGGATACCCACTTTTGGCAGAAATTTTCACCAACTTGTTGACCATATTTCAAAAATTCAATTTTATTAGTATTAAAATACTGATCTTTAAATATAAGTGATGAAAAAAATGATTGCAAATGCATATTTTGTCTCTGAGATATGGTATTTTACAAAATTCATGTGGACAAACCAGGTTTGTCCACGGACAGTTTTATTCCATCCGCTTGACTGAGCTCTGGAGCTTGATTTGAAGACAAAAAAAAACACTACACTAGACTTACATGTGGACAACACTGATTCTGGTGACTTGTATTCAAATAAGTGTAATAACACTATTCTTGCAATTTTTTTAAAGATTTTTTTCACCACGTATGGGTTGAACAATGCTTCACAACAAAAAAAAACCTTCAAATAAGTTATTAATAAAGTAAGTTGAAATTCCTGTTAAAAGTGGGCTTCCTTCTGTTTGCACCACCCGTAGGCTAATTCAGGCGAGTGCCATTTTCTGCAGTGGAACCAGGCTCATGCGAGTCGTTCTCAAGTAATATGCACGCACTCTGGGCTCCTTTGACCCGATGGGGTAACCAACATGCAACCCTGCCTCGTCTTTAAGAATGCATGCGGCGTGCGTTCCTGTCTTGTATTACGCTCGAGGACAGACACACAAAGGGAGAACAAAAGATCCTTTCAGTCCTCGAACGACGGTGCTTTTGTTCGAAACTGTCCTCGATTGTACGTTTACGTGCTTAGTCTATGGGAAAGTGTTAAAGTACAGGGACAAAGGGAAACACAATAGGTTGTCCTCAGGCGTATAGTAAAACACGAGTGTGACACCACCACAAAAATTGCTTTTAATTTTGTTCACCGAATTACACAATATGTACATACAGTCATAAACTAGTCTTATTTATACCATGTCATGTAGAATTATTATAATGTTACTATTTGTTTAATATAGCTTTCGTGCTGGTGCATAATTATATAACCATTACGTGAATCAGCTTAGTCCAGCCTTGGGTGCTCGGTAGCTCGATGTCCTATGGTCTTGCAAATCAAATCCATCATGACCTTCCCTGTAGATGTGCAAATAATTAAAAACAAATAATGTTAAGAATTTCAGTGTTATGAATTTATGTATTTTTTTAAAATTTTACGTAATGATATTTAGGTAGAGTGGATCTGTAGAGTAGATTTGACATTTGCGCATTTGTTTCGTTTGAAACAAGCAACAAAAGTGTTCAAAATCTAAAGACGCGTGCTTAACAACTAACCTGATGAAGTTTCAGTTCAGTGAATGCTGTATATTCCGAGAAAACAATATTCTAGGATCTCGAATTCAATTCAAAAGTTGCTGAGTCATATTTTAAATTGCGCCCAAAATCAGCATCAGGAACACATTCTCATTCAGCCAATAACAGCTACATGATGTCAAGCACTGAACCGACGAATAATAGCAGCAACGCGCGAGTGCGTCATGTCAACGCTTGCAAGTGCACCCATTCACAGATTCATCCAATTACAAACCAACTACTATAAACGGAAATGTCCAATAATGCATTACTTGACACATCTTTGGAAATGACCTTTTTTTCCTCTCTTTTTTTGTGTTAAATGACAGCATTAATGCCATAACTATTTTTATACCAAAGCTTTTTAACAATAATGTGGTCAGTTACTTTTTGGATAGCTGCAAATGATATACTCCATTTTTAATAACAATATTTAAGATCTCATGAATAATATAGGTTTTCCCGGCCAATTTTCTGAAATGTTCATTCACTTCTGAAAATCGGTCATTCATTTTCGTCTGAATATGAATGCAAGTCTTTAATCCCATTTCAATTCAACGAAAGTTCAATCGTTTTCATTGTCCATGCATTTGGTTTTGAGAAACAGACAGCAAATTACGTTACCTGTACATTCATTTACACACGCAGAGTTCTGGAATACAATTTTGTGAATGTGCAATCAAAAGTAGGTTTTTCTTTTTCAAAATAGCAGATTACTTCACAGAGCATTAGACTAAAAGTGAAATAGAATGGTCAATGTTTGAAATCGCATTCTAAAAGCGAAAAAGTCTCAAATGAATCTGAATGGACATAAACGAAAGGTGCTGCTCAATCACTTAATTGATTGAACTGAAATGGAATCGAATGCTCCGGTAGCGAATATAAAATGCGTGTTCTGAGCGATGCTCAAATTCAGACGAAAATGAATGACCGATTTTCAGAAGTGAATAAACATTGAACATTTTAGGAAATTGGCCAGGAAAACCTACATTTAAGAGATCTGATTTAGTCACAATTCATACCACAAGTAACAAGTAAAATGGGGGAGGAATGAAATTCTTCAGTCAGTTCCTTTGAATAGCTTGTGACGTGAGACCTTAAACTGCTCCTTGAGCACCAGTCCTGGTGGATATGTGCACTTTATAAATACCCACTATTATAAAATACTAACACGTCTAGTAGGGCGACAGTTTGTTATTAAATTTGCTCTAATAGGGCAACACACCTTAAACATAATGTGTCGCCCTATTATAAAAACCCATTTTGACAGGGGCTAGAGCTAGGAAGTGCTCCGCCAGAGCTAGGGTTAGGTTTAGGGTAAATTTTGTACACAAGCCTATGAAGTGTCGCCCTATTGTGGTGGTTAGTATAAATAATATTATTATATTATTGTCTCTGAGCTTTTTTTTTTTAGTTTCAAGCCAAAAAATTCTTTTGTTTCAATTAAAACTGTTAATTTTCTAGCAATGGAATATTCACATTTGAATGAGACACTACACAAAATTTTCGCCACGCTGAGTTATGGAATATTTTGAATAATTTGCAGCCTGTCAATAATCCAGGCGTACATTTTTGTGCATTAAGGGAGCAAAAGTGACCATAAATAATACCATATTTCCAGAGAGATAAAAACATCCAAAATAGAAAAAAAAAAAAAAAATTACGTTTCAATAAAACATACAAATTAAAATTTCATTAGGAGGAAAACAAATGCAAATGGATTTGTGTCAGGACTTGAATACGAACTCTTTAAAATCATTGCTTAAACTAAAAAAAAAGCACACTTGGAGTCATTCCACGTTTTTCCTTTCCAAAGCCAGAAAAATAAAGTACAACCAACCCCCACCCCCAAAATAAATTTGGAGCTAACCGGAAGCATCTTTTGCAGTAGAGGTCATCATCGCATCCGTGGCATCTCAACGTGGCGTCTTCATTACAGATGCAGCACCACGGCAACTCGTCTGGGTCTGGCGGAGCACTGCCTCCATGGAATGGCTGAAATTGGATAGCAAAATAATTGATGAGACACCAAAAAAGAAAAACTGGATTTTTTCTAATAGGCAGGACAATTTCGAAGGTTCTGTTCGGCATTTATCTTACTCTGAATTTGAAGCAATATTGTTCAAGTTGAGTCCATCAAAAGTCTATCAATAGTTTGGTCACAATAAACAGTGGATGAACAATAACAAAGGAACTCCGAAGTTGTCACATTTCATTTTGAATAGTTTTTGACTTGGGAATGGACTTGTGATGGACTTGTGAGGACTTGTACAGCAATGGAAAGCTTGTGATGGACTTGACTACAACACTATTGTAAAGTGTATTCTAGAATAAATTGCCTGTGACAACAAAACTGTGGACAAGGGGAATACATAGGCATTGGACAATGCACTGAAGTTAAATATGTGCAAGAGGCCCTTGCTTCCTTGAGCAGTGGGGGGATATAGGGACAGTGGTTTAGGTGGTCATGCCTGCTAACTCCCCCCCCCCACCCCCCTTGAGCCAAAACTTGAGCCGCCCCTATTGAGTATGCCACACAACACAATCCTCAGTTCCTGAATGGAGTCATTTACCTTTTTTGCTGTGGTTGACTGAGGCTGGGTGTCCTGTGATGTAGAACCAAGCGCCCCTGTCCTTGCCTCCAACTCGTCCTGCTCAAGAAGCTTTAATTCAAACAAAATCCAAGAAAACACAACCAATAGTTAAGAACATTTTCATTTTTACTAGGAACCAAACTGCCAACACTTTGCAGTGAGTGAATGGCACATTCTAAATTGAGCATCATGCCCCAGGTAAAGTAATGGTGGTTGCCATCATGGTGGAAGGGGGAATCCTGAAGCCATCAGAATACGTTAAATTATTTCGGCTGGCATTAAATATTCCATAAGGACTGAATACAATATTAAATATAATTATTGACATCAGGCTTCCAAGTAGTAGAAATCACTGTATTGCATGCTTTCGGAGAAGTACCCAGAGGAATATACAATTATCGTTTTTTGTTACTGTATAGACATCCGGGCATTTTATGGTATCGATGCGCATATTGCTGATCCACGCTCAATCACGAACGTAGAAACTCACAGTTGTCAACCAGTCTACAGAGCGTAGTGCATTAGTATGGTCGCATGCAGGTACGTACTCAGTTTGTCAACAACTAAAATAAAGATGCTGAAAATACCTTGAAAGCAACCAAGAAGACATTAATATTCTGCAAGCGTATCTGCCTGAGAAGAATCAACCGATGTAATTTGAAACGCTGGATAAGCTTATGCTGGCAGGTATTAAAAGTTCAAAGTTAACGTTAAGTGGAAGAGAAAAGCAGACAGCGATTTAAGACAACGTCATTGGATCATTTTTTTGGGGATCAAGTCAAGCTGATATAATAGTAATAATAATATTGGATGGCTTTTTTTTGGGGGGGACACAAGAATATATACATGAATTGCACTTGCTATAACAATACAATATAAATATTTAGTACTTTTCTTCAAGTACAACACCTATTGACTCCATGCAGAAATAGTGAACAGGACACAAGAGCTGTGATATTCAAAGACACCATGCTCAGGAGTGTTCCTCTCATGCAAATGTGCCATGAGTATACATGATTGGTTGGGTGTACTTGGTTCCATGCTGTGCGAGCTAGCACCCATCGCTGGCTTTTTACTTTGGAAACCACATGTCTACAATTCCTGAACAAAGTCCATAAACTCACCATTCACAAATTCAAGAAACACTCTTCCAACGGGAGGTACAATAAAAATGTTAGCCCTCCACCAGTAATTGCCCTATTCTTGCTGTATTGCCTCATAATCACCTGTTTGATGAGTCGCTGGCTGGCTGCCTCTTCATCTTCTTCATCATCAGCCTCCATCCCCGCACCTTTACTGGGTCCCCTCTCGCCTTCTGTGGATTCAGAAACCACAGTGTAATTCAGCAAAGTTTA
The DNA here is from genome assembly GCA_029964075.1 of Patiria pectinifera. Lineage (NCBI taxonomy): Eukaryota > Metazoa > Echinodermata > Asteroidea > Valvatida > Asterinidae > Patiria > Patiria pectinifera. Next base: position 9,923,164 of record CM057142.1, on the reverse strand, counting down.
ATCCCAGGCAATCACAGCACCAACAAGTACATCTGAAGACCACAAGGGCGGATCCAGGGGGGGGGGGGCAAAGGGGGCCATGCCCCCCCCCCCCAAAACGAAACCAATTTTTTTTTTTTTATGTGACATCGCAATAAAGGCAGGCAATGAGTACACCATCATCTTTTCCTCAAAAAACCATTGGTTAAAGTGGTCAGAAATTGCCTCAGATCGCACCACAGAGCATCTAGAATCCAAAAAATTTCGGGGCCCTTAAGCGGGCCCCGAACCCCACGCCGTAATTTTTTTGACCCACTTTTTTGGGAGACCAAATTTTTTTGGCCCCCCCCCCCCAAATTGTGTTCTGGATCCGCCCTTGGAAGACCACTCCAGGCAAGGGGTCTGGGCCTAGCCACACTCTGACACTAAATGGCACTATAGGGTTCGATCGTATGACATCAAAGTACCACATGACCATTCAATTTCCCTGTGATCGGCCGCCATTGCAGTAGGCAAGCATTTGGTTAGCAACCACATTGTGAACTGTAAACTAGATGGTGAGGCTTATTTTCACGAAAAAATTACCGCAAATTCTTTATCACATGGCATAATGGTCACTACCTGTGCTGTGTACAGATGTCATAATCATGCCGACCCACTACTGGGTGTTGGCTCTGTGTGTTTCTCAACAGTTTTTGCCATACACTACAGCATTGAAGGCTTGCCTCTACCAACTGCACAGTGCGCTACACGATCTGTGCCTACCACAATGGCGACACTGACTTTCCAGTACCTGGGCCTAATTTCACGGCGCTGCTAAGCAAAAAGAAATTGCTTAGCACAAAAAAAACCTGGCTTATAAAAACAGTTTACCAGCCAAAACTCCATGTGATTTTCGTGCTATAGCGAACAACAGCTGAATACTAATCAAGAGCAATATACATCACATGGAGTTTTGGCTGGTAACCTGCTTTTATAAGCAAGGTTTTTTTTGTGCTAAGCATTTTTTTTTGCTTAGCAGCGCCGTGAAATTGGCCCCTGGATGTAGGCTGAGTCAAGTGAGTCATTGATGAGAGAGCCCTATTCATCAAGGCATATTTGCCAACGGTGGCATGATTTTACCAACAATGACCAAAAAAAAGAGTTGCTGACAAAATCAACCAATAGGTCGGGAGTTTCTAGAGCTAACCTGATGTTGTCTTTCCTGTGTTGAGCTTGGCTAGCCTCGCTGCTATCTCCACATCTCGTCCCAACCCTTCCTTATCCTTCTTGAGTTCGTCTCTGGCTTCTTGCATCAGTTTCTGCATCTCTTGCTCCAAGTCTTCTTCCTTATTGCCTGGGGGAACCACAGTCGTGTCTTCTGTTTTGCGTTGATCAAAAGGACAATAGAGTAACCAAGCAGTTTTAAAATACCTTCAGTGAACAGAAAAAATTTCCTGGCAAAATCTGAAGTTAAAAAAGAAAAACCAGAAATTTCTGTCAATGCCAACCACTGTGTAAAACCCTACTGCAACACTAAACTGTAACCCTTGACACCAGGATCCCTCAAACTCCACAAAGATATTTTGAGAAAAGTTTAACCCTAAAAGGGTCGGGGGGGGGGGGGGCCCTTCAACTTTTTCCGCGATAGCCTTGAAATTTTGTTTTTTCGCGACCAGAACTCTTATGACTTTTTAGCCTTGAGCCTTGCGCATCTTTTGATACCAAAAACATGAAAATCGGACCACCGGTACCGAGTTTCAAAATTTTTTCGTCACTCGATGGCCAAGATCTTAGGGGAGGGCGGAATCTCCCCCTCCCCTCCCCCGGCTGAGAGATGGTCAAAATAACCCGGCCCTTTTAGGGTTAAGGAAAAAACACTGTTGGACCATGAAATATTTAAACACCTGACCAGAAAAATGCAATATCAACATGTCAATGTCAACCATCGTGTGTAACCTACTGTAATACACAACGGACCCTGACCTTCAGGGATCCTTCCAAATTGACCAGGAGGTTTTTTCAGAAAAAAATCAAGGAAAACTCACCAGTTATTTCAGTTCCATCCATCTTTGCATCGATGGCAGCTTCCTCGTGCAGTTGTGTCAGTAGGTCTTGGGTTTGCTCGTGAGGGGTGCGTTGATCTGGGGGCTGATGTGTCTGTGACAAGAAAAAGGTATATCAATATTAGGTTTTGCCCTTCACAGACGTACATGTATAAACGCAGTATACTCAGTGTGTTACCTCCCGAGTGAAAGTTGGAAAAATCACTCGGGTGAGACTCGAACCCACGACCTCCTGCTTTCTCGTGCAGATGTCTTACCACTCGACCACCGAGCTTATACGTGATCGGTTGGCTGGTTCGAATCTGATGTACATAGCAGCGGGTACCGCATTTAACTATTTATAAGATGGAATTTTGCGTCGGGTGATGTAAATCAATATTAGGTTTTGCCCTTCACCAACGTATAAACACTGTACATGTATACTCAAGTGTGCTACCTCCAGAGTGAAAGTTGGAAAAAAATCACTCGGGTGGGACTTGAACCCACGACCTCCTGCTTTCTAGTGCAGACATCTTATCACTCGAAAGTAAAAGGTACTAGTGAAGGTTCGCGGTAACACCATGTGGAAATCTCCTTTGGGAAGATGTGTGGTTCTGAAAAGAACCGGTTGGCTGAAAACTTGCCAGTTAATATATCTTTACTATTCACGCCATTACAGTCTATGGCCGAGTGTATTGGTGAGAAACAGAAAGACACTGGCCCTGCCTACTCAAGCAATTAGGCTGCCACAAATTTTACCCCAAGATTGCGTGGCTCATAACACACTCAATCACTCATGGCTCTTAACACGCAAAGGTTTTGCAGTATTCAGAACGGATGATGGATAAACACGCATTGAGCGAGGCTGGAAATATCTGTCAGCGACCCGCTCGCAGCGAGGGAGGCTGGCAATATCAGGGTATGCTACCTGCAGATAACGGCCTGAACCCGTCTGGCATCGAGGTTCGTAAAAAACAATCCCACCCCTGGGTCCGGTCAATATCAAAATAATCCCAGCACAAACTGGTTAAATCCAGAGACTACTTTGTTACTTACTGGCGCTGTCTTACTGCCAGTGGATGCGGAGGAAGTTGGCCCTCCTTTCAGCTTAAGTAGTCTGTCTTCAATCTCCTCGGTGGACAGTGTGCGACCTTGGAATACACAAATACACGTATAGTTTGATATCCACCTTGCTTTCAAAGAGATATCATGATCCGTGCCACAAAAAATGAGATGGTATTTTTCGACCCAGTGCTTTCACACACAAAAAGGAAAAGGATTTCTATTCTTCTGCACTTCACAACCCTTCAAGTTTTTTCAAAACTACTTTTTGCCGATATAATTAGCACCCACACTTCAAATTCCTTAGAGGTAATCTTCTGTGGAGAATGGATAGCATACAATTCTTTAGGGAGGTTAAGCTCAGGGCAAGCAGGCAGATTCAGTCAAGCTTCACTGCTCTCCACAGTGCTGTTTTTGTGCAGTGAATCTCTGTGCGACACAGTTACTTTAATACTTCATATACATGTACCTTCACCTGAAACTGACCTGCAGTGTTTTAAAGGGTTTTACACATTGCTCTGAATACTGACTTCCCACTAGGCGGGTTAAGACTTCCAAGTTCACCTTGCCCTATACCTTAATGATTATCATAATTAAGTTTCAGTCTACAAGACTGTGATGTCATCTTGTATGTGTTATCACCTGATGCACACATTTTGAGCACAAACAGTTATTACTGGGTGGTCAATACCTGCTTGCTCTAGCACAAGGCAGTCAGTATAAGAACATTTAACAATTTTAGGGTGTAAAATGACTGATCAGGTGAAGTTAGTGCATGAAGTGACATTACAGCAACATTATTTTCCCCAACCCCCAAAAATGCATGTCTCATAATATTCATACAATTCAGGGTAATGGATATCTGCACAGCCTAACGTTTTAGTCTGAAATTCATTTCATGGCATCTATCAATTTCAGTATTGTAGTTTAGTCCAATTGTAGTCCTCACAAACCAATCATATTTTATCCACATCCCACATCACCACTCAATCTATACAAACGAACTATGTCAAAGGCAAACCACTCCTTTCTTTTGTTCGTCCCGTTACTTGTGAACGGACTTGTGAATGTACTGGTGATTTTGTAGTGACTGGACTTGTGATGGACTGTGGATGGGCTGGACTACTGATAAACATCTGATAAATATCATGAAGGCTTTCCTTTTTTCCGATTCCCAGTGAGAACAGTTGTTTGTTGTCTAGCCCCTTAGGCCAAAAAAAAAAGTCTCCGGTTTCTGGTATGGAGCTTGCCCCAAAAGTGGTGCGGCGACACGGCTTTTTTTTTTTTTTTACCTGTTTTTTTTTTTTTTTTTGCTTCAAATGTCGGCTGATGACTGCAAATGGTGCCCGACGAAACTTAGTGCAAATATATGGGAGTCCAGAGAGGCCACATAAAGTTTATTCTCGATCATAACCCCATCTAAAACACGTTAAAATTGTGCAGCAGCAGGATTCCAGTCAAACCAGTGAGTTTGGCGGTTTTGAGACATCATCTTGTATTGAAAAAAAAACTTTTTCATTTTGCCGACGCGCATGGCTACGGCGACGCGCGCATACCAGAAACCGGAGACTTTTTTTTTTGGCCTTACCTCTCATTTTTTTCCTGTCCGCTTTCAGCCTTTCCAATCTCTCAGCAATGTCCCTGTCTTCAGACTTTGCAAATCCCCTCTTTCGTGATGCTTCAGACAATGAAGGGTGGGACTTCTCATTCTGTTTCTTTTCAAGGGCTGCGATTCTCCTAAAAAAATTGAATATAATTGATAGGTATAGATCTGTTGTTTGGAAACGCTTAACTCACCGTAATGACCGTAGCAACTGTATACAATAGAGTTGTTGGCTATTCGTAACAGTTACCGACTTCCAACAGTTGGGTGAAACGTTACGTAATCCTCCTTTTAATGATGGCATTCAAATGGCGCGTGATTTCTATTGTGACATTGAAGTGGCGATCCTTCTCGCACGCACAGAGCGATTTCTTTTACAAAGAAAACATCCTCTTCAGCGCTGACTGACTTCAATAGGCCCATACTTAATTTGCATGTGACAGTTGCAGACATACAGTCACCCCTTGACAGTTATGTGAAACTGTTGTACAACTATTAGACCGGACTGTTGCGTATAAAGCAATCAAATTGCACTTAAGAACAGTCGTTGTAAGTTGCCACGAAAAGGTCTCTGAGTCCACTGAGGCGATCCATCAATTATCCCCATTGCATTGCCTTCTGGGAGTAGTGGTGTCGTCATTGCCCATTCCTGGGCATTCGGCCATCTCACATGCCTTCGATAAATCAAGGGGGCTGAAAGGGCAGCAATCTCGAAATAATATTACATATATAATCTTCATTTTCACCAAACATTTACAAAATAATAGCATATGAAGGATATAACCATATTTTTTTGGGTTTTCATTTTTTTACATTTTTTACATTTTTAAAAATTATTCATCAATGGCATACCATTGCACGAAGTTTCAAAGCTTCAAGAGCTTCATTGAACTGGGCTCAAAATGTGAGCAAAAACGTTTTCACGAAGTAACACCCTCCTAGTTTGAGCGCTCTCCTAGTTTGAGCTTCGTTCCCACGAAGTAACACTCACCTAGTCTTGTGATACATTGAAGCGTTCTACTTATGAAAAAATATATAGTTTCGCACCTTTTTTGGTTTTACAAACTATCACTCACCTTTTTCTCTTATTTCTTGTTAATTTGATATACAAACGAGTGAAAACCAGCAAATTTAATAAATCCAATACATCAATTGTCCACAACGAGAAACCCAACTAAAAATACTATGCAGTTTTGATGCAAAGTGTTGTTCTAGAAAACGTTCAACTTTAGATGCCGTGTACTCCGATTGCTAGTTTTTACTGGTATGTACATGAGTGTTACTTCGTGGTGTCACTGACGAAATAACAACAGATTGTTGATTGGGGAAAGTGCTTCTCCTCGCCTTCCTGGAATTACAACTTCCCTTGAATCATCAAATATTGTGAGAAAATCTTCACGGGTCACTCCAGTCAAAATAAACAATAGACGAAGGTGTTCAAGTTAATCATTAAAACATCTCTTCCTTGTCTCGGTTCATAAATGAACAGAGCACTGTAAATGTCCCCAAAATTATCTTCACACACGCGAGAGAGATAATTTGATAAGTCTGCTTGTCTTGTAAAGCAAGGCCAGTATAGCTGCGTCATCCATATATATTTGCTTTGAGCTCAATGATTAACAATTGTTTAGTGGCCCAGTATCGGCTCTGTGTGATTTGCTATTGTCATGTTTGAGGTAAGCGTGCCACTGTTACGTCATGTGCTGTATCAGATTTCACCCAGTGCTCTGTTCGGAACATTTTTATGAACCGAGATAGACAACGAAGAGATGGTTTTAAATGATTTATGTACTTTAACACACTGATCTATTTTTACTTTGACTGGAGTGCGTTTCCGTGCTATATTGTGTAGGCCTATATATTTGTTTCAAAACCCATATAAAAAAATCGGTCTGGGCTGTTTATTGATCACTTTTCACACTACAAAACAGAAATCATTTTACTCACATTTATATTGTTTTAAATAAAAACATAGTGTATTGCTATTAGTTCACATCGGAAATTTAGTGGTGAAAAAAAGAAGAAAGCTGAATGCCTCATACAGGCATGACCGCTTATGAAACTAATTAAAGGATTGAAGAATCTTAATCCTCCAACTAACCATACTCCCTTTTTTCACAAGGTTTTCCAAGCCGAGTGACCCACAGGATTGCTGGGGTTGCTGTTTAGAAGGCCGATCCGCCGTAATGATCACCACTTCAATGTCACAATAGAAATCACCCGCCATTTGAATGCCATCATTAAAAGGAGGATTACGTAACGTTTCACCCAACTGTTGGAAGTCGGTAACAGTTACGAATAGCCAACAACTCTAATATGTACGACTTATCTTCACATTTTTTAGCAACATGAAATTGAAGGTTTGTCAAATATGATCAGATCGGGTATTAACCCTCCTTCTCTGGCTGGCAAATTCAACAAAGCCATGCCAGCAGTCAAACTCAATGAGTGACTGTTTTTAACAGTTGAAAGCTTCCTGCCTACATAAATAAAGCAGGATTGACTGGCTGAGACTGTTTATGTAACTTGATACAGCTATGCTTTGACTGTAGGTGATTGATAAGTCAGCTGTATCGTTTCGGTTTGCGGTAACACCATGTGGTAATAACTACTGCTTAGTAGAAGATATTAGTTCTGAAAAGAACTTGTCCTGCTTATTATCAACTTTGCTAAGTAGTTTTTTGTTCTGATAAGAACAGTCCTGCTGTAAGTTCTCAACGAACTTGTCTTTGGTCTCAACGTTTCGACTAGCCTGCTCTAGTCATCGTCAGCTATAGCTACAAGTTACCTGCTCTAGTCTGTTGATAGAATTTGACTAGTGTTCACAAAGCCCCTTCATAAAATATGATCTGACTGTTGGTGACTAGACTGTGTACCAGTTATGAGAGGGGAAGTGGATTGACTTTCTGACTGTCTGTGACTATGGACTGGAGGCAGGTTTCCTACCTCCAAGGTGTGACTGACCAAACAGTAGCAGGGTTGTTAAGCTTTCAAAATAGGTAACAGTTGATGTATGATTATCCAAGTTTTGAGGTTTGAAAAAGTCACAAAATTTGCCTCATTTAGTAAATGCGCTGGGAAACAGCATTGCACACCAATAAATATGTGACTATAGCATTCAATTACCAAAAGAGATTTGTGTTTATCAAACAAAAACACCAACAAGATACTTGGCAAAGAGTTGAAGATAATCATTAATCTCTCATATCTCTTGGACATTTTTTTAACCTTTCAACAGACTATGTAAAATGATCCGTTTACTTCTTAAAATTTTCCGGAGGTTCTTGGAAATGCCGGGATTCTCCACTGTCTGGTTTCTCGCTAGGGGGCGCCGTTAGCTGCTTGTAGCATTTATTGCAGACGTTCTGTTCCTTCGGGCCTTTTGCTGGGATCACAATGGACTTCTCCAGGCATTTGCTACAGAAGGAATAGCCACACTTCTTGCAGCCATGCTATTAAAACAAAACAAAACAGAGAAAGACTAACAAGATTCTTAAAAATGTGAAATAGGGCCTACCACTCAAAATCCAGAAACACACAGTTTTCCTTCTAACATATTAGTAATGGCTGCATGATCATTAGGTCCTGAACCTCCAACTCCCTTGGCACTGCTACTCCCCAATTAAAGCACAGGCCCCAACTACAGCTTGGACAGTCCCAACTATAGGTGGGGGAAGTCCCAACTCGGACGATATGCAGCAGTACTTCAGCGTATCGTCAGACCCCCTAAAGCTGCGCCGTGCTATCTCTACGCACTCACCTTCAATTTGTGTGGGACAACTCGCGCGCGTTGCAAGCATTACCTGCGCAGATTATGGAGGCCAGGAGGGTCGAAGAAAGTGGACACATGACAGAACTCTAATATTTTCTGGTATTTGGTACCTGCATACATGATTTTTGGGCGATCGTGTATCTACGGGCCCGGTTCCTAGTATAAGGGAACAAAATCCACTTTTAAAATATTTGACCTACCAAACTAGTTGGCGACATCCCAGGTAGGCCCTATGTCATAGATAAAGGGCAGGGTTTTGAATTTTTGAGGAAAATTTGGGGGTAAAACGACGATGACAATGACAAAACACAACACGAAAATAAAGATGGCAACACTGCGCGATGTACCGTGAGCGCGCGATGTACCGTGAGCGCGCGATGTACCGTGAGTGCGCGATGTACCGTTAGCGAGCGATGTACCATGAGCACGCAAGGCGCGCTGAATCGTACAGTACCAACTGTAAACCGCGTAGGAGAATCGTAATTTCTACCGCAAGAAACTGTTCAAAAATTACAAAAACGGTGTCATTATATTGAAAGAAGTCTGCTTAAACTTTAAAGTTTGGCAGTGGATATTTTGCCGGAGACGGCAAACCTTTAGTAAACGTTAGTTTGCCGGATATGCACTGAACATGCGCAGTTACTGTTTTTTGGGGTACGTTTTTTTGTACTTTCCAGTGACAAATTTTAGTCTGGCTCCATGCCAATATTATAGTTGTAACCTCGTATTCACAAGATGGGATTCAGACCAGTTTATAATTTCGGACTTTATTTCCCTTTTTAAAAAAATCCTCCAGAGCCACAAATCTGAACAAGAAAATGTGATACTCTGCAATAAAATGATTGAGACACGTTAAAATAATAAAAGAAGAATATTCTTATTTATTTGGGGATGGGAAAAAAAACTTTAAAATGTGACGGGGATTGGGATCGAACCAGAGTCATACTGCTCACTAGAGCTTTTGCTTCACCACTACACCAAACGTGCTACACAACTTTTGGTGGGAATTTAATACATCTTATAATTCAGCCCTATCTTAAAGAGTACAGCGCCCTCTGTTGATATGGATTGCCGCTGGCAAACCTTTAGTAAACGTTAGTTTGCCGTCATTACCTCCGGCAAAATATCCACTATCTTAAAGTTTAGGTTGAAAATGTCATTAAGAAAAATGACTCTAATTTGATTGAAACAAAACTGGGGCCCTACACTACACCGTACACGATCGCCAATTTTTGTTGTACGTTGTAGTATGTGGTACTTTACCCTAAATGAACTTTTTGGGGGATAGGGTTAATTTCCCTCCCCCCCCCCTTTTCCCGCCCCGCCTCCTCGCCACGATATGGCCATATAAGTATAACGGTTAACGATTAACGTTACCTCTCTCCTCAATATTCCAAACTTTTCTGTGCAACTAAAACACTTGCCGTCCATTCTCAGTTTTTAACCATATCACAATGGCCCGCTAAATCGTGGCATAAATCTAGACCCTACAGTCTCGAGTGTTCTAAACATCAGCAAGATAGCAGAAGAAACGCAAAAAATATTCACGCCCGAATAAATTCTCTCATCTCGACGACCGGTCTGGCGCCCTCTAGCCTGTATTTTGGGTGCGCTTGCATTGTTATTGTTTTTTACTCGGTCAATCACCCCTGCACAGGCTCTGAAATATCTTATTAATATAAATTAGTTAATATTCATTAATAATGCTAAAAACTAATTGCATTACCTTAATTCTAATATTTTTGTCAGATGTGTATAATTGTAAGTTTGAAATTGTAATACTATGAAAAATCACTTTGAATATCTATATATAGAAATTATATCATCTGAGAGAGGATGATTTTGCCGTAAAAAATTATTTCGTTGTAAAAACCGTCGTTTCCCAATACAGCAGCCGAAAGGTATCTGATTTTCTTTCCCTAACAATGCTTCTTTATAACATTATATTTTGAAAGTTCATTTTAAGACATGTATAATAATGTATTCATAAAAGCGTTGTCAAGTTTTTACTTAGTCGGTGATCATTTTTGTCTTTTTTTGGTTCGTCATTATTATTTTTTTCGAAGTGGCTATCGACACGGCAGCCGTTGTTTAGCGCCCTCTACGATACTTTTTTGATACGCACGTAGGTACCTAATTATTTGTTTCCCCACGTTTTGGCGAGCAGTGCGACATCTCAGTCGGGTAGGATTTTGCACCGCGAGGTTGCGGGTTCGCATCTCAGGTTTGCACTCGAATTTTTTTCCTTTTCTAACCTGAGGATTTGGAGGATTTTTTTTTAGAAGGGAAATAAAGTCCGAATTTCATAGTGTTCAAATTCACTTTTTTCCTTCTAATTTTATATTTTCTTCTCATGTTTTTATAAAAGTTGCAGTCTACCGTCTGACCGTTACGATAGAAAATGGGAAATGCGTTACGGCTGCCGTAACGATAGCCACTGCTTAATTATTAAGCCAGCTAGATCATACAGCGCCCTCTTTGACACGTATGTAGCCTGCTGGTATACGTACGCGTATACAACATTTGTTTACAGAATATTATTATTATAGCCAGATAGGCCTTCATTTTCTTTTTCTGAGTCGTGGAGGATTTTTTTAAAGGGAAATAAAGTCTGAAAATGTAAAATGGTCTGATCCCGTCTCGTGAATACGAAGTCACAACGGCAATGTTGGTGTGGAACCAGACTAACATTTGTCACGGTAAAAATTTCTCTTACGTCCCCAAAAAAGTCACTGCGCATGTTCAGTATCCAGCAAAATATCACTTTCTAAATTAAAGAAAGACTGCGCTGGCTAAATATTCACTGCCTATTTTTTAAGGCAGTGGATATTTTGCCGGAGACGGCAAACCTTCAGTAAACGTTAGTTTGCCGGATATGCACTGAACATGCGCAGTTACTGGTTTTTTTTACTTAAACATTTTCCGGTGACAAATTTTAGTCTGGCTCCATGCCAATATTATCGTTGTATTTTTGTATTAATAAGATGGGAATCAGACCATTTTATAATTTCGGACTTTATTTCCCTTTAAAAAAAATCCTCCAGAGCCACAAATCTGAAAAAGAAAAAGTAATACTCTGCAATAAAATGTTTGAGACATATTAAAATAATAAAAGAAGAATATTCTTATTTATTTGGGGAATGGAAAAAAAAACCTTAAAATTGTGGCGGGGGTCAGGATTCGAACTCGGGACATCCCACTCACTAGAGCTATTGCTTAACCATTGCACCGACTGTGCTACACAACTTTGGTGGGAATTTAATACATGTTATAATTCAGCCCTATCTTAAAGAGTACAGCGCCCTCTGTTGATATGGATTGCCGCCGGCAAACCTTTAGTAAACGTTAGTTTGCCGGCGTTACCTCCGGCAAAATATACACTACCATTTTTTAACAAAATTGGAAATGTTTCTCAGTCCCTGATTCATGTCTTTTCAGCATTTTTGCAATGACTGACCTTCATTGAAATATATGATGAAAATAGTGGCGTTGGGATGCAACATTATTTCCACAAGTCACATTTAGACCGTTTCAGGGATACCAGCTGGATCACATGGTAATCTTTGGGGTATTTCAATGAAAATACGATGTGATGGTGGAGCGCGATCAACCAATAAAGGCTTCATTCCGTATTTAAAGTTAAGCTTGGACTCTTTGTATTGAAATAGCATTTCTCTCGCAGCTCTATAACAAGTCCGTAAACTTAAGAATGTTTTTTTTTTATCGAAGTGTTTAACCCTAACCACCCGAACTCCATCAAAATCCATCCCCCCATTTTGGTGGATTTTGGCGGACTTGGTCCAGGAGGCCTGGCGTGACTAAATATTGATGGAATATGATGGACTTGGGCCTAATGGCCTGAAGCATTGCTGGGGGTATCCAATTGATTTTGCCTAGCTTCCTGTACTGCTATTGTGATAAAGCCATGTGTAGTAAGTCCATGAATGTCAACCAGTGCGTCAGTGGTGGATTCCATTATGTCGTGTACAGTTTTGTATTGGAAGCAAAGTGATTGATGGATTTTGATGGACTTGGTCCAGTTCCTAGTAACCGGTCCTACCTTTTTTCCCAGTCTTGTGCCGGCAATTCCTCTGCATTTATATTACACATTTATACAAGCACATTTATACAAGCAAAAAGAAAAAACATGTGAAGTCCCAATTTTCCTCAGCTTTCTCTGGAGCATTTTGCACAACCTTTTTAAAACAAATCTCAGCACCGAGAGTTTGTCCAGAAGGGGTGGTTTGTTTTGAGGTTTTACACTGGGGGAGACCATGAATTCCAGCGAACGCAGAGCACAAAGCGACGCTGCTTAGCATTTCGCGATGTTTTTATTTTGAGTCACAAGCACAAGTTGCCGCCAAGTTTTATTTTATTATACAGCAAACGTTAAACACAAAGTAAGAAATTGCTATCGGCGATATTGATATCAAAATAATATGGAATAATTGAGTAATATTGATATAGGGAGACCGTGAATTCCAGCGGAGGCAGAGCACAAAGCGACCGCCGCTTGGGATTTCGCGATGTTTTTATTTTGAGTCACAAGCACAAGTTGCCGTCGAGTTTTATTTTATTATACAGCAAACGCTAAACACAAAGTAAACAATTGCTATCGGCAATGTTGATATCAAAATAATATGGAATAATCGAGTAATATTGATATAGCGATGGTGCTTACCACGTTTGGGATTAAGAAAGGTACCTAAATGTAACATAGATGCCTATAAGTACAATGTAGGAGTTGTAGAGTTAAAGAGGACTAGATGCGTATTTAATATCTCACAAGTGTCCGACATATTTCAATTGTTACCTTTCTATAACCCTAACAGAACTCAACCCATCAAACCCCAACGGCATGTTTTGTTGGAATCTGTCAGGATGGGTACAGTACCCCAAAACTGACAGTCTTTACATTGGGTGGGCACACCTCCAGAATCAAAGTCAGAAATATGTGTGTGCAGTTTCCCATATGGTGTTGGAATTTGCCAGGATGGGTATGGTTCCTAGTAAATCATGCCGGGGAGCTAGGGTTAATGGTTGACAATGTGTTCATGACAACAGAACCACAGGATGTGCGTCCTTCCTCCAACCTCACTGTTTATTAGGAAACTGTGGAGGTCACACAATTCTTTCCTGTGTACGCGGACATGCATTGTGTTTGACGCAGCACGTCTTGGTGTCATGTGATTTTCTACGGAAACTTATAATCAGTGACACTTTGTTGTTTGGTCATTACTTGGAGGATATTGGTCAGTTGAATACGTGGTACTTGAAATATTTGGTTGTACATTCTTTGACTGTGAAGAGGACTCTGATAAGATACATTTCCATGAGGTATGTGTTCATATGATACATATTCCATACAGACGTCAGTCGTCTACATAGAAGAATGACAACAAAATCCTAAAATACTAACACAATCTTGTGTGAAAAGTTCTTTTATTGGTTAGTATACTATTAAATATAATGCACGTTTGGTCTAGCAGTTGAGCATAGGATTCGTGATTGTGAGATTGTGGGTTCAAGCCCTGCCGTGGCCATGTGTGTTGTGCCCTTGAGTAACCCTGAATTACTCCTTTCAACCCAGGTGTTAAATGGGTACCGGCATTATTCAATGCTGGGAAGGTAACAGACTCCTTGTGGAGGTGGTTGGGCGATCCCCACAGCATCATTTCATGGACTCGAGTCTGACCCAATCACTTCGAAAGAGAAATGGGCACTCCGTTCCTGTGAACACAGCTTCATCCTCCTTAAATATAATGCAAAACTGTATAAAGTGGATGTGACAGTAGGTTGAGATGCTTGCAAAAACTACAGTGTTTTTTTTCCCTCTCCTAACAGAAGGAACAAAATAATCAATCATGGCTCGTACGAAGCAGACTGCACGTAAGTCTACCGGTGGGAAAGCTCCCCGCAAGCAACTGGCCACCAAGGCCGCACGTAAGAGCGCCCCCTCCACTGGCGGCGTCAAGAAGCCCCATCGTTACAGGCCCGGTACCGTGGCTCTCCGTGAGATCCGTCGCTACCAGAAGAGCACAGAGCTGCTGATCCGCAAGCTGCCATTCCAGCGTCTGGTCCGTGAGATCGCTCAGGACTTCAAGACTGAGCTGCGATTCCAGAGTGCGGCTATCGGAGCCCTGCAGGTTAGTGTACAAAAGGGCTGCTAAACTCAGCAGAACACACTTCAATGTGAGTGTCAATTAACTGTCAAGCAGATATCTACTTGGTTCTTAATTTAAGCTTAACTCACTTGATGTGTTCAATCTGAACCACCCTAATATCTCAAAATTACCAAATTGGGCATTTCTTGTACCTCTTCTAAGTTGGGACATTATCCATTAACCCTAAACCACCTCAATTCTCCAAAATCCTCCTGGCGGTTTTGGAGGATTTTGGAGGATTGAGGATGAATAGTGTTTGAAGAGGAGGATGATTTTGGAGGATTTGAGGATGAATGCATTTTGAGAGGCAGGACTGTCTGACGATTTTGAAGGATTGCGGCGCTTTGTGTCCTTCAAGTGCACAATTTTGGAGGATTGAGGATGGTTCCTAGCAAAAAAAGTCCTAGGAGGTATGGGTTAATCACCACGTGAAGGATTCCGGGATCCATTTTAAATCCTGTATCACATTACGTTTGGATTTTGGACGATTCAAAATAGGGTGAATGTTGTCTAGTGGAGGATTCTTCACACAAAAAATGGAGACCCAATTGCTGCATTTATCAAGAGTTTATGAAGAGAAAATATGTTCCCTGTGAAAGTGGGAGAAAAGCACAAGGTGTTCATGGTTAACAAACATTTAAAAAGCCAAAAATGAGCTAATTCAGCATGGGTGTGGCAAAGTTGTGGATCAAACTGAAACTGAAACTGAACGTTATCTTTGTCCAGGTGTTCTAAATCTTGTTTTTTTCCTCCCATTTCCTTGGTTTGTTCCATCATGCAGGAAGCTAGCGAGGCCTACCTGGTCGGACTCTTCGAGGACACCAACCTGTGCGCCATCCACGCCAAGCGTGTGACCATCATGCCCAAGGACATCCAGCTGGCTCGTCGCATCCGTGGCGAGCGTGCCTAGGCTTTGATGGCCCCAGCAGAGCGTTGCCAACTCAGCCGCTCCTTTCTCGGTGGTGTTTTTTTTTATTTTAAATAAATTCCTTGGCAAATTTCTTCTTGTAGCCTTGCCAAACCGATAGAGTATTTTTACAATTTGACGTTGTGCGTATGTGTGTGGTTTCGTGCTTGTTTGCCCTCTGGCTTCGTGAGTAATTAATATGTTTTTCCCTTCATTTTGTACTTTTTGTTTTTAGATTTTAACTAAAATTGTGCTCTTTGCTTAAAATCTTACAGTCTCATTGCCTCAAGTAATACACAAATTGTGCTGAAAAAAAATTCAACATACATGTAAAGGAAATACCATTTTGAATTCAAATGCAACCTCAATATCAATCTGGGAAATTTTAATTGTGAGAATCCCACCCTGTCTCCAATTGGATATCACGCAAACCTACCAATCTTTGATTTTTCTTTCTGTATTACCTGAGGTAATTATGAGAACACGTGTCATTCAAATTATGTGAGTTTTGTCATTTCTAGTTAAAGTATCGATGTTTATCGCTTGTAAGTAGCTTTCTCGCCCTTAATTTATCAAGAGAATACACTTGGCGTACAAAAAAACAAACATGCAGCATATAAATTGCATTTGTTAGGAATTTTACAGACTGAAATTTCCCCAAGACTCTCGTGAATACGAGGTTTTATTTATGTCCTTTTTACCAGCGTACCAATACAAGGCAAGCCTAATAGAGTTGGTGCCAGAGTGCACTAAACTCTATTTTAATTGATTCAGAACGGCTTATTCACTAGATGCCCATTATAGTTCATCCTATTTGATTGCAATGCCGGGCTCTCTTCAACATCCTACAACCAGGCTCAGTCAGTCAGTCAGTAAGTCGGATAAGTACAAAGATAGGAAAGAATGTTGCAACCTGACGCCACTTTTTTGTCTTCATACATCATCTCAATAAAGGTCAGTCATGGCAAAAATGTTGAAAAGACATGAATCTGGGACTGAGAAACATTCCCAATTTTGTTTGGAAATACTTAGAAAGATTGTCTTGACTCTTCATAGACTTTGTACACAACCGCTCAAGTGGAGTCTGGATACTACATTCTTTCCTTAAGATAATTACTAGGCTGACCCTCACGGACAAGCAGATGCATTACATCATTTTTGCCTTTTCAGAAAAAAAAGGCAAACAATCTTTGTAATTAAACAAGACTTGAAATATTCACCGAGGCTACATCTGTTGTTTGTAAGTGGTAATGTTAAAACCGTATTTTACTACATTCTATAAAAGGGGACCAAACAACTTATTCGTACTCCAGACAAGTACACAAAATGTAAAACTTCGGTGCTGGCAATGTACGGAAGTGCTATCAGGGATTTTTTCAACAAGTTTTGGATTGTATTTTTTGGATGTGTATAAGTCCCATATAACCTGCGTGAATTATTCTGTCTCGTCTGTTTTAGTGTCTTCAATTGATTAGTTATTAACATGTAGCCGGTAATATGTCTGTGTCAATAAGGAAATTGTCTATGTAAAGTATCTTAAGTATTTTGTTCCCAGACCCAGGTAATACTATTCACATTCATTGGTGATAAGGACTAAAAGGCATATAGGATCATTTGCTTTTCATGCATGTTGTTCGTTTACAGTAAATAAAACCACTCCAAATCCAAAGAAGAATGTTCAAACCCTATTAAACCTGTTGAGGTTTCAGCCCAGTGGATACAAAATGCATTACACTCCGATAAAGCAGTGAAAACCCATGCACAACCTTTCGATCACGAAACACAGTTTCGTCCACAGAACTCTTTCCAAAAACCAGTCGATTGACTGGTGATTAGAAATCGCCTTCATTTCTTGATTTCTTCTAAATGACAGCAAGCCAGACGGCTCATTGCTCGATTATAATTCGGTAGGTTACTTTTGGAATAAATGCAAATGATTTTACATGTATATGCCTTTAAATATGAAATACTACATTAAAAAAAACTCTCCTCAAGTATTTGGATGGTTGTATGCTGCCCTCATCATTTGCGTAATTGTAATAAAATACTCCCCAATTGGAAAAAAAAAATGGTTGTGTTTTTTGAAGTAATGTTCCATTTGTTGTACTCGCATTGCATGGATATCCTTTCAAATATAGAGCCGTTAAGAAATGAATATTGAGTATAATTGCACAGTCTTAAAACTTGGATGTTGAGGGTCATATAGGCTGTATTGACGATTATTTCAATCAGGTCAAGTGGGTTGGTTCAGAGCCAGGTTATTACTGGGGTAAACATGGTTAAAAAACAGACGATTCACAATAGCTTATTTCTCTTGCCAATTTTAATACAAAACATTTTTATATACTTTGTGATGGAACTTGAATTTAAAACTACAAAATACAGTTGCAGAACTATTTAAGATGAATCATATTTTGAAAAAAGGGGAAAAATAATCAGGCTTTTTTTTGAAGTGTCTTATATATGTGTTTTTTTTACCTTTTTTTCCCTTCAGTTTTATTAAAGCCCAAACGGTACTTGCCACATCACAATTTGTTTATACAATTGCCACCTGGTCTCAACTGGTGGAAAAGGCCATGGATATTTTATGGCACATATTAATTTTGCCCCTCAAGCCTTAATGGTGAATAACTGTTTCAGACACGGCCCAAAGATGAGTCCAACAGGCCGAGTAGTCAGTGCAGAATCTGCCATCAGCAACTCGCGTTGTCGAACAAATCAGAGTAGTTGTGGTACATCAAGCATATTTATATATACATTGATAAGACCTAAGACATAATGACATCACGCTTATTTACATGTGCACTTTCCTATGGAAACCAGGTGGGACGAGAGCCAGTCGTCCCCACCTGGCTTCCGTAGGAAAGCGCACATGTAAACAAAGCGTGACGTCATTATGTCTTAGCTCAACAATGAGGGCACTATCAAATTTAAACTAGCCTGTGATATAGTGCTCTGGCAGAGTCATCATGGGTGTATTAATTATGTAACCACATGCAGTGCCTCACAGTTGTAGTCAAATCTCAAGTCGATCAAGCAATGGAATGAAACAATGACAAAGGAATGCCTTTGCCACAGTTCATGTGAATAGCTTTTGATTGACCAGAAATAGCCCCCGAGACAAAATGAAGTCACGCTTTGTTTACATGTGTGCTTATGGGAGCCAGTTGGGGACAAAGGAACCTCAATCTTCCCCACCTGGCCAACGGCGGATCCAGGGAGGGCCAAAGGGGCCATGCCCCCCCCCCCCCAACGAATCAATTTTTTTTTTTAAAGTGACTTTGCAATAAAGGCAGGCAATGAGTACACCATCATCTTTTCCTCACAAAAACATCGGTTAAAGTGGTCAGAAATTGCCTCTGATCGCACCACCGAGCATATAGAATCAAAAAAAGTTTTTTGACACACTTTTTGGACACACTTTTTGGGGACCACATTTTTTTGGGGCCCCCACAAAAATTGTGTTCTGGATCCGCCCTTTCACCTGGCTGCAGTATTAGAAAGCACACATGTAATCAAACCTTGATGTAAAGTTGTCCCAGGCCTTTGCCAGGCTATGACCACAGAGCTGCAGTATCTTAGAAATTGCCAGAACCACCAGCTAAAATAATTCCAAAAACATGAATAAGAAAATAGTAACTGTTTGTGTGTGCATTGAACTTCAACAAAAAAATCCACAATTCTTGGATAAACAATTATTAAATAGAAATTAGTGTCCAATCCAGCAAAGTGAGTCTGAAGCTGTAAAATGAGCATGCTTCTGACAACGATCCAGAAACTGACCACTTTCAAAACACAAATGTTAACACTCCTCATTTCCCTACCCATATTTTGTAGTAATCACTTAACATGTAATGTCATTAATGAATCTAAGGCCATATATACAAGGTACATCACATGGGAAACTTCCCTGATTCATGACGACTTTGAACTGTGTTGTAGTCGAGTCCATCACAAGTTCATCACACATAAGTCCATTCACAGGTCTGATGATGAATTATAACAAAGGAACACCTGTGTCACAGTTTTCCTTGACTTGGGATTGGAGGACTTTTTTGTAATAAACTCATTAGGACTTGTGTGGACTTGTGTTGGACTCGAGACTACCACACTACCGGTATTTCTTATCAAAATTACAGTGTACACAAACCAATGGGATAAAAAAACAACACACATGTAAACAAAACGTGACACCATGATACATTAGTACATGTAGCACGATATGGGACGAAGGGAACCCCCATTTTGTGTTGGTCATTGTGTTACCAGAATCTCAGGAATTCTTTTGAGATAGGGGGATGTGTTAGATAATAATAGTCTAGGGTTTGCATTGGGTATAGGGAGATGGGGGGGGGGGACCCCTTCATCCCATATCGTGCTGGGAATATCATGATGTTTTAGTCCTATTCCAGCATCATGTATATATAGCAAACAACAGAACAAGTGAAAACCTCTTTACCAAAACAGTGAATGGTTAAAAACGGAACTAAAATTTACACAAAAGCAGAACAATATAATATCAAACTAAAAAAAAACCAATTACAGGCATGCAACTGTACGTTCACCAAAAAAGAGGAAATTCCAAAATTCAGAAGACTTTGTACAGTGTTTTTCTATTTTGAATGGCTGAAATGGGAATAAAAAAAGAGGAAATCAGCTGATCCGAGGAAACGTTGCATGCCTGCAATTAACACTTCTCTCTTCTTTTGGTGGCAACGCGAGAGTAAAATTTACTACAAATTAAAACAATGGGAAACTTTTGAGACGTTGGTGGCAGCAACCACACTGGTCCTTTTCAATTGATTACGTCATGTTTAAGCGAAAGCGCGCAGGCTCAATATGACGTAATAATGGAAAACGGATCGGTGTATTTGCTGCCACCAACGTCTCAAAAGTCTCCCAATGAAATCATAAAAACGTCCTTAGTTTTCACTTTTGTGTACAATCATTAACAAGTGACATTCGTTTTAAATTCTTTCATATTGAGCACTTTTATAAATTTGAAATTGGTCTGAATATTTACATGTATAGCTGAATGACTGACAGTAGAATTAATAACAGTCTTCGAGGAACAAAAACAAAATAAATCTTGACCTCTGCTATTAAAGAGCACTATTAACAAAAAATAACATCAAACTGTAGCGAAACTTGCAACAGTGGTATCAATTCAATTTCTCAACCTTAAAATTATTCACAGCATTATTCACTTTAGATGTCAAAGGTTACATAAGACATCTCATTAAAAGCATTTCAGATGAATGCTGTTATAAAACAATGACAATATTTACAAGTAATTCTCTCCAACAAAATGTTTTTAACAGCTAAGGTACAGTACATGATTGAATGAACTAACACGATGCCTATTTTTCTTGTGAGGGAGCGTACAAAATTTGCATTTTTCAAAATGTTTAATGTATAAAATCTACTGTCCGAGTCTGGGCCCAAAAACGTTCATCAAGATTTCGATAAAAATTAAGCTCTTTTTAATCAGTAACCTTTCTTGCATTTGTTTTTTAAAATTGCAACAATTTTGAAATCCGAACCTATTTTGAGACAATTTGGAAATTTAAAAATGGTCTTCCAGAATATTTCGATGTTTGATCGTTGATAGTAAACATTAATACTTAGAAATTAAACAGTAGAATTCAAAGAAAAACCTTCGAAGTTTGAATTTTTGAGACGCACTGCCTTTTTGCTTCACAATTACACTATATCTCGTCAGACACTTTGTACAATGCCTGAGCAATTATTGTCAAGAAACGTTAGAGTTAATTTCATCAAACTGTTTCCAGATTTTTTTACCAACAAAGCACATTCCCTTTCAAAAAAGTTTGGAACAGGCCCCCCCCCCCCACTATGTGAAGCAGCACATAAGTGAAAAGGTGCAAGAACAAAATTCCACAAGTGATACAGTTTTTTTTCATTTCTCTAAACAAAACTTATGTTTTGGGCCGTAACATGTGCAACATGTCACAGTTGTGACCATCTCGGGTAAAAATTTGTATTACTTGAAAAATTCACAAAATGGTCATACACACAGTTTGAAAGTGGTGATGATAAATTTGCTTTTGGGTGCAGACCTGTAATGAAATAGGACCAGAATTGCCTACGCAGGCCAAATCACGATTTGTATGCCCTTGAATTCTTTGTTATTAGTGCATTCTGTGGGCCATGAACTTGAAGGATTGTACCAAAAAAAGATGGTAGGAAGCCGTGCACAGGAGTTCAAGCTCGTATTTCTGTGAAATTCGGATGAAATTGGGCCATAAAGTTGCTCTGTTTTGCAATGGAGCACAGGCATCATTTTTCAAAATGGAGATGGGCCAAACGACTACTTTGTGGGGTGATCATCTTTGGATGGAATTTTCCCCCAAAAGTGATCGGACTACTGAACAAAAATTGAACAGAAAATGAAAGATGATGAAATAAGCTTTAATTTGATGAGTGTCTCAAACACTTTGGAGAGTTGTGAGTATTTTTAATAATTGTTGGAAGTACGCGTAATTATCACCGAGGTCCATGAGAGTCAATTTGCAGGTCTGCACCCATTTGGAAATATGCTTATAGCATCCATAGCATGTGCCAATCATGGGATATGAATAGTTTGCATATTCATTAGGAACAGACCAAGAAAGAACAAGCTATTATTAAACCCCAGCTCTCTAGGGGGTGTGCAAAATCATAATACAATTGGAGGATTCAGGACTGTTAGGGATGTAGAAGAGTTGATCTTGGAAATACAGTTCCTTATAGATACAACATGAACTTCCCAAAATAAACTTACAGAACACCTACTATCCTAGCCAATTTAACATTGTTTGTGTGTTGAACCACTGATTAACATATTTCAGATTCAGGACTGTTAGGGATGTAGAAGAGTTGATCTTGGAAGTGGGTGTTTACATAAATGTGGAGGCCAGTGGTATAATTCACATGTTCTTTCCTTTCAAGGGCCATTTCCATGTTGAAATAACCAACTTGCTAATATTGGTGTTTTTACTTTATTGCCCATATCACTATGTACCCACTGAAATAAAAAAAAATTAAATCACCATAATGCATTTGTATAATTTTGATCAAAAATTAGCCAGAATTATGACATTTTTAGGTAAAATTGCGTGACATGTTTACAGCTTGTCCAATGGTGCACAGTTTTCATTCTTTCAATTGATAAATTTGGTCCTTTTTAATTCTAAATGATTGATGATAACCCAAAACTTAATAATAAACACAACGTTCGTGCATCGGCAACTTTGTATCATTTTGACATGCCCGCTAAAAATACCATCACCCTGTAACATTTGGTGTCAGCAAATCCTGTTACAGGGTGAACTTTACCATTGATTATAATATTTGTAGAAACTGTCAACTATTCTAAATTTTAAATGATTATTGAAGTCTTTTATTAAATAAAGAGACTAAAGAAGACCAAACGTGAAATTCAAAGAAGTACAAGAAATATACCAATTTTAAATATTGGCAGATCAATTTGGTGTCATCAAAAAACGTTACAGGGTGATACTTTGCAGCTGCACTCTGAATTTGTCAAACTGTATTTGTCAACAAGTTTAACTAAAAATATATCCTGGATGTTGGCTTGGAATATAGATGTCATTAAATTTTGAATCCTTCTCTTAGAATTTGAAATAAGAGGCAATAAAGGTTTGGTGTTAACACTGACTCCGTTACAGGTGAAATACCTATTTTCAGCTGAAACAATGAAGCAAAAGCACCTGTTTGATTGATGATTGAGTTTTTAGCTAAAATAATGACTTTGTTTTTTAATACAATGAAAACTTTGGCATAGGACAGGTTAAAGTAGAACTACAGTGAAGAAAAGTGATAAAAGTGTTTTTGGTGTTGGTGTCAGCGTTACAGGTGAAATGATTATTATAACAAACTCTGATATTTAAACTTCCAGTCTCAGAAACAAGTATCTGATGTAGAAACCATCAAGCTTATCACTAAATAGAAAGGTTTAAACGGTTTGATACCATTTATTTCTATTATTATTAGTTAGTTGTAGGATTGTCACTCTGTAACAGTGACTATTTGGTGTCAGCGTTACAGGTGAAATGTTGGTTAACACCAGGCTTTACTTACAATAACATGCTTTCTAGTGGTGTTTGTAAATCTTCATTGTTCTTCATAGTTGCAGTTTTGGCTGTCAAACTTGCTTTTAGAGAACAAGTGAGTGTTTGTCTTAAAATAATATAATTTTATGTCAAGTGAGAGCTACATTTTTGTAATCATCATAATATGTCAAATTTCCTAAAACTTGATATTTGATTTTCAACAAATGTTGAACAATGATAGTGTTAAAGTTTTTTTTAACTTATATGTGTTGCAAATAATTGCTTAAAAAGCAACATGTCTTTACCATACCTGAACAATAACCTGGTGAGAGCTCTAAAAGAAATTAACAATTTGGTGTCACTGTTACAGGTGAAATTTGTGTCCCATATGCCAGTTCATCATGTTGCTACTCTAAAAAGGGTCATGTTACAGAAAAATGGTTTTGTTTTTGACAAAATATAGACCCTAGACTGCAAAACCATGTGAAGCTGAATTTAATTTGGTCATTTTGAAAATCTGACCCTAATGTCACACACTGGCCTCCACATTTATGTAAACACCCAAGTACAGTTCCTTATAGATACAACATGAACTTTCCAAAACAACCTTACAGAACACCCACTATCTTAGCATAATTAACATTGTTTGTGTGTTGAACCACTGATTAACATATTTCAGATTTTTGCACAATGTTGTAGTACAGTCCGTCACAAGTCAATCACAAGACAGATCACAAGATTTTCACAAGTCCGTACACAAGCCCACTCGAAAGTACCAAGGTATGAACGTAATATAGGAATGTTTTTGTTACAGATCATATGAACAGCTTGTGACCAGGGCCCAATTTCACGGCGCTACTAATCACAGAGCTTCCGTCTATTTCATGGAGACTGTAGGCAGTAAGCACAGCAAAAGATGCGCTTACCTCAGAGGAAAAAGTTGCTTAATTCAGTGACTAACAATAGAAATCTCCATGAGTGCAACTGTTTGCACATTCACGCCATGAATTAGAGCGTAAGGTTAGCACAATTTCTGCTACAGCAAGCACAACTTTTCTGTTTAAACTGTTAAGCAGCACAATGAAATTGGCCCTGGTATAGGACTGAATGATTTGTAAAGTTGTGATGGGCTTGTGATTGACGCCAACTCGGAAGATAGAGCTATATTAAATTACTAGAGCGCTAACTCCCATTCTTGCGCACGGCGACGCTTTGAAGCCATCCTGGGCGCAGACATTTTGAATTCATGTGTGTGTTTGTAGAACATAATGAAATTAGATGGACTGAATTTTGAAAGTGTACTCTAAATGCAACGCACTAGTAGAACGTATGCAAACTTCTTACACGTGTTAAGTTTACAACAACAAAAACCACGGTTAATCATCTGCAGCGGATACGCACACGCCTTGCGCTGTTTGCGTAGAGCAAAATGACACGCTCATTTGCTGATCATGCGTTTCGGTTTTTGGCGTATCGGCTTCGATGACGCACCGGTATGGAATACAAATGCAGATATGCAAATAGAAGTACTAGTTCTCCATAGGTTTGTGTACAAACATGGATGCGCCCAGCAGGCATCACTTTGTACATGAGTCAGCGCTCTAGTAATTTAATTTAGCGCTATGTGATAACTCATTTACTGTTCCGATTTTACCAAAGCAAATTTCAGAATGCCTCCCACATATTCCCTAGTTTTCAGTCAAAGCCCAAGTAACACTGTGGGAGCTGACAAATCCATACATGCCATAGTTCACATAATCTTGTTTGGGCCGATTCCTATTCAGTGCAAATGCAAATGCAAGCCAATTTGAGATGTTACGGTTAGTATTCACACACTGTAAAAGTTTAGCAACATTTCAACCGTGCAAATATCGTCACAAGTGTTCCATGACATCAAATTCACTTGGCATTCGCATGAACCAGCCTTACTTTCACAAAGTTTTAAACAACTAGGTCTCAATTTTTCCTCACGATAAACAAAAAAACAACCAAAAAACAAAATTGAAGTAAGTCCCATGTTGGTCTTAGCTGCAATCGGCTTAATGAGAATGTGTCCCGGATGTGTATTTTTGGGTGCTATTCAAAACACAACTCAGTAACTTTTACACTGAAATTGATGATCCTAGAATATTGGGTTTTTTGGAATATACATCATTCACTGAGCTGAAACTTCACCAGGTTGGTTGTTAAGCACCCGTCTTTTAGATTTTGAGAATTTTTGTTGCTTCAAACAAACACAAATGACAAATGATCTACCCTACCTTTTAAACTCTGCTTCATGTCTTTTTTTTTCACAAAGTATGTTGTCTCCGAAATCTAATGACTCCAGAATATTGTAGTATCACAAATGTACATTGTGTACTGTGCCCACTTATTGTGTGAAGTTGAAATTGTCATCGGGCAAGGCTAGCTTGCAAATGGCAACGGGCTTTGTCGTAGAGGAAAAACTTGAAATACAAGTATTGGATCGACTATGTCATCAAGCATTTACAGTTTGTTACAATACAATTCACATTTCTTTGTTTTACAACCCCTTTTGCTTTAGAATCCCAATAACAAATGTTTTTATGCAAAAATGTGCTCAAGTCCATCATTCCACAAAAAAATATTTTTGGGAATTTTTATGTACTAAAGAAGACACTTTGAACGTTTAACACTGTTGATGATATTTACAAATACCTAAACATGCAAGTTTCATTGTGTGCTCTTTAATAGCAATCTACAGTTTCATTTTTTCCCCATGCAAATTATTTTCCATGCACCATCTTAAAACAAATTCCCTTTATATCAACGTTGATTTTTACAATATTCCAACCAATATTCATGGCGATTGCTTTTTCAGTGCCATTATTGACTTCTTATAAATTGTCTTTTCCATTCTGTAAAAGATTATAGAATTCAGAATTTTTGTGTAATTTAGTTTTAATTAACTTAACAGGCTTCTCAGCACCCAAATTTTACATATATTTTTTAAACCTAATGTCAGTCACTCATAACATAAAACTCAACTAATCTATTGAATGTTCTAAACCAAACCTGAGAATACAAAATTAAAAATACTTTGAAAAACGAGCTGAAAAGTGTGAGGATTAAATGCCCAAAATGATTTGTTTTGAAGAAAAAAACCCACCAAATTATTAGCCTTACATTTAGTCTCTTTTCAAGTTGTTGCTTTTGTATTTAAAAAACATGATTCACCGCCACAAGAGGTTGCTATTATCAATTGTTAGCAAGCACTAACTTGATAATAGCACTCTCTTGAGTGGTGGATCATGTAACACAAATGCAACGTCTTGAGCCAAGACTAATTGCACATATTGAAATAAGTCTCTTTTTTTAAAAAGAAATCGTGCCATATCCTCCCCAGAGCAAGCAAAACTGCAAATGCCTGGACACTCGAAACTCAAAGAAATTTATGTCATTCTAACTTTTTTTTAAATCAAGTCTTTCTCATAAGAAAAATGGCTTTTTTAAAAGTAAGACTATTTTTGTTGTGATATTTTCTTCAGCAGTGCAGTGCAGTGCAGTGCAATGATGACTTCAACTTTGCAAAAAGAAAAAAATCAAGACAAGATCCGTCAAAAGTCATGGCTGCAATGATGACTTCAACTTCGCAAAAACAAAAAGATCAAGACAAGATCTATCAAAAGTCACGGCTCAGACTTATTTCAATATGCACAACCCCCACTCCCCCAAATCACCACCCCCGTCTCTTGTACCCCATAAGCCTCCCAGCCCCACCCCAACAGCCCTTTTCTGATCATATTGACCCCCCTCAACCCCCTTATCCCCTCCCCCTCCCTCACCAACACCAAAAAAAAACATTAAAGAAAAATCAGAACCCCACCCCACCTTTCTCCCCCTCAAACAAACCCCCACCCCCCCCAAAAAAAACCCTTTCTAATATAACCAGTCTTGCACCACCATCTTCTCCCTTACAGACGTAATCATATTTTGGCCTCTCACAATCAAACACTATACACATTTCTCTTCTTTTTTTCACTACTTCATTTACAAAACTAATTTACAATGCTAAGCAACAATCAGTTCACCTCGTTGTTGACAGGTGTTCTGATACAATTCTTGGGTTCACTTGACGAATGCCTCCACTGGTATCTTGCCTGCCCTCTGCCAAAAAAAATAAGGGGTAACCAAGGAAGTAGGTCAATTCACCATTTAGGTGCCTGAAATCATCGGTACAAGGATGAAGACAAGGACTTTTAGAACACTTAGGCCGAGTAAACAAATTTTACCGGTTTCTCATCTTATGAAAAAAGAAAAAAATCACACATTTGCAATATATTTTGCCTTTTTGTTTAACCCTAACTCCCTAGGCCTTTTTGCTAGGATGTAGCCTCAATCCTGCACAATCCTCCAATTGGCCTCATGGAAAAATCGCATATAGCCTCAATCCTGCAAATTCCTCCATTATTTCTTGAATATGGTCCACTGCCCTAATCCTGCAAAATTCTGCCTGCGGCAGTGACTGTCAACATGTTGAGGCTTGGCCGGTGACATCGTGAAGCAGTACAGAGGATTTCAAGCATAATCCAGGCCTATATTTATGCATGGCTGAGCAAAACCAATCCAAGGTCCGGCCCAAGACCTTGACAAAGTGCATCCTACAAAATCAGTAATGCACTTTTGCCATGTAACCTCAATCCTCCAAATTCCTCCACTTTGGCAAAGAGGATTTTGAAGGATTCAGAGCGGTTAGGGTTGAAGCAAAGTTGTAGATATGTATGCAAGTTCAAAATCTGCTAAAGGGTGAAGGCTCCTTTAGACATTACAGCATCTAGCAATACAAAAGTTATGCACTTTTGAATGAGACAACGACCGAAAAAATATTCAGCCCATGTTTAGTTATTGAATTATTACTTTGCAATTTCAAACAATTTGCTGCCAGACAATAATTTCTGTTCTCACGGGGTAGGCTGGTTCCCGCCCCAAATCAGTATTGATAATGTACAGACCGGGAGCCAGTCTGCTCGCAAAGCGGAACTGTTTGTGTCAAAACCAAAACCTTTTTTTTTTTTCAGAGGTTTGCAGACGTAAAAAAAACACGGAAGAAAGGAGGTTTTTGTTTAGAAT
Source organism: Patiria pectinifera (assembly GCA_029964075.1). NCBI lineage: Eukaryota > Metazoa > Echinodermata > Asteroidea > Valvatida > Asterinidae > Patiria > Patiria pectinifera. The sequence goes on along the minus strand of CM057142.1, from coordinate 9,894,487 downwards.
AAAACATACAAGTTGAAAATGTATAAACAGAAAAAAAAAAAGGAATTTGTTGAAGAGCACGGGAACGCAACTTCAACTGTATTATGAGTGCAAGTACACCAGAGACTTATAAATCCACTAGGAAGGTAAAAAAGTGAGTACTGTAGGCAAAGTAAATAATAATAATAATAATAATAATAACGGAAATTTATACCGCGCCATTATCCGCCATAAATGACGCCAATGGCAAAAAAAAAAAAATATCAAAAAACAAAAAAAAAAATTTTATTTAAAACTATTAAAACAACAATATTCTGAGTGAGTGGTCACAAACAGGTCTTTGTAAAAGTAGTAAAGTTGTATGTACTCAGCATTAAACAAGAAAACATTAGGTACGTTAAGGATAAATAAAAATGCAAGTTTGTGAAGTAAATTCCAAAACAACTTACGTGTAACATTGTGAATGACACGCCGGCCTTTTCGTACTCCCACTCATTCTCGACTAGACATCTGAAATAATTCATAAGAAAGAAAAAAACACATTTTAACGAAATCTTTAGAAAGTAGTTGCAGTGGGCTCATTTCTTCTCCACATTTGAGGGAATATTTGGCGGCATTTTTGTACACATTTTGATATAATTTGGTGTTTCTGAATTGATGTCAATGTATACATTCGTGAGTACAACAATGCTGTAATTACATGTAAGCGAATGCTTGCTTTTTACAGATACCGCGCAGAAAGACAATTCAGGTTGTTGTTCTCTTGAGTCACCTTACTGACAATTTTGGATTCTTTTGTGGCTAATTTTATCACAACTGGATGCATGCTCCTCAAGAACTGAATCCCTGGACTGCATTATTAAAACACAATGCAGCAGCACCACTTGTGCCAGAAATACCAAATAAATACATGGACTTCATGGGCATAGATTTCTGTGCCCATGATTTGCCGATTTCATTGAGCACAAAATCGCTTTTGCTAAGTAAAAACTGGTAACCTGTCAAACTGTCGTGTGATGTATATTGCTTTCGAATGGTTCCCTGCTTATTTCTATTTTCCGGGCTAATTTGCTGGTAAATAGATATTTCATGGAGGCATCAACACACAAATTTACGAAGGACAGAATGAGGAAACCATTCAAAATATCCTGTGATGCATATTGTCTGTTACTGCTTCTCAGCAAATGTCTGCTTAGCACATTATGTTAACCTGTTAGTCACTGTACTGCCCCACACCGCCCTGCCTATTACTCACTGGTGCGCCTGAAATCGCCTGAGCACTCTATTGTTTATGGATTCTTTGGCGAATGATCACAATATAATAACACAGTGTAGTACAGATTCGAAAGCCACTGTCTTCAAGGCAACTGAATGAAATCCGGTCCAGAAGTGCGTTCGACATACACAAACAATGCAAACGTTGCCAACAATTTCCTATTTGCTATTCGGTTCGTTAGTGTGACGTCATCTCAATTCAACCATGCGTACTTCACATGGTGTGGCAAAGCACAAATGGCACCCGAAGTTAACGCACCTCGAGTGTTCAGCCAATGGGCGCTAGTAATCAGTGGTGCGCGCGCGTGCGTGACATTTTTACTAACGAACCGGATATATCAAAAGATAGCAACATTTTGGCAACGTCTGCTTGAGTGGAACGCAGCCCAGATAAGTGTCACTGGATGGTCTCCTGATTTGAGATGCTTCTGCCAGTTAATATAGTGTGCCTGATTGTAGGATTTTTTTCAGCGCTTCCCATTGAAAGTATTCCTGAAAAAATTCTGGATCCACCCTGCTAGCACCCCCCAAAAAAATATAGGCTCTAGAACCGCGTCTGGCTTCTGCTGATACGTTACTGGTGTGTATTTACGGGTTGTACAGGAACTGGGTACCCTATTGAAGTAAAACACGGGTACCCGGGTATCCGGGTATCCGGGTACCCGTAAAAGAAATCCATGCCCAAAATTCAAATCCTGGAAGCTGTTTGAAGGGCTTTTATAGCTTTACGGCGTAAACTGAAAACTTTTGTCAGCGTCATATGCCACGTGTTAAAATGCACATCGACATAAAATCTTTTGAGTGTTCACAGTATTCTTTCAGCACCTGCCATTGACAAGTGCAGGCTTATTATGGCTTAATTCATTGCCTTGTCATTTGTAACTTTCCATATTTGTTTTTCCTATACATAATTTATATTTATTTTCCTTTAATGTACATGCTATATGAATTGTATTTTGCTCATGGTTGGATATAAATAAATGTTGTACTGAATTGAATTGAATTGAATTGAAATGAATGAATTGAAAATCTGTTTTGGTTTTCTATGTAACCTGGTTTTCATTTCGAAAATTCCCCACACATGGCATTCAAAACCTTTCTTGTTCATTGTCTAAGAAATTACTGGGTAATTTTTCAAGTTGGTTACCGGTACCCGATTCCATAATCTGGAACCGGTTCCTGACATTGACGGTCAGATACTCGAGTACCCGGTTCTGATGCACAGCCCTGTCATAAACTCACTTGATAGACCACTCGGCGTTCATGTTGGAATCCTTGATGAACTTGGCCACCATCTCTTGCTGTAGGGCCGTCAGGCCGTGGCCGGGGGACAGTGATCCCTGGGGGACCGTCACTGGGCTAGGGGAAGGGGTGGGGGCAGGGGAGGCAAAGGCTGCCTGCAATGCAATAACAAAAATTACAGTCTGAATGGTGTGAGCACATAGGAATAATGACTGTGCACCATCAAGCATTGTAGCTTCAATGGAGTCAGGTATGTGAAGTACCACAAATCATTAAATGCATTCAGTTGACTCACAAATAATGACCAATAATTTTTTATTGTTATAATTACTGATTCTCTTTTGCCCTGATAATTTCCATTGAATAGGTCTTTCTCAAAGACGGCCATCTTGGTAGGAGAACTGCAGCTGCGCATTTTACGCAATCAAGCACGCATTGCGCAGTGATGAAAATGTTCACAACACGCGCGCTTGTTGCTCAAAATGTGTTCAAAATACGATGCAGCCGATCAAAGTTGACGATCAAAATGCCAATGCACATGGCTGGTCTGTAGGAAATGACGTCATTTGAGAGAGACCTATTTGCAAACTTTTCCTCATTCATTTGTGTACAATGCATTCATCTCATGTCTTTTGCTTTCCCACTCTATTGTAATTCAGCTCGGGAACAGTTCTGTTGGGATCCAAATGCCGAGCCAGTGTTGTAGTCCAGACCATCACAAGTCCATTACAAGTCTGGTCAAAGAGTCACAAGTTCCAGGATGAACAATAACAAAGGAATGCTTTGGGCACATTTCATTTGAAAAGCTTGCGACCTAATAGCCTAAACTAACACTGCGTCAGGCGCTACTACCTTTTTTCAGTCGGTGAGCAGTAAAGGTAAAGGTAAAGGTCCCATAGCCATCACTGGCCGTAGGGGCAGTGGGATGTTAGAGGTCCACCGTGTCTTGGGCGCGGCATATGAGTGGCGGGGCCCAGTCCTCTCCTCTCGCCGTCTTACCTTCCCTGAACGAATCAGGTACCCATTTTACTGTTGGGTTGTCAGAGAGAGTTTTCAAGTTTACAGTCCGAATGGGATTCGAACCGCCAACCTTCCACTCCGTAGCTCCATGCTCTAACCGCTCGGCTACGAGGCCCCTCTCAGCTACGTGGCCCCCTGACCACCTGACGATCAAATCGTCTACGAGGCCCCCTGACCTACTGAAAATTGATTGTCAGTGAGCAGTTTACAGCAAACTGTGATTTCTTATAATCTGACAAGAAAACAAGGAAACATATCCAAACTTCCTCACCTTGAGCTGAGCGCGCGTTGGCTCTTTGATCGTCAGGTGGTCGTTAATGATACACAGCGTTGGAGGTTGCATCACGGCTAGGAACATCCGACTGAATGCAACCAGATGAGATGAAGACCGGTTGCTGCTGACTACAGTACAAAATACGAGGATGTAGTCAAACTTAACACAAATTGTATAGGAAAAACAACGATTGTGATAAACATATATCATATTATTATCCCCATTTTGACCAATAAAAGTACAAAGATACCCCCTCAATGGTAAGAAAGGGAGAGTTGGGGGAGACCACTGGGAGCGCCATTTGAATGCATTGCTGGCAGACGCTCACGTGAAGACGCAATGGCTTTGTTCAAATTCAGAATTAAAGAAGAAGTCGCGAGTACTTCGCACTATATGCATGTAACCAGTACGTACATCCGGTGTGTCCTGTCCATGGGGTTCTCGAAAGTGGTTAAACAAATTATAACCCCCTAGAGTGCTTTACTACGAACCTTCCTCAATCATGCAAATTCCAACACCATGTGCTATTAAACTGTGCACATAAACAGTTGGAATTTGGCTGGATGGGGATTGGTAGGTTCAAGGATTTTGGACAATAGAGATTGGCCACTTTGACTGTTTATAGGAATTCATGCCACTTGAAACTCAAAATTACTACAATATGTCATTGGTTTCATACATGGCAGATATAATTAATTTGAACAACTTTGTAACAACTTATTGGGCAAGAAAAACACAGCGACAAGTGTTTTTGTTCTAAAATAATTAGAAATACTTGACAAATATCTGAACTCACACTCTTTGTAGATGCCGTTCAGGGTGAAACTAATCAGATTGCCCTGAAACAAAGAAAGATTTTTGATGAGTTATTTAGCCTGTTACTTTTCAAAAATTGTTATCTTTGGAGATTACATTAACAATGGCAATGCAAAAAACATTTTATATGTGTGCAAATTTGAAACTCAAAAATTGGGAGCATTTTTTGCTGGCAACTGACTACTGACCTATATTTTCAGTAGCATATTTCGTTTTCAGTTTGTTCTGCAGTCGCTTACCTGTGCCATGAACAGATCCACTTGGAATGAGTTGGTGTCGTGTTGCGTCGGCGGCATCTCATTCAGATGAGCTACCACTGATAGCTTGGTGTACTTAAACAGTTTCATCTCAAGATCTGTCATCATGGAAACACCACAATATTACCGTAAGAAAATAGTTTCTTAAATATTTGTTGTTTGTAAATCGAGTCAGGTGGACTTGGGAAATGTATATCACATAATGATGTTGTTTTTCATTCTTTCTTTTTTTCTGTAAATTCTCTTCGTAAATATCAAATTCTCATTATTTTGTTTTTTATTTTTTAAGGGACCGCGTTAGCTCTGTTTTTTTTTATTGGTGTCTGCAATGAAATACAAGGCGGTTCTCTTTCCAAAACAAAGTCCAGGCGAGGCAGAAATCGAATCAAATAAATTGTTTTTGGTAATTAAACATGTATTTATTTATCTTCAAATAAACCATAAAAAGGAAACTGAGTAGGAGTAATATGATACTTTATTAAAAGTTGAGCAAAGAAATGGGCTGGAGCAGGATTTGAACCTGCGACGTCCGGATTACCATACTGCTGTTCTACCAACTGAGCTATCCAGCCCGCTGTTGACTATTCCCAATACGATCAATGTCTTTGTATTCATGGTGACTTGGAAGCAAGTAAATAAACTTGGCAGTGTTTGCTCGTGCAGTTAGCAACTTACTAGGGTCTCTTATCTTCAGCAGATTGCGGCTCTGAGATAGGTATTTCCTCATGAAAGGGCTGGAATTCGAGGCATTCTGAAACGTCATTGAGAAGCAAGCCTGAAAAAGAGAAGAAATTAAGCGTCAATTGCTAAAGAGAATATACAGGGTGGATAAAAAAATGAAACCGAGATATTATTGCAAATTGGAACAGAAGTAGGGCACATGTGAATCAAAGGGATGTATCCTCTGTTAGGGTTGAATCTCCTCTTTAATATGACACCCTGATCATGTCCTTACATTCACGGTTGACTGAGCAGTGACCAATTTTATGAAAGGGTCTAGTTAGAGACTTGCGCCACTTTTCATGGTGAAATCTCTCTTTTTTTCTCCACCAGGCTTGAGATTTTCAGCCCGGGTCAAAACTCTTGCCAGGGTTCAAAACAGTAGTAACCGAGTTAAATACGCTTGGTTTGCACGAAACAAGTGTGAAACGATGCGGGGTTGAACGCGGGGTTGAAAAAATGAAAAAATCAACCCAGAGCGGCACTGGGTTTGCCAGGGTTGAGTTCAACCCGGGTTGCGAGTCTCTAGTGTGAAATGGCCGATAACAGGATCACCGCTAACACACAATATCTCACACAAAATTTTTGAGTTGAAGACCCTAAACCAGGTTGCATTGTGAAAATCAACTACTGCAATGGTTATAAGTTTACATGGAGTAGAAAAAGCTCAAGTAAATGTAAAAAAAAAGCCATTCCAATTCTCTTTTTTTCTGAGTATAAGTCTCTCTCAAATGACGTCATTTCCTACAGACCAGCCACATGCATCCGCATTTGAACGTCAACTTGCATAACGCACATTGACTGCATCGTATTTCGAACACATTTCAACCAACAAGCGCAAGCGCGCATGTTTGGAACATTTTCAACACTGTGCAATGCGTACTTGATTGCGTAAAATACGCTGTTGCAGTTCTCCTACAGAGATGGTCATAATTGAGAGACATCTATAGACCAATCCGAGCAAGCCATCGTTATAAACTAATGGAGATCCCCTTCAATGGCGAAAGCATTGTGCTAGCTATTGTACAATTTATCTGTCAGGAGCTAGTCGCTTTGTACAATAGCTAGCACAATGCTTTCGCCATTGAAGGGGCCTCCATGAATGTGCATTGATAACATGCTCGGATCTGTCGATAGTGTCGTGATAATTCTGCTATCGGATCACCATGAATAAATGAAGCATGCACGCACTACATACCTGGTCATGATAAATCTCAATGAATGGCTGCCTGTCGCCAGAGTCAAACACTGTGAAATATCTGCAAAAAATAAAAACAAACAAAATCTCTCAAATATCAGAGGTGTTAAAGGCATAACATTTGCGGCTATCCAAAAAGTAACTGGTGAAATTATTGTTGAAAAGGTAACTTTAAGATAGTAATGGCACTAAACTCCCTGTGAAATTATTCTTTCTGGTATGCTGTCATTTTGAAGAAAACAATGAAAGAAGGCCATTTCCAATGATGCGTCAAGAGTCGGATCGTTAGAAATTTCCGTTAGTAGTTGGTTTTGTATTTCAGTGCATCCGTGAATGGGAGTACACCCGCGTTGACACGACGCACACAAGCGCTTGGTTGCTATTATTCGTCAGTTCAGCGCGTGACATCGTGTAGTTGAAATCGGCTGAATGAAAACGTGTCCTGGATGCTAAATTTTGAGCGCAATTCAAAACATGACTCGGCAACTTAGAATATTGTTTTCTCGGAGTATACACAACATTCACAGAGCTAAAACATCACCAGGTTAGTTGTTAAGCACCCATCTATATATTTTGAGTAGCTTTGTTGCTTCAAATGATAAAAAATGCACAACTGACAAACGATCTACCCTACCTTTGATTCTAAAATATTGTAAAAGAGCTTCTTAAAACAATTGCCAGGAAGTTCATGTGAAATGATGTGAACGCAAGACCGATACTCACTGTTCAACAAATCTCACAAGTAGTTTCTTGATAGTGCTAGTCCCAAAGTAGCTGTGTTGCACCGGCGGTAAGACAGTGGGTGACTCCAAGTCAAAGGCAATGGGCGGTGGGAGATCTTGTCCATCCTAAGTGAGGTGTAACACGAGGGACAGAAATTTCATAAATTGAGGGGAAGAAATTTCATGCAGTTAGGCTGGACATACAAGCATCGGTAGAGCTTAGTTAATCTTCTAGACCACTAGACTGAGTCTATTGGTTTCAGTGCCACCCTAACAATCCCCATCCAGTCAAATTCCAACACCTGGGTTTGTTGGAATCTGTTGGAGTGAGTACTGCACTAGTAAACTGATTATGCTTTACATAGTGTCAGGCATTACACCATAATCAGAGTCCAACAGTTTGGGTGTAGAGTTTACCATGAGGTATTGGAATTGGCAGGAATTAGGAAGGTTCCTAGTACATCATTCTAGGTGGTTAGGGCTAGAATGATGGCGTTGCATCGATCACAAATCCATCGCAAGTCCGTCACAAGTAAATCACAAGTCAATTCCCAAGTCCAGTTAAAAGTAACACATGTAAGTCACAAGTTAATTCACAAATCTGGTCCAAAGTGGTTGTAACGGGACATAAACAATCACAAAGGAATGCCTTTGTTGCGCTTCATTTGAATAGCTGGTGACGTCACCTGGGACTGGACGACTTATAATCAAAATTGTTGAAAACTTGTGATGGACTCACAAAAGTGGGAGTCAGGTTGGCGCAGTGGTTACTTTCCTCGTCTTCCACCGCTACGGCCCAGGTTCGATTCCTGCCTGGACCACGTGTGGATTATGTTTTCAGTCCCTACCCGATTCTGTGGGTTTCCCCCAGAATATTCTTATGGGGTTTTCCTCCCACCACTTAACTGTAATTTCTTCTCATTGTCTTCTCTCTATAGGTTTCTTTGGGCTTTCGTGCTACAGTGCCTGGGGCACTCTTGAGGAATCCTCGTTTTCAATACAAGAAATAAATAGAATAAACATCACTGCGGTGTGGTGCGTTCTATGACCCATGGATAAATATTCATCTTGCAATTACAACTTGTGCTTCCCATTTAAAAACGCACAAACATGTCTGGTAAATATATCTTCAACTCAGCAATCTTTATGGTTGGGACTTCAAATCTGCGTTGTTCGCACCAGACTCGTAAAACTACATCCACTCTGGTTTTCAGCTACAAAGCATGATTTTTGTCTGTCGCTGTCACATGACAGTTAGCATAGGCCAAATTCGCGCAAGGACTATAGTTGACCAATGGTTAACTAACGTTTGCCCGAACTCTGTCTAGTCGACGGTGGTTGACTACGCTAGTCGACTATTTGGAACCAGCCTACTGGGGTTGGTTGCATCGCTGGTAACCAATAGCTGTGCGCATTCATAACGCTAGCAGAGAGCCAGGATCCAGAAGTTTTGCGATGACATTTTGACCAGCGTTTGACTACAGACATTCGCACTTTGCTATCAGTGCGCAGGCGTAAGGTACATCACAAATCAACCACTAGTCGACTAATGGTCCTTGCCCGAACTTGGCCCCAATTGACTGCAAACTGTACTCACTAGTCTGATGATCTTGGGGAACTGTCGCCGAATGATGCTGGAGAGGTGTGGAAAGAATTAAAACACACAGCACAGGAAGGGCAAGTTTCAGAAAAGGATCAATAGCGAGGATTATAAAACTGTTACGGATTTTCATTGGACCAAATGTTCAAAAGTTCTGTTTCAGAGACTGTGTCACTGTTGTTTCTTTTAGTCAATTGTTTTTTAAATGGAACGGTAAGGGGCTGATATGCAAGTTGCATACAATAAGACCTGGTTACGTAAAAGAAGAGATGACGTCAATAAAATTCCATCCAACATGGCCGGTGAGAGACATTCCAATGCATTGCCAATGACGCCCGATGCTCACGCGAAGACGCTACGGCTTTGTGCACATTCACAATAAAATAAGTCGTGCGTACTTTGCGCTACATGCGCGCCCTCCAGTGCATGCACGCGGTGTGCCCAGTCCACTGGGTAAAACAGCGCCCTCTCTTGTTCGCGCATAGAGCCCATACACGGGAGGAAATGCTCGTTTGAATGAACATATAGCAGAAACTGGTTGCTCAACATTTTTAAGCTTGCATGACCAGGACGGTCCGGATGGAAATGTATTTACGCAAATCTACCACGCTGAGCAACAACTAGTTGAATATGTCATTACCAATTGCGGAATTACGACGATGCCTTTTTTTCAGCAATGTTGAAACGCTTTCCATTTCTTTAATACTTCGGTGAAGTCGCAAACAAACTATATCTCCTGCAGAATATACCTATTTGCTTTTTGCCGTGTTTGCCAAATTAAGCAGCTTTCAGATTTTATCATAATGTAATTTGAAGTGTTTGTAATTCAATTGACAACGATGCTGGAAGCAATAGTGAACAGATACACTATAACGGGCCCAATACGTTAATTTGCATAAAAACCTAGAAATTGGGAATTAATAATTTGAGTGTCAAGGTGAAAAAAAAAAATCCAAAAATTAACAGAATATTGTGACCAATGAGTACAATGGTGGCAAAATAAAAACAAATCTGCAAATTATTATCTCTGTTGGAATTTCTCAAGAAATGTCACCTTATACATGTATCTTTAACAGCAAAATTGTCTGCAGTGAAGAGTTTAGGAAAGATATGCTGTGATACCACAACTCCAATGAACAAGTAAATCGTGGACTCATGCTGCTGAGCATACATGTACTTACCGCTCCCCTGGCTGGCTTTGGCATCAACTTAAACATAATGCCAACAATCTCTCAAAATCCAACAAAAGTGTTGAAAGATCTATAAAGAAGTGTGTGCTTTTAACTGGGGGACTCTAAACGAACATACACACAAACACATGATGGGGATCATAAAACAAGACTGACTACAATGAGAAAGAGCAGAGAGTACATGCAGCGGCATACAATATGAAACAGAGGGTTGTGAGGCAAAGAGTTACTAATGAAAGGGTGACAAATAAAGGCATACAAGGAAACTAACACCATTTTTTTTAGGTGCATTCGGTCTTTAAATTCACAAAAAATACTTGCCGAGAGGTTAACTACAAATGTGACTAATAACCTGACGAAGTAACTCAACAGGAATATAGTTCTATGCCTTTCCCAGAGTAAAATATCAGTTCTTTTCCTGTTTTCCACTTTTATTTAAAACCAATCCAGCTTGATTAAAGTTCAAGCAAATACCTCTCCACGAGAATGTACAGATGGTCACTGACAAAAACAATGTCCGTGTCGCAGTTTGATGACTCAACACTGCTGTATAATTTCACTGAGTAGGTTGTTTTTCTACCGATGCTAACGGCAGACGGAAGACTCTGTGGGTCTTGGCCAATATTGTCTGACATACCGGAAGTCCAGTTTTGAGTTTGGGGGGCCTGCTGGGTCCTACGCCTGGCTTAGGTTGTCTGCCGTAGCTAGATCTTACCCGTCATTGGCTAGCAGGACTCGCGAGGCCCCCCTGTGCAATGCTGACAAGGCACGCTACAAGAGGATAACATGATCCTGTTGCCCCGAGTCCACACCAAAAGGGTGGAATTTGATTAACGCAGCACGGCTGCGGTTAACAATGCTGTGCTCATGTCCCAGCATGCACTGCATACTTCCGGCTTAAACTGTACAATTTCGGAGGCCGGGGAGTGCAGCCATCCTGCCATTGTCAAACAATCCATCTTTGTTTTTCTTCAAAAAAATCGGATGATTTTTTTGAACGTTGATTGTTTGCAAGGACAGCCTGTCCTCAGACTGTCGATACAAGCAGACGATGCTAGTGAGTCTTTGGCACTATTGCTCCTTTGTCATGTGCACTGGAAGGTTTGAAGTAAAGGATGTTACTAGTGTTGTCACATCAGATGTAAATGGATCCATGGCAAATGCCAGTATACATTGGCGACTGTATAAACAAAGTGGGCGCCCTTCTCTGAAATTTTCTCTCTGTGTTGGATTTTTCAGTACCTCCTCTCTTCAGTGTCTTATTATTGCTTGCAGAATGACTTAAACTCAATCATATGTAACCAAAATAGTTCAGAGAAGCCTTCTAGGGCTAGAGGTTAACATGAGTGAGAAGGATAAGGCTTGGTAAGTATTAATTCTGAAGACACAGTTAAAAGCAACAAAATTCCCCCCCCCCCGGCCCGGAAAAATATTGTAGCAAAAACAACTGTTAATGCATTATTTGTGAACAAAAAATGGAACAAGTGCAGCAGAAATTAAAGTAACAAGAAAGCAGACACACAGAAACAACAAACAGGGAAACGGACTTGGGAAAATACGGAAGGTACAAGTACAACAGGCAAATAATGGCATGATACTCAGGGGCCAGATTAGGGGGGGGGGGAATAAAAAATCCACGAACTAATTGCAGAGGTTTTGAGGGTTGCAAAGGGCCTCAGAGAAATTAAGGGTCTAAGGTATATACAATCTATATTTGCCTGAAAGACACCCCTTAAAATACCCATTATTTTTGTTTTTTATAAACTTTTAGGTAAGAACACCATTATTGTACAAACTCATGAATTCTTCGTCTCAAAAGCGATTTTTTTTAATGAAGTTGGGAAAATCCGGACAAAACGATCCTGAAATCAGGAAAACTCCTGACAAATATCACCCCGGAATTCTATGGAGCACATTGATCAGAAGGAAATAATCCAGTGCAAACCATCTGGATGCACTATCCTATAGTCTGGACCCTTTTCTGGCTTTCCATCCCTTCTATGTCAGATGAACTCAGAACCAGACTTTTTCTTCCAAAAATTTAAGGGGAAGGGGAATTTTCTCTCCAAGAACTCTGTAAATTTCTGAGGGGGAACTGTCAGTGCTACTGAAACATGACGGGAAATGTACAATAACGATCTCTGATGGATTATTTAATTTATCCGACCTGTGGTGAGGGAAACAAGTGGTTATGAGCAACATCAAAAAACAGGTTTAATCAAATCATAACTAGAACAGAGTAGTAAAACATATGAGGGCAACAGCTACTATTCAAAGGGTGCAATGATCAAGATTTCAAACATTCAACAGGCAAATGCCAAAAAAGGAAACAGTGGTTGATACACTAAACACAGCAAAAAGAACCGGATGAAAAGTAATTTCTGTGAGAAATAGTGTGTCGTTCTTGTTGGACATACAAACAGACAATTTTGGACGTTTACATCCAAGTTCTATCGTCAAATGTGTGCAAGAGCTAAATCATGTCAAGAAGCTGAACAAGTATGGCGATTTGTTATAAAACATATTTTGGTGATATCACACCCATTTCAATGGATAGGACGCTTGCTCATGACAATGAAGTTGTACATTTGGAAAGGCGTCAGACTGAAATCTTCAAAGAACTTTCTACACGGCAACTGCCTCAAGCTATCTAAGCGTAAACAGCCTCTTAAGCTTCGCGCATAGCTACACCCTCTCCACCGACACAAGTAATGCATAACTGTTCACGGGGAGCAACTTATGGCACCATTTCCTCTGAAGTACAGACCCTACAGGGTTGTGCACATTCGGGTTGTGCCATTCACAAGTTTGGGCCATTACTTGCAAGCAACTGCAAGTAGCAAGTATACTGCCCTCTACAGTTCCTACGCTTTTGCGCAACTGGACGTGATGCATTGAATGCATTGATTGTACTCATGCAGTATGCTTAGTTCCATGCTATTACCTTCTGTAGTTGGGCTTGTTGGCGATTTCGTTGCCTTCTAAAAACAGCTCCTCCAGTTTGAATTCTTTGATTGGCTCCAGGTCGCCCTCGTTTCGAATCTTGACAAAAAAAATTCAAAATCTCTTATTAAAGAGGCCTTCATCAATAACACTAGAATTACCAGATTAAAATCACAACCATAAAAGTTTAGTTGCGTAGCTAAAGTGGTTGCAACGATCAGAGAAGCAAGAGGGCTCTGACATTTTTGCAGGAAATTTCAAAGGTTACAAAAAGTATGGCGGTAATATGTCATCAATTTGAAAAAGCAAGAAGTCCTGTACTTGCAGGATTGGCAACTCTTAAAGATATGTATGAAGAGAATGCTTGGAATTTTTCATCGTTGGAAAATTTTCGGGGAAAAGTTGTTTTTTCCCTCTTAAAATCTCTTGTTTTTTTCAGAATAATGTTTACATTTGGACAATCTCAGCTCATAACGTGATTGTAAAATTCTATCTAATGTTCTCAGAAATTTTCGTGAGTGTAGGTCGTTTGTAACTTGTGGAAGTTAGGCCCCCCAAAAAAGTCTCCGGTTTCTGGTATGGAGCTTGCCCAGAAAGTGGTGTGGCGACGCGGCTTTTCTTTTTTTACCTGTTTTTTTTTGCTTCAAATGTCGGCTGATGACTGCAAATGGTGCCCGACTAAACTTAGTGCAAATATATGGGAGTCCAGAGAGGCCACATAAAGCTTATTCTCGATCATAACCCCATCTAAAAACACGTTAAAACTGTGCAGCAGCAGCAAAACTTTTTCATTTTGCCGACGCGCATGGCTACGGCGACGCGCGCGCATACCAGAAACCGGAGACTTTTTTTTTTTGGCTTTTGTGATATTGTTTTCGGCTGATTAACGGGTGCGGAATGGCGCCATCTGTCGTCTGTCTAATTTCAGAATCTTTTGGTCCTGTAGGCATGCGGGAAAAAAAACTAAGTGGTGCACAATAGCCGAGATTTTGGCGCATGCGCACGCACAAACTCAGTGGAAGGGATGAACATACGTGTAGGGATGACTGCAACATTGAAAAGGCAGTACCTCAAGGTTTTACGAGGTTTTATGGGTACCTCAGGGTTCAAGGTATTAGTTTCTGCTGGAAGATTTTTTGTAGCATTCTTCTCTTAGAAATGACAAGCAGAGTTGTTACTTGTTTTCAGCATCCAAACCTCGAGATGAAAATGTAAAAGAAACTTACTGATAAAGAAACTTATTATGCGGTACCCGCTGCTATGTACATCAGATTCGAACCGGCCAACCGATCCCGTTAGCTCGGTGGTCGAGTGGTAAGACGTCTGCACTAGAAAGCAGGAGGTCGTGGGTTCGGGTCCCACCCGAGTGATTTTTTCCAACTTTCACTCGGGAGGTTACCCACTGAGTATTTAAACGTCGGTGAAGGGCAAGACCTAATTTGATAAACTTATTGATGACATCTCTTACACTGTTGGTGCCAAGATTCAGACTCCGTAACTGTGTGGCTTTCTCTGCCAGTTTGCTGAAGGTTTTAAAGCTGAACAGTCTGTTGTTGCTGAGATCAATGGCTAGGACCTGTACATGGCAAAGAGAGATACAGGAAGTACATGTAGAGTTCAGCCACAGACCTTAACTCTTTCAGTGCCCGCGAAATTTGAAAAGTTTAACCCTAAAGTGCCCAACTTCGAGCGTTTTTGTTAATTGTTCGAAATTCTGTAAAAAAAAAAAGTAAATAAGTTTTACTCACTAAATTTGTTGTTGTTGCTCTCTGGTATATCCTTGATATATTGGAAAGTCAAAAGTAGTCACAAACATAGTGATACACCCTGAAACACTTGCCTTAACACAGGGAAATTCCGCACTTTTTGCAGAAAATATGAGATTTAGTGCTGCGCCCTCTTGCAAGAACTCGAATGAAAAAATAAATACAGGTCGTACATGCATGAAAATGGTACCATTAAAAAGAGCGAGAGCGCCCCCTTTTGATAACATATTTACTCCACCTTGTACATGTACGAGGTTTGGCAATTTTTAGTACAAACATTTACGAACATTACCTCGTACATGTACGAGGTTGGCGCTTTTGCACTAACAAATACACCTCGTACATGTACGAGTTTGGCACTGAAAGAGTTAATATGCATTGCAGGAACCTCAGGGGTGTTCTCTGTTATTTCATTCGGTAACAATGAATGCACAGGTTTACTCATGCTTATCCAAGTTAGACAAACTATTGCCCTCCGACTCCGCCTTGTCGCATAAGGTCTATTTTTTTTTATTGTTATACATACAGGACAGTTTTATGGCTCTGAACACTGGAAGCCGAAAATTACTTTGTAGTGGGACAGATAGGGGAAATATTTGGGGGAAATGAGCCTTTGATGATACAAGCATGGAATTTGGCAGAAAGTCGGAGAATGTACAACATATATGCTTTTGCTGCAATTTTCAGAAATAATTGGATTTGGAGGATTAGTATGTTACAGCAAATATTGTTCAACTAACTTGTTTCACGTTTTGGGCTTGTAGGTACTGGAAAAACCAAGAAAACCAATCATGCTCTTGTAGTCTGGTTCCCTGACCCCACTTAAGATGAAACAGAGCAATTTATAGACTTTGGGGAATTGTAAGGTCAAAAAATCAGTCTAGCAGGCTTGTACCCCTTCACAGGTGTGTAATCAATTGCAAAGAAAATGCGGAATAACTAAATATGAAAAACTAGGAGCAGTTTTTATCTCCAACGCTGGTGACCAGCGTTGGAAAAATACAGTTTTTCTTGAAAATGTCAGCATACCAGGAGCCACGATTTTTCATTCTCTAACAATCAAGTAAGGTATTTCGTGATAATTTGATCATTTCATTATTTGATATTTGCAAATGTTGTATCTTCCCTTTAAGAAAGATATTTGGCTATATGGCCATCGCAGATTTGTCCTTTGAGAAAATATAGATACATGCAGAATAACAAGCAATTTTCAAAATTTACAAAATGGCTGCCATTGCTTGTTATTCTACCTATATTTTTTCAAAGGACAAATCTGCGATGGCCCTATAGCCAAATATCTTTCTCATGACATACTCTGACTGTGTGCCAAATTCCTTGCTTGTATCATCAAAGGCACAATCCCATCACCTATCCGCCGTACTATTACCACTGTACCTGAAGATTCGTTCACAAGCACAATTTTCCTCATGAAAGACACTACAAACACAATATAAGTAGCAATAAATCAGCAAGTCATACCTCTGGGATATTCTCAGCTATGATCTTGATCACAGCTTCCATGATGTGATTTCGACTCAGTATGCCCATCACATCTTTACTCTTAAGCCCTGGAGGATAAAAAAAAAACAATCCCAATTCAACATTTTGCTGGATACTTAAAACAAGAAGAAGAATATTTTCATTCCGTTTATTTGAACATTTAGAATGACATTCAAAAATTCAAATGCAGGATTGTATACACACAAGCTTTTCGTCAACACAAACAATTTGCCCACGTACCACAATTTCCTGCAAACCGGTGAAATATAATATCTGTTAGTGCAGAGTTTTCTGCTACACATACATGACATAAAGCGAACAGCCCCCCCCCCCTCTCAAAAGGTTGTCAATTTTTTTTTTTTAGGGGGGTCAATTTTTTTTGTCCCAAGATCTGAAAGTGGTGATATGAATGTGGCCTGTTTTCGAGTAGTATATTACGGATGTAATTGGCGCCACCAACGTAAAAATGGCCTGTCCCCCCCAAAAAAAATATTTAAAAAAAAAAAAAAAAATTATTCTGCGGCCAAAACTTGTTGGCAACATTTTTTGAAAAAATTACAATTTCTCAAAGAAAATGGAACAAAAGTGGGAGCCCCCCCAAACCAAATCCTGGTTGCGCCACTGCAGGCTATGGATTCAAACATACATGTATGCATAAAGTATTGAGCAAACATTCAGACATCAGTACCTTCGTCATTCAGCAACGCCTTCAAACTGAGGGACTTCGTGGACGGATCGTAGCGATCACTGAGACACACCTTCAGCACCTCATAATCCTGGGCGTCCAATGTCATAGGATGACAAGGCCTGGTCTTGACTATAATCTATGCGTTCAAGAAATATTGCAAAGTTTAGTAATATTGTGAAGTCGAGTATATAATTTTTTGACTTTTACATCCTTTAACCCTAACTTCCTCGCATGATTTACTAGGAACCATACCCATCCTGGCAAATTCCAACACCATATGGGAAACTGCACACACATATTTCTGACTTTGATTCTGGAGGTGTGCCAACCCAATGCAAAAGACTGTCAGTTTAGGGGTACTGCACACATCCTGACAGATTCCAACAAAACATGCCGTTGGGGTTTGATGGGTTGAGTTCTGTTAGGGTTAATAACCACCAATAGAAAATGGGTGATGACATTCAAGGCAAGAAACTTCAGTGTCTGCTTCAGCATAAAGTCACTGACATTTTTGGGGTGCGTTTCTGCTTTCAGTGAATCATTGTTGATTCAGTGCCCGACACTCAGACAATGAGAAAACATTACGTACAAATGTTTTCAATAAGCAGAATTTTGGGTTTAAAATTGGAAGAGAAAAAACCCAATCTGAAGAGTGTGTTCCTAAAAGTGACAGCACAACAAGAGCGTCCTCAGTTGTCAGCGAAAGCATGAAACATTTCAAATGTTTTAAAAAATGTCTCACAGTTTTTATACATTTCAGAGGAACGGATATTTGCTACAAATATGCTCCAGTGTAAAAATTCATTTAACCAAAACTAAGTAAAACAACCAAATTGACTGGAGTGGATTTAAAATGTCTAACCACTGGAACACCATTCTGAAGCTCAAACAACTAAGTTTTTTTAGCTCTATGGAGGGTGAGCTTTTCCTCTTAGATTTCCTAGTTCAGCCGCATTTTGTTTTTACAAAAACAAAATTCAATTTCAATCACACAATGATTTTGAGAAATCAGCGGGTCTGGTATACCAACATGACCAACCATTGACCAATGCTTTAACCCTAACCCACCTCAATCCTCCAAAATCCTAGGATTGAGGATGAATGGTGCTAAAGGCCCTGTCACACTGTTGCGAATAGAGCTTACATGTGCCCGACGTTTTTGGAAATTTGGGTGTATGTTCATGTAAGTTGTCATTCGTTCGTTACACTTTTGGCATAAGTTGTATTCGTTAGCAGTACGTAGGGGTTCGCAGAGGTGTGCTGGGGTCTAGGAAACATTTTGAACATGTTCAAAATTTTGAGCGGGCGACAACGTAGTGATCAATATGCTATTTATACATTGAGCATTTGCTGTGTGAACGCTTCACACGTTGGGTGTAGGTTGCTTCTTCGTCAGCTGTTCGGACATATACATCCAACACAAGGATCTTTGTCATATAGCGTATGCCCAACGTATACATAGAGTTTGTCTAACGAATGGCTTATGAATGTGACTACGGGGACTTGGAGAGCGTATTTATGGGTCAGCGGAGACCGGCCGCAGGACACTAGGCATACGATGGCCATTCGTTGCGTACGTTCAGCATTCGTTGGATGGACGCTAAGCGTGTGCTGTCATTCATTGCTATGGACGGTAGTTTTTTGCTCAGCATTTGAGCGTATCTGGACTTTGCCAAATTTTGAGAAAAAATATGTACGCTAGGCATAAGTTAGCTCTATTCGCTACTATGTGACAGGGGCTTAAAGAACATGAGGATTTTGGAGGATTGAGGATGAATGGTGTTTGAAAAGGAGGAGGATTTTGGAGGATTGAGGATGAATGGTGTTGAAGCACATGAGGGTTTTGGAGGATTGAGGATGAATGGTGTTGAAGCACATGAGGATTTTGGAGGATTGAGGATAAATGGCGTTTGAAGAGGATGATGATTTTGGAGGATTGCGGATGAATGGTGTTGAAGCACATGAGGAGTTTGGAGGATTGAGGATGAATGGTGTTTGAAAAGAAGGAGGATTTTGGAGGATTGAGGATGAATGGTGTTTGAAGAGGAGGAGGATTTTGGAGGACTGAGGATGAATGCATTGTTTGAGACAGGACTGTCTGATGACTTTGAAGGATTGAGACACTGGGTATCCTTCATTTGAACATAAGTGCCACATTTTTGACAGTTTGGGGGATTAAGGATGGTTCCTAGCAAAAAGGGCCTTGGGGGTTAGGGTTTAACATCCACTGCAACCACTGAAGATGTTTCAAGCACAGGATCAAGATTGAGTTGTTTTTGTTCAAATGTTTTTAAAGTTAACAACACAGAAACCAAATCAGCAAAAGCCGTTTTCTGCTTTCAGGCCCTATACCACATACCTTGTGTCCCGTTTTGGCTGTAATGCGGTTAGACACGTTCCTTAGTGCATTGCCAGTTGCAATATCGTCCACGCAGAACACCGCTAAATCACCTTCATAGTGGAACTGGGGAAAAAAATATGTAAATTATCAATGTTTGTTATTCAACGAGGTACATTGCAGGCTATACGCTGACTGGTACCCTGCCCCATTCGAAATACTAAGCTAAGCAAAACAAAAGGCATTGGTGTTTATACAGCTCTTTACTTTTGCAATGATTGCAAAGGGTCAGGGTTTGTTGCTTACTTTTGGACCTTGTTGTAAGAGAACTTTACAAGTATAACACAGAAAAGACTGCAGCCAATAATTCTTAACCTAAAACATGCAAAATTGTATTTCCTTTTGCAATATCCAGCTTTTATTGTTAAAAGTGCTCGATTTAAGTTGAATTCTTTGGTAACAATTGTATATATTTTGAAGCAGTAAAATGTACAGCTATTGAAAAAAAAAGTTGTAGATTTAGCATTTCCTGCCTAGAATCACTCAGGTCGTGAACTTTGGCAACGTTTCCCGGCTGATTCCAATTGCACAGACCCAGGCTGACAACCAGCATTAGGTAATTTGACTTAATTGATCGTCATGTCAGTCATTTGGTTAGATTTTTCAGTTTGATTTATCCAAAACCACTTTGTCGAAATGAAGGCTGCCTTTCAGAACGTGCAAGGGCATGCATCAAAAACTTTTTCTCAACCCAAACCCTAAACTTTCACCCACAAAACTCTTCATCAAGGAAGTGGCAGAAACACACCTATGAACAGGTACAAGCCACCTAGACTGGTTGCCTGACCTTACAATTCCCCAACGTCTATAAATTGCTCTGTTTCATCTTACGTGGGGTCAGGGAACCAGACTACAAGAACATTATTGTTTTTCTTTGTTTTGCCAGCATCTACCAACACAAAACTTCAAACAAGTCAGTGTAACAACATTTGCTATAAAATACTAACCCCTCGAATCCATTCATATCTGAAAATTGCAGCAAAAGCAAATGTTGTATATTCCCTTCAACTCTAACTCCCGAGGGTGATTTACTAGGAACCTTCTTACATCCTTGCAAATCCCAACACCATATGGTAAACTGTGCACATAAACAGTTGGACTCTGTTTATTGTGGTATGCCTAATCCCTTATAAAGAACAGTCAGTTTGCTAGTGCAGTACTCATCCTAACAGATTCCAACAAACCCTGGAGTTGGAGTTTGGCTGGTTGGGGATCGTTAGGGTTAATGAAACTTCCGTTGCCTAGCATTAATTCATAGTTACTAACTGGTGCAAACAAATTTAGTTACTACATTAACCCCAACCACCCCAACTCCATCAAAATCCATCCCCTCATTTTGATGGATTTTGGGGGACTTGGTCCAGAAGGCCTGGCGTGACTAAATATTGATGGAGTATGATGGACTTGGGCCTAATGGCTTGAAGCAGTGCTAGGGGTATCCGATTGATTTAGCCTGCTTTCTGTACTGCTATTGTGATAAAGCCATGTGTAGCAAGTCCGTGAATGTCAACCAGTGTGCAGTGGTGGTTTCCATTATGTCATGTACAGTTTTGTATTGGACGCACAGTGATTGATGGATGTTGATGGACTTGGTCCAGTTCCTAGTAAATGACGCTAGGGAGTTAGGGTTAATTGGAACAATAAGCAAAAAAAGGGAATGAGAACAAAAATGATCACGAAAAGAAGTATCCTAAACCATCTGATGATGAAATGACAAAAACTTGAAACTCACCTCCAAGGGAATGAAGGGTACTGTGCAGATATTCTGTAAGCTGCGGAGAAGCCACTCCTTCTCCACTCTCTTTCCATAGGGTATCTGGGATGACATTCAAAGAGTACAGTTATCTTTATCAAGTTAAATTCAGATCATTTGGAAATGTTCTGCCCACTTTTGATGGTACACCACGGTCCAGTGTCTGTATCAAAGACCCACTGATCTCTACGATATCCTCGAAAAGTCTTACCAAAATGTCAGAATTGAGAGCTGAACACATCACACTTAAAAGAAAAAAATCAGCGCATGGTACAGCCCAAATCACAAGCTCGCTGCGGCATTTTTCAAAATTGCAATGCACTGTGTAACAAAGCAGTCAAAGAGTTTTGAGAATCTATGGCAGTTTGATGCACTGCGAAGAAGAAAAAGCAGAGCTCTTGGGCGATCATCGACTAAAGGCCAGCACAAACTGGATGTAAAAGCAAGTGCAAAACATGAATTGTTGACGTTGCGTTAAGGCAAGTACTCCTGCTGTAGATTCGCAAAAGCTGAACACACATCGATTTTTTGTCAATTTCACTGAGAATGAGTTTTCTGGCGTTAAAAAAAAATACTTTGTTGTTCCCTCTTAAGTGAGCCCGCACAAACTTTCAATCATGAACTGGTTTGTAAAAACTGAATGCTACAGGAATGTGACTGGTCTGCGACAAAAAACCTGAACATTTATGTATGAAATGCAAACTCCGGCGAGCGCGAAGCGCGAAGCCATTACGGCATGGGGTCCGGGGCCCGTTTAAGGGCCACGAAAAATTTTGGATTCCAGATGCCCTGTGGTGCAATCTGAGGCGATTACTGGGCACTATCCTCTGAAATTTTTGAGCAACACATACAACACATACATGTACATCGCACATTACAGAGTAAGTTATAAGTAAATTTCGGCATAATTAATTAGTACATTCTCCCCCCCCCCCCACATTTTCTCAACAGATACACACGATTCACGTGGGTCGACTTTTGAGGCTAAAAAAAACCCGGATTTCCGGATAAAAACGGAGAAATCACATCCCTACCACTAGTAAGCTTCTCATGATTTACCGTGATCTTCATCCACGTCTGTCCGCTCCCTTTCCCAGCCTTTCCACCATGCCTGCTCTGTCCCGACGCACCCCTGTCCCTACTCCTATCTCCAGGGTTGATCGGTAGGCCCAATCTGGACATGGACCCAGCACTGCCGCTGCCTCGGGAGTCTCTGTTCTTGGGACGGTTCCCTCGTCTGCTGCTTGGCCGGCCGTAGGGGTTGCTGAGAAACGAGGGGGACATAAAAAAAAAATATGGGATCTGTCCGGTAGTCTAGTGGGTTTTTCAAGCTCCCTTCCAAATTGCTGTGAAATGTAAATTTTTCAAACGAACCACACGGGGAGACTGACTAGGTGGATTATAACAATTGAAATGTCGAACAAAGAAATTGACTGGAGCGGGGCTTGAACCTGCGACCTGTAGGTCAATATCTTAGGTTCAAGGGGTGCTAGTCAGTTAAGGATAATACATGAGAAAGTGTGGATTCGTAATTTAATAATTCACGAGGCACGAAGCGCCGAGTGAATTCGTAAATTAAGAATCCACACTTGCGAGTGTATTCTTCGACTTAAACCATTGCATCAACAGAAGTATTGGAAAGAATGTTGCAACCTGACGCCACTTTTTTCTTCATAATCATCTCAATGAAGGTCATTCGTTGCAAAAATGACGTTAAGACATGAATCTGGAACTGAGAAATTTTTCCAATTTTGTTAGGAAATACTTGAAATGACTCTCCATAGACTTTGTACACAAGCGCGGAAGTGGCGGCAGGTTGCAACATTTTTTTCCTGGCGTGTTTAGCATGTGGGTGTATAGGCTCCTTACGTGAAAATGGATAGTTCAGACGTGGTTCAGACGACGATTTCTTTCTGACTAAAAGTAGATTTTGCAGTGACGGCGGAGAATCTGACAGTGAAGATGCATTGGTAATTTTCAGAAAGCAAATTTTCACGCAGACGGTCCTATTCATGCTCATTATGGAGAACAATTGTCCGACGTGTTCAAAGTGTGGATTCGTAATTCCGAATCCACACTTTACTAAAGATTCGTCGTTCCGAATCCACACTTTGTGCCCAGTGTAAGAGATTCGTGGATCCGAATCCACACTTTTAACAATAGTGTGACGTCATGGCAATGGTTTAAGAAGCAATAATCCAGTATATCTGAAGGTCGCAGATTCAAGCCCTGCTCCAATCAATTTCTTTGTTCAACTTTTCAACTGAAATATAAACTGCGTGAATCATTGTACTGAGGCAAAACAGGCCGATTCTAAATCACGATATTTTTTCTTTATTGTAGCGAAGCTTGAGTTATACAGAGAGGAGTAGTCCATGTTCCTGTGATGAATTATAATAATAATAATAATAATAATCGGCATTTAAGAACGCTCTTTTTAGTAAACTAAATCACAGCGCTTACAGTATTATTATTACCCCTGATCATTGGGCCAATTAAACATTCCAATTACCATCTCAGCTCCCTGGGGAGTATACAGCTCGATGCTGCCTGTTAGGCGCAAGCAAGCTCATTCAATCACAATAACCATCTCTGCCCTCACAGGTACCCATTTACTCCTGGGTGGAGAGAAGCAATGAGTGACAAAGTGCCTTGCTCAAGGGCACACGCACCATGACCCCGGCTGGACTCGAATAATGGGTCATTGGGCCACAGGCAATTTAAATGAACAGTGACAAAGACATTCCTGTGTTGTTGTCCATCCCCTGTTATTTGTGACTGGACTTGTGATTGATTTTATGACCAGACTTTAACCCTAACAGAACTCAACCCATCCAACCCCAACGGCATGTTTTGTTGGAATCTGTCAGGATGGGTACATTACCCCTAAACTCACAGCCTTTTACATTGGGTTGGCACACCTCCAGAATGCAAGTCAGAATTATTTGTGTGCAGTTTCCCATATTGTGTTGGAATTTTGCTAGGATGGGTAAAGGTTCCTAAATCATGCTAGGGAGTTAGGGTTAATGTGCTTGTGATCCATTACCGACTTACAATCTTTGGTTTGAGACTGGACTTGTAAGTTGACTTGTGATGACTTATGACCAGACTTGTGATGTGTTTGATATTTCATCACAGACTTACATTCTTTGGTTTGTGACTGGACTTGTGTATTGACTTATGATTGACTTATGACCTGACTTGTGATGTGCTTGTGATCTATCACCGAATTACAATCTTTGGTTTGTGACTGGACTTGTGTATTGACTTTTGATTGACTTATGACTAGATTTGTGATGTGCTTGTGATCTATCACCGACTTACAATCTGTGGTTTGTACCTGGACTTGTGAATTGACTTATGATTGACTTATGACCTGACTTGTGACTTATGATTGACTTATGACCTGACCTGCGATGTGCTTGTAATCCATGACTGATTTACAATCTTTGCTTTGTAACTGGACTTGTGTATCGACTTATGACTGACTTATGACCTGACTTGTGACTTATGATTGACTTATGATTGACTTAAGACCTGACCTGCGATGTGCTTGTGATTCATGACTGACTTACAATCTTTGGTTTGTAACTGGACTTGTGTATTGACTTATGAATGACTTATGACCAGACTTGTGATGTGCTTGTGATCTATAACCGACTTACAATCTTTGGTTTGTAACTGGACTTGGGTATGGACTTATGATTGACTTATGACCAGACCTGCGATGTGCTTGTGATCCATGAATGATTTACAATCTTTGCTTTGTGACTGGACTTGTGTATGGACTTATGATTGACTTATGACCAGACTTGTGATGTGCTTGTGATCTATAACCGACTTACAATCTTTGGTTTACTGGACTTGTGTATGGACTTATGATTGACTTATGACCAGACCTGCGATGTGCTTGTGATCTATCACCGACTTACAATCTTTGGTTTGTGACTGGACTTGTGTATTGACTTATGATTGACTTAAGACCAGATTTGTGATGTGCTTGTGATCCATGACCGACTTACAATCTTTGGTTTGTGACTGGACTTGTGTATTGACTTATGATTGACTTATGACCTGACTTGTGATGTGCTTGTGATCCATGATCAACTTACAATCTTTGGTTTGTGACTGGACTTGTGTATTGACTTATGATCGACTTATGACCTGATTTGTGATGTGCTTGTGATCTATCACCGACTAACAATCTTTGGTTTGTAACTGGACTTGTGTATTAACTTATGACTGGCTTATGACCTGACTTGTGACTTATGATGGACTTATGACCTGATTTGTGATTTGCTTGTAATCCATGACCGACTTACAATCTTTGGTTTGTGACTGGACTTGTGAGTTGACTTATGATTGACTTATGACCAGATTTGTGATGTGCTTGTGATCTATCACCGACTTACAATCTTTAGTTTGTAACTGGACTTGTGTATTGACTTATGACTGACTTATGACCTGACTTGTGACTTATGATTGACTTATGACCAGACTTGTGATGTGCTTGTGATCCATGACTGACTTACAATCTTTGGTTGGAGCTTTCTTCCATGTCTCCCATCTGCACATCGCCATCCTCATCAGCGAACCTGGAGCGTGGGTGTGGTCCTTGGTATCCGCCCCTATCGCTGCCTCCACCCCTCCTAGGTCCTTTACCCCTTTGCCATTTTCCTCCCGATGGTCCACTGAAACAGAGATGTATATTTGTAAAACATGGCAAAGGGAAGAATATGATGTATTGCTTTGGGAAAACAAATTCGGGGTCATGAGCAAAGTGCTGCTTGTCATATTTTGTTGGCATTTTCATATGAAATGTGTGCAAAAAAAAACAACAAGCCTCTTTAAAATATGAACAGCTGGTATGAGTCAACAAATTTGGAAATTAAACAAAATTTTCCAAACAGAGAAGTCTTGCTTGACTTCCAACACCTTCGCAACAGCCAAAAAGCCACATCCAGAAAATCTCTGATCGGCACCTGCAATTTAAGCCCGACTCCGTTGGCATTTATATAAGGAAGCTTAAAAGAATCTGTAAAAATCCAATGCTGTGCAATAACAATCCAAACCCATGTAAAGTAGTAGGGGCTTAATGTAGAGCCATAAATCCACCCAACAAATTTCAAAACCAGTTGTTCAACAGTATAGAAAATGTGTGTGTAAAGGACTTTATTCATGTTTGAATAAACAATTTCAATACTGGGTTTTGCCCTTCAATGACATAGTTAATAAGGTAATAAAAATGTGTCTTGGCCAGTTTTAAACACTATGTTTAAGACCGGTTTGGAATCTGGATGCTGATAATGACCCGAGCCGAAGGTGAGGGTCATTATCAGCTTCCAAACTTCCAACTGGTCTTAAAAATAGTGTTTAATACCGGCCAAGCGTATATTCGTTCCCATTCATAAAATTTATACCTTTTCGACCAAACTGACAAAAATGATACATTGCCAATGATTTTGTTCAACAAGTTTACTTCATGTTTTTTTTTAAACAACCCTCTTGCGAGTAGTCATAAACAACTCCTAATATGGAGATTTGCGCATACTGCGCGATGTGGCGCAGAATGCAACTGTGCTGGTGTAGTGAGAATTTAGGACTATGAAATACAGACTCATGCGCATGCGTATCAGAGGATTGTGAACATTCAACCAAATAAAAGGGTAAAAGGGACCGGATTTCATACAAGTCGAATTTCATGTGACACTGGAAAAGTGTTAAAGACCAGCCGGCCGGTGTTTTATCAACTGTTTAAGACCGGCCTAGTGACAGGCTCTCGACCCATAGGAATGGGTAAACTAATAGAAGAGGCTTTTTGTGATGAGCTGATCTTACTCTCGGCCAGGTGGGCCTCCCCCTCCTCCTCCTCTGCCACCTCGGCGATTCTTCCCTCGCCAGTGATCGCTGCCTCCAGAATGTCCTCCCCTCCAGTTACCTTGGTTACCTTGGTTACCTTGGTGACCATCATCTCGGTCTCGGTCGTCGTGGCCTGAGGGTGGGAAATGTCGCAAACAAAATTATGCTTTTGGTACGTCTCAATATTTATGAGCACTGAGGCATGCCAGTTCAACAAAAGGGAAAGATTTTACCTTCATACCTCCACGTAAGCTCAAGAACAGAAATGCCTCAGGAAAAAAACAACCCATTCAGTTGATAGTTTGGTTCCAAGAGTCAAAGATTCTGACATTGAATATTGTCAGGTCAGGGAACCAGATGGTCGACTGCTGCAATGATAGCCATAATGGGCACTGTTTTAAAACAATTATAAAAAAAAAACAGAAAAAAAAGCTGATCTTATTTCAGCAGTTGACCGTCTGGTTCCCTGCAGTTGACCGTCTGGTTCCCTGACCTGACAATATTCAACTTCAGGATCTTTGGCTCTTGTAACCTGACTATCAATCAAATGGTACCCGGACTTTATTTCTCTCCAAAGCCACGGATCACTAAGAAAAAAAACCCAATGAAATCTACTCTAATAAAAACTAGGATGTGATTTAAAAACATAAAAGTACAAAAACTATTAAAGGAAAAAACAGGGGGTGAAACCCACATTTTTCTTGCAGCGAGGAAGAGATCCCGGGACCTTCAGCATGGTCGTCGAACTTACAACCAATCAACCTACTAAAAGGCCCTGGTTGTAAGGGCAGTCGTACATTGTAAATGTGATAGATTTGCAATGCCGTAACGATAGCAGTTCAAAATCACGTTATGGCTGCTGTAACGAAACCCACTACTAAACAAAACAAAAAAATGTTGGACACCTTCACCAGAATAAGCAACAAACAAAAGCTTAACCAAATTGTTTCTTTTCCTTTTCTCTTTGTAACTAATACATATGTGGCATTATCTGAAACGCAGTGGCTATCGTTACGGCCGCCGTAACACAATTTTCAACTGCTGTCATTACGGCATTGCCACAACACCATTGAGAATCTATATCACATTTACAACTTCCCGTCCAACCAGAACGCTTTGGTAGCTTGACTGGTGAAACGTTCAGCTACTATGCAAAAAGTGCCGGGATCAAGCCCCTGCTGCGTTTTTTTTTCCCTCTTTTTTTTTCTTTTCATACTTTTCTTTGTTAACAAAATGTACAGAAATGATAGGAAAGGGGCCCCCGTAACTACACTGTACACAATTGCCTTTGATTTTGTACGTGGACATCATAGTGGATGGCCGCTGTACTGTGGACAGTTTTTTTTCTGCAACCAAGTATAGTCACCCGATTCAAAACAGGTTCTTGTAGTTCATGATGGTCAGTGTGATCTTGCTGTGACGTGTGTTAAATCGCAGATCTGAATGCTGGAGGTTCCAGGTTCAATTCCTGGAGGGAATTTTACATATATATTTTTTCCCTCCAAAAAGTGAATTTTGTTCCCTAAATGACCAATAAAATGAAATTCAGCCTTTTCTTCTCCTTCATGGCTCTGGAGGATTTTTTGGAAAGAATTTTGCAACCTGATGCTGCTTTTTTCTTCATATATCATGTCAATGAAGGTCAGTCATTGCAAAAATGATGATGGAAAGATTTCCATATACGAAGTTCACTCAACACCCTGTGTACAAACCCTATGAGATTGGACTGAAAAATTCTAAGTGTTTTCTAAGAAAATGCTTGTATTTTCTCACTGCTCAAATTGACTTTGATGACATGAAATTGCTATCTGGGGGCTTGTTAGTCAATACAGAGGAAAATTAGTGAACTTCGTATATGGAAATCTTTCCCTCCTTTCCTTAATTTCTATTAATCAATCAGTCACTTACTTCATTGAGATTCGAACCTCGGACGCTTGCTTGATACACGAGACTCTTAACCACTAGGCCGCGCACGATCGCTGTTGCAATGATCAATATTTGGACGTATTTGAAGTATGCATTGAAAAAAACTAAATATTCATGAGAAAATAAATATTCATAATGACATATTGCACTATCATTGGCCGGCTCATGCCACGTCATGGTTATCGATGTCATGCGCATAACGTACCGCTGTTCCAGACACTTCAATCAGTTTTGACCGGCTGCTTCAACTCAGATCTGCACTGCGTGTGCATCCAAAATGTGCTCTAAAAACACATTTTTTACAAATTTGTTTTCGCATGTCCGCTGTTTCCTGGATTCCTCTTGGTCATGTTGGTTGAAATCACTGGGTGAGGTGAAAATTTATTTGTTTGGCGGCAGGTAAGTGGTGATCGGGTATGGATTTTGTTCCCTTCTTTCCGATTTTTTAAGGGAAGTTAAGTCCCAGAACCATTCCGTTACCAACTGTAGCCTGCGCCTTGATTTGGTTATTGACTATACTTGGTTGCAGAAAAAAAAAATTGCGTGTCACGGTCATGCCGCCGGTGGTACCCGCCGTAATTAATATGAGCAGTACTAGCACGGTGAGTAGTCTAACAAAGTGCACACTGACCGTAAAACTGTTGACTGCGACCTCCGTCTCTGTTCCGATTGTTTCTTCTGGACATCTTGACTCAGTTTAACGTTCTAATTTGAGTTTCAAACCCCTTCGTAGCACTTCGGTTGCGAAGCTGCAGCGCAGCAAATCACAGCACCATTTTGCAGAAAAAAAACCTGTGGTACTGTTACTGGAATTCTTTCGTGATCAACTCCATACGATTTCCTGTAGTAATCGGAGCCCGACTATAACAAAAATTGTCTGATTGGACCACAAGAGGGCGCTGTGTTAGAAACCAGAAATTTCACGACGTTGAGAAATATCAAAGATACAGTTTACATGGTTTAGAAATTGGAGCAGGCCTGCAGCATCATCGACCAAAGTTCTTTACAAACAACATGAGAATGGATGACACTCAGGCAGTGTATTTGGTGTGTCTCACAAATGAAGGTGGTCTTCCTTTGTTCACGCGATCAAAGGGCCAATCAAAGGCAGTAAGGAAATGGCAGTGTAGTTTGATTTAGATTAAGGCAGTGTATATTTTGCCGGAGACGGCAAACCTTTAGTAAACGTTAGTTTGCCGGATATGCACTGAACATGCGCAGTTACTGACCGTTTTTTTGTACTTAAACATTTTCCGGTGACAAGTTTTAGTCTGGCTCCATGCCAAAATTATGGTTGTTACCTCGTATTCACAAGATGGGATTCAGACCATTTTATAATTTCGGACTTTATTTCCCTTTTAAAAAAAATCCTCCAGAGCCACAAATCTGAAAAAGAAAATGTAATACTCTGCAAAAAAAGTTTGAGACATGTTAAAATAATAAAAGAAGAATATTCTTATTTATTTGGGGATAAGAAAAAAAAACTTTAAAAATGTGATGCGGTCGGAATCGAACGCGAGTCATCCCGCTTACTAGAGCCTTTGCTTAACCATTACGCCAAACGTGCTACACAACTTTCAGTGGGAATTTAATACATCTTATAATTCAGCCCTATTTTAAAGAGTACAGCGCCCTCTGTTGATATGGATTGCCGCCGGCAAACCTTTAGTAATCGTTAGTTTGCCGTCATTACCTCCGGCAAAATATCCACTATCTTAGATTAATTTAAATTTCTAAATTAGGCCTAGGCAGTTACTTACGTACGCCTAGCAATTAATTATTAACCATGAACCATGTTGACGTTATTTTATTGATAGATTTGTACACAAAGTTACCTAGTCTATGTCTGTGTTGCTGTTGCTAAATTGTTACTGGTAGGCCTACTACATTGCAAAAATGTCTGGGTCTGTGAAACATTTCCACTTTGAAAAGAATGTTGCACCCTGACGCCATTCTTTTCATCATGATCATAATCTAAATGAAGGTCAGTCACTGCAAAAATGTTGAAAAGATTTAAGAATGCACTCCACTCTATCATTGTCTATACTATAGACTCCGTACACAACCAAAGAAGTGGTGTCAGGATGCAACATTCTTTCCTCCAGTGTTCGGAAAGATTCCCATATCTGGCCATCACTTGTCACCCTGTGCACAAACCCTATGGGACTGGCCTGGAAATTTTGAAGTGTTTTCTTAGTAAATACTTCAATATTTTCCGTGCTAAAATTGACTTTTTAGGGCATATTATCACTTTCTGCATGTTCTGATGGCTGATAGGTCACTGAAGGGAAAAATTAGTAATTGCCAGATATCATATGGCATGTATGGGAATCTTTCCCAATGTTCTTATGAATACTTTGAGTTTGAAAATGTTCTTAACTCACCATAGACTTAGTTCCAAAACATAAAAGTGTCTTTTCGTCCTCTAGTTTACTTAATAACGGGGTCCTAAACTACACGATTACCCAAAACTTTTGTATATTTGTATTTTGTGTCTGTATGTGTGCTTTATCTGAGCAGTAAATGAAGTGAAACCAAATTTGCAAGGCTGCTGACTTCTTTGTATGCAAACAAAATATCCCTTTTAACCTTGTTGTGTCTTTATTTTCCAGTTGGCCTTTGCAGAGCAAGGCATGCTGTATGGGGTTCAGATGTTTGCCCAGAATCACGATGTAGGATTGCAGAGCACAACCACAGAGGAAGCAAAGGTGGTCTGGAAAGTCTTTCATAATAGGTATGTCAGGGTTAGCTACTAAAAAGAGACAAGTTCAGACAATTAAGGAAGTTCATTTCTGAAAAGTTGGCTGATGACTAATTTAGAGATTGTTAAAGGGGCACTAGGTCCTGAAATCCCCAGAAATTTCATGTTTTGGATTGTTTACTTGGCCTATTTCAAACATCTGCTTGAAAGGAAACCAACCTAATGTCTTACCGTTCCCGAGAAAGACGAAAAAAAAACACCGGTTGTTTACATCGGACACGACGGAGTACAAATACGTTTTTCATGTTATTCTCAGTGTACACACATTGTGTGTCTCGGGAACAGCGCGCGGTGACCAATCACCAATGCAAAAAGTAGGGTTTCTTCAACGTCTGCAAAAGGAGAACACTTTACGAATGAAATCACAACTAGCATCAAAACAGCTCGAATTTATGGGGTCTCAAAAGTGGACCCCAAAATTCGTTTTCGCATGCATAATACAGGAATAACACAAAAACGCCCGGTTTTTAAAGGAAAGTTGTGTGGATGTTTATATCCTACTTTTAAATGTTCTTTCCGATTAACATCATCTCGTTCAAAGCGCGTTTTGTAGCCCAATTGGGCTGTTCAGGACTCAGTGTCCCTTTAAAATCTCCAATAACTTTGCCTGTGAGAACAAAGGACAGAAAATGATTTGTAAAATTGTTGGTCTACTGAAAATGAGGTCTAATTTAAAATGCAAAGATTTCATTTCAAAACCTCATTTTCCAATTTCAAATTTTCAATTTAGCTTTACGCATTGTTTAAACAGCTTTTACCATTTTTGACCTTTATTGGGCCATCATAAGCTGACATAAAATGTGCTTCCTGATTTCTCAAACTGCAAGAAAAGTGTTCAGGTCTGCAGACAACGTTTTTCTTTCAGCAATTTTAAGCTAAATTTGGTCTTTTTCTTGATAGTGTGACACTGGTGCTGATTGTACCAGATGATGGTTGCAGTGATGTTCATCTTAACACGCTACTCGATCATATCTTTCATACAATGGTAGGTTTATTAACGAGCTTGGGTCTTTCTCATTTATTTAGAGACCATACACTGTTTTACATTTTCCCAGATACCAACGGTTGGTTATATTATCCAGGGACCTGCTAGGTTTACATTTTCCCAGGGACCAACCGTTGGTTATATTATCCAGGGACCTGCTAGGCTTACATTTTCCCAGGGACCAACCGTTGGTTATATTGTCCAGGGACCTGCTAGGTTTACATTTTCCCAGGGACCAACCGTTGGTTATATTATCCAGGGACCTGCTAGGTTTACATTTTCCAAGGTATCAACGGTTGGTTTATATTATCGAGGGACCTGCTAGGTTTACATTTTCCCAGGTACCTACCGTTTGTTATATTATCCAGGGACCTGCTAGGTATACATTTTCACAGGGACCAACCGTTGGTTATATTATACAGAGACCTGCTAGGTTTACATTTTCCCAGGGACCAACCATTGGTTATATTATCCAAGGACCTGCTTGGTCTACATTTTCCCAGGGACCGACCGTTGGTTATATTATCCAGGGACCTGCTAGGTTTACATTTTCCAAGGTACCAACTGTTGGTTATATTATCCAGGGACCTGCTAGGTTTACATTTTCCCAGGGACCAACCGTTGGTTATATTATCCAGGGACCTGCTAGGTTTACATTTTCCCAGGGACCAACTGTAGTTATATTATCCAGGGACCTGCTAGGTTTACATTTTCCCAGGGACCAACTGGAGTTCCAGGGACCTGCTTAGCTTTACATTTTTCCCAGGGACCAACCGTTGGTTGTATTATCCAGGGACCTGCTAGGTTTACATTTTCCCAGGGACCAACTGGAGTTCCAGGGACCTGCTTAGCTTTACATTTTTCCCAGGGACCAACCGTTGGTTGTATGATCCAGGGACCTGCTAGGTTTTCATTTTCCCAGGTACCAACCGTTGGTTATATTATCCAGGGACCTGCTAGGTTTACATTTTCCCAGGGACCATCCATTGATTTATATTTTCCAGGAACAAGGAAATCAAAAGAAATTGGGCCTTACTCTGGTGTTCTCATTGCTTCTCAGGGACCAACAGGGTGGCATTTTTTCCTAGAAACCTTCATCAATCTGCCAAAATCCTTCACTTCACATTGATCCCAGTGTCTTGCAATCGAACAAAATCAGATCATCATGAACATTTTTAAAAAGATTTAAAAAGTGGCTGCCTTTCACATTCCGTTAACCATCTGGATTTTGGCCACAGATTTATTAAGGTAAAAATTAATTGTTATCTGTTTTCTCTATTTTTAGGTGATGTTCATTGGCTTAGACACCCTAGAAAACATTAAAAATGTGGAACGGCTAAGGAGAGACCTGAAGGTATAAGCTTTCAATGCTAGTTCATAAAGAGTTACCTTTTATATGGAATGCATGGAACCTTTATTTGGTATTGAACATACATGTACTTCCCACATTCTTCCCCGTAAAGGTACACATTCTTACGAAGATTGTCAAAATTTAGTGCTTTTGAAATATCAAGAAGATTTGAATTGATTTGAAGACAAAACCTCCAAAGTGGTGCAAAATTATTTTGAAAGTGTCTAACTCCGTATGATATATATTTTTTGAAAGCTCTTGGCAGGAAATGCACAATTTGATGTTGTACATGTAATTCTGTGCATGCAGGTGTGCTTTGGTGTCATTGACTTCCTCCTAGTCAACTCAGAGTTTTTTGGGGGCCTGTGCGAAGCTGTAGATGTCCTGGCATGCCCAGAGAATGCCACTCTACAGGTACAGTTTGCAGAAGATGCAGTACATGGTATGGTATGGGGGGGGGGTAGGGGTGGGGGAGGGTTCAGAGTCGTCGTCACTTTTGGGGAGATAGCGGAAAGGGGAGGTTTTTAGATTAGCTTAAATTGGACAGATAAAAACAAATGTTTCTCTGCATTATTCATAGAGCTGAGCTGGATTCTGCTGGAGATTATCACATGCTTTCTGCTATTTGCTTTTTTCTTTCAACACACTTCATCCGTGTATTATTTTGAGGGGTAATGTGTTGGAAAGGAAGGGGTGGGGGCCTCAACCTGATGAGGAAGGGGGATGTTAGGATGGGTTTTTGAATAGACCTTATGCTTAGCAGGTACATGTATCTCAGAGGGTGTTCCTTGTTATTTCAATTTTGAATGCACAAAAGGTGTGATTATGCCTATCCCAGCGATACAAAACCATTGACTTCTGACTCTGCCTTGATACATATGGTCTGTATGCTAAAACAATTTTTGTTGTTGGCAGACTGACATCATAATTAAAAGTATGTTATAACCGGAATTTTACAGTACAAACAGAAATAGGCAATCCACGAACAGAACTGAAACAACTTATTTTTGGCCAAACCGTGGTTGCACTGAGTTGACCTCTGAGTGACGTCACAACTTCGGCAGTGAATAACATCTCCACACCTCTGGTCCTACAGGAGCCCCTGGAGTCTTTCATCAACAGCGCTGACAGCACCTTTGGCTGTCTGCACTGCAACGGCCGCCTGGTGGTAGCCACAGACAAATGGTGGAGTCTGACCGGCCAGGAGATGACGCTCCTCGCTGCCTTCATCAACACGTTACCCACGGGCACCTCCAGTGATGTACCCATTTACCTCCCGCATGCAAGCCCTAAGGTAAAATGCATCAAATCCCCTCGTTAAACTCCAAGAAACGTGTCTTACAAGGCAATTAACAGTCACCTTGTTCGAGGCAGTCTCTAAGAAGAACATGACCTATAGACCTGTGTCGTGTTTTGAAGACATTCGACAGAATGTTGCACGGCATTTCGTTCCTCCAGATTTTCTTTTGAAAATTGTCTTGTGTGACTTTGCCCTAAATCTATCAGAACCTTCAAGATCAAGAGTTTGAAAGACTGATGTTATGGCTTTGCCGCTGATTTCTTTATATGGAGCTTAATATAGATGGAACTAGAGCTTACCTCCAGCAATTAATCCATAAATATGAACCTCGTAGAGATCTTCGATCAAGCTCACAATCCCTGCTCGCCTGCTCCTCAACATCGACAAGGTCATACGGTCAGCGAGCATTTTCATTTGCAGACCCCACCCTCTGGAACAAACTACCCAATCACATCAAGGATGCCCCAACCCTGGACACTTTCAAAGCTAATCTTAAAACCCATCTGTTCACTGCAAATTATATATAATGTTAGTGTTTTCTCTGTTAATTGTTCAGCACATTGGGACCCCGTGTAAAAATGCGCTTTATAAGAATGGTTTATTATTATCATTATTATTACAAAAAATATTCAAATGTTGGTGATCAAATTGGAAATGTGTACTAGAAAAATTGACTTGATATGATTTCAACATAACCGTTTTGTCTTCCCAATCAGAAATCCCAATTTTGATAAAGCTTACAAATGCAGGTCTGTTGGCTTAGTGTGATAACCCAATGACAAATGACTCTGATGATGATGGAGAATATTCACCAAGCAAAAACAAGTTACCAATTTTTCTCTCTGACTTAAAAACTCACATTAACAGGGTGCCAAAATGACTACCCAAAATCCACAATTTTTGGCCCAGCAAAAAAAAGTTTTTTGATAACAAATACACTTTAAACCGTACTTTATCTCACTGCCACCATTCAAATGAAAGTTCTTGTAGTCCCCTTTAAGTTGATACCACATTTGAGGTTGTCATGCTTGTAGTTTTGAAGATTGCATACATTTTCTATTTTTCAGTTATTTCAACTTTCTCATATACATTTTGCTGAACGTTTATTTGCTATTTACTATACCTCATAAATATTCATCAGGCAACCGCGGCATTTCATTGGTCCATTCCAGCAACTCAACCGTGTGAAAGTTTTTACTATCACCCTGCGTCTTCGTACGCGCCCGTGACGCACAAAAACCAGGGAGGTACTATCACACACCTGGGTCGCAGCCTTAGATTTGTTGCAGTACTGTGTTATCTCTTTACCAATGACGCATGTGCTTTATGTGTGTACTGTGGAGAACACCAGTGAGGACAGTTGCATGTGTCAGTCTATTATGGCGTACATCAAAATGGTGACCGGTGGTGCTCGCTTTGCGATTTTAACCGAGGAGGAATTGGGTGAAATTGAACACAATAAAAATAAATGCAGTGTCTTGCGTGAATGTTAAAGTTATTAAATGACACAAAATTAACTTTCTATAAGGTCTCCTTAAATTTAAATAATGTTTCACTTTATCCAAATACTGCACGATCAAAAACATGGTGGAATGGACCAATGAAATACTGCAGCTGCCTGATGAATATTTATGAGGTATAGTAAAACAAATACAACATGTTTTTGCGGGGAAATAGTGAAAACAAATGACTCCTCAGTGTTGGATGATTGGGACTATCATCATCCAACACCTCGGGGTCATTAGTTTTCACTTTTTCCCGACAAACCATGTTGTATTTGTATAGAAGCAGCTTTGTGAATGATACCCAGCTAATGCGGACTCTGCCCACTCTTGAATCTCTCTTGACAGGTTCCTCATCGTCTCCTCAGCATTAGTCTCCTCCCAGGCGTCATCGTCAGTGTACTGTGTCTGGACACGCCCACTTTAGCCAACACCCAAGCCACGTTGGTCGAGCCCTCATGGCGGGCTTACGTCGAGTCGCTCCGGGCCTGTCAGAAGGCCTCGCTAGCTGGCCAGCATATACCAAAGAGTCTCGGCGTGGATTCTGGTATTCTAGGGTAAGATGCTCAGAAATGCACTTTAAGAAAAAAATCATTCATTTTCTGAAAACTATTATTGTCTGTATCAGTGTTGGTGAAAATCACACTGTTATTGACATTCAAGTTTCAGAATTATGAGATTAAGTCTTCAAAAGTTTCAATTTTATTCTTATTTTATCTTAGGCTAAACAAAAATAGGTTAGGTAGGGAAATTGTGGCTTTTTTTTTGGTGTATGATCATATGGAGGTGTCTGTGTGTAGTCAAGCCTAAAAGGTAGTAATTGATGGTTTTCTGGGTTTTTCCTCATTTTCCCCCCAAAACAATTAGGGTAGGGGCTGTCGAAATAGGGTAGGCAGGGTAACCGGAAGCAGAAGTATTTTTTTGTTTGGCCTTATCAATGAAGAAATGCTCTTGTTTGAGGCCTGCTACTTTTATTGCAGATGGATATGTGAATTGCTTGAAATGCGGCAAAATCGTGTAGAGAAATTTGGCATGTACAAAGACAACCATAAACCATAACCTTGCCAATTCCTCCCTGACCCCAATCCTCTTCGCACAAGTGGGGGTTTTCGAAGGATTGAGGCTGTATGGCAAAAAATATATCGGTTGATTTTGGAGGATACATTGTTTCAAGGTCTTAGGTTGTACCTTGTGTTGTTATGTTCAGTCATCCATAATTTTAAGCCCAGATAATACAAGAAATCACCCGCACTGCTTCTGGACATCATCCACACTGCCTCAACATATCAATTGTTGGAGGATTTTGCAGGATTGAGACGGTGGTCGTCACCCCTCCAATGAACAAATTCAAAAAATTAACGGAGGACTTTGGAGGATTGAGGCTGTATCCGATTTTGACATGGAGGCAGTTGGAGGATTTTGCAGGATTGAGGGTACATCCTAGCAAAAAGCCTAGGGATTAGGCCAAAAAAAAAAAAAAATACTCGGTCTCTGGTCAGGCCAAAGTTCTGGAATTGATGCGGCGACGCAGCTTTTTTTTTTTGGCTTTTTTTTTCTTCCAAGCTTGGATTGTACAGACAAGGTGGGGTACTATTTTGCTTTTTTTGGTGTCCTCATGTATATTGGTGTCCTCCATGATTTGCCTTGGTGCCCTCAATCATTTGCTTTGGTTCAATTTCCCATTCCTTGGTGCTCTTTGGTAAAAAAAATTGAGGAGGTGCAGCAATAGAGGGCGCTGTTGGAGCTACTGCGGAACATTTTGGGGGAAAAAAAGGTTGACACGCATGATTAAAATCGACGAGCGCGCTGACCAGAGACCGACTTATTTTTTTTTTTGGCCTTAGGGTTAATTTCCATGTTCTTCCAATATATATCAAATGGAATGACAATCCTTTCCATTGCAATTTTAAAATCTTACAAAGTGCTGTGGAGGTAGAATATTTGGTATTGAACAATAAACATAACATGTATACTCTTACATACCATAGTTAAGAAACATTTGTCATTTGTTGCAATGCAAAAACAAAAAAGTCGTATCACAGAATAATCGTGGTTATCATTCGCAAGGGCGGATCCAGAACACAAATTTTTTTGGGGGGGGGGGCCAAAACATTTTGGTCCTTCAAAATTTTTTTGGATTCTAGATGCTCTGTGGTGCGATCTGAGGCAATTTCTGACCACTTTAACCAATGTCTTTTTGAGGAAAAGATGGTGGTGTACTCATTGCCTGCCTTTATTGCGATGTCACAAAAAAAATAAAAAAATTGGTTTCGTTTTTTTTGGGGGGGGGAGCCATGGCCCCCTTTGGCCCCCCCCTCCTGGATCCGCCCTTGATCATTCGTCAAAATTGTATTCAGCATTTTTTTGTTTTTTTTCATGGTAACAGGTTTCTTCTCGTGAACACAAACCAACACAAGTGTCTTTCGAGTTGCCGCTTGCCCATACAAGAAGGCAGCGCCGCTGACAGACGGCCCTTGACACACTCACGACGGAGACAGGTTCTGAATGCGTTCTACAGGAACACAGTGGGTACGCTGTTCCCGGTATGCCACAGTCCACAGAGAACCGGTGAGTGACGAACACCAGCCGAGATAGGTCTCATCAAATGCACACTTAAGTTTTACTCATCATGAAGTCACTCAGTCAGTCAGACGACAAAAGGCTTCAGCAAATACTTCAGATAGGTCTCATCAAGTTTCTCTGAAGACTTTTAAGTGTTACTGCTCAGAATCCGAGGCAAGGGCTAAATGCGAGGCGTTCTGGCAAACTGAGACAGAACTGGGCAGAGGTCTGAATGAGGGTCTGCGGGTATTAGGAAAGAGAATCAAATTCTCCGTACAATAGTGTTTGTTGCACTCAATCGGACATTCAGTTGCCAAGTTATGGCTGTTTAAAGTTTGCACATCTCGACATGTCAAAAAAGTAAAATACTGAGAAAAAGGTCTTTAAAGTTTTGAGCTTGGTAGTCGTGAACACAGAAGATGCCAATTCGTTTCCCTTAAAAACACTTTTATTCAACGATTTTTATACTTTTTCTTTTAAACATGTATAGTAGGTATATCTAAGATTACAAATATCAATAAATCTGAAAAAAAGAAAAATCCCCCCCCCCCAAATTTTTGCTCATGGAAAACATTTAAACGAAAAGTTTGCTTACTGACTTACCGTCTCG
Source organism: Patiria pectinifera (assembly GCA_029964075.1). NCBI lineage: Eukaryota > Metazoa > Echinodermata > Asteroidea > Valvatida > Asterinidae > Patiria > Patiria pectinifera. The sequence continues at coordinate 9,854,290 of CM057142.1, read as the reverse complement.
TATTGAAACAACGAATCACCAAAAACAGAAAATTTAATTCGGAAAAGAGGGTAAAAGAAGTCACTGCACACTCCGAGGATACGTTTTTTTTACTTAATTCTTTTCCCCATTCTCATAAAAGATCCGTCGGGGGATACGTCGTCCACATTCAGCCACACTGTCAAGGAGACGTACATGCACGCCAAAGACCACAAGTGCTATGCTATCTATTCCAATCCTTACCAGCTGTTTGTAGTGTGCTCCGTGGCTGTTCCCAATTACGCTCTGAGGTAACTATGTCTTTTTGTTTTGCTAGGGCCCGATTCTGTTATTACACGGGTGGCATATAGCATAGAATGTTGATAATAAGTGCAGGACTCCATAGTTGGCAGAGCCAAGGAATCAGGTTCTGATGAGGCCATGAGGGGTTGATAAATCCAGGCCATTGCTAGGCATTTTAAAAAGATTTTTTGGTTGGACCTTAAGTTTTTCAGTTCATGATGTGACTTTGTGGAGTTACTTTCAATGTCATTAAAAAAAGAAGTTGTCCACACATATTAGACCATATCTTAAACGTAGTGTATATTTTGCCGGAGGTAACGCCGGCAAACTAACGTTTACTAAAGGTTTGCCGGCGGCAATCCATATCAACAGAGGGCGCTGTACTCTTTAAGATAGGGTTGAATTAAAACATGTATTAAATTCCCCCCCCACAGTTGTGTACCACAGTTGGTGCAGTGGTTAAGCAATAGCTTTAATGAGTGGGATGTCCCGAGTTCGAATCCTGACCCCCGCCACAATTTTAAGGTTTTTTTTTCCATCCCCAAAAGAATATTCTTCTTTTATTATTTTAATATGTCTCAAACATTTTATTGCAGAGTATTACTTTTTCTTTTTCAGATTTGTGGCTCTGGAGGATTTTTTTTAAAGGGAAATAAAGTCCGAAATTATAAAATGGTCTGATTCCCATCTTGTTAATACAAAAATACAACAATAATATTGGCATGGAGCCAGACTAAAATTTGTCACCGGAAAATGTTGAAGTACAAAAAAACAGTAACTGCGCATGTTCAGTGCATATCCGGCAAACTAACGTTTACTGAAGGTTTGCTGTCTCCGGCAAAATATCCACTGCCTATCTTAAAACGGTTGAATGAAGCGTCATTTAAGTTGTGCAGTCAGCAAATGGTGCTTACTACACACTATGGCTAAGGCCAAACAAAAAAGTCTCAGCCATGCGCGTCGGCAAATTGAAAAAGTTTTTTTTTTCAATAAAAGATGATGTCTCAAAACTGCCAAACTCACTGGTTTGACTGGAATCCTGCTGCTGCAAAATTTTAACGTGTTTTTAGATTGGGTTATGATCGAGAATAAGCTTCCCATATATTTTCACTAAGTTTAGTCGGGCACCATTTGCAGTCATCAGCCGACATTTGAAGCAAAAAAAACAGGTAAAAAAAAAAAAAAAAGCCGTGTCGCCGCACCACTTTTTGGGCAAGCTCCATACCAGAAACCGGAGACTTTTTCTTTTTAGCCTAATGCAAGTATTTTTTTTTTAACTTGAAAGAAAATGCACACTTAAGTTTTACTCATCATGAAGTCGCCCAGTCAGTCAGACGACAAAAGGCTTCAGCAAATACTTAATTACATTTGTATAATTTTTTTTTCTTTCTTTTTTTTTCTAAATCTCCAGGTCCATATCTGTGGACTTACTCAACACCCTCAGCAAAGACAAGGTCTTCCTCGACAGAAGAAAATCCAGTTGATAGACTTCATACCGTTTAAAAGACTTCATTCAGTTACTGAATATTCATGAGATAGTTGTCGGTGAATATTCATGAGATAGTTGTCGGTGAATATTCATGAGATACTGAAATATTCATCATTGCTGAACTACATCTCCTCCAGTGCTTATACCTAAATTATTGAATGGGTTACTCATTCAAGGAAGTGCAGACAAAATGAGAATGAGTGGCTACAAGGATGACAATAATAGGCACTTCAAGTTCAGGCGAATTGCGCAGTCTTCCTTAGACGTGCAATCTGCAGGAGAAGTTCAGATTAGCACCAAATCTGAGGGATTTACTGAGATCTTCGGTGGTGTGGATTGAAGAACAAATGGTATCTAGTGTCCTACAGTGGTGGAGCACAAAGACTTGGGCTAAGAAGATCATTTGAAATTGGGCTTTCTATAAAGATTTATCCTCCAAAGTCAAAAGTTTGTGTTTTATCCGTGAGTGTGTATTGATGAGGCAAATATCTGTACTGTTATGTGCTACAGAAAGCATTCCTTGGACCATTTTTGCTCCCTTGGGGAGCATATACAGCCTTATGCTGCCATTTTGGCGAAATCAAACACAATAACTATCCCTGACCCTCAGAGCTATATTGTGTCAATTTTACTTCTGGATAGAGAAGTAAGTTTAGTAAAAGCTATCATTTAAATTACCTGGTGTAGTACTGAATTCCAGATAATTAATTATCATATCATTGTTCGAGTTTTTACAACTGATACTTTATAAAAATTTAATTACTGCGACTGGTTTACTTAGTATTTTTGGGAATGTGTGGTCATTTTTTCGTGTGGGGTGAGAAATAAACCATTTGACGTCAACCGAAGTGTAGTAACTTTCACATTAGCCAGGCGCGCTTGCAGTACAGTGTTAGTTCTTCCATCATGGTGGACAGGCAGACTTCATGTCAGAAGTACACCAGCTTAAAATTATATTTGAGGAAAGAAAATACCAAGATGGCACAATAAAAACAAAAAAAAAGGCCATCCTCAGCGCGTATTCATTTATTTTGGAGGTTGAAGTCGATATTATATATGACAAAAGAAATGGGTTTCAGACATGAAATGTGACGTTTTCCGCACAGGGACAGAATATACTGGGGATAAATTCTCCATACAGGTAGGGGACAGAATATCCTAGAGGGGGACACTATTTCCTAGAGGAGAAGCTGTCCGGGGGAACACAATATCCTGGCCAAACTAAGAAAACTTGTCCGGGGGACAGACTATCCTGTGGGACAGAATCTCCATCCACATCGGTCCTTATATATAAGCGGAAGTTATTTCGAAACATTCTGCCGCATGCCTTTGCTTGAATCACTGATTTCCCAGTTTGTCATCGAGAAAGAAGACAATAAAACCATGTAAATAAAAACAAACTCCAAATTCAAGAGGAAGGAAGAAACAGTTCGAATCAAAATGACATAGAAAAATAAAGTATTTATTGCCAAGTTGTAAGCATCTACAAGGAAACCATAATACATTGTACTGCATGCTGCTTGAAGTTTGCCAATCAGACACTGAAAGTAACGAGAACTCAAAAGCTGTGATGATGCCGCCTGCCTTTTCTCATTATGACATCAGGTTCTTAACAATCTCTTTCAAATTTCAACTCAAATAAAACTATCGTAGTAAAATCGTATAAGCTAATAAATATCATTACTAAAACTATTCACATCAGTTATCTGAATGTTTATACTAGACATAGAGGTTTACGTATACGATAAGCCTTATAACTCCCGCTAAACTACTGGAGCTTTCAATTTCTTCGAGTGGAATTCTGTTACACGTATTGTACCCCTGCTCGTCCTGAGTTCAAGAAAATATTGTCCATATCGTCCATATTGTCCGGGTGTTTGAATCAAAAACTATTACAGTTTTTCCTTTCCTTTCCTCGAAGCTATTCATTTCGTTCTGCAAATATTAATTTACAAAGTATTTGCATTTTTAAATAAAACTTTCCTTTTTTTGTGACGAAATATATTTACAAAATAATATTTTAAACCGAATCTATCACAAAGTTTATCAAGAAGATTAGAAATATCTCTTTCTATTTTGATTATGGGAATAAGAAGACAGTCTGTACTCCATTGTGGCCGATTAAAAGTGCCTAAAATATCTTTATGGAAAGTTTGCAACACTTGCACATCCAACTAAAATCGATTATCACTGCATTTAAAAACGTGGTCCTATGGTCTATTTGTCCTCTCGGGGGAAATTACGCATAACTCGGTCAAACATTGACAGATTTGAACGTCTGTCTCCTTTAAAATCGAAAGGTGTATTTTTCAAACCATACTTATATTCTACGTCTGGCAGTGGCATTCAGCTATATTTTGTTTTCATTTTTTTTGTGTGACACACATATACCGACGTTTGTTGTGTTTTAGCTGTGGGTATAGCAGTTCAACAAATCATCATGTCTCACCGTTAGTTAGTTAGTTAGTAACAAACGCTGACATTGTCTATTGCTCCGACATATTTTGACCGATTTCAACCAAACTTTGTCAAAAGTATCAGTAGCCCAGCCCCAACATGTCACATGACCAAATTGGGGTCAAAGGTCGTCAAGGGATCACTGGGGTAAAAAAACCTGACTCGTGCATGAACACGAATTTGTTGGCCCCGCAGCTTCCGACATACGATCGAGCATTTTTTTGGGTGGGGGTTGGGGGAGGAGGGGTTTCCTTTACGGCAGATCGTCATAGTATCAAGTTCTCAAACAATTATCACTGGTAGTAGAGCAGACTTGAAGATTCCTCAACGCACAAGACTCTGCCTGCAAAATGTACAGAAAAATGAACAATCACCGACTTGGGAACATGATTACAAAATTATTGCGTGGGGAAATTTTGTCAGTTTTGTCTTTAATTAGCAAGTTTAAACAACCAACCATTAAGCAAAGACGTTGCTTCTGCCATGGCTGATATGATTAGAAAAAGAAATATGCGTGTAGTGGTCATCTCAAGAACAACATTTAGATATCTGGCTGGGAATATAGGCCGGTGCTTACCACTTTATTCTTCCATTCCTGTAGCTCGTATTCATATATGGCCATTTTGCGATCGAACTCAATTAGTTCTTGTATGTCCATCTCCGAAGCAGTCACTGCGTCTGAAAGAAACACGATTTTGAGCATTTCATCAATCTAAACTTCATCATCTCGAAACTGTATTTTCAAAATCGAGGTCTTGTTGCACGGCTGAATAAAAAGGCATATTCGCCATGAACATACCGCTCCAGATACACAGAATTTAAAAAGAAGAGTAGAGATAGGAAAACAAGCACCAGGCAAAGAATTCCAAAGGGTAAACTCCTGGGTCTGATCGATCCAGAATCTGAATCTATCTTGCTCGGTCCTTTTCTGGGTCAAAATGACACTTTTCTGCGTCAAAATGACCAACGAAAATGTCATTTTTGAAACAATATGTTGTAAACTGCGCAATGATTTTTTTTCAAATTAAGTTTGTGAAACTGCTGTGGATTATCTCAGACTATCGACAGCATTGGCCGACTGACGCTTAAGACATCACGGAGACAATAAGACTGATTTCCACTATTAAATCTGTCACAAAATGACAGCCATGTGCACTAAAAAAAAAGGCTTGAAAATGACCGACACTCATTGTGATTTGTCTTAAAAAGCTGGCCGATTGCGAAGGATGAAAATGAATAAAACTGCTGCAAACTGCTTACTGACTGGATTAACCTGAAATATGCAAATCAACAAAATTAGGGGCCTATCGTTCTGTTGACAGAACTTTAAAACGGTCTTTGTGTTCAAAATGCCCTAACTTGAAATGTACATGAGTGATCTGAATGATTCTTGTACTAAAAGAAAGCTTAATGACTGGACTTGCTTAATCCTAGATTTTGCAAGTGCTACAGGCAAAACTTCATTCAAAAATTGGTCCTACCATTTGGAATGCGTTTTGTTTACTCACGCTGTGGAAAGGTAAGTTAAGCAATCTAATATTAATTTCGAAGGAGTTGGACGTCGGGAAAAAAAGGTATTTTGATAAAACAGGGGGAAAACCTACTAGAGTTATCAGCAGTAAGGGTGAAGTTGGCGGTCCCCCTCACTCCTCCATCCATTTCAAAGACCGACGAGCACGAACAGTCTCTCGGGCTGGTCTCGGTAGACGAACCGTTGATGTGCAGTACCAGAAGCTCCCTCCCTGAACACGTGGACTTGAACCGTGTAAACGGTAGGTTGGCACACGGAGGGTAGCAGTCTACACCGACCACACGAAGGTTTCTACCCGATGGAGCCTCGGCCACGAGGTATAAGTTGACCGGCTGGTTGGCCGATCTATGCTGGCTCTGTGGCGGCACCGTGTGAAATACGATCTTGTCATCTGTAAGAATGAATCGGGATACATTTTATTTGATTAATTTAAGAGGAATATTCAGGTGTTTTAGTCATTCATAAGTGGAATATTGCAGTATTTTAGTCACTCATGGACCAGGCAAAGTCGTTCATGTTTTACCATGATGGTGTATTTTTTTTTAATCTAATCTAAACATTATAATAAACAACAGTTGTGCAACAAGGAAGGTGAAATAATGACGACGTTTGTTTCAAATTAACCCCTCGTAAGCTTCAAAAATGTATTTGTTTTTCCCCCTAACAAATTTTTAACGAAAAAAAGGTGTTTGAACGATTAATACTTTATTTTGATTTTGGGCGTCTGCAATCCCGTGAATTTTTTTTTTTTAAATTTCTGCACAAATTAATGAAGCAGCCTTGCGAGAGCCGAATTATTGTCTGCCAGCTTACAATTCAAATTTGTGAAGAGATAATTCAATAACTAAACGTCGGTGGGTTTTTTTTTATTTCGATGTCTCATTCAGAAGTTAATAACCGTTAAAATGGTGTAGGAAAAAAAGCAATTGAAAAAGAAACAACTAGTTGTCGAGGTGAAATTCGAAAACAGCACAGGGAACGAATCTTTAATTCCTGACTTTTGTACCAATGTATCATGCGACGTCAGTACATAAAAAGCTCAGGTCTAACGGAAAATTATAAGTTGCTACCTGCCACCATTCTCAATGAGCAATTTATACGGAATTTGGAAACACATTAGCAAAACAAAGACTCAAAGCCATAGAAAAGAAGCAGGTATACAAACGAAATGATATTTTAGTGATCACAAAACAAGAGACAAAATCAGATCATTTACATACTATTTCTAGCTGGACACAGATCCGAAGAGCCATTTTCTAAATCCTGAAACCTGACATAAAAAAGGATACAGGGGAGAACAAAAAAATAAAAGTTAGACGTCAGCGCTGGACTTCTAAAGCTACGACTTCAAAGCCCTTATCAGCGATGTTCTGACGAGATTAACTCTTCAAAATGTTCATTCTGGAAAGATCTCTGTTTGTACGCAATGCATAAATCGTATCTGATCACGCACACAGAACATTCGTCCATCATATCATCTCTGGAATGCAAGTTGAGGAGTGAGTGGATTCGTCAATGTTGTACAGCTACAAGACCATGCGCCTCTCTGGATAAACCAACTCATCTGGCATTTTACATTTGGAAAATTAATGTAAAGCTGTAGCGCTCAATGCCTTGAACACCAATTTCTAGCCATAATTATTTCTGCATGAAAGCTAACGGCTTCTTTAGACACAAGTATTGTATCATCAAAAGAGTCGAGAAAGTGGAAAAATCCATGCATCCATCATCTTGGAAAATCTGCCATGGGATAAAAACTCTCTAAATTCCAAAGAGTGAAATTAGGGACTAGACGTTTTAGAGTGAAAATCACTCTCATTTTAGATTGACATAGTCTGAATTAAAAAATGAACCACTTCAGTCGAAGTTCGAGTGAAAACTCGATCTTTACGATTGACGAAATTTCACTCTAAAACGTCTATTCCCTAGTTTCCGACTGTGGGAGTAAATTTTCACTCTTTGGAATTTAGAGAGAAGGGCTTCTTCCATTCTTTTCTTTTCTCCAAAAAAAAGAAAAGAAAAGCGGACGAGAAAATATTTCTTTTTAATTGGCCTTACAGACAGGGAAGAGATAATCAGCCTTACCCGTCTCTGCTGCCGTACGAACACGAATCACCAGTCCATGTACAGTAGGGATCTCTGGCATCGAGACACGATCGACAGGTGGTGTAGTCCCGGCAGTGCTGGAATGGTACCTTGAACACCCCGATGTCTGTCCCCACAAAGACGGCTCGCTCTGCTTCGCTCATCACCATCGTCAATACTGGTGCCTGCGTGTTTAACCGAGGGATTTACTAATCAAAAGTTGATTCCAAGAAGATTTCCCCAAAAAAATAATTCTGGTATGTTTTTTTGGAGTCCGAAGCTAAGGCGGGTCTGTTGGTTAAGTAACCTAAGTGATGAGCTGTAGGGATGTGTAAACTGATGTGAATTCGGCAAAAACAAATACTAGTTCTGTTTCCGATTATATGGCATTCGAAAATAGGGTAGGTAGGTAGTGAACTTTTTTGGGGGCAGTTTTTGTGTGTGTGTACGATCATAATTATGGAGGCGTCTGCGTGTAGTCAAGGGTAAAAGGTAATAATTGATTGTTTTGGGTGTTTTTTTCTTTGATTGTTTCCATAAAAAATAGGGTAGGGGCTGTCAGAACAAGGAAGGTAGGGAAACCGGAAGCAGAACTATTTTTTCGGGCTTTATCTTAAATTCACTTTTGATCATACCCCAAAATACCGTTGTTATAGCACCCTCTTCGTTCTAGAAGATTTTGAAGAATTTTGAAGAATCACCGAAGATTCTGTCCTGTTTTAAATTTGCAAGTAATTACAAACTTTAAAAATGTGTCTATCCCAGTTGTAATCCCAGCGATTGGGAAGGAAATCCCCTCCGCGTTTTGGCCAGGAGGCAGCATGAATCTCAAATCTAATGGACATTCTGAGCCCCCCCCCCCCGAACACAAAAAAATAATAGGAAGAAACATGCAATTGCGCAACAGCTCTCCCAACGGATTGTCCTGACGGTATATTTTCTTTACACCAACCTTCAATCCTTCTGTATCCAAACTGATCTCCTCGACAATTCTTGCTTCTTCAGACCAATCCTCACTCAGGTAGGCCTTGAGCACTGTTCCATTCTCTAAATGTACCACACAAAAATAGTAACAATTGTATTAAGTTCTCATGTTTGAGATTAGATTAGAAAACCAGTTGGTGCACTTCTGAGGAGTTTCATTTTTCGAAAATTGGTTCATAATTCAATTTCATCGGTCATTTGAACATGTAGCTATTCCCTCGCAACTCTACTTTCCCTGGTTCGAATCTCTCTTAGCGCTCACCGTTGGGGAGTATGACTGTTTGCGGAATGGCAGAACAGTATCTCCTTTTGATTGGTTGGAAAGTGTTTCTATGAACTGAACCAGTCTTGTTTCAAGACGTTATGTTTTTAAACTTTTGACGCGCTGTGCATTTTGGTTTTGCCATTGACAGAGGGCGCACATTCACTAGTTGTCAGCATCGTAGCCAACCTCGACAGCAGTAGTGTGGAGATACGGTGGCCACAATATTGCCTCATCAAATATACATGACGTCATAGCATGAGAACAATATACTACACAGTAATAATAATTCAATATAATAATCTGTTGATGTTGCTTCATACTAACATAAGGTATTAACCCCATCAGATTTATAATTCATGAGATATGATAATAGGGTCTAATTTTAACACTCGCAGTATATAACGCCTAAAGTAAGGGGCACGTGACTTTGTCATACCAATTTTCATCCATAACACTTCCCTGTCTATATACCTACCAATTTTGAGATAAATCCATCCAACAGTTCATAGTTATAAGACTGTGAAAAATGAACATTTAAATTGATGTCATGTGACTCCTGATTACGTCACGATGACGAAACTTTTTGATCTTCTAAACAGATGGTTAATGACTATTAAAAAGTTTCCAAAGTAGCTTGCAGAAAGAAGACGTGTACAAAACATATGGGGAAAAGTGAAAGAAGGAAAAAAAAAGGAAAGAAAAAAAGGAGGGAAAAAAACCAACAAAAGCTAAATTGGGAACTGCATATTAAGGTGGGTCTTAAAGCACCATTTAAGAAACGGCTGGTAATAAATTTGGCCCCTGAATTAGGTCAATGAGCTTCTGCTTTTTTTTTTTTTTTTTTTTTTGAAAGAGCATTCTTCAAAATAGCTGGTTTTGAAGTTAAGCCGGGAAAATGTGGTATTAGATTAAGCAAATATACCACGTCGCCGTTAACGCCCTAAATATTTAAGCACTACAATTACGGCGTTATAACACCCTATTAATTACGGCTTTAATATAAATTGGCGGATCCAGAGGGGGCCCAACGGGGGCCGAAATGAACATTTTTTTTGCCATTGCGTAAACTACCCACAAAATTCAACAAAATCAATACATTCGCAGCCCCTCCACTGACTTTCTTTTTATATAAAATTTGGAGCGGAATTGTTGTTTGACCCCACCTTTCTTTTCGGCCCCCCAAAAATTGGTAACAAGGCGTAATAACACCATAATAGGACGTTATAACGTCATAAATTCAGGGCGTTATAACGCTGTATAAGGCGTTATAATGCGGTAATACGGTGTTTTACCGCCGTAAAATTAGGACACCTTTACATATATTTATTTATTTATTTATTTCGTGTTATTTAACCAGGGTAGTCCCATCAGTTGTCGATGAACTGTTCTCCCTGGGGGCCCTGGATTACATAAAAGCATGATATAATAACGACAAAAATTACAAAAATTACAAAAACACAATAAAAGACATAATGAATACATTACTAAAAAATAATCCAAGTAATTAAAACCGCACAAAATTAAAACCCTAAATTACAACAGACGATGTATAACCCAAGCAATTAAAACCACAAAAAATTAAAACCCTAGATTAAAACAGACGATGTATAGATAAACAGATTTAAAATGGAACATTAATCCCGGGTTAAAAAAAAACATGTCTTGTTTAAAAATTGACTTTTCCCTTGTCCATTAATTAAAAGGCAACTGTTCTTAAAATACAAATAATATAAAAAACCCACACCACTCCCCAAGAACCATAAATAAATCCCTATACACCTGTAACTTTCATCTATTTATTTGCCCAGTAAAGAGTTTTAAAAGACGTGAGATCATTGGCCAGTTTTATATTAGTTGCCAAGTTGTTCCAAACTTGTGTCCCAACAGAATGAAAAGATTGTTTACCTGCTCTGGTTCGGGGTCTAGGGGCATATATTTTTTTCCTACTGCATTCCTAGTCTGGTGTGAATGTACTTCTCTGGCGAGAATAAATTCATCGGAGAGGTAAGTCGGAGCACTGCAATTAACAATTGTGTACATGAGAGTACTTATGTGATAATCCCACCGGTCTTTTATGGGAACCATTTCAATCTGGCATACATCTCAACAGAAGGAGTAGTGTAGTCAACATTCAAAGCTATTCTGGCCATCTGTTTGTGTTGTCTAAGGAGAGTGTTCGTCAACCGCTCCGTACATCAACTAATCCAGGCAGGACAACAGTACTCAAAATGCGGCAACACTAGAGAATTACATAACAGTTTAATTGAATTAGAATCCAAATATCCTTTTAGTCGTCTGAGCAAGGCCAATCTACTAGATATTTTACTGACACTGTGACAGTTTTTTGCACATGTTGTTGCCAATTAAAATTTTCATCGATCCATATTCCAAGATACTTAAAAACATTTACTTTGTCTAAAGGCATCTGATCAATATGTAACTGCATATCATCTACTCATCTAGTTTCCGGGTTGTCCCAACTGACATACATTGTGTTTTTGAAACATTTAAGGCGCCCATGATATTAAGGCGTTATAACACCCGAATGTAAACCATGTGTTCATAGATCAGCCACCGTAGCTTTGACAGCCTTGCCTTGTCTTTTTTTCCCGATAGAAAATCATGAAGGCCAAGGTATAAAAATGAAATATTTCTAGTTAGGCCTATACGATAAAGTGAGCGCACTACGCCTGCGTGCTTATTCCTCCACAGGGTCTTTATAAGGCAGTACCGAAGCAGAAGCAGAAGCAGAGTTAGTGTTAGGCAGTAAATATATTTTTGATCAACTGCTATTAAATATAATGACCCAGAGGTCTGAATACTAATTATTTTGAGGCTTGATTCTTTCACGATGCAGTCTTTCGTAGTAATCCATGCTGTACTCAACACACGCTTGCACATCATCCGGTAGACTTGCCAGATCAGGTAGCGGGGAAGGTTCCACGAATCCCACGCTCTCAAATGCTCGCTTGTAGAAGCCCTTCCTCCTGTTCATTGCTCGGAAAGTATTTGCCATGATCCAGGTTTTGGTGATGTCATCACCGTCGGCTTGCCAGGACAGCAGCTTGTCGGAGTACGGTATTCCCATCCTGGAGCAGTAGGTCGACAAGATCCCCGCCGGGTCCTGCAGCAGATCGTCGGCGTCCAGTATGACCGGCGAGGGGTCGATATTCCCCCGGACGTACTCGACCAAATCGTAGAGTTCCTTGAAACCGCACCCAGATGGAAACGCTATGGGAGGCAGGGCCCGCATGTCAGGAATCTCACACCCCCACAAATTGGCGAGAAAAGTCTTGTAAGATAGGAAGACTCGGATGGGATGACGGATTAAGAAGCTGTGCTTGAATCCCCGAGGTAACATGTCGTATCTGCCGTGCAGGTACTGGGCTTGATCTCGACACAGGAGGAGCTTCTTGTCGGGGTAAGAGGCTTCCAAGACCTCATCCCGGATCCACTGATAAGACAACATGGTGTAATCTATCCCCGATGCCTTGTCCTTTTCAACATCAAATCTCCTTATAGTGTCCAGGATTTGACACACTGTCGAGTTGTTCGGATCTGGTTCGGGAAGTTCTCCAGTGACACCCATGTAGTGCCCAGCAGCATACAGCTGATTAACAACCTGGATTCCGTCCACATAACTCAGACACTTGACCATGGCTGTGGATACGGAACGAGGCATGCTCCAAAGACGAGCACGACGGAGCCCATCCGCCATCTTGTTTTTATTTTTTTTATCAATATTATTGGTAGGGCCAGTATCACAACCCCATGGTACACAGGCAGGAACCACCTACAGTAATTAGTGATACATGTACATGTATTCCAAAGTGCAATTTCGGGTATTGTTTTGATTAAGTTGTATTTTAGGAACCATTCACTTGTATAAAGGGGGGGGGGGGTTGTTTGTTTTAGATATATATTTCTGTGTTGAGTTTTGATATTGTGTAGCGTTGTTTGCTCTGTATTTTTCTTTATTTTAATTTTTTTTTGGTACATTGTAAGTAACTTGTGGTGTCTTGTGTATGCGTATAACATGTTTATTTTTCTGAGGAAGTATTTCAATTTTGTTATGGAATTTTACCCTGTCTTTTAATGTTTATATGTTGTTTTTTAGTGTAAAAATTGATGCAATTTAGCCATTGGCTACAATTTCAATTTCAATAAACCATCAATAATAATACACTTGTAGCGGGACATTTCATGTCACTACATTGTCCTGTTGGGTTCACCATACATTGTATACTGAGAAATGCATTGTGGGTAAACTATTTATAGATTCTCTCTCTTGTGCATGCCTTCGGCCATGATGTTGGCCATGCTTCTATCTTGCCGTTGTATACTTGTAAATAAACCAATCAAGATGTAATCCAGAGTATGCTATGAACAATTAATCCTTTTCCCCCTTCCATCCGAACCTGGTAATGATCTTCGGACCGTTAGACACTTATGATAATTTATTCGTAGGTCAACGGGCCAGTATGTGAACGGGCCAGTATGTGAAGATACATTGTTGTTATTTAGTCAACCCGTTTTAAAGCATTTTAAGAACAGTTGGCTCTACGGAGCCTCTAGAGGGACATGCATGATGATTTTTCTTTTTATTTCGTTCCCTCAAAATATATTTCGTTCCCTCGAAATGTAGGTTTTCCCGGCTATTTTTAAACGTTTATCATTCGAATTCACCGATTCTATTGAAATTCGTCAAGCAACATCAATTTAGTGCACTTCCAATATTTAATTTCGTCTTTTGCCAGACAATTTCAAATTCAGTTCAAACAATGAGCACACGATTTTGTCCCAAAGTATTGGATTTCGTCTCGTCTACGCCAAAGCTTGTTGTTTAGAAATCAAACTCGTCTAATTGATTTATATAAGACGAGTATTCGATCTCTGAATGCTGCCATTCGGCAACAGTTTAGACGAATTTGATCTGTGACGAATATTCTCGACCCGGTGACTAAAGAGGGTGACCAAACTAAGAAATTGAATGATAAATGACTAAATTGGTTTTGTTAAAAGCAAGTAATTTTTTTCTCGAGCGAATTCGAAGTTTGCATGACTGTTTTGCAATGGAATATTTACAAATAATCAAGCAGTATTCACTCTTGCGTGATGCTTGTCCGATGTGCCTTTTATATTCTGTTGCGTAACCGTCTGCTCTTAAAAAAATGCGTATGGGGTCTGAATTCATAACATGTGACACGTGTCAGTCTGTGCTTTAATGTATCAACTATACCGCAGCCTATACACGTAACTATACGTATTGGGTATTCATTATTGAAATTCATTATCAAAAGTAAACACCGAGATAAAAGTGAAATAAAGAATGTTTCAATTCGTCAAGGACTATTTCAGTGATATATGTTTACGTCTTCCATGTCTGTCATTTATTCTCGCAATGAAATTATTATTCCATCATGACATCGATCTGAAATGCGTTTGGGTCATGTTCCCGTTTTCACGCGACCCTTCCTTCCGGTCGAAACCGGAAGTGCTTTATAAGGGATGTTCTCTTCCCGCAACGGCGAGTGTTTTCCACCGTATCGTCTATCAGTTGAGCCAGTGTGAGGATCGCTTTGTACTCTGCATCAGAATAAGTGGTCGTATATGGACACTATGAAAAAAATCGACGGGGTAGCAAATTATCACTTTTCTTTTAATGGAGATATTTTTGATGGAATTACAAGTTAGTTTGACCATTTTTTTTAGTGTGAGTGATTATTTACGTATACAATGTACATTCCTGGTGTGAAATCGAGGATTCTGCTACTTAACAGTCAACTCTCGCTAAATGCTGGTTATAGCAAACATAAAGCCTTGGTTACGACGTGTTTTATGTGCACAATGAATGAAGTTTAGTAAAAGCTATCATTTAAATTACCTGGTGTAGTAATGCATTCCAGATGATCAATTATCATATCATTGTTCGAGTTTTTACAACTGATACTTTATAAAAAAAAAATTGCTGCGGCTGGTTTACTTAGTATTTTTGGGAATGTGTGGTCATTTTTTTCGTGTGGGCGTGAGAAATAAACCATTTGACGTCAGCCGAACGTGTAGTAACTTTCACATTAGCTATGCGCGCTTGCAGTACAATGTTAGTTCTTCCATCATGGTGGACCGGCAGACTTCATGTCAGAAGTACACCAGCTTAAAATTATATTTGGGGAAAGAAAATACCAAGATGGCACAATAAAAACCAAAAAAAGGCCATCCTCAGCGCGTATTCATTTATTTTTGGAGGTTGAAGTCGATATTATATTTGACAAAAGAAATGGATTTCAGACATGAAATGTAACGTTTCCCGCACGCGGACAGAATATCCTGGGGATAAATTCTCCATACAGGTAGGGGACAACATCCTAAAGGGGGGACACTATTTCTTAGAGGAGAACTGTCCGGGGGACACAGTCCTGGCAAAACTAAGAAAACTTGTCCGGGGGACAGACTATCCTGTGGGACAGAATCTCCATCCACACCGGTCCTTATTCATGAGCGGGAGTAATTTCGAAACATTCTGCCGCATGCCTTTGCTTGAATCACTGATTCCCCAGTTTGTCATTGAGAAAGAAGACAATCAAACCATATGAATAAAAACAAACCCCAAATTCAAGAGGGAGGAAGAAACAGTTCGAATCAAAATGACATAGAAAAATAAACTTTTTATTGCCAAGTTGTAAGCATCTACAAGGAAACCATAATACATTGTACTGCATGCTGCTTGAAGTTTGCCAATCAGACACTGAAAGTAACGAGAACTCAAAAGCTGTGATGATGCCGCCTGCCTTTTCTCGTTATGACATCAGGTTCTTAACAATCTCTTTCGAACTTCAACTCAAATAAACCTATCGTAGTAAAATCGTATCTGCTAATAAATATCATTACCAAATTTATTCACATCAGTTTTCTGAATGTTTACACTAGACATAGAGGTTTACGTATACGATTAGCCTGATAACTCCCGCTAAACTACTGAAGCTTTCAATTTCTTCGAGTGGAATTCTGTTACACGTATTGTACCCCTACTCTTCCTGAGTTCAAGAAAATATTGTCCATATCGTCCATATTGTCCGGGTGTTTGATTCGAAAACTATTACAGTTTTTCCTTTCCTTTCCTCGAAGCTATTTATTTCGTTCTGCAAATATTAATTTACAAAGTATTTGCATTTTTAAATAAAACTTTCCTTTTTTTGTGACGAAATATATTTACAAAATAATATTTTAAACCGAATCTATCACAAAGTTTATCAAGAAGATTAGAAATATCTCTTTCTATTTTGATTATGGGAATAAGAAGACAGTCTGTACTCCATTGTGGCCGATTAAAAGTGCCTAAAATATCTTTATGGAAAGTTTGCAACACTTGCACATCCAACTAAAATCGATTATCACTGCATTTAAAAACTTGGTCCGATGGTCAAATTTGTCCTCTCTTGGGAAATTACGCATAACTCGGTCAAACATTGACAGATTTGAACGTCTGTCTCCTTTAAAATGGAAAGGTGTATTTTTCAAACCATACTTATATTCTACGTCTGGCAGTGGCATTCAGCTATATTTTGTTTTCATTTTTTTGTGACACAAATATACCGACGTTTGTTGTGTTTTAGCTGTGGGTATAGCAGTTCAACAAATCATCATGTCTCACCGTTAGTTAGTTTGTTAGTAACAAACGCTGACATTGTCTATTGCTCCGACATATTTTGACCGATTTCAACCAAACTTTGTCAAAAGTATCAGTAGCCCAGCCCCAACATGTCACATGACCAAATTGGGGTCAAAGGTCGTCAAGGGATCACTGGGGTAAAAAAGCCTGACTCGTGCATGAACACGAATTTGTTGGTCCCGCAGCTTCCGACATACGATCGAGCATTTTTTTGGGTGGGGGTTGGGGGGAGGAGGGGTTTCCTTTTCGGCAGATCGTCATAGTATCAAGTTCTCAAACAATTATCACTGGTAGTAGAGCAGACTTGAAGATTCTTCAACGCACAAGACTCTGCCTGCAAAATGTACAGAAAAATGAACAATCACCGACTTGGGAACATGATTACAAAATTATTGCGTGGGGATATTTTGTCAGTTTTGTCTTTAATTGGCAAGTTTAAACAACCAACCATTAAGCAAAGACGTTGCTTCTGCCATGGCTGATATGATTAGAAAAAGAAATATGCGTGTAGTGGTCATCTCAAGAACAACATTTAGATATCTGGCTGGGAATATAGGCCGGTGCTTACCACTTTATTCTTCCATTCCTGTAGCTCGTATTCATATATGGCCATTTTGCGATCGAACTCAATTAGTTCTTGTATGTCCATCTCCGAAGCAGTCACTGCGTCTGAAAGAAACACGATTTTTAGCATTTCATCAATCTAAACTTCATCATCTCGAAACTGTATTTTCAAAATCGAAGTCTTGTTGCACGAGGCATATTCGCCATGAACATACCGCTCCAGATACAGAAAATTAAAAAGAAGAGTAGAGATAGAAAAACAAGCACCAGGCAAGGAATTCCAAAGGGTAAACTCCTGGGTCTGATCGATCCAGAATCTGAATCTATCTTGCTCGGTCCTTTTCTGGGTCAAAATGACACTTTTCTGCGTCAAAATGACAAACGAAAATGTCATTTTTGAAACAATATGTTGTAAACTGCGCACTGATTTTTTTTCAAATTAAGTTTGTGAAACTGCTGTGGATTATCTCAGACTATCGACAGCATTGGCCGACTGACGCTTAAGACATCACGGAGACAATAAGACTGATTTCCACTATTAAATCTGTCACAAAATGACAGCCATGTGCACTAAAAAAAAATGCTTGAAAATGACCGACACTCATTGTGATTTGTCTTAAAAAGCTGGCCGATTGCGAAGGATGAAAATGAATAAAATTGCTGCAAACTGCTAACTGACTGGATTAACCTGAATTATGCAAATCAACAAAATTAGGGGCCTATCGTTCTGTTGACAGAACTTTATAACGGTCTTTGTGTTCAAAATGCCATAACTTGAAAAGTACATGAGTGATCTGAATGATTCTTGTACTAAAAGAAAGATTAATGACTGGACTTGCTTAATCCTAGATTTTGCAAGTGCTACAGGCAAAACTTCATTCAAAAATTGGTCCTACCATTTGGAATGCGTTTTGTTTACTCACGCTGTGGAAAGGTAAGTTAAGCAATCTAATATTAATTTCGAAGGAGTTGGACGTCGGGAAAAAAGGTATTTTGATAAAACAGGGGGAAAATCCTACTAGAGTTATCGGCAGTAAGGGTGAAGTTGGCGGTCCCCCTCACTCCTCCATCCATTTCAAAGACCGACGAGCACGAGCAGTCTCTCGGGCTGGTCTCGGTAGACGAACCGTTGATGTGCAGTACCAGGAGCTGTCTCCCTGAACACGTGGACTTGAACCGTGTAAACGGTAGGTTGGCACACGGAGGGTAGCAGTCTACACCGACCACACGAAGGTTTCTACCCGATGGAGCCTCGGCCACGAGGTATAAGTTGACCGGCTGGTTGGCCGATCTATGCTGGCTCTGTGGCGGCACCGTGTGAAATACGATCTTGTCATCTTTAAGAATGAATCAAGATACATTTTATTTGATTAATTTTAGAGGAATATTCAGGTGTTATAGTCATTCATAAGTGGAATATTGCAGTATTTTAGTCACTCATGGACCAGGCAAAGTCGTTCATGTTTTACCATGATGGTGTCTTTTTTATATAAAAATCTAATCTAAATATTATAATAAAAAATTCACAGTTGTGAGTTGTGCAACAAAGAAGGTGAAATAATGACGACGTTTGTTTCAAATTAACCTCTCGTAATCATCAAAAAAGTTTTTCCCTCTAACAAATTTTCAACGAAAAAGGTGTTTGAGCAATTAATAGGCCTACTTTATTTTGATTTTGGGCGTCTGCAATCCTGTGAACAAAAATTAAATTTCTGCACAAATTAATGAACCAGCCTTGCGAGAGCCGAATTATTGTCTGCCAACTTACAATTCAAATTTGTGAAGAGATAATTCAATAACTAAACGTCGGTGGATTTTTTTTATTTCGATGTCTCATTCAGAAGTTAATAGCCGTTAAAATGGTGTAGGAAAAAAAGCAATTGAAAAAGAAACAACTACTTTTCGAGGTGAAATTCGAAAAAAAGGACAGGGAACGA
Source organism: Patiria pectinifera (assembly GCA_029964075.1). Classification (NCBI taxonomy): domain Eukaryota; kingdom Metazoa; phylum Echinodermata; class Asteroidea; order Valvatida; family Asterinidae; genus Patiria; species Patiria pectinifera. The sequence goes on along the minus strand of CM057142.1, from coordinate 9,835,048 downwards.
ATCTTTAATTCCTGACTTTTTGTACCAATGTATCATGCGACGTCAGTATAAAAAAAGCTCAAGTCTAATGGAAAAATATAAGTTGCTACCTGCCACCATTCTCAATGAGCAATTTATACGGAATTTGGAAACACATTAGCAAAACAAAGACTCAAAGCCACAGAAAAGAGGCAGGTATACAAATGAAATGATATTTTAGTGATCACAAAACAAGAGACAAAATCAGATCATTTACATACTATTTCTAGCTGGACACAGATCTGAAGAGCCATCTTCTAAATTCTGAAACCTGACATAAAAAAGGATACAGGGGAGAACAAAAAAATAAAAGTTAGACGTCAGCGCTGGACTTCTAAAGCTACGACTTCAAAGCCCTTATCAGCGATGTTCTGACGAGATTAACTCTTCAAAATGTTCATTCTGGAAAGATCTCTGTTTGTACGCAATGCATAAATCGTATCTGATCACGCACACAGAACATTCGTCCATCATATCATCTCTGGAATGCAAGTTGAGGAGTGAGTGGATTCGTCAATGTTGTACAGCTACAAGACCATGCGCCTCTCTGGATAAACCAACTCATCTGGCATTTTACATTTGGAAGATTAATGTAATGATGTAACGCTCAATGCCTTGAACACCAATTTCTAGTCTGAAAAATGAACCACTTCAGTCAAAGCTCGAGTGAAACATCTATCTTTACGATTGAAGAAATTTCACTCTAAAACGTCTAGTCCCTAGTTTCCGATTGTGGGAGTGAATCTTCACTTGAATGAAGTGAATTTTCACTCTTTGGAATTGGCCTTACAGACAGAGAAGAGATAATCAGCCTTACCCGTCTCTGCTACCGTACGAACACGAATCACCAGTCCATCTACAGTAGGGATCTCTGACATCGAGACACGATCGACAGGTGGTGAAGTCCCGGCAGTGCTGCAAGGGTACCTTGAACACCCCGATGTCTGTCCCCACAAAGACAGCTCGCTCTGCCTCGCTCATCACCATCGTCAATACTGGTGCCTACGTGTTTAACCGAGGGATTTACATCAAAAGTTGATTCCAAGAAGATTTCCCCAAAAATATAATTCTGGTATGTTTTTTGGGGGTCCGAAGCTAAGGCGGGTCTGTTGGTTAAGTAACCTAAGTGATGAGCTGTAGGGATGTGTAAAGTGATGTGAATTCGGCAAAAACAAATAATAGTTCTGTTTTCGATTATATGGCATTCGAAAATAGGGTAGGGTAGGTAGTGAACTTTTGGGGCAGTTTTTGTGTGTGTAAGATCATATGGAGGCGTCTGCGTGTAGTCAAGGGTAAAAGGTAGTAATTGATTGTTTTGGGTATTTTTTCTCTTATTGTTTCCATAAAAAATAGGGTAGGGGCTGTCAGAATAAGGAAGGTAGGGAAACCGGAAGCAGAACTATTTTTTGGGCTTTATCTTAAATTCACTTTTGATCATACCCCAAAATACCGTTGTTATAGCACCCTCTTCGTTCTAGAAGATTTTGAAGAATTTTGAAGAATCACCGAAGATTCTGTCCTGTTTTAAATTTGCAAGTAATTACAAACTTTAAAAATGTGTCTATCCCAGTTGTAATCCCAGCGATTGGGAAGGAAAACCCCTCCGCGTTTTGGCCAGGAGGCAGCATGAATCTCAAATCTAATGGACATTCTGAGCCCCCCCCCCCAAAAAAAGAAGAAGAAACAATTGCAATGGTGCAACAGCTCTCCCAACGGATTCGCCTTCTGTCTTGACGATATATTTTCTTTACACCAACCTTCAATCCGTCTGTATCCAAACTGATCTCCTCGACAATTCTTGCTTCTTCAGACCAATCCTCACTCAGGTAGGCCTTGAGCACTGTTCCATTCTCTAAATGTACCACACAAAAATAGTAACAATTGTATTAAGTTCTCATGTTTGAGATTAGATTAGAAAACCAGTTGGTGCACTTCTGAGGAGTTTCATTTTTCGAAAATTGGTTCATAAATCAATTTTATTGGTCATTTGAACATGTAGCTATTTCTTCGCAACTCTACTTTCCCTGGTTCGAATCTCTCTTAGCGCTAACCGTTGGGGAGTATGACTGTTTGCGGAATGGCAGAACGGTCTCTCCTTTTGATTGGTTGGAAAGTGTTTCTATGAACTGAACCAGTCTTGTTTCAAGACGTTATGTTTTTAAACTTTTGACGCGCTGTGCATTTTGGTTTTGCCTTTGACAGAGGGCGCACATTCACTAGTTGTCAGCATCGTAGTCAACCTCGACAGCAGTAGTGTCTTAGTGTTTTGTATTTGTGGGCGGCACCGGACTAAGGAAATCAGGGCCAATACCAGAACTTTTCGGTCATGTGTAAGCAAACAGTCTTTCGACTGTGTTGAGATTCTGAAATTTGTAGTCAGAATTGGATCTTGGTTCGACTTAGTTCCTTGTCCGCTAAGATGATGTTTTTGCCAATGTACTTATATGCAACATCATCCAAGTAAACACATTTAGACGGATGGGTTTGTTTTGAATAAAGACGTTTGTATTTTCTCAATCCCACATTATTTTGATATACATAAACATATCAAATGACATCTTGAGGTGAATTTTTCTAATCAAAACCTGGAACAATGTTTACAAAAACAAAAGTTAGACCTAATTAACACCAACATAAAGATTGAACTAGAGATTTTAATTGCCATGGTTGTAACTGCAATTAACCACAGAGCTATTCCCAAAATGTTTTTGGATGTCTATTATACATGTAGTACAAAATGATTAAATGATTTTCCCGAAAAATTATAAAACTACTAAAATTGAAATTATGATCTTTAATAATTGCACTTCTGGTACAACCGGAAGTAAGGGTCACATGACCTTAACATTCCAGGAGGTGCATTTTCAGTGCAATATGAAGAAGTGTGCAAAGAGGTGCAATCATAACTTATTGTATTGTGGAGATACGGTGGCCACAATATTGCCTCATCAAATATTCATGACGTCATAGCATGAGAACAATATGCTACACAGTGATAATAATTCAATATAATAATCCGTTGATGTTGCTTCATACTAACATAAGGTATTAACCCCATCAGATTTATAATTCATGAGATATGATAATAGGGTCTAATATTAACACTCGCAGTATATAACGCCTGAAGTAAGGGTCACGTGACTTTGTCATACCAATTTTCATCCATAACACTTCCCTGTCTATATACCTACCAATTTTGAGATAAATCCATCCAACAGTTCATAGTTATAAGACTGTGAAAAACGAACATTTAAATTGATGTCATGTGACTCCTGATTACGTCACGATGACGAAACTTTTTGATCTTCTAAACAGATGGTTAATGACTATTTAAAAGTTTCCAAAGTAGCTTGCAGAAAGAAGACGTGTACAAAACATATGGGGAAAAGTGAAAGAAGGAAAAAAGGGGGAAAAAAGGAGAAAAACAACAACAACAAAAGCTAAATTGGGAACAGCTAATTAAGGTGGGTTTGAAAGCACCATTTAAGAAACGGCTGGTAATAAATTTGGCCCCTGAATCAGGGCAATGAACTTCTGCTTTTGTCTTCTTTTTTTTTTAAAAGAGCATTCTTCACTTCAAAATAGCTGGTTTTGAAGTTAAGCTGGGAAAATGTGGTATTTGATTAAGCAAATATACCACGTCGCCGTTAACGCCCTAAATATTTAAGCACTACAATTACGGCGTTATAACGCCCTATTAATTACGGCTTTAATATAAATTGGCGGATCCAGAGGGGGCCCAACGGGGGCCAAAATGAACATTTTTTTTGGCCATTGCGTTAACTACCCACAAAATTCAACAAAATCAATACATTCGCAAGTCCCTCTACTGACTTTCTTTTCATATAAAATTTGGAGCGGAATTGTTTTTTGACCCCACCTTTCTTTTCGGCCCCCCAAAAATGGCGTAATAACACCATAATAGGACGTTATAACGTCATAAATTCAGGGCGTTATAACGCTGTATAAGGCGTTATAATGCGGTATTACGGTGTTTTACCACCGTAAAATTAGGACACCTTTACAAATATTTATTTATTTATTTATTTCGTGTTATTTTACCAGGGTAGTCCCATCAGTTGTCGATGAACTGTTCTCCCTGGGGGCCCTGGATTACATAAAAGCATGATATAATAACGACAAAAATTACAAAAATTACAAAATCGCAATAAAAGACATAATGAAAACATTACTAAAAAATAATCCAAGTAATTAAAACCGCACAAAATTAAAACCCTAAATTACAACAGACGATGTATAACCCAAGCAATCAAAACCACACAAAATTAAAACCCTAGATTAAAACAGACGATGTATAGATAAACAGATTTAAAATGGAACATTAATCCCGAGTAAAAAAAAACACATTGTCTAGTTTAAAAATTGACTTTTCCCTTGTCCATTAATTAAAAGGCAAATTTTCTTAAAATACAAATAATATAAAAAACCCACACCACTCCCAAAGAACCATAAATAAATCCCTATACACCTGTAACTTTCATCTATTTATTTGCCCAGTACAGAGTTTAAAAGACGTGAGATCATTGGCCAGTTTTATATTAGTTGCCAAGTTGTTCCAAACTTGTGTCCCAACAGAATGAAAAGATTGTTTACCTGCTCTGGTTCGGGGTCTCGGGGGCATATATTTTTTTCCTACTGCATTCCTAGTCTGGTGTGAATGTACTTCTCTGGCGAGAATAAATTCATCGGAGAGGTAAGTCGGAGCACTGCAATTAACAATTTTGTACATGAAAGTACTTATGTGATAATCCCACCGGTCTTTTATGGGAACCATTTCAATCTGGCATACATCTCAACAGAAGGAGTAGTGTAGTTAACATTCAAAGCTATTATGGCCATCTGTTTGAGTTGTCTAAGGAGAGTGTTCGTTTTTTTGCTCCGTACATCCACTAATCCAGGCAGGACAACAGTACTCAAAATGCGGCAACAGTAGAGAATTACATAACAGTTTAATCGAGTTAGAATCCAAATATCCTTTAAGGCGTCTGAGCAAGGCCAATCTACTAGATATTTTACTGACACTGTGACAGTTTTTGCACATGTTGTTGCCAATTAAAATTTTCATCTATCCATATTCCAAGATATTTAAAAACATTTACTCTGTCTAAAGGCATCTGATCAATATGTAACTGCATATCATCTACTCATCTAGTTTCCGGGTTGTCCCAACTGACATACATTGTGTTTTTGAAACATTAAGGCACCATGATATTAAGGCGTTATAATAACGCCCTAATGTAAACCATGTGTTCATAGATCAGCCACCGTAGCTTTGACAGCCTTGCCTTGTCTTTTTTCGCGATAGAAAATCATGAAGGCCAAGGTATAAAAATGAAATATTTCTAGTTAGGCCTATACGTAAAGTGAGCGCCCTACGCATGCGTGCTTATTCCTCCACAGGGTGTTTATAAGGCAGTACCGAAGCAGAAGCAGAAGCAGAGTTAGTGTTAAGGCAGTAAATATATTTTTGATCAACTGCTATTAAATATAATGACCCAGAGGTCTGAATACTAATTATTTTGAGGCTTGATTCTTTCACGATGCAGTCTTTCGTAGTAATCCATGCTGTACTCAACACACGCTTGCACATCATCCGGTAGGCTTGCCAGATCAGGTAGCGGCGAAGGTTCCACGAATCCCACGCTCTCAAATGCCCGCTTGTAGTAGCCCTTCCTCCTGTTCGATGCTCGGACAGTATTTGCTACGATCCAGGTTTTGGTGATGTCATCACCGTCGGCTTGCCAGGACAGCAGCTTGTCGGAGTACGGTATTCCCATCCTGGAGCAGTAGGTCGACAAGATCCCCGCCGGGTCCTGCAGCAGATCGTCGGCGTCCAGTATGACCGGCGAGGGGTCGATATTCCCCCGGACGTACTCGGTCAAATCGTAGAGTTCCTTGAAACCGCACCCAGATGGAAACGCTATGGGAGGCAGGGCCCGCATGTCAGGAATCTCACACCCCCACAAATTGGCGAGAAAAGTCTTGTAAGATAGGAAGACTCGGATGGGATGACGGATTAAGAAGCTGTGCTTGAATCCCCGAGGTAACATGTCGTATCTGCCGTGCAGGTACTGGGCTTGATCTCGACACAGAAGGAGCTTCTTGTCGGGGTAAGAGGCTTCCAAGACCTCATCCCGGATCCACTGATAAGACAACATGGTGTAATCTATCCCCGATGCCTTGTCCTTTTCAACTTGTCCAAATCTCCTTATAGATTCCAGGATTTGACACACTGTCGAGTTGTTCGGATCTGGTTCGGGAAGTTCTCCAGTGACACCCATGTAGTGCCCAGCAGCATACAGCTGATTAACAACCTGGATTCCGTCCACATAACTCAGACACTTGACCATGGCTGTGGATACGGAACGAGGCATGCTCCAAAGACACGCACGACGGAGCCCATCCGCCATCTTGGTTTTTTAAAATCAATATTATTGGTATCACAACTCCAGTGGTACACTTGATTTATATAAGACGAGTATTCGATCTCTGAATGCGTATTGGTTATTCATTATTGAAATTCATTATCAAAAGTAAACACCGAGATAAAAGTGAAATAAAGAATGTTTCAATTCGTCAAGGACTATTTCAGTGATATATGTTTACGTCTTCTATGTCCGTCATTTATTCTCGCAATGAAATTATTATCCCATCATGACATCGATCTGAAATAGGTCATGTTCCCGTTTTCATGCGACCCTTCCTTCCGGTCGAAACTGGAAGTGCCTTAAAATTTGAAATTGGCAAAAGATGTGAACTGGCTTTCAACGATGTGAGTCTCTGCCTAGGCTGTACTTTACAAAATAATTACAGGTGACGTCATAAAATGTTAGAGCGCCCTAGCGGCACGTTGAAAAAGCCAAAAATACATTATCAGTTGATGTGTGTGCGGTAATTGCTTCAAACATGAGAGCCCAACACCGTGTGGTTGTTCCTACCTAGTTTATTTCGAAATGGTCTATGTTTTGCAGAGATGTTCATTTATACACAAAACCGTAGCTCACACCGTTATGATGGATGGTCCTTCGCAAAAACACAAAAGGGCAAGCACTTTGAAGTGCTCGGCTGTTATTGCCACAAAACAGTGGTGCATCCTCAAACTTACAACAAACTTAGGTTACAACGAGCTTTCTGAATGGCTTACCCGTGCCGATGAACAAGACATCTGTTGAGTTGGCCACGCCCTCATCCACCACAATTTGTGTGAATCGTTCTCCGTGTGACACGAGGAGGGGGCTGATCCGACTGCACGCCCCCCTGAAGCGGCCCCCTCTGAGGGATGTTCTCTTCCCACAACGGCGAGTGTTTTCGACCGTATCGTCTATCAGTTGAGCCAGTGTGAGGATCGCTTTGTACTCTGCATCAGAATAAGTGGTCGTATCTGGACACTATGAAAAAAAATCGACGGTATAGCAAATTATCAATTTTCTTTTAATGGAGATTTTTGATGGAATTACATGTTAGTTTGGCCATTTTTTTTTTAGTGTGAGTGATTATTTACGTATACAATGTACATTCCTGGTGTGAAATCGAGGATTCTGCTACTCAACAGTCAACTCTCGCTAAATGCTGGTTATAGCAAACATAAAGCCTTGGTTCCGACGTGTTTTATGTGCACAATGAATGGGACCAGCACTCCACTTAATACAAAATTCTGATAAAACAAACATTTTGCTAGGTCCGGATGTGTTTGTATTTACAAGGGTCGAGCCAGTCGACTGTTATATTCACAACGTCGCGAAAATATTCAACACTAGTCGTGAATAAATTCATGACGTTGCCAAAAAAATCACGACATGTTATGTCCCTTATGTCCCTTCAGGGTCATCATATACTTAGGTTCGCAAATCTGAGGACACGCGTGTAGAGAAGAGACGACGCAGAGAGAAGAATTCATGCTTGGGATGTGGCACGGAAAACTCCGATGTACAAAACAGAAGGGCGGAGAAAGTGTCGTGTTGTAAACGTGCACTTACCTCAGCTTGTCTTGGACGGACGGGTTCACTCAGGACTTCCATCCACTGCTTCAGGTCATGTTCCTGTGCCTTGAACGGGCTCTCGAGGAACATGTTCTGAATCTCATCTAGACGATATGCGCACACGGCAGAACTAGCCACACCATTACTGTGACGTCATCAAGAAAACAAATAGACAGGGAAGTTTAAAATGGGGCGAGTGTCTAGCATTTATAATATGACGAGAAGATGGAGATTAGCCAAAAAAGGGGGTTTTCATTGGTTGATCAGAACATACTTTTATTCTCACAAACATGGATATCCAACATTTCTGTAAAGTGGACATCTGAACACAGTTTAACGATAGGCAACAGAGGTACGTAGCAAGATTTTGCAGTTTTCACTCTCAAGATGACTTCTGATCGTCATTTGAATTAGTCCAAGAGCCAGGGGTAATTTATTTTTTGGAAATGACCAAGTGTTTGGTGGGTATTTTTGGAAAGTTTACACATTGGGGAATTCGAATTGAATAGTCTTACGGTTACCTGGCGGTGGACCTGGATACCAGGAGCAGATAAGTGACGTCACATAAGCAGTGATTAGGACATGCAACAGCCGTCGGGTCAGTCAAATGGACTGTGTACGCAGAATGTACGTATTACTGACCCGGCGGCTGTTGGATGTCGTACTCAACTCAATGTATTTCTACTATAGATTCGTATTGTAGATTTATGTAAATTATTTGGGCTCTAAAGGTTTGTTGCTAACAAGCCCGCGGGAACGGGGGGTGCTGTGGGTACTGCAGCTCCCCAAACATTTTGGATTGGGGTGCTGGAATATACTACAGCACCCCCATACTGCCGGGCAAAAATGTGTTCCAGCCAGCAGTGTTCTACGACGATGAAATTGCGCCGCTACGCTATACATTATGCTTGCTCTACAAAATCTCCTTCGTTTTGTTCGTTTCTAGTTTTGCCGCGGCTAAGCGCGGCGCTTCGAAAGTCTAGCACATACACTGTAAAATATCAAGAGGAGGTATTTTCTAAAGCAATAACCTCGGCCATGACAATGGTGGCAAAGTTGATTATGCTTGCCAGGATTTTTTTCATTCGATCTTTCAATAGGGGCACAAGTTCATACCTTTTCCCTGAAGGTTTTTCTTTTCATTTAAAAGTTTCATTGACGTTGCTAGCATTTTCTGTACTCAGCATTAACAAATAACAAGGTTCACACTCATCCCCAACCCAATAGGAGTGGGACGGGCTTTCATTGAAACTAGTCATCCTTTACGCCAATTCCAGTGTAGTTTCGTTTTAATAAAAAAGCTACTCATGTTTTACCCTCTGCGAGTTTTCCCTCATAAAAACTCAGTAGACCGATAAATCCTTGCCTAGCCCCAAGCTTACCATCTCCCGACCATTAACATATTAATGCATTTGGTATTTTAGTCTTTTATATTTGCCATTCTATGTAACAATCATAGCACTGGAAATATATTGAGATCTACATCGTTTGGTGAGTTAGAATATGTGAATATTTTTATGAACAGAAATTCATCCGCTTCCAGTGGAACCATTTGTATGAACTTAAACCCACAAAAATCCTTTCGGGTTTTATAAGTCTCAATATACTTCAGTATATTTCATCACAGTGCATCCAGAATCCAACAATTTCCGGGGCCTTAAAGCGGGCCCCTGGCCCAGTGGCCCCACGCCGTAAGGGCTCGGAAAATAAAACAAAACATACACAGCCTTGTAACAATAATATTTACCCGCGATGTCATGCATAATGATAAAATTCTTTTTCCAGAATTAAATGGAACCAAAAATGGAGATAGAAATACAGGGTTCTCCACTTTAAGAGCAACAGTTTATTCGAAACAAAATTCTTTAAAATCTCAAAAAAACTTGTGCTAAAAGAGTCAAATGAAAGTGGCCAGGAATCGCCTCAGATTGCACCACAGAGCATCTATATTCCAAATTAAGCCACGACGTAAGGGCTTTGCGCTCCGCTTTCGTATTAATTTTTTCCGTCCTTTAAAAATTCCAGCACCCCCTGGCAAAAGTTTGTTCCAGCGGCAGTGGTTGCTAAGGAGGATGCTGTTGCTAGGCAAACACCTACATTAGCGTGATCAAATTTCGAATATGCTGTTCAGAGTACTCAGACATCTCCTCTGAATGCTCGTCTATTGATGTGAAATCATTTGATAAGGTAATAAAACGTAAACATGCAGGCCTGTATTCTTCGCAGTGCTGCGCATCGTTGAGTACGACATCTAACAGCCGCCGGGTCAGTAATACGTACGTTCTGCGTATACAGTCCATTTGACTGACCCGACGGCTGTTGCATTTCCTTATCACTGCTTATGTGACGTCACTTATCTGCGCCAGGTAACCATAAGACTAGCCAATTCAAGTACCGCAATGTGTAACCTTTCCAAATATATCCACTTAACCCCTTCGTAATTTCAAAAATATAAATGGCCCCTGCTCTTGCTCTAAATTGATCGCATTGCAGAAATGTCCACGTTTGGGGGGTACTGTGGTCCAATGTTTACCGTGTTCGACTCGTGTGCCGTGGTGCATGGGTTCGAATCCTGACCGTGGGAACGTGGTGCTGAAGCTTGAGCAAGGCACTACTTTACCATATTTGCTTCCCTCGGATGATGGGTAAAGCCGTAGTAGGTCTGTGTGGTTGTGTATGCACGTTAAAGAACCCAGTAACACTTTATCGTAAGAGATCGGTTTTTGTCTGGTGCAGCAGCAGCTGCAACATGCACCGCATACCATCACCTTGTAAACCCTTAGGTGCTACATAATGGTTCATATACTTCATTTACCTGTCTCTACTGTAATTTCCAGCGCCTTGAGTACCTAATTGGTGGTAGATACGTGCGCTATATAAGACTCCGGTATTATTATTATAACTTATAGAGTACACTCGTTGACGATTTTCATTGCTTCAAAACAGAAATGATAGGCTACTATGTGTACTTACGGCCCAGTCGCAAAAACAGCGAATACCACATTAGGGTCGGCAGTAGACTGGTGAATATCTTCTGTTTATCCGAATGAAAAAAAAGGAATATTAATTGGCAACCATTTGATACTGTCTGGCTTGGCTTTTAATCAGAGAGTTCACAGGAAACTTTATTGAATAAAATAAGCATGTCTATACAGGATGAGTCAACAAAACCGAAACCCAAATGTTGGGACCATTGTTTTAATGAAGTTCTGCATATAGGATATAAAAGCCCAATTCATAAGCTTTCTTTTAGTACAAGAATCATTCAAATCACTCGCGTACTTTTCAAGTTACAGAATTTTAAACACAACCACCGTTTTAAGGTTTCTTTCCACGGATCACAAAAAAGTTAAGTGTTTCAGCAAAACGAAAACAAATCACATAGGGATGTGTGTGAATTGTTTTCGTTTTGCTAAAAGAACGCACACCTTTTTTTGTGACCCAAGGACAGAACTTTAAAACGGTGGGTGTGTTTAAAATTCCGTAACTTGAAAAGTACATGTGATTTGAAAGATTCTTGTACTAAAAGAAAGCTTATGAATTGGGCTCTCATTTCCGATATTTTGAAAGTGCTACATGCAGAATTTCAATAAAACAATAGTCCAAACATTTGGGTTTCGTTTTTTTTTTACTCACCCTGTAAAGGACACGAGTTGATACTCTTTGTTTTTACTGCTCTGTCCAGTTCTAGTCAAGGGTGGTTCCAGGACAATTTTTTTTTGGGGGGGGGGGGCAAAAAGAACCCTTTTTTTTGGAAAAAAAATTCTTGAATTATATCCAGTATTGTTTTCAACAAAATAAAATGTATTGCTTTTGTTAAGTTTTGGAGGTGGTGTATACGCAGTGGCACGGTAGTTTGCGACGTTGGGTCTAGTCGTTTTGACGGGAGTTAGGGGAAAAAAGTAATGCACGGCTAAACTTGATTATTTTCCGAACACTTGTACTTACGGATTTCATTGTAGTGATAGGGGAATTTGCCCGGTATGGAGCACACCAGTCGAGCTTTCACAAAAGTGACCATTTGTTTGTCGGTGTAAGTAGTGAAGGGCTGACCACCCAATTCGTCCTGCACAACCAAAACAATTTACACAAATTGTCATAAAATTGGAGCTTCTGTCAGTCATTAACAGACCTTATGGATCTATACACAAGAAATTCGGGCTTCTGCCAAACACAGGAACATTGTCTTTTTTCCCGAGTTCATATTTCAAATTGATTGATCTCCCATTCGCAAGTTTTGAAATGAAATAACTCAACAATATGGCTGCTGACACCATCTATAACTATAGTCCTATGGCTTTTTCGATGGCCACGGTAGTTGACAAGTGAAACAATACAGCGTCAGGGGGTCTAATATTACTGTGATGTTATAGACTTCGGTAAAGTGGGGTAGGCCAAGATCTCTTCCAAAGTTTGGCCAAAGGCAAGCGATTCACGTTGCATGATTATGGTTTGCTCAAAATGTTCCCATCATTGCATCGTGCATCCAACAAAATCGATCAGTGCATGGTCCGTCTAACTTATCAATCAGTGCTTTTTTTCGGAGTGTTTTCTAGTTTTGATATATATTATAGCATCCGATAAAATGTTCCTTGCTCAATTATTAAAATAAGACGGACAGTTGACGGTTGCTATATAACTCATAAGTTAGATGGGCCATGCACTTATCGAGTTTGAGGCTAGCAATTACCCTTCATATATCAGTACACCCAAAGACATACTCGCATAAATGGTGAAGAATTGTTTTAAAAAAATCCTGGATCCAGACCCAGATCCGGATCACTTCCAAAATCAATTCGATTTGTAAACTTGTACCAAGGACCACCCCTAAACGTCTTTTTTTGTTCATGCAAATCCGTCCATAACTTTTTGAGTTATCTTGCTAAAAGAAAAACCAACCAACCAACGCCGATGAAAATTGTGAGGATTTTGTGACGAATCGGAGTCAGTGTTACTGCGGCCGTACCTTGCACACCATGGATACCCTTGAATACATAATTCGACCGCTGTTGATGTGCTCCGATGCAAACTCGCGAAAGAAGAAGAAAATGCGGTCGCCGTATTCAATGGGATCTCCAACAAACTGCGGTCCTGTATAACAACAAATAAAACGTCATAGCTAGAGACCGTCAGAAAAACACGGAATATGTGACTCGGAAATAATTGCTGATTGTATCGCCATTTTCTGCGGTCATTTCACCAGACTCACATCTTGTTGTGAGATGGATGTTTTCCTTAGTGTGCCAGATGAAATAACCACTCAAATAGTAATTAAAAGCAACGTTTTTTTCTGAGCCGCATACGTCTGCTATCCTCGCATTAATATTTATAGTGATCCCCAAGGCCTTCTTTTTTTGTCAAACAAAATCGTTTATTTTAAAAGTTAGTTTAATTTTCTCTCTGGAAATCGGAAATCCAAGAGTTCCTCAAAATCGGAAGGTTCTGCTACCGAGAAGCTTAAGGAGAGAAATTCAGACAGTAAAGAAATGCTTGTAGCCTATACACTCTGAAAAGTCCCAGAACACATTGACCCGGAATCTGGGTTGTATTTGGCCTGACACTTTAGGTCAGAATTGTATCATCCGGGAGAAAATAATAATTCTCTGACTAATTTTCCGGGCCATTCTGACAAGGATATCTTGGCAAAAGTTTAATTTTGACCCTGAAAAGTGCCATGCCAAATACAACCCGGATTCCGAGTCAATCTGACCAGGGACTTTTTTCTAAAGTGTAACTTGTGTTGGAGAAATGCCCTGGCATGATATTCCAGAAATACCCACAGAACTAATAAAACCCCACCCAATATACATGTTGCCCTTGACGAGACTGGAACCCAGGTCAGGACACCCTAAAAACTCCCGTGACTGACACTTTTCTGGGTCAGAATCGTCATTTTTTTTACCCAGAAAAAGTGTTATTTTTACCCTGAAAAGTGTCAGCCATTCCGTATCAATCTGACCAGACACTTTTTCTAGAGTGTAACTTGTGTTTGAGGAATCCCCTGGCATGATATTCCGGGAAAATCCACGGAACTAAAAAACAACCCCGCCCAATCAACATGTTGTCCTAGCCCTTGGCGAGACTGGAACCCAGATCAGAGCACTCTAAAAACTCCCGGGTCAGATTTGATCGGGAATCCGGATTTTATTTGACCTGCCACTTTTCCGAGTCCAAATGACATTTTTTTCCTGGTCAAAATGACACTTCTCTGACTCATTTTCCCGGTTGACCCGGAAAAGTGTCCTTTTGACCAGGAAAAGTGTCAGGCTTAATAGAACCCTAGAGTGTATAAAGTCTAGGGCAGTGCACTGCCAGCCTAGACCATATTCCGCTGAATTAATGTTTGATGCCAACATTCAGCACACAGATCTCTTGTGCTCTGCATTGATATCTCTCGAAATTATGGTTTACAAATATTGCTGTTTTAATGTGGGTCATAACAAATTAAACATAACGTGCTTAAGTTTCCCGGCAGTTGCCCGTCGGCACGACGTCACAGGTCTATACTTATAGGTGCACACCAGTATAAAAGTTATACCCTAAAAATATTCTATAATTTATTAGAGAGTTCGGACAGCCATGGAATTGGAGAATTAAAGAGATATGGCCATGAACCTCTGGCCAAGACTTGGGGCTTCCAATTCTGAGCATTTGGGATACATTTTTTGTAGAGGGATCGTTTTTCAAGATTTTTTTTTCCGCTTTGGGAAAAATAGGGGTCGTCTTCTTTCGGTGAGATTTTCTCGAAAAGTCAATGGTCAACCCACAAAAAATTGAAAAGAAAATGAAAGATGACATGTTGATCATCATTTTTCTGTGCAGTCTAAATGCATGTGAGAGTTTTGAGTATTTTTAAAAGAATTTTGAAGTACGGCCATTTAGCACTGGTGTATTTGAGAATTTTAATACAGGAGTGATTCCCCATTAATCGACATGCTTCACCACACGGTACTCACCATTTAGAACTGTATTGGGACTATCCTTCGTCTTCAGACGAACGTCTATCCCGGTTCTTGGCCGTTCCGGACCGGGGGTCATGGTGTCCAAACGGGCCCTCAAAATGGCCGGTTCCTCAAGTTGGCCAAACGAATTGACCAAGTGTGAACCGGCGAATATTTGGTAGGCTGAGTCTGAGAAAGGACAAGAAAGGGCAATGGACATGACGAGGTAGAACTTAACTACTTTACATCCAAATCGGAAGGATTTGAAGATCATATCCATTTTTATTAATCCTAATGGGGAGGGGGAGATAACTCAAAATGTCACAGCTAATTTTATTGTACATTTTGGTAAAGAAAAAAACCTTCCTTTTGAGACGTTTTCTCTTGCGGTTAAGTACCTATGTCACCCTACTGATTAGAGTCCATGAGCCACCCAAAAAATGAACGTGAGGATTTATCATTTTTTTAATACGGATAGAAATTAAAAAAAGTTGCCCACAGGAACTGAACTGCGATTCTGACCGGGAACTCAACTAACCGACACAACCACGGTAATTCCCGGGGCTTGTGAATTTCAAGGAAGGCCGGTAACTTGTGGTGATTGCCGGTTTTCCGATGAATTGGTTCATCATCCTGTTCATGGTTTCATTTCTTTATTAGAAGGGCATACTAGCTCAATGCTTTCCCAAACCCCAGTAGGCTTTAACGGGCCACGTTCAGCAAGGTCCATTATAAGAACGTATAGTCAATCCGGACACGAAGCAAAATAATTATTGACTAAAAAATTAAAGATCCAACTGACTGGCATAACTCCAGAGATGTAGTCGAGTACTTTCCGAGTACTGTCCGAGTACTTTGTTTGCTACTAAATATTGAGCTGTTTCTTGTCAGCATCGTGAGAGAAACATTGACAGTAGATAGCAAATGTTGTTACGTTCGGAAATAAATAATTCTGAGACTTCAGATATATCAAAAATACATTTTCAATTCAAATTTTGGGACGGAAGCACTCGAAAAGTACTCGGAAAGTACTCGGCGAGTACTTTTTGAATGCTATTGTCTCAAAAGCTTAGTTTGTTTTTTACAAGATTCTGATTGTCCAAAGTCTTTAATTCTTTTGGTAAGAATTTACTTTCCAGTGTCTGTATTATGCAGCTTTATCCACACCAAAACCATCTTAATATCTGGAAGTAAACCTGGCACTCGGAGAGTACTCGACTTAACTGCTCGGAGTCAGTCACAAAAGTGACTGACTCTGCCTTGCGGCTTTGCCTATATTCGAATCATCGAATGTAATATCTTGTCTTGATTAACGAGTGCCCAAAAACTACAATGACCATATAGGTGATGGGATTGTGCCTTTGATGATACAAGTATGGAATTTGGCACACAGTCAGAGTATGTCATGAAAAAGATATTTGGCTACAGGGTCATCGCTCAGATTTGCCTTTGAAAAAAAATATAGGTAGAATAACAAGCAAAGGCAGCCATTTTGAAAATTTTGAAACTTGTTTGTTATTCTTGCATCAAGCCAGCTGACCCTGTAGCAGTAGTCAGCTGGGTGCAATTGTAACTCCTTTCTAGTCAATTCTAAAAAGTTGTTTGAGAAAAGTTGTTTTCTTTTATTTCTGCCCAACAAAAGGAACGAGAAGAACTCGGTGAGTGAAGCTCTCTTACCTGAGTCTTCCAAAAGCAACCAGCTGGAGTTTTGCTCGGGCAGCGAGGGTGCAACATTGTCATCGCTGAACTCGTATGGGTCACCAATTGTTGTCAACTTTAAAAAAAAAAAAGGTCTAACTTTTCAATTTCTTATTTTTTTCTTATCAATTATTGTAATCACTCGTCATTATCGTAAAAACATTTTAACCGGATCTTACTAGAAAACAAACTTGCAACTTACCTCGATGCCCCCAACTCTTTTTGATTTTACGGAGGCCAAGTGTCCGGAGGAAAAAAATACCTGTCTTCATTTTCAACACGGATGTGCTAGTGCTCTTTTCATGAACTTTGGAACCCCCCCCCCCCCCCCAATGAAAATGACCTTGCTACGCCACTATGTCCAGTCACAACTTAAAAAGTGGGTGAACAATAACAACGGAATGCCTTTGTCCATGTTCATTTGAATAACTGGTGACTAGAATTTGGACCGGAGGCCTTATGATTGACCTGTGATCGACTTGTGAGTACTTGCAGGCTAGGGTCTTAAAAGTCGATATCATCATAATCGTCATAATCATCACTATTACCTACTCTATTGATGTCACCGCCTTCATTGCCTGCACTATTACAATCCTAGTCATTATGATTTCATCGTCATTGTCACTATCACCTGTAATGCCATCGTCATCGTTGTCGTAACCTTAATCGTCGCCAACCGATCAAAATCGTTATTCTCGGTATGACAAACAACCACGGACAGCGTCTGTATATACTTACATCCACAGCCGATCTTTCTTGGCAGTACGGCATAAGGGCATTGGTACCGCATTCAAGCAGCGATCCTCCCGATAATGGCTGAATAATACGGATGAAGTTACCGTCACACTAAAAGGAAACAACAATATGGTTATAAGGTTCAATTGTGATCGGAAACCGCTTTCAGGTCCGGTTTTCGGCCAACAGTGAGTGCACAAACTTGTTAAAGGCGGGGATCATTTGCATTTACCCCAGTAGTAACCTACCGAATTAGCATCAAATAGCTTACTTGGATGAAAGGTCGTACTGGTACTAAACACCCCGTGAAATTATTCCGTCTGGCTTAGAAATGAAATCAAGAAATGTAGGCCCCTTAAGTGACTTCCAACGACCAGTCGATTGACTGATTTTTGGAAATAAAGAGTTCTATTGACGAAATCGTGTTTCGTGATCAAAAGGTTTTTCACTGTTTTCTCGAAAAGTGTAATATAACCCACCGAGCTGATACTTCAACACTTTAAAAGTGGTATTTCAGACACGAATTGGATTGTGTAAATAATATATGTAATAGATAGTAGCAGGCAAAATTTTAAGGTGCATGCTGTACTCTATCAATAACTGATCTGTTTTGTTAATGCTTTTGAAAGTGTAAATAAGTGTGAATATAAGAAACTTACAGATTTACAGCCAAACTCAGTGAAAAATGAATTCGGTTGAATCGAAACTTGTTGAATCTGCAAGGAAAAAACAAACAAATAAACAGAAGGTTAGGGACAAATTTGTATTTCAAATGCACTTCCGGTTTACATGTAAAACAAAAAGTGGAAACAAACTCTTTGATTTGAATTGTTACTCTTTGTATAATATCTTATATATTTCTTGAGTGTATCCTGTGATGGCTACATTTTTTAACTAGGGCCTAGATATATTAGATATATACTAGATATATACCTTACCGTCTTTACATTTTAAACTACGAAAAAAATCTTTAAAGTCCCCGAGGTAAAAAAGACCAAATAATTCTATTCTCTTAATTAATGTAAAATTGCAGGATATTGAGGATTCTCTTACTATTTCGAGGTTTTCTGTGGTAGAAAACAGTTGAGATTTCCCACCAACGAACAACGTTCCATTATGCAACGTTAGAGTGCGGTAGAACTTTCCAGCGGTGATAGGTCCAGAATCATTAGGTCCATAGGTTACTGCAGACCCCGTGATTTCTGTCGGAAACATTGTAATGACGTATAATAATTAATCCATGTCAAATTGAAAGGAAGACACAAAACAATGAAAACAGCAACAACAGTAAATTCAACAGCAGCAGCAGCAGTAAGCATCGACAGCAACGTGAACAACAGAATGCAGCAGCGAAAAGACCATTCTCAGCAGCAGCGGCACATGCACTGCAATAGCCATAGAAATCGGCCTACAACATAATTATGTTGAAACTGTTCAGATACAAAACAATGAAAACAGCAACAACAATAAATACAACAGCAGCAGCAGGAACAGCAGCAACGTGAACAGCAGGAGCAGCAGCAAAAAGATCATTCTCAGCAGCAGCGGCACATGCACTGCAATAGCCATAGAAGTCGGCCTACAACATAAAGGTTGAAACTCGTTTTAGTTACAATTCAGTAACGTGGATTAAATTACACAAAAGCAAAAGAAAAGTCGGATTTTTTACTCCAGCCTCAAAGGGTTTCTTTCCATAAGCGTTGCATGAGTGAATCTCACAGACCTAAATAATAATGGTACTTTAGTGTGGAATTAAAAGTTCTTACTGGGAAAACAAGAAAATCTAAGACAAGGCTTTAAATGTTTAAGGATGTGGGATACGTCCGAGTTCCCCCTCCACATTCGGCTTTGGAGGGTAAATGCATCTTCACCGTTAGCGATAAGTGACGTCGGTTCTATAGATCATCAACTTCAGTTGATGTGTCGTCTTTTTTCTTATATGTAACATGGTCATACCATTGACTATGATCCAACCATCTCAGAACATTATTAGGCTATATATCAAACTCTGTGTACGAAACCTTTGGACTGAGCCAACTTTCTAATACTATACCCGGCACTGCGGCCCAATAACACTAATTTCCTGCTTCCGAAGGATAACAAAGTGCAGTGTGTTTCAGAGTCAAGTTTTGCTCACCTTTTATGTTGAAGCTTAACTTCTGTGGTGGTTGGAAGGTCCTCAAAGGTTGGGGCTCCCGACACGAACATAACGAGACAAAAGTTATAAGACACACTGTCCACGACGAAAGATGACATCTTCGTGCCATGTCTCTAAAGGAATGCATCGTCGGATGCAGGTATACGCCGAATACTGTATGCGCAAATAAACAGCAAAGTAGAAACCAGTTTGTTCTCCGTTGTCAAAATAGCCGTACAGATATTCGATGTTGCAATAATCAAGTAATAAAGGACAAGCATTAAAATTTCATCAGTTTGAAATGTAGATTGTTTGCTCAATTTTGGGGTATGCTTCTGATTATCTGATTTCGCTGTCACATTTGGTATAGGCTATGCAATGAAAAGGAAACAGCTCGCCAACCACACATCACGAAGCCCATTGATTCATCGGTCTAGTTCGCCCCTCCCGATGTCCCAAAGCTTACCTAACCAAACTTGCATATCACCACATAAAAACATCCGATGATAAAACACATACCAACTTACCTACGAAGATGAAAGAGGAGGATCACAACTAATTTTTTTTTGACGTCTGAATCACAGTCACTATGCAGAAATATGATTTGTTGTGAGGCAGAAATTGTTAAGAGATCTGCCTGGAAGGAAATGCGTGTATACGGAAGGTCGGAAGTGACACATCACTGCCACTGCATGGGTCTACACTGTGGCAGGGATATAGGCCCGACTATGGCCTGTCGACCTCAGCGTGTATAGTAGAAACAGGAACCAAACTTCCGTGCCCGGTGACCCACTTACTTCTATGCCAACATTTTGTTACTGGAAATGGTTTTTCACCTACACATTTGAAGGAATCTGAAGGATGACATCAAAATGACGACAAAATGACGAACTCGTTTGGTCGAGAGAACACGTACCCGAAGGATGACGTCATCATAACATGTACATGATTCACTTTGTTGACTAAAAAGGTGCTGAGCCACAGACCACAGATGATTCAGTCTTGAATTACTTCAGACTTTAACTACAACACCCCATGCATGATATGCGACGCTCGCGCATTGCAGAATCACACACCGATAAGCTTTTTTTTTAATATTTCTAAATAAGGTAGATCAACATTTTAATAATACTTTATACTGAAGTATAGCTGTCCAAAGCCAAAAATTAACAGAAGACAGGCCACGTTGTTGGACATGCGTTGCGGCCCAACTTGAACTTGATGTTGTACGGATAAAACGTGCAAAGTTTGTGATTGAGTCATCCAAGGCCGACCAAGTGTATGAGTAATGTCCTGCCGACGTCCAGGGTCAGGAATTTAGAAGAAAGCCATGTCCATGCACTTCAATTTAGGGATGCAGGTCGACCTGCGATTTGCTCGTGTCACGACGGAACCGTGGGCAATCAAGCAGAAAAGTAATGCTCACTAGGTCACAAAACTGAGGAATCGTGTGAATTAAAACGGGATTTAAACCTGCGACATCTGGAACTCCGTGCCGATGCTCTCTTGACAGAACTATTTGTGTTTGCAGATTCCAAAATAGAAAGCGTCATTGTCTTTGATCAAGGAGTGCCATTCTGAAGCCATGACTTGTCTTCGCCATGTACGCTGAAAGTTACGAAGCTAAGCGACCTGTATGGGAGATGGCGGGGCTCGTCACTCAAGAGGATCCAGATCAAAATTCATCAAAATAGACCAGAATGTGAAACTAACTTTATTCATTCATTTTCCCATTGTGGTTGGTAAAGTCATTTCAATATTTCCAATATTTACATCGGTTGACCAGAAAACGAGTCTGAACCAATGTTTAATGCGACACACCAACATTATTAATGACATCTTGGAGCACTTTCGATAAATGAACGTGTCCCCATATTTTATTGATATTATATACTTGTTGGTACGAAAACGTCTGTAAATTGACCGCAATGATGTTTAAAGATGGGACATCAACTTATTAAATTAAATAAAATTCGATTCAAACTCACATTTATTTCCATACCAAATGAGAAATACAAGCAGATGATATACGGAGGTTTTAGGAGTTTTTTTAAACTGTAAGTCGGTCATTACAAACAAGGCTAAAAGCCTCTCAAGGCCAAAGGCTACCGAATAAGGAACAAAGTTCGCTTACTCCTGTTCCCTAAAAGCCTGTTTAGTCAACAGAGGACATTATACACAACGCCTGAATAATCCTCGTAATCTGATTGGTGGGTCGTTGATCACGTGCCATTAAAAACTCATATTGGGCTTCCACTGTCCCCCACTTCCCCCTATGTTGGGAAACCTGGCTACACCTCTTGAATGGAAGTTACACTGCCACCATAGTAATAATATATGTTTCACATTCTTACAAATGAAAAGAATTATTTCATTCGGTGACGGATGGAAATTTTGATTCCATCGGCTTCGCCTCGTGGAACCTCATGACATTATTCATACCATTGCGCTCAAAAACATTCATTTAGTCTTGTGTACTATGTCCAATTTGAGGGGAGGGGGCACCTGGGTCCTTTTTTAACTGGGCAATCATTTTTTTTAGTAACGAAAATCTCTGTTTGTATTCCTCCACATTCTTAGACAAGAAAAGAGGGGAAGTAGGCCCCCAACGCCGCGAATTTGGGTGACTTAGGCTCCATGTACGTCCATTAATGTCATTTTTTTCTTCAAGGGGGGAGGGGAATGAAAGAATGCCCCTTGGCCAGGTAGAAGTAAAAAAATAACCCATTTCGCGTTTTCCGTTGTTTTGCAGGGACATAAAGTCTATATTCATAATTGGACGTAAATGATGAAATAAAATCCAACGTCTAATTCTTAAAAAAAACATCAATACTGACACCAGAGGGCGAGTGACTAGGTTTTAGGGTCAAAATATGATAGCCAAAATGGTTGAAGTCACCAGCGTCTGCAACCTGCAACCTCCCAATTTTTCAAAATATTTGTTTTATCAAAATACCCAAATGGAGTGATTACTGGTATGTTGATATCATCATCTTAATCATCATTATCATCATCATCATCCCCATCATTATCATCATCATCATTCTCGTAATCCATCATGGGGGACGTTGAGCCCCAAACCAAGCGATCAAATGCAGACTGCCACATGCTTGCTAATGAAAAACGAAGAGAAATAAGTTCAACTCAACGTGTGCAAAAACAAACACAGTTATAAAGACCCCGTACTTAAAAAAATATGCATACAACTGTTCTAACCTCTACAAAATTTAGTGAGGGAAAATAAAGTACATTTCTACAGTGAAGAACATTGCCTTAAAATAGCAAAAGTCGACATTTAGCAATTGAGATTGGAACACTTTGACTGGATACACTAGTTATAGGCTAGACACCCCACCCCACACGCCAACAAAATAACACCTTAAACCACCCATTTGTCGATCAAACCCTCACTCGTGTCATTGACCAGCCACATCCCTGCTTCCCGGAATCTGTCCACTTTGGCCTTGTGTCCGCGGATAGCTGCAGCGTGCATCACCACTGCCGAGTGGTTCTTGTTGTGGGCCAGCGAAGCGTAAAACCCGGCTCCCCACGGGAAGAGATTGCTGTCTAGGGACTTAACCTTGACATGAGCAGGTTTGCCGTCACGAATCAGATTATTCATGACCACTTGATCCGGTATGGTATGCCCCCCATCTCGATTGGAGGCTCGATTGGCGGCCATTTGCTGAATCCACGCTTTGACGAACTGGAGTGTCGCCTTCGTAGGCTTAAAATGGACGAAACCGGCACAGAAATTCACCCTCGGTGGGCTGTTGGGCGGACGGTTGGTGTCCTGAGCGTCCAAGTCGACCATGTACATGTCAAACTCCCCGTGAAAGTAAGGAAGGGGATCTCCGAACCAATAAGTGTCGGTGTCAGTAAACAGTACCTCCAAGCCCTGTTCCAGCAGGGCAAGGATGTAGGCCTGGCGTTTGTTGCAGAGTCCATAGTACCCGTGGCGATTGTGAACGGTGAGTTCCGTCCATCCCGTTTCTCCAGAGTTGGTCATGCGCACGTGTATTCCTGGGTCGTCTTGGAGCAATTGATGCAGGTACTCGTACACCCTCCGGTCCTCCGCGATGATGGTGGTGTTCACGCACAGCCTGATCCGTCGGATGCTCTCCAACATGTTCAGGGTCATGTCCAGGAAGGCGGTGTTGGTCGTGGCGAGTATCATGACACCGGGTCTCCGAGCACGGATGTCGGCTGGGGTACAGTCAGATAGTCGACCGCGGGTCTCCGTGATGCGATCACCGATCGCTTCGCCCGGTGGCGACTTCCGCAGGTCATTTTTGTCCCACTCGTCGGCGCCACCACCTGATAAATTGATAGACGGTTCGAGGACAGTGACCGTCTGGTAATAATCTGCACGGGAAAAAAATCGCGTTTAATGTCAATAATAATGTTGACTTCCAACATCCTTAATCATTATATAGGGTGTCCCAAAAACCGCTCTCTCAAAGCCCCCTCTTTTGCACACCTTAAACCAAATACATCTCAAATATCGAAACATACTTAGTTCATTAGCTTTTCAACAACGAAAAAATCTTTCCAATCGGGTAAATATTTATTGAGTTATGGCAAATTAAAAAAGGGCTGATTTTTCATTTTGTCCACGGTCTCAATTGTCATTTATAATGAATGCAAATGGATTTGGGGAAAGGGTACTTTTTGCTTTCTTAACTTTTTAATATTCCTTAATTTGGTTCTTTTTTTATTGATTATTTCTCATTTTGGAAGAAATGGTAGTCATGAAAAGGACTGTTTGGTTAACTTCTGAGATGTTCACTGTGCTGCTCTGTCTCTACCGTCTACTTGGTAGTTTTTTTTCAGGATGCAAGTTTCGGCCCGTGTTCCAAATGAAAAAGCGGTACTTTTCTAAATAACGTTTTCGCAATAACTCAATAAATATTTACCCGATTTGAAAGATTTTTTTCGGTGTTGAAAAGCTAATAAAATAATTTCTATATTTATCGATATTTGCGATGTATTATTTATAAAAGCTGTGAAAAAGACGGGGCTTTGAGGGTTCGTTTTTTTTTTAGGTACACCCTGCATGTTTGATGTACATGTATATGTGAGTAAACTTTGACTTCGATTTCCAACGAAAATGTGTCACATTTTAATAAGGAGACGTCTATCGCCAATTCTATCGAGGAGAGTTTGATTATAGGCCTACCTCTCAAAACAACATCGACTTTAAAAGCTTTACTATTAAACTAAGTGCAGTGTTCTGTCCAGTACTTACTGACAATGACAATGGCTAGATTTTGAAAAGAAAAAAACCAAAAGAGCCGAAATATCATGATTTGAACCGTATTAGGCATATATGGAGGGGAAACAGTAGAACGAACTTACTGATGATGGAAATGATGAACGACGATAACAGCGATAAGATCAAGAATTTAAACAGTGTAGTTAGCGCCATCTCCTCAGGTAGGATGACCTTCAGCAACGAAACAAATGACACAAAAATATCGTCAGTGCGTTCGATTTTCAATAAGGTCTGCATTTATCACATTTGTAAACACTGGAAACGAGAGATTTTCTCGTTATACTTGCAATTTAGTTCAAACGGACACGCTGGTATATTTTAATAAACAAGTTAGACTAAAAACAAAAGCCAGCGAAAGTACTTTGTTTCTTTTAAAGTGCTTTTACGTCGTTCCAAGTATGACCACACTGCACATGTTCTCTTTATCACATTAAAATATTTACAATTCCAAATTTCAAGCTGCGGAGAATTTTTTTTGAGAAATGCCTTATGAATATTCCCATCACAAAAAAGGTTGAATTGAAACTGACTTACTCACTGGGAGTTACTTATCTCTTAGTACATGTACCAGTGCTTTTTTCTTGCGTGGTTCTCTCGTCGTGAGCTTTCCAGTGCATTGAGTTGTTACCAGCATGAGTGTCTAGCTTCGCAGCAAAATGCATTGGTAACTCCACAATGGGCTCCATCTGGAACACGTGTATATTAATTTCAGAGGTCTTGCAAGCCACTATATATAATGCAAGCATCTGTGTATACTTTCGATTTTCTGTTGATTTAATCTTGAACAAATGGAACCGTTTTGAATCGGTGTAGTATATCACCATGCCAACGGTTCACCACTGTGAAGCAACCGTATAGAAAGTGGAATTCTCGATCAAGATAAGTAAATAATTTACCATGCACCTGCAACACGGGTCAGTTCCGACGTGGATGA
This sequence comes from Patiria pectinifera, assembly GCA_029964075.1. Taxonomy (NCBI): domain Eukaryota; kingdom Metazoa; phylum Echinodermata; class Asteroidea; order Valvatida; family Asterinidae; genus Patiria; species Patiria pectinifera. The sequence goes on along the minus strand of CM057142.1, from coordinate 9,809,310 downwards.
AAACGTTCATTGTTAGAGTAATTTTCAACTTTCTTTTTTTTAAGTGGCTCAAGCGGTTGCGCCACCTAACGGCCAGACAGTAACGACTTCTGATGAAGGGCAACGATGTTGCTCCAAACGTCAAGAAAAAAACCCCAAGTTAGTTTGATTGTGTAAAAATAACGTATTTTTCGAGAAAAAAATGGGACACGAAAACATGCGTACGGAAATTCAGTGGTGTACTGAATACCAATACACAAAGTATCGCTGATAGTGCATGGATGAGCAAAATAAACATATTTTGTGACGTCAAACAAATATGGCGGCAATAAATACTCATAGAAAGCCTATACCCGCTTTGACAACAGGTGGCCAAGTAGAGTATTGTATTTACCTTAACAAACAGAACAGCAATGCCACGTGTTATTTTAGTGATGATTTTTTTAAGTTGATTTTACACGTAGTTTGCGGAAAAACTGACACGTAATTAAAAGCTTTGACCTGTCGGTAGAAATTTCATTCTAAACAGGATTATAGAATTCTTTCAGCATAAAATCTATTACATGTACACACCACCAGCCTATATTGGCCGTCAAAAGCCGCGGTTGCCAGTATTTGCCGTCGATCTAAATTACAAAACTGAAGGCAAAGAAACAAATGACAAGATTAAAGGTTATAACATATTGTTTGCCCAATGTCCTTGTACCCTTTTTTTTTTTTTTTTAAACATTACCGGTACTTCAAATAACCACATTTGCATTCGTCATAACCAGCTATCCAGCCTCACATTCTACAAAGAAACAGAACAAGTCAGGGTCTCGGCCATGAAATGCAAACTTCTGATTGGGCCATTTTGCACCCCCCCCCAACAAAAAAATCATTTGATGAAACACAAACTGTCTATCATGTATTATTATGTCAAGGTCGGTATCATGGCATAAATCTTTATTCAATTCAATCTTTAAACAATTCTACTTTACACAACGTCCTCACTTCGTTGTTTGTACAAATAAACACAATTCCAAACTATTTTTAAACAAGTTTATCAATACGTCATGTGCAAATTATTATGAACAAGCAACAATGAATACAGTCCCCAAGAAAAATTTAACAAGTGGTTTTACCCAAAACATATTTATTTTGTTAAATGTGGGCTGCAATCTCCGAGGGATGGGACCGACAAAATAAATTAAAGTTAAACTGTCTTATAAAAATCCCGCTGATCTTGTTCCCATTGGTTGTGTGCCCTCTGTACCAGCACCCTGCCTGCCGTCAAATGGCCATGTTCTTTTACGAATTATCCTACTTTATACAATGCTTGAATAAATCCCCGTCATCTGATTGGTGGGTCGTCATGGATCACGTGTCAATGAATTATTACATGGAGATTAGTGGTCCCAACCCACGGCCCGGCCGCAACGCAGAAATAAAATTCCATTAGTTACCAATCAGATGAAGAGGATTTGTGCAGGCGTTTGTCTTAAATAATTTATGTTTCCCATTCGTGCAATGGGAAGAATAATTCCATTCAGTGACAGACGGAATGTTCCATTTCACTCGGCTGGAACATTCCACCTGTCACCTCATAAAATTATTCTTACCATTGCACTCATAAGCATTCATTATTTGTATAGCATCCTTCAGATGGATATATTTGACAGCCTTTGGTTTTAAAGGCAGTTGGTAAGCCTGTTCCAAAACGAAGACACAGCACAGGTTCAGCACCAGAGCACTCGAATAACGGGTTCCATTTGGACATACAATGTAGATTTGGGCAATTCCAGCGCTTCAGAGCCCAGTGAATAAACCTAAAAATGTATTTTTTTTCTTCAAATGTTACACATCCATCATCTAGCAATGGTCAAGGAGATTACAGACGAGGAGTTTTGGATCATTTCTCTGAATCATTAATGAGATATCATGGTTAATTGGCTCCGGCACGAACATTACTCCTCCTTTCATAACGCTGGAATTGCCCATTTCCTAATGATTTTGTTCCCTTTACACGTTTAGGATATGTACGATTTAGATTTTTTTTACGAGCCACTTTGGTCCTTGGGTAGTCTCCAGTTAAAAAAGTAAGATCATTGTCAGAAAATACGTTTAATGTTTGTTACAAATATACAAACTGCATTAATTCTGCTTCTATTGATATTATCACATGTACACTGGACGATTGTTATAAAAGTATTTTAGCATAATTATTATTCACCTTAAGTCATGAAGTATGAAATTGGAAATACCACGCGTGATGGAAAACTGCTCTCAAATGGCCAAGACATCCTTGATGGTCCAATTTAAAATTCAATTAAAACAGACGTAAAAGCATTTTTTAACTTTTAATCATACTCTGGTAAAATATCCGTTCCTCTGAACAATATTGAAATAGGTCAATACCTGTTACGTTTGAAACTGATTTAAATGAAGTTAAATTGGGCACTAAACCCCGTTCTCGAGTGACCCGCGAACAGTGTCAATGTTCTCGTGTTGCCGACTACGCCGAAGTGCGTGTGGAATGCAGCTGGGCGATGATTCAGGATGGCAGCCGCCGTATTAAAACGCCGAATGAACGATCTTATGAAAATAATTCAAACCCGGAACAGCTAAAATAATTGGCAAAGATAAGCCCACTCCATGACCACGTACAATTTTATTTGTCATCATTACTGCTCCAGCACTGAATATTGCTTTCAATTTTATGCACCTTATAGTCCGCCATCTTTGTTCATAACGTTCTTCATTCTACCCCAATAAGTGGGGAGTGAGAATCTTGTTCGCGAACACCGTTCGCGTGATGGTTCCCGTCATTCGGAACCCCGTTCTCGTGTTCATTCAACACGAGAACAGGATTTCGAATACGCCCTTTGCGTAGCGGCCATCTTAGAGGGCAAGTTCAACAGTGAATGTGCCAAAGGTTCGCCCATGCATATCAGGGGCGTAGCAAGGTCATTTTGATTGAGGGGGGGGGTTTACATTTTCGCTACTGCAGACACGTTTTTTTCTCCGTACACTAAAACTTGGCCTCCATTAAATAAAAAAACGGGAGTGGGTGGTGTTACCATCTATCGATGGGGGCGCTGTTCAAAACCGACGATTATGCACACTAACGGACAATATATGGTGTTTTCAGGGCAATACATGCGCCAAATTCAAACAAAGGCACACCTAACGGCCGCTGGCACAAAAAAGGCCATGACTTTAAAAAAAGGGCACTTGTTCCGAAAAAAGGGCACTTTTTAACAAAAGAAGAGCATTCTTTACAAATATTGGGGGGGGGGGGAGCGCGGTTAAAAAGGGCATTTGAGTGTAAAAGGGCAGTCTTTACAAAATATTGGGGGAGGGGGTAAATGCCCACCTGGCTATGCCTATACATATCAAAGCAAAACAAACGTATTGCCCTCTCAGATGCCTGCTATCGCATAAGGACTATACGCTGAAAGAGAGCGCTGTGGACAACCTGCAACATTCGATCAGGCCACAGATTGAAACAATTTGAGCTAAAAACGTTTGTTTTTTTCAGAGATCAAAAAATAAATCAATACCACTTCAGAAAATAAAATTTGTTTGTCTTACAATTCAAAACTCTGAATTCAATACAATAAATTTGACACTGCAAAGCTCTTAATGAATAAAATTGTTTACAGACAACATTTCGAATAAGAACAGCATACTTGAAATCAATGGAAAGTAATGAGTAAACCGAACAACAGAATACAGTTTATTTATATCCGAACCCCCTACGTTTTTTTGTACGAACCTTTCCGAATCCAACAATCAAACACTGTGCAGTAATCCAATGGCACATTCTATGCTTGGACCACTAATCTCCATATAAAAATCTGGATAGCCCGTTGGCTACTAGGAGTGAAGTCACCGTCCACTATGTTATCACTCCACGAACAATATAATGTCATGAAAGATATCTTATTTAATTGACATGAATTGTACACTCTTAACTCAACAAATTCTTGTTTTGTTTCCAAAAAAATAAAATAAAATAACATCAAAATTATACTTTTTTAAAATAAAATTCCTGTTTCGAATTTTTGTTTTTAAGATACTGTAAGACGATTCTATTTTAATTATTTTGAACAATGGCAGTGGTTGAGGCTGGTTCTATTGTAGTGTTTTTTTGTCTTCAAATCAAGCTCCGGAGCTCAGTCAAGCGGATGATATAAAGCCGTCCGTGGACAAACAGGTTTGGCATATGAATTGTTTAAACAACCATGTCTAACAGACAAAATATGCATTTGCAATCATTTTTGTTCGTCACTTATGTTTAAAGATCAATATTTTAAATACCATTAAATTGATGTTTTGAAATACATGTATGCTCAACAAGTAGGTGAAAATTGCTGTCAAAAAGAGGGTTTCCTTCTTTTTGCTCCACCCTGTAGAATATGTCCAAACCAGGTTTTTGTTTTTCAGATCTGATTTACAAGACGTTTAAATACAAATACATGTACATCCCTATCCAGATGAAAGAAAATCCTTTTACTCATACTAATCTACTTACTTCTCCTAAATGAAAACTTTCTGGATCTAAGTGGTTCTATAGAACGAACGCTTTCATCTGAAAACTAAACACTTTATCACAGTCACAAAAATATACATTTTTTAATATCAAATCACAAAGCCAAAGAAATACTGCCCAATGCATGTATCCTCTATACATAAAAATGGTTATGGTAACATTGGTAGCCTTTCCATTTTCACAATGGAAATAATTATGAGACAGAATGATGTCACAATTTTATTATTTTGCCCAATTTTACTAGTATCATGAAACAAAAACACTGCAATTTAAACTTGCGCGATCCCCCCCCCCCCCCGGCATGCTGGCAATATTTATACAATAGTTGGTAAACTTTTCAGTTGACCAAACCAAAACAACAATGACCCAACCTCGTCCCCAGTGCTTACTTTATTTCCAACCTGGTTTCCAATAGTAAACCCTGGATAGGAAACTTTCTTCCTGTATCCTGATTCGATACCGCAATTGGCTAGTAATGGATTTTTATTGTGTACTTGGTGTTATTATTCACAACGTGCAGTACGTGTTTTCGCGATCATTTGTCCATGCCTTCTCGAAAATACTAATTTCCTTTCCAATATGGTCATATTAATATGAAATATGATACTGCATGTTGTCTCGATAAAATCGTAACAGTTTAATTTAAAAAAATTGTGTTTTTGTAACTCACGCCGTGCTCGCGCTGCGACGAATTGACTCTGTTTTTACCCCAGACACCGCATACAAAAACACACGCTAATGTAACGCATATCCAGGCACCAGACTATTACTCATTTGCATACGTGTTCAAAAATCTTGCACATGCAAATGATCCAATACCAGGGTGAGAGAGCAGGTAGTGATGGGCGCGTACTGTTCGACACCCTGGGGACGAGGTTGACAATGACCACATTTAAAACCTAGATGACCTTTGACCTCGACTGTATTAAGTCATTTGAAGTCCCCCTACCCAAAGTTTATTGTCACCAAGTTTGGTTGAGAGAAGTATGACTTGTCATACGACAGCACTTTTCAGCTAACTAAACAAAAACAACAATGACCTCATTTGACCCCTAGATAACCTTTGACCTCAAATGTCTCAAATCATATGAAGTCCCCCTACCCAAAGATTATTGTCACTGGTCACCGGGTTTGGTTGATATTGAAGTCTGACTTTTCATAAGACAGCACTAAACAGTTAACCTAACCAAAATGGAACACACATACAAACCGACAGAAGGAATGTACTATCGTAAGATCCCCCTTTCTTGGCTAAAGCCAGGGGGTAAAAATTCAGCGACTTAATGGGCTAGATCTGCTACTGATTACTCAGAGTTCCAACCTGAACAATCTGAAACCTCAAAGAAGACACTACTGTAATTAAGATAACAACTTTTTAAATTAGTGAAAAATGTTGGTGAGAATCAAACAAACTGACGCCCCCCAAAAAATCAATTCATGTACTCAGGTACAACAAATGCTGTAGATGTAGATACTAAGGAAATCAAAAGGTGCTTTAATCTTCATGGTAAAATGTGTTTCCATCTGTAAAATTCATACACAATGCCACAGTATTGCCATTGGCTTTGCATATTCCTCACTTTTTAGTTTTTGCCGTGTGATATAATAACAACTACAAGGATTGATACAGTCAGATTAGCTGTATGAAAGTGATCTGTTTCGCATTATTTTTCGCAAGTCAAAAAGGGGCATTTCCGCACTAACAGGGTACAATTGACTGCAAAGTACGTAACGTGGACAGAAATGTTGTGACACTTTTCTTTCCTTGTCAGTAGGAATATTCTGAACATAACAAACTTGTGCGTAGCTCTGTGAGCACAAATATCTTGTCACATTTGCCTGGAAAATCTTAAATACTTTAAAAATTCAGTCCTCAACCATGGGTGGGAATGTACAAGTGGAAAATAAGACAAACAACTTAACATTATTATCCTGCGTCATTTCCCAATCCCATGTCACACTTTTGTACCCCTTTAAAGTGGAAAGTCCCAAATATCCTTTTAGATTATGTACATGTATGTATTAAATTCCAAGTTTATTGAATATTAATCTCCGCTTTAAGCCTGCTGCGCACGAGAGCTACAGTATCTGCTAAGCAAAAAGTCATTAGTGGCTGTTTGCTCAGCAAGTAGCTCATCATGTGCGGTCTATTTTTCGCGAGGCCGTGAGGCAAATATCTATCCTGTTGATGGAGGCAAAAAAGTCACCATGTGCAGGCAACCTGAGCTACGCGCTGAACCAAAAAAAAATTACCAGCCACTGAAAGCACATACTCTGTTCACATGATTTCAAGATGGCAGCCCTCAACGAAAGTGTCAGCAATGTCGTCAGCGACAATATTTTACAAGAGGTTGTTGGTTGTTTTGTGGTCAGATTTTTCTTGTTTGTCGGTTGCATGATTTAAAAAATTGTTTTGCAAAAATGATTTTAAATTTTTTTGAAATATTGTTTTGCAATTTCTTCTAATGCCTGTGGGCGCTTATCCCGATTTTTGAAATTGGGTGACTGAACATCATACAGACAAGGATAATCTGGCCACAATTCGACCAGCTTCTCCTCTAAAATATAGTTGCCGACACTTTTGGTGGGGGCCGCCATTTTGAAATCATGTGAACAGAGTAGTATGTGCTTTCATTGGCGAGTTAATTCTTTTGGCTCAGCACGTACATGTAGGTCCAGTTGCCCTGCACACGCTGAGTTATTTGTCTTGCAAGGCGAAACAAATCAAACAGGAAAGATATTTGCCTCACGGCCTCGCGAGGCAGAAAAGGCAGCAAAAATTGACCTCATCACATGGTGAGCTACATGTACGTTCTGAGCAAACAGCCAGGAGTGCATTTTTTCTCAGCAGACAGCTCTCGTGTGCAGCAGGCTTTAGAAAACTTCCCAGAAAAGTTCAAACCAGTATGCTCTCACTAAAAATGAACAATGCATTAATACTGATGCATGAAGATCACTCAAAAGACACTACACATGCTGAACTAATTAAAGATTCCACATGGGTCATTCAGTCCAAAGTGAGATATTATTTTTTTTCTGTCCACGAAACCTTCGGTTACTTTGTAATTTGCAATTCAAGTATCATTAAGAATGACTCTGAACAATTTTTTTTATTTGTTAGTTAGGCAGTTTGCTATTCGTAATCACTCTTGGAGGATGACTGCATTAAGGCCTTGGAGTGCATCGGAAAACAAAATCATAGATGTTTAAGGTAAGAAGGACAGGAAAAAAAGTGGACCCCAAATTTATACTTATAACACACATGGGCTTACATTACTTCAGGACACTGTGTAAAGTGTATATCCCTTTGGCTACATGTATGTGTACAAGGAAAGCAGTATATTTGTCCAGCTTTTTTAGAGTAAGGCAGAATACCAGAAAGAATATTTCTTGACGACAACGACGCCCTGTTGCAGCACTTCAATCTCAATCATCCAGCTCAAACATGACTTCATTGCTTAAAGTCACAGCGCTCTGAGTCCTGTGATCTTGCAGTTCCAGAGGCACTTCCTCGTCCTTTTCACCGTCATTCTGGGATTTATCCTCTTGTTTCATGGACTCTGCTTCTGGTTGGGCTGGATACTCAACTTGGTCGAGTGGTACCGTTTCATCCTTTGCACTGTCATTTTGAGACTTCTCCTCTTGCTGTATAGATTCTACTTCTGGCTCGGCTAAATTCTTGATTTGGTCCTTCACTGGAGGCTGTTTGTGATGTTTCTTTTGGGCTACAGCGGGATCCCCTGACTTGTCCTCAGTGTGGGTTGCGGGCAGACTTCCCTCAGATGAGGCAGTGCGGAGAGGATGCCGGGGCTCAAACCATGCCTCCTTCATGCCGCCGTTGTCATCGTCAAATGCCATGGCTTTCTTGGCGGCATTCATCTTCTTCCTTTGCCGCTTATTGGCTTTGGGTTTCTTCTTCTTACTACTATCCTGGACCACAGCTGTGCTCTCGCCCCCGCTGGAGTCACTGCTTGTCTGCCGATCCATGCAAACCCATTCTGGAAAGACCACCTCCTCTAGGAATTCCTCATCTTCGTCCTCCTCCTCCTGCTGCCTTCCTTTAGCTCCGCCCCGATAGTGGACCTCGGAGTCGCTGCAGGTGCTCTGGTTCTGGGATGTATCTCGGAGCTTTGTGATGAACCGTCGGGGTCTGGGTGGCTGGTGCCTCTTGTTCTTACCTTTGGTTTTGCAGGGACTGCTTCGGACCATGGTTTCCACCACGACGTCTTCGCTGAAGCTGACGGACCGCTGGGTCCTGTGGCTGTGGTTGCCATCCTTGAGGGCGCTTCTCAGGCCAGACGGAGAGCACGGGGTGGAGGGGGTAGAGGGGCTGGAGGTGTCACTACCCGGAGATGAATCCCCACGCTGGAGATCCAGCTTGAGTGAGGCTGCGGTGGTAGACAGCTCTCCTATCACTGCATCTACCACTGTGTCTGTGACAGTGCCAAGTGCCGCGTCCGCTACCTCATCTTCTCTACCCACATCGCCGTTTGTTTTAGCCTGATAGAGGACAAAAGATGTACACATGTGGTTTTCATAAATTTTCTTTCGACACTCAAGGATGCTGTCTGTAATTCAAGAGACTTTGTATGGTAACCCTTATAAGAAATAATCAATGACGACAGGTATAACGTTAATATACCTCTCAATCTTGAAAGAAATCTTTGACACTTCGGCAATGACAAGCTGACATTCATCAGTCATCTACACCATTGCACCGCGAATTTGTCAAGTTAAAGTAATTTCACTTTACAAGCAATGTCTTATTGTCTTCGACGGTTAATGTTCATTGCAAATTTTGTTTACCCCTAACCTTCCCAACTCCATCAAAATCCATCCCCCCATTTGGGGAGGGGGGAGGGGGGATTTTGGCAGATACGTTACGTGTACCAAGTCACTCAAAATCAACCTATAGCAATTGTGGATTTGTGGTGGATTTCTAGGGATTTGGTCCTGAAACTTTAATATGTCAAGCAGAGTCAGTGATGGATTTTGACGGACTTGGTACTCTACTTCGTAAAACTCAGTAGGGTTAATCAACCAGTTAGGCTTAATTGTACCCTTACAATTAAGTAAAAAACAAAAAAACAATATAGAATAAAAATTTCAGTCTCTGACATTGAACCAGGGCCGGGAAATGTCATTTTTAAATTAGGTCAAAGTGTTTAACCCCTTACCCCCGGGTTTTTATGCCTCACTGCACACAGGCTTACACGCATCACTGCACAGTTAGCCTATGCACAGTAGGGGCAGGGGCGCTACTGCACAGCCTACCAGCTGTACACAGAGGGCATTCCACGGCTGACCACCGCATTCCGGAGTGCGGCTATAACCGTCAGCCGGTGTGAAGGGGTTAACCTTAGGAAAATCAGGCTCCATTCAAATTGGTTGTCTTCAAAAAGTAACAATCCTACCCTCTTCCCCAACCCACAAATTGGGAATTTTTAAATTAAAAATCAGGACCTCAAAACTTAGCAGATTACCAACACTGCTTTCAATTTTTTGTTTTTCAGTTTTCATTTTTGGCCACTCTTTTTTTTCTGAAGGGGGGGGGGGATTTCTAAATGTTACTTCATTGGACAAATTTAAATCTTAACTGCAAAAAGTTACCTCCAACTCGATGACCAGCTTATTGTCCGAAGCCTCAATGACGCCGCAGTCCATGCCACTGTTGCCAGCAGACCTTGCACGTTTACCTCTGTGTTTCCTTGTCATGTTGCTCAGGTGTTCACGTACATTCTCCTCAGTCAAAAAGAGTTTAGCCTGTAGAGATTAGTGGGAAAACAAAACAACTTTTTACTATAATAATGAGCTCCTGTCCTTCGCTGGGCGCCCGGTAAGCCGGGCGTTCTACCCTGGGAGAACGGGCCTATTGTTGGGTTTAGCTAATCTCCGTTCAGAACAGGAGGAACGCGGGCGCTCCCGTCTGAACGGGAAGAATCCTTTTGATCTCTGCTCTTAGAGCCCTAACCATCCCAAAACGTCAAAAACCAACACCGGGGCCAAATTTCACAGAGCTGATAAAATCTTGTTTTGCAGATTTATGTACTGAGCATGAATCAGCAGAAGAATTGGTTCCAAGCAAAATACATGCATACATTGTTTGAGGTGTGGCTGGTGACCCGTTTCTGCTAGGCAAATAATATTTGGTGCTTATCAACTGAAGTTGTCCCCAGCCTTTGCTTGATTACATAACAGAGTGGGATTTGACATCCACGTTACTTACATATTGCAATGAATAATTAAGCCACTTGTTACTGCACATTGTCTTAAATGTGGCTTCTTTGGAAAGAAATACATGTTTTCTTGAGAATGGCTTGTCTCATTTAACTATGCAAACCAACATCCCAGTAGCTTACAAACATGACAAAGAGGTAATTTTAAATTTAAAGTTTGTAAAGCTGAAACGCTCAGCTTTTAAAAGCAGAATTAATAAATACACGTGACTGTATGCTCTGGAACAATTAGGCCCTACTTTTGCTTCTACACAAATTGGACTGCATTTACATGTAGACATAAATGTATGAGGGAGTCCAACTTTTAAATACAATACAGTTTCAGCATCATACTTTGCTGTTCAAAACTGAAGAAATTACGTGCACTCTTTACAAAATTTGTCGAATCCAATTTCCGAGCCCTTTTTTTTTGTACAGCTTAACATGATTTTCGGTTAATTATGTAGATATTAATTATAATCTGTAATCCTGACAGATTTATAAGTTTTTCTAATTATTAGGCCCTATAAGTTTAAATGATAAGATGTAAACACTATAATAACGGAATTCAGGATGAGCTCAAAGTGAAAAATCATTGGCTCTTCAAATGTTAATCATCAGCGCTATACTATAGAGTGCAAGAGGTGTGTATTTATATTCACGTGTTGATCGTTCACGAGTTGATCGTTCAAAAGTTATCACCCAGGAAGCAGGCTTTTGCCCTCGAAGCGGCTGTTCACCCGCAAAGCAGACGAGGCAGCCAAGCTACCTCCCTAATGCACCATCCCCAGCATAGGTAGCGAAGCCACCTACCCCACGAAGGAGGGGGGGGGGGCGAGGCAAAGCTTTGGATTATTATAGCTCCACCTGATAGTACTATTTGGGTCACGACTGGGTCAAAAACATCGAGGATTCAAATGCAACAATTTCACAATTTGTCCAATTCTTTTGGGGTTTAAACAGACCACACATTCGGAAAGTACAGGTATAATGTATACATCACGTACATTATGGTTTTGCAATTATTTCCTTACCCTTTGTCCCAACTTTTTACAGATTGAAACAGCAACTGCTTCCTCCTAAAACTGCAGCGTTAAAAACCACAAGCCACTAGAATTGTGCCTGCTGCAACTATCATTCAAGTTCTACCTTACAAACCACTGAATTCTCTACATCACATTCAGAGTCATAAAGAAGTGCATGTTGTTAAGAGTTGACGTTGACAAAGTTTCAATGTAAAAAAGCAAAAACATCAACTACCAGTCAGCACTAGAAACTTGCTCAACACAGAGCTATTCTTGACACAACTCTATTGTAGCTGTCGCAGGTTTGTGGGTGTGTGTGCCGTCAACCCAGCCATGTGTGACACTACGTATGACTGATGATATTGTATTTTTCCACGGATTGTGTTTGTCCGCCGGTTGTAAATCCAGCACTTCCAATCAATGCATTAACATAAACATGTAGGAAGCTCAAAGGTCGTTCAGTCATATTTTGCATACTCAGTCATGCTGATATGGAAGGATAAGCTATGATATGAATCAACAGGAAACAGGCGATGATTACAGTTCGAGTCTCGTTATAACAAACTTATTCGGACCTAGCCAAATAGTTTGTTATATCAGAATTTTGTATTAAAGAGGAACATCAGTCCCATTCATTGTGCACATAAATGCACAGTCGGGACCAAGGCTTTATGTTTGTTATAACCAGAATTTTGTATTAACAGAGTTTGTACTAACGAGAGTCGACTGTATATTGCCATAATTTTCCACTTGGACCAATTTTTATGCGGATACTGTAGAACAACTATGCTTAAAGGGCTCATGCAATGTAATATTTTTAATGGAATCCTTGAAAATACAAACTTGTCTTTGTGTCCTATTTAACCTCATTTTCAATTTTCGTTTTGCCATTTTCAAGGGTATTTTGGTGCCTTTTTGGCTTTTATACTAATGAAAATGTCCATATTCATGAGCTAAAGTGTGATGTCATTTCAGGCAGAAACCTCAATGTTACAGCTATTTCAGCACCAAAAGTTGCCAGAATTTTGGATACTTTGCTGTCACAAATTTTCTTTTCTTTGGTGATTTGTTGTGGAACTTGTGTCAGTCACAAAATGTTTTAAATGAGCAAATTTTTGGGTTCACAATTTGAACAGAAATCCCAATTTGTACATGTGTAAAGAGGTCCACTTTTCAATGCAATTAACCAAAAAGGGATGTCAAATAGTTTTAATACATGTTAAGGGGGGTAGAAAGTTAAAAAGCCGAAAATATGAAATTCATATTACGGCATGGAATACGCCCAATTGGGCTACAATATATATTAAATGGAAAGAGCAATTTGAAAGTAGAAAATAAACATCAACACAACCATCCTTTAAAAACTGGGCATTTTTGTGTTATTCTTGCGAGAATCATGCGAGAACGAATTTCTGGGGTCACAATTTTGTCCCGAAAAATCGAGCTGTTCAGTGCTAGTTGTGACTCCAGCCATACAGTGTTGGCCTTCTGCGGACGTATAAGAAACAACATTTGTGCATTGGTGCTGTGTGTAATTTGTGTGACACACACAACGTGTATCGTACATTGAATGAAAACAGCAGGAAAAACGTATGCGTACTCCGTTGTGTCCGATGTAAACAACCAGGTTTTTGTTCATTGTAAACATCCTTTTAGCAGGTTAAAGGGAATATACAACATTTGCAAACATCGAAAAATAAAACTACCAAGTTTTTACGAAATACCTTAATAGGATGTTGGTAAATAACAGTCTAAAGCATCCTGTAAACTTATGGCACCTGGTGTGAAGTCATTTTCAAGAAAATGGTATTTTGTATACATTTCCAACGGTGGTCGGCCAACCACCGTTGGAAAAACCAAACTTTTTTCCAACTACTGCTCCAACTTTACACTTTTTTCAGTCCAAATTTTGTTTGCTATTGGTTACATGTACATGTTCATGAACGGGTGCAGGCCAGCTAGACTGGTTCCCTTACCGTACAATTTTCCGGCATCTATAAATTGATCCATTTTATCTATAGTGGAGTCAAGGAACCAGACTACTTGAACATTTTTGTTTTTCTTGGTTTTTCCAGCATTTTCGAACACAAAACTTAAAACATGTCAGTTTAACAATATTTGATCTATTATACTAAGGCCAAAAAAAAAAATATTCGGTCTCTGGTCAGACCAAAATTCCGGAATTGACGCGGCCACGCGGCTCTTTTTTTTTTTCTTTTCTTCTTCAAGCTTAGATTGTACAGACAAGGTGCAATACTATTTTTTTTTTTTTTTGGTGTCCTCATGTACATTGTCTCCCATAATTTGTGCCTTGGTGCTTTTTGATTTGCCTGCTGCGGCTCCCCATCCATTCCTTGGTGCTCTTTAAAAAAAAAAAGGGAGGTGCAGAAGAGGGGCGCTGTGTTGGAGCTACCAACATTTTGAAAAAAAAAAAAGATAGATGATTAAATTAAAATTTTGGCTGCTGACTGACCAAGACCTCTTTTTTGGCCTAACCCCTCAAATAGTTCATTTCTGAAAATTACAGCAAAAGCCAATGATGTACATTCCCTTTAAAGCCCTTTTACTGTTATAAAAAAAATTATTTACTGCAAAACACTCCAGCATCCAATATCGATTGCGGCATGCATGCCAATTGTAACTGACACACTCTTTGTGCAACCTTTCACGGGTGCAGCACGCAGCTGCTGCTGGCAGTTTCAAATATCTGAATATACCGGTACAGTTTCGAGTAATCCAAGACTGAATTATTGGAAAAAGGACAGCCCTACACAAGCTATTTGAAAAAAAAATGAAGGAGACAGCCCTGAGAGGGAAGTCAAGTGATATCAATTTGAGGTCAAAGCCTAGACTAGTACATGTCCAACCATGGTCCAACTGTTTGAAAAGATTGACCTCTTCATTGGTCTGGTGGCTGACTATGGAGAAATGTGTAGAAATAGAGACCAGTACCAGACATGCCAGATGTTTCTTTTGGCACAGTTGACTGATGCAGTACTGAAGAGGTGTTGGACTGGTTGTTTCAGGTGCCAGTCTTTTTTCTTGTGTTGCAAGTTTTCAATACCTTAAGTTTTACGACTCTCATATAGGCCTACAGTATTGTGAGTTCCAAATTTTCGGCCTAGCTTACCTCCAAGTCATCGAGGGATGGTCCAGCCTTGAATTGAGACCATTCTCCACAGGAGGCTGATGCTTTGTGCAGGAGAAGAACGGCTTCTGTTTGTTGTACGTCCATCTCCATTCCTTCAAGTTGGCATTGGGGCTCAAACATCACACACAATGAGTAGGGCACGGACACTGTTGCTGTTTATCAACAAAGAAAAAAGGGAGAAAATTTAAAGACATTTATTGTTTGTAAATTATAGTGTGGACCAAATAGGTTTCAGACTCATTGCATTAACCCTAACAGAACTCAACCCATCAAACCCCAACGGCGTGTTCTGTTAGAATCTGTCAGGATGGGTACAGTACCCCTAAACTGACAGTCTTTTACACTGGGTTGGCACACCTCCAGAAACAAAGTCAGAAATAGTGTGTGCTGTTTCCCATTATGGTGTTGGAATTTGCCAGGATGGGTGTGGTTCCTAATACATCATGCTAGGGAGCTAAGATTAAAGAAATCTCTTAGTCTGCAGATGCATATTATCTGCAACACCAGAGACATTTTTTTACTTATAGAGCAATTGTGATATTTTGACATAAAACAGAATATCAAAAGTGTGGGGAAATAATAAAATATAAGAACTCCGGTAATGTCATCGTCAACACAATATCAATTAAATACACTACAAATCTGCAGTCTAATGAGCAATTAAATGGCATATTATGAATTGTGTATATTGCAATCAAACTAATTCCTTACTTTTTCAGTATAAACACCCCCACCAAAAATAAGAAGCATGGGGTATAGATGTTTTTAACAACTATGCCTCCAGGATAGCAGTGTACATATTAGAAAAAATTAAAAGGCAAAACTGTTTAAAGTAAATTTATCGTTTGCCATTAATATCATTGCGTGTTGCTAATACCTGCACTTTAATGAGGTGGCTATGATTAAAGCTACAGTCCATCATTTGCAGCTATCCAAAAAGTAACTGACGTAATTAGTGTTGAAAAACATACTTGGTCAAGAACGATAGTAAGGGGACTAAACACCTTGTGAAATTATTCTTTCTGGCAAGCTGTCATTTGAAGAAATCAACGAAAGAAGGCCTTTCCAACGGTGCGTCTTAAGACGCACCATTGGAAATTTCCGTAGTATAGTTTGTTTTTTTATTCGCGAAGCGCGCGCAAGTGTTGACACGATGCACTCGCGCGCGGTTGCTTTAATTCGTCGGATCAGTGCGCGATATTGCGTAGCTGCAATCGACTCAGTGAGAATGTGTCTCGGACGCTGAATTCAGGCCCAATTCAAAACATGATTCAGCAACTTTGATTTCGAGATCCTAGAATGCTGTTTTTCTCGGAATATATACAGCTGAAGCTGAGCTGAAACTGAGCTGAAACTTCATCAGGGTTAGTTGTTCAGCACCCTTCTTTAGATTTTGAGCGAGTTTGATGCTTCAAACGAGCAAAATGCACAAATTAAAAATGATGGACTACACCTTTAAAGAAATTGACTGACTAAACCAAAGGCCATCATAAAACAGTATTTATAATAGTTAATACCTCCATTGACGATGAATTTGCTTTGGAATTTGAGTGATACTGTTGTCTTGTCATCAGAAATCTGTTTGTGCAGATTTTCTGCATCTATTTTGGCCACTTGCAGAATGAAAGATGCAGTTTCATCATCTTGCCTGAAGGTGTAATCTGGGCATTGTTCTGAGTCACTTTCCATCTTAGTCGGGACATTTTGCGGAGCTACACCATGTAATATGTCGTCGGAACTGGTGCTTTCCTTGCTCTCCTCTATGCCATTTTGCTGTGGAGTTCCTTCTTCTTGACGTGGCTGCACGTCTTGATTGTTTTGATTTTGCGTCCCTTCCTTATCATTTGCAGCTTCACTCCTAGAACAAGTCCTTGACTCATCGACAGAGTTGCTAGGGCCTTTCTCACTGGGAGAATCACCTTCATGGTTGGTTGTTTTACTTTTCACTTCATCTTCCACGGAAGTTTCACTAGGTGCTTGGTCCAGATCACCGTTCTGCTGAATTTCTTCCACAAGAGAGACGTTCTGTGGCTCGGGGGCAAAGGTTGGAAGCTTCGGGATCTCTGGGGGAAGGACCGGAAGGGTGATGGTCAGGCAGGACTTGCTTTTGTCGAACTTTGCAGCTCCTTTTTCCTCATCGACAGGATAAGGAAGAGCCAGATCAAGCTTGTACGATGCTGGCTTCTGACACTCCAGGACAACCTGCTTCTGGAAGACATCCAGCTGCACTGTCGCTATCGACTTCAAGAGAGGCAGCTGTATCTTGAGAACGAGTTCTTGAGGCCTGGTGGTTGGCATGGAGTCGGGAGCATTGGTGAAGTGCTGCATGTCAAAATGGCCCCTATGGATGATGCTGTACTTGGGTTCAATGGGACCAGATGGGTTCTTCTTGCTGGTTGCATTGCGGGATCCTGAGATCTTTGTTGCCGACTTGGCTGGAGGATTGCTTTCTTCCTTCTGGCTCTCATCAACTCCTTTGTAAGGATAATCTATGTTGAAATCCTTCAAGGCATCGGTTTCACCCGACGGCCCAGTTTTACTTTTAGTCCGTATCACGGTTGGCCTCGGCTGTCCCTTAAATTTCAACTTGGTGAGTTTTTTCACATTTGATCGATCCAGTTTAACACCAAGATTGGATTCAATGGAATCGAGCACAGTGTCGTCCATCAGCTTCACAAATCTCTTATCTTTCTCTGCAGCTTGGAAACAATCGGGATGAAACACACAATCGTATACCATACAATTCCCCCCTCCCTTGTCAAGATCTTCTCTGGCAGGTGCAAGGCTGTGCGGCACCGACCACTGCGTGCCAACCTCGCCGTTGTCACGCCGTACATCTGTAGCAGTTGGCTTGGCCACCTTATCGCTCTTGCACACGTTGATGAACGCCTTCTGTTCCCCATTCACGTTTGTTTTGATCACGTATCCAGGCTCGGGGTGAACGAACACCACATCGGTACCGCGATTTTTCTCCAACTGAGAAATTTCCTCCTCGTATTTCTTTCTGTTTTCGGGATCAGATATTTCTTGAGCATATTCGAAAAAGAGCTGCCTGAATTTCTCGTCTTTTAGAGCCTTGGAGATACGCTCAACTTCTTCGGGAGTCACATCCAGGTCCCCAGACGACGCCATGTTGATGTTGTATGTTACGTTTGGATACAGAATTAAGTACACGCTACTAACGTTGCAATCATACAACAGTCGTTGAACAGTATCGACGCGCCATATCGCATAGTTCTTCTTCAATAGGTGGCGCACTTTCTATGTTGTTTCTAGAAACTTCGCGAGATGTCTGATTCATGAAAAATGATTCATTTGGAAAATGCGCCAGTTTACTAAGCACGGCGGCCGGTCACGCGTAGTCATTACATGTATATTGCGTACACTGCGGTGCAAACCTACAATACAATTTCCATAGCAAGTGCTAAATGCATACTTCAACATTCTTTTTAAAATACTCAGAACTCTAACAGGTATTTAAGCTGCACAGAAAAATGATAATCAAAATGTCATCTTTCACAACAAAATTCTCCTTTTTTGGTGGGTTGACCATTGACTTTTCGAGCAATTCTCACTCGAAGATGACCTCTATTTTTTCCAAAAGAGGAAAAGTAGCTATAAAAACGATCCCTAAAACATGGCAAAATAGTGCCACTTTCGAGCCCACTGGCATGAAATGGTGGAGTAACGGCGAAATTGTGAGCAATTATGTGGGTATATATACACACCGGTAAATAAACCCACCCGCCGAGCTCTCAAAGTAGAGAGTTATGAGACCCATAAAATTGGGGAATTGAAGAAATATGGCAAGGAATTCAGTGGCCCGGACTTGGCGGGGCATGATTCCGTGCATTTTGGATGTAATTGCCAAAGTGAGAAAACCCAAAAATTCCTTCCTCGAGAAGAATTTAGACAGAAAATGTGAAAAGTGGAGTCACACCCAAGCCTTGAACCTTGGGTTGCTGCATCACATAACTTAAAGCAGAAATAGGCCGCTTAATATCATATCGTAACTGACAAACCTGTAATACAAAAGTGCATGTAAAAGTTTATCATATCTGACTAAGTCGCACAAAACGAGACTTTTCAGTTTGACGACGCTATATAGTCGTCGGCCCTACAGTTTCTTGTAAATGGAGTTTTGGTGTCAACGTTTCAAAAAGCCAGTTTTGTTTTGGGGGAACAGTGGGACTCTCGCTGTTTGCTACGACGGACAATGGGAGGTACCTTTGTTAGTTTATATGACGTTGCAAGCCTGGCTTTTGTTTAGGGAACACTCATGTTTTTATTCTGTTGCCGTTTCCTTCGATGGACCATGGGAGATACCATTTCGTTTCTACTGCCAAATGAAGCATGTGGAGAAAAATAGGTTTTACGAATAGAAAATGGTAGATTACTTTAAACTGAACGTCAGTACATAACCACTTCCAACTGTTAATGAAAAAGGTCTTGAAAAAAGTTGAATTTAGGAACACACTTTAGCATATTTATGTAATGCATGAAGATAAAACGATGATCACATCTGACTAAGTTGCACAAAACGAGCGTTTTCGATTTGATGACAACACAGTTTCTCTTCAATGGAGTTTTTGTGTCAATCCTACTTTTCAAAAAGCCAGTTTGGCTAAAGAGTATCAAACACGCTAATCTTCTTTTAATTGACTGTCTGAATGGAGCATTATTCTGGGGCAGGGTTTTCGATTCATCTCTTAGTGTGCTGTCTGCACATGAGTGAACTGCACTGAACTTCTGACGGCGCCGCGCGGCGCGCCGGACTTTAGGCTTCCGCTAACCGCATAATCCTTTCATCGCCGACTTGTGTTGCCACTCATCAGCCGGGGGTACGGGTACAAGTCAGGGGCGGTACTTTGGTCTGTATTTTTCAATTAGTCCTGATTGGGTTACAAACTCCTTGTGATTGACAACAATTGTTACGAGACGAGATAACAACCCCAGTCAATCTTGTCAACTTGTCATTCGATTCAGATTCTCATCTGTGAAGATTGCTCCAATATTCTGCTCTATTCCCTTGTTCTTCAAGTTAATCAATCCGAGTCCTTATACCATGGATTTCAAGATCGCCTGCGCCTTGAACCTGTCCCCTGGGTTGGTATGGTTTAGTCGTCAGTCTTACGAAGAAGTGTTATCAGCATCATCCGACTGTGGGCCCGATGATTGGCCGTGTCACTACGGCGGATACTTCCCTGAGATGCCGCACGACCTGGGCAGTGACGGTACTCAGTCTCCGGGACGTGACGACACCGATGATGAGGCAGAGAATGTCAGAGATGACTTCTCTCTCCGTCTCTTCGATCTGGAGCAGGTGATCCGAGATGTACATGATTTAGGTGAGTGCCATTTTTCTATGTAGATTTAATTCCCCAGTTTTGTATTTTGATTTTCTGCTCCCAAAAGAAGGCCTCAGTTGTGGAATTTTGGGTCATTCTCAAAATTTGTGGCATTGCTAGTATTGTACTGCCAGCCTGATGTATCTTAATTTTGTTTCAAATTTCGTACTGCATTTCATTAAGTTTTCAGCTCAGTGATGTCGTTTAAGCGCCAAAAGTATGCACAATTGTGGAATCAAAATTTTGCATCACTGTCATGTCTACGTTCTGCGTTTTAAAATTTTATATGTATTTTTTCATTCATATATTTGTTTGGTTGGTATTTTCAGGTGACCAGATGGACGATCATCAGCCAGCATCTCCAGTGCATTGCCAGCTACCTCTTCCCGTCAGGCCCTCTGTCAGCCCAAGCTACCTACCCTCTCCAACATCATCATCACCGGACTGCAACTCGCCAGCCTCCTTGATGGAGACCAGCTACTCGTCGTCACCGGACCTCCACAGCCCTTCTCCCTTCCCTGAGCTGATGATCGCTACCTCCCCAGTCCTGATGGAGACGCTTCTCATTCCCGTGACAGTCTCCACTCTCCGGACATGTTCACCGGCTGAGTAGTACTTATTAAGCGTAGATGAAGTGCATGGCTGTTATGCCTTTTAATTGTAAATAATTGGGACTCATGTAAATATAAACATCATTAAATTATTACAATTTTCATTTTGTAAATGATATAGACCTAATGTTGGTAATAAGCTTTCTTTTTTGTGGTTGCAACCTTCATTAAACTTTCGAACTTTGGTCCACAATTGGAATTCGCAACAGAAAGATAGTTACCACAACCATACATTTGTCTTAAGACTGTTAATGTACGTTATTTGAGCATTTTAAATACTATTTTGTGAATAATAAAATCGAAAAGAAAACCGTCCGTTAAAAATCTGTGTTTCGTTTTGTTTTTCGTCATGATGTAACCACATTTTGTGCAAATTGAGATAAAAAAATAGTTTGCCATCCTATAATTTAAAATGGAGGGGTAAAGTTAATGAAATGTTTTTAGCTATACTACCTCCTCTCTCTCTCTTTTTTTTGAGGCGGGGCTTGGTCTTGGATACACCTGTGGGTTCGCAATTAACTATTAGCATTATCTTGCATCACCTCAAGTTATTACATAACAAACAACTATTCAAACAATTTAAAAGTATATATAAGCAATTTTTTTTACAAAAAGAGGGAGGGTTTGCTCCGATGGACCATGACAAAAGTTGCGTTTACATCCCGAGACCAGCGAACATGGGGAAGTTACATGGATGGAAGGCTCATATATATAGTTTTCTTGGTAGGGTATACGTTCATAATGAGGTGAGGGAGGGAGAGATGTAGCAAGGGGCGTCGATACGGAAATTACCCGTTTACGTGCGAGTAACTGGTTGATTTTTGACATTATTAGCAACGAATCGTGAGAAGTTGGCCCAGCGGGAAATGACATGAAAATTATATTATAATTCTTTGCTTGCGGATAGAAAGTCACTTTCTTTCCCATCTCGATTAGACGCAAAAATATCGGAAACAGTTGAATTCTGCGGGGGAAAATAGTATAATTGGGCCAGAAAAAGAAAACATGCCAAAGTTAAATTGGAAAGGCGAAAACACTGAATTTGGAAATTGAAACTTCTTTTCTTTGCCACATACGATAAACCTATTTACAGGTCAGTGTTATTCGGTCTGGAATGCACGATTAATCCGCATACATGTACATACAAATGCGCATATCGTTCAGGATACGGGATCTTTTCATTTAAAATTTGCTTGTTGATTTGAAAGGTTTACTCTTAAATTGTTTGAGTGGTTTGTTATATGATGACATGAGAAAGGAAATGCAAGGTAACCAACAACATTAATTGAGCACCCACAGGTATCCCGGCGCAACCCCCTGCCCCTCACCCCCGAAAAAGAGAGAGAACAGTCGTGGCTAAAAACAGTAGCTTCCCCTCTTTTACCATAATTTGCACAAAATGTGTAAACATCATGAGGAAAAACTAAAAGAAACAAACAATTTTTTTAACAGACTGTTTTCTTTTTTTATTTTAATATTCACAAAATCGTATTTACAATGCTCAAATAATTTACATCCACAGTCTTTTTAAGACAATTGTGTGGTTGTAGTAATTATCTTATATGACGATTAACTTAAAGGCCTAATCAACGCCTCCTTTATGAACAGGTCACTGCACACATTGCACTTTTGTCAACTCACTATATATACACACACACGTGTCGTTGGCCTTACATTCCAAATAATGAAATAATCGATTATTTTTGTGTAGTTATACATTTGTGGACAGGGGAAGTAGCGACCATCAGCTCAGGGTTTGTTATCTCATATCGTTACATTGATGTCAATCACAAGGCTTGTGTAACCCAATCAGGACTAATTGAGAAAAAGAGACAATGCAAAAGTACCGCCAGTCACTGGTACCTGTACGAGTGGCAAACACCAGTCGGCGATGAAAGAATTATGCGGTTAGCGGAAGCTTCACAGGGCGGCGCGGCACCGTGAGAAGTTCATTGAGGTTAATTCACGCATGGACGGCAAGCTTAGAGATGAACCGAAAACCCTGCTCCTTCAACTGAAGAGTAACTGCATTGTCTTCAAACTGAGGCTCGTTTTGTGCGACTTAGTCAGATATGATAAACTTATAATTTACCATTTTGTAAGTTTGTCAGTTATAATGTGAAAAAAAAAATAGCAGGCGGCCTAATATTCTTTAATAAAAGAAACAAACTAAACCATAAACCATATGCATGAAATACCGTGTTCACTTAAGTGCGTTCTTACATTCATTTTTTTTCTTCAAGACCTTTTTCCTTGACGGTCCCAAGTGCTTAAGCACTGACGTTAAGTACAAGGTTATACCAATTTATATTTATAAAAACTGTTTTCCCACAGATTCATTTGGCAGCATAAGCGAAATGGTATCTCCCATAGTCCAGCAAACGGCAAGAGACTGACTGTTCCCCAAACAAAAGCTGCGTTATACATCCTCAGACCAGCGAACAAGGAGAAGTGTCATGGATAGAAGGCACAGCTATATTCTTATTTGCACAAAATGTGTGTACATCTCGACGAAAAACAAAAAGGAAGAAACAAAGTTTGTAAGTGACTTTTTTCCCGATTTTATTATTCACCAAATCATATTTACAATGCTCAAAAAATGTACATTCACAGTCTTTTTAAGACAATCTGATTTTTGCTGTAATTATTCTTCTGTTGCGCATTCAAATAGTGGACAAAAGTTCGAAAGTTTAATGAATATTGCAACCAAAAGAACTTATTTCCAACATGAAGCCTATATCATTTACAAAATGAAAAGTGTAATATATTAAAATGTTTAAATCTACATGGGTCCCGAATATTTACAATTATAAAAGGCATTACAGCCATGCACTTCATCTACGCTTAATCAGTACTACTCAACCGGTGAATATGTCCGGAGAGTGGAGACTGTCACGGGAGTGAGAAGCGTCTCCATCAGGACTGGGGAGGTAGCGATCATCAGCTCAGGGAAGGGAGAAGGGCTGTGGAGGTCCGGTGACGACGAGTAGCTGGTCTCCATCAAGAAGGCTGGCGAGTTGCAGTCCGGTGAGGATGATGTTGGAGAGGGTAGGTAGCTTGGGCTGCCAGAGGGCCTGACGGGAAGAGGTAGCTGGCAATGCGCAGGAGATGCTGGCTGATGATCGTCCATCTGGTCACCTGAAAATACGAAAAAAATATATACATTAGGATACTTTAGATGAATCTTAAAAACGCATCGGACAGAACAGTAATGCACGATTTTGAATTCACAATTTTGCATTTCCTGGGGGCTTAAAACGACATTACTGAGCTGAAAATTCAATGAGAATGAAATGCAGCACGGAATTGAAAAAAACACATAAGCACCAGGGTTGCGTGGTAGTACAATTCTAGCAATAGGGCACTGAAAATTAAAATACAAAACTGGGCGATTAAATCTACATTGAAAAATGGCACTCACCGAAATCATGCACATCTCGGATCATCTTCTCCAGATCGAAGAGACGGAGAGAGAAGTCATCTCTGACATTCTCTGCCTCATCATCGGTGTCGTCACGTCCCGGAGACTGAGTACCGTCACTGCCCAGGTCGTGCGGCATCTCAGGGAAGTATCCGCCGTAGTGACACGGCCAACCATCGGGCCCACAGTCGGATGATGATGAAACCGCTTCATCGTAGGACTGACGACTAAACCATACCAACTCAGGGGACAGGTTCAAAGCGCAGGCGATCTTGAAATCCATGGTATAAGGACTCGGATTGATAAACTTGAAGAACAAGTGAATAGAGCAAAATAATTGAGCTCTATTCACAGATGAGAATCTGAATCGAATGACAAGTTGACAAGATTGACTGGCTTTTTATCTCATCCCGTAACAATAGCTGTCAATCACAAGGCTTGTGTAACCTAATCAGGACCGATAGAGAAAAAGAGACCAAAGTACCGCCCCTGACTTTTACCTGTACCCCTGGCTGATGAGTGGCAGCGCAAGGCGACGATGAAAGGATTACGCGGTTAGCGGAAGCTTCACAGGGCGGCGCGGCGCCGTCAGAAGTTCAGTGGGGCTCAGAGATGAACCGAAAACTCAACCCAAGAATAATGCTCCATGCTAAAGCCCCATGATTTGACCGTCGATTAGAAGAAGATAGGCTCTATACTCTTCAGCCAATCTGGCTTTTTGAAAAGTAAGATTGACACAAAAGCTCCATTGAAGAAAAAATGTGTTGTCATCAAACTAAAAAGGCTCGTTTTGTGCGACTTATTCAGATATGATAAACTTGTACATGTACTTCTTTTGTATTACAGTTTGTTTACCAGTTTGTAAGTTTGCCAGTTATGAAACAAAATTAGTATAGGGCGAATATTCTATGATAAAAGAAATAAACTAAACCAAATGCATGGAATAAATATGCTAAAGTGCGTTTTTAAATTCAGCTTTTTTTGCCGATATCTTTTTATTAACGGTCCAACGTGAATGAGCACTGACGTTAAGTACAAAGTTATACCAATTTCTTTTTATAAAAACTGTTTTCCCCCACAAATTCAGTTGGCAGCAGAAGCGAAATGGTATCTCCCATGGTCCAGCAAACGGCAAGAGACTGACTGTTCCCCAAACAAAAGTTGCGTTATACATCCTCAGACCAGCGAACAAGGGGGTAGTAGCTGAGATCTTGAATTTCAAAAATGTACCAATTACAGCATAATAGAAGAATTAATTGCGGAGTAATTAATCTCCATAGAGGTTTGTCTGTTTATTAATGTAATAACTCAACCAAAAAACCCCACTGGAAATAGAGAATTGACCATCAACTCCTAAACAAAAGAAAACAATCCCTGTGAATGCTTTATTCGTGAGCAGCTGTGGTTACAAAAGTAGGACGTAGAACAATGGTATCGTGGAAGGCAAGAACGAAATGACGTACATTTTGATCGTATTCCTCCCTCTCTTCACCCATTTCGGTTGTATGTGGATGCTCCAGATGATTTTAGAGGTTTGTCAACGGTTAAGCAGAAAAAAACCCACACCAACAGAAATTTGAAAATTACGACAAAAATTCTACCCTTGCATTTTCGCGGCTTGTGCTTCCATTCAATAATGCTTATGCGCATGCAATTAAAGTTATTTGTGAATTGTTTCATAGTTACGATGACCAACACATGTCATCCCACGGATTGTTGAAAAAAGTATCATTGTTTTATAATTCTTCGGCCACTTTTTGCTCCTTTCCCTCTTCCTTCCTTTCCTGTATTATTGTAATTAATTGATTTCTTTCCTTGAAATGTATGAATATAAGAAAGTATACATGTACATTTGTTTAATTATTCATACGAATGTCAATATTTTGCTGTAAATTTACTTTCTTTTCAATTTAATTAGTATACATATATTTTACCTTATATAATTCAGTCTATTGTATGACATAACTTATTAGCTTAATTTGTAATTACGGGTTCCAGGTCTTGTTCAAACATTTTCCTTTTTACCCGGATCCTTCGTATCATTTCTGTATCATCTTGATATAGATGCTTGTTAATTATGTTTTGTGCCATGATATGAAAAAATAAACCATAAACCATAAAATCATTTTCAGGGGTATGGGTTCCAGCCCTGCTGAGGATCATCTTGTTTGTGTTCTTGGACAAAAAGACGCGCTGTCAGGGACTTTTTTTATTGTGAGGAAAATTAGGACCGAGTTGTGTGGGGGCTTTTGACCACCCGCATAACGGAACAAGCATGTGTGTATCTTCGAGGAGATATCCCTCGATCTGTCTTTCCTTGACCTGCTGCAGAAATTCGGTATCGTGACAGTAACTTTTGTTAGTTGCATTTGTAACATTAAACCTACAACCACACATGATGTCGGCACCGTACTAACGAATATACTATTTGTTTTACCTTGTCTCGGATAAAAGGCATTTTTTTTTAAAAGGTGAGGACAAAAGAGAAACAGAATACCGTCGTGTAAGCAGACTTGGCTACTGTGTTTATTAATTAACTACCTTTTAATGGAAACATGTTATTTAAACTTATTTTAAAAAGACATGATACCATAAAGTAAACAAATTTGGAATTTCCCGTTCCGTAGCATACGTTGATGCTTACCGTAATAAAGACAGGAATTATTGGTCTACTAAATAATTTTTTTACAAGAAAAAAAGTTATTATATTTATTATTATTATTATTATTTATTCTCATCATGTAAAAACATGAAACTTGTCTCCTCGTTCTGCACACAAATATAATGTCTAAAACACTTAAAACTTCACATTAAAAACAAAACCAAAAAACATATTACATAAATGTACAAATAGGCGTAACAATATAAGAACACTGACAAGAGTACACGAAATAGAACAACAAATTTAGCCTAATTAAATAAATAAATAAAATATCTGGATTGATAGAGCTATTATGTATAAAGACAAAAAATGGGAAGGAAACAATGGCAAGCCGGGGGGGGGGGGGATAAGAAAGCCAGGGGGATATGAGCGGGGAAAAAGGAAACAGGGAAAGGGTTGGAACTTACATGTACGAAGGGTATAAACACACACATTTACATCACGATTTAAAAAGCATTATCTACTATAAGTCTGATTAAAAACACGGGATTGCCCTGGGTAAAAAAAAAAAAAATAAAAAAATGTGTCGTGTTAACGAGATTTCAATTTACTAACTTAACCTGACACAAATGGGTAGATGCGTGAGGAGGGGTGGATAAGAATATTATGAAGAATATTATGAGATAAAGAATATTATGAGATAAAACAGAAATGGAGGGAAAAATATATGGAGGGATGAAGTTTCTCCAAATACAGCTGTGCTAAAATACACAGAACATTGAAGCAAGGAACAAAGGGAATTACAGGCCAATAAAAATATAAAAAAACAGAAAAACGAAGTGATTTACATGAAGGGATCAAAGTCTATCAGTGTTTAAATACACAGAACATTGAAGCAGGGAACAAAGTTCATAGCCGATAGAGGCTCAATTCACAATCTCGTGCCACTATACATACGGAAAATGTGTTTGAGTCTGTGTATAATACCAATGGATTTTGAAATCTTACTAGCAATATCATTGATGTGATGAATCCATGTCAACTTGTTGTCAAGTATTACACCAAGGAACTTAGTTTTGTCAACACGATGAATTGTTTTATTTAACAACTGAATAGTAAGATTGGAAATATTGCACCGTTTTCTTTTACTGTGGAAAATCATAAAACTACATTTCCTAATATTCAGAGAGAGTCGGTTGGCTTTCAGCCACTCACAAACATTAACCAGATTTAGATTGGCATTATCAAATAAGGTAGGGAGGTGCTTATCAGAAAGAAATATGTTAGTGTCATCTGCAAATAGAATAAATGAAAGTAAATCAGAAGTAGATGAAATATCATTTATGTACAAAATACAAAGTAACGGACCCAGGAGTGAGCCCTGGGGGACACCATGAGTAATTGTATTAAAATCAGATGTATGATTATTATATTTGACACATTGAGAACGATTGTGAAGATAAGTTTTGAACCAATCATTTGCTATGCCACGGATCTCATAGTGATCAAGCTTCTGTAAAAGGATCTCATGATTAATGGTGTCAAACGCTTCGGATAAGTCAAGAAAAATCCCCATGGCATATTTGTTGTCCTCAAAAGCATCGATAACCTTGTTGGTTAAGTCAATCAGTGCTGAAGACGTTGAATGGTTGCGTCGGAATCCATACTGGCTGTCACAGATTACATGGAACTTATCAAGAAACTTGATTGTTCTATCATACACAATTTTCTCAAGAAGTTTGGATAAACAAGACAGTACCGATATTGGTCCGTAATTGCTTAACTCGGAATGGTTACCACTTTTATATATTGGTGTTACTTTCGCTGCTTTCAATCTACTAGGAAACACACCACAAGATATTAAACGAGCTATTAACACATGACATAAAGGCTTACTAATCGCATGAATAATAGATTTGACGACTCCCAGGCTAAAGTCGTACGTCCACACCTGGAGCCTTGTTGTTCTGAAACAATCCAGCAATTTGAATGATTTCAAGCTCACTGATTGGATTCAAATACAGAGACTGCATGTTGGAATTTGTGAGATAGTCCCGGTAACTGGTTTGAGCTTGGGGGATTTTACTGTCCAACGTCGGACCGATCTGAGTGAAGTACTGGTTGAATGCGTTTGCAATTTCACTCTGGTCACTGGTTTGCTTACCACTGCAGTAAAAGTGTAATTGCGAGATTTCTCAGAACTGGCAGGCTTCAGTATGGAATTAATGATATTCCACGTTTCTCTTACATTGGATTTAGCTTGAGAAAACTTGCCCTCGAAGAAGTTGATTTTTGCTTGCTTGATCACTGCATTTAGTCTATTACGGTAAACTTTGTAGGTTTTTTCATTCTCCGCATTAGACCTTTTGAGGACCTTCTGGTACAACTTATTCTTCGATTTGATAGACTTTAGAATGCCGTCTGTCATCCAGGATTTCAACTTGTTTTTGGGTTGAGCTTACCTCAGCGGGAAGTGTTTGTTGTAAATGTAAGAGAAACGAGATGTAAATGCATTAAATCCATCGTCAGGATCATCAATAGAATACACATCGTTCCAATTAACAGTGGCCAACTCTTGCTTGAATGATGAAGTAGTATGCTTAGTAATATTCTTGTAGTAACACTGTGAATCATCTCTGATAATACGAGGTGAGTCATTCATCTGAGTGATCTGAAAAAAACTGGTAAATAATTAGTTGTATCATCAAAGAGAATACCTTGTTGTACCTGTAAGTCATAACTATTACTAATGATGTTATCAGTAAGCGTTGCAGAAGAGCTGGTTATATTGGAAACCCCTTCAGAAAACTTTTTTTTGGTGTATTTGTGCACTACTGGCATTCATATGCAGTAAGACATATTACTATTAAAAGAGGTTGGGTATAGATCCTTATTTGGGGTTAAAATTACATGGTTTATTATGGAGAGGCTTTACACTTGAACATTATTTTGGCAAATACATTCCTCTTCACGGTATTAAAACAATCAGACAATTTACTTGGGTTAGAAATAAAGCGCTCGTTTTTACAGTTTACCTGTGTGAAGAAACGCCCGTGTCAGCCTTTTCACGGGGGACGGTTAATTTTCTGCAAGAGCTGCTGCGATTTTGTTGTGATGTTTCCGTATTTGTTTAGCCTCGAGCCTATGATTGAGCAACTCGAAATCGTAAGTTGATCCAGCAGGTCTGGCAGCAATAGCTCTATCAATGAAGGCATATACTGTAGAATTCAGCTTTCTTGAAATCTTGGATTTGTCGGGTGTGAGTAACCCTTCACATATGCGACTGCATTGGTGTGCCGAGAAGAACTTCATCATGCCGTACACTCCGAGATCGGTTGGACCGTAGTAGCCGTATTTCTTTTTCTTACAGCTGTGGATGGCTGGATCGGTGAACGTGTAGCTATTCCCTTTTTTAACCCCTTTTAAGTCGGTAACGAGAAACTCACCGTTAGACTTATGGTACGTGTAGTGGCAAAATGCTGATGGGAGTTCAAATTTTCTTGGCTCCAAGACGAAGGAGGAATTACTCAGGAAGCACGAGTAGCCATCAAGGAAAGGTTCGATGATTAATGACGCACCTTGGTAGACCACTCCACGCTCGACCGAGGAACGCTTTTCAACCTTGGTAAAGCCAGGATAGGGAAAGGTGATCGTTTCGTGGATTCGTCTGGATTCATTAAACTGCTGTGCCATCTTCATTGCCATTTCCGTGCGAGCTCGTGGCTGCCAATTGTATTCGTTCGCACTTTTTATCCATTCTTTTCTGTACATTCTCACAATGCAATTGTTGCCACTTTGGAACCAGTAGCTATCGATGGGCTTTATTATTCCCCGGAAGGTGCGTCTGGACTCTCCTTCAAAAATCCAGTCGTCTTCGTTGAATCTTGCGCACACCTCTCTTCCATTGAAAGGAAAGTGTGCAGATTTATGGCTTTGATCGTTACCCATCCTTTGTATGGTTCCTTTATCTGCGGATAAGATTGAAATGCATTTCATTTTACTTCGCGATTTCGTACTGAAAAATGTTTTGCTTGACGAATCCTGGCACATGAATATACTGTACAACATTAGGCCCCATTCAATAGCGACACATAACACAGCAACTGACCTATGACGGAGATAACAATAGCTAGCGCAATGCTTTCGCCATGGAAGGTTTTTTGTGTGATAGTCTTGATAGCGCGTTCGAATTGATATATATATAGCTCTTCTTGACTGAGTCACTGACTCACCGACTGCATAAATATCAAATAGGATTATACCGCGTAACCCCAATGGATGTGCTAAATCCGGCCATTATGCAATGCGTGTGCATAAAAAGAATTGTAGTGAGTAGCTAGCCATTCTGATTCGATTTAGTGTTTCCGTGCGCGCTGGGACAAGCTCTATTATGTTCCATAAGAAATCGAATTCTCTCATACAAATGAAGGATACTTACATGATCTCCGAGACAATTATAGGATTGTGTTTAGATCAAATATATCCCTTCCATAAAGGCACAGATGTCTGGTCGAGTCGGCTCTTTCAACCTTGTAGTGCGCGCACCCAATGAAAGGCCAAACTGGATTTTTGTCTTCTAAAATTGAACCTTTGACGTCATGGTATTGCGGGAATTTCCTGGTCATTAATCATACCCGTAATTATTAACCAGGGCGCCGTCAAGCCCGCAGCACACGAGAGGTGCGTGCTGAGCAAAAAGTAATTCGAGGTCGTAGTTTGCTCAGCACGCAGCTTCCCACATATCCCCGATTTTGCTGAGTTGTTTGTCTTGCGAGGCCGCGAGGCAAATATCTATCCTGTTTGACATCTTTCGCATTGCGAGGCGAAAAACTCACCATGTACGGTCAACCTGAGCTGCGTGCTGAGCTAAAAATACCGCGTACTCTGTACACGTAATATAAGATATATTTAAGCAAATCTTCTAAAGCGTGCTGGTATTAGACCACATTTGTTATGGAGTGAAAGAGAGAGATATAGCAAGGAGCGTCGGCAGGGAAGTTATCCTTTTACTTGGGTAGGCCCCTAACTGTTTGAATTTTGCTACTAGGAGCAAAGAATCGTAAGACGGTTGCCCAGTAATAACATGTAATAATTCACCTGTTTGACAGAAAAAGAAGTAACTTAATTAAGTGTTTGAATTAACGCTTTCTCGCTCCCGTCTTCTTGAGTGGTGACTCCCGGAACGAAACCCAAGTCAATAATTATTGCAAATTGTAGTTTTCTGCAGGAAAATTATAATTGGGCCATAAAAAACCAGACCAAAGTTCATAGAAGCCCCGAAAACTCTGAACTACCAAGCCCCCCCCAAAAAAAAACATAAAAAAAATAAGAGAGAACGGTCGTACAGCTAAAACATTTCAGTAACTGTAACCCTCCATTTTGCAGTATATGATAACAAACTAACTATCTTAATTTGCACAAAATGTGATTACATCATGACGAATAACAAAAATAAACCAACATTTTTTGCCAAACTTTTTCTTTTTGATTTTAATATTCTAAAAATCGTATTTACAATATTAAAATAATTTACATTCACAGTCTTTTAAGACAATTGCATAGTTGTTGTAATTATCTATCCGTTTCGAATTCCAATCGGGGACCAAAGTTCGAAAGTTAAATAATCGTTGCAAGCATAAATAAAACTGTAATAAAACTACAAAATGAAAATTGTAATAACTTTGTAATGTTTATGAGTCCCAAATATTACCGATTAAAAGCACAACAGCCATGCACTTCATTTACGCTTAATCAGCACTATATTCAAACGGCGAACATGTCCGGAGAGTGGAGTCTGTTACTGGAGTGATCGAGAAGCGTCTCCATCAGGACTGGGGAGGTAGCAATCATCAGCTCAGGGAAGGGAGAAGGGCTGAGGAGGTTCGACGAGTAGCTGGTCTCCATCAAGGAGGCTGGCGAGTTGCAGTCCGGTGATGATGATGTTGGAGCGGGTAGGTAGCTTGGGCTGACAGAGGGCCTAACGGGAAGAGGTAGCTGGCAATGCACAGGAGATGCTGGCTGATGTTCGTAAATCTGGTCACCTGGAAATACAAAACAAAAATATTATCATACTTTGGATGAATTTTGAAAACGTAGAACGTTAGACAGTACCGTAATGCAAAATTTTGATTCCCCAATTTTACATCCTTTTGGCGTTTAAAACAACATCACTGAGCAGAACAATACATCCAGTGGCAAAATTGTTTGAGAATGATGCAAGATTCCACAACTGAGGCCTTCTTTAGGGAGCTGAACATTAAATTTATACATTGAAAAAATTGCACTCACCTAAATCATGTACATCTCGGATCTACTACTCCAGATCGAAGAGACGGAGAGAGAAGTCATCTCTGACATTCTCTGCCTCATCATCGATGTCGTCACGTCCCGGAGACGGAGTACCATCACTGCCCAGGTCGTGCGGCATCTCAGGGAAGTATCCGCCGTAGTGACACGGCCAATCATCGGGCCCACAGTCGGATGATGATGAAACTGCTTCGTCGTAGGACTGACGACTAAACCATACCAACTCAGGGGACAGGCTCAAAGCGCAAGCGATCTTGAAATCCATGGTATAGGGACTCGGAGATGTAAGATAAACAGTTACTTTGCAATCCTATGATTTAAAATTGAGGGATAAAGTTAATGAACTGTTTCAAGCTATACATGTACATGTACTGCTTCCTCTCTCTCTTTTTGAGGCGGGGCTTGGGCTTGGATACACCTGAGGTCTCGCAATTAACTTTGTCGATTATCTTGCATCGCCTCAAGTTATTACATTACAGACAACTATTTTCAAACAATTTAAAAACAAGCAATTTGTTTTAACACAAAGAGGGAGGGTTTGCTCCGATGGACCATGGGCGATACCATTTTGCTTCTGCTGCCACATAAAGCTGTGGGGAGAGCAGTTTATATGAAAAGATGATCCCGTGGTCCATCGTAGGAAACGGCAAGAGACTGACTGTTCCCCAAACAAAAGTTGCGTTATACATCCTCAGACCAGCGAACAAGGGGAAGTTACACTGATGGAAGGCTCAGAAATTTTCTTGGAAAGGGTGTACATTCATAATGGAGTGAGGGGAAAGAGAAAGAGATACAGCAAGGGGCGTCGGTAGGAAAATTACCCTTTTACGCGAGTATTTGGTTGATTTTGACATTATTAGCAACGAATCGTGAGAAGATGGCCCAGTGGGGAAAAGCATGAAAATTATGTAATGTTTGGCAATGGTTCTACCATCGAGAACACTTCTCTTGCGTTATTTCTTAAATGTTATCTTGCGTATGTCTGACCGAACACTTACATGCAAAGTACGTTTTCAATGCAAACCTTGAAAATACATCTTTGGTACTTGGTATTTGGTTGGTGGTCCTCCGAAATATTCCATCTAGAAAATTTAAACTGGAGGTGTGGCACCAGGGTTTACAAGGTGCTGCGGCCACTGCCAGAAACACCGGGGCGAACCCCTTCTCTTAGCGAGAAGTGTTTCTGGGTTCTTTAACGTGCATTACACAACACACGGGACCTACGGCTTTACGTCCCATCCGAAGGACGAATCAATAGTGGTAAAGTGCCTTGCTCAAGAGCACAAGCACCATGTTCCCACGGCCAGGATTCGAACCCGTGTACCACGGCAGACGAGTCGAACACCGTAACCATTGGACCACAGCACCCCTCTTTGTGTCATATTTAACCTTATTTGCAAGTTTTATTTTCCATTTTGAGGGGTGTTTTTATGCCTTCTCCGTTTTTATGCTAATGCAATAATTCATATCCATTAGAAAACCTGTGATGGTTGATTAATGATTAATGTTACATGGTTAATGTTACATGGCTATTGCAGCGAAAAAAGTTGCTACAATTTTGGAAATTTGGCTTTCATAAATGTCTTTTATTTGGTGATTCTATGATACATGGCAGTAAGCCAATGAGCAACCCTTTCCCACAAATGTTTTCAATTAGCAAACTTTGGATGAATAACTTGAAAGAAAAACCCTAAACTGAACAGTGTCTTCCTGAAATGACATCACAGTAACAGCGCGTTCATACGTAGTCCGGAAAAGCATTTAAACTGAGAAGTGCACTTTTGCAAAAAGATTAACCAAAGCAATGTTTTCAAATGTGTAGTTTTCTTACATTTCATAGTACAATGTAGTAAAGAGTTGCACAAAAGAATTCCTGAGAAAAATTCATTGCACATACCCTTTAATTAAGAAAGCAAGGCATCTACAGATTTAAGACATCAAATATGATTTACACTAAGGATCATGCGGACACGTATGATGTTTGACAAATTGTGAAATATGTTTGCCCATTAATGAAAATGAATGCCCGATCAACCCCTCACTGCTGGTTCAGACGAAATTGAATGAACAACGCGATACATTTAATAAAAATGCATCTTTGATAGGAACGAGTGAAACTAAAAGGCGATAGAATGCTCGGATAGTGAAATTGAATGATTCTTTTTGATTGTCGAATGCTGATCTAAATAATCTTTCAATTTCAATCTAAATCGAATAAGCCAGGCATTAAATTTAATGAAAACTTATTGAAATTGGCCGGGAAAAGCTACATAGTTTTGTGCACTCATAGAACAGTTCTACTATTTAATTCAACCTTGTTTTTGATCAAATACAGCATTTGAAAAGGTGAGGTCAAAAAAGAAACAGAATATCGTTTTGTAAACAGACTTGGCTATACTGCGTTTATTTGTTAACTACCTAATTAAAAAAAGCCATGATGCCATATATAATAAAGTATAGGTTTTCCCAGCCAATTTCCTAAAATGTTCATTCACTTCTGAAAATCGGTCATTCATTTTCGTCTGATTTGAATGCACGTCTTTAATCCCATTTCAATTCAACGAAAGTTCAATCGTTTTCATTGTCTGTGCATTTCGGTTTTGAGAAACAGACGATCAATTACGTTACCTGCGCATTCATTTACGCAAGCACACCTTTTCTAAATTGATTTCAGGTACAGCTAATGTGATCGACGGTTAATGAAAAAGAAACCCCTAATTGTATCTGCTGCCGAAGGCATTAAACTAAAAGTGAAATAGAATGGTGAATGTTTGAAATCGCCCCCTAAAAGTGAAAAAGAAGTCTTGTAAACGAATCTGAATGGACATCAACGAAAGTTGCTGCTCAATCACTTAAATGATTGAATTGAAATGGAATCGAATGCTCTAGTAACGAAAACAAAACGCGTGTTTAGACCGATTCTCACATTCAGATGAAAATGAGTGACCGATTTTCAGAAGTGAATGAACATTTTAGGAAATTGGCTGGGAAACCTATAATAAAACATATGGAATTTCTCGTTCCGTAGTATACAATGCACTTTGATGTTTACCGTGATAAAGGCAGGAATTATAGGTGATTATACATTGAGGGATCAAAGTTTCTCCAAATACAGCAGTGCTTAAATACAGAGAACATTGAAGCAAGGAACAAAAGGTCACAGCTGATAGTGGGTCGGATTCACAATCTCATGCCACTATGTGCCCTACCGACATTTATATGCAGTAAGACATACACATTACATGTTTGTCATTATTAAAATAGGTTGGGGTAGATCTTTTGGCAATGATGTCCATTCCTCTGAGAGGTATGAACATGAACATAATGAGACACTTAACTCTGGTTGGACAATAAAAGTGTTTTTTTTCTCTCAATCGTTATGGGTCATTTAATTCCTGACAACCAAGGTCGCCTTTATTCAATTCTGTGATGTCACTTTTAATTAGTGAAACATTCTAGAGTTTCTGGGATTTCTCTACAATTATAAACCAAACTTAAGGCAATCACTAGTGCGCCGGGTATTATGGAATCCTGGATTCCATATACATGTGTGTGGTTTTCTTGGAATCCTGCAGTCTGTC
Organism: Patiria pectinifera; assembly: GCA_029964075.1. NCBI lineage: Eukaryota > Metazoa > Echinodermata > Asteroidea > Valvatida > Asterinidae > Patiria > Patiria pectinifera. The sequence continues at coordinate 9,772,537 of CM057142.1, read as the reverse complement.
GGATGTGAGAAACCTTCACACATGTGATTTCATCTGTGTGCCGACAGGAACTTCATCGGTTGCCAGATCGGTTAGACCGTAGTTACCGAATGTCTCTTTCTTACAGCTGCGGGTGGCTAGATCGGTGACGTTTAGCTGTTCCTTATTTTAACCTAGAAACGTGCGTTTCACCCTTTTCACGGGGATCTATATCCTGCAAGCGCTGCCGCAATTTCGTTGTGAAGTGTCCGTATTCGTTCAGGCTTAAGCCCGTGATTGAGCAACTCGACATCGTAAGTTGAACCAGCAGGTCTGGCAGCAATAGCTCTATCAATGAAGGCATATACTGTAGAATTCAGCTTTCTTGGAATCTTAGATTTATCGGGTGTAAGTAACCCTTCACATATGTGACTGCATATGTGTACCGAGAAGAACTTGATCATGCCGTACACTCCGAGATCAGTTCGACCGTAGTAGCCGAATTTCCCCTCCTCACAACTGTGGATGGCTGGATCGGTGAACGTGTAGCGGCTCCCTTTTTTAACCCCTTTTAAGTTCGTAACGAGGAACGCACCGTTAGACTGATGGTAGGTGAAGTGGCAAAATGCTGATGGTAGTTTTGTTGGCTCCAAGACGTAGGAAGAATTGCTCAGAAACCAGGAGTAGTCATGAAGGTAACGTTCGATGATTAATGGCGCACCTTCGTAGACGGTACACTTGACCGGGGGACGAGCCTTTTTAACTGTGGTAAAGCCAGGATAAGGAAAGGTGATCATTTCGTGGCTTCGTCCGGATTCATTAAACTGCTGGGCCATCTTCATTGCAATTTCAATGCGAGCTTTTGGCTGCCAATTATATTCGTTCGCATTATCCTTCCGCCTTTTTGTGTACATTCTCACAACGCAATACGTGCCACTGTGGAACCAGTACCTGTCGATGGGCTTTATTATTCCCCGGAAGGTGCATCTGGATTCTCCTTTTGAAATCAAGTCGTCTTCGTTGAATCTTGCGCACACCTGTCTTCCATTGAAGGAAAACTGTTCAGATTTATGGCTTTGAGCGTTACCCATCCTCTGTATGGTTCCTTTACCTGCGGATATGATTGATATACATGTTATTTTACTTTGCGATTTCGTACTGAAAAAAATGTTTTGCTTGACGAATCCTGGCGCGTGAATACTGTACAACATTAAGCTGCCTTCAATAGAGACACCAGTATGCCAGTTATCGTACAAACCAACTGCCTTATGAATATGACGGATTATCTAAACAATAGTTAGTGCAATGCTTTCGCCATCGAAGGGGGTTGTGGGCTCTGTGATAGAATTGATAGCGTGTTCGGATTGCTAGTATTCCTTGACTGAATCGCTGACTCACCAACTCATACTGCATGCTAATTGTCTCCCCTTGGACCAAAAATATCAAATAGGATTACCGCGTAACTCTAATAGATGTGCTAAATCCGGCCTTTATGCAATGCGTGTGCATAAACATTTAAAGACTGGCGGTGAATAGCTAGCCATTCGGATTCGATTCAATATATTTTGTTTCGTGCCCTCTGGGACAAGCTCTATGTTCCATAAGAGATCGAATTCTCTGACTCATTAATGATACTTACATGATCTCAGAGATATTTGTGTTTATATCAAAAGATCACTTCCAAAAAGGCACTGCCAACGCTGATGTAGTGTCGAGTCGGCTCTGTCAACCTTGTAGCCCAATGAAACGCCAAACTGGATTTTTGGCTTCTAACATTAAAGCTATGACGTCATGGTATAGCGGGAATTCACTGATTATTAACGAGGGCGCCGTAAAGCCCATCGCACACGAGAGGTATACGTGCTGAGAAAAAGTCATTCGAGGCCGTACGGTTTGTTCTGCATGTAGCTCACAAAATATGCCAGTGTGCGAGTTTTTGCTGAGTTTCTGTCTTTTTTCTCCATCGCTTTTAAAAGGTTAACTCTTAAATTTTTTCAAAAAAGTGTTTTTTTTTAAACATAGGCCTAAAATAACCTTGGAAAGAAAATGCTAGGTAACCAACATAATTAATTCTTGTTAGCACAGAGACGTATAACTATATAACTCGTTTTAAGACCGTAAGTTCACTGATATATCTTTGAAGTGATGTGATTAGCATACAAGACAAATGTTTCATATGTACAAGTGCTCCTTTCGCAGACATAAAATGTGCCCCTCCAGCATAAAAAATGTGCCCCTCAAGATAAAAAAAACACCCTGGCCCTACAATTTCGGAACTTTTGTTGTCAGTAACCATTTCCCAAAATGGTATAGAGAGTTCTGATATGAACGAGGAAAATAAAAACCAAGCCCCAAAACCCGTCCATCTGGTCACCTGGAAATACCAAAAAATATAAATACATTGTATCATACTTTGGATGAATCTAAAAAAAAACCCAACAACACAGAATACAGGACAGTATAGTGCCTAACGATTCCACAATTTTGCATCCTTTTGTCGCTTTCAGCAACATCACTGAGCTGAAAACTTAATGAGAATGCAGTACAGTACGGATTTGCAAAAAAAATATAAGATACATCAGGTTCGCAGTACAATATATACTAGAAAAGAGCAAAGTAAGACAAAGTGATGACATTCGACGCGCAATTAACTAATCATCATTATGCTCGAGAATAGCCAATCATAATGTTTGTTCTGAGATGCGGTAAAAGCACTAGCCAATCGGGCGTAAAGGGACTGCGTGCATCCATTATGGAAATGCGTCATTCACGAGGGTAGGTAAGGGGAGGGACAGCCTCCAATTTTTGCGTGTGACTCGTCACAACCTTTTTTAGGACAGTTTTATTCGGTCTTGAATTCATGTTTTATCCCCGAACATGCAGTTACTGAAGTCCAAACGAACATATCATTCGCGATAAAGATTTTTTTGGTTTAAAATTTGCTTGTCTATTCTGGTTTACTCTTAAATTCTTTGAAACTAGTTGTTATATAACAACTTTAGAACGAAAATGCGCGGCCCTGCGGTAACCAACCAATTAATTGCATACCCACAAGTATCCCCTTCCCAATCAACCCCCGCCCCGCCCCCAAATAATAATAAATAAGAGAGAACGGTCGTATACAGCTTAAAACTTTTTGGTAACTGTACCCCTCCATTTTGCAGTATATGATAGCAACTAACTTTTTTTTAACTTAGATTGCACAAATGTGATTACATCAGGAAAAACAAAAAGAAACAAACATTTTTTTAACAGACTGTTTTCTTTTTGATTTTAATATTCACAAAATCGTATTATTTACATAATTTACATTCACATTTTTAAAGACAATTGCATTGTTGTAGTAATTATCTTTCTGTTGCGAATTAAAATCGTGGACCAAAGTTCGAAAGTTTAGTAAATTTCGCAACCAAAAAGAAAACTTTAAGCCATAATTAAGCCTATATCATTTACAAAATGAAAATGGTAATAATTTAATAATGTTTATACATGAGTCCCAATTAAAAGGCATTAGACACCCATTCAACCGGTGAAAATGTCTGGAGAGCGGACACTGTCACGGGAGTGAGAAGCGTCTCCATCAGGACTGGGGAGGTAGCGATCATCAGCTCAGGGAAGGGAGAAGGGCTGTGGAGGTTCGGTGACGACGAGTAGCTTGTTTCCATCAAGGAGGCTGGCGAGTTGCAGTCCGGTGATGATGATGTTGGAGAGGGTAGGTAGCTTGGGCTGACAGAGGGCCTGACGAGAAGAGGTAGCTGGCAATGCACAGGAGATGCTGGCTGATGATCGTCCTTCTGGTCACCTGAAAATACCAAAAAGTAAATACTATCATACTTTGGATGAATTTTGAAAACGCAGAACATTAGACAGGACAGAAATGCCAGACATTGGTTCCACAATTTTGCATCCTTTTGGCGACTAAACCGACATCACTGAGCTGAAAACTTAATGAGAATGAAATGCAGTACGATATTGGGAAAAAAACCCGAAGATACATTAAGGTCGCAGTACAATACAAGCATTGCCACAAATGTAGAGAAAGATCCAAGATTCCACAACTTAGACCTTCTTCAGGGAGCTGTAAATAAAAATACAAAACTGTATTGAAAAATGGCACTCACCTAAATCATGTTCATCTCGGATCACCTTCTCCAGATCGAAGAGACGGAGAGAGAAGTCATCTCTGACATTCTCTGCCTCATCATCGGTGTCGTCACGTCCCGGAGACTGAGTACCGTCACTACCCAGGTCGTGCGGCATCTCAGGGAAGTATCCGCCGTAGTGACACGGCCAATCATCGGGCCCACAGTCGGATGATGATGATAACTCTTCGTCGTAAGACTGACGACTAAACCTTACGAACTCAGGGGACAGGTTCAAAGCGCAGGCGATCTTGAAATCCATGGTATTTCGGATTGATAAACTTGAAGAACAAGGGAATAGAGCAGGATACTGTTTGAGCTGTCTTCACAGATGAGAATCTGAATCGAATGACAAGTTGACAAGATTGACTGGGTTTTTATCTCATCTCGTAACAATTGTTGTCAATCACAAGGCTTGTGTAACGTAATCAGGACTAATTGAGAAAAGTAGACCAAAGTACCGCCTCTCATTTGTACCTGTACCCGCTGGTTGGTGAGCGGCAACACATACGCCTACCACTCGGCGCGCGATGAAAGGATCATGCGGTTAGCGGAAGCTTCACAGGGCGGTATGAGGCTGTCGGACCTACGGCGCGTGGGGTTCACTAATTGGGCCGAACATTTAAAGCTGAATTGAAAAACCCAATCTCAAAATGCTGTATTCATACCGTGAATTCAAAGGAGATAGGCTTTGATACTCTTCAGCCAAACTGGCTTTTTTTAATGATAAGGTCGACACAAATCCATTTAAGAGGAACTATGGGGCCGACAAAGTTGTCATCAAACTCAAAAGGCTTGTTTTGTGCGACTTATATTAGGTGATAATCTAGAACACTTTGTTTGCCAGTTGGAAGCATGTTAGTAATAGGCCTGATTTGTGATAAAATGGATATAAACTCAAACTTATGCATGGAATGCACGTGATAAATAAGAGCGTTCTTATATTATTTTTTCTTCTTCAAAGCTGATCACGTTCCTATGGTTAAGCACTGACTCTAAGTACAAAGTATAATATCCCTATATGGGGAAATACTGTTTAGTTTGGGGAAAAAGTCTAATTTTCTGTGCTGTAATTACCAAATAATATAGTCCGCTTTTAAGGCGAAGTAAAAAAAATCACCAAGTTTCTCGTCCCCGCCCGCTTCCTTTTTGGATGGAGGCCGCCTGGATTTTTTTTATTATTTTTTATTTTTGAAAAATGTAGTAGAAAAACACCGAAAAAGTCTACAAATTCATCGGAAAATAAATACCAATACCAATACAACTCTAACTGACACTGTAAATATGTTCAGTTCTCTTGTTCAACTTGTCTTTCATCTTTAAAAGTGTCTTTGAACAGTGGAACACCAACGGTTGCAGGAAATTTTGACAAAGGCGGTCATCTTGAAAAAAAAATAAAAAATAAAAAGCCCCGCTTCCAAGAGACATAAAGAGTTATGAGTTTTTGAGGTTCTGAAAAGAACCTAGGGACAAACGTTGAATATTTTTTCCCTCGGTTCTTTTTCAAAACCTCACAAACTCGAGAGGGTCATTGTCACCGTAAATATGTATGTCTTTTGACTGACGCAAAAAAAGTCATCTTGGACCTTCATGCAAACCTCAAATTTGACTAAAAGTCATAATAACTTGAGATATTACGCAAGTCGTATCAATAAAAAAGACATTAGCTCGCAACTTGGGCCCAATTTCACGGCGCTGCTTAGCACAAAAATTTGCTTAGCACAAAAAAGTCTGGCTTATAAAAACAGGTTATCAGCCAAAACTCCATGTGATTTTCATGCTAAGTAAACAAGAGCTGGATACTAATCACGAGCAATATATACCACGTGGAGTTTTGGCTGGTAACCTGCTTATATAAGCCAGACTTTTTTTGTGCTAAGCAAATTGTTGTGCTTAGCAGCGCCGTGAAATTGGGCCCTGATCAACCCTGTGTGACCCTACCCAGATCAAAGGCAAAGTGATGACATTCGACGTGCAATTAACCAATCATCATTATACTAGAGAATAGCCAATCAAAATGTTTGTTCTGAGATGCGGTAAAAGCACTAGCCAATCGGGTGTAAAGGGACTGCGTGCACTTACGGAAATGCGTCATTAACGAGGGTGGTAAGGGGAGGGACAGCCTCCAATTTTTGTGCTTGACACGTCACAACCTTTTTGAGCATCCAAACCTCGCGCCTGGTAAAACAATGAAGTACTCCGAAATGAATTTACAATGTTATAACATACATGAAGGCATACGGTCGGTGACAACACCCCGGCGTATATCCATCTTATGAATAGTTTATCCCTTTTTGCTTATTTCTACATTAATTGTTTCACTTTTTGCTTCGATATATGCCACAACAGCTTAATTTTTTGTTCGTCTCTATGTTCTTCTTATTGGGCCCTAATTTTTCTTGATTTTGATTACTGACATGTGCGCATAACATGAAGCCCGCGCAACATACAGAGCACAACATGTCAAGAGAGGGCGCACTTTAACTTTGGCATAGCAACAGACAACAAGATGGCGGAAACGGCGGTGATGAGGAAAGAAGCTCTGGACCCGGCTTATTTGACTTGGTCTAGCCAGCAAGTGGCGGACTGGATGGCAGATCTGGGTTATCCACAATATAGGGTATGTTCGGTAGCCAAGCTAAGCTAGGCCTGTGTAAAATGCCACTTTTGTAATGGCTAATAAAATGCGAACGATTTCGATTGTTGAATGCAGGCCTATCCTATCGGACAAACAACAACGACAATGGCAGTGCAATTTTTCGTGTTGTTACTGTATGCCTAGTTACTTTAGACTTTAGTACAGTACGGCCGCGTTCTTAAATAGGCCTACTGTTTGAAATACAGTCTATTGTCTGACACTGCATGAAGAGGTCAGTCTTTCCAAACAGTTGGACCGTGGTTGGACATGTGCCAGTGTAGTCTCGACTCAAGCCTAGCCCCACTAGTGTGGCCGTCGGTATGCTGCGCTGAACCAAAGGCCACACACCGTGGTACCGCGCGCTACTGAGGACGAAGTTTTCATAAAATCTGCGGTCCGTTTCTTACATTCTCAGTTTCTTACTTTCTTATGATTGTATTCTATGATGTCTCACCTATCACTTCTGGGATGCTTAGATGTAATGATGTTCAATTTTCCGAGATATTGTTCAATCTTTCTGGAGCCCATATCAATATGCACTCGTGAAACGTCTGGTGGTGATGGCAGCCATTTTGAACGTGACAAGAGATGACCTCAAGCTGTGACGTCGCGTTTATGCAAATTGCTTGTCGAGCGAGGGCGCGAGTTGCAAATGCGATGGCTGTTTCCTGTACCATGCATTTATCGTCTGGGGCCACGTGCACTGATCTCTATTCAGGATCCACGGCACAGGGAACAGCCGTCGCATTTGCAACTCGCGCCTCGCTCGACAAGCATTTTGCATAAACACGACGTCACAGCTTGAGGTCATCTCCCGTCACATTCAAAATGGCTGCCATCACCAGACGTTTCACGAGTGCATATGGGCTCCAGAGAGATTCAAGAATATCTCGGAAAATTGAACATCATTACTCCTAAGCATCCCAGAAGTGATAGATGGGACATCATAGAATACAACCATATGTAAGAAATGGTCCGCAGATTTTATGAAAACGTCCTCAGTAGTGCGCGGACCACGGTGTGTGGCCTTTGGTTCAGCGCAGCATACCGACGGCCACACTAGAGGGGCTAGACTCTAGCCTAGCCTCATTTTGAAATCACGGGACTTCCCTCTGATGTGCAAAATATTGAAGAAATGTCTCGTTTTTTTAACACTGTTCAAAAATTGATTTGAATCTTGAAACTGAGGTCCTTTTCTTCGCCCAATGTAATTTTTGGAGAAATTTGCTGGCTAAAGAGTGACTGAGTCAAAGTTGGCCTGATTTTATAGTTTTGCATGTTTCAGAACATGAGGGACCAGTCTGGCCTAGCTGGCTGTCTATCATGTCTATGGAGAAATGTGTGTGTGTAAATAGCGACTAGTTCCTGGTTCATGCCACATGATTAAGTTTTGGCACACTATTTTTTTTCCCTTGAAGTTCGTTTTGAAAAGGAAAATGTAAGCTTCTTGATAGATACACAAAAATCTTTTCCGTAAAATCTCTAGATAGAAAAAATAGTAGAAAATGAATTTTGGCCAGATTTCAGCAAGACACATGGACATGTTTGGCTGGTTTGTAGTAAATCATGGGTGTTGGGGATAAACGATAAAGTTTCTCCTCTGTGTGTTACTCAGAACATTTTAATGTTTAAATTAGAATTTCGAATATTTTATTTCGTACTCTACACAGTCATATTAACTCTTGCATCAAATGTTTGTTGAATCAAAATAAGTTGGAGAGTCACTGGTATTTGAAAATGTGCAAAAACTGAAGACATGTTTTTGCTATCCGTAGAACTACGAGGCTCTGAAGCTTTAAGGACTAAACAAAAGAGGGGCCCATAACTTCACAGTTCTTAGCTTACTTGCCTATATAACAGAAAGTAAAGAAGTCGTGATGATCTAAGTCTATAAAAGGTCAGTCTGTCTATACTAATGTTACTTTAATTAATTAGGCCTCTACGTTGAAAATATGTTTTATAAACCTTTTTTGACTGGCACCATTTTTTTTGTTTTTTTTTCTCACATCATGCCTTTTTAATACCTTTCCAATGTAGGAGTGCTTTACAACAAATGGAATTGATGGTCGTAAGCTTATTCTGGTCGATGCATCCCATCTCCCCTCTCTTGGTATCACAGATTTTGAACACATCAAGGTAATAACGTAATTTACTGAAAGTTATTTTTAAGGTTTATTTGCAAGGACATTCATGTAATGTCATGCGAATAAGCCAAATATATCCCTCCAGTGATTACATGATTTACTCTTTCTTGATAGTCATTACATGAGCACATGACTCTTATCCTAAAAATACAGCCAGGGCACTGAAAAGTTTCTTCCAACAGTGTGTGAAATTGGAAGAGACATTCTAATTCAAAATGTTTTTCAGGAAAAACAGTTATCTTTAATTTTCACGACTACAAAACAGTCAAGACTTTAATATCTGTTTTCCCAATATTCAACTTTTTGACGTTGATAATAAATACAAACTCTTAACAGCCATAACTAAATGGAATGTCTGATTGAAGTGCAACAAATAGTATTGTATGGAGAAGTTTATTCTCTTTTCCAATACCCACAAACCCTCATTTTGACCTCAGCCCAGTTCTGTCTCATTTTGCCCGAATGCCTCACAAATGAAGGTAAACTGCAATTAAAGTTAAAGGAAATATACGTCATTGGCTTTTGCTGTCATTTTCAAAAATGAAATATTTGAGGGGCTAGTATAATAGATCAAATATTGTTACACTGACGTGTTTGAAGTTTTGTGTTCGAAAATGCTGGAAAAACCAAGAAAAACAAAACTGTTCCTGTAGTCTGGTTCCCTGACTCCACTAAATATAAAATGGATCAATTTACAGATCGATTCCGGAAAATTGTAAGGTAAGGGTACCAGTCTAGCTGGCCTGCACCCGTTCATGAACATGTAACCAATAGCAAACAAAATTTGGACTGAATTAATGGTAAACTTGGAGCAGTAGTTGAAAAATAGTTAGGTTTTTCCAACGGTGGTCGGCCGACCACCGCTGGACATTTTTACAAAAATACCATTTTCTTGAAAATGACTTCACACCAGGTGCCATTATTTTACAGGATGCTTTAGACTGTCATTTACCAACATCCTATTAAGGTATTTTGTAAAAACTTGGTAATTTTATTTTTTGATGTTGGCAAATGTTGTATATTCCCTTTAACGTGTGTTACCATGAAATTGCCCTTCCAATTTTCAAGTCCTGCTCCCCTTAACAAACAAAGATGGAAGCAACTGTAAGAGCAGTGGTCACCATCTAACACATCATGGATGCAATACAATGGTATTGATGCGGGATAAAGTGTTTTGTTTTCTCCACCCTCAGCACATCTCAAGGAGTGTGAGGGACCTACTGGCCATTGAGGAGCCATACTGGAATCGTAGCATTTCCCTCCCCCATCGGGAGATCATGGGCATGTACCTGGAGAGGAAGAGCATCACAGGGCCCAAGGCAGACAGCCTGACATATGGCAAGTACCTCAAGGAGCTCAAGAAAGAGGAGCTAGCCAAGAATGGAACCAAGAGGTAGATGGCAGCTGCAGCTAGAGATTGGGGAGGGATGGGTTGGATCTCGGGGGAGAAGCAGAGTCGTCTCAAGTCAATCACGTGTCAAATCATCAGTCAGTCACTTTTTCATAAGATGGATTTTGTGTCGGGGTGAGGTAAATCAGGCAGTGTCTGGCCAAAGCGACCTATCACTGTTTATTTTACATTGTTGATCACTTCACAATCACGTTACAAAAAGCACACCCGCTTAAGTAGGGAATCGCTTGACTGGAAACTGGTTGACTTGTGATTGACTTGTGAGAAATTTACAACAACCTTGATAACACTGAGAAAATGGAGGATGGGAGTATCCATCATACTCCAATTTAAGATAATAGCCATGAAGCCTTAGAAAGTTTCTACAGTAAGTTTACCCGTATCAACAGACCTATACTGGAAACCCGACTTTGTACACAACAACATGCAATGGCAGCGATTTGATCAAGAGGTCATAAGTTAACAAAAGTCAACGTGCACAATTGCATCACAGGTCATCCTCTAGTCTCAAGTCGTGTGACAAGCAAACTGTATTAGTCATTCTTTTGTTTTGCTCCTTCTTCGTCACTTGCGAAGTGAACTGTGATTTGACTCGTAAATAAGTTGTGATTGACAAGTGCTTGACTGGATAAAACTCTGGGAAATCATTCCATGCACAGCTTCTGAGATTTCATTGGTTGCTCTACACCATGAGAACCTTTCCTTGAACTCTGATTGGACGAGTTCTGTAGTGCATTTAGATAGGAAACGCAGTGCCTCTGTGCACAGGTGTAAATATTCAAATTAAATTGACCTCATGCCAGGGTTCATAAGTGTTAGAAGCTGTCTTGAGAGCCCAGCCAGTCTATGAGTCTGTATCTAGAGACAAATCCAGGTGCATGATCACTGTACACTCACAAGACCCCCTTCAATGGAGAAACCATTGTGCATGCTAATGCACAAAGCAACTGTCCCATGATGGATTATCTCAACAATAGCTAACACAATGCTTTCACCATTGAAGGGGGCCTCCATGATAGAGTTTATAGCGTGCCCAGAGTCAAACAGTGTATGGGCAAACCGAACACATTAGATTTCCCTTTTTGAAGACCCTGATATCTTAACTATCATTGTTTAAGTTTGCCCCTTGAGAGAAAAGGGTGGGAATTTTCAGAGAATTTTCAGAAAAGACGTGATGTAGATACTCCTAGACAGTCAAGGTTGTTGGAAAGAAAAAAAGTACATCACTGTACATTTGTCAAGGAGAGTCACAGAGGAGATTTGTAAACTTGGGTTTTTCTAAATTTTCTTTTACAGTATTTATAAGATGATTTCTGCCATCATGTACAGTGTGTGATTTTGAGAGAGTTATAGTTTTATTCAGTTGTATATTTTGCTCACTTATAATTGAAGCTGGTCTCTATGCAGAAAGCTACCAGACAGTGCATGAAATCAATTTGAATTGATTGTATTTTAAAGAGCTTTACTCGTAGGGTCAAGAAACGGGAGAGGGGGGGGGGTGTTTATTTTGTATTCTTTTAAGTCCTGTCCGCACTGGACTTTTTTTGGTAAAACTTACCAAGACTATGGGTAGTTCTCCCATTTTAAGTCCAGTGCGGACAGCCTAGGACGTTTTCCTCTCAGTTACTTTTCTTGAGTCCAGCGGTTACTTCTACTGGCTAAAAATACCATTAATCCAGATTGTTGATGTGTTGAAAAAAAGGTGCATCACCTAGCTTATGCGACTATCATTTTGTTTAAGACTAGAAGAATCATTGAGGCCAACCGACGCTATATCAAGTATCTTTTATTTTTCTGAAAAATCTGATTGTTTCTTTTTATTTGAGAACAATTTGTATTTTTTATTGTACACTGTACTTGACGCTATAAACTAACTTATTGATCAGAAGTGATCACAATATAATATGGACATGCTGGACTAAATTTAAGTTAAAAATGTGCAAATTGTAGACCCCTTTTAATTCATATCTTTAGTCTGATTCCCCTGCCTACACCATCTCTCTATTGCCTCCCTTATAATCATCTCACTGCTCCCTGCCATTGGCATCACCCTCCCCATTTGGCAAGTAGCTCGCATTCTGGCTTCACCCTGAAATTATTCATATTTTCATTTCTCTATTTTGTTTTTCTGAGAAGTTAATTTATGAGCGCACTCATTATATTAAGTGTAGTATTTCCTAATATAAAGGCTGATAATTATTTCACATAGCACTATATTTTTATTCTGTGAATATGATTGTCAGTATTACATTTATGTATGTCAAAAAGTATTTTGGCAAAGTAATGCAAATTAATCACTGATTTTCAAAATATTAAAAACTGATAACTGAGTTACATATCAGGGCTTTCATTGTTTCAAGACGCAAAGTGACCTTAAGACATTGAAATGTACATACAAGGAATGCCACTTAACTTTTTGAAAAGTGGAGATCTAAAACCTGAGTGTGTGTGTGTGTTTTTAAGATTTTTTTCATGTCTGTCTAGGTATGTAAAGATAATTTAAAAAAAAATTACATTTTTGTTAACCTTTTTGGGTCGGTATGACTGCGTGACTGAAAATAAACCAAAGCTGGATATTAAATCTGAAGACATTTCACTGGTGTTACGCTAAGTCTCATTTCTTCATTTATGTATCAATCTTTGTCACATACACAGATCCATATTCAGTCTTTATTCAAATTGATTAATACTTATCACATTATTTTCAACACTTGTCACTTACACGGGATAAGCACGGATTCAGTTACAAGTTTATAAAAATAATAATTAAACTTACAGTATTAATGATAATCTTTGGCAAGTCGGGAATCGTGTTGTAAACCACATCTAAATCATATATGGCCACCGTAGTTCTGTCTCCAGATTGGAACGTTCTTTCCTTAAAAATATTTTTTTGGGTCCTATTTGGGTGTGTCTGTGGGATTAGCGATTACTGAATTGTCCCTTGTTGTTAATAAGGCCGGAAAAGGGATTTCCCAAATATTTTTTGCTCTAGAAGTGTTCACATTATTTCCGACAACGGTGGGGCTTAGGAAAGGTCTCTAATATTTGAAAATGCATGGACACTCCCATGGGCGTCGCCAGGGTTTTTTTCGGGGGGGGGGGCAAAGCACATTGTTTTTCCCCAAAATCCTTGTATTTTGTCTTGCATAATTATTCTCAATTTATAAATTTTTTTTGAGGGTGGGGGGGGGGACTTTGCCCACTTACCCCTATTGCCACCCTGCAGACGCCCATCTTGTTCAATATGTATTAAATTAATAGCAAATATATGATTTCACACCTCTTTTTTTTTTTTGGCTTTTGCAGAGGGGGGGGGGGGGGGGCGCCCCTCGCGACGCCCATGGACACTCCACACCAATTATATCTATAATAGAAACACTATCTTGTGTAAACAACAATGAAACCAGTTTGCGATCACATATAATATACCACCAGTTGTTGCAGGGTCAGGGGGCCATTACACAAAACGATAGAGATGCATATTTTGTTTTATGAGGTGCGTTTTGTGCGTACGACTGCGTATGAAAAAAATGTCAATGCGCAACTCATAAGGAATTAGGATACGCAGAAGTGTGACGGGGCCCTAACATCAAAATGTTGAGATGCAGATACGTGTAGTCATGTGTGATGTGTCATTAACTTAGGCATCTGTTCTGCCACAAGATGATGGAATGCTTCCATCCTCGATGATCCTGAGCAAACGTCACCAGAGGGTAATGAATGGCAATCATTAGCTGTCTTGAGCAGTGGCGGCGCTACGGGGCCAATGAAAGCATTAAAACATTGGTACTTAGGACAAAACACGTCACACATGCATACAGCCTAGCCGTAAATATAGTGCAGCCAACATCTTTGTACATACATTTTTTATACACCATTCTGCAGTTTGCTACATTTCTCATTCATAAAAACGACTACACGTCCAAGTTGCTCTACTGTGGCTTATTTCCGGACCATTGACAAATTTCATTCACCCAAATTATATCCTTGCCCCCCATTGCCCCCCCCCCATTTTTTTTTGAGTCTGGCGCCGCCACTTGTTCTGAGCCAGGCGCGAATTTCTATTCCGTAGGTGATGCCATAAATTACTGTTCTTAGACATGACATCCACACAGAAGTTGCCAGCATCACCTGATTACTTGCAGACGATTGCCTCTTTTATAACACCATGGTGAGAACAACTTCAGTTTGATTTAAGTTTTAGCAGATCTTGAGCTGGGCAGAAACCAGTCTTGGTGCAAGAGCAGAATTTCAACTTTATTCCGGTCCCTGACTTCGCTCGTACCCCCCGCCTTGCAAACAGGACGCTAGGATACTCTGATGAATTCACGCTCTGATTGGTTGGTTTTGCGTGACTAGTGACCTGCGCGTCGTCAAGGTCATGACTCTGCAAGGTTTGAAACGGCCGTTAAGACTGATTCATTACTCTTTTATTCCAGAGAGATTTTTTTTCACGTTGAAAAGCGTTATAATGTAGGAAATTCTGTAAAACATGTCTGTGTTGTAAATTTACAATTCCCGTCACTCGCTCAGGCTCCGTTTCGAATCACGAACGGTCGGATTGCATTATGCGACGCTCAAAATTTTATCCACATGGTCCGCAATGAAACAGAAAGCTCATCCGCTGCCCACTGTTTCCAAGGGTTCACCCCATATAAATCCGTCCGCCGAGCTCATGAATACAAGTTATACATTCAAGTTACATGTATTCTAATACAGAGTTTTGGGAGCCATTGAATTGGGGAATTGAAGACATTGCACTGCATGCATGCACCTCTGGCCTTGACTTGGGGCTTTCAATTTTGAGCATTTTTGATGCAATTGGGCCCGAAAGTGGCGCTATTAGCCATGTTGTGGAGGGATCCTTTTTCAAAATGGCTACTTCTCCAGTTTGGGAAATATCATTCGTAGTCTTCTTTGGCTGACAATTTTTCAAAAATTCATTGGGCAACCCACCAAAAATTGAACGGAAAATAAAAGACGACATGTTGAACATCATTGTCCTGTGCAACTTGAACACCTGTGAGAGTTTTGAGTAATTTTAAAAGAAATTTGAAGTAAGGGGATTTATATCACCGGTGTCTATTATGGGAATTTAGTTACGTGGGTGCAAAGTTTTGATTATAGTCTTGTTGATGGCGTCCTCTCGATCTCCCGCGGTGCCAGTTTACCGTGCTAGTGTCAGGGACCGGCTGTTTTAGCGGAACTAAAATCAAATCTCGGACAAAGACTAGGCAGAAGAATACACTGTGCTCCTTTTTCCCCCATTCCAATTGGCAATGCATTGCCCGGCTATATCACATGCAAGGCAGTGCGTGCCTATATCAACTTTCGCTGGACTGCAGGCTTATCCTTCACATTGTGCACATCGGCCTTCGGTTTGTTTAATACTAATATAATAGTAGGGTCATTGATGGCTCAGTGCTCGTATCACAAAGAGTTGAATACATAAAGCTCAGTTCCCGTATTATATAGAGTTGAAAAAAAGGTCAGTTCCCGTATCATAATGAATATATAACACGGCGGCTTAACTGTTCTCTATAATTATATAGACTGCAAAGTTTCGGTGCCGGGTCGACATACGTACATGTAACAGTGACCAGCGATGTCAGACGCGCCAACAGTTTCCTCTCATGCCTTGCTTAAAAAGTACACGAATTTGAGTGAAGTCCTCCTGAAAGGTAGGCCTATGTACCGATCATCGTACCTTT
Source organism: Patiria pectinifera (assembly GCA_029964075.1). Taxonomy (NCBI): domain Eukaryota; kingdom Metazoa; phylum Echinodermata; class Asteroidea; order Valvatida; family Asterinidae; genus Patiria; species Patiria pectinifera. The sequence goes on along the minus strand of CM057142.1, from coordinate 9,756,530 downwards.
CAAATTATAGGAGGAACTTTATTTATTTGCTGTAAAGATAATCGTACAAATACATCATGACTTGTCGGGGTCAAAGTCGGCTTGTACATATTTCGTCGTGTATACGGCCTACCTTTTTCCGTACCCGTTTATAAATCAAAGTGTCCTTGAACTGTGTTTTTGTACGAGTTGTACGGTATCATTTGTGTAGTACGCCCTATATTAGGAAATAATTATGACCGAGGGAAGGATGCAACATTAATGATGACGATTTGTTTTCCCAACCAGATTGTTGACAACGAGGCTGTATGAATTGTCGTTCAGAGATGAAACTAAAAGAAGAAGATTGCGTTTCCAGTGATGATGCTAACACATCGATACACTGTCTTCCGGATACCCGTATCATGTACATCGCAGACTACCTTACTGCAATACACCATGGTATTTCCATCGTGGTCATGTGTACTACGTTCCTAGGGATGTGGTGGCGCTACCGACATTACAAGACACATTTACGATATGTGCGATTTCCTGGACACGTCTGCCGTTGGGTCGTTTCAACTGTTCTGCTGCTGTTTCTCCTAGCTTCGGTCGGGGAAAGCTTACTATCCAGCGCAACTTTACGCCAGCACTTCAGCGCTGTGTGGCGTATTTCCTTACCATCCTTTTTCGCCTTGACTGCATTGGTATCTTCTTTAGTTGGCACTTATCAGATGGAGAGGTTCCGAGAAAGACGCATGTTGTGGCTGCTCGGCATTTATTGGTTTGTTTCGTTGATAATGGAGGCAGGTCGACTTGGATCGATGTTCGCGAGTGGATTGGCAGATATGAAGATAGCTAGGTGGGACCTGTCTATACTACAACTATTTTTCTACCTGATTCTAACGTTCGTCGAGGTATATGTCATATTGTACACAAAGGTACGTTTCCAAAAGTAGCCTAGTTTTCCAAAGCGGAGGCCGGTTCGTACTTCATGCTGATCACGAGTATGAACTGGCTGGTCCGGTCATGAGTGGTTGACATAACAAATAAGCGTCTGACATCCAAATGAAAATCAGTGCCATCTCACAATAAGCCTCTGTACTGATGACGTCACACTTTGTTTACGTGTGTGCTTTCCTATGGTGCTCAGTGGACCATGGCCCCCACTGGCTCCATAGGAAAGTGCACATGTAAACAAAGTGTGACGTCATCAGTACAGAGGCTTATTGTATTTGCCAACCAGCGGCGGCGGATCGCTTTTCAAACTGGGGGCTATCACCAAAAAGGGGCGACTGCTCAGAAAAAAGGCACCTTCCGTCGGTGTGAATGAGGAGAATATTGTGAAACTATTTTCGTTAACATTGCAAGGAATACATGTTACTCGGAACAAATAACAAAATTCACTAACAACATTGATATACACTTTTGAAATGTTTGCGTTAAAATTTTATTGTTCTAAAAATAATATAAGGTAATTTTTCACTTGAGAGAGCCCTTCGGCCTCCGGCATACCCCCGGCAGTAACCTCTCTGGGTCCGCCCTTGAATTTGACTAGTTAGGCCTATGCAATTAAGGGCCATTTTTTATCGTGAGAGGGGCACTGTTGCATTTGATGGCCAGTTTGGTGACCATTACGGCGAAGAACACTTATTATTTTCAAAGGACAGTTGTTGTTTTTTACTTGAGAGAGGCACAGTTTTATTGTTGCAAGCGGGGCACCAACTGTGCTTTCGAGGGGCAGTTTTCCATCTCGATAAGTTATCGCGAGAGGAGCACTGGTGTTTTTAATGGCCAATTTGCCATCTCGAGAGGGGCACAGTAATATTTTATTATTGCGAGAGGGGTATTTGTGTTTTCGAGGGATAGTTTTCCATCTCTAGAAGGTTCACAATCTTGTTAATGTGCGAGGGGTATTTGCGTTTTGCGGGCACGTGTGGTCTAGAGGTTGAGCACAGGATTCGCGTTCGAGAGGTTGTGGGTTCGAGCCCCACCGTGGCCATGCGTGTTGTGCCCTTGAGTAAGGCGCTTTACCTCAATTACTCCTCTCAGCCTAGGTGTTAAATGCTGGTACCAGCATTGTTCAATGCTGGGATGGTAACAGACTCGCTGCGGAGGAGGTGTGGCGACCCCCCCCCCCCCACCGCAGCATATGAGTCTGACCCAATCGCTTCGAAGGATAGATAGGCACTCCGTTCCTGTGAATACAGGTTCGTCCCCTTTATTTGTGTGTTAGAGGGGCACTTTTGCAAGCGCGATCATAATGCTTTCATGTTTGCGTTTGAGGGGCAGTTTTGTTTTCATCTCGAGGGGGCACATTATTTTATGACCGTGAAAGGGGCAATTTTGTTGGCCTGGGAAAATCTGGGGGCACCTTGTCGTTTCATATCATCAACTATAGTCTTATTCGAAGGTTGTTTGGAGCCAATATACTCTTTGGAAATCTGCACCCATATATATTTCGTCTTTCGGTATCCACTGTTTTAGGTCACATCTGAAGCATGCGTGAATGATACCACCGAGACTCGATTTAGACCGAAGGAAACAACCTTACCGTCGGAGCTGTTTGCCTGGTGGCTGGGCTGGTTGTTTGACCAAGGAGCTTTGACGACTGTTGACGAGTTGGGACAGCTACCATCAGAATACGGCGCTGAAACAATAGGCCAACGGTTCAAAATTGCTTACGAAGAAGAGAGGGTAAATCTTTTTTTTTTTTTTTAATTTGGTTTCAATTCGATTTGATTTGGCATAAAGAGTTCCATACCTGGACATCAGTTGACACCCTGTGCACAAATCCCATGAGACTGATATGAACAACTTCGTTTTTTCTCAGTAAATGCTTTTCCCTGCTAAATTGGACCCTTTTAGGACATGTTATCGCTTTCCAATGGTTGATAGCTCACAGCACGGGAAAATGTATGTCCATGTATGGAATTCTTCCGGGAAATGCCATTGCAAAGACTTCACATGATCAAAATTTCACACACACAAAAGGTAATTCCATGGACAGTGCATGACATTTTAACAACCTATTTGTTTATCCATGTAAATTTCGTTAGCTTGGCTTGGCTTGCTATTTTTTGCTAATCTGAGACAAGTAATTCTGAACTTTTAACGAGAAAAACAATCAGGTTTTTTTCCTCCTATGATACAGGTAAGAAATCGGCGAACGAGTCACCGCTGCCCATCCTTATGGAGAGTTTTGTTGAAGACCAATGGCGTGGCAATGGTTACCGCAGGAGCATTTTTAATTGGAAACACCTGCCTGATATTAATTACACCATTCGCCCTCCATAGCCTTTTGAAATATGAAAAAGCGTACATATTCGGCACTACTGATGAAGAGGTAAGACAAAACAAATCGGAGGAAATACTGGACGTTCATCATGGAAAAAAAATTGTTTCTTCAAATGCGACGGAACATACTACGAGTACTTTAAAATCTGACCGGTCTAGCCCTGAGGATCTTTTTGAATTAAAACAAAAATTAACTCTGATGACTGCATGCATAGAGATAATCTGGCTTTGACAAAATGATAACCTTGGAAGTACCTTATAAGTGTCCCTGTAATTTATAAGGCCAAAAAAGGTCTCCGGCTTCTGGTATGGAGCTTGCCCCAAAAGTGGTGCGGCGAAGAGGTCCCCCCCCCCAACTTTTGTTTTCTTCAAATGTCGGCTGATGTTGCAGATGACGCTTCGATCCCCTTAAAACTCTCAAAAATATCCTTCAGAGTGGAGCTTGAGGTGACCTCAGTAAGGCCATAAGGCTTGAGAATTCTGCAACCACTTACGATCTTGACCGACACGGGAAATTTGGGAAATTTGGATAGTCAAGACAAAAATTAGAGAAAACGGTAACGTCAGATCATACAGCGACATCGACATCGGGCATAAGCTGCCAAGGCTGGTCATTAGTCTGCTCCCTTACATATTGCGCTGATTAAAAAGCGTTTACAGGTTCCAGATACACGATCATCGCTCCCTCAGTCTGGCTTCCAGTGCAAAATATATGGGAGCCCAAAGAGGCCATATAAAGCTTATACTCAATCGTAACCCCATCTATAAAAACACGTTAAAATTGTGCACCAGCAGGATTCCAATCAAACCAGTGAGTTTGGCGGTTTTGAGACATCATCTTATACATTAAAAAAACTGTTTAATTTTGCCGACGCGCATGGCTACCGCGCCGAGAGCGCAGACCAAAAACCGGGGACTTTTTTTGGCCTAATATGTCATTTGTATAAGCCTAATCAGTGTTATACAATCATAAGTATTGTGACAATTTTCCCGGTATATTTTCAGGTACCACATTACGTCAGCGTCAGCGAGATGACGACAAATGTCTTCGTTCTGATGTTCGTTATATTCCTTGCCATGTTCTTCCAGGGGATATTAAATGCTTCATATCGATTTACGGCCGGTATGGAGGCAGTGCGGATCATATCAGCATTACGGGTATGTTTATTATTGTCAACAGGCACTGAACACCCAGTCCACATTGTGATCTCGGGCAGGATTCGAACCCGGTGTACTCTGAAATTTGGACTCCATGAAATACGGACTCATTTGTTGTAATGCGCATGCCAATTATAAGGACAGTGACAGCTGAGGTGTGAAGGTTATAGAATCCATATATTTATAAGGTAAAAGATACCAGATTTCATAGGAGTATACATTTCATATGACACTGGAGCACAGAGGTGAAAGGCCAGGAAAGGACCCCATGTGCCAACCTGCCTCCCCAAAGACACGTTTCCTTTACCAAAAAAAAAAAAAAAGAGAAGAAAAAAAGAGAGAAAAAGTAAGAAAAGAGAACACTATTAACCCCCCCCCCCAAAAAAAACCCACCTGATACATTCCCATAGTGACAGAGAGGTTGATAGCCCCTTAATAAATATCTATATACCATGTGACCTGCGACGTCTGTGATGGAAACCCAAAACATTTAAGCATCTTTTGCATGATATTTGGCCTACATTGAGCAGTATTATGTCAACACTAACATTTCAAGAGATATACATCGAAGAAAACCGTTCACTGAAAGGTGGCATCACATGACCACAGCATCCAATTTGGCAAACAGAATTAATGTGACATGGGTCTATGTCAGGGGGACGTCTCTATAGTCCGAAGAGTTACCGAAGTACCATTGGTCCGAAGTCCCTTTGGTCCGACGTCCCATTAGTCCGAAGTCCCATTGGTCCGAAGTCTCATTGGTCCGAAATCCCATTGCTCTGTACGTTGCATTGGTATAATCGTCCCGATTGGTCCGACGTCCCATTGGTCCGACGCCCCATTGGTCCGACGCCCCATTGGTCCGACGTCCCATTGGTCCGACGTCCCATTGGTCCGACGCCCCATAGAATTTAGGTTAGGGTTAGGGTTAGGGTCAGTCAACCTGAACCAGTGGAACTACACAGTATTATGTTTCATCGGACCAATGGGACTTCGGACCAGTGGGACTTCGGACCAGTGGGACTTCGGACCAATGGTACTTCGGACTATCGAGACTGAACCCTATGTCAGTACTCTGGGCTATGTGTTTCCTTCCTTCAACCATTTTACAGATAGCCGTTTTCGAGAAGTCGTTACGTCTCTGCCATGGGCTGGATATTTCTTCGGGAGAAATCGCCAATCACATGTCCGTTGATTGCGAAATGTTCTTTTACGTTGCGAGATGGATCAGCAACGTCTGGACGTTTCCCATTTATGTAGGTATAGCTTGTATGTCAATCCGCATGAAGACAATAACGCAACGCCTTCTGGTGGATGCGCTTGAAGAAATTGAATCGAAAATGGTATGGCTTTGTCCGATATACGACACGGCCTCGTCTTACAATCAATGTCTAGGAACGCCACTTGTAAACGGATGATCCTAAATGCATCCAGATGATTATTGGTCTCATGCCTGACACGTAGTCCTATAGTTGCATACTGCCGACATTTGCCTGAAATCTTACTTTCTTGTTTTTGAATGGTCGCCCATCACAATAGAGGGCCACTCAAGGTGTTGGCTACATAGGAAAGTAAAGCGAAAATAGTCTAACACGGAGAGAGAAAATAACTATTCACCTTTCTTTTGAAAAGGGATAGTTAATAAATTGGTGGAAAACAGGATTCAGGTAAGGAGTTGCAAAGTGCAGCAGTACGAGGAACAAAGCTAGAAGAATATATCACAGTACTGGCCTTTGGAACAGATACAGTGACGGGATGAGAGGAGATTGCACAACGTGTGCTGCGAGTGAAGGTGCGAACAGAGGGGAGAACAAGTGAGAGACCTTCTGAGCACATACCATGATAAACGATACTGACAAAACTTATAAATAAATTAATTACCGGTACCGAACTTAATATGTTGACCAGTTAACATTGACTGTCTTGTGATTGCCCTTAATGTCCTTGAATTTTTCGACAGGGTACCATCTGGTTGTGCATCACATATAAATTGCTGGGTTTTTCTGCTCTGGTTGGTTGTTTGGTCTTCGTGTTGATGATAATTCTTCAAGGAATCATCTCCAAAGTAGGAGCGCGATACTGCAGAGAAGGCCTGGTGAGTTCTATGCTGTTGAGGAGTACCATTTGCATTTGTTCATTCACTTTCATGATGAGTTGGGCCCAACTGTCCCTGTCAAGCATATAGTTGGAAAGAGATGGACCGCTCGGACCAGTTTCTAACTCGATGGATGTTTTCAGGGTCATGTTGGGACGACCTCTGAGACAAGGGGTATCAGGATTCCAGAGAAGGGCACGACTAGCCGGCTCAATAAGTATAAAGAAATGATCAACTTTAAAATTCAAAAAAGTAACGTTGATAATTAAAGAGTGATAATATACCAAAATTGAAGACGAATTGATAACTAAGAACTGGTTATCTAAAAACGCTACAATGTGAACAATCGAGAAAGTAACGTCGATAAGTAGCTCGATTAACGGGATCATGAACGCATGAAAACACGCGTGATGACTTCACTGATAACCAGAGTATAGTCAAGCAGATGAGAATTAGAAAACAATTGATGCTCATGGAGTTTGTTTGTTCATGGGGAGTTTGTTGATAATTTGATATATTTGTAGGCTTATGGAGATAGACGATTGCAGAAGACAAATGAGATACTACACGGCATTCGGTTAATCAAGCTTTACGGATGGGAAGAGATATTCTACCGGTCAGTTGAACAAATCCGCAAGAAAGAACTACGGTGGAACCTCCAAAGAAACATTTGCCACGGTTTGACTTGTACGTTACACATAGAAGTAAAAACATGTTCGATTGATTTTTTTTTCTTGATGTGTGCCTTTGCTGTTGAGGGAATGTATAAGTTGTGTTTTTCAAAATCTACATCAAATTTAAACCGATAGGGGTTAACACACTTTAGAAAGGTTTTTTTTCACGCTTCAAGTATATAGCAATGTTTTTTGTTTAAATCCATTTTAACGCGTTAATGTGTTAGTTTGTAAATAGACAAAGTGCGTAGCGGAGAAGAACCCAAAAAGATCCACGTTAGAAATACTTCATGAACACTTCATTTTTTCGCAAACGTTATCCGAAATGAAACGTTTATCAGCAGGAAACAGTTTGTTTTAAACTTGTTAGATTTCGTATTTGTGTATTTTCTTTGAAGTGCAAGCACTTTATACACTTTATACACTTGGTACACTTTTTGTCAAACTATAAAAGGAAAACAATTGCTTGTATTTATTTAAATATGATTTTTTTTCATAGATAAAATACATGCAATGGTATCACAGTAAGAGTCTGGGGCCAATTTCATAGAGCTGCTTAAAGCACAGAATTTGTTCAAGCACAAAAAACTCTGCTTAATATAATCAGTTTACCAGCCCTACCTCCATGCGATTGTTATGCTAAGTAAACAACAGCTAAATACCAGTCATAAGGAATGTACATCGCATAGCGTTTTGGCCGGTAACCTGATTATATTAAGCAAGCTTTTTTGTTCTTAAGCAAAATTTGTGCTTAAGCAGCTATATGAAATTGGCCCCTGTATATAATGAGGTATAAACTGACCACAATTATAGTTGGCTTCGATTGAATATAATTCATACTTTCCTACCCTATAGCTTTGATTGTCGCGTCATCTCCAGCTATTCCTACTTTGGTGGTATGTAACGTTTCCCTTAATTTATCAGACATTACGATTTTTGAAGTTTCTAGTTAACGTGGTCGTGCAGTGCTGTGCTTGACACTCTCGATTCATAATAATTTTGTCGGCATTCTCTTGAAGATGTTCTCCACGCACACTCTTCTGTTCGGCAATCGAATCACCGCAGACATCGCTTTTCCCAGCTTGTTTCTAGTCGACTTTATGGGCCAACAAACGAGCGAATTCATCTCGTCCCTGAAATTCCTTGCCGACGGCTTCGTGAGCATGAAGCGTCTGGAGAAGTTCCTCAGTGCACCAGAAATTGTTAACACCAACCGAATCAGCTCCAATCTGCAGCTTTATAAGGTATCAAAGATTACTTCTATCAAATCTTTTTAAAAAAGTATCAAAATATTCTGATTATAATATATAGCCAAAAAAGTCTTTAAAGAGTTTTATTTGGATAAAACTTTACCTCTTCAATTTTGTTTTGTATTTCAAGTGAACGATGATTCTACATTCATTTTAACATGTAGGACATGCCTCCCAAATTGTTGAACTTTCTCAAGAGAGGCCGCACTGATGGAAATCACGAGAGACACCAAAATGATGCGGTAACAGTAAGTGCTCTTTGGTGAACTTTTATCTAAAAACACCGCCAAAAAAAAGGAAAAAAAGAAGAAAATCTACACTCATTGCAGGGGTCACAATTTTGAATCTGATTCGCTTATGATGAAGTCATTTATATAGACTTTTGAGGAATTTTGTTAGCTACATTTTGATACCCCGTTTGCTACCAAAGACTGTAAATCGTCCAAAAAATTGACTGGTCAATAAACAATGTACAGTTTGATAAAATGCAAATTTTAAGAGTACGCGAGTCGAGTGGAAATTGCTGCGTGACAATGTGACACTGCCCGAAACGAACGGCAGGGAAAATTGATCGCAAAGTGCTTGCATGCATGGAAGCACGTGAAATTGAATATCCCACGCTTTGTTCGGGCACTGTGCAGTCGATAGGGGCCAATGAATTACGGGCACTTGTGTTTGGCGCTTAGTAATTTTTCCTCGCGTATCTCTTAAATTGCAACTTTTCAAGCTGCATCGTTTTTCATAAACGATTGTCAATCTTGGACGATTTACAATCTTTGGTGGCAAACGGCGTATCAAAATGTAGCTAACAAAATTTCTCAAAGGTGTATATGAATGACGTCACCATCAGATTCAAAATTATGACTCCTCCAATGAGTGTGGACTTTCTTTTTTTGCGGTGTTTTAGTTGTTATTCATGTCTCATTCAATGCTGCGTGAAATGGATAATATTCCTGATGATTTATTAACGATTGGTGGGATTGGCTGGACTGCCTGTAAAACTGCCTTTAAAAGATGATGCTAACGTTTTACTGATGACGATATGCATTTTTCAAATTACTGTTAGAGATGAAAAAATTGATTTCTTACATCTGCATAAGCAGAGTCTACCTTTCATGTTTAATGCAGATCAAGGATGGAACATTTTCCTGGGATTTAAAGAAAACTGGGGTACAACCAATAATATCGGACATCAACCTGCAAATACCGGAAGGTAAGACTATGATGTTGCGATGGATTTTACGAACCCTAACCACTATAGGCCACATTCCCCTCGCATTTAAACATCAGATTTTCTCCATGAAATGTAAGTCGTGCCTCAATGTGTGACCTGCTGAGGCAAAATGAGGAATGTCCCCCAAAACCTTGTTTTAAGCAATCGACACCTGAAGACGGATATACTAGAAAGATCTTGTTAAAATCGAAATTGATTGTTTTTTTGTTTTTAAGTAGCCAAGGTATCCAAGATTCACACTATGCATTTCAGTTGGGAAAAAATACCCAAGAAAGAGAAAAAACTGAAGAACGTGTTTCACTGCTGTTGGCGGCGCAATGTGTGTCTTATTTTCCAAAGCCGTTTTTCTCAAAATGAGGTTAGCGAAATTCGGCAGGACACTGTTGAAGTTCCTGCGGCATAATCTTTGGAATAAATTAAGATACAGACATAAATTTGGTATCATTGGAAAGCCAATGATTTTGCGCTTTATCATATTGTACATATTGTGAAAAGTCAAAGTAGGTGTTATTCCTCATTATGCCATGGCAGGTCACATTTATGGTTTCATTGACCTAATTTGAAGGTAAACTGACAATGATCGTTGGCGAGGTAGCGAGTGGGAAGTCATCGCTCTTAGCAGCAATCCTTGGAGAAATGAACGTCCTGAAGGGATCTGTCAAATGCAGGTACAATGTGAATGCATCACTAAAACTTAAAATGCAATATAGTCGGACGTCAGAATTTGACACAAATATGATGCTACATAATTATTCCACGTCATGATCACGATCAACACAGATTTCTGTAACGACCATTTACTATTTTTTCTTTGTTTTATTATTTTTTTTTTTAAAGAACATCAAAGGTTGGCTATTCTGCTCAAAAGGCATGGATCCTCAATACGACGCTGAGAGAAAATATTATCTTCGGTAGTCGGTACGATTCAGTACGGTAAGTGTGTGGTATAACATAGGAATATGACATGACACTATGTATCCCTGTGTGCCATCAAAGTCCTGATGCTGTATTGTGTGGCATTTATAGACATCCAATTAACATCCAATAGTTCGATACACTTTCTGTTTCGGCAAAGATTATTTTCAAAGTTTGCTCTGACAGAACTGGATTGAAATTACTGTTTGTAAGAGTTTTGCTACTGATTTTTTTGCCTAATTTGGCAGGCCTATAAGTGCTTTATAAATAATAATATTGGCTTCTTGTATATAGCGCTAATTTCCGTCACGAAGTGACGCTTCTGGCGCTCCAATATTTCCCTGGCTTTAGCTCGGCTGCCATTACGGCGCTCAAGCATTAAGGAATTTCTTCCTACCAGGTACCCATTTACTACATCTTGGTGGAGAGAGGCAATCGTAGTAAAGTGTCTTGCCCAAGCGCACAAGCACCATGTTCCCGTCTGGATTTGAACCCATGTACCACGGCACACGAGTCGAACACCGTAACCATTTGACCACAGCACCCCACGATTGATGATTTCGTGGTATTTCAAAAACATTACAACTTCCTTCGTATTTAGATCGCCACGGTGCAAAATCTAACTCGCCCCATTCTTTATTTCCTGTAGATACCAACGTACGCTAGAAGCATGTGCTCTTAATAAAGACATCGGCGATCTGCCTGCCGGAGATTTGACTGAAATTGGCGAGAAGGGGATTAATCTAAGTGGTGGACAAAAACAACGAGTCAGCTTAGCACGAGCTTTGTATTCCCAAACTGAACTAGTTCTCCTGGTAAAACCAAAAGCCAATCTTTTTATTATCCTTGGTAATGAAGTAAACATACCTATGATGCATTTGTTAACATCCCCATAGGAAGGCTTATTCGTGAGGCTTTCAATATCAATGAGATAACAATAATATTAATTATGTGTGGTGGACATACAGCGCTTTCCACTCAAGATAGGTCTTGAAGTGCTTCCCAATTATTATCCCTGTTCAACAGGCGATGTCCTCTTTTCTGCATCCGAAATCAGCGCAATGTGGTCTCTACCCTCCCATGTACCAATTTGTACCCCTGGGTGGAGAGAGATAAAAGTGTCTTTCCCAAAGACACACGCACCACGTTCCCCGTCAGGGTTCGAACCCGGTGACCATGACACACGGGTCGAACACCGCAACCATCGGACCACTGCGCTCTAGCTCTAGATTCAAATTACTTTGGTGTATTTCCATAATGTTTTAACCTTCACTTTGTGTAAACCCCACAGGATGACACTTTATCTGCTCTTGATAGTCATGTTGCCCATCACGTGTTCATGAATGCAATACTTGGTCTTCTGCGCATGGAGAAGAGAACTGCAGTGTTGGTTTCTACTGACGGAAAGTACCAAGAATTCGCCGACAAGGTGAGACCCATAAATAGCTTCAATTTGATTCCTTCTTGGCCGCGTCTGAGTTACTGGCTACGGCTGGAAATAACACACGGGTCTATGGGAAGTGGCTGCAGACGCGTCAAAACGGACTGTTCCACTTAAACATAATATATGAAGGCTCTCACAGATCTTTGCATTGCAAGGTAACTTATTTGCCAACTTATACATCATATAAGAAAAGGCAGATCGCAAATGAACAACCAAATTTAAGTATACTCTTTCTATACAGAGTGAGTAAAAAAAAGGAAATGTAATGTACTTTTTTTTTATAATGAAGTTTGTGCACTTTCAATCTCAAATATGGAGATATGAAAATAATAAGTGTAAGTTTAGAATCAAGAATCATCAAAATACTCATGTACGCCTACTTTTCTTAAACACAATTAAACAACAACACACTTGTTAAAGTTTTTCTGTCCACAAAAGGGTAAGAGGTATAGTGTTTCTTTCACAAAAACAATTCACATAGGGCCCATTATCCTATGAGAATTGTTTTTTTTTATTTGAAGAACAACTTTTTCTGATCTTCCGTGGAAAAGATTTTTGTGTCAGTTTGTTCAAGACCAAAAGTTAAAACAAAAAAGTTGAAAAGTGAAAAGAGAAAGATGATTGTGAATTGAATTTCCAAGGAAAGAAAGCTTTTGAATGATTCTTATATATTATTTATAAGTTAAATATGAAAGTAATCTGTTTTATTTTGACCTGCTTTTTGTTTCCACCCTTTTTCACCCTAGCTGTACAGTTTTGCGTTAACAGACTGAATGTTGTGCATTGGAGCCTGCTCCGTATTACTCTCCAGTCATTAGCTGTTATGTTGCCCTGTTATGAAAGCCATTTAAAGCCTGCATAAAATACTTACCTTTAAATTGTTTTCTTGTAATTTTTTTTATTTTACATGTTCAAGGTTGTAACAATACAGAGAGGCGTCATAGTCCACGAGAAGGTCTCACCCGAGTTGGATGAAACGCTTCAACGGAGAATACCTTCAATACTTACAGACCCATTGGCGCATACTGAACGGCAAGAACAAGTAAAACAAACATCTACGAATACTGAAAACAAGAAAGGTACACAATTCAATCTTTTTAAACACTGGCCAGAAATATTGAAAATTCCATTTGCAAAAAGCGTCGCAATTTTTCGGCCTTTGGATAACGTTGAAGGGAAAGTCGCGTCCTCTAACTTTCATAATTTTGAGATATTTATCATTTCTGATCATCTATATCTTTCAAATTCCATGTGTCTCTTAGGTATTTTCTTATTTAGTACAAGTGCTATGTTACGTTTGCCCATTAGGCCTATTGGGATTTATTTAAAAATATTACAACTTTGCAATAGTTATCACCATCATTACAGATGCATACCCCATTCTCTTAAAAACATTATAGTTTCTCCTAACTAATTTTTAATTTGTATTTTTTTGTTTTGACGAAAAATTACTTTATTCCGATTTGGGCGTCTGCAACCCTCTGAAAAGGGCTTTGATTCATTTAATGCACAAAATAACCCGCAAGTCTGGTAGTCAACAATTCGAATTTTGTGAAGAAATATAATTCAATAGCTAAACGTGGGTGGATTGTTTTGGTTCACTGTCTCATTCAAAAGTGCTAGAAAAATAGCAATTGAAATATATCACGGGGAGACATCTTTAAGCATGTATGAATGATACCTCCAAATTTTGGTCTTAATATTATGTACATTAGTCTGAGTTCAAGTCTGTGGCGATAAACTGATTCAGGCTTTCTGTTTTATTCAGAGAAAGCCAAAAGTGTTTGTCATTACGCCAGTCTGCCAGTTTGTTTTACTTTTTGGCATCTCATGCCGTTCACATTGTACAGATGGGGATGATGCACACGTAGGACGGCTTATTGACGAGGAAGAGAAGGCAAGTGGATCAATATCCCCGCACGTCTACATCTTCTACTTCAAGATCATGGGAGTTGCTTTTGTTGTGGCTGTGATACTCAGCTACATCGGGAAGCAGGCCCTAACGACAGCCGCGGACTTCTGGCTGGCTGGATGGGCGGAGCACAGTGTCACTCTGGTCAATGTAGGTTTACTGATTGAGTTGGAATCTGACAAGCACCGGGAGCTAAATACAATAAAAAAACCATCTAGTGGAGGCAAACAATTGCATTGACATTACGCTACCGTCGGGAAATGGATTCTTTCAAACAGCATTTTTGTTTTTTTACCGGATTCCAAAACAAAGCGCTATATCGACGCCACTCTGTCTGGATTGCTATTTTACAGGATTCCTTTTCAGCCAACCAATCAAAACAGTTTTTCCTGATGCTTCACTTTGAAGTTCGTAACATCTGGCGTAGGACTTGCTCTATGTTGTGCACCTTGAAGCGTTTATCCATATCATTTTTTCTCTTTTTTTTTCACGACAGTTCAAGTTCTACCACTTCCACAGTTTCAGAAACATTTCGAACGCGTTACATGCTCCTTGTGTTTTAATATTATAATGAGCACTTCCAATTCTACGCACTTTACAATTATACACTAAACTAAATTCAATGAAGTACACTATATAATGAGTGTTTTATGAGTGCTAGAATCAAAAGACCAAGATCACAAATGTCATTTAGGAAAATACCAAAGTAGGAAAAACCATACCATTTTAGCAAAATAGCAGGATTGTAAGCTCAGATACATAATGCTAGAAGTCTAACAGCAAGACGCCCTTAAAATGGGCACGTAATGTATGTTTAGCATATACTCATTGGTTTTGAAGAGCGCCCCCTATGTTGGAAGATGGTACAAGCCCCCCCCCCCCTTCCCCACTATTTGATTTTACGGAGGCCAAGTGTCCGGTGAAAAAAACGGCGACATCAGCACACGTTGCAAGTGCCCTTTGGTTTGTTGCCCTTTTGGTTGCCGCCCCCGTTTCCGTTTCGTTTTCCGCCCGCGGTAACAGCGTTAAGCATACAGAAGATTAGAAAAGTTGGGATAATCAGATCCGTATATATGAACAATACTCTATATATACCAGTTCACGTTTTTCCCGATTCAATATTAGGACGACATCACTTTACACTACGTGCGTGGATATGCCTGGCTGACAATAGCAAATGTGTTGGCACCAGGAGCCATCCTCTTGTGTATTGGAAGCACTCTAGCCAGCAAACGGATACACAAAGCTATGATCCAAAATGTCTTCCGACTACCTGTAAGGTATTGAAGCCTCCATTCGATCTAAGCATTCTGCATATAGATTTAGATGTAAATGTAGCATTGCCGGATCTGGGTCGGGGGGGGGGTCATCCCCTCCCCAATATTTGTTTCTAATCGGAGGAGTGAAGACACCTTTTTCTCTTAAATTTCAGGAAATTAACTTAAAACGTTGCGTATCTCCCTCGCAAGCCATAAGATACATACACCTTTTAGTTTTAATATTACAATGTGGAAATAGCGCATGATACTATATACTTAATCGCCTTCCCCTTTTTGAAAAAAAAATGTACTCGAGCCCTCTTGGCCCCCCCCCGAAAAAAATGGTTCTGGATCCGCCCTTGTTGTAATGTAGTTATTTCCTTTACCAAAATGGTGCCTATTAATAGGGAGACATTCCCATAGACTTGTGCCCAAACAAAAATCGTCACTAAAACGTTCCCCCAACTAAAACTCTCTAATAATACATTGGTATAATTATTTCTACAAATGTACCATTAGGGAGACACGTTATCGTAATTTCTTCAATAATAGGGAGACACCGGCTTTTAGGGAGATCGACACAATACCGAAATTCGTGGAAAAAGGACAAGGGAATATTGGGTTAGGGCACATTTAAGTTGGAAAAAATTGTGTGCACAAGTCAATGGGGAAGTCTCCCAAATGACCCATTCCCGGTAATTATTATTACGTTTGTCATTTTAGAGCGCCTAACGTATAATTAAAGAGATAACATATAATGTTTATACATTGCAGGCCTGCTCTTACAAAGTTTCTATATATTCATGCATTTTCCAGGTTTTTTGACATCAATCCTGTCGGCCGAATTCTCAATAGACTATCGACCGATACCTACAGGGTAGATATGGTAAGATTTGTTACTTTCGAAAAACATGTTCAATTGTCACATTAACGTTATACGTTGTAGTTTGCATCTATAACCAGGTTGTCCCTATATTTGACCCCTTTTATTACCGATTCAATCTGGAATCAGACCTTGACATTTATTACATAATACTGTTAATGTTATCTTCTCGTTATTTATAAAAAAATCTTGAATTTTCGCTTGCGCCACAAGTGTAGCCCTATGTTATGAATATCCGGTATTGTATGAAACTCCCCCTCAGTTTACTATTTCTTATTTTCCTATTTCTTATTTATTTTACTATTCGAACCACAATCTTTGTCGAACGATCGTTAGTATCCAAGTATAGTCGGTGTGAGTACAATTCTTGAGTACAATCAGATGCTAATTTTATTTGTTTAATTTTTCTTCTTTCCAGAAAATCCAGTTTACCTGGATGAATATTCTAACATTCACCACCGCTTGTGCTGTCAAGATTGCTACAATCGTCGCCATCCTTCCAGGCTTCACGGCCCTGTTGGTCCCGATGGCGATATTGATCTTCTGGGTTCAGAAACGATTCATTACTGTATCAAGGTACTTCCCTGGCGTCTCTTTGATGAAAAAAAACCCCAAGACAGACGCGCTGGGTATATTATAGACAGATAGACAGATAGATGTACAAATGGTTTATTTGTTTCTTAGGACAAGGTTTGGCAATCACAAATTGAATTGCATCAAGTCGAGACAGGTAATAAATCTCGTGCACAGTGCTTATAAATACATCCAAATAAAATAAAAGTAACCAAAAACAAATAATAGCAATTACCCAGATAAGTAAGATGATTTGAGGCTTTGCATGGTGGAGATACTAAATAATGAAAGGTTTGCGGAAACACCATGTGCGAATAATTTCTCAACTAAGAGAATGGTTCTGAAAAGAACCATGAGGTATAAACTCGACAGAAGACGGTCAGAGCATACTGACCGGAACGTCGAGTTTATACCTCTGGTTCTTATAAATACATCCAAATAAAATAAAAGTAACCAAATACAAATAATAGCAATTACCCAGATGTCGACTCCCTAAAAAAGTTGTTTGTCCCAGCTTCAGGCCCAAAAGTATCAGTAAATTGCAATCCTAAACTTCATTACTTAATATTTTCAATAAGAAGGCTAAAAACAAATGTCATCCGCTATATGGGCATGAGTTTGCAAGTGGACAATTTACGACAATTTTTTTTCTGAAAGATATAATCCCCGTGCTTTTTTTTCTTCAAATTTCACCTCGAAAACTGCATTTTTTTCACCAATTGTAAAATTTCTTAGCGATATAAATGTTATTCACTTTCGAATGAGGCACCCGACAAAAAAAATCTACCGACTTTTAGTTAGTGAATTATCTCCTCTCAAAATTCGAATGATAAGGCTGCCAGACAATAAATAGGCTCTCACAGGGCGGGTGGTTTGTGTACAGAATAAAAACCTTTTGTTTAGAGGGTTGCAGACGCCCAAAATCAGAATAAAGTACTTTTCTTCGTTTAAACATAATTGAATTGAAATATCGTAAGGAGAAAAAAAATCCATTTTTTGAAAGGCATGGGATGGATCTCTTACTCAATTGTTTGCCTTTGCCTTTCGCTCACGGTAAATTTCGTTATACGTGTATATTGTGCCTAAACTACTGCGTGCATGTGTAATATTATTGTCTTCTCCTGCATTACAGTGAAATCAATTTATATTGGTTTTATTACTGTACAGAGAATTGGAGAGACAGTTCAGTACCTCCCGATCACCTATCTACGCTGATTTGTCTGAAATGTTGAATGGGACTACGACCATTCGAGCATATAGGTAGGTTTCATTGTGTGTCTCAAGGATTCATCAACTGATATTCATGGTCGTTCACTCTTGTCAATCGCTTAAGGTCGTCAATGTGTTTTGATTTTCCTCTCAAAATATTAACAGATTTCGTAAAAAGTAGCCGACCATCCAAATTTCGTCAATTCTATAATCCATTCGTTTAAAATCATGAAGCAACGACTTGCAGCTCAACACTGAGTATAGTTGACTGACATTTGACATTTCAGACATCAAGAGAGATTTTGCAAGAGGCTTCGACATCACATAGATGTAAGCAATACTAGTCGCTTGTACCTTGAAGCTGCACAACGATGGTCATTAACAAGGCTCGTGAGTAACTCTGTTACCATTTCAATTCAGTAACATTCTTTTTTCACATATCATGCAAGAATAATTTGCTGTTCATTATTGGCTTCACAATATTAAAGATGCACATTCGGCCAGATTTCACCAACTTTCATGTTTTAGATTTAGTTGTTTATTTATCTTCTTTAAAAGGTAAATACATATAGCTTATTGTCTTACATGTACGGAGAAAACATAAAACCGGCGTTGTTTACATCGGACACGGCAGCGGTTTTTGGCCTTGTCCCTTTATCGAATTCAAAATATCAGCAAATGACTGGCGCCTCCTTAATGAATGTGACAATTCCGAGTGATTTTGAGGATCAACACTATCTTTGTACTAAACTATCTGTGCGCAGTAATTAGTTAATGTAATTAATCAGCGAGCGGTGGGTAGAGGGTTGGTGTTGCAACCCCAGGTTTATCCACCGACTAGTTGTAAAATGGGGCCAAAAATAATAAATGGATTGCTAACAGAAGGCACGGTAGACGCATTTTTGAGCCCTACATATAGGCCTACTCTCTTTCCCTTGAAAGTATTCTCCTTTAATAGAGTTAATGTGAAATGGCTGAACAATCTAAAGTGTGAACTGACTTCAAAGAGGATAACATGGTACCAAAATAAGTTTGGAACCAAATAGTTTGTAGGTTTTTTTTACTGTTTGAAGATTTTTTCCCCCCAATAATTTAAGACAATTTATTTCTCATATATTCTTTCTTCCAGGATGGCCTGTCTTCGGTTATAGTATTCGGTGTTACTCTGGTCTCGTTAGTTGCCTTTTTGCTAGGCGGCCTCAGCAGCAGTTTAACAGGACTTTGTGTCGTCTACTCAATCCAGGTATTACGTTAGGGTGAAAAATTAATATATAATCAATTTAGGCCTACACAACTTTTGTTTCTTCTAATTTTCCAAGATAAACCCTCGTCCATTTTGTACAAGCCATAATGTTTCCCTAACAAGTTTCCCGTTTGCTGATTTGAAAAACCATCTTCCAAAAAAAAGATACGAAAACATCCCACTGTGTTTATTGACTCAATATACTTTCTTACTCAATTTTCTTACATAATATAGACCTACATTAATTCCACCATCCACCTAAAGATGTCCAGGCTAGACGTTGTTTTTATTGATATATCTCCATTGATCACCTAAAGCCATGGTCATTTGCTTTTCATGCATTTTGTTGGTTGTTAATAATAACACCAATACATTCCAAAGAAGAATGTTAAAAACCTAACCTGTGGAAGTTTCAGCTCAGTGGATATCGAGCTTTTCCAGAAAATAATGAAAAAAAAAACCCCAACTTTTTGATCACGAAACGCGATTTTGTCTGTAGCAATCTGTATTCAAAAATAAACAGGCGATGACTCATCGTTGGAAATGATCTTCGAAAATGACACCAAGCCAGGCGGATTAATTCACAGGGTATTTAGTACCGATACGATCCAAGTAAGCTTTTTGATAATAATTCGGTAATATACTTTTGGCATCAATGCAAATGATCCTTTTTGCAATTTGCCTTTAAACTTTCGTTCCACAGTCGACATCCAATTTGCAAAGTTTGGCTCGTGCAGTATCAGACTGTGAGCTATTCATGAATGCAGTGGAACGCATTATGCACTACGCCAAACTACCTACGGAATCCTATGAAGGTATCTGTTACTTCATATTTACAGTGTCTCGTCTTGCTTAGCTACTGTCAACCTGTTGCTACTACACTGTAAACCTTTTATAAATTGTTATAAAAGATTTTTGAAGAAGAAGCCTCTGAAGAAGAACTTGCTAAGTTCGCAACGTCAGGCCACATTAATTTTAAGATTTATAAACATTTAGCACCTTTAACGAGAGAGGGGAATTTACTATATTAAAAATCCTAGGTTTAAATTTTGAGTCGGCTCCATTACTCAGATATCCATGCACCAAAACAAAGCCTCAAACAGCTGGGTTCAGTTTTGCTGCTGCTTGTAACTTAAAGTTGATTTTCAGGAAAAGAAATATTAAACATTCCTTAATTGTGTTATTGTAAACGCCTCGTGAACGGCGCTGTTTAGGAATACTAAACATCTCGTGCAGCTTGTAAACAGTTCCTTACTTCCTAAGCAGCGCCGTTCACGAGACGGCGGTGTAAACAGAATGCTTAAAACTTGTTTTCCTGAAAGTCAAATTTCACTTGATCTCGTTTCTGGTTTTTTTCTTCTGTACACAAAGGGAAAAAGCCAGAAAATTGGCCTGGATGTGGAGATATTATGATTAATAACGTGTCAGCCAGATATGCTGATGACTTGGAACCAGTCTTGCGCAATATCACCGTGGCCATCAAGTCAGGACAAAAGGTTGGGTAGTAGCAATTGTTTTGTTTTGCTCAGTGCTTAAGTTTAGTTCCTGTGGTCTCCCAACTGCACATAATTATTTGACATAAGTAATAATTATGCTTACCTGTATGGATTGTTTCTTCCAGTTTGCACCCAGACATCAAGTTTTATTTTGCAAAGCTTAGGTCCTACTCTCAAGGGCGGATCCAGAACACAATTTTTTGGGGGGCCGAAAATTTTTTTGGTCCCCCCAAAATGTGGGTCAAAAAAAGGGCCCCGAATTTTTTTTTGGATTCTAGATGCTCTGTGGTGCGATCTAAGGCAATTTCTGACCACTTTAACCAATGTTTTTTGGTGAAAGATGGTGGGTGGCTCATTTGCCTGCTTTTTTTGCGAAAAAAAAAAAAAAAAAAAAAAAAAATTTTTTTTTTTTTTTTTTTTTGGAGCATGGCCCCCCCTTGCCCTCGCCCCTACTCTCATAAAATATTTTCTGAATTTATTCCGCAGATGTATGCTCAGGTTATACAATAATGCAATAAATATGAATTGATAATGTTCCTCCATTCTTAATCTTTTGTATATAGATCGGCGTATGCGGACGTACTGGAAGTGGCAAATCATCTCTGATGTTGACACTTTTTAGATGCTTAGATGTATTTGAAGGTAAAGTTAATGTAAACAATAACGAATAAATAATGAATATGTATATAATTAATATGAATATAATTATGAACATGTCTCAATCAAGATGCTAGTTTACTGTTGCAAATTAATACGGTTATAAAGAATACATACCTTGTAAAATAAGACAAGTAATCAGTAATAACATCGATAACGCTCAGTACGTGTCTTTTAAGACATTCCCACGTGTCCCAATGATATTCTAAGTATATTTACGGAGGCCAATGGCAATGCCAGCACTGTGCAAAGAAACTGCCCGTTATTTGATATAATGCGTTAAAAAAACTGGGGCAACCTATTTTATGCTATTATAGAGTTACAATCCAAGTTATGTTTCATCCCGTTACAGGACAAATCTTTATAGATGGTATTGACATTTCAGCTGTTCATCTCACTACACTACGCCAGCGTCTATCCATTATCCCACAGGATCCAATTCTCTTTAGTGGCTCCATCAGGTAGGCCTGTCATCATTGGCATTATTATGATATATTGCTTAAACGATTTCTGCTATCCTAGTAGGTCAATAATTAGTCTTTCTGGTGTCGTGTACAAGACTGTATAACGTCCGACAATGTAAACCAATGCAGAAGGATGCTAATGGACAGATATTGGGTTAAGCGCCGCAATCTGATGAGAATGACGTTGTATAGCTTCGATGTAAAGCCCTTTACCTTGAACAATATGAACTGGACTGGAGGACATTAGATTAAAGCATTTTCAGTTTGTAATGAGCAGTTTTATCTTAGCATGCAGTTATTAGTTATATTATTATATTAAAGTAATTTGGGTCAAATCGGCTTTCTTTATTTCATAAAAGAAAAAAAATTATGGATTGCTTTATTTGCGTATTAAGTTTACAACCAAAGGGATGAGATAGAGAGAAGAAACCTGACGTTTTCAATACATATATTTTACTTTCCTTTTAAGGAGCAATTTGGATCCCGAGGGGACTTACACGGACGATAAAGACATTTGGCAGGCGTTGGAGTTGGCCCAGCTCAAGACCTTATGCCAAACCTCGAAGAAAGGATTAGGTAATAAAGTGCTGTTCCCTAACGTGGCGCACTTCGACATTTACCCCGACTTTCCACATCAGTGTTGCCAAACTTCTTTGTTGACAAACTTCAAATTCATTCAGTGTAATACTGGTATATTTAACTTATTAATGCTTGCTATTTAACCTCCGTGAACAATTTCAGTTTCATGAAATTTAATCCGAAATTCAAAAACGGTGGTGTCCGGATATCGGGCACAAATCGGCTGAGTGTTCCCCAACGTGTCGCACTTGTATAAATCTTGGAAAATTCCAAATTAACATTTAAGAATATCTGTAAAGTTGATAAATTCTGATAAACAATTATTATCTCCACTTAATACCCAACTAGAAGTTTGTCAGCAAATTATTTTCTATTTTTGGGGGACATCTTCAAAGGGTTCACTGTGCACTTCGAAATAAAATCGGAAAATCACGCCGAAGTAAATTTTTCTTTTTACTTTGTAACGTTGGCGTTGGAGCACGGAGCCCATACGCGTTCTCTTTCCGTATATTATTTATGTCGACATAGAGTGTTTAATTTACCACCTTATCTATTGTATCTTACAGATACAGAGGTACGAGAGGGTGGGAGCAATTTTAGTGTTGGACAGAGACAACTCTTCTGTCTTGCTCGTGCCATATTGCGAAATTCAACCATACTAGTCTTGGATGAGGCTACAGCGTCTATCGACCTTGAAACGGTACAAAAATATGCCCATGTCGCATTTATGATTTGTACACTTGATTTTATTTTTTTATTTTTTTATCGCGGCAATTTCAGTCTTATTGTCGGCAACTCATGTCTTCTCTTGAGAGGTTCTTCAGTTATTGTCATCAACAAAGTGGGCAAGGGCGGATCCAGAACACTATTTTTGTGGGGGGCCCAAAAAAGTTGGTCCCCCAAAAAGTGGGTTCCAAAAATTATGGCGTGGGGTGCATTGCCCGCTTAAGGACCCCGACATTTTTTGGATTCTAGATGCTCTGTGGTGCGATCTGAGGCAATTTCTGACCACTTTGACCAAATCTTTTTGAGGCTAGGAAAAGATGGTGGTGTACGCAGTGCCTGCTTTTTTTGCGACGTCACTTAAACAAAAAAAATGTTTCGTTTTTTTGTGTTTTTTTTGGGGGGGGGGGCATGGCCACTGTTGCCCCCATGGATCCACCCTTGAAAGACGGGTGGGTAATGTCGTGACTCTTTGGGGCTCTCTTCATCGAGGATGAGATTAGATGTCATCTGACTTGAGGTGGCGCTGTTCGTGAGAGTGGAGAGTGCTGCAGGTGCATAGGGCACACAGACACCAAAAAGAGAAACTAATTGCGTACACATTATGCATATATGACGTCCGTGGCATAGGGGCCCGGCTAACCTCGGTCCCATGGTGTCAAGCAGTACGATCTCACTTAAACTTAAGTAGTTGGGACGAGGTTGGGGGCCCGCGGTCCCCAGATCCGCCACTGTGTGATTGTGCTTACTGATTAACAATAACATTATTTTTACCATCTTCCAGGTCAGGTTATTCAAGTGACTCACCAAGTACTGTGTTAAGGACTCCAGTTTTTTTTCTCGAAAATTCTTGGAGGCTTAAAGCA
Organism: Patiria pectinifera; assembly: GCA_029964075.1. Lineage (NCBI taxonomy): Eukaryota > Metazoa > Echinodermata > Asteroidea > Valvatida > Asterinidae > Patiria > Patiria pectinifera. The sequence continues at coordinate 9,732,641 of CM057142.1, read as the reverse complement.
ACACACAGCTGAGAAATAACAAGTGCAGTTTTCAAATACATGTGCCGATGAAATACGACCATCCATTCACATAGCATTGAACAACCATAAACATTTTTTTTAAATCACAGGACCAAGTACTGCAGCGTGTAATTTCTGCTGCATTTTCAGGCAAGACAGTTATAACCGTTGCAGTAAGTATTAATTTTTTAAGACTTACCCAATGTTTCTTCTCTTTAATTCATGCTGCCGAATGCCGAAATGTATTGTCGGATAGGGCCTAGTACACCGAGTCATTAATTTGGCTTAATTATGGTGTATGACTCTGTAATGAAAGAAAAGATTGCTACGCACGTGTTTTGTTGTCATACCAGAGCAGATCATGTAATCATCCTTCATCTGCTCATGTTCCTTTTTTCCACTCCTTAGCATCGTTTGGACACCATTCTGAAGTCGGACAAGATCATTGTCATTAGTGGTGGCAGATTGGTGGATCAAGGCTTACCGCAGGATCTGCTCAGCCAACCAAATACGGAGTTCTCAAAGCTTATCCAATCCGCCTCGATTGACAGTGAAAAGTAAAACGATTATTAAGGGAATAACATGTGCCTGGCCGGTTTAAACAAGCAAGTTTAAATCTGGCTATACAGGCGCCTGGTCAGAGATAATGACCCAAGCCGACGGCCAAGCACTTATTGCCATTCGTAAAATATTTCGGTAAGAAAGTCAAAACAAGTCAAAATTGTACATTTCCAACTATTTTGTTCAACAGTTTTACTTCATGTTTTTTAAAACACCCAACTATGTTTATGGTAGGCCGGCCCGAGTTCTACTAAAAATCTCCTTTTTATTTTTTTTTATTGCTACTTTTAAACTGACTATAGTTAACTTTTTTTGTAGTTTTGATATATTTCTAAAGCGTTTTAAAATTTTAGTGTAAAACGCTATATTATTTAAGTATAAAATATTATTAATATTGGCGCGCGCGAACACAGCAAACCCCGGAAAAGTTCATCCTGTCAACCGTTTAAAACCGCGCACGTGACGGGCTCCCGACAAATAGGAATGGGTAAATTGTCTTAGAGATTTCTGAATGTCTGTTTCAATCATTTTTTCCCCCAAATCATCTTCTTTATGCTGGGTTTGTATCATCGATTTCGAGGGCACAAAATTAGGGCAGTGGCGTAGCCAAGAATTTTTCAGTGGGGAGGGCCACTGGGGGGGGGGAGCTTGAACATTTCATGGGGGGGGCGTCATGTAGATGATTTTTTTTTAGCAACTCAAAATCTCCGTGGGGGGCCGACTGGGGGGCGACAAGGTTTCATGGGGGGGGGAGGGGCTGTCGCCCCCAGGCTCCCCGTGGCTACGCCACTAAATTAGGGATACATGTATTGGACCGATCAGAAGACTGAATTAATACCAACCCGCCTGCCGTAATCAATCGCAAGGGGCGGGGGATCGCGGGATCGCGGCCGGTGTGGCCGAATTTTCGTCCCCAGTACCAACCGCCCGCGGGTGACAGAATATTCATATCCGGACCGTCTTCTGTTCCCATTTATCAGATATTATTTCTGACCCCCATTTTTAAGTCAAGTACTGGCCATGCCCAACTGTTGTTTGAGATTTTACAACTGCTAGTTAAATAAAAGAGAATAATTGCGACAGGTCTATTTTTGTGCCATTAATACTTGTGTGTGACATTGTATTGGATGATACTAGGCCTATATGTGCCCGGCAGATGGGCAAGATATGTGCCTGCTATTATGAGCGAAAGCGTAATCACCAAAATGTTCCCTGCAACTGGGCATTTGCAGAAAACTGCCTCTATTTTAATAAAATTTCAATATTTTCGGCACAAATTAATGCAAGTAGTTCTAAAACTTTAAATTTTATACGGGTGACAACTTTCAAACTCGTACGATTTATGTTACGTGTGGGAGAACATTGGATTCATAATAGGCGTGGGGGAACATGGGAACTTTTCAATGCAATTTACTTGAAAATGTTTTTTTTTTTTACGTCAGAATGCTCATATGCCCTTCTGCCGGGCACCCGACTGGTTTCGAAATACCCGCATTGCATATCGCTGTTGTTGATTGAATACAGCAAGAATATAATTACGATTTTGATATGATCATCACGATTAAATACAACAAATCTGTTCCTTGCTCTATAGTACAAGACAAACGTAAAAACCCGCATCCGCTTGGCTCTCCTAAACAGTGAGTGTCGTCTGCTAAATTTCTTCACAAATGAACATAAGAGGGCGCGCTACATGATACCGGAAGACGCTAATTCTTGTCTGGTCACCCATTGTTCCATACGGAATCCTTATACACAGCGCGTACGGCGCCAGACTAATTTTCTACTACGTGCGTGTGTATCATTGTATTCACGAATACGTGGCCGATTTGACGTGCAGTGCAGTAGGCGCCGCCGACATGTCGGATTTCTTGGTCTCTCCTGACGGCATGACCCCAATCGTTGATGAAGACCCTCCATCTTCAACAAAGGAGAGTTCAGTGCAAAATGACGGACAAGATGTGGAATCTCGGTGGGGATTCTCTTTACCAGAACTGTACAAACTTTCCTTAACTTTTTTCAAAGGTAAGCAGACGAGCTGATTTCTATGAAGAAAGAAGGGAAAGGGTTGGTAATTCCGACAGGCACGGTAAATAAAAGGCAGTGTATATTTTGCCGGAGACGGCAAACCTTTAGTAAACGTTAGTTTGCCGGATATGCACTGAACATGCGCAGTTACTGTTTTTTTTTTTACTTAAACATTTTTTTTCGGTGAGTTTTTCTGGCATGTCTGGCTCCATGCAAAAAAAAATTTGTTTAGGGCCTACCTCGTATTTCACACAAGATGGATGAGAAAAAAACACTTAAAAAATGTGCGGTGTTGGACGAGAGCAGTCACCCCCTTTTACTAGAATGTAACCACTACACCAAACGTGCTACACAACTTTTTTTGGGGGAATTTAACCCTCTTTTGATATGGATTGCCGCGGCAAAAACCTAATGTCGTTTTTAGTTTGCCGTCATTACCTCCGGCAAAATATCCACTACCTAAATAAAACCTTAATTAAGTCGTTCTTTGTCGATGTAATATTAAATTCAAGGAAGAAATTAAGTATCCAGACGCGGAGCAACTACAAAATGCAGGGCCACGCCGGAAAAGTTTTTTTTGGGGGTAGGCCTAGGCTAGGCCTAAATTGTAGGCCTATTATTGTGTAGTTTTGGATGCGATGTGCAGGAATGTGTGAGGAGTGGGGTTGTCGGTAAGAATTGAACGATCATTTGAGATAGTGGATGGATATGAAGTAGATATAAAAAATAGAGGGCGGTATAGAGGCATGAAGTAAATTGTGATTATTTTTAGAGGGTTCTCTAGTCATGCTAGTATGGCTATGGATAGCCCCATAAATGTGGCCAGTTTACTGGACTGCTTCCGTAAACATAGGCCACACACTGACCATCTTGGAAACTGACTCGGCGAAATTTTGAAAGTGATTTCCACATTGCGACTTCAGACCCAGTTCATTTATGCTTTAAAAATACACTTACCCTCTTAATAACAAAATTAGAACCTGCTGCCAGTGTCAGTTGCCCAGCTGCTGCGTAATTTATGACATTTTCTGGAGCCTTCTTGGCAACTTGGTCGGCACTTGGTCCAATGCATGGAGCTATCTCCATGTTCGTTCACCTGTCAATCACGCGTGCAGGACGCACGCCGCAGGCCCAGTGGTAGTCCGGTTCCCAGACCAAAAGATTCTGACTATTCTAGGAATACATGTAGTCAGAATCAAGTGCCGACCAAGTTGCCAAGAAGGCTCCAGAAAATGTCGTAAATTACGCAGCAGCTGGGCAACTGACACTGGCAGCAGGTTCTAATTTTGTTATTAAGAGGGTAAGTGAATTTTCAAAGCATAAATGAACTGGGTCTGAAGTCGCAATGTGGAAATCACTTTCAAAATTTCGCCGAGTCAGTTTCCAAGATGGTCAGTGTGTGGCCTATGTTTACGGAGGCAGTCCAGTAAACTGGCCACATTTATGGGGCTAGGCTATGGAATGTGCATCATGTAGTCTGTAGATGGCTTGGGATTACTTCTAGAATTAGACATGTTAGAAGGCTTCTCTCCGTCAGCCTTCTAGCATGGTGATTTTTCAGGAGTCAGTTCTTTATGGGTAATCCTTACTTTTAGGACACCTCTATTTTTTACGAGTTCTGTTCAAAACTGACTTTTGCAGATGACTGTCCAGTACCAAAGTGACTTTTGCAGGCTAAAGCAGTCTTTTTTCTTCATATAAACTCATGTTAGTTGTAATTTTGAAAGCACTTTCAAAGAAAATGTGACTTTCCTACCTTTTTTCGCAGTCACACGTGCATGTTGTAGTTCTCACACGCATGAAAGCCCTACATAATGAAAGCCCGATGCTGATTGGCTGCTAAAAAAATAAACAAGATGTTTATTTTTTTTATCAGCCAATAAGCATCAAGCTTTCATCGCATCGAGCTTTCAAGTTTGCCATCTTGGTTTTTGAGTCTGTTTTCTGGTTGTCATCGTCGTCTTTTACCCCTGAATTTCCCTTAAATCAAAGCCCTGCCCTCTATCCACAAAATTAAACCTGCTGACAGTGATATTCAAGAAGGTGTCATTGCCAATTGTTCAGTGTGCCAAGAAATATCATAATGTCAATTTTGAGTGTCATTTTATAGTCAACTGTTTTGGTGAGTCTTTCCCTTCCTATATAGGAACGGGGTCCTAAAAGTAAGGATTACCACTTTATGACTTTTGGAAATGCCCTTTGCATGCTTTGATAGACAAAATACCTTTGTCTGAAATTCCACTTTCTGAAACACAAATCCACCCAAAAAGTTGGGCTGGTTGATCAATAACTCTGAAATGTTTTAGAACGATTGACATTTGGATCATAGGACAATTTTTTGAGTGGAAAATCTGAGTTTTTACTCACCAACCTCGCGTTGCCGATCCGATGAAATACAGCGGTCATGTTCATGTGCGTTTACGTACGTTGAGCGTGCGCTGATCTTCACCTGACCTCAGCAGGTCAACTCTACATTCGGCTCGACCATTTGGGATGGAGGGGAGATTGTATGCTTTGCATCGCGAAACAGTACATGTACATCATGATGTACGTTATTTTTGCGCGCTGAATACACTGCGCTGTGTCGTTACAAGTTGTCAGTTTTGGTGGACTGTTTTTAAATTTGACAAAAAAGGGATGAAAAGATCATCTGTGAACAGTCCCCCCCCCCCCATTTGTGAGTTTAAGAATATTGAGTAAGTTCACTTCATGGCAAGGCAGCTTTAGCATGTTTAGTGCCAGCTCGCCGTAATGCACTGTTAGTAACTGCATGAAGTTTCATTGATTTGCAGAGAACCAACTTGTAAATCAAGTGAGAAAGTAAAGGTTTCTGTGAAAACACTGTTGCAATGAAAATTGCTCAAAGAATATCAATTTTGGCTTCACTTGCAGAAGTCAAATTGAACAATAAAACACTGAACTAAGAAAAGAAAAACACAGAAATTAAATCAAAATCTGTGCTTTGACTGTACAAATGTACAATGTACATGTAGGTGATTGATAAGCCAGCTGTGTCTACCAGTACCACTTACCTGCTTTAGTCTGTTGACAGAATTTGACTAGTTTCAGTGCTTGTGTGAAATACAAAATGAATGATCTGACTGTTAGTAACTACATGTAGCCTGTGTAAAAGGCAGGGTAGGGGAGAGGATTGATATTTTATTTACTGTCTGTGACTGTTCAGAATGCAGGAGGATTAATAATGTACCTGTAGTTGTTGTATAGAAAATCAGTATTGATCGAAAATGATTATATTTTTAGCTTCAGTGTTTGGATATTATTCCCGAGCCCCCCCCCCCCCTTACAAAAAAAAATCAATTTGCTGAGTTGTCAACCAACTGCCAGGCATTGCCTGCAATTAAACACAGTAAGGTAACGAACATCTGCCTAGCTGTTGACTTGGTAACAACACTTATGGAGTTTTTGTGTACGATACGTGTACAAACTGAAGAGACAGTATTAAAGAGAAACTATTTTACTGCATGTACCAGCAAGCTTAATGATCGAATGGTTATTATTATTATTGCTTTGTATTTGTTTTTTTCATTACTGGTAATAAAGTGCACCTGGCACTGTAGCTCGCAAGCCTGAAGTCTTGTAGAGAGAAGACAGTGAGAAGAAATTACAGTTGTAGTGGTGGGAGGAAAAGCCCAGAATATCATTCTTGGGAAAACCCATGCAAACCGGTGGGTACTGTAAACCCAATCCACATGTGGCCAGGGCAGGAATCGAACCCGGGCCACAGCGGTGGGAGGCGAGGAAAGAACTGCCACGCCAACCTGACAACTACTGTATGTCTGCAGTAGCAAGCAGGAGGTCCTTGGCTCGAGTCCCACCAACTAAACTTGAGAATTTTTTTTTCTAAAGGGCTCTTGGAAGGCACAGTGTTTCAATGTACACAAAACAGTATATACTATAGTTGGCATGTCAATGGGACATTTATTGGACACACACAATGCCATGTTGATAGAGATGTTTCATGGCATTCCTGCATTTACAATGTACATGTATGTCACGGTGTACCGATCTGATACACCGTGCCCGCTGGAGACATGCACACAATAGGGAACAAAAGATTGTATACTGTACGTGTCCACAGGGCAATTTCTATAGATGAATATATCTCCACAAGGTTTTCACTAAATATGGATTTTACTCGAAAACTAGGAATTTCCAAGGTATGTTGATCCGTCGCAAATGGTAGAGTTTTAGAAAAGGGATATTAAGTCCGAATTTCAGCCAAGGAAATTAATTCTGGTTAAAATAAGAGCATTTTGAAACTACTGTCAAACTCAAAAACTTTAGTACACGAGAACAAAGAAATGTCTCCACAAGGATTAATTTCAGTATGGGTGTACCGGCACATGTACATGTACACGTACATGTACATGTGTCTTTCTATGCATGGGCATGATTTTCATGAAAAATACAATTATTCAAGTTCAGTCAAAGAAAACACTAAACCAGCCACAAACCGCCATTAAAGATTAAAAGTTTGAATACATCCCAAATTCTAAAACTTCTATTAGGCCCAAACAAATAAAATTAAAGTGTTAAATTGAATAAAAGTTAACAATATAAAAATATTTAAAACAAAATACACCAAGAAATAAATGAACAATTGGAAACCAATGAAGTGAAAATTGTTAGGTTAGTTGCAAAGGGCTTTTTAATACATAGAACAAGAATATATATATTCAATACATAGAACAAGAAGGGGTTTGCCCCAGTGTTTCTGGCCTCCTAGTTATACTCCATTGTGGAAGTCCTTAGGAGAAGAACCAACCAAGTACCAAGAATATTGTATGCCGTCTGTCAAGTCACTTACACTTATTTAGCTTCCTGCCCATTGACTATCCCTCGTTGAGAATGGAACGGTCTGACATCCAGGCTCCTATTATCATCTACATAATGCTCAGTCGACCATATGCTTGATTATAATCGCAAACTGCAGGAAAGCGCAGGCACACCTATCATTCATTGTCATCGCCATTCACTCGCAACTCGATCTGAATGTATATTGTGTCCTGCTACCGGTACATATATATACCCCCAGAAATCAATTATTGTCTGATATTGAAGGTAAGTATTTATTACTGACTAGTGAGTTTTTGTTTTATATGCTTGCCATTATTAGGAGGTAAAAAATGTTTCATAGTGGACTCTTTTTGGGTTTTTTTTTTATACAGTGATGGCTTTAAATAAACCGGTACAGTATGGTATGTGTACAATAAACGCTAACAGTGTATGCTAGAAACAATTGGAAATGTATGCTTAATTGTATGGAACATTAGTTTACAATGTACACGTACATTTTACATACAATGTACATGATTGTATGGTATTTCAGTGTACAGTGATGTGGTAGGTTAATGTATGTTCATGTCTTTTTTTCTATGTTTTCCATGTACACAATAGTTGGTTACCATACATAAATTGGTTACCAAATGTAAATTTATTTAATATCATTTGTTCAATCAATCAAATTCAGGTTTTTGTCATGAATTTACAGTTTCCTGAACAACTACATGTATCATCATCATCAGATATGGGCTGGTGTTTAAACATCAGTTTTTTTTTATATAAAACTTTCGGGGAAAATTTCCCTTTCTTTTGTTTTTCAAAATTTTCCTTTCCGGGGGCATTTTGTTTCATACATAATGGCCATTGGGTTGAGGAATATTACCCCTGTGGCAGGTTGAACTTTTCTATTGTCATTGTTCAATTTAAAAATTGGAAGTCAAATGATGATAAACATAAATGTACATGTACCTGTATGAATCAGATTGATATACATGTACAATGTACATACATGTACATCCATCGAAAAATACATGTCACGTCAAAGGTTCCTGCAATTCATAGAATTCTTGTCATACCAATTTTATGTAGATGGCAAAGAATTGAGTTTGTATACATGTGTATATACATGTATGTTATCGTACCAGTATCATTCTAAAAATAACAACTGTACATAGAAGCATAGAAATAGCAGCAGGTTTCATTTTTTTGTCTCGTTGATTTTAACAATGAACACAGCTTCTGAAAATCTACATTATACATCTTGCACACTATTATGCTTTGTGTATGTATACTCAGCCTTTTTGCATGTACACTACGTACATGTACATGTACATATCCCCCCAGGTACATGTACATCCATATTCATCAGAGTGAAAGATGCAAAATTGCTTTCGGTTTTTGTACTGGAATACATACATGTATGTGTGGTATATATTGTTCTTAAAGTCATTAGAATATGGGACAATGCTGTACATGTACATGTACATACTTTATCATGTTCACATACATGTGTGCTGTGAACAATTAGTGTCGTTTTAAATTTGCGGAAATTTATTCAGTTAATTTGCCCATGATTGACCTACATGTACTTGTACATGTACCATGCATGTACATTGTGAATGCATGTAGCATATTTGTCATTGGTTGAATATGGAAAAGGTTTGGTTTTGTGTTTATTAAGTAGTAAAACTGTCAATTTAAAGGATGAACAAGAGAACACTGTAAAAAAAAATTGTTGCTAGAAAGGAAATAGTACAATGTACATGTACATGTACATGCCTACGTATGCATGACAGGTGGGTGGCACCATGGAGGGCTATTCCTTCCTCCATGGTGGCACTGAAGTATACACATGAATGAGCAGAACGCATTCCTTTATTTTCAAAGATAACGATCGAAATATGTAATTGTATCGGTAGAATGCGACACTTAAAAAACTATGTGTGGGAAGTAGGGTGCATGCATGATATGATTCAATGAAAAAACATAAAGAAAAAAAATGAATAAAAAAAAAAAATGAATACAGAACTGTCTTAAATTCATTTTGTTTAAATTCTTTGAAAAATATCATTGTGAAAATTAAAAAGATGATACCAGTAATTAATTGAGAGTCCTGAAGATAAACAGGCTCGCTCTGCCTTGATGTTAAAATTCAATTTACAACATGTTCAAAACACCATCTTCGTTTACTACACATAATATTCTGTTTGGAGAGCGTTGACTTTGTAAGATCGAAAGGGTGGGCCATCTTCACACAATCTGTGTTGTGTACATCACGGACCAAAATGGCCCGTGTGTACATGTCATAGAGCTATATTAAATTACTAGAGCGCTAACTCCTCATTCTTGCCCCGCGGAGACGCCTGGGCGCAGACATTTTGAATTCATGTGCGTGTTTGTAGGGTGACTGCTCTATGTTCTGACACCACTATGTTCCGACAACCTAGATTGTGTTAGGGTTAGGGTTAGGGTTAGGAATAGGAATACATGTATGTGCAGTCGGAACATAGGGGTGTTGGAACATAGCGGTGTAACCGTTTGTAGAACAAAATGAAATTGGATGGATTGAATTTTGAAAGTGTACTCTTCATGCAACGCGCAAGTAGAAGATACGCAAACAACTTAAGCGCGTCATGACTGTTCAAAAACGTTACAGCAAAAATCATCTGCAGCGAATATGCGCGCGCGTTGCGCTGTTTGCGTAGAGCAAAATGACATGCTCATTTGCGGATCGTGCGTTTCGGTTTTGGGCGTATCGGCTTCGATGACGCACCAGTATGGAATACAAACACAGATACATGCAAATAGCCGTACAAAAGCCGTACAAAATTGCTAGTTCTCCATAGGTTTGTGTACAAACATGGATGCGCCCATCAGGCATCTTTTTGTACATCGAGTTAGCGCTCTAGTAATTTAATATAGCTCTATGGTACATGTACAGTTATACACCCAAATTTTGTTGTACATTGTACATCCCTGTCCATTTGTGTGTTCATGTTGGGACGTGTCTGCAACATTTATCGTCCAAGATAGAAAAACACTTTTGCTTTCCGCTCCTGTATTTGCCTTAATTGTGATATATGTAGACCCAGACATTATAAAGGATCACGTGCTTTAAATGATAATGAACATTGGGAGTAATATTTATAATTTTTTTTTTAATATTAACTGTCCTTTCTTTTTTATTTATTTACAGAAAAAGAGGGAAAGGCATTTCATCTTTCCTACAGGGACAAAGTCCAGTTAGTGGCGTACGTGAGGCAGATAACCAACGGTAAATACGATCCTACGAATTCACCGCCTGTCGGCTATCTTGACGTCGTAGGCAACGACAGAAGGTAAGAGATGCCCGTTGTGTAGGGCATTTGATATAATCACATGATACATTCTGGATTCTTCTTCATCATCATGATCATCAGCAATTTGTTTGCATTGTACATGTACATGGACCGGTACATGTGTATGCATGGTCCAAGAATGCAAAAAAGGAGTGAACCATTTTTTTTTTTTACTTTTACAATGTTTTGCTAAGTGTATACATTTGCTAAAAGTATACATTATTGTGTATTTTATGCGAATAAAGAATCTGACCTGAACTGAACTGAACGTGTACTAAAAATGTACGGTTACACCTCTATGTTCCGACACCCCTATGTTCCGACTGCACATATTCCTATTCCTAACCCTAACCCTAACCCTAACCCTAACCGGGAGTAACACAATCTAGGTTGTCGGAACATAGGGGTGTCGGAACATAGAGCAGTCACCTAAATGTACATGTACATGTACATGTTCCTCATATATACTTACCAGTGTCCCATCTATAGCCACCCGTCCACCCGTCTTTTGGACCGGCAGTTTGTGATTCCGGACAGCCACTTTGCGAAATGGACAATACAACATGACGGGTAGAATTTCGGCAAATGGACATTAAAAATAACAGTTGGGTTTTGTGTGGCAAAAAATTAAATAAAAACAAAGCGAGTAAGTTTTATTTTTGTTTAGAAAGAAAACACAAAAGTACCCAAAATACCTCTAAATCTACGCGAAAACTCGGCCGCCACAGTCTGCCAAGTGCATTGTGCAGCATTAAAAGCTTCGTACAACAGCATAAACACAAGCAAGGGTACTTTTGAAAGTATGACATGTATGACAGGCAGTTTCGGTAATCTTAGATGAAACCCTGATAGTGATACTTACGGTGACTGCTCTATGTTCCGACACCCCTATGTTCCGACAACCTAGATTGTGTTACTCCCGGTTAGGGTTAGGGTTAGGGTTAGGAATAGGAATATGTGCAGTCGGAACATAGGGGTGTCGGAACGTAGAGGTGTAACCATACTTACATACAACACATGTGTACATGTACATGTACACGATGTTCATGGGTAAGTGTTAACATGTTCCATCAATCCTTATATCTTGTGTGCTCAGATATATTGTATGCTAGAGCCTTGGGGAATATTATCACAATCGCCAATAATAAATGATGTACAGCGTGTGTAGTATCTATACATGTACCGTGTACACCATGTACATATACTATGTACATAAGGACAAGCACATGGCGGTCATCTACACAAATACATGTATTATTGCCGAGCAACTACGACAATTTTTCCTTGAGTATTCATCAGTTTAAATATTGTTATGTAATTGATACATACCGGTATTTCTACAGTAATGTTTGTCATGGATACATCACCACAAATCAATGAGTAACTTGCCATAATTAACATTTTATTTTATGCAAGGAACCGTCTATTTTTACAGGAATTCATTGAGAGAGATGATGAAACATATTAAAAGTTTCAATAATTAGGCCCTAAAACATATTTTGGATAAATAAAAAAAAAGGGAACACGACATTATTATTTAAATTTTTACACAATTTACGTGCATATGAAGTTGCTGACACAAAATACAATGTATGATGCATCATCTTTGTATGGAGTCCTCTGGATGTGTTTAGAAACATGTACATCAATCTCTGATTGTTATCTACTTACAACACCTGGGGTTGTTAAAGGGAATATACATTGTACAACATTTGCTAACATCGAAAAATAAAACTACCAAGTTTTTACAAAACACCTTACTAGGATGTTGGTAAGTGACAGTCACAAGCATTCTGTAAAATGACGGCACCTGGTGTGAAGTCATTTTCAAGAAAATGGTATTTTTATACATTTTCAACGGTGGTCGGCCGACCACCGTTGGAAAAACCTAACTAGTGTTCAACTACTGCTCCATATTTACCATTTGTTTCAGTTCAAATTGTGTTTGCTATTGGTTACATGTTCATGAATGGGTGCAGGCCAGCTAGACTGGTTCCCTTACCTTACAATTTTCCGGCATCTATAAATTGATCTATTTCATCTTTAGTGGAGTCAGGGAACCAGACTACTTGAACGTTTTTATTTTTCTTGTTTTTTTCGAGCATTTTCGGACACAAAACTTCAAATATGCCAGTGTACATTGTAACAATATTTTGATCTATTATACTAACCCCTCAACTAGTTCATTTCTGAAAATTACAGTGAAAGCCAATGATGTACATTCCCTTTAACTCGTTAATAACGCATTAGGCCCGTTAGGCCAAATGTTATCACTTCTGTAAAACTGAATGCTATCAATGTAAGTTACATGTGGCATTCACTGTCCGTGTTTTCTACAAAGTTAATTTACAAACTAATACATTAACACTTTAACACACATACATGTCTTTCATGCTTGATGATTTAAACATATTCATTTACACATTTTGCTCACTATAGTAATATTAAGGACATAAGTACTGTCCATGCAATTGTCTAGCTTCAACCCCCAAATTTGATTTTTTAACTGAGCACTGATTTTGACACATCGGATCCGGTGAAATCGGATGCCAACAAAATGAAACATGTTTGATTTCATTCAGTCGCCCAGTGTATGGTCAGATCGCTGTAAATTTTCAGCGCATACTAGTGTACAATGGCCTGATGATCCGATGTTACCGGTAAAATTGGAAATATGTGTACACTGGGCTTTAACCTATGGTCATGATGGTATGGTCTGTGAAGTCAGACATGCATGTAACGGTATAACCATAGCTCGATCCTGGAAATACACAATAAGAATTACAGCCTTTTAAAAAAAAATGGTACAATCGAAAACGATTTTTTTTTCAATATTAAATCTCAACATAAGTAAGTCGTTTTGAGCATCACATTAAAGAAAAAAGACCAGGCTTTCCAATACTTTTTGTTTCATCTCATTTGCTTTTGTCAATCCAGAGATAACTCCAGTTTACTGCGGAACACAAAAATCAAGTTTGTGCCACTTTCTGGTTAAGTACAGTATGGCACAGTACTCGAAACAACTCTGCCCATGCATAAAAGTGGCACAAAATCGATTTTGGTGTATCGCACTAAATTGATTATATCTCTGAATTGACAAAAGCAAATAAGATCAAACAAATACTATTGGAAAGCCCAGTCTTTGTTCTTTAATATTATGCCAAGTAAGAATGACTTATTTTGAAATTTCATATTTAACCAATTTTTTTTCTGATTGTACCATTTTTTTTGAGACAGGCTGTATACATAAATTTGTTCGCCCTTGTTATTAACATATTATGTTGTTGTATATTTGTATCATTCCAGGAAACAATGGCAGGAACTTGGAGGCATGACCAAGGAAACTGCTATGCTTGAATTCTGTCTTCATCTGAATAAAACCTGTACGCAGCTCAAGCCATACATCGAAGCCCACAGGAGGGAAAAAGAAGAGCAAGAAAGGAAAAGGTACACACACAGTAATGTGCACAAAATGTCATGCATAGGGAAGGTGATTTAAATTACGGAAAAGAGTACTTTTTTATTGAGTGACCAGGCAAATGCTTTTTTTGTATTGAAAGAAATTTAACACCTACATTTCCCATGTGCCATTACTCATAATATTTCTGGCCAATCTTAGGTACATGGACATGCAAATGTACATGTGTAGGCGCCATGGCACTGACCATGCATGCAAGAACAGGTGGGAGTGTGCCTGTTTCCGAAAATTTCCGGAGTTACTCGAATAAAGTTTCTTTTGACACCTGGATATTTTTGCCATAGCACGGGTATACAACAGTACAATGTATCCGTGTTTAAAGTTTGATTCGCAGGCGTAATGCCCAGTAACTGTATTTACTGTCCATTTGGGCGTATCCACTTGGAACAAGGTCGGACCTTGGCTGCGTTACAATTTTTGAATGCGACGGTTGCCTGACCTACATGTATGAGATGTCAGGTGATTGTCAGGTCAGGGAACCAGGCTTTTGAAAAAAAAACGAGTACAAATGTGCGTCGATCATGAATGTTCTATTTCTGTATTCATGTACGTATTAAACATATTTGGCTTTCATGAAATAATGTCAGTCAATAACATAATATATTCCCAAAATAGAGCATCTAGAACAAAAAGGAATGTTCAAGTTGGATCATAAACCCCAAACCATGCTTAACCCTACTGTAACTCCCTAGGCATTTTTACTAGGATGCAACCCCAATCCTGCAAAATCCCGCAACTGCCACTATGTAAAAATTGCATACAGCCTTAATGCTCCAAAATCATCAGTTATCTCTTGATTGTGGTCCTTGGAGGGGTGACCACTGCCTCAATCCTGCAAAATCCTCCAGCAATCACTGTCAATATGTTGAGGCAGAGCCAGTGACATCCTGGAGCAGTGCAGACGATTTTCAATCCAGGCCTAAATATGCATGGCTAAGCATAAACAACACAAGGTCCGGCCTAAGACGTTTATTGACACAGTGCATCCTCCGAAATCAGGCACATATTTTTTGCCACACGTTTATATCGTAGCCTCAATCCTACAAAATCCTCCATATTGCAAAGATAATTTTGGAGGATTTGGGAAGGTTAAGTTTAATTTTTTGCGTTCACTGAAATGACATAACAGCTGAAAATGGTGTCCAACCAAGATGGCAAGCCAATTATATTGCATTGAACGTTGTAGTGTAGTGTTTTAATTCCGTCTTTTTTAAGGCAGTCCGTGTACATTCGTTTATGTGACCTCTCCCCAATCGTATCTTTAGGAGAGAAGAAGAAGAAAGACGGAGACAGGAAGAAGAAGTCAGAGAGAGACAACGACTTGAAGAGGAAGAAAAGAGAAGAGCAGAGGAGGAATTACAGAGGCAAGAGCAGGAAAGGTAGGCAGTGACTTTTAACGGAGCAGAGGTGGGGGTTGGGGAAGTGATGGAATTTCTGGTCTAAGCCTTGAAAGCCATTGATGAAGGGATTGCTTCTGGCAAAATCAGGAGTTTTGGGGAGGAGAAACTATGAGGAAAGATGTTGACACTGGTAAATTTTTTTTTGGGGGGGGGGATTCAAAACGACTTCCTAAAATCCACATTCCTAGCCACAAACATGCCAAAACATTTTTTTGGGACAAAAATTGCCTTTGACCATATTCTATACCCGCATGCACTCCACTCAAATGAAATGTCTTTGTCCCCTGTAATTTGATACCACCTTTGACGTTGTGATGGTTGTAGTTCTGAAGATTTCATAAATTGTTCACTTTCCAGCCATGTCAACTTTTGCGTGGAATTAATTGCCCAATTGATAAATAAAAACGTGACATGTAAATGATATTTTTGGGACTTTTAAAGGTTTAGCATAATTTGTTCAGAGCCTGTGATGTGGTCGGAGAAAAATGTATCACAGTTTGAAAGTCTAAACCACATCCTTTCAAGTGGTTACTTCTTTATTTTGATATTCTTGTTTATTTCTGTGACAGGTTACAGTTTAAAGAGGCAATATATAAGCAGCTACTTCCACAGCTACAACCAGTCGTAGAACAGCAATATCCCAATAACCCACAGCAGGTGAGTCGCAACTTTACTGAATGTATGTAATCATCCCGAAACAACTATTTATGTACAATGAAGAAACGTGATCATCTGTCTTTTAACCCTAACTCCCTATTCTACTGTTACACCAAAATCCATCAATCACACTGCTTCCAATGCATGCTTTGCTTTAGGCATTCAGGCCCAAGTCCATCATACTCCATGAAATTTAGTCACACCAGGCCTGCAGGACCAAGTCCACCAAAATGGGGGAATGGATTTTGATGGAGTTGAGGAATTTAGGGTTAATACGTGACCCGATTTGCATAAATGAATTTACAAATGAATGGCTGTTCAATGTGGACAGTACTTGATAGACGGAGGTTTCTTTAGCAATTGTCTCTGTTTTCTTTTTCATCTTCAATTTCCTGCGGTTTCCGAGTAGACTTCAAGTGAGCTTTTCAAGATCACATTGAAGTACAGTCGATTTCTGTATTAAAAGGCAGTTTATTACTCTCTGTTCTATGAGAACTGCTCTACTAGTACATGATATAGAGCTTCAACCTTTTGAAGTACATGTACATGTACGTATGTGGAACTCAAACTAATAATAATAATAATATTTTTTCCACTGTCACTCTTTACATAATGGGCCATAAAACGGCTGCCTACCGATACCTCACCTAAATAGCTATTGTGGTTTTATAGGGAATGTACATCATTGGTTTTTGCTGTAATTTTCAGAAATGGAGTATTTGAGAGGTTAGTATAATATATCAAATATTGTTACACTGACATGTTTGAAGTTTTATGTTCGAAAATGCTGGAAAAACCAAGAAAAACAAAATTGTTCAAGTAGTCTGATTCCCTGACTCCACTAAAGATGAAATGGATCAATTTATAGTTGCCAGAAAATTGTAAGGTAAGGGAACCAGTCTAGCTGGCCTGCACCCGTTCATGAACATGTAACCAATACCAAACAAAATTTGGACTGAAAAAAGGTAAATTTGGAGCAGTAGTTGAAATATAGTTAGGTTTTTCCAACGGTGGTCGGCCGACCACCGTTGGAAATGTATACAAAAATACCATTTTCTTGAAAATGACAGTATACCAGGTGCCATAATTTTACAGGATGCTTTAGACTGTCATTTACCAACATCCTAGTAAGGTATTTCTTAAAAACTTGGTAGTTTTATTTTTCGATGTTTGCAAATGTTGTATATTCCCTTTAACCTCTAAATGATTGTGTGGCTTAACCCTGTGCCCCCAACCCCCCCCCCCCTTAAAAGTTTTGTGGCAAATATGCTGCAATCTTATTTAATTGTGCATAAAAATTGCGACTACAAAACTCAATACATACATACCACCCACCACGTAGGCTTAGATCATCAGACTCCTCCCTTCTTCAAGTTCCTAGATCCCGACACTCTTGGGGTGACCATAGCTTCTCTCACGCAGGCCCCACTCTCTGGATCATTCTACCCTTCTCTACCCGTCAAGCTCCCTCTTCAATCTCCTTGAAACAAGAACTCAAAACCTACCTGTTCACACTCTTATCTCCTCTTCGGCTTGTACCTTGCAATTTGGACTTGGCATTTATACATTTTGTAGTTTGTATAATTACTCATTGTATAGCGCCATGAGCGTCGTTGAGTGATGGCCCTGTTGCGCTTAATAAGACGCCACAATTATCATTATTGTTATTATTTACCATTTATCATCAGTTTTGAAAGCTCTCACGAAGCGTTTTTGGTCATCTTTTTTTCTCAACAGCAACAAGTTTATCTACGGCAGTTACAGGAGCATTACTACCAACAGTACCTGCAGCAGTTACAGCAGCAGCAGGGGAGAATGGAACAGCAAGGGGACAGCCCTGTCACAGGTCCGTAATACATGGTCTGACAACCATGCTTGCCTTAACCGTAATCCTCCTCGATCCTCTAAATTCCTCCTGCCGGTTTTTGAGGATTTTGGAGGATTGAGGCTGTGAATGGCAAAAGAGTGTCAGTTGATTTTGGAGGATGCGGTGTGTTGAGTTCGTAGGTTGTACCCAACATTGTTTATGTTCAGCTATGCATAATTGAGCCCTGCATTATGCTCGATATCATCTGCACTGCTTCTGAATGTCGTCGGCACTGCCTCAACCCAATAACAGTTATTGTGGGAGGATTTTGAAGGATTGAGACAATGGTCACTTCTCTACTGTACAAATTCAAGAAATAACGGATGATTTTGGAGGATTGAGGCTGAATAAAATTTTTGGTGGCAATTGGAGGATTTTGCAGGATTTAGGATGGTTCCTAGCCAATAAGGGCCTAGGGGTTAAGAGAGAAGCAGTATAAAGTTGGCAAGTTAAGTGGAAAATACGGCTGTTAAATTCTACACTCATTAAAATGGAAATTATTAAGAGCGTTCAAGTTCGCCCAGCCATGGGCCAAGAACACTATGGTCAACTAAATTCATCAATGGGCAAACATTTTCAACATTTT
Source organism: Patiria pectinifera (assembly GCA_029964075.1). Taxonomy (NCBI): domain Eukaryota; kingdom Metazoa; phylum Echinodermata; class Asteroidea; order Valvatida; family Asterinidae; genus Patiria; species Patiria pectinifera. The sequence continues at coordinate 9,713,923 of CM057142.1, read as the reverse complement.
TGCAATGGAATTCATCAACACCAATCACACCATTTTTTGGGAACAATTACAGAAAATTGAAAGCAGTATATCCTTAATTCCAACAAGATGTGTATGCATAATCAACATATGGATTTTACAGAAATATTTTTTTGTTTGGGTCTTGAACATTTTTTTGTTTAAGGCTATCATGGAAAAAGTTGAGGGGGGGGGGGCAGATTTCCTGGCCCTTTTAGGGTTAAAGCCTTTTGTTTTCATCGTTACTTTTGATAAATTTTTGTCCATGTGATGTGCATTTAATCATTTTAAATGCCCAAAATGCCAAATTGATTGCACATACACAGAAAGGAATGTTAGAATCGAAGGCAAAAACCTCATGAAGTCAAGGTGTGCCAAATTGAACAACAATTGGGTGCTATTTACTTCAATGAAGCAATGTCTAATTTGGATGTGTTGAGAAACAAATATGAATGTCTGTAAACGAAATTGAACACCTTGGAAATGTTTAAGAACCAAAGAATCAGCAGTATGATCAAAATCGCTCAAATACATATGTTCAAAAACGAATTTGAATGTAATTTCAACAAACTTGAGCAGGAAAACCTATTTTATTGTGCGAAATCAACATTTGTGATGGGATTAAGCTAAATGAGTCGTTTGTCAAACCTGGTCAGGTTTTATTACAGATTTGAAAAGAGCACAATCTTAGCATTACTGCTGTGAAAACCGCATGCTGATACCATCTTTAGTTCAAACATTATGGAAGTCGGAACACCAAGAGATGTGATGAAGTGATGTGATAAAGAGGTCCTATTTTGGTCTGAATCTCCAAATGAAAGTTCCCGACAAACAACTCATTTTGCTTGATCGCATCACATTTGCAACCTTACAGCCTGGTGGAGATGGAAGTTCACGTATGGTGTTTCAGTTTGATGTAAAAATCTCTTTTGTTGCACATTTTTTTTCCTGTGCATAGGAAGCAGTGGTGAGGTTTCGAGTGCCTCAACAACGGGTGATCTGGAGCAGGGCCTGACTAATCTTCAGCTGTCTAACCAGGCTCAGGCACCGAATGGGGATGTCAACAGGAGGGAAGACGAGTTACCAGACCGAGGTAAGTGCATGCGTACATATGCACATTACGCGGCAACAAAATCTCATGAGTAGCTTAAATCATACATAATATAGAATGAAGACCTTAAATACACCAAAGGACATGACCCTTGTAGGATGCTGGAAGAAACATCGATGTTATTTTGTAAACTTTGAAATATAGAAAAAAAGTGATATTTATCACAATATTTTGAAATTGTAATTTAATAAATGATGCTCTGTCTTGCTTTCATATCTGATTTACACCTATAATTCATAACCTGTTCATTAGAACTCGTTACTCTTTTTAGCAAATTTTTTAAATTACGAGACGAATCAACCACTTTGAATAGAATTTTCAAAACCCGGAATAGCTTTTTGGCCAGTTTTCAAAGAAATATCCATCATGTTAGTACTGTTTGATTGAGTGATTTTCTCCCTGAGAAATTTGGTTTACGTTCATCCCCTTTTATTTCCAATGAGAGAAACCACAAGGGTTTTTTTCTAATGGGAAAGAAGTGAATAAAACAAAGCATTTCAAGAAAATTAACCCCCCAAAATGTTGCCAAATTGAAACCATTCATTCATCACAAGTCAATCACAAGTCAATCAGTCATCCAAGTGATGAACTATTTGAGTAACATTTGCTATTGGCATTCCTTTATTTGGCGTTCATTCCCTGTCACTTGTAACATAAGTAAGGAAATAAATATGTGCTTGGCCAGTTTAAAACAAGTATATTTAAAATCAGCTAGGGGCCCGGACGCGGATAATGGCCCTCGCGTAAGTAATACTTAAGATTTCCTTATATGGAGATTGGCACGCGCACGCTCGTACTGCGTGATGTGGTGCAGAACGCAGCGGTGCCAGAAAAAAGTGTTTAAAGCCAGTCGGTGTTTAATCAACAGTTTAAAACCACCCATGTGACGGGCTCTCGACCAATAGGAATGGGTAAACTGTCTAAGGTACCTGGTATTTATGAATTGTGATTTGAGTTGTGATTAACTTTGGATTGACACGAGCTTATAACTCTTTCCCCTGGTTCCCGCAGAATCCTTACCGGAGATCGCCAAGCCCAACTGCTGGACAGCAGAAGACGTCCAGGAGTTCAAGGAGAAACTGGCCAAAGATTCAGAGGGCATGATCCGCGTCGGTCACGGCGAGACGGTCACGGTCCGAGTCCCCACCCATGAGGAGGGCAACTGCATCTTCTGGGAATTTGCCACGGACTACTGCGACATCGGCTTTGGTTTGTACTTTGAGTGGACGGTTGCCCCTAGCAACGCCATCAGCGTGCATGTCAGTGACTCCAGTGAGGAAGATGAGCTGGATGAGGATGAGGGTTTGTGCACATTTTTTTTTTTCCGTATTTTTTCTTTCTCTGTCTGTCTCTCTCCAATGATGCACTTTATTTGCTATTTTCAAAATTTCACCCTGATAAATGTAAGGGAATAAATGTGTGCTTAGATGGTTTTGAACAAGTCCGTTTAAGACCAGCTGGGGGAATGGATGCCGATAATAGCCCCAGCCGAAGGCGAGGGATATAGGCGACCAGGCCCCCAGCTGGTCTTAAACGGACTTGTTTATTATACCGGCCAAGCACATATTTATTATCTCATATTTCATAGGAGTGCAATGAGACAAGTTATGAATTATTTGTGGCCCCGACAATAATGCACTTCTCAAGACTGATTCCCACCCCATCCAATCTTGGGATAATTTGTATATCATTTTACCTAGTCTAGTTGTTCTAGCACAATATACATTGTAATTTAGAGGGTTTCCAAAACTTGGTTTTGTCCCTAGCTCTGGCTTCAAGACCTTTTTTGGTCCCTGTGGGCCACCTTCTGCACAGTGGCGCAGCAAGGGTTCTAGGGTTTTTATCCTAGTAAAATTTAACAAAAGGGGGGGGGGGAGGCTGGACACCATCTTCCCATGGGGGCGTTGTTCAAAACCAACATCCTGCTCAATGTCAAACAATAGGTGGCGCTATTCGTTTTCCACAGGACGTTCAAATAACAGCCACACATGAAAAAAAGGGTTTTCGTGAAAAAGAAACAATTATTAGGAAAACAGGCATTTTATGTTCAACTTGCTAATCATGGCAACTTAAGCATTTTAAAGGTATAGTCCATCATTTGTAATTTGTGCATTTTGTTCGTTTGAAGCAACAAAAGTGCTCAAGATCTAAAGAAGGGTGCTGAACAACTAACCTGATGAAGTTTAAGCTCAGTGAATGCTGTATATTTCGAGAAATACAACACTCTAGGATCTGGATTTCAAATAAAAAGTTGCTGAATCATGTTTTGAATTGGGCCTAAATTCAGCGTCAGAGACACGTTCTCACTGAGCCGATTGCAGCGACGCGATGTCGCGCACTGATCCGACGAATTATAGCAACCGCCCGCGTATGCATCGTGCCAATGCTTGTGCGCACTTCGCCGAATAACAAAATGAACCACTAATTTGAATTTCCTACGGTGCTTCTTAAGAAGCACCGTTGGAAAGGCTTTCTTTTGTTGATTTCTTCAGAATGACAGCTTGCCAGAAACAATCATTTCACAGGAAGTTTAGTTCCCTTACTATCTTTCAACCAAGTATGTTTTTCAACGATAATTACGGTACGCAAGTCACTTTTTGGATAGCTGCAAAAGATGGACTCTGGCTTTAACCCTAACCCTGCCAGTTGCAACTCGGTGCATCAGGTGTAAAGGTCTGTGGAACCTTACAGGCTGCTGCATTGGGCCATCAACACCAGTGCATAAATGGCCATTTCTGAAACAATGAGAGTTAGTCCCACTCAACAATGTCACAGCAGGTGACTACAAACTCTGAGGCAGTTTTGCCTTGAGATTTCTGACCAGATGGATCTTGTGACACTCAGCAGGCTTGTCATGTTGACAAGTGTGTTGCATGTACATGTACATAAAGCTGGTTTAACAGGTGTTTAAAAAATACCCCAGGGGGAGGGTGAATGGGAATAGGCCATTAAATACCGTATACTCCCCCTCACTGTTCATGTATGAGCTGCATTCATGACTACATGAGTTGTGATAAAAAAAACCCCAAAACATTACTGTTGTTGTCAAACAACCCAGTAGCATTCCTGTCGTGTGGTAACACACGTTGAGTTTGTGCAAATTCCGTTGAAATGTTGTCGCTTGCATTCTGAGTCGTTTGCATTAATGTGCGCATGTGATGTCAAGCCATACCTGGTAGCTGCCTTCTCCATTTTCTTTGTGGAATTTGTACTATCCCTATTTAGCCCAGGTTGGACTCTTCTGTTATGTTCACGCAATGGAGTCTCCTGCCATAGCGAAAACAATTCTAAAACATTCACAAAATATGTTTACCTGATGGAGGAAGCTGAAATTTTGTTTACATCTTCCTTGTGTCCAGAATTATGCATACGCTTTCGTTGAAAACATTTTCAGTATGAACTCCCCATGTGCGTGTGAAGACTTACGCGCGAGCTTGCATGCACACCCTGCACATAGCCGCATACAGCACGCGCGTGTAAGTCTTCACACGGGGAGTTCGTACTGAAAATGTCTTCCACGAAAGCGTGGAATTGCAGTTTAATTTCGGTAAACAAGTCGCCCACGGACATATTTGCCTTTTCTAAACCCAGCGTACATGTATGTATAATTCTGGATGCAAGGAATATTTAACAAAGTTTCAGCTTCCAGCAATCAGTTAAAAAAAAAAAAAAAATGTTTTAGAATTTTTTTTTGCTATGATAGTAGAATTAATACCCAGGACGTCATACGATCTCAACATGGCTTTTTGGGTCGACAGTGATCTGCATAAAGGAATGGAAAGTTTTGAAAAAAAAAAGAACTTTTTTGAGAGAGGGGGGTGGGGGCTGGTATGTTTTGGGGAGAACTGAGTTAAGGTCAGTTGTTGGCATACTGTATTGAGAATTAATCTTTTTCCATTTTGTCTCTTCGATCCTCACCCTCCATTAGATGGCAAGACAGACCCAGAGCGGGGTACCAAGGAAAGCAGTCCCCCTATCGATGAGATCATACCCATCTACCGGCGAGACAGCCACCAGAAGAAGTTCTGCGGGAGCCATCGGTACCCTGGCCGCGGAGTCTACCTGCTCAAGTTTGACAACTCCTACTCCCTATTCCGGGCCAAGTCACTGTATTATAAGGTTTACTACACGCGGGATGACCGCTAATCTAGAAAAACATAACTTTGAAATATAAGCTTAACTTGATGGTTAAAGAAACAAAGGAACACTTTGATCTACAGGCACACCTGTAGAAGAAGCACTGACCAATCAATTAGCACCTTGTAATCGTAATTGTTTTTGCATCTGTCTCTACCCAGATGTGATACCCTTGATTGCCACTCAGTAATACATGCAGCACTCCTTTGTCCCACTCCAGTTGTGTGTAGGCTCGGGTAAAAGTGTTGTCCCAAGTGATTGTGAGAAAAAAACTCAGATTTGAACCAGCCAGCCGACCCCAGCAAGCTCGCTGGTCAAGTGGTAAGATGTTTGCACTAGTAAGCAGGAGGTCGTTGGTTCGAGTCCCACCTGAGTGATTTTTTTCTCTCAATCTCTCGGGACAACACTGAGTATACAGTGTTTATAAAAGTACGTCGGTGAAGGAAGTTTTGTATTCTTATAAAATTTGGAGTTCTTATATTGTGGTTTCAGGTGCAGGAGAAGGATTGTTGGACCAACATGTAAAATTAATGCCTTAAAATTTGGCATAAAAAGAGCTTCTTCAAGCTTTTAAAAAGCAATATTATAATTTGGCATCAGTGCACCACCCCCACTCCTCTCTCCATATCCAGTAGCTTGAAACTACAAATTTCATTGTGATAATCTACAAGCACATTACTGCTTCCTAATGTGGAGTGGGAATACAAATTAACTTAAAGTGACCGTCCCCGATTTCTCGTTTCCGTGATAAATTATCTAGGAAAGTCCAACGGAGATGACTTCCCAAGATACTGCATCAGGGAAAGATGTCTTTTGAGATAAAAATTTCTTGGAAAGACATCTTTATGCAATGATGTTGATACCCTAGTGTTCCGTCTTCCAGTGATTGTTAATCAAGACAACATGGATGGTCGCTTTAAGCTTCCGTAAATGGTTGATGGGCAGTCATTAATGTTCAGTGCGTACTGCAGATGTGCCTGTTGATCTACCATTGCACCTATATGTAGCCTCTTGACAGAGTCTATTTTCGCGGTTGTAGCAACCATCAGCATTGTGAAATTTCCACGATTTGACAAAGTCGGCTGTCCTTTGAAAGACGCTGGTTGTGGTTTCGTTGTGTTCGCAAATGTGACAAGTAAATTGCATATCTTGATGTCAGTCATGCCGTCACGTTTACCCAAGTAAGACAGTTCGCTTCAGTGTTAACATGAATGAGCATTTAACCTATGATGCAGAATTCACAACCTACCTTCAAAGGAGAGACATTTGAAGCTTGTCAGTGGTACAAATATTTATTGCAATTTGAGAAAATCATTAGTATCATGATTAATCATGACAGTGAAATTGCCATGATGACTGAAGATAAACAGTCAGCTTTGTAAACAAAGATTGTAAATAAGCTGTAAAGAAAGATTGGTAGGAGGGGGATATCCACTTTGTGTTGACTCCTTAGGATGCGTTTAGCACTCAACAACGCCAGAGCTAAGGATGGTTTTTAAAACCTCCGGTCAGTTCTGTCTCCAGTTTCATTTCCACACTCAGAATCATAAACAAGCCATTTATATCCTAAGCAAACAGAAATACCCTGAACTTGAGCTTCATAATATATGTTTTTGATTTTACTGAAACAGAATATGGACCATATTTAGCCAGGGGCCCCAGTGGGTCTAATCCACTGAGCTCCATGTCAAAAATCTGGATAGCTCGTTGGCCATTCCAAGCTGTATGTCAAAAATCTGAGCTCCATGTCAAAAATCTGGATAGCTCGTTGGCTATTCCAAGCACATGTCAGAAATCTGAGCTCCATGTCAAAAATCTGGATAGCTTGTTAGCCATTCCAAGCTGCATGTCAAAAATCTGAGCTCCATGTCAAAAATCTGGATAGCTCGTTGGCCATTCCAAGCTGTATGTCAAAAATCTGAGCTCCATGTCAAAAATCTGGATAGCTCGTTGGCTATTCCAAGCACATGTCAAAAATCTGAGCTCCATTTAAAAAATCTGGATAGCTTGTTGGCCATTCCAAGCTGTATGTCAAAAATCTGAGCTCCATGTAACAAATGTGGATAGCTCGTTCAAGCTGTATGTCAAAAATCTGAGGTCCATGTCAAAAAATCTGGATGGCTCATTGGCCATTGCAAGCTGTATGTCAAAAATCTGAGCTCCATGTCAAAAATCTAGATAGCTAGTTGGCTATTCCAAGCTGTATGTCAAAAATCTGAACTCCATGTAAAAAATCTAGATAGCTAGTTGGCTATTCCAAGCTGTATGTCATAAATTTGAGCTCCATGTCAAAATCTGGATATTGGCCATTCCAAGCTGTACACAAAAGTGAAGCTACGCACTGGTTCCCGATACCTCCATGCGAATGTGCGCAGGGTACCAGCCTCAACCACTCCCATTGTTCAAAATAATTAAACTAGAATTGTGTAAAAGTACATGAAACTTTTTTTTCTAAACATAATTTTTATATAAAATAAATTTTGTTGCCATATTAAATTTTCTTTAGAAAACAAAACATGTCAATTGAATTATATTTCTTTCTTTACAAATCTACTGTTCTTGGAGTGGTAATATGGCAGATGGTGACTACATTTGTGTTGGCCAGTGGGCTATCCAGATATATATGGAGATCATCAGTGATTCCCTGCAAAGCTACGTGTGATTCTCATGCGGATCAAAGAAAGACTTCTTTCAGACACAACAGAAGACAGTTTATCCAGGGGCCAATTTCACGGCGTTGCTAAGCACAAAAATTTGCTTAGCACAAAAAAAGACTGGCTTATAAAAGCAGGTTACCAGCCAAAACTCCATATGATGTATATTGCTCGTGATTGGTATTCAGCTGTTGTTTGCTTAGCATGAAAAACACACAGAGTTTTGGCTGGTAACCTGCTTTTATAATCCAGACTTTTTTGTGCTAAGCAATTTTTTGTGCTTAGCAGCGCCGTGAAATTTGGCCCAGGTGTTAAAGAGGAGATAACTTTTTGTTTTTAGTGTAGATGATTTTTTTTACACTGCTGATTATGGTAAATTTTATTACATAGTTAAAGACATTTGTGCCGAACCAAAATGCTATGTAGTCGCCAAAAAGAACCAAGATTCACTATAACTTTTGTTGAAACTTGACAAGGAAAACAGAAAGTGGCACCAGATTTTCCTACATTTGTTTGAACTTAACAGTTCAGTATGGAATGAAATATTTAAACAAATAAAATGTCTTTCATTGTGTGACGCAGTCAAATTAACGAAAGATTTCTTTTTAGAATTAACAGTTGCTTTTGTTTGCCCTTACTATTTGCAAGAAGGAACATTTTACGTTCAACCTTATCCAAGCAATTAGGACTGTGTAGGTGTGAAATGTGGGGAAAATTCCACATTTAACTTTTATAATATCACATTATAGTCTTAATAGAAAGAGCTTATGTAATTTGGAATATTGGTGACAGTCCAGTTACAATTTTATTTTTTACTGGATCGTTTCAGAATTTGTTTTAGTGTTAATCAGACGTATCCAATGTAAGCACAGCAAGAAGCATGATCCATGTTTTAATTGGATGATTTGAATTGGTTTCATTTTGGTTATCTTTTGGATGGATCCGTTGCGTTGCACTTTGTTTCCGTCGGACTACGAATCTGTGGAATCTCGAGTGGTGGAGGTTTAGTTGGTCCTACCCCTCCCTATTTTATTTTCATCCAGGATTCAACTGAAACATAAACATGTAACTTTTACTGGCAACTGAACAGCTAGAGCCACGCAATAAGAAAGTCTGCTTTTATGCATAAACAAGAACATCTTCAGTCAATCAGCACTGACAACATTAATTTAAAACATGATATTGGCTAAGTGTTTAATCATAAAAGCAAAGCAACAATTCTAAAAGCCAAGCTCTCTTTACCCAATGAACGGCCACAGAAATCTTCTGGAGAAACTATTTTTTTTTTTTAAGTAGACGTAGCATATTTGGCTTTGGTGTTCACAGGTTTTGCCCGTCTGTATGTTACTGATTCGACTGTAGCATAGTCCCAACTATAGTTGTGACTGTCCCATATATATAGTTGGGACTACCCTGGCCTATATGTTGTTCGGACCGTACCAACTGTAGTTAAGACTATTACTAACATTAGACCGTCCGCTCACTGCCATACCAGTTCCCTATATCGATACAAAAGTTATTTGCTTCATTGGAAACTTTATGTCAGCATTTTTATACATCACATGCATGTTGGGGAAATTACGCCATCAATTCTTTAAAAGGTATTCTAAATGGATCGAGCACAGTGATCTCAACTGGATGAAGAAAACGTCATATTTCGAAATCACCAGTTTAGGCTTCGCCTGTATTAATTCCCAGCATAGACCATCTGACGGTGCGCCAGACACTGACGACAAAATTCAGGGACGAAAGTTCAGAGTGTATTTTCCTCGTGCGCATCACGTGTGCATGAACAATCAACGGAAACCTTTTGAGAAAAAAAAAGGTTGTGGAGAGATTTCAAAAGAAGATTTTAAAACACGAGTGTGGGAAATAGCTATATTTTGTATAGTGGGTGGGCCTGTGATTTGATTTATGTTGATATTGCTGGGACACTGATATATTGTATTTGGTGTAAAATACATGTATATTGTTAATACATGCGTTATTATTTTCTTTTTGTTCAGTTTATATAAAAATAAAAAAATCGTCGTGTAAGGTAATGTCATTGATATAAATATTAAATGCTTAAGAGTAAGTCACTATTCTGCCATTGTGTCATAATTTGAAACTCTTGTCATACATTATACCATGTTCTGATGGTTTTGTAATGTCATGAATCTATGCGGATCAAGCAATGCCCGGACAGTCTTTCACGAAGAGAACAATGTACTGTTCAAATTAATAGTCATCACTCGTAAAGGGGGCATTACGTTACATTGGTCTTCATCGCTTGTGATTCGCCTTTCACTTCCAGACACTATCAAGAGGAATGAGACTTAAGGGTTTGCATGGTGGACATGATCAATGAATGGGAGGTTTGCGGTAACACCGTGTGAATGATATCTCTTTGTGAGTTGTGTGGTTGTTAAGGAGAATACACGAGAAAGTGTGGATTCACGAGGCGCGAAGCGCCGAGTGAATTCGTAAATTAAGAACCCACACTTGCGAGTGTATTCTTCGACTTAAACCATTGCGTCAACAGAAGTATTGGAAAGAATGCTGCAACCTGACGCCACTTTTTTTCTTCATATATCATCTCAATGAAGGCCATTCGTTGCAAAAATGATAATAAGACATGTTTCCAAAATTGATAGGAAATACTTAAAATGACTCTCCATAGACGTTGTACACAGCGCGGAAGTGGCGTCGGGTTGCAACATTGTTTCCCGGTGTGTTTAGCGTGTGTATCGACACACCCGTACAAGTCATTTTGTGAGTATAGGCTCCTTACGTCAAAATGGATAGTTCAGACCATGGAGCTATAATAGCTCCATGTTCAGACGACTATTTCTTTGTGACTAAAAGTAGATTTTGCAGTCACGGCGGAAAATCTGACAGTGAAGATGCATTGGTAATTTTCGGAAAGCAGATTTTCACGCAGACGGTCCTATTCGTGCTCATCACGGAGAACAGTATTGTCCGACATGTTCAAAGTGTGGATTCGTAATTCCAAATCCACACTTTAAAAGATTCGTCGTTCCGAATCCACACTTTGTGACCAGTGTAAGAGATTCGTAGATCCGAATCCACACTTTTAACAATAGTGTGATGTCATAGCAATGGTTTAACTGAGAAGAACCAGTTGGTTTCACACGACGTTTCGAACAATATGCACTGTTCGTCATCAGAACCACACAACTCGCAAAGAGATATAGAGGAACTCGTAAAAAAGACTCGACGAAGGTAACATGTTTTTAATTTTTGGTTAAGGTTCAAGGACAAATTTCTGATACAGCCTTATCCAAGCAGAGTTGTATGGAGGACGGATAGTGCCAGTCGATAAGGCCAAAAAAAAAAGTCTCCGGGTTCTGGTATGCGCGCGCGTCGCCGTAGCCATGCGCGTCGGCAAAATGAAAAAGTTTTTTTTTTCAATAAAAGATGATGTCTCAAAACCGCCAGACTCACTGGTTTGACTGGAATTCTGCTGCTGCGCAATTTCAACGTGTTTTTCGATGGGGTTATGATCGAGAATAAGCTTTATGTGGCCTCTCTGGACTCCCATATATTTGCACTAAGTTTAGTCGGGCACCATTTGCAGTCATCAGCCGACATTTGAAGCAAATTTGAAGCAAAAAAGTCGGGTAAAAAAAAAAAAAAAGCCGCGTCGCCGCACCACTTTTTGGACAAGCTCCATACCAGAAACCGGAGACTTTTTTTTTTTGGCCTAAGGGATGAATACATTAATTTTTTTACAAACGCGTAAGAATATATGTGTTTATACATTTAGCTGACGGCTGCAATTTAGTATCTGGCGGCAACATAATAGTGCCAGTCGATAAGGGACGAATTTATTTTATCTTGGAAACGCGCAAGAATATTTTTTGTGTACAGTTATCTGGCAGCCGCCACTTATAATTATAGCACGGTAATAGACCCATGGCGAATGCCAGGAGTCTTGCCCCGTGGATAACAGGTGATACTCAGACTTCTTATTATATGGCGACCGCCACTTATTATCCGGCGACCGCCAATTATTATCTGGCGACCGCCGCGGATTAGTCACAGTCGATAAGGGATGAGGATATTTTTTGGAAACGCGCGAGACCTTTTTTGGTACTGTTATCTCTGGCGGCCGCCACTTAATACCTCGCGGCCGTCACTTAATATCCCGCGGCTGCCACTTAATATGGTGGCCGCCACTTAAGGGTGCAGACCAGTAAATCGGTCCGAAATTGCCTGCGCCGGCCAAATCACGATTTGCATGCCCTCAAAATCTTCGGTATTTGAGCATGCTGTGGGCCATGAACTTAAGGGTTTGTAGAAAATATGGGTTGAAGCCGTGCACAGGACTGGGAGCTTGCAGTTCTATGTAATTTCGATGTAATTTGGACCCTAAAAGCGCTCTATTTTGCAATGGAGTGTAGGCATCGTTTTTCAAAATGGCGATGGGCTTCAAGACTATTTTCAGGGGTGATCATCTTCAGATGGAAATTTCTCCTAAAAGTCATCAGTTGACCCCCCAAAAATTGAAAAGAAAATGAAAGATGATGAAATAAGCTTTAATTTGATGTGTGTCTCGAACACCTTGAAGAGTTGTGAGTATTTTTTCCGAATTTTTGAAGTGGGGGCATTTACCATTGGGGTCTATGGAAGTTTATTTACTGGTCTGCTACCTTAATATCTGGCTGCCGATATTTGGCGGCTGCTATACTTATTATCTCGTGAGAGTTCACAAAGGAACACATTTGCCCGCGGTGCGCTAAAATAAACAGAAGTTTTGAGCAAATCAGGTTTTCACTTGCAGAAATAAAGATATTGCCTATTATAATAATATTAGAGAACACGTTGACCACTCGGTGATGATAAAGATAGAAAGCTGAGATCTCAAACTGCAAAAATGTACCGAATAATTTAAAGAACAATACATTAATTAATTAATTGCTGATTAATTATTGTCCATAAATTTGTCTGTTCGTGAAAACTCGAAATCGAAGATTTTGCCGCGGCGCCCTCAATTTATCTGTTCGCGAAACACACATTCACATACTCGCACTATGTTTTTCCCATCAGACAACTCAGTTTCTACCTGAAGGGCCTACCTGAAAACAGCCTGACACTTTTTGGAGAGCCTTTACCCGTATCCTTTGAAGAGTTTTTCTGTTTACAGATTTTGGTAAGTCTGTAATAATAATCGCTTTTTGTAAAAATATATTTTTATTTTTTCTTTCAAAATGTTAGATTTACTTTTTTTTAATTGTTATTTCAGAAAGCAATAGCATTATGATATCCGAGGTAGCGACCTTGGATGATGATCCGATCGAGCGGCAAGAGGACCATGCAGCTAATTGATGATACATCCTATTCGTTTTCAATTTTTGCCTGATAAACTTGTTGTTTTTTAAGGCAAACCTTGAACTAGATTTAAATGAAGTTTTCATGATAAATGTGATCATGCAGTGCTGACTCTGTGCATTTTCTTGTACTGGAAAAAATTGATTCACACGCGTTTACGTACCATACCCAACGCAAGCGGCGCCCTTCAATAGACATGTAATGACGTCATGCCGTTTCGTCGGGCGCTGTACATAAAAAGGTACCCAGTGTCCTTCCCCGATCTTCCATGCTGCATTGCAACAGTCTACACGGGTCGCACTAAAAAGCGTCAACACAGCGTCAACACATGACAGAAGCGTCAACACACCGTCAACACATCCATAACACATTCTGAATTAACAAAAATGGTATATAATTGTAAAGCATAGAATAAAAGAGAATTTCCATTGGCTTGAGTTTCCACTTACTTGTTAAAAATATAGTATTTCCACGCGAAAAAAAATGACCTTTCGCTTGCACGGCCGTTGTCCGCCGTCTTGACTTCGCGCAAAGCTTGGACTACACCATTTCAAGTAGGGGTACGGTGTACAGGTAATGACATTATCTTGTCATAAACAACAGAGGGATATCATATCTGTGACGACTGAGGATCGGAGTGGTGGATCATTATTTTGTGAGTTGTGTTTATGTTTCATTTACTTTATTGAAATGGACATCTTTTGGTATTGGCCGGCCGCGCCCTCTCTGTTGGTTTATTGTAGAACGCTATCACCCATTAGCATAATGGTATGGTCCGCACCACTGAGGCAACATGGCAGCCGATTTCGGAGTGGCACGGAGAGCCAATTTTCTTGAACTGAAAATCAAAATTTTCAGACGTTTAACCTATTAGTTTTAAGCCAAAATCTTGTTTCTGACCATACTCTATGGGTTACATACTGCTTTTGTCACTTTTAATGCATTTTGGATGTGTTGACGCTGTGTTGACGCTGTGTTGACGCTTTGGAGTGTGTTGACGCTGTGTTGACGCTTTTTAGTATGACCGGTCTACACATACGACAACACAAACCGAGACTACAACGTGGAGGCTAGTTCTGTCCGACTGCCGTTATTCCGTACTTTCATCAAATTACTCGGTTTCATGGGACAGTCGAGAACGGTTTGAAAAGGTAAATATAAAATAGGTGGGAAATAACGGGCGATCGTGAAGTGTAGGGCCCCTGTTTAGTTTCGCTCAAATAATTAGAGACAGATTTTAATCAAAAATGGCCGCAGCACCTTGTATACCATGTATACCCTGGTGCCACATAATGGGTCTCATATCTCTCATTAGCTGGAGTTACCCAGCTCTGAGTTTTATCATTGGGTTGTCATCTAGAGCTGGAGCTCATTTTTCTCAAAAACGATAGTATAGGCAAAAAAAATTTGGAAAATGTTGAATTTTGTCCCCGTTACACACTAATTGCAACTGCAACTCACCCCAAACTTGCCTGGAATAACCATTACACAGGTCCTTGAAGTAAAAAACGATCCAGGATGAAGATTCAGCCCACAATTGCAGTGAAAACAGGAGGAATAACCGCTAACCTGACAACCTTGCGACCATGTCCACGAACGCCAATGGTTTGTGCACACAAAAAATTTGTGTACGATTGAATGGCGGTCGGTTACCGGTACCAGGCTGTCAACTAGTCGTTTTTGCCGGCTGGCGATTGGCTGTTGGCGCATGACGTCGCGCGGAAGCGTAACACCCGATGACTGTTTCATGTACCCATATTAAGTTTACCACTCGCATCACAGCTGCGGTACTGGAACCGCAACCGATAGTGCATGAAACAGTCATCGGGTGTTACGCTTCCGCGCGACGTCATGCGCCAACAGCCAATCGCCAGCCGGCAAAAACGACTAGTTGACAGCCTGGTACCGGTAACCGACCGCCATTCAATCGTACACAAATTTTTGTGTGCACAAACCATTGGCGTTCGTGGACATGGTCGCAAGGTTGTCAGGTTAGCGGTTATTCCTCCTGTTTTCACTGCAATTGTGGGCTGAATCTTCATCCTGGATCGTTTTTTACTTCAAGGACCTGTGTAATGGTTATTCCAGGCAAGTTTGGGGTGAGTTGCAGTTGCAATTAGTGTGTAACGGGGACAAAATTCAACATTTTCCAAATTTTTTTTGCCTATACTATCGTTTTTGAGAAAAATGAGCTCCAGCTCTAGATGACAACCCAATGATAAAACTCAGAGCTGGGTAACTCCAGCTAATCTCTCATGTACTTCATTCATCTAATTATAGACATAACTCCCAGTGCCTTGAGTACCTCAGTACTCCGTTGCGATAATGCCTGAATAGGTTTCTGCAACGTAGCCATACAGATACAGATACACATTACTTTCATGACTTTTACAGTTTTAGTAGCTGGAGTTACGGAAAAAGTTCCATACTCGGATGTCAATTTATCTGCTGCCAAACATATTAATTGTCACCTCACCTTGTCATTTGAACCAAGAGAAATCCAGGAAGCTGTGTAAGGGTGAAAAAAATTTACTCAAAATGTGTTTTTAGAGCACATTTTGGATGCATACGTCGTGTACTCCTAGAACTATGAGGCTCCGCGTGAGCGTAGCCTCATAGATCAAGAAGCCCGCATAATTGCCTGCAGCACAAAACACTAATAAAGTACAAAAACGTCCATCAAAATGCAGCTATTTCACACAGAACCGCTGCACAGTTTGCCCCTATACTCCGTACTTTATCTCTTGACATACTCACGTATCTTGTGCGGAACTAACATAGGTGGATTCTGTCGGTTTTTAGGCCAAAATGATGAAAAATATGCCCTTTCCGCACTGAGCCAACCTGACACTTGAAACGTGCACGCATATGATCGAGCGATGATTTTCGGTACGCTCGGAGCGCGCCGCGGGGGGTACAATACAAGCGAAATGATAGTATGTGCATGCGTACAAGTGCATGTACCGTACCCCCCGCGGCGCGCTCCGAGCGTACCGAAAATCATCGCTCGATCATATGCGTGCACGTTTCAAGTGTCAGGTTGGCTCAGTGCGGAAAGGGCATATTTTTCATCATTTTGGCCTAAAAACCGACAGAATCCACCTATGTTAGTTCCGCACAAGATACGTGAGTATGTCAAGAGATAAAGTACGGAGTATAGGGGCAAACTGTGCAGCGGTTCTGTGTATAATGGCTGCATTTTGATGGACGTTTTTGTACTTTATTAGTGTTTTGTGCTGCAGGCGATTTTGTGGGCTTCTTGATCTATGAGGCTCCGCTCACGCGGAGCCTCATAGTTCTAGGAGTATACGTCGTGCAGAAGTAACTCGAAGCAGCCGGTCAATTGTAGTGGCTGAAAAGACAGCGGCACGTTATACACGTGACATCAACAACCATGACGTCGCATGAGCCTGCAAATGATAGTGCAATACGTCATTATGAATATTTATTTTCTCATAAATATTTAGTTTATTTCAATGGATACTTCAAATACGTCCAAAGATTGATGATTGCAACAGCGATCGTGCGCGGCCTAGCGGTTAAGAGCCTCGTGTATCAAGCAAGCGTCAGAGGTTCGAATCCTGATGAAGTAACTGATTGATTAATAAATAGAAATTAAGGAAAGGAGAGGGTGAGAGTAGAGGAGGTAAAGTGGAGGAATAACCATAAAAGATGTAACTTTTGGCGCTAGAAAATTAATTGAAAAAAAGTGACGTCCGAGTACGGATATTTTTCCGGAGTTACCTATACCCGTGAACGTGGCTTGTAAACTACGACACGTTCTTGTGTCATTTTGAACCTGGCGAAATTGTTCCTCTGACTCCCTCCGTTACACACACTGGATGTTATTTTGCCCATGTAATAAGTACTCACATATGAAGCTGTCTTGAAATCTGTTTGTACGTCAAAACTTGCATTTGACGAAATTTGAGGAAAATTCTGGCCTCGATTTTCCGGTTTATGAAGTCCTGCTAGCTGCCATTTTCTCCCAAGTGACGCATGCGCATTGCGTTTTATTGTACCGTCCTTCGTATAATTCTGCGGCTGTTTACTGTCGCAGCTAAAAGAGACATCGTTTTAGACAAATTTCAAGTCCTTTCCTCTCTCACTCACCGCACCGCACGCTGGCGCACGTGCGCCCACACGTACATGAGATGAGGCGAGCAGCCAATTGGGTGCGGGGTTTTTTTTTTTCGGGGTTGCGACATGAAACAGCCGTCAATCTGTCCAAGCGACTCGTCCGGGGTCATTTGTCAGGGTCACTTGTCGTGTTAAAATGAAATTTCTGTACACGTTCGTATGGGACTTTACTGATGGGCAGATTTCGTCGAAATTACACAGCCTAAACAATCGGACGGGCAAATTTAGATTTCTAGGTGACTCAACACCCATACGGAATTATGTATGGCGGATCGATTTTCGCTAGGTTCAAAATGACACAAGAACGTGGCGTTGTATACAACGCCACGTTCACGGGTCTAGAGTTACCCAGCCCTGAGTTTTATCATTGGGTTGTCATTTAGGGCTGGAGCTAGTTTTTCTCGTAACCGATAGTATAGGCAGGTCCCCCCATAAATTTTTTGGAAAATGTTCAATTTTGTCCCCGTTACACACTAATTGCAACTGCAACTCACCCCAAACATGCCAAACTTGCCTGGAATAACCATTACACAGGTCCTTGAAGTAAAAAACGATCCATGATGAAGATTCAGCCTACAATTGCAGGGAAAACAGGAGGAATAACCGCTAACCTGACAACCTTGCAGGCATGGCCAGGACCGCAATTGGTTTGTGCACAAAAAAAATTGTGTACAATGAATGGCGGTCGGTTACCAGCATGACCAGGCTGTCAACTAGTCGTTTTTGCCGGCTGGCGGTTGGCTGTTGGCGCATGACGTCGCGTGGAAGCGTAACACCCGATGACTGTTTCATGCACTATCGGTTGCGGTTCCAGTACCGCAGCTGTGATGCGAGTGGTAAACCTCATATGAGTGCATGAAACAGTCATCGGGTGTTACGCTTCCGCGTGACGTCATGCGCCAACAGCGACAGCCAACAGCCAGCCGGCAAAAACGACTAGTTGACAGCCTGGTAACGGACCGCCATTCATTGTACACAATTTTTTTTTGTGCACAAACCAATTGCGGTCCTGGCCATGCCTGCAAGGTTGTCAGGTTAGCGGTTATTTTTCCTGTTTTCACTGCAATTGTAGGCTGAATCTTCATTGTGGATCGTTTTTTACTTCAAGGACCTGTGTAATGGTTATTCTAGGCAAGTTTGGGGTGAGTTGCAGTTGCAATTAGTGTGTAACGGGGACAAAATTGAACATTTTCCAATATTTGTTTGGGGGGACCTGCCTATACTATCGGTTACGAGAAAAAATAGCTCCAGCCCTAAATGACAACCCAATGATAAAACTCAGGGCTGGGTAACTCCAGCTAGACTTTTAGCTGGACTGGAGTTACCTAGTCCGAGTTACTTGGACCCAACTTATCGCCTTTTTAACATTCGGACATGGTCTGGCGATAGTAAGGTCCAAGCTAAAAGTGCGAGCTGGACAACATCATCCTGTCACTGTCATGACTGTCCCAAAAACCAACATTTTCCGGCACAATTGCAGAATACCCCGCCACTCGATCTATCCACCTCGTAGCCGGCTACAAGGTCACGGTTGGTTGACCTAGGCTCAATAAACATTCTCAGCGCTACTTGTATGTACTATGCGTCATGCTCCATTGCACTCCCACTTCGTAACCGCGTAGCCGCCAACAGGGTGGTTGGTTTGGACTTTTTTTCGGGAAATTTTACTTTTCTTCCGGATCGTAAGTAAACTTCAGTACAACCATCTTAATCATCGATGTCTACTTGTACCTCAGGTGGCATATCTAGTAAATTGGAGGCCGTTTTGAGGGTGAAATCTGATGGTTTCTGTTGGAAAATGTTGGTTTTTGGGACAGTGACGGGATGATGTTGTCCAGCTCGCACTATTAGCTTGGACCTTACTATCGCCAGACCATGTCCGAATGTTAAAAAGGCGATAAGTTGGGTCCAAGTTACTCGGACTAGGAGTTACCCAGCCCCAAATGTTATCATTGGGTTGTCATTTAGGACTGGAGGACATTTTTCACGTGAACCAGCAGAGTTGGCAGGCCCCCAAAAAAATTCGGAAAAATTTCGAAAATGTGCAATTTTGTCCCTGTTACACGCTAATTTCAACTGGAACTCACCCAAACCTTGCCTGGAATAACCATTACACGGGTCCTTGAAGTAAAAAACGATCCATGATGAAGATTCAGCCTACAATTGCAGTGAAAAAACGAGGCATAAACCGACAACCGTGTGGTCATGGCGAGGCCCGCAATTGGATTTGTGCACAGCGCGTTTACCAGTTCGTTCTTGCCGGCTGCGCTGGCTGATGGCGCATGATGTCACTAATGCGGAAGCGGATTACCCGACGACTGTTGAGGTTTACCAAAACCGGTCTCGAGACCTACAACACTGCTGTCGTCCATGATGTTTTGGTTAATTTTGCGCACGACACAATCATATGGTGGCCCTGAAGGGACCTCACACATTGAGATTTCTGATGTTGCATACATGTAGTTGATTTATGCCTGGAATGCTTTAAAAAAACACTCACCTTGTTAAATAAATTTTTGTAATTTTTTGATTGATTTCTTGGGGTACAACAAAAACTACAAATTACGATCTTTCTACACGGTTTACGGTTGGTGCCATGCAATTCAGCGCGCCTTGGGCGTTCACAGTACATCATGTACATTGCGCGGTGATCATCATCTCTATTTTCGTGTTGCGTTTTGTCGTTGTCATCATCATTTTACCCCCATATTGTCCTCAAAAATTCAAAACCCTTTATCTATGACATACCTGCACGTTCTTAATGTCGTCAACTAGTTTGGCAGGTCAAATAATTTAAAAACCGGGCCTGTAGATACACAATCACTGAAAGAAAAGCAGTAACTAGTACCCAGACGCCACTTTAGCGGCTGTGTACAAAGTCGGCGATCGTGTATCTACGGACCCGGCTCCCTATAAGTATAAGGATAGACCGACCACACTAGTTGGCGATATTAGGAATAAACAGGTATGTCGTAGATAGAGGGCAGGGTTGTGAATTTTTCAAGGGAAATTCGGAGGTAAAATGACGATGACAACGCGGCGACAACACGCAACCCGAAAAGAAAGATGATGATCACCGCGTGATGTACCGTGAGCACGCAAGGCACAATAAATCTGTTTATTTTCATTGTCAATCCAGTTTTATACCATGAACATTTTACATGGTTAAAGAACATGCCATTGTGACAGGAAATTTGCCACTACACATACTCATATTTTGTTTGGTACATCCGGTGTGCATGATGCTGATATATATGTAGGTTCAGTAACCCCAGAATTTGTTCCAAATCTAAAACTCCTTCAGGAAACAGTCATGACTACGAAAAGAAAAGGTGAAAATTGCGAAACCAAATATTACAATTCAAGCAAAACCATCAATTCGGGCGATTTACAATGCAGTGCGCCACCAAGAGTTTGCCATGGAGAGTCCATTTTTCAAACTTACAGTCGACAAAACATGGCCCATTTGAATGAGTGTCGGTAGACAACTTGAGCTTATTTGTTTATAGACTGGGGCATAGCGTTCTGCCGTCTTACAAAAAACACCATATTGATAAAAAGAAAAGAAAAGGGCAAACGGATACTCGAATCATATGCTTACGAAACTACTAACCGGAAAAACGAACAATTTCAAATGTCCCGCGCTGCGAATTTGTCGACCATCTCCCACAATGCACTGGGAAAAATGAATTCTCCGTGGCAAACTCTTGGTGGCGCACTGCATTGTGAATTGCCCGAATTCAAAGTTGAATAACTTCAACAACTGCCATGTGTGTTTGGCGGGGTCAATCATGTGTATACTTTGTTATTTAAAAAATAAAGAAGTTCTTTGAGTTTTCACGCTTCTAAACTGCTGTTTATGATTTCTCTTCCAACAGCACTTGTGTCTTTCTGTTCAGCCAGCAACCAGTACAATCCCTCGGCGAGATGAACTTCCGTCAGCGCATGGGTTGGCTCATGGTGGTCCTGTTCCTGTCTCTCAGTGCTCTGATCTTGTACTACATGTTTGAAATCAGCGAGACATACAATGGCCTGATGTTGGAGCATGTCCAGTCCTACGCCAGCTCACTCAAGAACAATCCCGGCGGTATCACGTGGAGACAAACCATCACCAATCACCTGGTGTCTCTCCCCTTCTGGCTCTGGGTGGTGATTCTCCTGGTGCCCTATCTACAAGTGTTCTGCCTACTGATTGCGTGCACCAAGAATGACCCCTTGACAGCCAGCATTGCCCTGGCACCCGTCTGTTTGTTTCTCAGACTATGCACGTGTAGGACCAGTGAAATGCCCAGCAACCAGTACGGACTGGACGTACCTGTACACACTTGAGTCGTCTGACTTCCCTGTACAGCATGATGTTGATATTTTCAAATTGGCACTTTCGAGTTTGGATTCTTGAAGTGATAAATTCTACAGGCAGGTTCCACGTACTGCTGCAAGAAACTTGGTCTTCACGTGAAACGGTGGTAGTCTTGCACTTTTAGAAGTTTTAGGTGGGAGGCAGTGTTTTTTTTTCTCTCTATTTGACTTGTTGAAATGTTTGTTATACTTGCTACTCAAATTGAATTAGGCCCCCCCCCCCAAAAAAATTAATTCTGCTTCCGATTACATGGCATTATAAAAATAGGGTAGGCAGGTGGGGAATTTTGTGTGTGTGCGATAATAAGGAGGCGTCTGGGTGAAGTCAAGGGTAAAAGGTAGTGATTGATGGTTTTGGGTATTTTTTCCCTCATTTTTCCAATAAAAAATTAGGGTAGGGGCTGTCAGAATAGGGTAGATACTAGGTAAGGAAACCTGAAGCAGAAATATTTTTGTTTTTGGCCTTAGTAAATCGTATTTTCAAATACTGCCCCATATTTTGTCAAATTTAGTTTTTTAATTTTGTTTGCAATCAGTAATCGGTTGGGTGCAAGTCTGCTAGACTGGGTGCAAGTCTGCTAGACTGGTTCCCTGACCTTACAATTCGCCACTGATCTCTATTATACTGACTGGATAGCGCTTTAGACCTTTGCGTGTGCACAAGACCGTATCGCCCTCGCAAAAATGCGGCGGCCATTTTGAAGCTCCCTAAGAAGCCCCACAATGCACAGATCCGTATATAAAAAACACAAAATTACAATAGTTTAGGAAGCAATTTTAAATCATCAAACACGTCTTTATTTATTCATTTTGCCAACAGTGTTATTTTACTCAAGTTAAAGGGAATATACAACATTTGCAAACATCGAAAAATAAAACTTATCAAGTTTTTACGAAATACCTTACTAGGATGTTGGTAAATGACAGTCTCAAGCATCTTGTAAAATTATGGCACCTGGTGTGAAATCATTTTCAAGAAAATGGTATTTTTGTAAACATTTCCAACGGTGGTCGGCCGACCAGCGTTGGAAAAACCTAACTATTTTTTAACTACTGCTCCAAATTTACCATTTTTTTCCAGTCCAAATTTTGTTTGCTATTGGTTACATGTTCATGAACTTACAATTTTCCATCATCTATAAATTGATCCATTTTATCTTTTGTGGAGTCAGGGAACCAGACTACTTGAACATTTTTGTTTTTCTTGGTTTTTCCAACCTTTTCGAACACCAAACTTCAAAAATGTCAGTGTAACAATATTTGATCTATTATACTAACCTCTCAAATAGTTCATTTCTGAAAATTACAGCAAAAGCCAATGATGTACATTCCCTTTAATATTTGTTCAAATATTTAATTTGGTTTTATGACTGTGCATACATGTGGATTTACGTGGCCAAAGGGAGCTTCAAAATTGCGTCCAGTAACTTCATCTCCCACGGCTCAAAGCGCTATCCAGTCAGTATAATAGGTAAAAGGTAAAGATCCCATAGCCATTACTGGCCGTAGGGGCAGTGGGATGTTAGAGGTCCACTGTGTCTTGGGCGCGGCATATGAGTGGCGGGGCCCAGTCCCCTCTGATATAATAGAGATCAGTGCAATTTCTCGACATCTATAAATTGCTCCAGACTACAAGAACGGCATCTTTTTCGTGGTTTTTCCAGCATATATGAACACAAAACAGGGCAGTGTAACAATAATTTGCTATACTGATCCCAAATCCATCCATATCCGAAAATTACAGCAAAGCAAATGTTGTATACACATGTATACATGTACATGTATCACCTTTAAGGTGCTACTTGAGTCTGTACAACAAGGTTGCCATTGCCAATCACTTCTTTAAGATCAGGGCCCAATTTCATAGAGCTGCTTAAGCAGAAAATTTGCTTAGCCGAGCAAAAAAAAAAGGTAAAGTAAAATTAGGTTACCAAAAAAAATGTGTGATGTACATTACTTGTGACTGGTATTTAGCTGTTGTTTACTTAGCATAACAATCGCATGGAGTTTTGGCCGGTAACAGGATTTTATTAAGCAAGACGTTTTTGTGCTTAAGCAAATTTTGTGCTTAAGCAGCTCTATGAAATTGGGCCAGGACCCATTAACAAGGAGCTGCTAAGCAGGGAGGATTAATTAAACAGTATTCTTTTTTTGGTAAAACGTTCGGGTAATTGGTTGATGATTTAATGTTCAGGTTTTCGGCATATTCGGCAATCGGGCATATTCGGTATATTTGGCCGTCTGGCATATTTGGCACATTTGGCTCACAATTGTTTTTTCCCAAGTTTTTCAGAAGAAAAATTTGGGTTTTTGTTTGGCGTTTGACGTTGGTGGCGTGACTTACACCCTTATTTATACCACTCCAAAATAAGCCACATCACCAAGGTCAAATTGACAACCTCTTGGGATGGGGCCTTAAGCCCCACCAATTGCCCCTTGGGTGCGCCACTGTATTGGGCACATTTGGCATAGTCGGCACAGCCTATGCGCTGCAGTCATCTTTAAGGCGTGTGCTTTTGTTCAACAGGGATTGTCAATGAATTAAAATAACAAAACACATGTCCAAGATAGCTGCTGAATGCAATCAACAAACATGATATTGTGAGTGGTAGCCTATACGTGCTGAGCAAAACGTTTTTGTTTTTAGCTCAATTCTGTCCTTTAACCCAACATGTACATGTAACTCCCTAGCATGATTTACTAAGAACCATACCCATCCTGGCAAATTCCAACACCATATGGGAAACTGCACACACATATTTCTGACTTTGATTCTTGAGGTGTGCCAACCCAATGTAAAAGACTGTCAGTTTAGGGGTACTGTACCCATCCTGACAGATTCCAACAAGACATGCTGTTGGGGTTTGATGGGTTGAGTTCTGTTGGGGTTTATTTCAGCCCTATAAAAAGGGCCAAGGGCCAGGCTGCATGCATTGCCCTGATCTGTTTTGTTTCCATGCTGTTGTAATGTACATCACAACCAATTGTAATTTGCTGAAGGTGCCATATGGCATGTATGGGAATGGCCACAATTTGTTTCCATGGCCTGCAGAAGGAATTCAGTTTGATAGATGTATACATACATTTGAGTAGTTGGTTAATTAATGCAGGTGTGTTATTATGGCCTGGCTGAGTAAATGTACAGGTACAACTTCTGTGCGAACACCGAAACAGGTGTTAGTTGGCATGTTGGGCTTGCAGGCGTAATGTTTACATGTATAATTGCCTTCCTCACAAATGTCATATGACAGCCACATCGCTTCCTTCACATGTACATGCACAGAATCTCGTCTTTCAGATTGAGCTCATGTAACGTACTTTATTGAATTACTGGGGTTATTTTTGGGGGTGGGGGGTAAAATGTAATGCAAATTTACATTGTTTGCAAACGGCATAAGACATAATGACGCCCTGCTTTGTTTACATAATAATCATTATAATTTATGTAATTTTCAATGCATGGAAGTACACAATTTAAGGCGATCTCCAGTTTACAAGCTCTGCTTTTTTGGAGGCCTCCTCCAATTATTGTTCAATCGAAGTCTCACAGTGACGTGTACAAATGTACATGTACTGTTATTTCCTATGAAGTGAATAAGTGTAAATACATGTAAATGAATTGAACTGAACCGAACATGTGCGCTTTGCTATGGGAGCCAGATTAGCGGGCCTCGCCACCTGGCTACAAAAGGAAAGTGCATATGTAAACAAAGCATGACGGCATTATGGCTGAGGTCTATTGGCAGATGTACACATTTATGTCCAATTCATGTTAGACTCAAATTAGGTTTTGCCCTTCACCGACGTTTTTAAACACTGTATACGTTTCAAGTCCCACCCGAGTGATTTTTTTCCAACTTTCACTCGGGAGGTAACACACTGAGTAAACAGTGTTCAAAAAACGTCGGTGAAGGGCAAAACCTAATTTGATTTATATCACCCAGACGCAAAATTCCATCTTATAATCATGTTAGACTGGCACCCTATACTTAAAATGAGCTCAGTTTGGAGTATTTTTTTCTGAAGAAAAAATCTGTGTTGGCCTTTAAAAAAATTACTTCATACGATTTAAGGTTGAGGTTTCCAAAATGTCTGACTAAACTTAATTTCTTCGCAAAAAAATGATACCTTTAACTAGAATATAGCACCTATTTGTATTAAACGATTAAATTGCCTGTCTTGGACTGAAATGCCATACTCATTGTATATGGTAATGGTATGTATATGTATGTACTGATACTTTTAAAATACTTATAATATCTTCAAGTTCTTATTATTATGCTTAATTGTCAGAATTCATCCCGAGGTTTGTTGAAACACATCAGTTTTTGGTATCCTTGCAGGGCATGAAGTTGAGAGCATATAGGGTCTCAACTCTCAAGACCAAAATGTATGGTAGTCAAAACAGCTGCAAATTCCATCCCTCAGAAGGAAATGCAAATGTAACACAAACAATTTTAAAAGAATTCATGTATAGTGGGTTTTTATTATTTCTCTCAATTTGTTTTTTGTATTGTTTGTTTTCGTAAAATACATGTGTAGATAGGTAAAACAATCACAGCAATAGATAGGTAAAACAAACACAGCAATAAACATGGCAAACGTACACATCATCTGTCCCTGTAGCAATTAAAAGGATATCTAATTCAAATGTTTACTTCTTGAATACATTTTTTTCCAGGCTTGAGTGAAGCTTTTACAATGTAATACTATTATGTGGAAACTATTTTTGTACACATGAAAGTACACACATGTATTTACTTACATGTAAAAGATGTGTATTTTCTACTTTTCTAATTTATTTGTACAGTGCGCAAATGTGTATGGCACACTGAAAAATTGCCTGGGTTAATTTTACCCAAGAAAGGGTGAAAACTGGAACTACCCAAACTTGGGTTGTTCTATAACCAATTGTTTGGGTTAGAATTTCTGCTAAATTCAACCAAAACTTGTGGTCATTCAAGACCAAATTTTATTTGGTCTTGTATGACTACAACTTTTGGTTGAATTTAACATAACACTGGTAGTCCCAGTTTTCACCCTTTCTTGGGTAAAATTAACCCAGGCATTTTTTCAGTGCATTAATGGTTAAAAACGTAAACAATTAAGCTATAAAGATATATTCAGTCCTTCACTCGACTGTCTCGAAGGAGCGCCCTCAGAAATCCACAAGAAAAATAAGAAGTGATAAAAACGCAAAGGATTTTAAGTCTTAAGCTTATTCGTTGGTATAATGCCCAAACTCACGTTAATATGCCGCTGGACATCGCTAAAAATGAACGAACACCGAGCTCGTACGTACTGTATAAGATCACAATCTGCATATCGCAAAGAGCTGCATGAAAACACGTGGGCCCGTACGTGCGAGTGCAGCAATGACTGGTTCCCGCTGCCGCGCACAAGTGAAACGATGCAGCGTGTTTCACCGAAATCCTATACCGTGAAACGAGTCTCATTGCCGGCCACCCACACAGGTGCATCACAACGCTCCGTACTAGTGCAAAAGTCAGACGTTTTGTTAGAGTTTTATCGACGGCAGATAGTTTCGATAAAACTTAAGGCAAGTTTGTGTCATTTTGAGGGCCTTTTGTATAGCTTTTCGTAGAGCAATTGAAATAGTTCAGGCTGAACATTTCATATAATTTTAACGAATCTGAAAGCAAATTTCAGTTGCTTTATGTGCCGTTTATTAATACCTTGACTAGTAACAAAACGAAAAAAGTAACGCAACTTGAACCCTTATATTCAAAATAAAACAAAAACAATGGTAACCGTCGTTTTACCGCTGTATATCGTAGATTTTAAGGAGGAGATTTGCTCTCCTCAAATATTGAGAGAGCGATTTATATTTCTCTGGTAACCCGTCGTTTTACCGCTGTATATTCGTAGATTTTAAGGAGAGCGATTTGCTCTCCTCAAATATTTGAGGAGAGCGATTTATAGCTCTCCTGGATTTTCTTTAAATGAAGGACTGTATATTGTCTGTGCACTTCTACAATTTGCTATTGTTTTCTCCTATTGAAATTTGTCTTTTTGTATTGTTTTGTTTCATTCAAAGGTGAGTAACTTTTGAATCGCTCGAAAATCAAAAACTTAAAAACAAAAATTGTTTTTTGGGACAAAACTGGAAAATTGCATAGACAGTACATCTATTACAAAGCTAGCTTTAACTAAGCTAAGTTGGCGTTAATCATCAGTAGGCGAATTTTACATCTGAGTACATGTTCTTGTTTTTAGTAACATATCTATTTATTTAGATTAAAAAAAGGAACAGGGATTGAAAAAAATCATACTTGGTATCTTTTTGTGTCAAGTGCAAACTTGTGCATGTAACTGGGCATGCTAGAGACCAAACATCTTCTCTTATTCTTCTGTTTCATTTGTTCCTGTTTATATTGAAATAAACCCACTCACAGTGTTAAGAAGAATGAGGGACACATTGACATTATGTGTAATGAAAAGTGGTAGAGGATTTCTGCAAGGTACATTAATGTAAAGAGTTTAAAAACGATGCCCGATACGGGAAATAAATGCCTGTTTTGACGGCTTTAGCTTCCAACTTTTATACCCTCAAAGTTTTTAAAAAGTTATCATCCAATGTGTTTTCATGTCGGAATCACCAATACTACATTTATATTTGATTTTCCTAGTTCTATTTCAACCATTAGAAAAGCCACACATTTGTCTTCATTAACGTGTACAGCAGTTATGTTAAAAATGGTTGAACAAAAGTTCGCTAAGAACATTATCTTCTTTCAGTGGCGCAATCGGGGGGGGGGGGTCTGGGCTTGAGCCCCCCCTCCCGCCCTCGAGTGCGTCACTGGTAACGCAAAATCCAACCAATCAGGGCGTGAATTCATGAGAGTATCCCAGCGTCCTGTTTGCAGGGGGGGGGGGGTACGAGCGAAATTTTCTTAATCGTACCATATAGACCTGCACTAACATTTGGCCAAATAAAGAGGGTTATGCTTCCGATTACATGCACATGGCATTTGAGGGTGTTCTTTTAATGTTGGCCAACCTGATCATTGTAAATTCATACAAAGTCCCATTTTGCTTGAAAATGACAGCCTGATGAGCACACCAGGTGCTTGTAATCACGGTATTTAATGATTGTCAACATTTAAGTCCCATCATGCAGTTTGATTTGGGTGGAAAATAATCACAATTTACTCTGCATTGGTACCGCACATTATTTTGAGGGGCGAAATATATTCCTGATTTTAATTATTTCTTTTCCTTGTATAGCAAAATCGGATTAAGTGAAACTGACTAATGCCAGATAACATTCTCTATAAAGTACATCCAAAGGCGTAGCCTGTGGTTATGCAAAATATTGGAGGCTCTCTGCACCGTGTTAAAAAGTTAGGGCCTATAGTTGAAAAGTGTAGGAACCTATAATTTAACTAAGTTCGGCT
Source organism: Patiria pectinifera (assembly GCA_029964075.1). Classification (NCBI taxonomy): domain Eukaryota; kingdom Metazoa; phylum Echinodermata; class Asteroidea; order Valvatida; family Asterinidae; genus Patiria; species Patiria pectinifera. The sequence goes on along the minus strand of CM057142.1, from coordinate 9,684,773 downwards.
TGTCCGATGGCTTCGATGAGGTTGCCACCAACTCGTCATCGCTTTCTTCTGATGTGGATGATGAGGAATGGTCATCAGAGGATATTTCTGAACCGCTATCCGTGAAAATTTCATCGAGAATTTCAGAAGCGTCAGCCATGTCTAGTTTTCTGTTTTTCCCCCCGTCCAATCGGAGGCCGATGTCAAAAGTGAGGGCGCTGTTTACATTTCAGTTGCACGCATTATTGCCGTGTGCTATTTCGAGCTTTTGGGAACAAGAGAGTATTGAATTCGTGGGAAGAGACTACATGCCACTTTGAGCACATGTGGCACTCATGGGGCTGATATGATAGGGATATAGGTATATAAATCACCGGCGCATGGCAACAAATTCGTGGACTGGTTGGAAGTAAACGTTCCTTCGAACACTTAATCCGAATTCGAGTTCCAATTAATGAGGCCGCCTTTTTAGCGTGTAAATCATGGCCTTGCAAATTTCTCATTTTAACTATTAATAACGTTTAGGAAGGAAACCTTCCCCACATAAAAAAAAATCCTCCACACAATAATAGAAATATTAGCAAACATGCACGCACAAAATATTAAACTTATAATTGATAAGTGATTTAGTAAAAAAAAACACACACCAAAAACTGACTCGTAAGTCGCGGATTCCATCAGTCTCCAACTGGTTAGGATTAGAATTTGGGCGGCAAATTTACAAGGTACTCTCTGCACGGTACTTACTTGGGCGTGGAAGAGTAAACCCAGATTTCCTATGTATATAAGAAAAAAAGAATGCTTCATAAACACGTGATGATTTGAAAGAAAACACCAGTTGCGGATCGGGGGGGGGGGGGATTGCAATCCTCCGTTCAGCCACTGGCTAATGATACTTTAGTGAAATGGGGCCAAAATAATCAATGAAATACTAAATCTATAGAAAGTTTGACTCAAACCAGCACACTCACGGAATCTGCAGTGTCTTCAGAAATAATGATAGCATCATTTTAATAAAGTTCTATTGTTGCCAAATGTGCGTGGGTGTATGGGTTGTTGGCTGAGGGCATGGGAGCATTTTTATTTTGTTCGCTTGTTTTCTTTGATTTTTTTTTATTATTTAAATATCAAATTCCTTTGTGTGGGGTGGGCGTGGTTATCTTGAAAAGGGTGGGGAGGAAATGCTTCTTGGTCATTGAAGGTTTTACTTAGAAGGCTCATGTCTTTAAAGGATACCCCCATCCACCCCACCCCATCCCCACCCCTAACCAACCACCCACACCGAGTACCCCCTTCAACAATAACAACACCCCCCCCCCACAACCACCACCACCATTCCAGTTAGGGTTACGTTTCACAAAGGTTGCCCTCCGTTAGGGTTACGATCCGTTAGGGTTGCCTCCCGTTAGGGTTACGATCCGGTAGGGTTGCCTCCCGTTAGGGTTACGATCCGTTAGGGGTGCTCTCCATTAGATTTATACCCTCCGTTAGGGTTGAAGTCGGCCTGAGCTAGGGTTATATTACTGTAGCCAGTTAAGTCTGAATATCATGTACATGTACATCAATAATACACTTTGGATGAGGCTATGCCCTATCCAGGCCTTATTCTGTTCACAATCCAGAAAACTGTCTCCCAAAGCTAGTTTTTGACTCTCTATCGACTTCTACGACGAACGTAAACACAAAAACTGTATTCAAGTCCCCCGCCCGCATGAGTACTGGAGGCCGCCATTTTGAAATATATAGGGTCAAAGTTCAGGGCCAAGTAACATGCAAGCCAACATCACTGGGGTTTCTGAAACAAAAATTTAATTATTGTCTTGTCTTTCATCTTTTCATTTCTTTTCAATTTTACGTACCGTAGCCAATTACATTTTTAAATATTCACACCCAAATAAAATCACCTGCCGAAAAGTGATAGTTCCCGAGCCTGCATGTAGCCATTTTAAGAGTGGCACCCTTCCACTTTCACAGGCAAATAGAACCCATTTTTTCGTCCGTGATTTTATCAAGCCTTCCCTCAGATGGAAGCCCCAAAACCAGGGAGTTGATCCTTGGGTATATTTAAACAATTCCACCGTTTTTAAAGCCAAACGGTCTCCGTTTTCAAAAGAAATTGTGGGGGCACTTTTTATGCTAATCAGCTGGCGTAGAAATTCTCGCTTGAATTAGGTCTGTGCACCCTATAAACAGATTGATTTTTATTACCTGGCACAACATGAATACATTACTGGACCAAGCCCAGTCTAATGTGGCTTTCTTAGCTGTTGGTAGCTTTCCAGCACTTAACTGGCGCATCACTCATCACTCAAATTCTGATGGGAGGCAGGCTGGCTCTAAACAACAGACGCATATACATTGGGGATAGCCTGAGTGCTTATCAAGAACATATTTTATGGTCATCAACTGATTAAATAGCCATTATCTTAGTAGGGGGCTCATGAATACGAACCCGGGATTCACGGGTTCGCGAAAGCCACATTAGACTGGGCTTGGTCCAGTAATGATTACGAGAATTCAGGAGAAAGCATCGTAGTTCACATTTTCGGGGGGGGGGGGGAATGCCACCGGCACCTCTAGCAGGGCTTGCCTTCGGCACGTCTTTACTCAAATATCACCCTCCCCTTCCTGAAAGCTAGATCCGCCCTTGGACACCTCTTTATTTCGGGTTTGGCCACACCCATAGACAATTCATGAACAGTTAAGGACGAGAAGAAAAATGTTTACCAAAAAATGTTTTAATCATTTTTTAAATCCATCATCAAGCTTAGGGTTCGTCATACCTGGATTTCCTATACATTGTGTAGGATATCCCTGCAACTACTACGATAATCAGCAGCAAGCATGAACCACCGGTTATCAGTCCCAGCTTCCAAGATTCTAAGCCTGAAATAAAAACAAACAGAGATAGACCGGCACATTAAGCTGGGAATTTCAGTTAACTGTAAATTTGCTGATGGATTAGACCACACGAATTTCGAAAATAATCCTCAAAAATGGATTATTTTACAGCTTTTTCCCCCAACTCTCTAAATCGCAAAGAGTGAAACTAGGGACTAAACGAAATAGCAATTAGCCATGTCACCGTGCGCTTTAGTCGAAACTTCAATGAAAACTCGATCTTTTCGATGAATTAAATTTAAATTTAAATCGTCTTGTTCCTTGTTTCAGTCAAGTGAATTTCCCTCTTAATAAGAAGTAAGGAGAAATGATTAAGACAATCGCATTGAAAGTCTGTAAAGGGTTTGTTTATGATGTAAATGGAGGACACACATTGTGAAACATCCTTGTGTAATTGTGAACAGGAGTCAAATCGAAGATGTGCTCGATTTAATAATAAACGTGTACAAAAGCAATGGGAGCTGTTGCAAAAAAAGTTTAATTATGAACAAAGATTGATGATGAGGAACAAAAGGAAATCCTCGATTCACACCATAAACAAAATGGGAGTGCACGTGCGTGTGCGTAAAATGTGATCTTGTTATCCATTCACGACTGAGGACGTGGGACAATGGGGGATTTGCGATAACAAAAACCCCGAAGACCTGAGCCACGTTGAGAACAAAATAAGGGAACTTAGGAGGTCCTTATAAGTATAGGAAAACACGACTTCGATTGCCCGGCGAAGCCGCCTCGTATATAAGGAAGAACAATCATGAAGTGCACTTTTTCTGTTAAGTTTAAGGTTAATTAAGGTTAATTTCAAGCTATGGATGGAAGCTTTTTTTATGACGGCATTTTTTCCATGAAAGCTCTGGCCAAACAGAGATTTTAGTCAAACCTGTCAGGCCGCCATGCCATTGCTCCTATGCAAGCACGTTTGCACTTCCCCGCTCCATGTGCCGTTCTCTTGGCACAGAGTTCACTTTCCCCTTGCAAGGTGTATCCATCATCGCAAGTGAAGCTGGCTACTCCGCCCACACTGGTAGTTTAATGGAATATTAGAAGTTAAAATGTACACCACATGTTAATAGTTATTATTTTGACGATCAAATAAAACCATATCGCACAACTTTTCTGATTAAATAAGTGACCTAATGGATACTACGTTTCCTATTCTATTTCGAATATACACTAAAAGGGTTATTATCGAAACATTAATGGTAAAATACGACGACCAAAAAAATGCCCAACTATAAACGCGAATTACTCAAAACATGGTTTTCGCTTTTTCGTCGGTATGTCAGCTCTGCGACGTTGTATGGTGTAGATATTCCTTTGAGTTAAGAAAAACCAGAGAAAAAGTCATTTTACTTGCACCGTGGACACTCTTTTAACCCGAATTTTTGATCAAGATTTCCTTGAGAGCACCTCTTCGTTTTGCAACGAATAATCCTAACCCATAATTTCCTCTAAAACTGTTCGTCAGAGAGGCGGAACCGCGTGATGTGGACGTGTACAATACACAACGTCCTCACTATCCGTACTTGCACTATATGGACATCTTTCGTTTTGTTCACAGGTCCACACAGTGACTTCAATGCTAGTTCGTGTACGTGTGCGTTCAAGAGTAGCGAGAGCAGGCAAGGCGAAGCCTCTTAGAGATGTAAAGAAGAACAATATGGAGTGCGCTTTTTATGATTTAGCTTTGTATTAGCTAGGCTAGGGATGAACGTTTCGGCCAGGCATACATTTTTCCCTCAAACCTGTCAGGCCAACATTGCTCCGAGGCAAGGGAATTTGTTTTCGAACCTGGAGCACAGGTGGGTACTTCCCTGCTCCATGTGCCGTTATCTTGGCATACGATTTCACTGTCCCCTTGCAAGGTGTATCCATCATCGCATGTGAAGCGGACTACTCCGCCCACATTGTTACTTGATACCCGCTTCTGGCCGTTGGCTGGTTCCATAAGAACGTCACATTTAACTGGGTACACGGTGAGAAAGTCAAGATAATCATTGTGAAACTTTTAATAGAAATTCATTAACAATTTTGAGTCACTGGTAGTATAATGGAATATTAGAAGTTAAAATGTACACCAGATGTTAATAGTTATTATTTTGACCATTTGTCATACTGCAGTATCTTGGGAATTTGTTTTCGAACCTGGAACACAGGTGGGTACTTCCCAGCTCCATGTGCCGTTCTCTTGGCACACGAGTTCACTTTCCCCTTGCAAGGTGTATCCATCATCGCAGGTGAAGCTGGCTACTCCGCCCACATTGTTACTTGATACCTCCATCTGGCCGTTGGCTGGTTCCATAAGAGCGTCACAGGTCACTGGGTACACAGTGAGAAAGTCAAGATAATTAGTGTGAAACTTTTAATAGAAATTCATTAACAATTTCGAGTCACTGGTAGTATAATGGAACATTAGAAGTTGAAATGTACACAAGATGTTAATAGTAACTTTTGACCATTTGTCATAATGCAGTGTGTGGGGAATTTGATTTCGAACCTGGAACACAGGTGGGTACTTCCCAGCCCCATGTGCCGTTCTCTTGGCACACGAGTTCACTGTTGCCTCGCAAGGTGTATCCATCATCGCATGTGAAGCTCGCTACTCCGCCCACATTGTTACTTGATACCTCCATCTGGCCGTTGGCTGGTTCCATAAGACCGTCACAGGTCACTGGGTACACGGTGAGAAAGTCAAGATAATCAGTGTGAAACTTTTAATAGAAATTCATTAACAATTTCGAGTCACTGGTAGTATAATGGAACAAGTTGAAATGTACACAAGATGTTAATAGTAACTTTTGACCATTTGTCATAATGCAGTGTGTGGGGAATTCGTTTGCGAACCTGGAGCACAAATGGGAACTTCCCCGCTCCATGTACCGTTCTCTTCGCACACAAGTTCACTGTTGCCTCGCAAGGTGTATCCATCATCGCAGGTGAACCTGGCTACTTCGCCCACATTGTTACTTGATACCTTCATCTGGCCGTTGGCTGGTTCCATAAGAGCGTCACAGGTCACTGGGTACACGGTGAGAAAGTCAAGATAGTGTGAAACTTTTAATAGAAATTCATTAACAATTTCGAGTCACTGGTAGTATAATGGAACATTAGAAGTTGAAATGTACACAAGATGTTAATAGTTATTATTTTGACCATTTTGTCATACTGCAGTATCTAGGGAATTTGTGTTCGAACCTGGAACACATGTGGGTACTTCCCAGCTCCATGTGCCGTTCTCATGGCACACGAGTTCACTGTTGCCTCGCAAGGTGTATCCATCATCGCAGGTGAAGCTAGCTACTCCGCCCACGCTGCCACGAGACACTTCCTTCTGGCCGTTGGTAGGTACACGAAGGGCGCCACATATAACTGTAAAAACGAGAACATTACTAGAGCATATAGTGATAGCTTGGTTTGCTAATGAAATAAAGTCAACATGCTTTCAGAAGCGGCAACATGTGGTTCGGCAGGCCAGAGCGGCATGGCGGCAGCTGTTGTAGATGGGATGCCAGAGGGATGTCGTTGCTTCGTGGGCCGGCCAAAGATGCGCTGGGTAGACAACATCTGAGAATGGTCAGGGTGTGACACCATCGAACCGAAAGCAGCAGCATTGGAAAGACGGACTGTGGTGGGAGCGGAGCCAGTGATCCCAAATGTGTGTAATTTGAGGAGACCACGGGCAAATGCCTATGTCTATTGAATGAATGAACACGGACGGATGGTATTCGCTTTGTAACAAGCAAGATCAGGACTGCCAAGTGCAAGTTCTACAGGCACACTGTTTAACATCTGAAGTGTAGCGAGCCTGGTAAATGGCATCATGGGACAAATTCAAAAATTTGCCAGTACAAATCCAAACCTTCCATGATCCCTGTTCAAATTTCCAGTAAACAATCTTGTCGTATTTGCCCTGTGTGCGAATGAGGGGGGGGGGGGACTATTCTGGGTTTGCTTTTGGCTGTTGTCCGTTTTTATTACTTATATTGATATTGTTTGTTTGTTGGAGTGTTCGTCTGTTTGTTGTTTGCTTGTTTAGTATTTTAATAAAGTTTTTTTTTAAATGCAATTGTCATTTACATGTACATATAGCCACAGTCCAAGACATAGCCAGCATGCTACAGTTGAGAGACTCGGTAAAGCAATAAATCAAGTTTTTTTTAAAGTTTTTTTTAAAATGCAATTGTCATTATACCGGAATGCAAATTAACATTTGGTGTGTGAAATTGTATGCCTTGTTTTCAGTTTTATGCCTTGCTTCTTTTTTTTTTTTTAATGCTTTTTGTTTTTATTGTAAAATTGATAATGTCATTATATAAGCTGTTTGTATGCAATTTTTTTTTTTTGTTAAAAATAAACCAGACTATTATTATATTATTATTTAGGTGGGAACCTTTTATACAAAAAAAGAAGAAAAACAAATATGTTGCATTGAGAGTGTCTAAATTATGACAAAACAAGAGGTTGTCTGACAAAGTGCTTCTCGTAAATGTTCCACTCATTGAGAAGCTGCTTACAGTTTTGAAATCACATTAGCGTTTAAGTTAGTATTATGAAGGATTCAGAGTTCTATAGGGCATACCTAGTGCTGCACTTTTGACGGCAGTTTTGTAGCTATCCACCGCTTTCTTGGTGGCCCTAGCGATGTCTTCGTTTCCAGTCACGACAAAGTCGAAGGCGCATACAGTGTCATTGCCGCAAATCTGTAGAACGCTTTCGTCAATTATGACGTCACTCGGTGACCAGAAAAGTGGAACAAATGTCACATCGGTGTAATCTGAAGGACCCTTGCCTCTGGGATATCTGAACAGGGAATCCTCTGGCTTGATTTGCCCTGAAATGAAAATTACCGCACATATTATATATCACTATATACCTCTTACATATTCATGAGCGAGAGCCGAATTTTTACTGGTCCATTCCACATTACGTGTCAGCCGCTATAGTTTTTGTTGTTCATTAAGCGCCCGCGCACAGTACGCGAGGATTACGTACCCGGTAAATACGCATGCGAAATCGACTATCGCATTGGTTACCCGTGCGATAGTACACAAATAAAACATGGTTTTCCAATACATATTTGTTTTACTATGCCTCATACATCGTAGGGTGTCCCGCAGAAGGGCATATGAGCGTTCCGACACGAAAAATCCCTTTTCAAGTAAATTACATTGAAAATTCCAATGTTCCCCCACGCCAAGTATGAATCCAATGTTCTCCCATGGGCATTATAAATCGTACGAATTTTCAATTTGTCACATGTATGAATCATAACTTGTATTAATTTCCGATGAAAATGTTCAAATTTCATTAAAATAGAGGTAGATATCTGCATGTGCCCTTTTTCTGGAAAGACTTTGGTTGTTACATACACGTTCGCGCATAAGGGCGTACGCGCATACGCCCTTCTGCCAGGCACATGACGACATATTCACAAAAAATATCTTGAAGTTACCCACAAGTTTTCTCGGCAAAATGTTGTTGTTCGTGTGCCCCTGCCCATTTTTTAATGTAACTGCTCAGCATGCTGTAGGGTGTGCACACTACCCCCGTGCTCTAGTTCCACGATTCCTTCGTAAAGCGCATACGTATTAGACAAGCGCACTGGTAACCAGTGCGATAGTCTACTACGCATGCGTATTTAACCTGTGCGTGAAACCTTGGGTGTGCGCTTGGTAAACAGCAAAACTACCGGTAGCGGCTGACGCGTGATGGTGAATATGACCAGTGAAAACTCGGCTCTCGATGATGAATATGTATGAGGCATAGAACTTGCCCTTTACTAAGTAACCATGGAACTATCGCACGGGGGTAGTGTACGAGCATAGTCCCAACTACACCGTGGTCAGAAAATGGCGGCACACGCACACAGCAATGTTTTGCTTGTTATCTGAAATTGAAAACCATATGTTATATTTTGTATCGAAAATGGTATAAAAATAAAATCCAACTTTACCTTCTTCTTACAGACAATCGCCGTGTACTCAAATACACCAGTAGATGCGTTTGATGCGTCCGTACACAGGATATAATCTTCGTCATGCCTGTTGGCTTTAATTTATGTAATTAGCATAACTTACATTGTTGACCAAATTCTTGGTGTACGTCTTGCATGGTGGCATTAGCAGGAAGGATGGTTCCATCTGGTCTTTCGAAGTCGTCATTTTTCTCTCCATTCCAGTTACCATACAGTCCTCTGTTGCGCCCTTTTAGATCCTTCTGCAGCGAAGTGAACACGTTGAGCAACCCGGACGTAGTTGAAAAGACTAACGACACTCCACATTTGAAATTCACATGGATGTTCTTGGTCATCACGCCCGAGTTGTTTACCTCCCGGTAGAAGACCGTCACACCTATAACAAAGAAAACCCAATCAAAAGTTTCGCCTTCTTCATTCAGTACTTAGGAATGCGGATTGAGTATGCCCTAGTGTTGTATGTGGTAGTCGCGCAATGCCATTAAACGTGGCGTGTAGCTGAACATATTAACATGCACAAAATTGATGACCAAGAACATCCACATAAATTTCAAATGTGGAGTGTTAACAACACCAGATCATAGAACAGTAGTCTGCCGTTTGACTGACCCTAGATGACAGTGACTAAAAAAACCTGAAACAATGACATACTGTACATTATAGTCTTTACTTGAGAGGAACAAGCTGCAGCCAGTTAATCTGCATTCTACCAAAACTTATAAGCGCTCCTTAAACTTTCATGAAACATTTTTTTTTAATATAAATGTTGTGCAATTTCTGGGATTAAAAATGATGTGGATATCAATAAGACAGTCACTCACCTTCTAACTCGACCCGTCTGATCTGTGTGTCTTCAAATTCTATCATTGTCCACTCACTGTCGTTCCCTTGTCGAAACCACACGTCAATGCCCCGTCGCTCACTGACTTCAACATGAATCTGGTCCGATTCGTCCCGGTGAAGGGCCGCCAGGGCTGTTATCTTGGTGGCTCTATCACCTGAAGAAGCATAGTTGGAGTATACAATTGCATTATAATGATGTATTATGATGATCATACCGCACCTACTCGGTGGATATTGTGCGCCCAATTGTAATATTGTTTTGGTTTTTATTTTGTTACTAGACAAACAGTGACTCGCAAAAGTCTTCAAGTCCAACTACATTTAGATTCATTACACGTGTAATTAATTAAATTGAATTTCCAAGTTTCTAATCAAAAGGATTTTTTTTAGGCCCATAAAGGGTAGAAACTGTTGCACTCTGACTAATTGGAATACATGTATACGTACTACGACGACAAAGACTAGGGAAGAAGCTGCGAGTCACACAGAGAGCAACGGAAATGATTTCGATTGGTGTCACAAGAGGACAGCACAGCACAGGACAACAGTAAGAGCAGCGCAGGACTGGACAATGGAAAGTTTGATGAAGAGATCTTACTTCAGCGGTGGAGTGAAATAAACAAGGATAATGGACAGACTATAATACACGAAAAGCAATCTTCAAAAACAAGAATACCATTGCACGGGCAGTACCATTGCACTGCTTTCCGTACCACGGAATTTTTAATGTCGAGATGTAATCATCATAGAATAACAAGTTCTAAAATAATGATTGTACCCTCCACTGCATGCGTAAATTACTAACACACTTGCATAATATTTTGTAATCAGCGACGGGGCTTACGTTGCTGTAAGACGGCCATTCTCGCTTGAAGCTCCAGCAGTCCACCACACGTCTCTAGCAAGGTGTACTCACCCACACCATTGAACGCGTACTCTGTCCCATCCAGGGTGAAGAGGTGGGTATCTCCAGTACCAATGGCTGTAACAGTGAGAGTATAAGACTGGTTATCTTGGAGTACACAATTAAGGGGGCTTGAGTTGTATAAGCCAAGATTGGCGGGTTCACCTCAGTATGGGATTATTTGACTTTCCTGTTCTGGATTTTGTATACCAAGTCATATTCTTGCGGGGTTGGAAATGAAGGGGCCACTCCGTGACCGATTTGTACATCGTTTGTTTTGTTGCAAAAATGTCAAATAGATAAAACACTCATGTTTGTTTCATTAGAAGCAAATTTTATAAGTCGCTTACCAGGCTGAGGTGGCTGGTAGTCTTCGCAGGTTTGGGAAGGACGCACACGTTTGTACACTTGACAAAACAACTGTGAGTATATACAGCAGTGCTCCATCGGTAGAATATCCCAAAACCAGTGGGAGAGGTAGGGAACACGACCGGCGACCTCAGGCGAGAAAGACAGGAAAATAATGAATATCAATGGTAGGCCTTCGTGAAAAGGGTCAGAAGGAAAGAAAATGTGAATTTCACTGTGTTGACTTGCAATTGTAATATAGAGTCAATATCTTACCTTATATGGTGCAACACCCCCATGATGTCTTCGCTGTGCAAAACCACCGCCGGCAGACCTGGCTACGTCAAGAATATTGTCATCGTTGCCATAGCAACACTCTTGTCCACCTCCAAATTCACTGAGAAAAGTATCAATCAAATTGGTGTATCAATCCTACATATAATTATGAGTTCCGTGTAGTTTCTTTAAACTTAGTAGTGTTAAATCAGCCTTCAATAACGAGTACAGGTGCTCATTTTGTCAAACTGTAAGAGCACAAATGACGTAAATTCTCAAGAATATGGGCATTTTGTTGACGTCACGATTACAGTGATAGCTACCAACTACTAAAAGAAGTAATCCGAGTTCCTCCATTAAACATTTCTCGGAATAATTTATGACGAAGCAGTCTCGTTCAATGACAACAATGTACACTCTATTAGTCCACGGAGTTATCTCTGTGAAACACTCGGCCGGCCTGCACAGCGCCAATGACGTCGAAGTCTCTGAAGTCTTTTTCAATCTTTTAACGGCAGTGGTCCTCGTGATTATACGCGAGTTGCTCGTTAAAAGTTGTTAGGGTGCTAAGTAGTATTTCTAGACGTCAGCATGTAGAATAAATGCACTAACCTGACTGTATCGGCTCTAACGCAGTACACGGCACCAGGCTTGGACATCTCACAGCTTCCTGGAAAATAGCAGAGCGAGTGCTCACTGAACCGACCAACATCTACCAGAGCCTGGGTCAGCGTGCAGGGGCACGGCTCAGTCACTTCAAGGAAGTCCAAGTCCGATCTAGCCTCCTCCGCCCAACCATCGCACCATGCTGAAGGGTCAGGGACTGGATAGAGCCAGTGGAGGTTGTGGATGTCGCTCCACATCCCTGGTAGAGTCCTGGAAAAAGAATCATTGATAACTCAATTTTAAAAGTTAATTTTTTGTTTTGCTGATTGACAAGACAATTTTGACCCCCATTTTATAATGCCTTAATAAAGCCAAATGAACAGGTTATGGAAAAGTTATTTGAATCGATCTGTTCATGCCTTTAAAATAAGATTAAGTATATGTAGGTTTTACCAGGAGACAGAAGTCGGCCACACATCTCTCTACACGTAAGCCTACCTGTGACCATCGTTTTTCAAACAGCCGATATAAATTAAGCCCACCGCACTTGAAAACTATCTGCTAAGCAAAAAGTCATTCGTGGTCGTTTGCTCAGCACGTGTGCGTTCAATTTTCAGGGAATTCGTAAATATCTGTCCTGTTTGATTTTTCTCGCCTCGTGAAGCAACCTGAGCTACGTGCTGAGCAAACGGCCACGAATGACTTTTTTTGCTCAGCAGAAAGCTCTCTTGGGGAGAGGGGGGGGGGGGCCTTAACTACCCAGAACTTACTGTTCCGCTCCATCTTGCCCTTGTACATATTGAGATACACGGATAGCTCCCACCGTGTACTGGGCGCCACTCGGTGCACGAGGCCGGATGAAACTGAACCGACCCGCGCCATACGGCACTGTTTGTTCTTCGTTGATACCATACAGGCTGTACACAAATGGCAGCTTTGCCTCCCCTGTGGCTATATCCTCCTCGTAACCATAGACAGAGATACTAACATTTGTCGAGTAGTCTCTTAATAGCTCAGTATCCCACGTGATCGTCAGCTCCTCGTTAAGCCAATTGGAGGGATCCAATCGTTTGACACTTGGAGTGATATCCTCTGGACTCACTATGCAAGACGTAAAAAACAAAATTGTTGCAAAGTTATCATCATCATGATGACATTTAAGCATTTCATATTCATCTAAAATGCTATCGTTGTACTTACGGTAGGTGAATATTCCGGTGAAATTGAAAGATTTGCCGCCATTAGTTGACATCTTAAGTGGCAGGCGACCGACTTCAAATACTAGCGGGCTGACGCATCTGGCTGTGGTGTTAGAAACCACCCGCCCCGGTACTTCAACGTCAGCGAATCGGCACACGATTGTGGAGGATTCATCGAGACACGGTCCAGAAATGAGGACAATGTCTCCACCGAGCATTGAGCCAGAAATGGGGAAGACAGTTAGCGATCCTGAAAAAAAAAATGAGGGGAAAAAGCCATATTTGAATTCAGAGTCATTAAAATATCGTTGTAGTCCTCCTTTGCGCTACAGTACTGTACTGCGAATCAATCGATGATTTTGTAATTTGGAATGGTTAATTCTGTGTATTTCAAGCAGAATAGTTCAGCCAATACAGTGATTGTCGTTGAAAAAGTACCACACCTTCAGAGTTGCAACCGGGGTCGACGATTTCGCTGCTGTCAATCCGAAATAGAAAGCGCCCCCTAGTGCCGATATTCGAATCTTGATCGATATCAACAATCGCGTCTGTCCTTGACTCAGGGACAGCGAAGAATGTGAAGCCATCGCCAGCATTAAACCCAACCTAAAATAATATAAATAAATACAAACAGATAAACAACAACGGCTCTTAATTACGTTAAAATGCAATAATATGAGCCTCAATTTTTTGATAACTGAAATTTGAAAGATTTCACCACTAGATCTTGTAATTAGATTTTGTTTAAATGTATCACTTAGAAGCTGTAAACTTTGAAAGTAATATTTTGGTTAAAGTCGCGAGTAAATGCCCCAAGACATGCAATAACTGTCATTCGGTGAAAAGGAACTCAGTAGTCTTACTTGAGCAGGTGTACCGCCCAGTCCGTTTGAGCTGCTTCCACCGCTTGCTGTGGCGGTCGTCCAGCGAATGTCTTCATAGTTGTAAATTGCAAAGGAATGTCTCCCATTGGTCACTAACAGAGCCTGAAATGTGTTTGTCTAAGGAAACAAAACCAAGTGTTAGCCTATATCAGGTTTTCTTTCATCTTCGAATTTCCTTATTTTGTTCCCTTAGTTAACCCTCACTTAATAAAGGCCAAGAGAGCACTATAGTCAACGCGAAGAGTTCAAGGTGAATAAAAATAATCTCCGAGCTTCCTTATTAAACGGGAATTATGTGGGCCAAAACGACACCGAGAAAGCTGTGTGGAGGATTTAACAAGAAGGTCGACGGCATCACGCATCCACTGAAGAATCAACAATAATTATGATAAATAAAACATCGGCGGAGTTAGGAACTAGATTACAACAGCAAGGGTACAGTAACTAAAAAAATGAACGGAAAAATGTTGCAACCTGACGCCAATTCTTTCTTCAATTAATATCATCTCAATGAAGGTCAGTCATTGCAAAAATGATGATAAGACATGAATCTGGGACTGAGAAATATTCCAATTTTTTTAGGAAATACTTAGAAAATTTTCTTGACTCTCCTTAGACTTTGTACAAAAAGTGGCGTCAGGTTGCAACATTTTTTTCTAAATGAACTAAAAATCAACTGTGCAAGGTTTACTACTCGTAAATTCACTTCAACACAAAAGCACCACATTTAAAGACAACTTTATTTTTCTAGTAAATTATGCTTCAGACGAAAATAAAAAAAAGAAGTATAAGGGGCATGACATCCAACCATGGTAATGAAAAGTTTGAGACACAATCAGAATTTTGCATAAGCTGTAAAGCCTGTATATTAACAAGCCTGACATCATATTGTCTGATTTGGTCGAAAGCAATTTTAAAAACTTCTTTTCATGTCACTTTTTTGCTCCTTTCAACGGATTCCAAACAATGACGTAAATGAAAACACGAAAGTCAAAGTGGGAGGCCAGATTATGCACCGTACACTGTTTTAGTTTTGTCCAACGAATCCAGTTCTGTCATTTTCCTCTCGCACGTGACTCCAATCCCTAAAACATTTGCTTACTATTTGAAGGGCTTCTCCACTGGCTCCAAAAAAAGGCACTTCATCCCATGTCGCGATGAACATCCAGGATGATGAAAACTTCGACTGGTCGATAAAAGCCTGTCTGATGATACCATCTGCCTGGCCAAATAGCTCTTCATTGCTTGGAGTACGGTGGAGTTTACGGTAAGACACGCTGCCTCCATGGCTAATATCCACGTCAGCCCAGAATACCGCCACCAGTCGTCGGTCACCATCAAGTGGAAATGGTGTCAGGGTATACTGGGAGACTGGGATGAGGAAGGATATGACACCATTTGTGTTTACCTGGAGTTCAAACCAAACAAAATAACTTCAAAAGTTAGTTACGGGTTGCTTTCCACAGACACACATAAAAATGTAATGCCACGAGGCAGCAAAGAGCAGTCAATCAATTAATGTATATACTTGCAAGTGGAGAAAGAATTCGTGCAAAATTTTCAAACGAACTCCAACTATAAAGCAGTCCAGTGAAAAGAAAAGAAAAGCTCCTCTTTCTAATGCTGATTGGTATTATTGCTTGACTGTTAAACTAGATCTACTGTTGTAAAAACAGGTAGCTGCTTCGGCTATAAGGACTATTGTACTAAAGGAATAAGACAATTATAAAGTAACAATTCGATAACTAAACGTGGGCTGATTGTTTTCGGTCGATGTCTCCTTTCAAAAGTGAATAACTTTTGTCTCCTTATAAACAGCAATTTAGAAAAGGAATCGTTTTTTAGTATGAAACTCGAAATTAGCATGGTGAGTGCATCTTTAATGGACATGTAAGCATACCCAGTGCGACGTAGTCGTATACTTACATAGACAGAGTCGTGGTTATGATCGAAAAAAGGGAATGGGATGGTAATCGGAATCTCCCCTGAACTTCCATCGTCACTTTGGGAAAGAAATGAGTCTCCTTCTGCATCGCCAAACGGGAACAAAAGCCCTATTTAAGGAAACAAAATAGCGGTGATTACAATTATGATCAAAACCATACAAGTGTATAAAAGTTATACTGCCAAACAAACATTACAAAAAGAGAAACAATATAGGACAGTCAATTAATATCAAAGAGACTATTATGATTTTTTTTTTATATTTATCTTAATGAATCTGTATGCACATACTTACAAAGTCGAATGACTAGAGGGGGTATTCTGAATGTCATACAGCAAATTGGAGGGGCATATAATTGTGCATTTGGCGATAAAAGCATGAAACTCTACATGTCATAACAACAAAATTCAGACATGGAGGCATTTTATATCTGAGCTCTGGTGAAGTCTGCGAGGTCAATGAACTTTGTATACCCTTATTGCCGCTATTTATCAAATAGAATCTTCCAAATGCTACTTGTAAATGACCCCAATCTTAATAGTGCAAAAGAAGCGATTTTAACAATTGTTCTACTGCATATATCGTTAGTGTCTTAAGGTTCAATGTTTGTATAGTTCCACAGCATCAATATCAATAAATAATAGAAAATAAAAACAAATGATACAACAATTTACATACTAGAATGCTTTTGTATCACAAGATACAGCAGAGGAGCCCATTAAAAAGCAAAGTTTTTAAGCATGGGCCCCTGACAGCTAGGCACGCTGAATGAGCCCAAACCACGAGAAAACATAGGCCTATAGAACAATGGTGAATAGTAGTTGCACATAACACGAGGTTTATTAGTGGGCTCAATGACGATACTGTATTGTTACACAGTACACATGTAGAAACAACAGACAGACACTTACAGATCCACTTATCAGGTCAGCAAGGGGCAAAAAGTAAGGGGTATATGCTAACCACAACCATGAATTAAATATAAGTTTGAAATAAGATTGATTTAAAAAAAAAATTGAAAGTGTAGAGATTGTAGAAGCTTGGAGTTGTCCCCTATACATGTATTTTGACAGTATTTTGAGCAAGAGAGGTACGACTAAATGGTATATGAATATTGGAAGCTTGACGGGTCAAATGAGAATGAATTTCACGATTTTGGTCAAATATACTATCATTGGAAGACGGTAAAGTATTGCGAGAAGATTGACACATTGAAGACCCAAGCTGAACATATTACATATTGATTAAGTTTTAAAGTTTTATGTTTTATGAAAGTATATCTCCACGTTCATTATAGAAATTGACAAAATAAATTGTACGAAGGGCTCTTTTCTGCAATAGGAGTAGTATTTTAAATTAGTAGCGAAACTACTTCCCCAAGCAAGTAAAATTAATAGTTAAGATGAGGAAAACTAGGGTGATTCCAAAACATGCAGGTATAAAACATGCTTGCTCTTATTAATTACACCTACGTTTCTCGCCTATGTTTCTTGATATTTCATGTTAGCCCTGAGTCAAAATGATAAATAAACCCAAAATTTACAACAACCAGTTCTGATAATGACAGAACTCCCTTTTGCTTTAATGCCAGGAACAAACTAACGAGAACGAACTTCACGGTCGGGTTCAAATTTCACACTCAACCACAAGACAGCTCCGTCACAGCTAAGAGTTAGATGAAGTTGCATATTAATTCAAACTATACCAGGCTGCACACAAACGTATATAATATATGTCATACCCCCAAATTTGCCATTATTTTAGTTTGTTGTATGACTAGAACAAGTCTATTGTTTTCAAGGTGGTTATGCTGCCTCATCAAATTTCTTCTTCTGGGTGCACGCCTGTAAATAGACCAAAAATCCGTCCGCCGAGCTCATGAATAAAAGTTATACCCTCAAAATATTCTATATTAGAGAGTTCTGAGAACCATGGAATTGGGGAATTGGAGACATGTGGCACTGAACCTCTGGCCTGGACTTGGAGCTTCCAATTCTGAGCATTTTGGATGCAATCGGGCCCGAAAGTGGCGCTATTTAGCCATGTTGTGGAGGGATTCTTTTTCAAAATGGCTACTTTTCCAGTTTGGGAAACATCATTCAGGTATGGAAACCGATATTTACCACCCATACAAATTTGGGACCACTTTTTGCAAAGACCGTGATTTCCCATGTAACATTGAACAATGGCACTTGCTGCATTTTTAGCCATGGCCGTCATTTGGGAAGAGTTCCCACCGCTTTTTTTCAGTATAGCGGCAGCCTCGGCCTGTGCCCTGTGGCTGACGTCATCGGCAAATCGATCTTGAAGGTTTTTCTTTGCCCTTTTGTTTTTGCCTGGAAACATCTCTTTACTGAATTTTGCACGACTTATGGCCGCACAGAGTGACCGGTTTAAATGAGGCGGATCTAACGAATGTTCAGTTTCCATACCTGCCACCTTACTTTGCATATATGATCTCATACCTTGTGCCAGACAACCGTCGGCATCTGTTGTCACCCTATTTACAAACAAAGGTTCTTTACAGTTTAAAAGTTTTTGGGCGCACTGAATGCCCCCGTTGCGCTCATCTCCCATATTGAAGTTCGGTGGACGAGTGGCCGTGCATTTCCCTGGGTGCTTGTGATCCCTCGCTCTGTCAATGTCACATTTTTTGCAAAGTTTGTTCTCCTGGTGGTACATGACAACATACTTGCTGGCTGTCACATTTTCAACGACAACATCTCTTGTCTGGGTGGCTGCGACGAAGGGTGTTTTCTTGCGACAGTTTCGAAGGGGATTGTTATATTGTCTGTCAGCTTCCACTGCAATTGCGCTGTGTCTCTCGTAACCCTGCAGTTCATGAATGTCTTTCACGATTTTTCTCTTGTTGCACATGTCCGTTTCATTTTCTGTGGTGATAATTTCACCACATTTGTTTGATGTACTTTGCAGGCTACTTATCGAGGGAACAGTTGTGTCCATTGCAGACAACAGCCTCCTAGCCCCAGCTGCAGCAATGCCGGTGTTGTAAAGACCAACCTGGAACGCCATGTTGGGAGTGGCAGTCCGTCGTCCTCTCCCCGTCTGTGGAATTTCGGTGAACAGTTTTGTCTTGTCAGTGCAGAACCCACACTTTTGGCAGGACAGTACCTCGGACACAGCCAAACCTCGTCGCTCCTCAGCATCTGGCATCAATGTGGGCCGGCCGCTGCAATCAGGATGTGTGCGTTGGTGATCTAGGATAGCCTGCGCTCCCAAGTCGACTGCAGAATTGATGTCGACGAACCGGTAGGCTGCTCGCTTACCTCCATCTGACTGATCAGCTGGGCTGTGGTGCTGGAGTTCTCTTCTACAGAGGAGCTGTGGTACTGCTTCCTTCTTGAGTTGGAGTTTGTCAAGGGGAGTAGTTTCAGCAACGTTTGGTCGAAGCAGCATGACTGTCCTTGTCGGCACTGCATTGGGCGTGGTACAGATGAACCCCCGCTCATCTCTTTCAACAGCAAGTTGCATCTGCTGTTGTGTCGGCCTTGTGTACACTGTTGGTGAGTTCATCTGAAAATGACTGATTGGGGATTTACACTTTGCAGGGAATAGTTTATGGCCATTCTGGAACCAGCTTTTCTTCCTTTTGTACACTGCTCGTCCCAATCGACCCATACTGAAACTGCTGCAGAAATAGCTGGTTTTGCAAAATTGAGATTGTTTTCCCCCTGTGTGAGCATGTGACAGAATGCATGTGGTCACACTAACTCTCAATGCCAGAGTGATGACTATACAGCACAAGTTTGGTTAATAATTCAGAAGCCAGTCTGTACAGAGAGTTTATTTCTTTTGTTATTTTATGGGGGGGGGGGGGGGGGTGGTTGGGTGGTGGATGGAAGATAGGTGTTTTACAATGGAATCTTTGGAGACAGTAATTAGCCAAGTGGCTGGGCTGTGATGGGGACAGGGCCAGGAGTCATGAATAGGGTCATATAATAAATCTTCAGCATGTACTTTCAGAGAATTAAAGGCAGCCACAGCCAGGGATTAGTGCAGAACATCAAGGCCCGTTGTGTACAGTTTTTGATCTTCCAAGGGTGTTTATTGCTTGCAATAATTTAAGAAATGACCAAAATACTACTGTTGTAATGTTCCTTATGTTACATGCCACCATTAAAATACAGGGCACCCTGTACATTTGCATATACAAAATATTCAAGCTGTGCTGAAATTAATTTAGCCCCCCAGCCCCCCCTCTTTTCACCCTTGATCCGCCCCTAAAGTGGTTATGGCCACCACAAAGTGACCCCAGATGAACCAAGAAAATAGTTCACACACATTGCAAATGTAAAAGAAAGGAATATGTGGCAAAATTTGAAGTGAGAAGGAAAGTAAGAACACCTTCCATGTGCATATTGCATGCACACAAGCTGTATTTTCCTATTCAAAACAGTAGAAAACGCCATAGCCACACCCTACACATTAGCACCTGTGGTTTCTCCGAGGGGCAATATTTTTCATTTTTTTTTTCAAAATAATGACTTTAAAGATATTCTACTTCTCCTGAATGTGGTTTTGTGTTAAAATTTGAGAGTTGCCTGCTATTAAAGGGTGCACGCCTGTAAATAGACCAAAAATCCGTCCGCCGAGCTCATGAATAAAAGTTATACCCTCAAAATATTCTATATTAGAGAGTTCTGAGAACCATGGAATTGGGGAATTGGAGACATGTGGCACTGAACCTCTGGCCTGGACTTGGAGCTTCCAATTCTGAGCATTTTGGATGCAATCGGGCCCGAAAGTGGCGCTATTTAGCCATGTTGTGGAGGGATCCTTTTCAAAATGGCTACTTTTCCAGTTTGGGAAACATCATTCAGGTATGGAAACCGATATTTACCACCCATACAAATTTGGGACCACTTTTTGCAAAGACCGTGATTTCCCATGTAACATTGAACAATGGCACTTGCTGCATTTTTAGCCATGGCCGTCATTTGGGAAGAGTTCCCACCGCTTTTTTTCAGTATAGCGGCAGCCTCGGCCTGTGCCCTGTGGCTGACGTCATCGGCAAATCGATCTTGAAGGTTTTTCTTTGCCCTTTTGTTTTTGCCTGGAAACATCTCTTTACTGAATTTTGCACGACTTATGGCCGCACAGAGTGACCGGTTTAAATGAGGCGGATCTAACGAATGTTCAGTTTCCATACCTGCCACCTTACTTTGCATATATGATCTCATACCTTGTGCCAGACAACCGTCGGCATCTGTTGTCACCCTATTTACAAACAAAGGTTCTTTACAGTTTAAAAGTTTTTGGGCGCACTGAATGCCCCCGTTGCGCTCATCTCCCATATTGAAGTTCGGTGGACGAGTGGCCGTGCATTTCCCTGGGTGCTTGTGATCCCTCGCTCTGTCAATGTCACATTTTTTGCAAAGTTTGTTCTCCTGGTGGTACATGACAACATACTTGCTGGCTGTCACATTTTCAACGACAACATCTCTTGTCTGGGTGGCTGCGACGAAGGGTGTTTTCTTGCGACAGTTTCGAAGGGGATTGTTATATTGTCTGTCAGCTTCCACTGCAATTGCGCTGTGTCTCTCGTAACCCTGCAGTTCATGAATGTCTTTCACGATTTTTCTCTTGTTGCACATGTCCGTTTCATTTTCTGTGGTGATAATTTCACCACATTTGTTTGATGTACTTTGCAGGCTACTTATCGACGGAACAGTTGTGTCCATTGCAGACAACAGCCTCCTAGCCCCAGCTGCAGCAATGCCGGTGTTGTAAAGACCAACCTGGAACGCCATGTTGGGAGTGGCAGTCCGTCGTCCTCTCCCCGTCTGTGGAATTTCGGTGAACAGTTTTGTCTTGTCAGTGCAGAACCCACACTTTTGGCAGGACAGTACCTCGGACACAGCCAAACCTCGTCGCTCCTCAGCATCTGGCATCAATGTGGGCCGGCCGCTGCAATCAGGATGTGTGCGTTGGTGATCTAGGATAGCCTGCGCTCCCAAGTCGACTGCAGAATTGATGTCGACGAACCGGTAGGCTGCTCGCTTCCCTCCATCTGACTGATCAGCTGGGCTGTGGTGCT
This sequence comes from Patiria pectinifera, assembly GCA_029964075.1. NCBI lineage: Eukaryota > Metazoa > Echinodermata > Asteroidea > Valvatida > Asterinidae > Patiria > Patiria pectinifera. The sequence goes on along the minus strand of CM057142.1, from coordinate 9,662,856 downwards.
GGAGTTCTCTTCTACAGAGGAGCTGTGGTACTGCTTCCTTCTTGAGTTGGAGTTTGTCAAGGGAGTAGTTTCAGCAACGTTTGGTCGAAGCAGCATGACTGTCCTTGTCGGCACTGCATTGGGCGTGGTACAGATGAACCCCGCTCATCTCTTTCAACAGCAAGTTGCATCTGCTGTTGTGTCGGCCTTGTGTACACTGTTGGTGAGTTCATCTGAAAATGACTGATTGGGGATTTACACTTTGCAGGGAATAGTTTATGGCCATTCTGGAACCAGCTTTTCTTCCTTTTGTACACTGCTCGTCCCAATCGACCCATACTGAAACTGCTGCAGAAATAGCTGGTTTTGCAAAATTGAGATTGTTTTCCCCTGTGTGAGCATGTGACAGAATGCATGTGGTCACACTAACTCTCAATGCCAGAGTGATGACTATACAGCACAAGTTTGGTTAATAATTCAGAAGCCAGTCTGTACAGAGTTTATTTCTTTTGTTATTTTATGGGGGTGGGTGGGTGGGTGGGTGGGTGGTGGATGGAAGATAGGTGTTTTACAATGGAATCTTTGGAGACAGTAATTAGCCAAGTGGCTGGGCTGTGATGGGGACAGGGCCAGGGAGTCATGAATAGGGTCATATAATAAATCTTCAGCATGTACTTTCAGAGAATTAAAGGCAGCCACAGCCAGGGATTAGTGCAGAACATCAAGGCCCGTTGTGTACAGTTTTTGATCTTCCAAGGGTGTTTATTGCTTGCAATAATTTAAGAAATGACCAAAATACTACTGTTGTAATGTTCCTTATGTTACATGCCACCATTAAAATACAGGGCACCCTGTACATTTGCATATACAAAATATTCAAGCTGTGCTGAAATTAATTTAGCCCCCCAGCCCCCCCTCTTTTCACCCTTGATCCGCCCCTAAAGTGGTTATGGCCACCACAAAGTGACCCCAGATGAACCAAGAAAATAGTTCACACACATTGCAAATGTAAAAGAAAGGAATATGTGGCAAAATTTGAAGTGAGAAGGAAAGTAAGAACACCTTCCATGTGCATATTGCATGCACACAAGCTGTATTTTCCTATTCAAAACAGTAGAAAACGCCATAGCCACACCCTACACATTAGCACCTGTGGTTTCTCCGAGGGGCAATATTTTACATTCTTTTTTCCAGAATAATGACTTTAAAGATATTCTACTTCTCCTGAATGTGGTTTTGTGTTAAAATTTGAGAGTTGCCTGCTATTAAAGGGTGCACGCCTGTAAATAGACCAAAAATCCGTCCGCCGAGCTCATGAATAAAAGTTATACCCTCAAAATATTCTATATTAGAGAGTTCTGAGAACCATGGAATTGGGGAATTGGAGACATGTGGCACTGAACCTCTGGCCTGGACTTGGAGCTTCCAATTCTGAGCATTTTGGATGCAATCGGGCCCGAAAGTGGCGCTATTTAGCCATGTTGTGGAGGGATTCTTTTTCAAAATGGCTACTTTTCCAGTTTGGGAAACATCATTCAGGTATGGAAACCGATATTTACCACCCATACAAATTTGGGACCACTTTTTGCAAAGACCGTGATTTCCCATGTAACATTGAACAATGGCACTTGCTGCATTTTTAGCCATGGCCGTCATTTGGGAAGAGTTCCCACCGCTTTTTTTCAGTATAGCGGCAGCCTCGGCCTGTGCCCTGTGGCTGACGTCATCGGCAAATCGATCTTGAAGGTTTTTCTTTGCCCTTTTGTTTTTGCCTGGAAACATCTCTTTACTGAATTTTGCACGACTTATGGCCGCACAGAGTGACCGGTTTAAATGAGGCGGATCTAACGAATGTTCAGTTTCCATACCTGCCACCTTACTTTGCATATATGATCTCATACCTTGTGCCAGACAACCGTCGGCATCTGTTGTCACCCTATTTACAAACAAAGGTTCTTTACAGTTTAAAAGTTTTTGGGCGCACTGAATGCCCCCGTTGCGCTCATCTCCCATATTGAAGTTCGGTGGACGAGTGGCCGTGCATTTCCTGGGTGCTTGTGATCCCTCGCTCTGTCAATGTCACATTTTTTGCAAAGTTTGTTCTCCTGGTGGTACATGACAACATACTTGCTGGCTGTCACATTTTCAACGACAACATCTCTTGTCTGGGTGGCTGCGACGAAGGGTGTTTTCTTGCGACAGTTTCGAAGGGGATTGTTATATTGTCTGTCAGCTTCCACTGCAATTGCGCTGTGTCTCTCGTAACCCTGCAGTTCATGAATGTCTTTCACGATTTTTCTCTTGTTGCACATGTCCGTTTCATTTTCTGTGGTGATAATTTCACCACATTTGTTTGATGTACTTTGCAGGCTACTTATCGAGGGAACAGTTGTGTCCATTGCAGACAACAGCCTCCTAGCCCCAGCTGCAGCAATGCCGGTGTTGTAAAGACCAACCTGGAACGCCATGTTGGGAGTGGCAGTCCGTCGTCCTCTCCCCGTCTGTGGAATTTCGGTGAACAGTTTTGTCTTGTCAGTGCAGAACCCACACTTTTGGCAGGACAGTACCTCGGACACAGCCAAACCTCGTCGCTCCTCAGCATCTGGCATCAATGTGGGCCGGCCGCTGCAATCAGGATGTGTGCGTTGGTGATCTAGGATAGCCTGCGCTCCCAAGTCGACTGCAGAATTGATGTCGACGAACCGGTAGGCTGCTCGCTTCCCTCCATCTGACTGATCAGCTGGGCTGTGGTGCTGGAGTTCTCTTCTACAGAGGAGCTGTGGTACTGCTTCCTTCTTGAGTTGGAGTTTGTCAAGGGGAGTAGTTTCAGCAACGTTTGGTCGAAGCAGCATGACTGTCCTTGTCGGCACTGCATTGGGCGTGGTACAGATGAACCCCCGCTCATCTCTTTCAACAGCAAGTTGCATCTGCTGTTGTGTCGGCCTTGTGTACACTGTTGGTGAGTTCATCTGAAAATGACTGATTGGGGATTTACACTTTGCAGGGAATAGTTTATGGCCATTCTGGAACCAGCTTTTCTTCCTTTTGTACACTGCTCGTCCCAATCGACCCATACTGAAACTGCTGCAGAAATAGCTGGTTTTGCAAAATTGAGATTGTTTTCCCCCTGTGTGAGCATGTGACAGAATGCATGTGGTCACACTAACTCTCAATGCCAGAGTGATGACTATACAGCACAAGTTTGGTTAATAATTCAGAAGCCAGTCTGTACAGAGAGTTTATTTCTTTTGTTATTTTATGGGGGGTGGGTGGGTGGGTGGGTGGGTGGTGGATGGAAGATAGGTGTTTTACAATGGAATCTTTGGAGACAGTAATTAGCCAAGTGGCTGGGCTGTGATGGGGACAGGGCCAGGGAGTCATGAATAGGGTCATATAATAAATCTTCAGCATGTACTTTCAGAGAATTAAAGGCAGCCACAGCCAGGGATTAGTGCAGAACATCAAGGCCCGTTGTGTACAGTTTTTGATCTTCCAAGGGTGTTTATTGCTTGCAATAATTTAAGAAATGACCAAAATACTACTGTTGTAATGTTCCTTATGTTACATGCCACCATTAAAATACAGGGCACCCTGTACATTTGCATATACAAAATATTCAAGCTGTGCTGAAATTAATTTAGCCCCCCAGCCCCCCCCCTCTTTTCACCCTTGATCCGCCCCTAAAGTGGTTATGGCCACCACAAAGTGACCCCAGATGAACCAAGAAAATAGTTCACACACATTGCAAATGTAAAAGAAAGGAATATGTGGCAAAATTTGAAGTGAGAAGGAAAGTAAGAACACCTTCCATGTGCATATTGCATGCACACAAGCTGTATTTTCCTATTCAAAACAGTAGAAAACGCCATAGCCACACCCTACACATTAGCACCTGTGGTTTCTCCGAGGGGCAATATTTTTCATTTTTTTTTTCAAAATAATGACTTTAAAGATATTCTACTTCTCCTGAATGTGGTTTTGTGTTAAAATTTGAGAGTTGCCTGCTATTAAAGGGTGCACGCCTGTAAATAGACCAAAAATCCGTCCGCCGAGCTCATGAATAAAAGTTATACCCTCAAAATATTCTATATTAGAGAGTTCTGAGAACCATGGAATTGGGGAATTGGAGACATGTGGCACTGAACCTCTGGCCTGGACTTGGAGCTTCCAATTCTGAGCATTTTGGATGCAATCGGGCCCGAAAGTGGCGCTATTTAGCCATGTTGTGGAGGGATTCTTTTTCAAAATGGCTACTTTTCCAGTTTGGGAAACATCATTCGTTTTAGGGGTGTTCTCATTTGGGTGAGAATATCTCAAAAAGTCAATGGTCAACCCACCCAAAATTGAAAAGAAAATGAAAGATGACATGTTGATCATCATTTTTCTGTGCAGCTTGAATACCTGTGAGAGTTCTGAGTATTTTTAAATGAATTTTGAAGTATGGACATTTAGCACTAGTGTCTATGGGAATTTATTTGCAGGCGCGCACCCTTCTAGGCACACCCTCTGTGGCGCTGCCCTGTGTCAGGCATGGTTCACTGGTATTATGTAAGACAATGTGGGGGGCAACAGCCTGGCCTGGAGTGATGGGTTGTTGGTGCGCGGGTGCGGCATTCCTTTCCTTGCTCTGGTGTAGAGTACATCACTCTCCTTGCTCTGGACTGGAATCACCGCTGTTACACTTTCATTATTTTGTAAACCCATCGTTTTCCTGGCACAGGTAAGTTTTCCAAATTTGTCTTCATTTAAGTATATATTTATCACTAGTATAAGTTCATTAGTGAACTATTAATTGCCTTGAGTATTTTCAGAGAATATTTACTTTTCATTCTCAACTTCCTTGCTTGATGATGAGTCGATAGTTATTTTCTTCTATGAAACTTGTTTGAATGAGTTCTTTCCTTGTACATATTGATTGTGTCTGATTCCAATTCATGCTGTCGTTACAATATTCTGCTCTACATTTAAATGTATCTCTATGACTTTTGTTATGAAAGTATCTTGAGTGGATCACCTCCATTGGTCCATGGATTCAGTATTTTCCATGAGAGATATTGTATGATCTGATTCATTTTTATTTCATTTGGACTGTTTGGAGTTTCTAAATGATAATTAGAAAGATTGAAGTTGATGAAGATATATGTTCAACCTATGGCTTTTAACTTTTCAAGTTGATGCTGATTTATGATTTCACATCACAGGGTTGCTTGAACATTTTGAAACTTACTTGAACTTTTCTTGCTTATTGATTGCTGAATAGTTATTTTATAGTTGAGCATTTCCTTTTGATTAGATCAGATATAAATTGAAGTTTTATAGATGTTTGATTCTTGTTTGAATCGTGCCAATCCTGAATTATGACAATTCATTCATTGGAGGAATTGGTTTGTTTAATCGCTATAGATTTGAGTCTTATAGTTTGCTCCTTTAACTGTAAGTGTATTTAGCCTATGTTTTAGCCAAGCACATTTTTTGTATTATCACAGTCACTAGTACAGTTCTGCCACTTTAAGCTAGCCTGACCACGTGTGGGTCCAGCCGCTCTGTTTATCTGAGACATTCTAGCACTGATCTTATCTTGTAATCTTGTGTGCAAGACTCTGTCCATGGTCCAGACCAGGCCAGAGTGTGTGAAAGTTTTGGTTGACCTTGGGTACACTGTAGATTGCTCATTTCGTATGCACGAGAATTTACAGTTGTTTTATCATCATCCACCTGTTGTAGGCTAGTCGCACTGTGCTCGTTGTTTATCTTTACTTAAGAACTGGTCTTAGGCTTGTGTTTTGGTTATCTCAGTGTGAGCCCAGATTAATGAATTGTGGGAATAGTTTCAGTGTTTGGTTTTAAGAAGGATTTTATGGATCTTCTTCTGATGATCTTAGTTATTTTTAGGTTTAGTTTTTAATATATTTTAGTTGATATTCTTTTGTTTATTTTTATAGACTTAGTTGTTTAAAATAATTTAGTTAATTATGATTCCTTTCCTTGCTCTGGTGTAGAGTACATCACTCTCCTTGCTCTGGACTGGAATCACCGCTGTTACACTTTCATTATTTTGTAAACCCATCGTTTTCCTGGCACAGGTTCTCCTGCCGTTTGTCATTTTGGACGAGGACGAGACCTGTGCATTACTACTTCTACCACTTGTGGAGCCGAGTGACGATTTTCTGTTCCGCTTTCCTCCAAATCACCTTTTCATCTCATCACACCCCTTGCCGTCCGCTGACGAGTTGCGTCCTTCCGGAAGTTGCAGTCGCTAGTTTCCCGCCTGCTGCAGTCCTTTGACGTCCCCGGATCTCCCCTTCTTCGCTGATGTTTTAATTCTCGCTCTGTGAACTTTGTTCTTTTCCGCGAACTTTGTACTCGCGCGTTCGTGGACGTGACTGGATTTGAATCGTCGGTCATCGCTGGATCTGGACAAGACCGCGGGAGACGCAACTGCAAACAACTTATCCTTTTTCTTGCATTGTATAAATTGTTGTAATCTGTGCATTTTCATTTGTGTTTACATATCCACTTTCTTTGATTTTTATTTTGTTTTGACTTCAAGTTGAAGAGTGTTTGAGTGATTCGAATTAAAACTCCTTTTTAATTCGAGCTGTAAATAAACCTATTTCTGTACATTTTTATTTCTTTGATTATTTTGTCGAACTTGAACCGGTTGGATTTATATCATTGGGGTTTTCCTAACTGGAATAGACCCCGCGACATATATATTTCAATTCAACTGCATATACCAATAACCCTGAAGTAGAACTGCATTCAAGAAGTACCTGAATAGGGACTCTGGCTTTTATCAGAGTACAATGATCAACTCCAACTGGAGTCGATCACCACCAGACTTTGTTTGAACTCTTCCCCCAGACAGTGTATAAACTCTGACTTACTCTTGTCTCTCTTCATTGCATCTGATTAGGTAGCTGTAGCTACGAAAGCTTATATGCCATATTTTTTAAATTTTAGTTAGTCTTCAATGTCAATTTAATTAATTCTACTTCATTTTTACTACGTTTCTCTTATCTCCGAATTATTAATTTTGTTACTTTTTGTTTTATATCATTTTATTATATTTTACGATATTAATTTTTTATTATTATTTTGGGAACTCTCCGGTTGTTGTTCAACTCTGGAGCAGGTTTTTAAACTGAATTATTTCAAGGGGGGTGAGCACATCAATTAAAAAAAACCCACCCACAAACAATGACAGAGGAGACAGATGAATGTTTTGTCTTGTTCAACATTAGGCGAGTGAACGTTGCACCGATTGCACCGCATGGTACCGGGAAACACACAGCTATGTGTTTTCCGGAATTCATGTAAACAAAATATCAACAGGGCACGGATGTCACAGAGGCCAAGGGACCTGATCCCGGATCCAATAACTTTCACTTGCTATGCACTTTCGACACAGGAGTACGTACGTGCAGGGGCGTAAATGAGATGAAAAAAAAAATGGTTTTTGAGGTAATTTTTCAACAACCAAACCACGAGAAAGCAACATACATAGGCCTATAGAACAATTGTGAATAGTCAGTTGCACATAACACGAGGTTAGTGGGCTCAATGACGATACTGTATTGTTACACAGAAAAAAACCATCAACAAGAACATACCTTAACACAGTACATGTAGAAACAACAGACAGACACTACAGATCCACTAATCAGGTCAGCAAGGAGCAAAAAATAAGGGGTACATGCTAACCACTGCCATGAATGAAAAATAAGTTTGAAATAAGATTGATTTAAATAAAAATTTGAAAGTGTAGAGATTGGTAGAAGCTTGAAGTTGTTTTCTAACAGTATTTTGAGCAAGAGAGGTACGACTAAATGGTATATGAAAATTGGAAGCTTGGCGAGTCAAATGAGAGTGAATTTCACGATTTTGGTCAAATATACTATCATTGGAAGACGGTAAAGTATTGCGAGAAGATTGACACATTGAAGACCCAAGCTGAACATATTACATATTGATTAAGTTTTAAAGTTTTATGTTTTATGAAATTATATCTCCACGTTCATATAGAAATTGACAAAATAAATTGTACGAAGGGCTCTTTTCTGCAATAGGAGTATAGTATTTTAAATTAGTAGCAAAACTACTTCCCCAAGCAAGTAAATAGTTAAGATGAGGAAAACTAGGGTGATTCCAAAACATACAGGTATAAAACATGCTTGCTCTTATTAATTACACCTACATGTACGTTTCTCGCCTATGTTTCTTGATATTTCATGTTAGCCCTGAGTCAAAATGATAAATAAACCCAAAATTTACAACAACCAGTTTTGATAATGACTTCTGTTTCATTTTTACTCTTATCTCTGAATGATTATTTTTATTTTTATTAATTCATAATTATTATTTTTTGGCAACTCTCCAGTTTTTGTTCAACTCTGGAGCAGGTTTTAAGACTGAATTTTTTCATAGACTGCACCAATTATTTTATAGACAGCACCACATGGTACCGGGAAACACACAGCTATGTGTTTACCGGAATTCGTGTAAACAAATATCAACAGGGCACGGATGTCACAGAGGCCAAAGAAACTGATCCCGGGTCCAATAAATCTCACTTGCACTTTCGAAACGGGAGTACGTACGTGCAGGGGCGTAAATCCCGGGGGATGGGGGAATGTACCCACACACACACACACACTTTTTTGAGCGGGGGATGGGCTATTGAATCATCCGCCCAGGTTTTCGTGATGAGAACAAAAATATTGATATTTTGGAAATTTTTCAACATCCCAACGACCAAAAGGTATTCAATAGCACTGAAAAGTAGTAAAACGAAGAACAAAAGCTATGAAAATGCGCTGATTTGATGGCCTTGGTCAACAATTAACTAGACAAATGAATTACTATCGAACGGTAATTTCTTTGCAGTTGGAATGCAACCGTATTATTGTTGATTTTCCATTACATGGACAAAGGATTTCGTAGGGGTTAACTGAGATATATTAATAAGAATGTGCAAAGCACGGATACGACGTTGGTGTCGAAAGGTGTCTCGTACAAGGTCACCTTTTGCTGACATTAATTACGCCACAACGCATGAGCAGGTATGCTACCCTTACAAAAAAAGTGCTATATAGAATTCTTTAGAAAGTTTTATACAGTTCTAAAGAACTCAACAGGCTTGCCAATTCTCTATAATTTTTATATAGGGACCCCAAATTTCTGTAGAAAGGTATAATTTCTGTAGAGAAGTACTTCTATAGAAGTATAATTTCTATAGAGAAGTATACTTTCTATAGAGAAGTATGTATTTCTATAGAGAAGTATATTCCATAGCATTCATTAAAAGCTGGAAGCTACGTCCAAAACTTTCCAGCGCCGACGAAATGACGTTGTTTGTTACCGTCATTCATGCTATTCACGATCTTGAGTTAATTTTGATTTGCATAGACCATAGCGTAGGGCATTCCAGCCACCGCACTGGAGATCCTCCGAAGCAGCTTGATACCACTCACCCTCCGCTAGTTTGTCACAAGGGCATCTTTTTATTTGCACCGAGTTATTAATTAGTGTACTGCACTTTCGTTGTTATTTGTTCCTGCGACCGAGCACCTTTTGCACCCAAGTACGACTACACTCCACTATGGAGGGATGTACTCACTCGAAGAAGGAATTCGCCGCTTGACGGAGCTAGCATACCAGAACTTCCGATGGAACCACGGGAACGACTGGCCAGATGGAATTTTGTGGATGCAATCCCAGATGCTGATATACGGGCGGGCAATTTCAGAGCCCACCCCAAAACTCTGGACAATTCGATACGAGCAGTCTTGGAGATCGAGGCTTTTCTGAAGGCGGAACATCAACGGCGAGTTGCCCATGGTGACCGGCAGGACAGAGTACTACAACTAGAGGTATGTTTGATGAACAGAACACAGGACTTTTTCGCATTATTGATGTTGATGTTGTTGATGTTCATTTTGATTTTGATGTTGATTTTGAAGTTGACGTTAATGTCGATATTCACCACACAAATCAACTGAAACTGATTCAATTTCTATATTTTCAATCTACCGCTAGAGGGCGCTCTAACATTTTATGACGTAACCGGTGATTTTCTTGGGAAAGTACAACCTAGCCAGATACGCGCTTCGTTGAAAGCAGGTTCACATCTTTTCCAGTTTCAAACTATAAGGCACCTCCGGTTTGGACTGGAAGGAAGGGTCATGTGATTTGGCACCCACGAGATAAAATGAAGATCCTGAATATCGATTCTCGCAAACGTGAAGTTCATGTCTTTCACGGTTGATTTTATATTGATTTTCAAAGATTAAATCTAGAAATCTAAAAATTAATGTGGCCTGACGTTGCGAACTTAGCAAGTTCTTCTTCAGAGGCTAAAACAGAAATGACAGAGGTACATACATTAACATGGGGGTGCACACAAACATGCAGGGCTGAAAGAAGAAACACAAAAAAGAAGAAACACAAAAGGAGGATTAGGTGAGAAAGGTGTGGAAAGATGCAGGGGAGGGTGGATGAGAGAACAAAGGAACAAAGGGAGATGGCAAACCACAAGGGGTCTGGTGTAAACAGGGGAGGGACCAGAAAGGGGAAGGATCAAAGGTCACAGGGAGTGGGAACGGACAAAAGAGTGTGAGAGTGATGATGATGGGGGGGGGGGGGAGACAGTATGGGGGGGGAAAGGGATGAAAGATGTGGGAAGATGGGTAAACACAAACAAGGAAGACCAGGTGGATTATCTGTAACAGAAGACAATGGAGGAAGAAAAGGATTAATCATTCCCAAACGGAACGCATCTCCCTGTTCATTGACAGTTTTCTCAAACCCCTTGTCCCACAGATTTCGTCATACATTCACGACACCCCAGACTTCCTACGCAAGCTTGAAGGAATCAAGGACCAGATTCCCAGCACAGCCATCATTGGGACTTTCGACGTCTCATCTCTGTACACCAACATCCCACATGAGGAGGGTGTTCGTGCTTGCTCCTTGGCTCTGGCCAAGGCAGGACACACGACTCCTCCCATCAGTGATGTTGGCACCCTCATGAGACTTATACTAACGAAGAACAATTTTTCCTTCCTTGGTGAACACTATCTACAGGTACACGGCACTGCAATGGGCACTCGCATGGCCCCTTCCATGGCTTGCCTCTTCATGGGTGACCTCGAAGAACGCATGCTTGCCTCGGCCCCATGTCGCCCTTGGATCTGGTGGAGATATATTGATGATGTTTTTTTCATCTGGACCAGTGATGAGGACAGTCTCTTGACCTTCACTAACCACATCAATTCCTTCCACAGAACCATCAAATTCACGTCGGAGTTCTCGGCTCACCAAACCCACTTTCTGGATGTCGCCGTCCGCAAGCAAGGCAACTCACTAACCACTGACCTGTATTCCAAACCCACAGACACCCACCAGTACCTCCACTCCTCCAGCTGTCACCCCAGGCACTGCAAAACTGGCATAGCGTTTAGCCAGGCACTCAGACTCAGAAGATTTTGTTCTAATGATTCCGATTTTTCCCGCCATACACAGATACTGAGGAACAACTTGGTGGCCAGGGGGCACAGCTCTCGCCAAGTTCATCGTGCCATTGCCAGAGCTAAAGCTATCCCCAGAAATCTAGCTCTCACGGGAAAGGCCCCTGATGCCATGGCCAAACCCATGATTCCCTTGGTTACCACGTTTCACCCCAATCTCCCTCCCCTTCGCAAAATCACTAATGACAATCATCATATCCTCCATACTTCAGATCGCCTTGCCCGCGCCATCCCCAACGGCCCCACATTGGCTTACAGGCGTCCTCGAAATCTGCGGGACCTGATTGTTCGAGCTGAAGTCCCATCCTTAGATGCATCCCCTCCCACCCAGCATGGTACTTTCAAGTGCAGTTCCAGATGTGTCGTCTGCCAGATTCATATCCAGGAGTCTGACTCCTTTTCTGGCCACTCTTCTGTCACTACCCACAGAACCATTGGTAACATCACTTGTAACACCTCTAATGTCATATATCTCATTTCTTGCAGGGTCTGTGGAGTGCAGTATGTAGGTGAGACTAAGAATACGCTCAAGAAGCGTTTCTATGCCCACCGGTCAACGGTCAACACCAAGAAACTAGACACCCCTGTTGGTCATCACTTCAACCTGCCTAACCACTCCATTTCTGATATGATTTTGCAGGGCATTGAATCTCTTGGCCATCGCAAGGACTCAGTTCGCCTCAGCAGAGAGAAAGTGTGGATGAATCGTCTTCGAACTATTCAACCACATGGTCTCAACATCCAACTTGGGAATGATTAATCCTTTTCTTCCTCCATTGTCTTCTGTTACAGATAATCCACCTGGTCTTCCTTGTTTGTGTTTACCCATCTTCCCACATCTTTCATCCCTTTCCACCCCCATACTGTCTCCCCCCCCCATCATCATCACTCTCACACTCTTTTGTCCGTTCCCACTCCCTGTGACCTTTGATCCTTCCCCTTTCTGGTCCCTCCCCTGTTTACACCAGACCCCTTGTGGTTTGCCATCTCCCTTTGTTCCTTTGTTCTCTCATCCACCCTCCCCTGCATCTTTCCACACCTTTCTCACCTAATCCTCCTTTTGTGTTTCTTCTTTTTTGTGTTTCTTCTTTCAGCCCTGCATGTTTGTGTGCACCCCCATGTTAATGTATGTACCTCTGTCATTTCTGTTTTAGCCTCTGAAGAAGAACTTGCTAAGTTCGCAACGTCAGGCCACATTAATTTTTAGATTTATACATTTCAGGTCCATCCAGTCAGTAAGCAGTTTGCAGCAGTCTTACTTGTTTTCATAAATCTAGAAATATTTAATCGCTTGTAATTTGATACCGGTACATGATGACTATAAAATGACAAAAAGGTGACATTCTTACCCTTTCCATTGACATGACTCCTGGAGACAAACAGCATCAAAATACAGAGAGTCGTAGCAAATATCGCTGATGATTCCCCAAATTCGCCATGATTCCAAACTATCTCACGTGTGTCACACAGTGAAATGACTATAAGCATAAGTAAGATTTGAGGCTTTGCATGGTGGAGATACTAAATAATGAAGGGTTTGCGGAAACACCATGTGCGAATAGTTTCTCAACTAAGAGAATGGTTCTGAAGAGAACCAGAGGTATAAACTCGCCGTTCCGGTCAGTATGCTCTGACCGTCAGTATGCTTCTGACCCTCTCCTGAAGACGGTCAGAGCATACTGACCGGAACGGCGAGTTTATACCTCTGGTTCTCTTCAGAACCATTCTCTTAGTTGAGAAACTATTCGCACATGGTGTTTCCGCAAACCCTTCATTATTGACAATAAGCATGGTTGTGTGTAGTTTGGTAAATGAAATTTGTTTTTACCAGATTTTACTTTGTACCAAGAAAAATTTACAACATGAGTGGTACGTGTTTCTTGGAATCATTAGTCAGTGGGCTTATGGTCGATAATGACCCCCCATATGCAATTTTCTGACCCCAAAGTTCGCTGGCATAAATTACTGGAATGCTTCGCGGTCGGAACCAACTTCGTGGAAGCAAACCCTAGCCGGCACAGGCTGGGTTATTGTTGTAAAAGTTTGGAGTTAAACAATTATAAATCAATGTCAGCACATTTCACTGGACAGGCTCGACGACCCTGGAATATGGCTTGCCGAACCTGTAGTATCCTTGAATGATAGCTATGTATATTAGGCACCTAGTGCTCTGAAACCAAACACCCAAACCCAGACATTACCTCATCCACATTGGAATGCATGAACCCCAACTTACTAAATGAATAATGAATAAGGCCCCAACTTGGATCAGATTGCACCCTAGAACAATGTAGCCCTTTGATAAGCATAGAACCTCATGTGATGTACTGAGATGTATTGAGCCACAATAAACCAAGCAAGCATCGAAGCAACAACTATTATCCGTGTGCTAGTGACAAGCTCACTACATTACAGAACCCTGTCCCACGCATGATTATTCTTCAATGGCATTTTCTATTTTCTCCAACCCTCACACCTATACATTCATCCCATGTGCACTGTATTTGTGTTTGTCCGATTGTTGGTCTGTTTCTGTTACTGTTGAGGTGACATTTTAGTTTTGTTTTCTCCATATAAGCCCCGGCTTCGGAAGATGACTGTATAATTTTGACTGATGACTGTAGATTTTAACCATGGTCTTTGTAATGTATTTTTCGCTCTCTTGGAATGGATTGGTCAAGGCAGCGTTGATTGGTCACTGGGGGTTACGGGGGTAGGAAGGTTGGGTGTTCTTTTCTCCCTGTATCCTTCCAGCCTGATGTTGCCTATGATGTTGTCCCATGTGACCGGTTGGCGTTGTTTTGGCTGGTGCATTTTTTTATTGTGCGGGTCTTTTGTTGCTTTGTATTTCAAACTTGTCTTATTTTGTAATTTATATAGTATTTATATTGACTGTGTGTACTTGTATTAGGCCAGTGGTTGTCAAATGTCTATGTTTTTTTAACGTGGACAATAAATATATTGATTGATTGATTGATTGAGTGATTAATGGCCTATTTTTTATTACATACTTGTAGCTACATGACTTGTTTGATCTTATTAACGATATTATTGATTAAATAGCATAATTATTTCATTGTAATATACAACTTGTGGCACTATGAAAATAAATGTTGATTGAATTGAAATCACATAACATTTTGAAGTCTTTGTATGTAGGTCTATGTAGTCCATGAACATATAATGTCAAACCTGGATACGAATTATGAAACAATGTGAAAACAAACTGCATTTTGAGTTGCGAAACGACGAAAGGATAATGTCTTACACTTATTCAATTTTACTGTGTTACTGGTTCAGGTGAATTGTATGAACATCTGAGAACTTGTTGACAATGAAGAGCAGAAGAGACAGCGGAAAGTTACGTCACAACCAAGGAACTGAATATGAATGCATACTCTGTGGGGGAGCCTTGTACTGCAGATGACAGTTTGGATCTCGACTGAGAAGTGGGAGAATATCAAGATCAAGTCTGCATAATGGACAGATTTTGATAAATTTCAACATGCCCAATCCATATATCCATGGAACAGTGGATTGGGATAAGGGACCAAAAGTTCTGCACATGCATTTTTGCTGCTACACCAAAATGGCCAGTCGGCTCTATATCTCTCAAGCTCAAAAACGAAAGCAAAAATCGGAGGAAAAACTTGAATCTGTTCCAAGCATCTAATGTTGATAGCGGTAAAGGTATGCGTTTGTCATGATTACTGGACTTGTATGCTCCTTCCTTGCACCACACACAACGCGCCTAAGTACACCCATGCTGGAGTGAAGCTTTTTAGGAGCACTTTCTTCGCAAGAAAACTGCTGGCCTGATGTCTGAGCTATTCTAGTTTTCCTCAAATTTTCCTCGTTTTTAAGCTTGCGAGATGTATCTACATGTATGGCGCAGACTTTGAAATACGCGCGCAGTATAGTTCGCTCTGAATATCCAGTCAACGTCGCCGTTACAGTATTCCCCACGGCCAGGGGGTTACTGGAGGAACTTACGTGCAAGCGCCCATGTGGTACAGTTACACTGGGGAAACAGGCCCCTTTATTAATTTTGTGCAAATGATGTGGTGTGCACATTGTAAAATATTAATTAACATGTTCCAACTACTTATAACCGAGAAATTAAGTTGCCACTAAAAAAAGTTAAGAAGAAACTGCACGTTACAGGCTTTGGCCCATGGATGGCCTAATGGTTACGGATTCCAGAAAAAAATGACTCTTCTGGAAAGGTGTTTTCCCTTTTCCTTCCCACGTTTTTCACCCCACGGGATAAAGTGCCTGGTCTGTTATGAACCACGCTTGTCCTACACTTACTATGCTATTCGTGAAATAGATTGTTTCTCCCGTAGAAAGAACACTGGCATAATTTGGCAAATTCCGAAAGAATTTCGTAGGGAATCATCGGGGTCTGGAAATGAAAATGTTTGTATATTATATTAAATATATGATCAAGCATTATTGTTATTTCAAGTGAAATTTAATACAGTTTCTTTTTTAGCTCAACCCCCCCCCCCCATATCCCGTTGTACATTTTCATCAATAACCTAGATTCTGTTATACCTCACCAACAGGTATATGTTGACGAAATTAAAAAACAACATTAAATGTTACTAAATTGTTTGTCATTTCGTTCCCTGCCACCGTGTACGATGGTGCATGAATAAGCCGTGCATTATATCATGCACATTTTTGTTTACTTCCGTCTTCAACGGCGACTTTACTGAGTAGGATCTTGTGAATACAGGGAAATGGTGTTCTTTTGTATAAAATTTGGACTTTAGTTCGTGTTCAATAGTTATGCAAAGCAGGGGCAGTGGTTCAAGGATATCTTTGTCGATTGCAGAAAGTGTGGCCGTATAGAAATAGGCAAAATTAATGTTATCATATATGCTCGCAATACAACATTGCTGTTTAGTCATTTCGATGTGGGACAAAAGTGAGCTAGTGTGGAATCATGGCGTCAACGATATTTGCTGCGAAGTTCTTGCGCACGACTTTCTTTATTTTGGTGCTGTTTGTTTCCATGAGTCATGTCAGCGCAAACGGTAAGAGTGTTACCTTTATGATATTCAGGTACATGCGTAAACGGAATGTTTTCATATCGTCTTACAGCTCAACAGATTCGTTTTGGAATCGGGACCTCCATTATTAAATTTTGATTATTCTCTGGAAATTGTTTTGCAGTCAAGCGTCTGTTAGACAGAAAAGGGATGCCTATAATAAAGACGACATCACTTCTTTCCAAATGAATGTGGAAATTTGCACTCGCACAATAAAAGCTTACATATACTGTAATTAAAAACATAGTACTGAAATGATAACAAATTGTTTATTGTTATAAATCAAACAAACTTTGCATGCACCAAACAAGGTGTTGCGTGTCTTAACATTGAAGACAATCTTAGGCCTAAAAAAGTGTGTTTACTGTAACACGACCTACCTGCATTTTGTAGGCCAAATTGTCGACCTCAAACATTTTATTGCCACATTTGGCTAATTTTTAAAATATAATATATTTTGAAAATAAAACAGTTTTCCCTTTGCAATTATTTGTGTGTAACTGGTTAATTCAACAATTAAACAAGGTAGTGTATACATAATGTCATTAAAGGTATCCTAAGTAGACAAACCTAGCATAAAAAAACCGACAGACAAACATAAAAAAGTTGCAAAATATTTTTTTTTCCTTCCTACCTTCCTGGATAGCTGTTAGGGCGTTACCGTTAACACACAATTTGTATCAGCCTTAAAAACTTGGTGTCTAATAGATCATGGGAGTATACTGTATGGCCTTTTAGTATAAAAAACCCAAATAAATAACAAACCCCAAAAGAAAACAAACAAGCAAACACCCCAACAAACACAAACCACAACAAAACAAACAAAGAAAGCTCCAAAACAAGATTGTGCGTGCTGACATGAAAGAAATTACAGAGCAAAATTATTTAGTCAGTGGCTTAAGGTAAAAAAAACCATCACCCATATGCAATATTGGGTAAACTCTTTGATAATTTCAGGGATTGTGAAATACTATCCACTTGATACCATTTTTCTACCCCTAGAAAACAAATTGTTTTTCAGCCAAAATTATGAATGTAGAATTTCATACTTTTTTTACTCTGACCCACTTGTTGGCGGTGCGTCGGTGTAAAGAAAATGACAAATTCAGCCCAAAAGGAAACGTCATTTATCAAGGCTTTTTGCAGTAGATGAAAAACTTGATTTGAAAATTACGTGTTGAAACACAATTTTGTACAAACTGTCTCTTCTAGGGGCGGGGACACTTTCATAATTTTGGGGGTTTGGAAAAGAGAAATTACAAAATATTACAACATGCATCCAAACGTGTGCAATTTTTTTCCCTTTGAATTTGGCCTAAGCAGTCTAGTAAGCAGTAAATTAGAAAAGCAAAATTCCGAATCATGTTTCGCTTTTATGCAAGAGGGAGTACATTTGAAAAACAAAAGGCACTGATGAAAACGTACAATTTTATCCTTAAAATCCAGTTTGTTGCACTAAAATTAGATAACAAAGCTGGAACGTCTTTTCTCTGAGGCCAATCCGGCACATGAAAGGGGTACTTTAGGGTGGATTGAAAAGTTTTTAAAAAATATATAAGGAAGTGCCAAAAACAAAGAATGAGTAAATTTGAGTAAACAATCAGATTTTTTGTGAATTTCAGTTGCTAAGTGAACAAATAGCAATTTGAGGTACGTTTACAGGTGTATTGTAGAATAAAAAAAAATAAAAAATTGGCGTTTCATGTTTAATCAGGCGTTTCATGTTTAATCAGACTTTAACTACCACTTTTGGACATAAGTAAATTTTAATAATTTGGGTTAATGTTTTGTTGTTCTTATGCAAGGTGTGCCCCCTTTGAAAAGTGTTCCCCCGAAGGGCAACAAAACGTTTATGATTTGACGTGCATGTAAACATTCTGGCCACCCCGTTAACTCTACTGGATTGAGAAAAAAAACCCGCACCTGAGATTGCCTGTTACAGCTAGATTTTCTGTTTACACTTATTGCCCCCACTTAATCATTATAAAATGTGGCCCCGTCCCCAAACAGAGGTAAAATTCTGGAATTATTTTATTCTCATGATGTAGCACTTGAGTGAGCTGTCCAAATGCAAAAAAGAAAAAAGAAAAGGGAAATTATCGGAATCGGGGTTTTTTTTGCGGGCAAAGCCCCCCCCCCCACATTTTAATGCCATGGCCCCGGCCTTAAAAGGGTGAGAAAAAAATGGCATCAAGTAGTTTTCAACTTGTTGAAGGAATGCATAAGTGATCCTGAGAGTTCACCAAAAATGCATATGGCCCCCATGCCTACTGACTAATTATTAGAAGGAGCAGCTAGGAGATGTGTTTGGTTGTCTCTTTTGAGCTGCTATGATGTGAGATATCGCATTTTTTTTTGGGGGGGGGGTGTGAATCCTGGAAATTTGACGTGTAAATTCATGATTAGAAAGTAGAAACTCGCAGAAACTTACATATACCAACATATCGATTGCGTCCATATTTCGGGAGATTGACTGCATTAAATTGTTCTTATTGCATGTACATGTACACCTTTGTTCCAACCCCTCGCCCCCTAAACGAATACATATGCCGGTGTACAATGTACATGTACATCCAGTGTACATGTACGTGTACATTACAAAGCATTACGAATGCGCTATGCTTGCCGCCCTATAGAAGCGGTCTACATGTCGCTGTCTTTGAAGTTGAATGACCTACGAGTTGACTGGCAGTGGCACTGGGAACATAAATCTAAATGGTGGCGGGTACAGTGTTATAACGATTTTCGATGTATAAAACCAGTCCAGATGGTAGATATTGAAATATTTTGAGAAAGTATGCTTTGATTTCATGACAATTTATTAAAAGCAAATTATTGCTCTGCGTATCATGTAAGCACAGACCAATATGCAGCGTACACTGTACTACGGTGGTTCCTGTAAGCTTGTGGCGTTTTGCTGCGTCAGTACGTGCTGACAGAGCAACAACATTCGAAAGCTTTAATTCTTGTGCGATAAGCGATTTCTGGTCAGTCGTAGAACGAATTGGGGAGGACTTTGAATGATTGAGAGAGAATCAACGACCTGGTTGAAAGGCAATGGTTGGGAGGTGTGATGTAGTGAGCTTGTCACTAGCACATGGATATTAGTTGTTGCTTCGATGCTTGTTTGGTTTATAATTGTGTCCCAGTATATCACATGAGGGTTTGTACATACATGACATATCAAAGGGCTATAGGTGTAATCTGACCTTAGTTGTGGCATTATGCATTATTCATATACATGTAGTAAGTGATGGGGTTCATGCATTCCAATGTGGATGAGGTAATGTCTTGGTCTGCGTGTTTGCTTTCAGAGCAGGTGGTGCATACTACATATAGCTATCATGTATAAATATACCTGCATTCCACCTGGCTAAGGCCACAAAAAAGTCTCCGGTTTCTGGTTTGGAGCTTGCCCAAAAAGTGGTGCGGCGCGACCCGGCTTTTTTTTTGTTTTTACCTGTTTTATTTTTGCTTCAAATGTCGACTGATGACTGCAAATAATGCCCGACTAAACTTAGTGCAAATATATGGGAGTCCAGAGAGGCCACATAAAGCTTATTCTCTATCATAACCCCATCTAAAAACACGTTAATATTGTGCAGGAGCAGGATTCCAGTCAAACCAGTGAGTTTGGCGTTTTTTAGGGCATCATCTTTTATTGAAAAAAAAACGTTTTCATTTTGCCGACGCGCATGGCTACGGCGACGCGCGCGCATAGCAGAAACCGGAGACTTTTTTTGGCGTAACAAACGAGTGAGATTTTAGCAATGAAAAATAGAATGGTAATTTAAATATTTTCTTACTTTTTAAATACGGTTTAATGTTGACTGTTCGATGTTCAAAGTTCGATGAACATGATTAAGCCGTAGATCAAGTTAGACTGGTTTCTATATGATAGTCGATCGTTTAAAAGAAACATGTTCATGCATAGAGTAAACTTAAGATATTCATGGCTGTAATACAGCTCGCAGTTCAGTTGTTTCCGATGATTTATCAGTGTTCCAGTTAAAGTTCAGTTCAGACGTTTCCAATGATTTATCAGTGTTCTAGTTATGCTGCACTCTCTCTCTCTCTATGATTATCAGAGTTGACGTTTGTTGGTCAGAGTTGACGCTATTTAATTGTTGGTCAGAGTTGACGCTTGTCGTTCAGAGTTGATGCTCATTTGTTTGTTGGCAGTTGACGCTTGTTCATGATATCTTGGTGTTGTGATTAACACGACTGTTTGATCTTTGGTGTTGTTGTTAACACGCTAATTGTTTGTTCTTTGGTGTCGTTGTTAACATGCTTGGTTGTTGGTTGAATGGCTGCAAACACGCTTGCATGGTTGTTGGTTGAATTATGTTCGATTAGAACACGTATTCATCATTCGGAGTTGCTATCCGGAGAGCTAGCTTAGTGGGTCGTTGCTGATAATGGCGTGGACCTGTTGGGCATGCATGCTTGACGCCTGTCCGTCGATTCACCTCTATGCTCTGCTGTTCCTTCTTACTCCGGCAGAATTTTGGTATTTTACACCACCAACATTACGAATCTTTTTGTTTCGAAAAGAGCTAATATAACCTCCGATACGTTTGTGACTTAAACAGTAAGCGACCTAATTTAACACGATGTACGTAGTTTACATACAAACTACCATTATCAAGGATATGCGATGAATAATTATTGTAAACGTAGATTATTACGAATGTATGTGCTTCAATTGACAGGGCTGTTAGTTCCATTTGGAGTTGAGGAAGGAGACTCATTTCTTCCAGCCAATGATGATGGCAGTTCCGGGAGGGTTCAGATATCCTTCAACTTTCCTTTCTTCGATCACAATCACGACTCTCTCTTTGTAAGTACGGTGCTGTGATGTGTGAAGTTCTCTGTCATGGCATAAGTCTACATTGACTTTTAAAGCTACAATATGTTTCCTTTTAACATTCAGGCCAGCCATACACGATTTTGTTTTGTTAACATTAGGAGCGATTCACATCTCAGTGTGCTATATATACCATTTGCCTCTGGCTCGAAAAAGCCACTGTCCAAATTTGCAGTTGACATGCAGTAAATCATCCAATATGTTTAAATGCGATACCACACAAACACAAATGCATTTAGAAGCCCCGTCAATAAACTCATTGTTACTGAAACAAAAGTACAAACTCAAGTGCCCCCAAAACAGCAAAACTGCCGTGCCTTTTGTAAAAGGAATTCCGTTTGACGCGGCACTGTTTTCTCAATAATTGCATTGCGAAAATGTCCTTTCGGTGTGGTAACATTATTAGTGGCACACTACAAGGATTTCTTTCGGATCAATTTGGATCATAAGCAGTGTAACTTGGCTGACCTACAGGTGAACACAAATGGTGTGATATCATTCCTCGTCCAAGTGTCCCAGTATACCCCGTCAACATTTCCACTGGATGGTGACCGACGACTGGTGGCGGTATTCTGGGGTGACGTGGATATCAGGTATGGAGGCAACGTGTGGTACCGTGAACTCCACCGTACTCCAAGCAATGAAGAGCTATTTGGCCAGGCGGATGGCATCATCAGACAGGCTTTTATCGACCAGTCGAAGTTTTCATCATCCTGGATGTTCATCGTGACTTGGGACGAAGTGCCTTTTTATGGAGCCGGTGGAGAAGCCCTTCAAATAGTAAGCAGTTTTTTTTTAAAGGGACTGGAGTGTGACTTTCCAAAGAAGGAAATGACAGAACTTAATTAATGCATAGGGATAAAACAAAAACAGTGAACCATGCACAAATCTTGCCTCTTGCTTTGCCTTTTCTTTTTGGTATTATTTACGTCATGATTCTAAAACGGTCGATGAGAGCGAAAAAAACGACAGCATATGCATAATGGCGTCCAAAATGTGGGTAATTTAACCCTCTACACAACTTTTTTGGTGCCGTTTTGGCCCACAAAATGCTCTAGTTTAAGGAAGCTTGGAGCTTTTTTTATGCACCTTGAACTCTTCGCATTGACGATAGTGCTCACACGTCTCTATTGACTCTTGGTTAACAAAATGCGGAAATTTGAAGACCGTGTTATAGTCGAGTCCATCACAAGTCCTTTCTTAAGGAAAATCACAAGTATTTTCACAAGTACTTTCGCAACTAACTGGGGTGAACAATAACAAAGGAATGTCTTTGTCACAGTTCACTTGAATAACTTGTGACTTGAATGAGACTGGAGGACTTGTGATCAACCTGTGAATATGACAGAAACCTGATATTACATTTGGTTTTGTTTCCTTAGACAAACACATTTCAGGCTCTGTTAGTGACCAATGGAAGACATTCCTTTGCAATTTACAACTATGAAGACATTCGCTGGACGACCGGCACAGCAAGCAATGGAAGCAGCTCACACGGACTCGGCGGCACACCTGCTCAAGTACAGTTTAATAGCATAAGTACATGTATTGCGATAGGTTTATGTGCAACTTTATATTTATACATGGTAACAATATGTTGCAGTTTTGACATTTCCAAACTTCGACTTCGGCTGTAGCTTTATAATTTTCATGACACGCCCCTGACTAGTCTAGTAACAATACGTCATACGTAACAACTAAAGTTACTATAGTGGGTTTAAAAGAGTAAGCATATCAAGCAAGTTTCATTACATCACCTATAGTTTTCATTAGCACGTACACTTAAGTTATTATACAACCTTTGAGAGCGTCAGGGGGCACTGACAAATTAACATCAGTCGATTTGTCATGTTTGAAATATTTGATTAGTTTCGTTCCAAAAGTGCCTGCCTTGTTGATAGCGTTTCGTGTTGGAAGAATAATAATGATAATATCTTATTCGGCAAATTCACATTTACATGTATAACACAATTACAATAAATATATAAAATTGGATATTAAAACAAAAGGATACAAACAATAAGAAACCAAGTAAACACCACACACGAAAGACAGAACGTGGACAGTGCATGGCTGCCAAGGAGATCAAGAAGTCAAAATCAGGCACCGCCATCAACAATATTTCTTCAAACCATGCATGTATGCTATCTCCGATTCGGTGGAGTTTGACCAATCATACAATTACCCGCATTTATGCATACTGTGCCATGAAACAATTTCCACATGAAGAAAACTATTTAAATGAATTTAGTGTCTATTCAACTTTTTTTAAAGGTTGGTTTTAATGCTGGCGATGGCTTCACATTCTACGCTGTTCCCGAATCCCGGACAGCCGCGATCGTTGACATCGACCAAGACTCAAACATCGGCACACAAGGGCGCTTTGTTTTTCAGATCGACAACAGTGACATCGTCGATTCCAGATGCAATTCTGATGGTATGTGGATTTGACAATGACTAAATTAGCAGCCAAGTCTAGGTCTCAGTGTTTAGTAATTTTGTATGGCATTGAAATATTTTCACAGTTTAATCCTCAAGGGAGAGAGAGCATGTGGCCCTTTGGTTTTCGATTCGATTCGTCTAATGTTAAGAGCTGGTTTTCCGAATTGCTCAATGGTCGTCATCGGCTGGCTATTAGTCTATTAATCCCGACGATTCGATTTGCCTTCTTATCAAGCTCTGATTTGTCTTTAGGTAACCAACCTCTTTTAAAGTGGCAAACGAATATTCATATTCCCTCCGGGTAATATATACAGCCAACTCTCGAAAAAAAAAAAGACAAGTTGAAAGTGCATTGTTCCCTAAAATACTTAATGTGAAAATGTGAAGTACAAAATAATAATTTTATCAACAATAATTTTCATCAAACATTCTCAATGACTTTTTGTATTTTTTTCATTCAGTGTATGCATACAACCCAGTCCTCTTGATTCATATCCACAGGATCTCTGACAGTGTTTCCGGTTTCCAGTTCTATGCTGGGAGGGGACATTATCCGTCTTTCAGGGCCTTGTCTCAATGAATCCTCCACCATCGTGTGCCGATTCGCTGACGTTGAAGTACCGGGGCAGGTGGTTTCTAACACCACAGCCAGATGCGTCAGCCCGCTGGTATTTGAAGTCGGTCGCCTGCCACTTAAGATGTCAACTAATGGCGGCAAATCTTTCAATTTCACCGGAATATTCACCTACCGTAAGTGTTTGTAACAATTACCTTGAGTGAATATCGATTCCCCAGAGAAGCAAGGATATAACAAACTTCAACATAGGATCGTCTGCAATTTTAGGGAGGAGGGGAAAATAAATTATTATTATTGTTAAGCTATATGCTTAGGTTTCGATTTGTATGAAATCATATTTGTCTTCGCAAATTACTGTCGTAGTACATGTATCTTTCAGGCTAAAATGGTACCACACTCCTGAAAGAAATGAAATTTGGCAAAATAGGGTGAAATATAACATATACAAAATTTAATAAACTGTTTATAAAAATTCAAAGAACCTGACCGCAGTTAATTTCTGTTTGGATTGGTGTCCACGCGTCTTCATTTAGTGTAATTAGTTTCTATACTTACCGTAATTTAGAAAGTGCAAAGGCCATTATAAAAGGGTTTTTTTGTAAACCATTCCACATCTTCAGTGAGCCCAGAAGACGTTTCTCCATTTGTCAAGAGACTCGATGCTGCAGAATGGCACCAGAAAGACCCACTGATCGTTGTTTGGGATACCGAGTTATTCCAAGACGATGTGGACTATGTTCGGATCTCTGTCTATGGTTACGGGAGGGATCTGGCCAGTGGGGCGGTGAAGCTTCAGTCAGTATACAGCAGTAGTCAAATGGTGCCGTACAACGTAGGCGCATTCAGATTCAGCCGCCCTGAAGCCCCAGATGGAGTCAGATACACTGTGGGTGTTGTCCGTGTGTCTCAGTACGGAGCAAAGGGTCAAAATGAGCTGTAAGTAGTCCAACATTGTATTTTCCCACCAGTTATAACCGATACAAATGCCCCGTTTCGGAATATCAATAGTTCAATATCAAGTATTCCCACCCGGTCTCTCTACTACTTGTATCTTTGAGAGAGTCTGAGGTTGGGTGCGTTGTTTCAGGGGTCTCTCGGTTTTGATCCGCCAGATTTTATACAAATCGATGGAATATCGAGGGGAAATGTTTGCACTCGTAGGAGTAATCATCAATTATTTTTGTAATTGCAGGACCCTACCAGGGATGTGGAGCGACATCCACAACCTCCACTGGCTCTATCCAGTCCCTGACCCTTCAGCATGGTGCGATGGTTGGGCGGAGGAGGCTAGATCGGACTTGGACTTCCTTGAAGTGACTGAGCCGTGCCCCTGCACGCTGACCCAGGCTCTTGTTGATACAGGTCGGTTTAGTCAGCATCCTCTCTGCAGCCTGGATGCACCACTCAGTTGTGAACTCTTCAAGCCTGGAGCTGTACACTGCGTTAGAGCCGACTCACCGAGGTAGGTTGGAGTCCTTCCATCCAAAACCCTGCCTTTGTGACTTGACCAATTGATAGGTTTAGTGTTTACTGACAAAACACAGCAAGAAAAACAATTGCATGTTTCTTATTGTGTGATTATTTGATATTTCATGACTAGTGAATAAGGTCTAATGACCATTTAATAACATACAGTATGTGTTTGAAGCTATTCGAAAAAAAATAAACATTTTGAGGATATTGTTACAAATGAAGCAGTAACCCTAGTTACCTTAAAGGTAGCGTCTGTTATTTGTAATTTGTGCATTATTTTCGTTTGAAGCGACAAAAGTGATCAAAATCTAAAGAAGGTCAGCGTCCGATACACGTTCTCGCTGAGCCAATTGCAGCAACGCGATGTTGCTCACTGAACCGACGAATTATAACAGGCGCGTGTGCGTCGTGTCAACGCTTGCGCTCGATTCACCGAATAAAAACTCAAACTACTCACGGAAATGTCCAACGATTACTCTTTCTTTCATTGATTTCTTCAAAATGACAGCTTGCCAGAAAGAATAACTTCACAGGGAGTTAAGTCTCTTTACTATCTTTAAACCAAGTATGCTTTTCAACTATACTTACGTCAGTTACTTTTTGGATGTGTTACGTGCGGGGAACGCACGGCAGAAAGAAATAAGTAATAAAAACGGGAATCATGACTTTTGAATCAAAGGCAAAAAAGAGACCAATATATGATTAACAAAATTTAATTAATTCTCCCAAATCAATCAATGGGTCAGTGTGTGATACAAACATTCTCAGTTAGTCTTCAACTTTTAACGTCATGCAAGAACCCCAAAGCATTAGACACAGGCAAAGCAAAATAAATTTCAAAGAAATTAGCAAAGCAGCAATTTACACAAACAGGCAAAATACAGTAAAGAACAAGCCGGCAAAATAGAGTTAATAAGCAAAACACATACAAAAGGCAAATTGTATTCGGCCGAATATAATTACCAATAAGGAACCAGTAGCAGGAACAGGCCCCGCCCAGCCAGTGCCCACAACGGTATTAGCGCAGCCGTCGAACCAAGCATCTCCGCACCCAGCCGTAGATCAGCCAAGCCACAGGTAAGTCAGCGTTGAGCACCGGGAAGTCAGCCACATCAAGCAGGCCACGACAGTCCATGTCTCCATCCGGTAGTACCGTCAGCCTCGGCCACGATCCAGCGATGAGGGGTACGTAGATCGGTAGGACGGCGGGAGATGCTGGCTCAACGACGCGCTAATGAAAATCGCACATAATGGTTGTACATGGGCACCAACTGAGAGCGAATGAAAGCCAGTCAGTGCTTATATAGGGTATTTACCCGCGCGTAGCCACCATAACAAGCATTCATTAAATACCGAAAATTCTAGTGCGGGAGCAACCGTACTAAAGGATTACAGATTAAGTGGGTTCGTAACACACTCCCCTCCATAAAAAAAGTTTGAACGTCAGGGAAAACTTTCTTTTTAAACATGTGGCACGCGAGTAAAGCCCTTATAGAATTATTACAAAGGTTACACTCCATTATACATAATTATTAATTATTAATGCCAATTTAATAAAGTTATTAACATAATGTTAATTGGAAATTAAACCAATCATTCAAATGGCAAACAGTGATATCCAGATTATTAATTGGCAGACAGCGAAATCAAGTTAGTAACACCTGGACAAAGTGTCCGCTATTACATTATCTTTGCCCTTAATATGACGAATTTCAATGGCAAATTGCTGAAGAGCCAAACTCCATTACAGTCTCTGGTTTTTGTTTTTCATCTTGTTCAAAAACGTCAAGGGGTTATGGTCTGTATATACTACATTCGGTTTCACAGCTGAATCTATATACACCTCAAAATGTTGCAGAGACAAAACTAATGCCAACGTTTCCTTTTCAACAGTGGAGTATTTCATCTGGTGACGGTTCAACTTTTTTGAGAAGCAACATACTGGATGCATAATACCACATTCATCTTCTTGTACAAGTACAGAACCTACTCCAACATCACTAGCATCAGTTACAAGTGTTAACGGTTTATCAAAGTCTGGAGCAGAAAGAATTGATGCGGACGTGAGCATGGCTTTTATCTTTCCAAACTCCTGATTGCATTCATCGTTCCAAATGAATTGTGTTTTTGGCAAGCAGGTTTGTCAGTGGGGAAACAACATCCGAAAAATTACGGCAAAACTTTCTGTAATACCCAGCCATGCCAAGGAAACGCATCAACTCCTTCTTTGTTTTTGGTTCAGGAAAATTCACAATAGCTTCTACCTTAGCGTTTACTGGCCAGACTTCTCTTAGCCGATTTCATGGCCCAGAAAAGTAACCTTGCCTTTCCCAATCTGACTCTTCGACAGGTTAACTGTTAGTTTAGCTTGGGAGAGTCGATCGAACAAAGATTTGGTTTGCTCCACATGTTGTTCCCATGTATCACTGTATATAAAACAATGTCATCAATATACACTTCAGTGTTTTCTAAGCCTGCAGTAATTTGATTCATGATACGCTGGAATGTGGCAGGGGCGTTCATCATGCCAAAAGGGAGTACTTTGTACTGGTACAGACCCTGTGGGGTTACAAAGGTTGAAATCTCTTTTGCTCGATTTGTTAATGGCACCTGCCAATATCCCTTCATTAGATCATATGTACTTACAAACTTAGCACTACCAATCTTATCAATGTAATCATCAACTCTTGGAAGTGGGTAAGTGTCGGGTTTAGTCACAGAATTAACTTTTCTGAAATCGGTACAAAACCGCATAGACCCATCTGACTTAGGAACCAAGATACATGGAGAGCACCAGGAGCTATTACTCTCTTCGATAATACCATTTTCTTTCATGTACTGGATTTCTTTGTGCATGAGCGATTGTTTAACTGGTCCACATCTATAAGGACGTTGCTTCATTGGTGTGGCATTTCCAACATCCACATCGTGTTCGGCAATATCAGTTTTTGTGGGCACATCAGAAAATAATTGCTTATTCTCAGTCAACAAATTTGACATTTCTGACTTCTGCTCTCACTGGAGTAAGATGTTCCAATTTCACATCTAGATTTGCCAAAATCTCTGAGTTATTCAACTTGATGTTGTCACCTGGCACCTGACCATCATCTACATTATCAGACTCTACTGCACTTACAGCTACTGGCTCAGTTTTAGTTTCTGATGGTCTGACCTGGTAGCTCTTAAGCATGTTAACATGGCACAACTGTCTTTTTTTCGCCTATCAGGAGTCTTAACTATGTAATCTAGGTCACCTATTTTACGATCGATTACATAAGGTCCACTATGACGGGCCTGAAGTGGTTGACCTAATAATGGCAACAGTACAAGGACTTGATCACCTGGTGCAAAACTACGATCTCGAGCTTTACGATCATACCAAGTTTTCATTTCTCTTTAAACTCCCTGAAGGTGATTGTGTGCAAGTTCACAAGCATTCTGTAAACGCTCTTTAAGTTTAACAACATAACTCAGAACGCTGTCAGTAGTTTGATCATCTCCTAACCACTTTTCTTTCACTAGAGCCAATGGACCTCTGACATTGCGCCCCAAAACTAGCTCAAATGGGCTAACGCCTAGGGACTCATTTGGTACCTCACGGATAGCAAAGAGGAGTAAAGGGAGACCTTCATTCCAATTCTTATCATGCTCTGTACAATAAGCTTTGATCATGGACTTCAAAGTCTGGTGGAATCGCTCAAGTGCACCTTGACTTTGAGGATGGTATGCACTAGATTTTACAGTATCAATGCCTAAAGCACTCAGTTGATCTCGGAACAGTTTAGATGTAAAGTTTGTTCCTTGGTCACTTTGCACTACATTGGGAAGACCAAAACGAGGAAAGAATGAGATAAGTGCTTCACTTACTGGTTTGGCCTTTATCGACCTTAAAGGTACAGCCTCAACATATCTAGTGGACGAGCACATGATAGTAAGTAGGTACTGGTGTCCTGATCTAGCTTTGGGTAATGGTCCAACGCAATCAACAATGACTCAGCTGAATGGTTCAAGCAAAGTGGGTATTGGCCTTAAAGGAGCTTTAGGTGGATCCTGATTAGGCTTACCAACTACCTGACAAGTATGACAAGTTTTGCAGTAATCGGCTACAGATCGTCTAAGGTTAGGCCAATAAAAATGCTGCAAAATACGATCACAGGTTTTTGTCACATTTAAGTGTCCAGCCATAGGGATGTCGTGTGCTAAACTCATTATATGACTCTTGTAGGTTTTAGGAACAACAACTTGTTTGACAACTTTCCACTCTTCATCAGCGAAGACATATGGTGGTCTCCACTTCCGCATAAGTACGCCATTACTGATGAAATAGGACACAGGCACCTTAGAAGCTTTAGTTTCACTTAAAGCAGTCTTACTTATGCTAATCAATGTAGGATCCTTCCCTTGTTCAACTATCAAATCCTCTTTACTAATGAAAAGATCACTAGAAACATGTGACTGAACACCTGGGAAATTTTCCTGAAATGGCATAGAAGATTCATTCATGAATGTGTCAGATAAATCAATGCCATCTGATTGACCTTAGAACTCAGCACTAGTTAGTTTATCCTTACTAGTCATTGATCTAGTGGTCACACATGAAGGAAAGATACCCGGAAAATCTTCCTCCAGCTGAGTAGTGTGATTTTTACTACTCGCAAATGTATCCATTACTGGTTCAACAACAACTTTGCGACCAGCAACATCATTACCTAGGAGTAAGGTTATACCTTCTAATCCATTCGGTAGGCTTGGGGCCACCCCTACTGTCACAGGCCCTGAAACCAAGTCTGACTGTAAGTTAACATGATGAAGAGGCACATCAATGTAATCATTACCAACACCAGTTACCAATACACTAGTTCCTGCATAAGATTGATCAGTTAAGGGAACTGCACCTTTAAGGAGCAAGGACTGA
This sequence comes from Patiria pectinifera, assembly GCA_029964075.1. NCBI lineage: Eukaryota > Metazoa > Echinodermata > Asteroidea > Valvatida > Asterinidae > Patiria > Patiria pectinifera. Next base: position 9,632,018 of record CM057142.1, on the reverse strand, counting down.
GAAGCTCCCGTGTCCCTAAGTATTACGACTGGATACTGTGGCAAGTCTAATTCACCTTCGCCAAGTGAGATAAATCCCTCTGTGATAAAGGGTAAGTAGCCCTTACTTATGTCAGACAAAGAGCCTTTGACTTCATCATTGTTCTCAGAGAATGTGGAACATGGAACACCCTTAGTGAATGCAACCGGCTTAGAATCACTAGGACCACTATTCACCCTTTAACTTGTTGTTCCTCTAAATGTATTTTGACATTATCTGGGACACAACTCTTAAAGTCCTCCAACAGCATAACCTGCCGTCACTTAGCAAAATCTTTGCCTACACTACAAGAGTCACACCATCTATCAAAGAAAATCTCTTTCTCACGTGAGAACTCAATATAATTCTGCCTATCCTGCTTTTTTGAATTCCTGAATTTCTGCCAATATGCCTCAGGTACTTGCTCATACGCTTTTAGAATAGCCGATTTAACTAGCTTGTACACTGTAAAAAATTGCGTGATTTAACAGTTGTTTTTCTGTTGAAATTTCTGTAAATTTTCAGTAGATGTTACTGTTTTCGGATTTTGTTGTAAATCTACAAATTTGTTACTGCCTACGTACATTTTTCTCCATTTCGCTGTTTGGTTACGGTATATTCGCTGTTAAACTAAAATTTTGTGGACGTACAAGGAACATCATGTTTTGAACAAGCCCCCGTTCTGACTCTGTTAGAACACAGTCACATCGCTGCCGGTCAACAGAGAATCATCTTTTTTTTGTACAGTGTTCGGCCGTATCGCGTGATTTTTCACTGGTAGGCGGTAGTAGTGCAGCGTTACTGTGGCATAAGCGCTGAACGAAGGGTACCAGTATGTTGTCAAGGAAGGCGCGCGCGGAAGTCGGACAGTACCATACAACTTCCCGTTGCGTCCATGCGTATGCATACGGTAGCATCTTGGAGCAAATTTACCTATCCGTTTCTGCTTACATGTTTGTATTTTGTATTGTAAATGACTATTACTCTCAAGGAGAAGCGCTATAGAGAAGCAGTTGCAGTTTGTAAGCCTGATTGTCAACGACAACACATTTGAAAGTTGCTTGGTTGTCATTGCAGCATGACTCGCCGTAAGCCAACGTGCAAGTATCTACATTCGCACCTTCATGGGTTTTATCGATAGCACCGCCATTACATGACGTGTAACAAGTATCTGCATGTGAAGTACGTTCATTATACGAGAATATCTGTGTACTGAGGCTCACACAGTACCTGTCATTCGCAATCCTCGATAGAAAACATGAACACTTTGTCGTTTATCGGCCCCCATCAAATAATCACCGTTAAACAAAAACAACATTTTGTTAAGGAACAAAAAAACAGCGAATGTGCTGTTAGGTTACAAAACGACAACACTTAATCATCTGTCACATAACAGTAGAATCCTCTGTAAATGAACAATATCAAATAAAGTAGAATCTGCTGTCAATGTACAGAGAAAAAAGAAACAGTAGAATATACTGTGCAAAAACAGTAACTCCTGTAATGCCAATTGACAATAGAATCAACTGTTATTGAACAGACATTTTTTTAACAGTGTAGTCTTTACTTTGTTCAACAGAGAGAGCTGAATACACCTCTTGTGCTTTACCAGTTAAGACACTTTGCAGCAACAAAGTACGCATATCTGAAGGCCATTGAAGCCTATCTGCTACCTTTTCGAAATGCCCGAAATACTTGTCAATTTCTTTGTCCTGAAAAGGTGGAACTAAACGAATGTGTTTACTAGGATCGAACGCACTATGTGTATGTGACGTAGTCTGCTTTAACTTAGCTAATCCTAATTCAATCTCGGCCTTTTTCCTTTGCTCGATTTGAATTTCTAACTCGAGTTCTTTGAGTCTAATAGCAGCTTCTTCTGAGTGATGACTAGGCTCTGCAATTTCTAACTCTAGCATACCCTCATCTACAAAGAACTCTACAAGTACAGCCTTTAAATCTGGTTTTTTTTTCATACTAGACAGTACGGAAACACTATAATGCTTAGCTACGTCAAACAATTCAGTACGCTTCAAAGTATTCAGTTTACTCTCCGAGGGAGAGTCTTCAAAATTAGCTACAAAGTCACTAAGATCGAATTTGCTTGCCATGATTCGCTTCAAGTTCAAAGTATGCAAAGACTAACTGAAAAACAAGGGCAATAATAAACCCAACTACGGACAATTTCTTAGCTTGTAATTTTGCTCGATTCCCGGACAAGCCCCCAATTCTGTTACGTGCGGGGAACGCACGGCAGAAAGAAATAAGTAATAAAAACGGGAATCGTGACTTTTGAATCAAAGGCAAAAAAGAGACCAATATATATGATTAACAAAATTTAATTAATTCTCCCATATCAATCAACGGGTCAGTGTGTGATACAACCATTCTCAGTTAGTCTTCAACTTTAAACGTCATGCAAGAACCCCAAAGCATTAGACACAGGCAAAGCAAAATAAATTACAAAGAAATTAGCAAAGCAGCAATTTACACAAACAGGCAAAATACAGTAAAGAACAAGCCGGCAAAATAGAGTTAATAAGCAAAACACATACAAAAGGCAAATTGTATTCGGCCGAATATAATTACCAATAAGGAACCAGTAGCAGGAACAGGCCCCGCCCAGCCAGTGCCCACAACGGTATTAGCGCAGCCGTCTAACCAAGCATCTCCGCACCCAGCCGTAGATCAGCCAAGCCACAGGTAAGTCAGCGTTGAGCACCGGGAAGTCAGCCACATCAAGCAGGCCACGACAGTCCATGTCTCCATCCGGTAGTACCGTCAGCCTCGGCCACGATCCAGCGATGAGGGATACGTAGATCGGGCGGGAGATGCTGGCTCAACGACGCGCTAATGAAAATCGCACATAATGGTTGTACATGGGCACCAACTGAGAGCGAATGAAAGCCAGTCAGTGCTTATATATAGGGTATTTACCCGCGCGTAGCCACCATAACAAGCATTCATTAAATACCGAAAATTCTAGTGCGGGAGCAACCGTACTAAAGGACTACAGATTAAGTGGGTTCGTAACAGATGGCTACAATTAAATGATGGACCTTACCTTTAAAGTTTATACTAGCCAAACCTTAGTGCAAGATGCTAAAGGTTAATACAATAGTGGGGTCTTAAAGATTGTTGATTTCTAAAACTAGTGCTGGCACCCAACAGAGTGACAGTTATTTTTTTTTCCGACAGTGAGAAGGGAGGTGGGCAAGAGTGTTGCTATGGGAACGATGACAATATTTTGAACGTCTTGGGGTCGTCAGGTGGTGGTTTCGCTCACCGTAGACATCACGGAGGAGTTGTTCCATATAAGGTAACAGTCAGGAGTTTTCCAGGCTTTGTTTAAGTTTATTAAGTGTTTGAGTGTAATCCGCTTATATTTAAATAATTACTAAAATATCATTTATATGGTAACCATGAAGAGTTTTGGTCAAATGGAAACTCAGTGGAAACTCAATAATACTCAATTGTAGTCCATTGAAGTTGAATTGCGACTATTGGTTATATATGGTTTGTAATGTAAAACTCATTGTAACAAACAACTTCCATTTGGCTTTGTATAAACTGAATGCATAATAACTTAAAGTTGTTTCACTGATTTGAAGGACGCTGGTCGTGTTCCCTACCTCTCTCACTGGATATCGGACATTCTGCCATTTGAGCATTGCTGCATTTTCTCTGAGGAATCATGTCAGCTGTATAAATTTGTGCGACCTTCCCAGACCTGTGAAGGCTACACAGCGCCTGCACCAGGTAATGCCCCCAAACAAAATAACGTTTTATGAGTAAGTTTTAAGAATCGATGCTCTCCTTGTGAGTGTTAAACCACAATTTGCGTTATCTGCTAATCAAAACTTTGCTGTTCTTTAATGTTATAATGAAGATACAGAGTGAAGATCCTGCAAGTTTGAGATATTGAGACCAGGTTTATTTTTAGGCAACGTTGTCCAGGTTGTGTGTGAACCATTGATTTTAAGGCAATAGGAAAGGCATCATCAGAGATGATGTTAAAGTGTAGGAGAGGTTTAGCCAAACCCGCCCAAGTTTAATTATATTTACAGACGTGTGAAAAACTACCCTCACCTTTCTTGCCTGCCTGCTTTGTTCTACAGCAATTACTACCGGTGATCCCCATCTGATTACCCTGGATGGCGAAGAGTACACATTCAACGGAGTCGGTGAATACACCATGCTGGAAGCATGCAATGGTTCGTTCGTTATGCAGGCAAGGATGGCTGTCCTCCAGATAGGTATTTAATATTCAAATATAGTCTTGCTCTGTAATTAATGCATCGTCAAAGTGTATCGTATGGCCGTACACCTGTATCTCAGTGCTAGCCTGTGCCCTAATAAGAGCAATTATTCATTGAAACCATTGGCATATTTGGATCCAAGTCTGCAGGAGTGGGGGAAGCAAAAGTGGGGAACTCATTTTCTGGAGAGGTTTTTTGAACAACGTCCCTCAAATTCTGAGCTGGGGGTACAGACCTATAGAGCCAGCGGCGGCAGAACTGGGGGCATCAACAAAAAGGGACACTTGCTTAGTAGGCATCTTCCATCGGCGCAGAAGCGTGTCCAGCATTTTATTTATTTATTTATTTATTTATTTATATATTTATTTATTATTATTATTTTTTTTTGGGGGGGGCACATTCGTGATGAAATGTCGACACGTTTTTTTCACACTTGGCCTCCGAAAAATCAAATAGTGTTGGTGGGGGAGGGGGGAAGGGGGAGGCTGGTACCGTCTTCCAAAATAGGGAGCCATCTTCAAAACCGGCCATTATGCAAACTACGCATGATGTGCCCATTTTCAGGGCGCATTGAAAGGGTTTTGTGGCTTGGTTTTCATATTCCTCGTTCATTTCAGAACTCTCTACTATACATTTTTTGGGAAATGGTTACTGAAAACAAATCATCAGAAATTTTACGGGGCAGTTTTGTTTTCATCGTAAGGGGGCACATTTCTCGAGAGGGCACATGTCCGCAAGATAAATTTGGTGACGGTGGTGGGGGGGGGGGGGGTTTCCGCCGCCCCTGTATAGAGCAATATGAACCCTCCCCCCATTTTCGCCACTAATTCAACTCCCTGAAGGCAAAAATACTCCTTCACAATTACACAGTTGTCCCTTATCAAAAATTCTACTTTCCATGGTATATTTTCATCGCTAACTCCAGGAACACCTGCAACTGTTGTTACTGCCCTGGCGGCCGTTGATACAGGAACGTCAGATCAGATTCAGGTTGAGGTTAGCAATCGGCGCGGTATGGATGTTTGGTATCGCCAGGAAAGAAATGGAAGTGCCTGGACTATGCTAGAGTTTGACGACTCCCAGAGTCGACGGGTAGATCTGGAAAGTGAGGCCATACAAAAGACAATAACAGTGCTGGTAGTTCACAGCACAACATGGTAACGCTTAAATGCATCACCGTTTCGACGAAGTTACGAATCGGATAGGGATGTATAGTTGATTCCATCACAAGTCACCACACGTCACCACAAGTCATCCAGTCCCATTTCAAAAAAACAAGCTATTCAAATGAGCTTTGACAAAGGCATTCCTTCGTTATTGTTCAGCCATTGTTTCTTGTGACTGGACTTGTGAATGTACTCGTTAATTGTGAATGGACTTGTGATGGACTCGACTACATCCCTGGAATCAACCAAAACAGAACACTGCTGAAACCGAGTTTTGAGAAAGTCACTTTGAAAGTTGGTCGATTTCTCGAATTGCGATTCTGTATGCATTGAACTTTAAAAAACACACAGTCACTAACACGTACACATTCATCATGCATGTACACAAAGCTGCCACTTCGTCAAAACGCAAAACATGTGCGCGTGGATAAAATGTGTACATTCGCGGCATGGTACGCTGATTCGTCACCTTGCCAACACGCTTTTTAGCTACATGCTACGCTCTGGCACTACTGTAAACCCTTATACATGTACGAAATGACCAATCGAGAAACTATTTTAGTCCGATTCGTCACTTCGTTTGAACGTTGACGAAGTCATGAGACCATGAGGAATTGAGGATACAATATCGGGTTTTCCGTGGACTGCCTTATTGTCCTTACATGTTCGGTCAAGACAGTTAAAGTCAGGTGTATCAATACTTGCGACCGGAGACCAACTTGTTTCCATCCCTGCACTAAAACCATAAAACGTGTACAAAAAAAATACCTTCTTATCACGAAGCCTCGAAAAAGTGTGGCACATCGATGTTCCCTCCTCACAAATAGTTTTCAAGAAAATGGTTGTGCCGATGGGATACCCAAATCTTTGGTCTTGTCTCTTTCTAAAACTATCGAAACTGATCGCTCTTACGTGTTGTGTAGGTGTGGCGGTCTTCTACCGGGAGGTAAACAACTCGGGCGTGATGACCAAGAATATTCACGTGAATTTCAAGTGCGGAGTGTCGTTAGTCGTTTCAACTACGTCCGGGTTGCTCAACGTGTTCACTTCGCTGCAGCAGGAACTGAAAGGGCGAACCAGAGGATTGTATGGTAACTGGAATGGAGAGAAAAATGACGACTTCGAAAGACCAGACGGCACCATTGTACCAGTTGACGCGACCGTGCAAGAGATACACAACGAGTTCGGTCAGAAATGTAAGCTGTGTTGATATTTTAGGTTGTCGATTTTATCGACTGAATTTTAATTTAGATAGACCAAGCAAATGAATCGAAAATTATCTATGACTGATATCTGCAGCATACCTTATTGGTACCCGATACATGTATATGCACCAACGGTGATTGAGGCATGGATCCTTTTGACGGCAACGCAATGAGCAACTCACATAGTAAGACGCCAAAGAGTCTGTTGTATGGCTTTTTGTGATTTTTCAAAAGACGATTCCGTGCAATGAGATATAACAACCTTTATTTGTTTATCAACATTTTTCTTCTTTAAGCAGGCATGAAAGGACACACGCCAATGTCAAAGACTGTGGTATTGTTGTTTTGTCTATCAACTCCACTCCCCTATCATTAACCAGAAAGAAAATGCTTAGTTCCAAGCATATTAATTATTTGCAGGGCAAATCAAACCAGAGGATTCCCTCTTCAGATATCCCAGAGGCAAGGGTCCTTCTGATTACAGTGATGAGACATTCACACCGAGCTTCATGTCACCTGAGGCAGCTCTCACCGGAGAAGCGCGGGAGATTTGCGGCAATAATTCACAATGCGCTTTCGATTGGGCTGTGACCGGCAACAGTGACATCGCCAGGGCGACTGGGGGCGCCGTTGCTCACTACAGAGCTGCTATTGAAAGTGCATCCATAGGTAATATCAATGTCATGTCATGTCCTGTCAAAAAAAAAGAAATCATTTACAGTTCGCGTGTTTAGAATATTTTGGAAAACTGGAAAGCATTTCAGTATTACGTTGTGAAATGATTGCTCTAGCTGGGCCGACCTTTTGTGAATGTGTCCTTCTTAAACCTATCAGTGATCTGTGGCTCTGTTGCCGACCCAGCAAACGGGAGGAAAGAAGTGTCTCGTGGCAGCGTGGGCGGAGTAGCCAGCTTCACCTGCGATGATGGATACACCTTGCAAGGGGAAAATGAACTCGTGTGTCAAGAGAACGGCCAGTGGAGCGGTGAAGTCCCGATTTGTGAAGCATCAGGTTAGGCAGAGTATAACCTTCTTTGTTTAGTCTACCTTTTAGGAACCAAGATCCTCAAAACAGCCATCTTGGCATTGGCCAAATTTATTGACACGTCTTTCATAGGTTACAAATCACACGTATTGGATTTTGACGTTCGAATATAAACTTAAAGTTATGAGCTCATCACTTTTGGAAAAGTGAAGACAGTATTAGATAGGCTTAAGTCACATTTGACGAATACGAAATAGACACCATACAAATTATACCGATACGCGTATTTCGTTTATTATTTTTTTAGGCTTGCAAGCTTGGCAAATAGTCGTCATTGTCGTGGTATGTTGCTTGGTGCTGATTGCAGTTGCAGTGATTATCATCTTGGTTCGCAGAGCAAGTTCGCGTGCTTAGAATATTTTGAAAAACTGGAAAGCATTTCAGTATTACATTGTGAAATGATTGCTCTAGCTGGACCGACCTTTTGTGAATGTGTCCTTCTTAAACCTATCAGTGATCTGTGGATCTGTTGCCGACCCAGCAAACGGGAGGAAAGAAGTGTCTTCTGGTAGCGTGGGCGGAGTAGCCAGCTTCACCTGCGATGATGGATACACCTTGCAAGGGGAAAATGAACTCGTGTGTCAAGAGAACGGCCAGTGGAGTGATGAAGTCCCGATTTGTGAAGCATCAGGTTAGGGCAGAGTATAACCTTCTTTGTTTAGTCTACCTTTTAGAAACCAAGATCCTCAAAACAGCCATCTTGGCATTCGCCAAATTTATTGACACGTCTTTCATAGGTTACAAATCACACGTATTGGATTTTGACGTTCGAATATAAACTTAAAGTTATTGTTCACGCTCATCACTTTTGGAAAAGTGAAGACAGTACTAGATAGGCTTAAGTCACGTTTGACGAATACGAAATAGACACCATACAAATAATACCGATGTGCGTATTTCGTTTATTATTTTTTTTAGGCTTGCAAGCTTGGCAAATAGTCGTCATTGTCGTGGTATGTTGCTTGGTGCTGATTGCAGTTGCAGTGATTGTCATCTTGGTTCGCAGAGCAAGGTAAGGGGCTTGGTGCAGGCAATAGGTGTCCATCTCGGTATTGACGCAACAGCGAAATGCAAATAGAAAAAGAGATACCCCTTTAATTGCTATAGTGAGCCATGTCTTGTTTCTCAATCAGCTTGATAATAGCCCACGGGTCGCGCTGATAACAGCACACGGAGACTGATAATCAGCGGAGACTGATAACCAAAAGCCAGAGGTGGCAGCAAGTCATTTTTTGCAAGTCCAAGTCAAGTCACAAGTCATTGTTTGCAAGTCCAAGTCAAGTCACAAGTCATTAGGTCCAGTCACAAGTCAAGTCACAAGTCATTAGGTCCAGTCACAAATCAAGTCACAAGTCATTTGGTCTAAACACAAGTCAAGTCATAAGTATCTTTGTCCAAGAACACGTCAAGTTGCACGTTATTTTGTCCAGCTGTAATAAGCTAAAAGAACCTGGCGTCAACTTACGAGTTATTTTGAACATGCCTCCTTAATTCCCCTTTTTCAATGTGTTGCAATTTCTATTCTTGTAGAGTATCACATATCTGTCGGATATTAGCCCTTTGTATACTTTAATAAATTTACTTTACATTGTAGAAATAAATGTTGAGATGACATGAAAAAAAGACTTCACTCACTCGATTACATGTAGTATACTTACAGTTTATTGTTCAATTTTCATGTATACTAAACGCCTACCAATGAGTTAGGCTATCCGGTATTTTACATGCAAAACAAGCCACTTCCAAAACCTTTGACCCGCACCCATTGACATGTAGGCCTACATTTGTATTGTTACCATGGAGCTTTACATGCAGACATGCCCGATCTGGAATTAGGGAAAATATACATTCAGTCTATAGGGCAGATTTTCAAGTACTAGAGGCTAGAAGTTATTTAGATTCAATAGCCATGGACGCGTACGCAACGTAACAGCTCAGCTCACTGATATGATCTACAGCTGCAGCTGGGCGAAGTAGAAACCGCGCAAGCCAAAGTCCGTTTTTTAATGCACGTTAGGCGTTAACCGAATAGCTAATTAAAAGTAAAATAGCTTAATTAAAGTGTATTGACCATTGGGTCGCTCGAGTAGCGTCTGACTTGGGTTGGTAACAAGTCATTTTTTGCAATCCCAAGTCAAGTCACAAGTCATTGTTTGCAAGTCCAAGTCAAGTCACAAGTCAAAGCTGGTATTTACAAGTCAAGTCACAAGTCACAAAAATAGCGACTCGAGTCCGACTCGAGTCCAAGTCACATGACTTGAGTCAGCAACTCTGCCAAAAGCAAGATTGATGGGTTTTGTGAAGGAAATTGTCACAAATTTGCATACTTTTCTTTGGAGTGTGTTTGGGGAGTTGGGAATAAACAAATAAACCTTCAACCATTCTGATTTTATCATTTAAGTCACCAAGATTTAATTTTATTCTTATTTTCAAATTTTTAATATCGCACGAAATCTCAATATCGTTTTCACAGGCTAAATCTAAAACATTAAATGTCCTGAAAATGAGTAATAGCGCTCACAAACGTCACCATTACATCAAGAAAGTAATCATGGTCCAAACGCTAATTTTTTTTTAATTTTTTTTATGTGGATTGTATCTGATTTCGCCAGCTTAAAACTCGTCAACACATGAGGAAATCTACTCGGGGTAGTTGCATGTGTCCCGTTCCTAACATTGATATTCCCATTGTACTAGTGCATGTTAATTTTTCAGTTCTATGTATTCCATTTTATTTTTTCGGGTATTTTTTAGACATGCGCTTTGCATGATATTTATTCTGTTTTGTTGTTGTTAAAGTCAGTTAAATCAATTGAAAAAAATCTGCATGCATTAACTTGGGGCGACTTTTTTCGGGGGGGGGGGTGCAAAACAATTCAAATTTGTTAGCGAAAAATATTATTTCTCCACCGGAAAAAGTTGTAACAATCACAAGAGACTGTATTAATGTGTCTCCCCTTGGCATCATATCGTGACGAAAATACGGATATAGTGAACGTGCATGCAGTACGCTTTATTAAAGCATGTTTTTTTTAATTAACTTTTTCCAACAGCCCAATGAAAATCCGCTGCCCAAACACGAATCATCAGTGTCGTCGGAGAACCTCAAAACGAATATCATTATAGGGTGCTTGGCTTTATTTGAAAATTCGTAGTTATATGCTTTTGTTAGTAAATGCCTTTATAGTGGAATTTGACTAAAAAGATTACAGTTTGATCAGAGAAGTCGATTAAATATATACTGTCCCTGCACTTCAACAAATTACTTATTACTGACTGTTCCATTTTGACGAGCAATTATTAATGATGTACTTTTTTCGCAATACTCTCAATGAATTTGTTATTTGTTCTGCTTTTCACTTCTAGTGCACAAACGATATGCCTGAATAATTGTTGGGGGCCAAATTCTCCAAGAATTGTAAGGTTATTATCTCAAACTAGAAGTGTGAAGAATGTTATTTTTCGTGACTATCTGTACATAATCGAAAAAATGATATAGTTGCCACACTCGAACTGATTCGGTGTCTTCTCCAATTGGCTGATCCAGTAAGCCCATAGAGCTATATTAAATATAGCTCTATGAGTAAGCCCCGTCCCATGGTGTCCTGACCAATCACAGCCGTGATTAACGTCTGACATGCGCGCACATATTAAGTCCGACCCATAGATATAGAATAAAAAGACTAGATCGGCAGCGGGTCCAGACGCGCGGACTTGCATGGAGGGTCACGTGCTGGAGGAAAAATACAAATAATGCGCGCAAAACGTGACGAACGCAACGCCGTCCACGCGCACAGTGCACCATTATTGCTAACGCGTGGGCGCATCGCGTAAATACTCGGTGCGCATTTCTGGCTTTGCGCACGTTGAGCTTGGTCACGTGCTGGAGGAAAGATACATTTAGCTCCATTACTTTACGTTAATTTGTTGCGCCAGCCTCGACTCCAGGGGCGCGTGCTCGCTTTGCACGTAACGTCACGTACGAAAAAAAAATATGATTCAAAAGTCGCGAAGCCTGTACGATATGGATTATGTCAGCCGCGTTTTTCGCAAAAAAAACCCCCCTGTATCTGTGGTTGTAAAGGCACGAAAGGGGTACGTACATTTAATACAAATCTTTGCTAATTAACACAACGTCCGAAGTCCAAACGTTGTGTTTGAAAGGATTGATTCTTCAAAATCACAACTTTTAACATTCTAAAGATGGTGTCGGCACGTAAAACGGATAAACTGCAGCCATAATGTACCGTATTTTGGTATATTTAAATTACACAATTCCAGGGGTTACGATCGCGCAAGGCATGATGGGAAACAACATGGCGCTGCAAGATCGTACCCATTGATCTCCATATACACAGACTGGATAGGACATCGCGCCGTGTTTGTGCACGAATGCGCGGCCGAACAATGGCGGCGCGTTTACTGTCAGACGGGTAAACGCGCATTGTGATTACAGAAGCACAGTATTCACATGACTAATGGCACTCTCTCGTTTCATGGAGAAATAAAACACACATGTGTTTTATTTCTCCATGCTCGTGCCAAGTCATGTGAATTAATGTACATGTACAATGTACAATGTACATTATAACACCTCACCCACAGATTCTGTGTCTTGATTGGCCGAGAGCGAGTCACATGTTACTTTCTAATTTTGCTATCTTTCTGTGCACGGCCAAAAGTACTATGCGCATAGCAACCAAAGTACTATGCGCATAGCAACCAAAGTACTATTTCCAAGGCGCGGTATTTGTGTGCAAATGCATGCTGGTGTGTGCGTTGCGCGTTGTGCGTAGCGCGTATTATTCCAAAGAGAGCGCGCCGCAGACTTGGGTTCAAACATTTTGTAAAGGGGTAGTTTTTTAGAGAGAAATACATTTTCCACCAATTTTGTATTGAAATTGAAGTTTATTTCAGCTGTGTTAAGATTTAAATAATTTAAAATATTGAAATCAAGCAGAATCTGTGGGTGAAGTGTTATAAAACAAATATTGAATGCTTTATCTCGTGGTGAAGTAAAAGCCTCGGTGATCCATGGATCATTCTATTTTCCCTCGGCTTCGCCTCGGGAAAATAGAATGTCCACGGATCACCTCGGGAGGGATTGCACCACTCGAAGCATTCAATATTTGTATATTATAACACCTCACCCACAGATTCTGTGTCTTGATTGGCCGAGAGCGAGTCACATGTTACTTTCTAATTTTGCTATCTTTCTGTGCACGGCCAAAAGTACTATGCGCATAGCAACCAAAGTACTATGCGCATAGCAACCAAAGTACTATTTCCAAGGCGCGGTATTTGTGTGCAAATGCATGCTGGTGTGTGCGTTGCGCGTTGTGCGTAGCGCGTATTATTCCAAAGAGAGCGCGCCGCAGACTTGGGTTCAAACATTTTGTAAAGGGGTAGTTTTTTAGAGAGAAATACATTTTCCACCAATTTTGTATTGAAATTGAAGTTTATTTCAGCTGTGTTAAGATTTAAATAATTTAAAATATTGAAATCAAGCAGAATCTGTGGGTGAAGTGTTATAAAACAAATATTGAATGCTTTATCTCGTGGTGAAGTAAAACTAGCCTCCCTCGGTGATCCATGGATCATTCTATTTTCCCTCGGCTTCGCCTCGGGAAAATAGAATGTCCACGGATCACCTCGGGAGGCTAGTTTTACTACACCACTCGAAGCATTCAATATTTGTATATTATACATGTACCGATAGTCAATCTGCATATGAACACACCAGCAGAACGAGTACATTTTTCCCCCCAACAGTTTCTAGACAATTCCTCATAATATGAAGAAGTATAAAAACATTATCAGGAATGAACTTTTGTCTGTCAATTTCTCCTTGGCAGATTGCCTGGGAAAAGCTGCCTGCCCGGCAATTCATTTTTTTCATGTGACTATGCCCTTATGCATATACCGGTACTAGTACATAATGTAGAATGTACAAATGTACATAAACATGTACATATATACCGGTATGATTTGAAAATCCATGAAATGCATTTCGCTACCGGTACATGTACGAAAACGGCAAAAGGAAACCACTTTTTAGTTTCAGAAACCTCTTTGAATGCATGTTTTTTTAATTTCTGCCAGTGGAAATTTACCAAAATGATGATCACTGTTGGGGGTGGGGGGGGGGGGGGTTTTACTCGTTCTGCTGGTGTGTTCATGCAGATTGCAGTACATGTATAATGAACATTGTACATGTACATTAATTCACATGACTTGGCACGAGCATTCTTTTTGGATTCATTGCTGTTTAAAATCACTTTCATTAGTAGTTTTGTGAACAGTTGCAGAGCTTGCTAAGAAAGAGCGATAATTATATATATTTCACACTTAGATTTTGTATCATGCACGTTGATATTGATAAAAGAAATAAAATGTTTGTCAAAAGTAAATTTATGTCTTGCTTTTGACGAATTGCCGTTTTGAAGGATTGGAAAATATTTCATTTTAAATTACCGAATGATTTACAGGGAGTCAGGTAATGTAATGTTAGAGTTTGATTTCATTTTGATTTTAGAATTTCGATAAGTGTGTCTATGACGTCTTGATTTTGACCGAATGCTGTTTTGTAGGATTGGAAAATCTTTCACTTTGATTGGCAGAATGATTTACGGAGAGTGTCTATTATATACACTATATATTGATATTTTAATTTTGGATGTTGAAATGCTGTACCACCGTGCTGTGCTGTGCTACTGTCTTCTGTTATGCCGTGCCAATTTTGCACTTGTTTGCTTTACCGTACATGTTGATGTAGTGGCAGTGGAGAAGTGTTGTTTGTCATGGCTATGATATTCAGGGACATGTTGTTCTAAATCAATTAGCTGATTCACAGGGTTTTAACTTTTTTTAATGAAGTACCACCAATCAAACGAACAAAACAGTGATCTGATCTTAGGCAGATGTATCAGTTTTGTAGCTGCTATAAGGACCACAATTTTACCTTTTTGTGGATAACTCACTTTTGTGTGGTTTTCTTTGTATACCTGAAAGCTATACTTAATGCACTTACATTATCAGTAACTTGTACACAGCAGCGCATCCAGCTTTTGATGTCAGGGGGGCAACTGCACATCCGCGCCGAAATGTAGACAAGTGTTTTTCTCCGGAAACTTGCCCTCCGTAAAATCAAAAATCGGGTGGGGGGGGGGGGACCATTCTTCCAAATGGGGGCGCTCTTCAATACTGACTATTATTATGCATACTACATATTAGATGGACAAATATCACGGCGCATTGGAATGGTTGTTGAGCGGGTTTTCTTGGGTGGGATTGATGTCAAAAGAACTCTTTAAACATTTATTTAAATTATTGCTGGCAAAAAAAAATCCACGGGGGCAGGGGCAAGTGCCCCCGCCCCTTCCCCGCGCTGGATACGCCACTGCTTGTACATGTATTTACAAGTGATGATAAGCTTACTGCGGATTATTTACATTTAATAATATTTATTAATTTTGATTGAGAAATTTCATTTCAGAACTTAGATATATTGTGCTTCGTTTTTTATTCTGCTTCGTTTTATCATAACGTCCAACTACTCCTAGTTTTACTTAATTTGGAGTCTGATTTTCATTTCAGAAGACTACTACATGGTTTTAGTTTAGCGTAAATACGATGAACTACATGTATTTCTCAATATGCTATGAGTCAAACAAGGAAGGGGTGTTAGCCTTGCTGATACTTACTTTTTAATGATTATATCCTTTAATTTTTTTCCCGTGTTATGGATCTTTACTCAAGATAATGTGAACATTGAAAGATTACCAGATCATTTGATGTTGGATTTGTTCCCGCAGGAATCACTGTATCTGCAATTCCATGGTAACGTACCATGGGTGTGGGACTAAGGTAAAACCCTAGTACCTTGCCATTTTTTTGAATTGCCAGTGCTATTTAAGAGTATGTCCACGAGAGGACCATGCAGACCGTGACAAGGTGGGGGTCGGCGGATTTGGTTAAAATTTGGGGGGTAGGTGGGTCATAGGTAGCCTTGAGGCTGTACAAAATATTTAGCCAATCTGACCTCCGTAGCAGAAAAAAGAGCCAAAAATGTGTTTTTATTAGTGAAAAATGGTGATTTTTATGATTTTGGGGTACAAAAGTTTAAACGCTTGCTGCTCAACAGGGGAAAGCAGCAGAGAAATGAAATTTGCATGGTCTTGAGGTTGTATCCTGACCTAAACCAGGAACTCAAAATTTAGAAAAAAATTGCTCTTAGGAGGCAACGGCACTAAGGGTACCCCCAAAGTTGAGTCATAGAAATAGCGATCTTTAAGTCGCCGTAGCGTCATTAGTGCAGGTCTTTGAAAAATGACACTCGGGTGAAAGAGAGTTCTTATCATGGTCTTTAAGTATCAAGAATAAAAAAATTGTCAGCAGTTTTTAGTATGAAATGGCAGGAGCCTGTTTTACCCCTATTTTTCGGTAGTAAAGGGACGGGGGAGGGGCATACAGTGCCCCCCCTTTTCTGTATTTTCTAAAGTCGACAACCAATTTTCATGAAATTTGCCACCAAAATTCATTTTTCCAATTTGTAAATAATGACGTCAAAATGTTTTTAAAAATCTTTCATACAGGGCTTTTTTTGGGGCACCTTTTTGGTCAAAAAAAAAGAATTTTTCACATAATTTTGACTTTTTTGCTTGAATGTTATGAAAATTGGCAAACGTGTATATTTTTTCATGATCAATAAAATTAAAACCTATTTTAATACTGGAGACGCCATTAGGGGTGCTATAATCCCTTAATTAATCCCATTTTTAGGGTGGGGGGGGGATGGGTTCATCTTAAATCAATATGGCCGCCACCTTTCAGAGTCCAGGATGGAATGTATACCCTGCCCGATTTGTGGCAGAGGGAGTCCCCACAAATGTTCCTACACTCAACACACACTTGTCTTTTTGTTAACAGAAGTACCCTCCAATAATCATCTAAAGAATTCCTGAGATTACCAGAACACAATGAAGACACAATGGGGGTGGGGTGGGGGGGGGGGGGTACACCCTGCCACATATCGTGCACCAAATGTTGGAATGATGAGGCTTGGATGACAATTGTGTTATTTTTTTGGCTTGTTAAAGGTATAGTCCATCATTTGTAATTAGTGCATTTTGTTCGTTTGAAGCAACAAAAGTGTTCAAAATCTAACGAAGGATACTGAGCAACTAACCTGATGAAGTTTCAGCTAAGCTTCAGCTGTACATTCCGAGAAAAGCAGCATTCTAGGATCTCAATTTCAAATCAAAAGTTACTGAATCATGTTTTGAATTGTTTTGAATTGCAGCTATACGCGGCGTCGCGCACTGATCCGACGAATTATAACAACCGCACGCGCGTGTCTGCGTTCCAATGCTTGCGCGCGCTGCGCCGAATAACAAAACGAACTACTAATTTAAATTTTCCTACGGTGCTTCTTAAGAATCACCGTTGGAAATGCCTTCTTTCGTTGATTTCTTCAAAATGACAGCTTCCCAGAAAGAATAATTTCACAGGGAGTTTAGTTCCCTTACTATCTTTCAACCAAGTGTGTTTTTCAACAGTAATTACGCCAGTTACTTTTCGGATGGCTGCAAATGATGGACTCTACCTTTAATGTAACCCGGAAAATTAACAAACTTGGAAAATAATAAATTGAATGAGAAAAACGCTCAATGTTGGGGTACTCGCTGTCAAAAATGAGATAGACCTAGATGGGGTAGGAACAAGTAGAGAGGAATTTGAATAAATAGAAACAATGACAAACAAATTTTTAGAATGACAACAAAAAAAGAATGATTTATTTTACCTACCAAAATTTGAAGAAAACCATTCAAAAAAACCAATAATCAAAAAGGATCCAAATTAACTTTTTCCCAAACCTTAACCTGTTATCCACACAACCAAATAAGTAAAATGGTAGTACTACAGTCGACTTTTGTTATAAAGAGCACTTTTATAAAGATGTCCTACTTATAAAGAGCAAATTCTGAGGTCTCAAATCTCTAGTTCTCTTTGTGTCTCTTTGTTTCGCTGTCCTTTTAAAGCAACATTTCTGTTTAAAAGAGGTAGTTTGGGCGGTCTCACCGACCTTGCTATAATGAGAGTCAACTGTACAAAACTAAATTGAACTTTAAACTTAAATGGAAGTTGAAAAAACAAAAATGAACCAACACAGTATCAAAATAGAATGACACATGGAACAACCTAACGATCAAACTCGAAAAAACAATTGAATATAAATCAAGAAAATCGTTTTCCTTCTTAAATTAACATTAAAAAACAAACAAGAACAGTCACTGTCTTCCAATAACAAGCCATGATAACCCTTTGTTTAAACACAAAATACGTAAAGGAAGAGAACCTGGAACCACTAATGCAAAAATGTTGGTAAAAAAGGATGCAATAAAAAAAAAAAAAACGGGTACTACTATCAAAATCTTGACTACTTTGTGATGATTCAGCAGTTGTTTCACCGATGGTAATCTTCAATTCTTCATGAGCCCATCTTCTTGACTTGGTGCTAAACAATGAAGAACTAAACCAAAGGCTTCCTTTGCCTTCCTTCTATAATAACGGATGGTGCTATCAGATGCTTCTTCTAATGACAGACGAAGCTGCCCATCAACAGCAGACATTCCACCCTGAGTGAGGAAAGTGTTCAGGGATTGTAGCTCCACATTCTTTGGTCGGCGGTTGAAGCCCAAGAAGAGTCAAGTGCACCTACATCCTGTGTAATATCTCCATCAGTTGATGATGACTCAAATGTATGCTAGAAATAATCATGAGGAAAATAAAAACAGTGAGATGCGTGCTACATATAGCAGGGTTGAAATACAAATTTATGTACTCAAAGAAGAGTACTTACAATTCATCTGTGATAAATGAGATGCAATATGTCAATGTCCATTCTTAGTTCACTCTCATTACCTCATGAACTGAAGTGCATTCTGTGTCGGTGGGTTGGAGAGATGGTACACCAGCCGGCGATGTGAAATCACTGATTGTACACTGCTGCTCTTCTTGTTCCATCGCTAGGTGGTAATTGTTCCGCTGTCTGGTGCGTAACTGCTTGTTTGTGCTTAGATAGACAACCTCTACAGATACCGGAAAGTCATATGAACAGTGAGAATTAACAAAGTGTTAAGGCTGCAGCAGGCTTAATATTTTTTAAACGTAAAAGATATAAAGCGGGGCGTATGTAGCCAACAATATTGAGCAATAGCTCCCTTGAACAAAACCAATGTCATAAATTCCCCCCCCCCAAAAAAATCTTCTTTTATTATTTTAGATTGACTGTATTTATTTACAATTATTACTTTTTCATTTTCAGATGTGGCTGGCGCTGGAGGATTTGTATAAAAGGGAAAACAAATCTGAAATTTTTCTTGTAAAAGGTCTGATGAGTCACATCTCGTGAATAAAAGTCAAAACAACAATGGAAGTGCAAAACAAATATTTAAATATTTGTTTTATTCCCCAAACTGCGCATGTTCAGTGCAGCTCCAACTTTCTTTATATAAAAAAAAAATCAAAATATCCAACATGTGTGTCCACTGCCGAAAACCATATGTGTGGTCCAGAGCTGTGACAACCAGTATTAATTTTTCACACAATACAATAATACATTTCACTGGTCCCAAGTCAACTGCATGATAAGGGATTTAATTGGGAGAAACTATAGAATGCAGGGCCACGCCGGAGCAAGGTTTTTTATTTGCTTGGAGGCGTGGATGGATAGGAGTAATACTAATACTAATAGATATGCAAACCTGCAAAAAGTGCTAAGTACAGTGAATGCACTTGTCTTCTAAGCTTCTCATGAAGGATCGGAAGGGAGGGCGTGCTTGTAAATGTGTTGGGGGCACGGTACGGATCGGAGTCGCGGAGTGGCGGAGGCGCGGAGTCGCAGAGTCGCAGAGACGCGGGGCACTGGAGTGGCGGAGGCGCGGAGTCGGGGAGTCGCAGAGACTCGCGCCGATAGAGGGCGCAATTCTCGGCGGAAATTTTTTGAGAACGAAGCATCCGTATCCATTTTAAATGGGCTCGCAAATTAGGAAGGGAGGAGGGCGACGAGCGGAGTCGCGGAGTGGCGGAGGCGCGGAGTCGCGGAGTCGCAGAGTCGCGGAGACGCGGGGCACTGGAGTGGCGGAGGCGCGGAGTCGCGGAGTCGTAGAGACGCGCACCGATAGAGGGCGCAATTCTCGGAGATATCGACTGCGGCTCCACGACTCCACGATCGATTTTCGGAGGTAGGCACTGCGTCTCCACGCCTCCACGCAGCCGTACGGAGGCGCGGATGTAGAGTAAAGTGGCCCTGCATTCTATAGTTGTACCTTTAAGGAGCTCTATAGTTGTACCTTTAAGGAGCTTGATATGACCTTCCCAGAAACAAAATCAGAAATGGACCATGACCATGATTGATTCATTTCAGAAATGTGTTTTTGTTTGATTTCTGTCTTCTTAATCTTAGTCTTACCTGTTCCAACGTTACTGTCACTGTGATCAGGATACCCCATCGATCAAACATCTCACGGCTAGTTGCTTTATTCCCACCACGGAATGGGGTTTGCCTTTCACTTTATGGAGTAGATGACAACATTTCCTTGATGGTGTCCAACTCAACCCTAACTTGTATCTATGCGCTGGGCAGTGTATGCATCGACGTCGAACAAACCACATCGCAGGAGGATCAGCATGATCAGTTTCCATGCACTTATACGACATTCACATCATATGCAGCGACTTTCCACTTCTGCAAATGGCTCCGTATGTTTTTTGTGCATCGATTAAGTTGCACTGTATTTAGTTCGCGCGGATAAGAGGGATTTACACCACATTTGATGGCTTCGCAATACTCAAAATTACTAAAATCACATTGCTGCCGCACAGACAGCATGTCCATGGCAGCCATTTTGACGGTGATGTTATGCGAGGGCGCCCTCTTTCGATACCGTGCGCTAACTGGGTGGGCGGCAACAGGACGTTCCCCTCCTACCGGATCAGTGCGCACCACCAAAGGTAGCCCACTCACCCACCCACCCAATAGGTGAAGTCTGCAAAATGTAGATTTTGTTACGCTCTTACAACAATTCCAGCAAAATGTCAATTAAGGGGAACCAATTGCACTCGGAACTGTCTAGGGGGCTATGTAGGTTTGGTCTTGAAAAATAGGAATTTTTCAACTTTGTTGACCGTGAGCAAACAAAAACAGGAAGAGCTGACAGATTTTTTATTGTTTATTATTGTAGTCGGATATCGGAACTATATTTCCTCCAAGTTTGTTGACTCTCAGCCCTGCATTAATTAAGTTATGGTTTACCGCATAAATGACTTCATTTCGTAATAGAGCTGATACGTGTTTTTCTTACGCCTATATCTCCGCAGTGAATGGTTGCATATCAAAGATTTTTATTTCATCGTTTAGAGGAGATTAAATCCTTTCTTTTGATATGTAAGTCGACAGTAAACGATTTAGTTTAAGGGAATACACGAGGCTATAACTTTACACCGGAAACAACACAAATTTACTCTCCGGAAGTCACCTTTTTTGCTCAAAATTGTCGGTGCCCCGTACTCGGCCACCGTGTGATTATTTATCGAGCTACTCCACCGAGTGGTATCGTCTCAGGTGGGGATCAAATGGCCAAGATTTGAACTTAATTCGCCGACCCCCAACCTTGTCGATTTGTCAAGATTTTTCATGGTCTTCTCATAAACGCACACTTAAGGAACATTAATTTCAGGACAGAGGAATCGAAGCCCTACACAACTGCGAGGAAGCTGCCCTGGAGTGGCTGGCGGAGAGAGCGTGCTGAACGCATACGACAAAAACAACAATTTCAGGAAAAAAGAGTCACATAATTTTTTGTATTCTGTCATTTTGTTTACCAATGTTCGTATGTAATTGGTCATTTGAAATTTGAAAAATAGTCACCTGAAATTATGTAAAAATTAATTTCTGTAGAACCTACACGGCAATTGACACCCCCTAAATGTACAGTTTAAAAAACTTTCAAATAACATTTTATGTCAGTGACCATTTATTTAAATGAAAATAGACTGTTCATTTTCACGTGTCATCAATCATATAGTTTACACCTTTATAGTATTTCTGCCGGGAATTGAAGTCTATCACGCTATATTTTGGATTTAAAAACCCACTGGAGTAATCTGTAAATTGACAGCTAAATGATAACATTTCTTTTCACAATAGCCGGAATGCCGGTGTAGCATGAATTTAGGTTTTATGAAATACGGACTCATTGGTGGTATCGCGCATGCTCATGCATAGATAATTAGGAGAGGGACCGGTCACGTGAGAGGGTTTAACCAATGACAGGGAAAAAGAGTCTGATTTTCATATGACACCGGATGTATGACAGTATTATATTGTATACCAGCTACATTTGAGTTTGTATGCCTGTTGTAGTGAGCAAAAGTGCGTGTGTATTATTAGTCCGTCAGAATAACAAACATTCTGTTCTAAAGATTGCATACAAAGGAAATATCCTTGTCTGAAATGGTGAAGTAGTTCAATGTGCAGTCCATTATTATGCTACTCACTTATGCTCAGCGAAGATCACACAATGTAGAATCGGTTTACAGCCTACGCAGCGTACATGTGTAATTGAATATGCGATGCAATTGTAATCTATTTAACTGGTTATGCGCCGCACATAATAATGGCCAAGCTTACATGTAGAATATTATCCCAGTAAAACTGAGCACGGGACTCCATTTTAAACCATTTTATTGACCGTGATATAATTTTGTTTGCATCAAGTACCAATTTCAACACGGCATCATCTCAGCAACTGAGGTCGACTTCATCGCCCGAGCCAAATCCTTGGAACCAACCTGACTGTATATTTCTCCATTAAAGGAAATACATACAACATTTTCCTTTTGCTGTAATTTTCAGAAATGGACGGATTTGGTGGTTAGTATTTTATAGCAATTATTTTAAAGGGACCATGGCATGAATTTTACTTGGGAACATATTTTGTGCACCTTTCTACTCCTCTTTAATGTATGAAAACTGTTGTGACATCCCTTTTTAGTTAATTTTATTAGAAAGTGCTGTTGTTGTGATAGGAAGACACTGTTCAGTTTAAGCGTTTTCTTTGCCAATTGTGAACTCAAAGTTTGCTCGTTGAAAACAATAGTGAGAAAATTCGTTCATTGCCATAAATGTCATGTGATGAAAAAAACAATGAATCAGCAAAAAGAAGTATCTAACATTTTGGCATTTTTGGTGATGCAATGGGCTCCGTGAGTACCCCCTCATCGGTAAGAAAGGGAGAGTTGGGGAGACCACTGGAGCTATCACATTCGAATGCTCTGCTGACGACGCCTGATAACGCTCACGCAAAGACACTATGTTACACAGATGTTACTCCAAGAAAGTTGCCTACCTATCGTATTGTACGCTTAATGCACACGGGTCTTAATCAGTCCACTTCGATTTTCCTGTTTAGGTTTAGTCGTAAGGCCAATGAACTTTAATTAAAATCTTCCAAACAACTAATTTCCGATGGCAAACCGCACTGAAGTAATTGGGTTATCAAAAGTTGCCGAGACGCAAGTCATTCATCATTGTCGGTTTTCATAATCTTGTTTCTTATCAAATTAGTTATGGATGGCTATTCGTGTCACTATTCATCTATCGCCCAAGGCTGGGTCCCTTTGTTGCAATACGTTCCCACGGCGAGCTACACGGAGCAATCCAGTAGCATGGAGCCTCTCCATAAACTTGTTGTTGTTTCTTCATTGGCAACGGTGACGAGATAGAGTCGATCAACGGGAATTGCCGTTATTGTTCTCTTTACGGGTTACTCGGACGATCTACGACTAATTCCAAACCAAGGTTCCAATCTCACGCCGGCCTACTTAGTCTCCGCCTGTGACACTACAACATGACGAAATTAATTAAAATGTGCGATACGGGCACACCTGTAATCAATCATTATCGTTTCCAAAATATTGAGCGTGAAAATTGTTGAAGATTGTTGAAAATTGGCCTCAGTTTGCATCGGTTGTTGTATGATATGACTCTGCAAAGATGCTCCGTGCTTGGATAGCTATCTTGTTGATGTTTCTTGGCTGTCTTGTCTGTATAGATGGATCCGGTAAGAATAATAGACCTATACTGGGCATTGATCTGGGAGCGCTCAAGGGTTCTAGGGAAATATACTTTCAAAGTTCATTATTGACAAAAAAAACCAAAACTGTTTTATACAACCGGTTTGGTAGTTAATAATAATAATAATAATAATTTGGGAGGCTAATCATCCTTACTCGCAGCGGAGAAGCTGAATTGCGAAGGACGCGGCTACAACGTGGTCGAGCCGCAGGCATGTAAAGGCGCCTTAGGCAGCCGCCACATCGAGCCGTATGTGACCACGGAGCACAGCCTGAGATCGAAAGTGATTGATTTTTTCCGTCCTAAATTAAGCGTCCATTTAAAAATGATCACTCACTGTTTCATTTGCATAAGTCCATAAGCGGTGTTATGATTAGTATCCAATAAGCAGATTAAGAAAATTCTTGCATTTGTGAGATCTGGGTTGATGTTCATATTAAGTTTCAAGTTCAATGGGCTGCATTCCTCGAAAGAAAACCCGCAGAGTAAAATATATCGAATAGAAGCAAATGGCCATCGGGGATTAGCCCGATCGTACCATCAGTATCTGACATTGCTGGTGAATAAAGCGATTCGAAGTTAGTGCTCAAGCTAAGTACAGCTTGTATTTACTGGGTTGACACTTAACAGACATTTTGACGAACTTGATGTACTCTACGCGTAAAGTTGTAAACGAGTTATGTTTTCAAAATTTGTTTTTCTTTGTCCAGTCCCTGGCTATTTGGGATGTTTTGGGGACGCTAGTGATCGTGCCCTACCGGTTGGTCTAGCAATAGAATACAATCAACAGTCGGTAGAGCGCTGCTTCAGAAACTGTTTGGAACCTACCGAGTATAAATATGCGGGACTGCAAAACGCACGGGAATGCTGGTGTGGGAATAACGACTTCGACAAACACGGTGAAGAGCCGGATTCCGATTGTCAAGATGTGTGCACCGGAAACAGCGACCAGATCTGTGGAGGCGGTTGGCGCTTATCCGTGTACAGAGGTGAGTACAAAAACGAACCAACTGAACACATTTTACAGTTCATTTAAATGTACTGTGGATTTTCAATCAAAGCCAGTTGACTGCATCACAAGTCCTCATAAGTCCATCACATCATCCAGTCCCCCGTCAAGTCACCAGCTATTCAAATAAACTGAGACATTCCTTTGCCAACATTCATCCAATGTTACTTGTGAGCTGACTTGTGAAGTAGCTTGTGAGTTACTTGCGAACAGAATTGTGATTGACTCTTGGATCAACATGGATCCCCTCATCAGAAGTTTAGAAGGTACATTTGTGTTGTTGTCTTATTGCAGTATCACAAGGAGTGTGTAGTAATGACATAGGACCACCAACCAACGGAGACCACACCATCACCAACCCACGTACACTGTCTTACAATCTCAACAACTTCAAGTTCTTCGGGACTCGTGTAGATTTCTCCTGTGACCCTGGATATACCCTCCATGGAACATCCAGCATTGAATGCATTGAGACTGGCTATAGCAACGTCACTTGGAGTGACTCGGTACCAACATGTGAAGGTATTTAATAACTGAAATACATTTACCTATCAGAAAATAATGAAACTAGACTACACATATTCTGTCTCCGAAATATTGAATACTGTCTTCTCCAATTTAGACCTAAAGGTTAAGTCTATACTATAAAGACGGTCAGTTGAACTTCATTGTGAATGTATGTAAGAACAGGCTCGTCGATCACAATATGCGTAAAGCCATCGGAGAAATTGGGGTTCGCACCGCAGACCCCCCCCCCTTACCCACCCCCCCCCCTAAAAAAAAGGGGCGGGGAGGAATGAGCGACGAATATAAGAAAGACGGTTGCTTATATCAGGGAGCTTATGGCATGAAATTAATTACTGTGGGCAATGAATGATTAGAACATGCCAACTATAGCTAGATACCTTCATTAGAACCTCAGGAACAAGAAAAACCATTTTTGCAAAATATGAAGTGTTGCAGATGGCGGTCATCTTAAATATCAAAATGGCCGCCATGTTAGCAGCATTTTCGGCTATACGTCAACTTGTGAATGTCATATGAAATCAATCTTGGTGGCTTATGCCGCCAATTGTTTACGTCAAGGGTTGAAAAAATTGACACTTTTCATCAGAAAACTGGCAATGAATGGCAGCCACAAAATGGCTGCCGAGTTTGAGTTTATTTTTAAGAAATATGTTTTCCTTTGAATGTCTTAAGAATTTTGTTTGGCCAAAATATTTATAATGATAAATAGTTAACCCCAAAATAGAAATTTTAATTTAAGTGTGTGGCTTATCAAGTTTTGTATACATTCACTGTGAAAAATGGCCTATCTGAGTATCCGTAGCTACAAAGCAACCATAGAGGGCGACATTGTAGATGAAGGCTGTATTTACTTAACACACGCAGCACATGTATTGCTTGCAGGCCTATTGAAGAAGAGTACAGTGATGAAGAAGATGAACCATTTTAACCAAGCAAACCTCTATCGTTTTTGGTGGGAAAGTAAACGAGTTTGACAAAAGCACAACTGTTCAGTGAACCAATGATACATTCTTTGCCAAGAAATAGTCAATATCAAGCCCAATGTACGGTGATAACTGCATTAGCACTGCGATCCAACAAATCATGCACAAATTGGTCTTGTTCATAATTATTAAGTTTCAAGTTCAATGCACTGCATTCCTCGAAAGAAAAACTGCAGAGTAAAATAAATCGAATAGAAGCAAATGGCCATCGGGATTAGCCCAATCGTACCATCAGTATCTGACATTGCTGGTGAATAAAGCGATATGAAGTTAGTGCTCAAGCTATAGTACAGCTTGTTTTTATTGGGTTGACACTTTAAAGACATTTCGTGAAGTTTTATACGAGTTATCTTTTCAAATGTGTTTTCTTTGTCCAGTTCCTGGCTATTTGGGATGTTTTGGGGACGCTAGTGATCGTGCCCTACCGGTTGGTCTAGCAATAGAATACAATCAACAGTCGGTAGAGCGCTGCTTCAGAAACTGTTTGGAACCTACCGAGTATAAATATGCGGGACTGCAAAACGCACAGGAATGCTGGTGTGGGAATAACGACTACGACAAACACGGTGAAGAGCCGGATTCCGATTGTCAAGACGTGTGCACCGGAAACAGCGACCAGATCTGTGGAGGCGGTTGGCGCTTATCCGTGTACAGAGGTGAGTACAAAAACTAACCAACTGAACACATTTTACAGTTCATTTAAACGACTGTGGATTTTCAATCAAAGCCAGTTGACTGCATCACAAGTCCTCATAAGTCCATCACATCATCCAGTCCCCCGTCAAGTCACAAGCTATTCAAAAAAACTGAGACAAAGCATTCCTTTGCCAACATTCATCCAATATGTTACTTGTGAGCGGACTTGTGAAGTAGCTTGTGATTTACTTGCGAACAGAATTGTGATTGACTCGTCAACAACATGGATCCCCTCATCAGAAGTTTAGAAGGTACATGTGTCTTGTTGTCTCATTGCAGTATCACAAGGAGTGTGTAGTAATGACATAGGACCACCAACCAACGGAGACCACACCATAACCAACCCGCGTACACTGTCTTACAATCTCAACAACTTCAAGTTCTTCGGGACTCGTGTGGATTTCTCCTGTGACCCTGGATATACCCTCCATGGAACATCCAGCATTGAATGCATTGAGACTGGCTATAGCAACGTCACTTGGAGTGACTCGGTACCAACATGTGAAGGTATTAATAAATAAAATACTTCAATTTTCCTTGATTGCCTTTTTACTCTCTTTTTCTGTATTATTGTTAATGGCTTTATTAGTCGTGTGTATGTACCATGCTGTGCTTTAATTAGACTTATTCGAACAGCCCCGTACTCTTTCTTTCTGCATACGTGTTACTGTTATTTCGCTAAATAACGGGTAAACAAGGAGAAACGGCTGCCCATTGCGATATCTGAGGTCCAGGACCTCCCCCACCTCCTTCCGAATTTCGCCCGCAAGCACCGGAGGTGAATTGCGGGCGGGTAGCAGGCGCCAGACCAACTGAAATTTAACCGTGGGAAAAAAATAATATGCGTACTTAATCAGTAGCACCTGGATTCACCCTTTGAGGTTTAGTCGTAAAGCCAATGAACTTTAATTAAAATTTTCCAAACAACTAATTTCCATTGATAATCCACAATTAACTCATTGGGTTATCACAAGTTGCCGAGACGCAAGTCATTCATCATTGTCGCAAGCCATTATCTCGTCAAATAACTTATCAGAATTAGTTATGGATGGCTATTCGTGTCACTATTCATCTATCGCCCAAGGCTGAGTCCTTTTGTTGCAATACGTTCCCACGGCGTTCTACACGGAGCAATCCAGTAGCATGGAGCCTCCCTCTAAAGTTGTTGTTGTTGTTTCTTTATTGGCAGCGAGATAGAGTCAAGTGCCGTTATTATTCTCTTTACGGGTTACCCGGACGATATACAAATAAGTCCAAACCCAAACTCCAAGCTCACACCCTATACCCGCCCGCGACAACGCGATATGACGAAATTAATTAAAATGTGCGAATCGGGCACACTTGTCATCACTCATTATTTAATTGATTTCAAATCGGTTTTCAAAATATTGAGCGTGAAAACAGTTGAAATTTGGCCTCAGTTTGCACCGGTTGCTGTATGCTATGACTGCTGCCAAGATGCGCCGTGCTTGGATAGCTATCTTGTTGATACTGCTTGGCTGTCTTGTCTATATTGATGGATCTGGTAAGATTATACCAATACTGAGCATTAATCTGGCGGCCCTCAATGGTTCTGGGGAAAAAATACTTTCACGGTTCATTATTGAAAAACAACCCACCAAATGATTTTCATTTTACATTACATTTAACTTGTAGCCTACCAGTACTCGGAGGGCATCCACTAAACACATTTAAAAATTCAAAAAGTTTGTTGCAATTTATTTTATTTTGTTTTATTGGTGATACAAAATGCACTTTTACTTTTATTGAAGGCGAACCTTATGTGGAACCCCAAAACACAGAAAATGTAAAATTTAAACGCGAATGCTCTGAGCAGGCCAAGAAATCTAAAATGAAGCCTTAAAATACTTTTTTCCCAAACGGCAGTGTTTTTTTCTTTTACCTCACGTCTTAAATTATTGAAAATACAAAGTGTCGGTTTCAAGTATTAACTTATCTTCAATAAGTGTCCAAAAAAATAATAGGGTGAATCTTATCTAAACCAACACGAACGGAAATTTTCCAAAAAAAAATAAAGGAAAAAAAAATTAATGGTGGCCCCCTATTTAACTTTTTGTTGTTGAAATACCATGTTTTACAATGTCAAGAGTTTATAGTCTTGCCCTGTCTTCTACCACAGAGACTCATGGGATTTTTCTTACATCGTTTTCAGGATACGATATGGTTTCATTTTACTGAAAAACACATACCTTAAATGTGATCCGTGCAGGACAAAAAACAGTGTTTGTGTTCAAAATCCCACAACCGGAAAAGTACATAGGGATACCATTTGGGTTTGCTTTTTTCCACTCACCCTGTATTGGCGCAACTGTGCCAATCACATTTGGTGCCCGATTTAAATTTCGAAAATATCAATTTGGGGGTCTGGTCTTCAGAAACTATCGTTGCAGTTTTGAAACATTTTGGGAGAAACTTGGACAAAAACCCATTTTGTTGTGTAATGCTATAAGCTTTGGTACAGACAATCATTAGATCTTCATCCTTTCAAATTACGTTTGGCATCCAAGGTCACAAGCCAAAATTGTGAGTTTCTTTTGGCATGAATTACACAAGTGAAGCACAAGCATTTATTTTAATTGATCAGATTTCTTTATTTATTCCATATCTTTATGTACGCAGGGTATGCCCAACAGTTAAAAACTGGTGTCCACTGGGGCCCTGCATTAACGATAAAATAATGTTAAGTAAAGTTAAACTCATAAGGAAAAGTACATTGGTGAAACCTACGGCGGACATACATAGTAACAAGTACATGTATCTCATAAATATTAGACAAAAGCCATATTGTACATATTTTACCATGCTTGTCGTCGAAAATGAACACTTGATAGGATTGGGCAGAGAACACAATGTTTTGTACTCACAAAAATGCATGGGTCCTTTCTATAAAAAAAACTTTATAAATACCTTTAAAAAATAGTTTGCAATGGCAACTTTGGAATAAAGTTCTGGTTTTACAGTGACCTCGTTAAAAAATCATCAAATGTCAAGCCCATGGGGGGATGGGTTGGCGATATTGACAGGGTGCTTAAAACCAGGGCTGCTAAAAATCAAACACTCCTTGGTGAAAAAAAAATGATGGGAAACATTGCATTCGCTTTATGGAGCAAAGGAAAGCAAAGCTTAGCAAACAAACACTTCCATGACTTTTTTTTGTGAGCATAAATTCTCATCTTTCCTGGAAAAAAAGTTCATTTCTTGAATTAATTCCTTGATGGTGTACACCATAGCAATACAAATAATTTTACAGGCAGATTAAACGTCTCATTAATCTAGTGCAAGTGCAATACATGTACAAAAGGATTGACGAGACAGTGAAACTATCTTGCATTGGGCAGAGGCGCTGTGTGGGCCAACTGAATTTTTGTCCAGCATTCTTACTTCTGATTATATCAATGACCCTAACCACAGTCCCGAGTATTATTAGTTGAATCAGTCCCTGCAGGTGGAGCGTAACATTATGATCCATTCCGGGAAGTTTAGGTTCAGACATGTTCCGTTCCGTAAAGTTTAGTTTAAGCCTCGATAAGCAGAATGATTTGCCCAAGTCATTGAACTTTATTTCGCTTGTCCCAAATTGGTCTAACACCATCAGACCAGTTTTACAAGGTTTGCATAGTCTTGTAACTGACATTTTAAAAGTGTTTACACCGACAACAAATCCTGAATATTGCATGTTTCCTTCCAGAAACCGACGAAGAAACCGAAGGAGACAACGACGGGCTTATGTTCTTGTATGGAACCAACGAAGGCGACTCAATTCTCCCTCCAAATGATGATCAAGGCTCC
Organism: Patiria pectinifera; assembly: GCA_029964075.1. Taxonomy (NCBI): domain Eukaryota; kingdom Metazoa; phylum Echinodermata; class Asteroidea; order Valvatida; family Asterinidae; genus Patiria; species Patiria pectinifera. Next base: position 9,601,165 of record CM057142.1, on the reverse strand, counting down.
GGTAGGCTGTCACTGGCTAAGCCATTTCCCGTTTTCGACCAAAGCCACGAGTCTTTATATGTAAGTTTGCAACTGTAGCTGTTTGTGACAACTAAAATGGATGATTAAGCACTAAAACCACAAAATGAAAAACCATAAACCATAAAACGTTATGATGTTATTTTGCCTCTGAAGCAGATCTTGTTAAGATCGAAACATCAGGTCGCTTTCATTTTTTTAGATTTGTATATTGCAGGTCAATCCAGTCAAAAAGCAGTTTGCTTCAGTTGTATTCGTTTTCAAACACGATGATGGTTTGGTTCAATATGGGCATTCTGATATGCACATGCCGTGTGTTGTCCTTGGTGTAGATCGCACATAGTCCAGGCTGAAGTATTTCCACCTCAACTTTTTTTCAGACATGGCAAGCAAAACACTTCAAACCTCGCTAGTATTCACAAATCTCAGTACCCTATAAAGATGAATAATGTAGTAACTTTAATATAAATCCAAGTAAAATTATATAAAATGAAATTTAGAAAAGGGTTGCCTTGACATTAAAATGCTGATTATAGCGTGATGTAAATTGAATTCCATATTCGTATCGAGAATTAAAGCTTTGGGTGATATTTTACATACGTTTTAAATAAAACTGGTGATTCGTGTTTGTTGAGTTACAAACGCAGGGTAATCGGGCAGACACAGACAACTTTTTTACTGGACATTGCCCAGTTAACCTGTTAAAATATTTATATCAGAACGGAAATAGAATCAGGAAATTCAACCTCTAGAGTAGGACCATTTGCTTTCATTTGAAAAACAGGTATCTTTTGGAGTATGATACATTTATAGACTTTTGTGCATCTTCACGGCAACACTTTTTTTGTCGAATGTGATACACGTGCGATCGAAAATGGACCGTATTTGCCTACAGAAGTAGTATATGCGCCACTAGTTTGCCTTATTCTCGGGGGAGATTTTACAACATTCCCAAGACGTTGTTATGATAGTGGTTTGCCAATAATAACGCCTTCTCGCGGCAAGTATCCAATATACAACAACGTCTTGATCCAAGACTACTTTCGAGAGCACCTTGGGAAGATAGACATCTCCCTTTATTGATATCTTTGCAGTGACAGTTCCATAAAGGATTAATAGTGAATAAATTTGTCGAATTGTTTTTGGTTTTTTTTGGAGTTAAATACCGGAAAGCCCAGACATTTGTTTTTATTTGATTGCAGGTGAACACCAACGGTGTATTCTCCTTCCTCACGCAAGTTTCAGAGTACACCCCTAAGCCGTTTCCCCTTGTTGATGAGATTTTGGTGGCTGTATTCTGGGCCGATGTGAACATTCAACACAATGGCAGCGTGTGGTACCGCGAAGTCGCCTCTCGTACTTCAGACAACGAGTTGATGTTTGTCAAGGCAGAGAATATAGTCAGACAGGCATTCGTCAACCAGACACTTACCGACTTCGTAGCTGATTGGATGTTCGTCGCAACGTGGGACAAAGTGCCGTTTTATATTTGGCCCTATGAACGGCAGAACGACGTATTAGTAAGTTGACCATATGCCGTATTGCTGTCCAATGCAACGATTTAAGTACCACGAACGCTCAGAAAACTCAGTTCACTTCTAAATGGGTTTGATCGGGCAGATCGCTGAATTAAAATTGGAAATATGTATATTGTTTGAAAACCAACCTCGTCCCCGTGGCGTCGAGGAGTGCGCATACCTGGACAGGTAGTAGCTTACGTGCATATACAAAACTTGGATATTAACTGGGAGCGAACAGTCGAGTGCGTTTACAATACCGCAGTCTGGTCATTGTTTTGTCTATACATATTACTGAGACATCCACAAGTCATGACGTCCGATCGAAACACATAGTGGATTGGGTTTTCAGTCCCTACCTGATTCCGTGGGTTTTCCTCAGAATATTCCTCTGGGCTTTTCCTCCCACCTCTAAAACTGTAATTTCTTCTCATTGTCTTCTCTCTACAGGTTTCTTCAGATTTCCGGGCTACAGTGCTTAAGGCACTTTTGAGGGACCCTTGGTTTCATAACCAGAAAGAAATAAAATAAAATAAAGTTGGGCGATAATTACAATGTACTAATCTTAAAATCCCAGTCTTTATACTGTAGGTGGATCCGGGACATTGGCTTATCTAGCTCCCAGACCTATGTTCTTGAATCTAAATGGTTCTTAAATCTGGAGTGCTGAATGTTATAACAAATAGCAACCAATGAAAACTAGAGCGCAAATAAATAGATGTTTTCATCGGATGACGTCACTCCACCCCGATCTATTGAAGTAGACCCTTGAAAAGAGGATTTTTGAAGACCTGCAAACCGAAATTTCAAGTTTACTTGAGGGCGCGTTAATTTGAAGGAATATAAACATTGTGGGAAAAATATTAAATCTGACAGCTAATCCATTTTGTTCGACGATATATTTTATTCATCAGACCAACACTTTCCAAGCTGTTCTTGTGAGCGACAGTGTATACTCATTCACCATTTTCAACTATGAAAACATTTGTTGGACGACTGGAAGAAACAGTGGTGGCAATACCTTGGGACAAAATGGTGTTCCAGCAGTGGTAAGTAGAGGTGTAGTTCTTTGACGTTTTGTTTGAGTTTTGTATTATTCCGGCCCCAGAACTCAAAAATATCGGTTGAAGTCATTGTTCATGCAGTCTGTTAGATAGTTAGCTTCTTGTGTACTACAACCCTTGCACGAAAGTACATTCACTTACACAGTTCAGTGCACTTAACCAAAACCAAGAGCAGATACAGAAGACACTTTTTTGGGGGGCCCAAAAAGTGGTTGGTTCCATAAAAAGTGGGTCATAAAAATTACGGCGTGGGGTTTGGGGCCCGCTTAAGGGCCCCGAATTTTTTAGATTCTAGATGCTCTGTGGTGCGGTCTGAGGCAATTTCTGACCACTTTAACCATTTGTTTAAGGAAAAGATGGTGGTGCACACAGTGCCTGCATTTTATTGCGACGTCACTTAAAAAAAGGGTTCTTTTTTGGTGGGGTGGGGGGTGGGGAGAGGGGGCATAGCCCCCGTTGATCCTCCCGGATCCGCACTTGAAAAGAACACAGAGTTACTCTGTGTCTTACCGAGTCATCAAACAATGTGTATTTGTTCCGTGATTCAGAATTTAGCATTGACTCTATCTACGAAGCGACATTTTAGGTTTGAACCTTAAAATTGGTACTGGAGTACGTCTCCATTCGGAGTCATACAAGTCTTGCTTTGCCATTATTTAATTATTTACTCTCAATGATATTCAACATGTTTAAACCATTTGTAGCTATTGTAACCTCTTGTATTTTGTATCATTTTAGGTAGGGTTGAATGCTGGTGATGGCTATACATTCATTGCTGTTCCGAACTCACGGAGAGACCTGATCGTTGATGTTGACCAAGACACTAATGTCAACACTACTGGCCGCTTCGTATTCCGGATTGACAGCAGCCAGGCTTATTATAAAAATGTATCTCAAGCAGAAGGTATCAGGCGCATTGTTTACATGCAAAATACACAAATACTAGTATGGTTTTGATATGAATTGTATTGCTGTTTACCCCATATATTTTTTTCACATGAACAAACCAGTTTTGTAAAAAGAAAGCCAACCAAAAGGTTTCCAAAGTAAGCTTCGATACTTTGATATCTCCATGAAAATAAATAATTGTAAAACTTTGCATGGCCGTAGTGTAAGCTAGTAAGGGTTTGCGGTTACACCATGTGGAAGAATCTCTTTTGAGAAGATGTGATTCAGAAAAAAAAACCCGGTTGGTTGTGAGACTCGACGTTGCGATCGGTACGCCGCGAATTCAGGAGAAAAAAAAGAAAAGGAAAACAAAACCCGACGATCCTGCAGAGCATACTGATCGGAACGTCGTGTTCACAACCACCCGGTTCTTTTCGGAACCACACATCTTCTCAAAAGAGATTCTCCCACATGGTGGTGTTAATACCGCAAACCCTCACTAATCCATCATAATATTTTGCAGCAATAAGAATGTTTTGCTCAGTGATACATCTATTTGATACTGACAAAATGTTATGAAAATAATTATGTGTTGCCTACAAATAATACCCAAGTAATATCAAATTAAAGGAAGGTGTACCTTTTCTCCAACTAGTTCGCTTGGTTGACGGTTCGGATTCTACTGAAGGACGCGTCGAAGTCTTCGCCAATGGTGTTTGGGGAACTGTTTGTGATAATAACTGGGGGCTGAACGAAGCCAACGTCGTCTGTCGACAGCTCGGATTTAAGAAAGCAGTAGCAGCACTGTCCATGGCTACCTTTGGCCCCGGTAATGCGGGGCAAGACATACACCTAGACGAAGTGGATTGCACCGGAGACGAGCATTCGTTGTTGGACTGTCGGAACAAAGGACTTGGGATAAACATTTGTTCACACGATGAGGATGCCGGCGTTCGATGCCAGGTCCAAGATTGTAAGTATACTACTACACACAAATTTAACACATTTAATCTTGTAAGTAAATTTCAAATTTGGTGAGGCTGATCTTGAAACAAGTTTTATATTGTTCTGGAAAGCTACACACGCACATTTTCGAACTGACATCAGCATCGACAAACCCAGGACGTAACTAGAGCTAATGTGCTTCCCGAAGCACGGATATCAGCTTAAATTGCCTTTTTACATAAAATAGCCGTCAACACAATACATGACACAGTAGTTAATGCCAGTAGATTAATCCACAAAAACTCTCAAAAATTAATCACAGCCGTAGTGTTATTTATTGGCCTCCGTACTTTTTAATCCACGGCTAGTATCTGGCTGAACACATGTTTTTACACAGGTGGCACTGCTGCATGCTTTGACAGACCGAAGGAATGCAGTATCGAGACACCACTTAAGCGGTTGTGGGCAAAGTCTGTGGAGAGTGTGGCACTATATGTCACACAACATCCACAGTATCGTGGTGGTTTGAAACCTTCCCAGATTTCCTACGTTTCTATATTGCTTTTTACATGCGTTTGAAAAATGAAAACCTTGAAATAACTCGACAACCAAATAAGTCAGGAATATGAAATTTGAGAATTAGAGACAAAAAAATACACTAAACAGGGCTGCAAAGATTTAAAATGTAAAACAGTTTTTTTAATTTTTCTTCATAAAATGACCGCTACTGACCAATAGGTGACCACTGGCCAAATTCTGTGACCAAGTTTTGTGAGGCTTGGTCTAAAGATACAACTGACCAAGTTTGACATCAATTGGATCAAGACTGTGGGAGAAGAAGCATTTTGTAAATATTCATTAAATGACCTCTAGTACCCCTTTAATGACCAGTGGCCGGATTTTACGAACATGGCTAGGTAGGGCATGTGACAAGGTTTAGTTTACCGCTATGTGGCCTTGATACTGCATACTTTTGGTCTGTTATAGCAGCAGTGCCACCTGTGTAAAGATATATGTGTTCAGCCAGATACTCCACCGTGGATTAAAAACTACGGAGGCCAATAAATAACACTACTGCTGTGAATAATTTTTGAGAGTTTTTGTGGATTAAGGCCAAAAAAAAAGTCTCCGGTTTCTGGTATGGAGCTTGCCCAAAAAGTGGTGCGGCGACGCGGCTTTTTTTTTTTACCTGATTTTTTTGCTTCAAATGTTTGCTGATGACTGCAAATGGGCCCCGACTAAACTTAGTGCAAATATATGGGAGTCCAGAGAGGCCACATAAAGCTTATTCTCGACCATAACCCAATCTAAAAACACGTTAAAATTGTGCAGCAGCAGGATTCCAGTCAAACCAGTGAGTTTGGCGGTTTTGAGACATCATCTTTCATTGAATTTTTTTTTCATTTTGCCGACGCGCATGGCTACGGCGACGCGCGCGCATACCAGAAACCGGAGACTTTTTTTGGGGCCTAATCTACTGGCACTAACTACTGTTTCATATATTGTCTTGACGGCTATTTCATGTAAAGTTTTGGCAGTCTTAATGTCAAATGTTCATAGTTGTTTCTCTTACATTCTTTTGCCGATCTCAGCCACATTTAGCAATGGTCACCTTGTGGTCAGTGCGAGTCAGTATTCAGACAAACCGATGAAACGGCAATTTAGGCTGATATCCGTGCTTCGGGAAGCACATTAGCTCTAGTTTGTTTTTACGTGCGTTTGAAAAATGAAAACCTTGAAATAACTCGACAACCAAATAATTTAGGAATATGAAATTTGAGAATTAGAGATAAAAAAATACACTGAACATGGCTGCAAAGATTTTTTTCATAAAATGACCCCTTCTGACCAATAGGTGACCACTGGCCAAATTCTGTGAACAAGTTTTGTGAGGCTTGTTCTAAAGATACAACTGACAAAGTTTTACGTCAATTGGGTCAAAACTGTGGGAGAAGAAGCATTTTGTAAATATTCATTAAATGACCTCTACTGACCCTTGGATGACCAGTGGCCGGATTTTACGAACATGGCTAGGTAGGGTACGTGACAAGGTTTAATTTGGCCAAGTTTGTTTGAAATCGGCTGAATAGTTTAGGAGTTCTGGCCATTTTTATATTGGTCACGTGACCGTTTGCCCGAAGAAAGAAAGAAAGAAATCGGACGATCACAGTATACCAGCGTGCTTCGCACGGCTGATATAACGAAAATAATCAACCGTTCATAGGTGCTGAAATATTCGCCTAACTGGTCTCGATAAAAAAGAAGAAAGGGAGAAAAAGGGACTATGTATAATAATTCGATCGTCTTCCTCCAACAGAATTGCACCTTAGATGAAAACTCACATAGACCTTGATATAAAAGGACTGGAAAAATCAAATTCTATTTTGATACATGTAGTAGACGAACCACAAATAAGTTTCTAAACCACAGTCAGATTATTTTAATAGTGGCATTCATACATTTCTCTTTGACTTGAAGTTCGCTTGGTAAATGGTTCAAAGACAAGCGAAGGACGCGTTGAGGTGTTCGTGAATGGTGGTTGGGCGACTGTTTGCGGAAGACATGAGAACTGGGACATAGATGACGCCGCAGTGCTGTGTCGCGATCTCGGGTTTCAGAGCGCCTTGGAAGCTTCTTCGGCTGTATACGGCGTTGGCGATGAGGATCAGGCCTTATTCCTTGACTTTCTTGACTGCGATGGGGACGAAGCATCTTTGTTTGATTGCCCCAATCACGGCTTTACGGTTCCCGACTGCTATCATGAGCTTGACGCCGGGGTGCGTTGCCAAGTCGTATCATCTGGTATGTGGTTGTTGTTAGACAATATCGCTGTGACTTGCCAGACAATGACCTAACCATTTCAGTAACAAGTGTCATGGGGAGGGGGGGGGGGTGTTTTAATAACCATGACGACAAAGCAGTCATCACGTATCTTTATGTGCCTTTTGGTATTACTGGCAGTCAGTATCATGACTTCTTTTCTTGGTAATCGGTTACCACTTCTGCGCATTTCAATTGGGGGAAATGAATAAATCTCGTCAGATGTTAATCTCCTTCAAAAGAAAACACCCGAAACGTAGAAATAACTTGTAGAAGTTGGTTTTGTGCATTGACTCCCCTGCAAATTATTCAAGAGTTGTTGAAATAAACCAAAAAAATGTAAGAAAGATCAATGTGATAAGTTCAACGCGAGGCCTATAATGTACCGTAATAAACCTGTTCAACCCCACTATCCTGTAAATTACCAAATTCATTTCTCTGTCGATTTTCCTTTCAGAGTCCCTAGAGGGTGTTCGACTTGTCGACGGCTCAGGTCCCCATGAGGGTCGGGTAGAAGTTTTCGCCCTTGGCAACTGGGGAACAATCTGTGATGATAATTGGAATGCACAAGATGGCATCGTGGTTTGTCGTCAACTTGGTTACAACAGCGTCCTGAAGACCAAGTCGTCAGCTGCCTTCGGTCCTGGCACAGGCGATGTACTGCTGGATGAGTTACAGTGCACTGGCAATGAGAAGCATTTGGGAGAATGCTACCATCGGGGGATTGGGATCAGTAACTGCTACCATGACGAGGATGCAGGCGTTGTGTGCTATGATGAGCTTGGTGAGTGGCAAAGACCACCGCTTATATTGTCAATATTGACACAAAATGGTTGCATGTATGCTTTGGAGCAGCGTCTGAGGAATGACCAACGGTGATAGGCTATATGGGTGCATCAATATGTTCCCCAATACCTATGTTCCCCAATACCTATGTTCCCTAATCCTAGCCCTAACCCTAACCAAATCTAACCCTTACCCTAACCTTAGGGATTTTGGGTCACATAGGTATTTGGGAACATCGGGTAGACCCCAGCTATATCATATCATGCAACTTCACCAATGGTTTCGAAGTGCGTATATTTGTGTTGTGTTAAGTTGTGTGTGTTAGTTGTTAAATATTTGATATCTTTGTGTGGTGTTAAGTTGTGTTTGTTAAGTTGTTAATTATTGGACTTAAAATGCCCGTTAGTTAAGGAAGAGAACCAAGTATTTGTCTGTTGCCTTCGCCCCAAATGACCAGCTCACATTCGTCTTCACTCAGTGCATTAAGACAAGGACGTTAATTGTATTGGTCTTGGCCATCAGATTAGTCATCACTGTAAAATGTACTTCTCAATTAACCTTGCAGCGTCACTCAAAATTATAGGACGTCCCTTTACTACCTCTTGATGTCATTACAATGAAGTCAAGTAAAATGATGTGATCAGATTTTTAAAAACATTTTTGTTAACGTAATAATAATTAAAAACTTAAGCTTAAATTTTGATGAGCAGTTATAAGCCCCTCCCCGCATTGCACACAATCGTTAAAGTCCATTTCTGCACGTTACAGTGTACAATGGGATACGGAAACAATAGCTTTATATTTTTTGAAGCGAAAATTTGAATTTACATCTCTTATTAAAGTTTCTTGTGAATATTTGAGGCAGACAAAATTGCATTAATATGATAGTTTTATGGTACATACATGTAAAGAATTGCTTTTGTTGGTTCCCCCTTTTATCATTCAGTTCGTTTGACGGGCGGTTCGACCACATCTGAAGGACGTGTTGAGGTATTTGTGGATCATGCGTGGGGAACTGTTTGCGACAATAATTGGGATCTGCTCAGTGCCAATGTCACCTGTCGCCAGCTGGGTTACCGCAGCGCGACGGAAGCACTGACCAACGCTGCCTTCGGTCCGGCTGATGACGATGTCCCAATTCTGCTTGACGTGACTTGTTCGGGTAACGAAGATTCGATATTTGAATGTGAACGCGACGTGGTTGGGAACAACGTCTGTTCCCATAGCCAAGATGCCGGAGTCCGCTGTGAAGTTGGTGGTAAGATCATTGTTCGTTAACTAACCAGCATCGAGTTAGGCTTGGTTTATTCATGTGAATAGTTTATCAAAACCAAAGCGATTAAGGGGCTATGCTTAATCCAGAGCCACCAATAATGGTTTAAAAAAAATACGTGCACGGGATTATCATTAGTTCAGCTGCTTTATTCTTGTTCGCATTTACTTCGCAAAGATAGTACTGAACAGTTTCAAATTTTACTGAATGTGTGCCAAACCATGTGGGATGGAAGCCATCTCTTAAGTCACTTGACTGATATCCAGATATATGCCTACCAGTCTACCAGTCAATGGCTCTTATTCATAAAGATATAGTAAAAAGTATTTCCTCGACGAAAGCATGGTTACTAAAGAAAGACCGTGGAATTATGCACTTTCAGAACATAATTTCCTTGTCAATTACGCATATGTCAATTTCGCATAATTATGTCTTCTCTAATCGTGTTATGAATCGCTCTAATCCTGGTCTATTTCTTTGGACACAGCCCGGCTGCGAATTTTGTTCCCCAAACGAGATCGGACAATATCAAAAGAGGGTGCTCTCTCTGAGTAATGCATATTCATGATGTCCAGGGCTTTAGAGAATAAGTTATATAACAAGGAATAATGGTGTTTAAATCACCGACGATTGGCAGCTGATTCGTGGACTGGTTGGAAGTAGTCCTGACTTCTAATCAGGTGATCTGAGTTCGAATCTCAGTGAGCATTTTTCACTTCTTGTCATTTTACCTTTTAAATAACTAGAGTGAGGAAGGAACATTTCTCACAAGACGTAAAGATTATCTTGGGTTTGTGAATGTGTTGTGGAGAACAATGCATTAGATATGCATGTAATGACTGAAAAGAGGATGGGAAACGGATGTCGTTTGGGGGAAAACAGATTTGCAACCCGGCTGCGGTGTTTTTATCTACAGCACACATCGTCAATGGATTTATTTATAGAAAATAATAATGACGACACACCATTGCTATCACTCAGTCATGAATGAACATTGAAGCATTGCAAAGAACGGATTTCGTCGAGCTGCCACAGTGGCCTAGTGGATTGTGGAATGAACTATGGATCGCACGATCTGTGGTTTGAGCCCGTGCCCATTTTCATGAAACATTTTTTTTTGGTTGGGATAGGTTCAATTGCAGGGAAAACATCGAGAACCTGCTGCCATCCACACAGCGTGATCAATATTCATATAAAGGGTGCATGATGTAATTGGTTAAAATACGATGTATGCTGCAAAAAATATAAACAAATAAAGAAATACGCATTTCGGCTGGAACGACGACATTGTTTGATAATACTGTTGTAAACTGCTCATATTTATTTTCACTTTTAAAGTTCGTTTGGCGGGTGGATCAGATTCGTCAGAAGGGCGCGTTGAGGTGTTCGCTTTAGGTGACTGGGGAACTATATGCGATGACGGCTGGGACATTACAGATGCCACTGTCATCTGTCGTCATCTTGACTTTCCTGGGGCGATAGAAGCCGTGACTAAGGCTAGCTTTGGTGAAGGCGCTTCTGAGATGGAAATACTGCTGGATGAAGTGTCGTGTGCTGGTGACGAGGAAACAATATTTGATTGTCAGCATGATGGAGTCGGGATATCGGACTGTTCTCACAGTGAAGATGTGGGAGTTCGATGTGACATCAAAGGTACAGCTAAGAATATATTTCATTTTATTGTTTTGTTATTTCTGATTTGATATAATTTTTGTTTGCGCCATGAGCGTCATTTATGGCGGATAATGGCGCGGTATAAATTTCCGTTATTATTATTATTATTATTATAATATGGATTGCAGAGGTCTTTTTTGTATCGGATATGTCACACAACCAATAATAAACGTGTATATTGGAGATCTAAATATTACTCATGTTTTAAATAGTTCATCCTCAATCATTATAAGTTCTTTTGTAGACGTAAACGGTACTAGCATGCTCAGTCCATGGGCGTCGCCAATTTGCTGTAAAGCTGTTGATACCTATATAGTCTCTATTGACCTTGAACGGATGTCATACCAATCCACCGATTGTTTGAACACGATACAATGGCGCAGTGATAGAATAAGCTTAAAAAAGGGACTTTCACCACATGTCGATCACAAGCACACATGTATTCATTGGTAATGAAGTTATTAAGTAGTTTCCCCGTGATTTTTCACATTTTTATTTTTTTTCCGAACGAATTTTTAAAGAATATAATGTCCCCGAAAGAATGTTGTGATGGCAGTGTGTGTTGTGGATATTGACTTAACTTCGAATTGAGTCAAGTGAATTGAAACAAAGCGTGGATCGATTTTTTTCAATCCTCCCTCCCTCCCTCCCCCAACTCCCCAGACCCCCTTTTAAATGATTTTTTTCAACGTAACCGCTCGAACAATACTGTCACACTGAAGAAACTTAAAGTGGAGAGAAAACATTCGTCGAGTTGTTCAGTTTAAAACGTATGGGGGAAAATGCATCTTTAATGTGACGTAACGTGACACCTGATAACGTCACGACGACGAATTTCTTCTAGGACCATCTGTGGGTGGTAGTCCAAGTATGTGCCAAGTCTGAAGTCGATTAGATTTAAGAAAGTGCCAAAGTGCATGGTTAAACGAATACGTGTACAAAACATATATGGGGAAAACGCATCTTTAATGTGACGTAACCATTTTTCGATCAATGTCCCATTGGAAAGTTCATAACTTTTATAATGCCCCAAAAGCCAGAGACCCCCCTATAAATGAAAACAATTTTGAACGTACCCGCCTGAACAATACTTTAACACTGAAGAAATTTAAAGTGGAGAGAAAACATTCGTAGAGTTGTTCAGTTTAAGTTATACATCAGAGAAGACCCTATGGTATCACCCGTTATCCACGGAGCCAAGAGCCCCCTGTATAACGTCTGATATGTCTAGACCATAGATATTATATGTCTATGGTCTAGACATGCAGATATATGCAAGCCGCGCGCCAGCCAATCGGAGTCGACTTTACTAAATCGTGACGTCATTTCATTCCCAAATCAGGACTAAATGGTTTGGTTGGTCAATTCCAACGCAGTGTTTTGTAATACAACAACAGCCGGGCGCATTATTGCGTAACATGATACAGAGCGCGTGACACAGGTTTTTTTTTAACCATTGTCTATGACGCGCAACGGGTGAAGACCGAAGACCCGATATAGAAAGCGCCCCGCTAATTGGTCAAAATCTAGAGGTCAATTAAGAGGCGGTTGTCTTGCCTAATTAATCAGCGAATCTGCTCACATATCAATACGGCATTTGCCGTGGTCTATTACATAGACTTAGAAGAGCCCCCCGACTAAACAAATACCGTAGGGAAAAGAAATAAAATCAGGTAGGACCAGAAACCAAAATCAAATGCAATTGATTTCTCGTTTTCCTTTTGTTCCTAAGTTCGTTTAGTGAATGGATCAGATTCGTCAGAAGGGCGCGTTGAGGTGTTTTCTCAAGGTGCCTGGGGAACTGTCTGCGACGACAACTGGGACATTACAGATGCCACTGTCATCTGTCGTCATCTTGGCTTTCCTGGGGCGATAGAAGCCGTGACTAACGCTGGCTTTGGTGAAGGAGCTTCCGAGATGGAAATACTGCTGGATGAAGTGTCGTGCACAGGTGACGAGGAAACAATATTTGATTGTCAGCATAATGGAGTCGGGATAACTAACTGTGGACATAGTGACGATGCTGGAGTTCGATGTGTAATCAAAGGTAATGTCACAGTTGTGTCTCGTTATTGCTACCAAGGTGTTTATTGAATATTTGGGAGGTTGACCGTATTACACATATCAGTTGTTTGTATTTATATCGACAGCGCAATATGTTGAACTATTTACTGATTGAAATACGGCGTATGTGCTAGTTCATGTTTTTTTTGCGGTATATTTTTAAACTCAACTTTCGTATTGCGTTACAAAGCTATTTTCTTGAGTATAGAAAAGGTCTAAAATCAAACAGTTGAATTGAGAATTATTGTTTATCCATTGCATTTTACTCTTGTACCTGATATTTTTAATGAAACAGTTACTCCAATCAACGAACAAAGAAAATCCTCTATGAAAAGCACTTTGGAAGAGGGTTCTTTGACCTGAATTATGTGGGTCGAAGCTTTTAGGTTCTTAAAGTAGTCCCGACTAAACTTGAAAAAATGTCATGAAGGTATGTTCTCCAGGCCAATGTTTCAATTCATTCGAAACATCAAGCACATAAATAGGGCTAATCGAATTGTCCCGTCATTTAGCACAGTTCATCAGTAAAATTTCCTTTACTTTAAATTTTGAGGGGCACGTGACTGTTTGAATCCTGTAACTTTTAATCAGATTGAAAATCATGACGAGCTGTCGACCAAGTGGAAAAAGTACAGTGCATTGGCCAGAATCGCCAAAATGGCAGGACATAACCCTATAATCACGAGGAAGCCATATTGGTTGTGTTTCCTGAATGTATTTTATAAATTGTGAACTGTTGAATGGGATGGTGCCAGACTATTTATGCGTTCTAGCCTTAGTTTGGATATTTTTTAATGTGGCTTACAACATCTGGGTGTCAGGCTGGTATTATTTGTAATAAACTTTATGTTACTGCTTTCATTTCTCTTCGCAAGTTCCAAAAATGAAGATTTTACCTCACTCTCAATTTAATATGGTCGCCTCGTGAATAAACTCAAGGGTAGCTATAAGGATATCAGGTTATCATGGTTGATCAACTGTTTTTGTTGCCAGTTCGTTTGGTGGATGGATCAGATTCGTCAGAAGGACGCGTTGAGATCGTATCACATGGTGCCACAGGAACTGTCTGCGATGACAACTGGGACATTACAGATGCCATTGTCATCTGTCGTCAACTTGGCTTTCCGGAGGCGATAGAAGCCGTGACTCACGCTGGCTTTGGTGAAGGCGCTTCCGACATGATAATACTGTTGGATGAAGTGTCGTGCACAGGTGACGAGGAAACAATATTTGATTGTCAGCATGATGGGCTGGGGATACATGACTGTGGTCATGGTGACGATGCTGGAGTTCGATGTGACATCAATGGTAAGAATACATTCATCTCACTGTTAGGCATAACTACTAATTCATATGGCACGCAGAAGTCTTTTGTGTGACAAAATCCCAATCTATCAAGATCTAAAGGAAACCCCAAGATCTCAAAATAATTCCTTTATTAAACAAGACAGTTTACGTTCTCTCTTTAAACATTACAAGTTATTTGATACACTTATTTTGCAGGTAGTAGCATGCTCAGTCCGCTTTGCGGGCTTCAAAGTAGTTTTAGGTCCTTCTGAACTTCTACCAATTTTATGCACACATTTGTGTAAGGCTGCATGTTGATACGAATATAGTCCTGTAACCTACCCCTTTGTAGACTAGTGCTACTACCAGAGCTGTGTAGTTTTATGAGCTCCGTGCTTGACCAAGAGAGGGCGCAATTTGCCTAGCAACAGTGGCTTCTTTAGTGGGGCATGCACTTCGCTGGTTCACGCTATAGCAGTTTATTTGGCCATACCACTTATTCGATATTATTATATATATAAATATGTTGGAGGCGCTATACATGCAATAAGGTAATGGTTATAAAACTACCTTCTCGATCGAATTACTGCTGTAGTGTCGTGGATACTGCACCGGATTACTAATCCGGTGGTGCGAGATCGATTCCCATATTTTTTTTTCCAATTTGTGGTTTGGAGGATTTTTTTCAAGGGAAAGAAAATGCGAGAACCTGACTTGCAACTCAGTACAGTGCTTCAGTTCAGCATCAGCCCATAGCGAATCAGTGGTATGGGAAACAAATCGCCGCTCACAGGTCGCAAAGCACGATGGCGCCAAATTGAAACCGATTTAATGGCTTCCCACAGCCTCTCTGTTTTCAACCGGTGAGGGGGTACTTCTGCACAAGGCGGATAAAATCTTTGACAGAGTTACATCCGCCAACGGACGCATGAATTAAATAAGAAAAAAACCCTTAAAAATGGGACTTCGCCACATGCCTATCACCTCTATCTATTCACTTCTAGAAACTTGCCCCTGAAAGTGTCAAATCTAAAGAAATGTAATCCTGAAGAAACAGAGTGGAGAGAAAACAATCTCAAGTTTAATTTTTTAGAGGTTACAGAAAACCCTCAAATGATACCCCAGTGAAAACCAACAGAATAAGGTGAGACATCATGTACAAGTGGTTATGGTGTTTGACTCATGCACGATATGCGCGCGTGGGTTCGAGCCCTGCCAGGAACATATGGTGTTTGTGCCCTTAGGCAAGACACATAACTACAATTGCCTCTCTCCACCCAGGAGTATAAATGGGTACCTGTGAGGGTAGAGGCCGAATGTACGCTGATATCGCCTGCCGCGTGGTGTCGTGGCCTGATGACCGGAGGAATTATTATAAAGCGCTTTGAGATCGATGATACGATGGAAAACATTACATTATTAAACAAAACCCAAATTTGATTAATTTCATTTTCGGTTTTTGTTACAAGTTCGTTTGACGGGCGGATCAAATTCGTCAGAAGGGCGCGTTGAGGTGTTCGGTTTAGGTGCCTGGGGAACTGTCTGCGATGATGACTGGGACATTACAGATGCCATTGTCATCTGTCGTCAACTCGGCTTTCCTGGGGCGATAGAAGCCGTGACTAACTCTGGCTTTGGTGGAGGCGCTTCCGAGATGGAAATACTGCTTGATGAAGTGTCGTGTGCTGGTGACGAGGAAACAATCTTCGATTGTCATCATGATGGGCTGGGGGTAAATGACTGTGGACATTATGAAGATGCTGGAGTTCGATGCGTAATCAAAGGTAATGCCACATTTTTATGGTTAATGCAAATAGCTCAATAAAGGAAATTGTGTGTACCTAGCATTCGGTGTCAATATAGCTCGTATCATGTATTAAAGGTAACATTGGAGTAAAGCTAATTACACTGTTCAGTAAACATCGTGTTTTCTATCATATATTTCGATAGGTGAACAGATCACAACCACCCAGGATTCAACAACAGAAATAGCCTATGTTAAACCGAGTACCACAGTCCAGGAAGTCGACACGACGGAGTTAGCTGTGGGAACGGATAGCTCATTACTCCAATCCACATCTGCTCAGTCAGGAGGAACCTTACTCGAATCTACAACTTCACAAGATGATTTCACAACTGCCTCAGAACCTGTTACATCCAAAACTACCTCAGAGTCAACAACTATCCAAACAGGACGTCCTCTGGCAACCTTCACATCTACCCAAGCAGGAAGTACCTTGCTTGATTCTATAACTTCTGAAAATGATGGTCTATTGATGACACCACAAACAACAATCCAGACTGGAGTTCCTTCTGCTGATTCCACAATTGCACTGACCGAGAATTTCCTTTTTCATTCAAAAACTTCTCCTGTATCAACAACTGCTCCCGTAGAATCTACAACTAAGTCAACAGACAGTAGCTCATCCACAACTGCCAAAGCTGAAGGGTTTTCCTTAGAATCCATAATTACACCAGCTGAAACTGCCACAGTTGACTCCATAACTGCCTTGACCGAAAAATTCCTTTTTGAATCAACAACTTTTCCCGTAGAATCTACAATTAAGTCAACAGGCGGTAGCTCATCCACAACTGCCCAAGCTGAAGGGGTTTCCTTAGAATCCACTCAAGCTGAACCTGCCACAGTTCATTCCACAACAAGCCTGACCACGAATTTCCTTCACGAATTTGATTCAAAAACTTCTCCTGTATCAACAACTGCTCCCGTAGAATCTACAACTAAGTCAACAGACAGTAGCTCATCCACAACTGCCAAAGCTGAATGGTTTTCCTTAGAATCCATAATTACACAAGCTGAAACTGCCACAGTTGATTCCATAACTGCCCTGACCGAGAAATTCCTTTTTGAATCAACCACATTTCCCTTAGAATCTACAACTAAGTCAACAGGCGGTAGCTCATCCACAACTGCCCAAGCTGAAGGGGTTTCCTTAGAATCCACTCAAGCTGAACCTGCCACAGTTCATTCCACAACAAGCCTGACCACGAATTTCCTTCACGAATTTGATTCAAAAACTTCTCCTGTATCAACAACTGCTCCCGTAGAATCCACAACTAAGTCAACAGACAGTGGCTCACCCACAACTCCTCAAGCTGAAGGGTTTTCCCTAAAATCCATAATTACTCAAGCTGAAACTGCGACATTTGATTCTTCAACTACCCTGAACAACAAGTTCCTTTTTGATTCAACAACTTTATCCGTAGAACCCACAAACAGTAGATCACCTACAACAGCCCAAGCTGAAGGGTTTTCCTTAGAATCCATAATTACTCAAGCTGAAACTGCCACGGTTCATTCCACAACAACCCTGTCCACGAATTTCCTTTTTGATTCAACATTTCCCGTAGAATCTAAAACTAAGACAACAGACAGTGGCTCACCCACAACTCAAGATGAAGGGTTTTCCCTAGAATCCATAATTACTCAAGCTGAAACTTCCACAGTTGATTCCAAAGCTACCCGAGCCGACCTGTTTCTTACCACAAATGAACCTACAGAGGAAACCTACATCATGATATCTAAATCCACCAAATCTGAAGTTACCGATTCAGTACCCGAAGAAGCAGAATATTCTTCCAAGGAATCTTCAACAGAACTTAAGTTAGGTAGCTCAACAGAAACGGTGGATGCAGCTAACACAGCCGCGCTATTTGACAGTTTCAGCACTGAATCAACAGCTACCTCCACACAGTCTGCAACCATTCAAACAGAAAGTGGGTCAGTACAATCCCCAACAATCAGTCAAGCTGGAAGTTCTTCAGGTGGATCAATCATCACACAAGCGGAAAGTTCCTCAGTTGAATCCACAACTACGAAGGCCGAATTACTCAGTACAAGTGAGTCCCCAGCAGAAAACTCCATTACGAAATCTACAACCACCGAATCAGAGGTTACAACTTCAGTTACTGAAGACGGAACGAAAGTGGAACATTCTCCCACGGAAACTTCAACTGAAGTTAAGTTTGGTACTGCAACGGAAACACTTTATGCTACAAACATGGGCCCGCCATTTGAGCGAGTCAGCACTACGTCATCATCTACCTCTATACAACTTACAACTAACAAGGAAGAAAGTGGGTCAGTCGAATCCCCTACAGTCACCCAAGTTGGGGGTTCATCTGATGACTCCACCATCGATACACCAGTTGAAACTTCCCCAGTTGATCCCCAAACGTCTCCTGCAGAGTCAGCTATCCCTACCAGTGAAGTTACAACAGAAGAAAGTACTACTGACAAATCCATGTCAACCAAATCTGAGGTTGCCACTATGGATGATCATTCGACCATGGAATCAACAACTACTGAAGCCTGGTTTACTGACTCAACAGGCTATGCAACATACGAGGTCTTGCAGTTTGTTGCAACTTCTCAGGACCCATTGACAGACATGAGCACTGAATCAGGGATTGAGGCAAGTACTGAGATGATGGGCGTCACCACACAAGTCTCCAATACTCAAACTGGTAGGCAAAAAAGCGAATTATCATCACAGATATTCCATGTTTTCAAATCTCTTCTGAAAAAAAATGAAAGGGGTTTTAATAATTGAAGCCATGTGACCCTGCACTGCAGTGATGAGGCAGTCTGATCTTGGGTGCCTGACCAGAATTGAAATTAGACATTTATGTTTCGGTCAAGAAACTTTCATGTCTTCATCGTCTCATTTAACAATATTTATGCTCAGAGAATGAATATATTTATTGTGAATTAGCTTAAAGAGGTTGTGGAATGCTCGAAGACATTTCCGTCATTTTTCGGGTATATGTAGCCTAAGGTGTGATGAAATAAAAACGACTATTGTTTCTGTCATGAAATGAGTACAAAAGGTACTTTTGAGAGCTGTTTTTCAGGTCCAGTTTCGACCCGAACGTGCAACTGTGTAAAAGTCGTCGTTGCGGGCAGCAAACAAAACACAGTAAATCGTGACGTTATAAACAGGACTCCCGATGCACAGTAGCATACACGAGTCCTGTTTATTACTGAAAAACAGCTCTCAAAAGTACCTTTTGTACTCATTTCATGACAGAAACAATAGTCGTTTTTATTTCATCACATCTTAGGCTACATATACCCGAATAATGACGGAAATGTCTTCGAGCATTCCACAACCTCTTTAATTTTAACTCTACCCTGAAAAGTGATTGTGAAGTGGTCTCCAATACCGTCAACAACAAAACCAATTTGAAACACGGCAAAAAGTAGAAATCCTGTAGTCTACAGCAATCATTTAACAGTTAGGCTTGTGGCAAGTACAATACTCCCAAATTATGATTTTAATATGCTCACAAGTGAAAAGCTCACGTTCCTTTTTGTCTGTGAAGATGCTGAGGCTAGATGTGCTAATGCTATATGTGGGGAGCATGCTGTCTGCACAGATACCCTAAACTCCTACCGATGTGACTGTGAAGATGGTTACGAGAAAACGACAAACGCTACCCAGTGTGAAGGTAATTATACCGTACTAAGAAGGAATGCCGTCAGGACAGCGCATGAATACTGTCCCAGACAGCAGGTCCTAAAGCTTTGCAATAAAGGCTATTGAGAGATGCATGCATGACTATCTCAAGCATTGTCTGATCGGATAAGCAATTGTCAAGATTTGATATCAGTTTTCAAACAGGTGCAATACAAGAAAACAGGCATGTGAAATGACCTGTTAACAACGACACTCATCTTTTGGCCATTATATTACGATACTGAGAAGAGCAGGTCGACGGAGCAAAGCATTTTCAATCGAAAACAGAAGTTCACGTTGGACTATAACGTTTGGCTAAGTGCATGGAAAGTATCATATTTTCAGTCTAAGCTGTTTACCCGGACCCTCGGCCGGACATTATTTCGTGAACTATGTACGTGTATACTCCGTGCTTTTCAAGGGCTTGTGGAAAAGTCACAAACTCACTCCGGTGGGATCCGAACACTCGACCTCCCTTTTACTGGCTCCGCAATCTGGAATCAGTGTTACTTTTTAAAGATTGAATTTATATAGGCCTAGAGGTATAATCCTATATAACCCTTCTCAGTTCAAGTTACATCATTCTGGAGCCTACACCTCACATTACCATACAACTGGCACATCCAGTCGTTTGAACTATCTGAGATAAACAATCCACAATGCCATGTGTTAGTAGTATATAGTGAATCAGATGTCACCAACAGGTATTATTTGGTATCATTGTATTCTCTTTAATTTACCCGTTTCTCAGTAATATTCCCTTGCTTGAACAGCACCGTTAAGCAATCCTGTAGGAATCGGAGTTTTGTGGACTGTGTTCACGACAGGCCCGGGCAGTCACACTGTGAGAACTGTCTTGATGGATGGACGCTGCATAATGCCCAATGTCAGAGTAAGTACTTGTTGAGCAATCACCCAGTTGATTTTACATGAGCAGACGTCCGTTCCTTCTTTTCTGGTTGAAAAAAAGTTGACGTACAAGACCAATTCAGGCACACAGTCACTATACACTCACGATGCCCCATCAATGGTGTAGCCCCTATCAATGGTGTAGGCATTGCGCTAGTCCAGTTCAGATCGAGTAACCGTCATGAGAGGTTTTTTGTGTGTACAGTAGCCGGAAGAATGCATCTCTCGCCATTACTGGGGACTACCGTGACCATAAAGCGATTCTATGCCCGGATCCGTCTACGACAGACATAGACCTACATAGGACCAAACAGTTAATACTATGGTCCTAGATAAAAGGCTTTTCATGTCAATTTTTGAAAATTATTTAAAAAAATATTCATTCTTTTATTCTAAAGCAGGACTTTGAATATCCAGGAAAATGACGCACTGATTATTAAGACTTGATCAGATTTCTAATAAATCAATAGGTAATATAAAAACACTGTAAACAATATTGTTTTTAACTTAATAAAAAAGCCATTTTGTTGTCTTTCTCAACCTAAGGTATTTGTGAATTTACTAAAATGAAATATTTCCGCTGAGACATAATGATTTGTTTTTGTCCTTTAACGAAACAGAGCTTCATAGATTCATAGGAAGTGTAAAAGTTATCCGCATCAATGGAACAGTGGCAAAGTTCACGGAAGATCTCCGGAACACGTCCTCAGTGGAATTCACAACGTTATCGACTGAGTTGCAGGAGGTCAGTAAACAAAGGAAATCAATCTTTAAGTATTCAACCCCCACAACATAGTACATACAGCGTCCCTTTACTTAAAGCTATAGTCCATCATTTGCAGCCATCCGAAAAAGTAACTGGCGTATTATTGTTGAAAAACATTCTTGGTTGAAAGATAGTAAGTGGACTAAACTCCCTGTGAAATTAATCTTTCTGGCAAGCTATCAAGTTGAAGTAATCAACGAAAGAAGGCCTTTCCAACGGTGCGTCTTAAGACGCACCGTAGGAAAATTTAAATTAGTAGTTCGTTTTGTTATTCGGCGCAGCGCGCGCAAGCATTGGCACGACGCACAGGCGAGGGCGCTATAATTCGTCGGATCAATGCGCGACATCGCGTATAGCTGCAATTCAAAACAATTCAAAACATGATTCAGCAACTTTTGATTTGAAATTGAGATTCTAGAATGCTGTTTTTCTCGGAATATACAGCTGAAGCTGAGCTGAAACTTCATCAGGTTAGTTGTTCAGTATCCTTCATTAGATTTTGAACACTTTTGTTGCTTCAAACAAACAAAATGCACAAATTACAAATGATGGACTATATCTTTAAAAAAGGAGATATTTTAAAAGTGGACTCATGAATACAGCCCTAATGTGAATACGTATACTCCAGATGGTAACTGGCTTTAGAATATCTGTATAGACCATAATTATATTGCAGCCATCTTGATGTTTTCCCATTCAAATCAACGTAACGAAAGCGTGGCTGGATGGAAAAATAGTCTGGTTCCTTGTCAGTTTTCCAAAAAAAGTACTGTGATTGGATACAAGGAACATGACTGAAATGGTGGCAGCATGATAAAGGTCTATTGAGTCATTCGATGGCCTGGTTTATCGGCAACTATTGGATGATGAGGAAGAAATAATGAAACTCCCAGGACTGAGAGGGAGCTCGGACACCATGTCACACTGGCTGGTGCTGTTCATAACATTTTGGAAAAAGTACAAAGCTTTTTGCAATTTCCTTGCGTTTTCCGAATTGTACGTGTATTCTTTGCTGCGTTATTTTTCGTCTAAAATTACATGTATTGGCGATTTCTTCTCCACTCGATGACTTGATAGTCAGAAATGCTTTCTCGCGCATCTTAGTAGACTTGGCCCAAGTCTGGGTTGCGCTCGGTCTGTGCCTGTACTAAATCCACGCATAGCGCATACGTACGTCCGTACAGCATAACGCGCGCCCTCATGCGTCGAATCCGGACCATCATCATGTTAAAAACTTACATGTACATAATATTTTCAAGTAATACAGCAACTCTTTGCACCACATGCACATGCTCTGTACATGCACAAACACATGTACATTAATTTTGTACAATGTACATGCAGTGTTCGCGCATTCTTATACGGCACTGAAGTGGAACGCATGCTAAAATGTACCTTGTCGTCTTCTGGAAGAATGTAAACTAATTTGTTTTTTTTACTTATTATTAAAGATACCGACTTAAGCAATTCCGACTTGATTCAAGTCTAGCATCTCAGTAGCCTTGTTTCTGTACTCCTTTTGCTCATTTCGTTTCCAGGTCCTGACTGAATCAAGTGATGCCACTACCTGCAAAGTGCTGGGCTTCACCAACGGGAGCATTGACGTGGAATTTCTGTTACTTTTCCCGGACACATCGAATGTGACTGAGGATGTGGTTCAAGAAGCAATTGTCGACTACTTTTCTGGCAACTCAGCCCTCTTGGAATTGGACTTGGGAACTGTTGTCGTAGTCGGTACGCACGTTGGGGATCATTTTCTCGTGGAAGGCCTGTAAATGCTTTCTTTGCTAATAAAGCCGTTTATTTTACGCTCGGTGTCTTTGAGAGCTAGTACGTAACAAACATATACATTCATTTTAAAAGAGCGATTTCGTACAAGTTTTTGGTATTTCACACTTACCGCAGAACTTCAGTCATTTTTGGTAAGCCATTTTTACTCGACCTTAAAATTTAAAAAATCCTGCAAATTATGATTTTTTGATACTCTTGAATAGGAACATGTATATTGAAAAAGATAATTGGTGAATTTTGATACGCTTATATTTTTTTCTTATCAGTTTATACACTTAAGATGTCTTGTGTACATTTAATGAAAAGCAGTCTGGATGAAAGATAAGGCTTCAGGGAGGATACAATTAACATTTACACAACACGTGCTTCAGTTCTTGGAATTTTCCAACAAAACAAAAATACGACGAAAACGGACATTGTAGATTGCCTGCAAGTACAGTTCAAGTACAAAGTTACTTTAATTTATCGGAATTAGCAAACACATTGTTTGACACTAGCACTTTACCATTCGTCTTTTTTCAATACAGAAATATCTCTTTTCTGCGAGTTCGACTCTTGTTTAAATGGCGGTACCTGTTCAATTATCAATGATGAAATAGAATGCACGTAAGTCCAAACCATTTTTCGTAGATATATCCCAGATTCACAAGTTATCTCTCATGCTAATGCTTGCGAAGTCATCTTATGCACTGTGATTCTGAACGCAGACCCTCTTTCCCTTTCCATGTTGAATAGAAAATCATTTGCGGGGATACTTTCAAACTTGATATTGCTTGACCCCTTTAGCTGCGAAATAGCTGCTCAAAAAGTACTCATGTCTCTCTGTCGGTTGGTTGGCTAGTAACAAACGTCAGCAAACGTGTATGGCAATCAATCACCCTCGGAACTCGGAACAACACGTTATTCAGGTTCATGGCCCTTTGATGTGACACTTTCATAGGTCTCCACTGACCAGCTACCAATTCATTTTCGCATTGGGGCTGGCACTGTAGTAGGTCCCTACTGCACACAAACTGGGTGTTCCACGTGCTATAAAACGCTTCATGCACCAACTTACCCCAACAAAATGAAGATCTTTTTCAATTGACAGTCACGACCATGTGACTAGCTGTGCATTATAGGACAAACGTATACAACTGTACATGACTTATATGCTACAGCAGGTCTACAGAGTTGCGCCGCAGCTTCCCAGATCATTTCGAGCTTGTCAAGGGCATAGGCTTTTTGGGAAGATGTGCGCCTCTCATGGCAAAAGACCATAGTAAGGATGGAAATGCAAGCTTTTAAATCAGATTGTTATTTTTTTTTTTGATAACAACGGGGCGAGAAGTTAGATCGGGAAAGGCCTATTGTGTCTAGAAACATTAATGATATTACAAATTGAGATTGATGCAATCTGCCGTTTACTTTGCCAGTCAGATGAGAACAGTGATTTGAGGTTATTTTAGTCCGCGTCTCGACCACTGATTAAGCTGTCACGTGCACAGAACCCATCAAATAAGCAAAGGACGTAATGATTCGAATAACAAAAACTATATTCGAAAAGCGAAATTTCTTGATGGTGCATTATATTTTTTTGTAATTCCAGATGTACGGAAGGTTACACAGGGAGCAATTGTAACGCAGGTAAGAGTTGAATTCCACTGTTTGTGTTTCGTACAAGCAAGTTTTACAAGGGTTACAAATAAAACGAGACAACTTTCCATTAAATAAACCACAGAACTACCAGATAATTTTAGCATTTGTTTTAAAAGTCTATAATTCAAATAGTTCAAACCGTAATTGATACTGCAGTACATTATTTTTTTTAAGAAATACAGTTGGGTGTCATATAGAATGGTGCGCCTCCTTGTTGCATTCCTCTAAAAAATGTTGGATAATCTGGTGCGTTCCAAGCAGCTTAGACCAGTATGACATCCAACCCCGGGTATTGACACATTCCTAATGTCACCAATTTTCTCTATCACAGCTGTTCTTCCTTCAATTATTGAAATAACTATAAGCGACACTGATATTTTTTAATAGACCAATCAAAATTGATGCCTTGTTACAAAGTTCATTCTTAAGCAATCAGTCGTATGTTATCCATTCCTAAGTCAAGTCACAAGCTATTCAAATGACCAATATGAAATTAAAATCCTATATATTTTTATGCTCTATTACTTGCGATCGGACTTGTGTTTGCGAACGAGGGGGCTGTAAAACGCCATTTCTGGGTACCAAGAGTGAAAATACAACGTTATTGAATCAATTTAGTAACTTTATTTAAATCTTAAATGAAAGATCTAAAAATGTAATTTTTTTTTTTAAATAATAGCAACATATTACGTCGATAACCTGGGATTCACATTGTGTTTTGTACCCCGAAAATGGCGCTGTTGCGACGTCCTAATTCAATCAGAAATACGGATTATTGACCTGTGATTTACCTGTAATCGAACTTGGCAAGGACTTATGGTGGGTTCGACTACTACATTGTTCGTGAGTGCTGGAGATCAAATTGTCAAATAATATGTGTTACACGTTGGAAGTGCATTCGCATGAGTTTTCAGTAGGCCTAGTAACGCTGTTTGCAATGGTAGACTGTTTTTTTTGGTCATGTCTAGTAATTCTTATCAAACTTTTGGCTTGTCGTAGCTACCATCAACCCCTCAACCAGTGTATCAACTTCCACCGCAACACCTGATCTTAGGGATACCAGCGTTCTGAGTATGGACGCTGTCATCGCCATCGCAGCGGCTGGAGCAGTAACTCTCATCCTTGTCGTTGTCGTTGTCGTTGTCGTTGTCGTGGCCAAATGTTGGGGAAAGTCCAAAGTTGTCCCCTTGAATCCAGATAGCGAAATACAAACGGGGCAACAACCTGGCCAATAATTAACTCCGCCAAGGAGGTTGTGTCTTCATCGGGTTTTGTTGGTTGGTTGGTTTGTCCGTTAACAAAATAACTCAAAAAGTTATGAACGGATTTTCTTAATGGGTGGTCCTTGGTACAAGTACAAATCGATTGGATTTTGGAAGTGATCCGGATCTGGGTCTGGATCCAGGATTTTTTTGGGGGGATTCTTCAACAAATTTTATGCAAGTATTTCTTTTAGATGTACATTTTATGGCAGAGAATTGTTTAGCCTTGGCGGAGGTTTGCGCTCTCTGAGTGCTTTCTAGTAATCTATGGGTCTGACAAGTAAACATTTCGTTGTGTCTTCAAAAAGCTTTTCAGATTTTTTTATTTTTAGATTCATTGCTGCTTAAAAGCACTTTAGTTGTTTTGTAAACAGTTGCAGAACTTTCTAAGAAAGATTGGATTTTGTATATAATTATATATCTTGCACACTTAGATTTTATATCATGCACATCGATATTGATAAAAGAAATAAAATGTTTGTCAAAAGTAAGTTTATGTCTTGCTTTTGACGGATTGCCGTTTTGAAGGGTTGGACAATCTTTCATTTTGAATTGCCGATTGATTTACAGGGAGTGCACGTAATGTAATGTTAGAGTTTGATTTCATTCTGATTTTAGAATTTAGATTAGTGTGTCTATGACGTCTTGATTTTGACCGAATGCTGTTTTGTAGGATTGGAAAATCGTTCATTTGGATTAGCAGAATGAATTACGGAGTGTCTATTTTGTTATACATTGATATTTTAATTTTGGGTGTTGAAATGCTATATCACCGTGCCGTGCTGTGCTACTGTGTTGTATTATGCCGTGCCAATTTTGCACTTGTTTGCTTTGTGTTGTTTGGCATGGCTATTGTTGCTGCAAGGAAATATGATATTTAGGGATATGTTGTTCTAAATTAATAAGATGATTCACAGGTTTTTTTTCATGAAGTACCACCAATTAAACGAACAAAACATTGATCTGATCTTAGGCAGATACATCAGTTTTGTAGCCGCTATAAGGACCACAATTTTACCTTTTTGTGGAGAACTCACTTTTGTGCGGTTTTCTTTGTATACCAGAAAGCTATACTTAATGCACTTACATTATCAGTAACTTGTACATGTTTGCCTTTATAAAATCTGTATACATATAGCTATTAAACTTAAAGAGTGTTAGTCTATAGTGATTACACATATAACGGCGCCTCAAGTTGTGAGATATAGCATATACCGTTTATAAATTACAAAATGCAGCATTAAACTACTTAAACAAACGTCTTCGATTCCCAATATAGACGTTATTCACGAGAAAGACATTTTTGATCGTGATCCTAAATGTATTTTATAAACTGTAGCTCTTGAACGGCATGTGCAAGACTATTTATGCGGTCCAAACCTCACTTTCATTTTTTTCTTCAAATGTGGCTCACAACATTAGGGTTCATTAATTAACAAATTTTAAATTACATGTATTCATCAGAGTAGACTGTTATTAATTTGTAATTTACTTGTTTTTCATTGCTTTCAGTTTTTATTCGCAAGTTCCAAAAGTGAAGATTTTACTTCGCTTTCAGTTTAATATTACCGACTCGTGAATAACGACTATAGGTCCTGTTTCCTTCCTCCATGTTCTAACCTTTATAATGACAGTCTTCCAACTTAATCACCCCAGCCCGGTTAAGTACACTAAATTAAATAAACATAAAATAAGCGCAAACCACACGTCTTACAAAATATATACAAAATACTGCATTAAACATCGCGTAAAGGCTATATTCCTACGTTTATATTATAACTGTTCATTCAGCAGACCTTTAACGAATTTTGTGTTCCATTGTTTTAACCGCTAAAAAGAGCAAAAGATACATATATATATATATAAATATATATATATATATATATATATATATATATATATATATATATATATATATATATATATATATATATATATATATATATATATATATATATATATATATATATATATATATATATATATATATATATATATATATATATATATATATATATATAAATAAGTCGTTAATCAACCTGTCCGTATGGGCTCCGTTCACAACATTTCTCTCACCGGCAAGAAAGGGAGAGTTGGGGGAGACCATAGTCTGGTTCCCAGTTCAAAAGATTCCGACTTTTATATCTGACGAATTTTAGATTCATCATATAGATCCTCAAGTTTGGTCTGAGAACCAGAACGACCCAGTAAGCCCCGCCCACTGCGCACGTTGGCAAGTAACACGTGCTTCTCTCCAATGCTACACTGCATGTTCCAGCCACGCGCGTCATACGGTACGCGCGTGCACGCATGTCGGACTTAATATGCGCGCGCATGTCAGACGTAAATCACGGCTGTGATTGGTCAGGACACCAGGGGACGGGGCTTACTGGATCGGCCAATTGGAGAAGACACCGAATCAGTTCGAGTGTGGCCATTATATCATATTTTTCGATTATGTACAGATAGTCACGAAAAATAACATTCTTCACACTTCTAGTTTGAGATAATAACCTTATACAATTCTTGGATAATTTGGCCCCCAACAATTATTCAGGCATATCTTTTGTGCACTAGAAGTGAAAAGCAGAACAAATAATAAATTCACTGAGAGTATTGCGAAAAAAGTACATCATTAATAATTGCTCGTCAAAATGGAACAGGCAATAATAAGTAATTTGTTGAAGTGCAGGGACAGTATATATCTAATCGACTTCTCTGATCAAACTGTAATCTTTTTAGTCAAAATCCACTATAAATGCATTTACTAACAAAAGCATGTAACTACGAATATTCAAATAAAGCCAAGCACCCAATAATAATATTCGTCTTGAGGTTCTCCGAAGTCACTGACGATTCATGCTTGGGCAGCGGACTTTCATTTTCTGTTGGACAAAGTTAATAATAAAAAACAAAACATGCTTTAATAAAGCGTACTACAAGCACGTTCACTATATCCGTATTTCCGTCACGTTAGGATACCAAGGGGAGACACATAATACAGTCTGTGGTGATTGTTTCAACTTTTTCCGGTGAAGAAATAATATTGTTCGCTAAAAAATTTAACTTGTTTCGCACCCCTCCTGAAAAAAGTCGACCAAGTTAATGCATGCAGATTTTTCATTTAGTTTAATTGACTTTAACAATAAAAATAAGAATAGATATCATGCAAGGCGCATGTCTAAAAAATACACGAAAAAAATGAAATGGAATACAAAGATCAGAAAACTCAACATGCACTAGTACAAGGGGAATATATATATTAATGTTAGGAACGGGACACATTCCGAGGAGATTTCCTCATGTGTTGACGAGTATTAAGCTGGCGAAATCCACAAAAAGAAAAGAAAAACTAAATTAGCGTTTGGACCATGATTGCTTTCTTGATGTAGCGGTGACGTTTGTGAGCGTTATTTACTCATTTTTTGACATTAAATGTTTTAGATTTAGCCTGTGAAAACGATTTTTAGATTTCGTGTGATATTGAGATTTCGTACCATAAAGAACAATAAAAATGTATTTGAAAAAATGAATGAAATGAAATCTTAATGACGAAAATGATGAGTCAGAATGGTTGAAGGTCCCCGAACACATCCCAAAGAAAAATATGCAAGTTTGTGAAAATTTTCTTAACAAAACCCATCAATCTTGCTTTTGGTTATCAGTCTCCGCTGATTATCAGTCTCCGTGTGCTGTTATCAGCGCGATCCGTGGGCTATTATCAAGCTGATTGAGAGACAAGACATGACTCACTATAGCAATTAAACAGGTATCTCTTTTATCTATTTGCACATCGCTGCTGCGTCAATACCGAGATGGACACCTATTGCCTGCACCAAGCCCCTTACCTTGCTCTCCGAACCAAGATGACAATCACTGCAACTGCAATCAGCACCAAGCAACATACCACGACAATGACGACTATTTGCCAAGCTTGCAAGCCTAAAGAAAACAAACGAAACACGCGTATCAGTAAAATTGTATGGTGTCTATTTCAAATTCGTGAAATGTGCCTCAAGCCTATCTAGTACCGTCTTCACTTTTCCAACAGTGATGAGCGTCAACAATAACTTTAAGTTTATATTCAAACGTCAAAAGCCAATACGTGTGATTTGTAACCTATGAAAGACGTGTCAATACATTTGGCGAATGCCAAGATGGCTGTTTTGAGGATATTAGTTTCTAAAAGGTAGACAAAACAAAGAAGGTTATACTCTGCCCTAACCTGATGCTTCACAAATCGGGACTTCATCGCTCCACTGGCCGTTCTCTTGACACACGAGTTCATTTTCCCCTTGCAAGGTGTATCCATCATCGCAGGTGAAGCTGGCTACTCCGCCCACGCTGCCACGAGACACTTCTTTCCTCCCGTTTGTTGGGTCGGCAACAGAGCCACAGATCACTGATAGGTATAAGAAGGACACATTCACAAAAGGTCGGCCCAGAGTAATTATAACCTTGTAATTGTAACCTATGAAAGACGTGTCAATACATTTGGCAAATGCCAAGATGGCTGTTTTGAGGATATTGGTTTCTAAAAGGTAGAGTAAACAAAGAAGGTTATACTCTGCCCTAACCTGATGCTTCACAAATCGGGACTTCATCACTCCACTGGCCGTTCTCTTGACACACGAGTTCACTCTCCCCTTGCAAGATGTATCCATCATCGCAGGTGAAGCTGGCTACTCCGCCCACGCTGCCACGAGACACTTCTTTCCTCCCGTTTGTTGGGTCGGCAACAGAGCCACAGATCACTGATAGG
The DNA here is from genome assembly GCA_029964075.1 of Patiria pectinifera. Taxonomy (NCBI): domain Eukaryota; kingdom Metazoa; phylum Echinodermata; class Asteroidea; order Valvatida; family Asterinidae; genus Patiria; species Patiria pectinifera. Next base: position 9,570,224 of record CM057142.1, on the reverse strand, counting down.
TATAAGAAGGACACATTCACAAAAGGTCGGCCCAGAGCAATTATTTCACAATGTAATACTGAAATGTTTTCCAGTTTTCCAAAATATTCTGAACACGCGAATTGTAAATGATTTCTTTCTCTTGACAATACATGACATGACAATTGATATTACCTATGGATGCACTTTCAATAGCAGCTCTGTAGTGAGCAACAGCGCCCCCAGTCGCCCTGGCGATGTCACTGTTGCCGGTCACAGCCCAATCGAAAGCGCATTGTGAATTATTGCCGCAAATCTCCCGCACTGCTCCGGTGAGAGCTGCCTCAGGTGACATGAAGCTCGGTGTGAATGTCTCATCACTGTAATCAGAAGGACCCTTGCCTCTGGGATATCTGAAGAGGGAAACCTCTGGTTCGATTTGCCCTGCAAATAATAAATATGCTTGGAACTAAGCACTTTCTTTCTGGTTAATGATAGGGCAATGGAGTTGATAGACAAAACAACGATAACACTGCAGTCTTTGACATAGGTGTGTGTCTGATCATGCCTGCTTAAAGCAGAGAACTATTAATAAACTAAAGGTTGTTATATCTCAGTGCAAGGAATCGTCATTTGAAAAATAAAAAAAAGCAAGAAAAAAAAGCCGTACAACAGACTCATTGGCGTCTTACTATGTGAGTTGCTCATTGCATTGCCGTCAAAAGGATCCATGCCTCAATCACCGTTGGTGCATATACATGTATCGGGTACCAATAAGGTATGCTGCAGATATCAGTCATGGATAATTTTCGATTGATTTGCTTGGTCCTTCTAAAATTAAATTCAGTCGATAAAATCGACAACCTAACATATCAACACAGCTTACATTTCTGACCGAACTCGCTGTGTATCTCTTGCACGGTCGCGTCAACTGGTACAATGGTGCCGTCTGGCCTTTCGAAGTCGTCATTTTTCTCTCCATTCCAGTTACCATACAATCCTCTGGTTCGCCCTTTCAGTTCCTGCTGCAGCGAGGTGAACACGTTGAGCAACCCGGACGTAGTTGAAACGACTAACGACACTCCACATTTGAAATTCAAGTGGAAGTTCTTGGTCATCACGCCCGAGTTGTTTACCTCCCTGTAGAAGACCGCCACACCTACACAACACGCAAGAACGATCATTTTCGATAGTTGTAGAGCAGTTCATACGAGCCAAATTGTGTAATCTCAGAAAGAGTCGAGACCACCATCGGCACAACCCCTTTCTTGAAAACTATTTGCGAGGAGGGAAAATCGATGTGCCACACTTTTCAGAGGCTTCGCGATAAGGAGCTATTCTTTATGTACACGTTTTTATGGTTTTAGTGCAGGGATGGAAACAAGTTGGTCTCCGGTCGGAAGTATTGATACACCTGACTTTAACTGTCTTGACCGAACATGTAAGGACAATAAGGCAGTCCACGGAAAACCCGATATTGTATCCTCAATTCCTCATGGTCTCATGACTTAATTCGTCAACGTTCAGACGAAGTGACGAATCCGACTAAAATAGTGTTTCGATTGGTCATTTTGTACATGTATAATGGTTTACAGTAGTGCCAGAGCGTAGCATGCAGCTGAAAAAGCGTGTTGGCAAGGTAGACGAATCTGCGTACCATGCCGCGAATGTACACATTTTATCCACGCGCACATGCTTTGCGTTTTGACGAATTGGCGACTTTGTGTACATGCATGGTGAATGTGTACGTGTTCTTAATTTCCGTTTGGATAAAGTGACGAACTGTTTTGTAAAGAAAGCAATGCATACAGAATCGCAATTCGAAAAATCGGCGATTTTCTCAAAACTCGGTTTTAGCTGTATTCTGTTTTGGTCGATTCGAGGGATGTAGTCGAGTCCATCACAAGTCCAGTCACAAGAAACAATGGATGAACAATAACGAAGGAATGCCTTTGTCAAAGCTCATTTGAATTGCTTGTTTTTTGAAATGGGACTGGAGGACTTGTGGTGACGTGTGGTGACTTGTGATGGAATCGACTATACATCCCTATCCGATTCGTAACTTAGTCGAAACGGTGATGAATTTAAGCGTTACCATGTTGTGCTGGGAACTACCAGCACCGTTTTTGTCTTTTGTATAGCCTCACCTTCCAGATCTACCCGTCGACTCTGGGAGTCGTCAAACTCTAGCATAGTCCAGGCACTTCCATTTCCTTCCTGGCGATACCAAACATCCATACCGCGCCGATTGCTAACCTCAACCTGAATCTGATCTGATGTTCCTGTATCAACGGCCGCCAGGGCAGTTACAACAGTTGCGGGTGTTCCTAAGAGGTAGCGATGAAAGTATACCATGGGAAATTGAATTTTCGATATGGGATTACTGCATTATTCTGAAGGAGTATTTTTGCCTTCAGGAAGTTGAATTAGTGGCGAAAATAGGGGGAGGGGACATATTGCTCTGTACAGGGGCGGCGGAAAACTCCCCCCTCCCAGATTTATCTTGCGGACATAAATGTGCCCCCTCGAGAAATGTGCCCCCTTGCGATGAAAACAAAACTGCTCCTAAAATTTCTGAGAATTTGTTTTCAGTAACCATTTCTCAAAATGGTATAGGAGAGAGTTCTGATATGAGCGAGGAATATGAAAACCAAGCCACAAACCCTTACAATGCGCCCTGAAAATGGGCACATAATGCTTAGTTTGCATAATGGCCGGTTTTGAAGATGGTCCCCTATTTTGGAAGATGGTACCAGCCCCCTCCCCCCCCCAAACACTATTTGATTTTTCGGAGGCCAAGTGTGAAAAAAACCGTGTCGACATTTTATCACGAATGTGCCCACCCCCCAAAAAAATAAAATAAAATGCTGGACACGCTTCTGCACCGATAGAAGATGCCTTTTACTGAGCAAGTGCCCCTTTTTGGTGATGCCTCCCAGTTTCAAAACCGTTCCGCCGCCGCTGGCTCTATAGGTCTGTACCCCGGCTCAGAATTTGAGGGACGTTGTTAAAAACGCCCCTCCAGAAAATGAGTTCCCCACTTTTGCCCCCCCCCCACTCTTGCAGACTTTGATCCAAATATGCCAATGATTTCAATGAATTATTGCTCTTATTAGGGCACAGTTTAGCACTGAGATACAGGTGTATGGCCATACAATACACTTTGACGATGCATTAATTACAGAGCAAGACTACATATTTTAATATTAATTACCTATCTGGAGGACAGCCATCCTTGCCTGCATAACGAACGAACCATTGCATGCTTCCAGCATGGTGTATTCACCGACTCCATTGAATGTGTACTCTACGCCATCCAGGGTAATCAGATGGGGATCACCGGTAGTAATTGCTGTAGAACAAAGCAGGCAGGCAAGAAAGGTGAGGGTAGTTTTTCACAGGCCTGTAAATATAATTAAACTCGGGCTGGTTTGGCTAAACCTTTCCTTCACTTTAACATCATCTCTGAAAAAATAAAAGGACGCCTTTCCTATTGCGTTAAAATTAATGGTACACACAACCTGGACAACGTTGCCTCAAAATAAACCAGGTCTCAATATCTCAAACTTGCAGGATCTTCACTCAGTATCTTCATTATAACATTAGAGAACAGCAAAGTTTTGGTTAGCAGATAACGCAAATTGTGGTTTAACAAGCACTGACAAGGAGACAATCGAATCTTAAACCTTACTCACAAAACATTGTTTTGTTTGGCGGCATTACCTGGTGCAGGCGCTGTGTAGCCTTCACAGGTCTGGGAAGGTCGCACAAATTTATACAGCTGACATGATTCTTCAGAGTAAACGCAGCAATGCTCAAATGGCAGAGTGTCAGATATCCAGTGAGAGAGGTAGGGAACACGACCAGCATCCTTCAAATCAGTGAAACAACTTTAAGTTATTATGCATTCAGTTTATACAAAACCAAATAGAAGTTGTTTGTTACATTGAGTTTGACATTGAAAACCATACATGACCTATAGTAACAATTCTACTTCAATGGCCTACAGTTGAGTATTATTGAGTTTCCACTGAGTTTCCATTTGACCAAAACTCTTAATGGTTACCATAGAAATGATATTTTAGTAATTATTTAAATATAAGTGGATTAAACTCAAACACTTAATAAACTTAAACAAAGCCTGGAAAACTCCTGACTCTTACCTTATATGGAACAACTCCTCCGTGATGTCTACGGTGAGCGAAACCACCACCTGACGACCTCAAAACGTTCAGAATTGTGTCATCCCTCCCATAGCAACACTCTTGCCCACCTCCCTTCTCACTGTCGGAAAAAAAAATGACTGTCACTGTGTTGCGTGCCAGCACTAGTTTTAGAAATCAACAATCTTTAAGACCCCACTATTGTATTAACCTTTAACATCTTGCACCAAGTTTTTGACTAGTATAACCTTTAAACTAGGTCCATCATTTGATTGTAGCTGTCCAAAAAGTAACTAACGTAACTATAGTTAAAAAAGCATACTTGGTTTAAAGATAGTAATGGGAGTAAACTCCCTGTGAAGTTATTGTTTCTGGTAAGCTGTCATTTTGAAGAAATCAATAAAAAAGAAGGCCTTTCCAACGATGCGTCTAAAGACGAATTGTTGGACATTTCCGTGAGTAGTTCGAGTTTTTATTCGGCGAAGCGCGCGCAAGCGTTGACACGACGCACCCGCGCATGCTATAATTCGTCGGTTCAGTGAGCGACATCGCGTAGCTGCAATCGGCTCAGCGAGAACGTGTCTCCGACGCTGACATTCTTTAGATTTTGATCACTTTTGTCGATTCAAACGAACATAATGCACAAATTACAAACGATGGACGCTACCTTTAAGGTTACTAGGGTTACTGCTTCATTTGTAACAATATCCTCAAAATGTTTATTTTTTTCCGAATAGCTTCAAACACACACTTTATGTTATTAAGGTCATTAGACCTTATTCACTAGTCATGAAATATCAAATAATCAAACAATAAGAAACATGCATTTGTTTTTCTTGCTGTGTTTTGTCAGTAAACACTAAACCTATCAATTGGTCAAGTTACAAAGGCAGGGTTTTGGATAGAAGGACTCCAACCTACCTCGGTGAGTCGGCTCTGACGCAGTGTACAGCTCCAGGCTTGAAGAGTTCACAACTGAGTGGTGCATCCAGGCTGCAGAGAGGATGCTGGCTAAACCGACCTGTATCAACAAGAGCCTGGGTCAACGTGCAGGGGCACGGCTCAGTCACTTCAAGGAAGTCCAAGTCCGATCTAGCCTCCTCCGCCCAAGCATCGCACCATGCTGAAGGGTCAGGGACTGGATAGAGCCAGTGGAGGTTGTGGATGTCACTCCACATCCCTGGTAGGGTCCTGCAGTTACAGAAATAATCGATGATTAATCTGACGATTGTAAACATTTCCCTTGATATTCCATCGATTTTTATAAAATCTGGCGTATCAAAACCGAGAGATCCATGAAACAACGTACCCTACCTCAGACTCTCTCAAAGATACAAGTAGTAGAGAGACTGGGTGGGAATACTTAAAAAAAAGAAGAGAACTATTGATATTCCTAAACGGGTTATAGACTGGTGGAAAAATACAGTGTCGGACTACTTACAGCTCATTTTGACCCTTTGCTCCGTACTGAGATACACGGACAACACCCACAGTGTATTGGACCCCATCTGGGGCTTCAGGGCGGCTGAATCTGAATACGCCTACGTTGTACGGCACCATTTGACTAGTGCTGTATACCGACTGAAGCTTCGCCTCCCCCGTTGCCAGATCCTCCCCGTAACCATAGACAGAGATCCGAACATAGTCCACATATTCTTGGAATAACTCGGTATCCCAAACAACGATCAGTGGGTCTTTCTGGTGCCATTCTGCAGCATCGAGTCTCTTGACAAATGGAGAAACGTCTTCTGGGCTCACTGAAGATGAGGAAAGGTTTACAAAAAAACCCTTTTATAATGGCCTTCGCACTTTCTAAATTACGGTAAGTATATAAACTAATTTCACTAAAAGAATACGCGTGGACACCAATCCAAACAGAAATGAACTGCGGTCAGGTTCTTTGAATTCTTATAAACAGTTTATAAAATTTTGTATATGTTATATTTCACCTTATATTGCCAACTTTCATTTTGTTCAGAAGCGTGGTACCATTTTAGCCTGAAAGATGCAGGTACTACGACAGTAATTTGAGAAGACAAATATGATAGCAAACAAAGCGATACCTAAGCATATAGCTTAACAATAATAATGATTTATTTTCCCCTCCCCCCCCCTAAAATTGCAGACGATCCTATTTTGAAGTTTGTTATATCTATGCTTCTCTAAGGACTCGATATTCACTCAAGTTAATTGATACAAACACTTACGGTAGGTGAATATTCCGGTGAAATCGAAGGATTCGCCGCCATTAGTTGACACTTTTAGTGGCAGACGACCGACTTCAAATACCAGCGGGCTGACGCATCTGGCTGTGGTGTTAGAAACCACCTGCCCGGGTACTTCAACATCAGCGAATCGGCACACGATTGTGGAGGATTCGTCGAGACACGGTCCAGAAATGTGGACAATATCCCCGCCGAGCATTGAGCCAGAAACGGGGAAGATAGCTAGAGTCCCTGAATATGAAGTAAAACAATGGAGGTGCATCTTGTTGATCTCGTTAAATACAATTGTGTATCCGTTCCAAACAATTATAACAGCCTGTCTACGAATAAATTATTTATACTCTGAAATGAAAGAAACATTCAACTTAAACGTGCGAATGAAATCGACAAATCTATAGTCGTAACGGTATTGAACCCAGCATTTATCTGATAAAAGATAAAAGGGCCCATGAAATGTAATTTTTAATGAAATCCTTGAAAATGCATCTTTGTGTCCCTTTAACCTTATTTTCAATTTTCATTTTGCCATTTTCAAGGGTATTTTGGTGCCTTTTTGGTTTTTTATGCTAATGCGAATGTCCATATTCATGAGCAAAATTGTGATGTCATATCAGGCAGAAACCTCAATGTTGCAATTAGCCTATGCACAAAAAGTTGCAAAAATTTTGGATATTTCGCTGTCGTAAACTTTCTTTTCATTAGTGATTCGTTGTTGTGTCAGTTCATGGCAGTAAGCCAATGAACAAAATGTTCTCACAAATGTTTTAAATCAGCATTTTGTGGGTTCACAATTTCAACAGAAAAACACCTAATATGAACAGTGTCTTCCTGAAATGACATCACTACAACAGCCCCATCAGCTGTCCGGAAAAACATGAAAATTGTAAATGTTTAAAGAAGTGCACTTTTCAACAAAATTAACCAAAAAGGAATATGAATAAGTTTCCATACACTTAAGAGGATTAGAAAGTAGCACAAAATATGTTTCTCATGAGCCCTTTAATTTCAAACAAGTGACCACACCTGCAGTGTTGCAGCCAGAATCGACGATATCACTGCTGTCAATCCGGAACAGAAAGCGCCCTCTGGTGCCAATATTCGAATCTTGATCGATGTCAACGATTGCGTTTGTCCTGGATTCAGGAACAGCGTAGAATGTGAAGCCATCGCCAGCATTAAAACCAACCTTAATAGATAAAGAAATAAAGTGATTCCAAAGTCATTGGCCTTTTTTTGTATTAGTACATGTAGTAGGCCCAGAAACAGCAGTATTCGTATGACCTGAATGTTCAACCTTTGCACTGAGGGAAACAAAGGGCAGCGGGAGAACATCCGGTGATCAAGTTGATAATCTACAAAGTTTGGATTTCGTTCATTAAAACAATTTGTTTCCAGAAAACGTTTTACAACTGGATAACTTTTCAGACCAATTACCAAGAACTATAACCGACCACTCTTGCTTCTTTATATTCATATCGGCATACAATAGCACCTTTCAAATTTCAATCTCTTTTCAAACGCCGGAAGTACGGTTGACTAGTTGTCTAAACGCAATGTTCTAAACAAACACTTCTTGCGATCCAAAAAAAAGGTTTGAAGAATATAAAAATCATACTTGCGCGGGTGTTCCTTGAAGCCCGACGTTGTTGCCACCGCTTGCTGTACCAGTAGTCCATTTGATTTCTTCGTAATTGAATATGGCGTAGGAGTGTCTTCCGTTGGTCACCAGAACGGCTTGAAATGTGTTTGTCTATAAAGTAAAACATGGTTTATTCAAACAAAATACAGTTTTATGTTCACCATGCTACTCGCTGGTATCCGAGGGCAACGTCAGCAGATCAAAAGCACAAACAATCGCTTATTTTTTCCAAAATAAAGTTTTCATTAAGAACGTATTATGAATGATGAGGAACTCTATCAGAAAGGTTTACCACGAGTTTTCATTTTTCATGCGCACTTGGCCGGCAGGGTGTGTGTGATATTTAAGTAAATACCAGTAATAAAGTAATTTACAATTGGTCTGCGCCATTGCTTTATTTCTTAAAAAGCAACAGCTTAAATTATCGAAACAAAGTTCCGGCTCTTTTTCAATCATTTACATATCTACCTGTGCTTTACTGTAAGCGAGCATTACCAAACTAAAACAAATGCTCCCAAATCATCGTTATTCACATAAAAAACACCAATGGTCGTGGACAAAAGTCAAAACTGCCTAGTCTTCGTTCAATATATTAGTATTTAATAAAATACTTAATATTGTCATATTAGGCCCCCAAAAAAGTCTCCGGTTCTGGTACGCGCGCGTCGCCGTAGCCATGCGCGTCGGCAAAATGAAAAAGTGTTTTTTTTTCAATGAAAGATGATGTTTTAAAACCGCCAAACTCACTGGTTCCTGCTGCTGCACAATTTTAACGTGTTTGCAGATTGGGTTATGGTCGAGAATAAACTTTATGTGGCCTCTCTGGACTCCCATATATTTCATTCATCAGCCGACATTTGAAGCAAAAAAATCAGGTAAAAAAAAAGAAGCCACATCGCCGCACCACTTTTTGGGCAAGCTCCATACCAGAAACCGGTCTAGGTCTAGACTATGTCTTAATAATAATAGATCGCCGCCAACCTACGCGAATATGACCCACAGTACTCACTAGATTCAAGGCGTTGTGATTATTTGCTCCAAAGAAGGGCACTTTGTTCCAGGTTGCGATGAACATCCAGGTGGCCGAGAACCTCGACTGATCAACGAAGGTTCCTCTGACGACACTATCCGCTTGCGAGAACAGCTGATCACTCTGAGGAACACGGATAAGTTCACGATAGGTCACGTTGCCGCCATATGTGACATCCACGTCACCCCAGAACGGCGCCACCACTCGCCTGCCGCCGCCAAGTGGAAATGGTGTCGGGGTGTAGGTCGAGACTTGGATGAGAAAGGATATGGCGCCGTTCGTGTTCACCTGCGGTTTGACAAAATTGAGGCCAATGATATAATTGGTTGTTGTTGTAGGTTGTACCCATATTGTAGCAAAGAAGAGGGATAACAAGATATGTTAGGCGAAAAGTCCATTCATCACCCTGTTCTGATTTCAAGGACTACTACTGTGAAGTAGAAATCACACCATTTTGAGTAAATACAGGGTGAGTCAAAAGAGCGGAACCCAAACCCCCAAAACATATTTCAAATTAAAAAAAAACATGTAGTACCCAAAATAATAATGACTGGATAGCCAATTTCATAAACTACTTTTAGATGAAACAAATATTTAAATTGCTCAATCCGTTCAAAGAATCTCACCATTTAAACGAAATGACCCAAAAACCTCTCTCGTCCAAAAATGCGATTTGAAGAATCGTCGTCACAATTGTCTTCAAACATCACCAGTGATAAAACCTCAGTTTAAAAGTAAAAAAAATATATTAATCCTTTGAAGGCCCTTTTAAAAAAAAAAAGTTGATTTTGTAAATCATATTGTTTGCCTAGGCACGGTTATTAATAAAGATATTGTGTACTTACGGCTGCTGTGGAAACAAGTATTTCGTGTAATTTTCTTTGTTGTTCCAAACAGTTAATTGCATTTTTTGGGCGAAACAGGTTTTAGGGTCTTTGCGTTTGAATGGCGATATGGATTGAGCAATTTCAGTAATTTTTTCATCTTAAAGTAGTTTATGAAATGGGCTTTCCAGTCATTATTGTTTTTGGTGCCACCGTTTTTATTTTAAATATGAAATATATTTTTTGGGGTTTGGGTCCGCTTTTTTTTACTCACTCTGTACTGCGGACTTGCTTAGACAGAATCGTAAGCTTACGTCCTATTTGACTTTCTTCATCGCTAGTGAAAACAGCATTTTCGCCCCGTACAAAATGTCTATGGAAGACTATCCTAGACATGAGTGTCTGGCCGGCTGACTGGCTATTCTGTTCCCAATTATGATAGTTTGTCCCCCAGTTTATTGTCAAATGCAAGCCATGCCCTCCTGTTTTCGAGATTGTACAACTGATATGTTTCGGCACCCTATATGTTCCGACAACCCGCACATAAGATTGTGTTACTCCCTGTTAGGGTTAGGGATAGGAGGGTTAGGAGTAGGAATATGTACAGTCGAAACATGGGGGTGTCGGAACATATATAGGGTGTCGGCACACAGTGGTGTCGGAACATAGAGGTGTATTAACCTTACTTGATACACTTACAAAGAGAGAGTCATGGTTGTGGTCAAAATATGGGAAGAGAATGGAGATTGGCACCATCCCAGAACTGCCATCGTCGTTTGGTTCAACAATAGCGTCTCCTTCCTGTTCACCATGAGGAAACATAAGTCCTGAGGACAAATTGGAGACAAACTAGCATAAACATCAAAGCTCAAGTAGCGAGTGTAGGATTTTTCGAAGTTTTGATGTAAGTGGGGAATCAAGTGCACGACTTACCAAGCCCAGGCCGCCCTGCTGATTTCACAAAACCTAAAGCAATGGTGTAACTGCACTTATGCATAACGGCGTTAAACCCATTAACCACGGTCACTTATAATGACTAACAATTTTCAAAGTGCCACCCCCGGCTACCCCGCTCCTTGTGCAATTCATGATATTTTTACGGAAACTGAAAACAGTCCGCGACTTATACGCAACCTATATCCCGGCGTAACTTACGCAGTGAGTTTAGGTGGCGACATACACATTGAAGATAGACTATTTCTCTGTCGTTGAGCCTTCAATTACATTTTGGAAAACTCTCTCTGGCTTTCACAACTTTTAATTGGATTCGACATGTCTGCGTTGTTTTTGATGCGATGGACCCCTCAAATACTTATATCTATGTGTCTTTTGATTTTTGAATTTTACCGTCTTCAAAATATTTTTCCAAGGTGTCAGATATATCTCTTCCAACACCCATTTTGCAATAATTTTTCAGAAAATACTGCCGGGACTGTTAATTAAGTTTCGAACTTCTATGAAAAAAGTGGCTCCAACCTAATTAACCATACATCCAAGGACCTCAAAACCGCCGTTTGAGGAAAATCATTGCGCTATACGTCACGTATACTGCATGACTTGCGCGGGGATCTTTTGGAAGACAATATTACTCCTGAAACGGACTGGATATCACTGAACACTCGACTGATCATACGTCATGAGGTTACCTTGGGCTTTGACTCGACGTGTCCTGTGTCAACTTTATTCTAAAAATGGAGTGAAGTCCCCCGATGTGGTGCATTTCATAATTACCAAAATAATTATTAACGAAATTCTCTGTTCACGTATTTTATTTGGTCGCTTGAGATTAGCTTCGTAAGTAAATCGTCGCTTTGCTCACGAAGTGACAAAAACCTCGAAAATCGATAATTATTCGATTTTGAGTTTTACTTGCCATTTTATTAAAGTTGTCTCAAGGAACAATTTGACCAAGTTTCAAGGCAAAATCTTGTTTACTTTCTTAATTATTGTAAACAAACAATTGACAAAAAGCCTGAAATCGGAAATTTTCATTTTTACGAAATGTAAAAAAGTGTAAAATGTTCTCACGAAGTGACAAAAATTCACCTCGTGAGCAGGGCCGGAGGAATTATACATTGGTTTACACGCGGCGGGATGGGAGCATACACGCGCGTGCGAACGATGTTGAAAAAGAACAAACGCGCGCGTGCTCACGCATCGTATGACGCGCAAAAGTAACAAAATGTTGTCAAAAGTACAATAAGTAAAGCCTCCACGATTCATGTTCCCCACGAAGTGACAAAGAGTCAGCTCGTGAGCAGGGCCAGAACACAGAAAATAATTATACAATGGTTTACACGCGGCAGGATGGGAGCATACACGCGCGCGCGAACGATGTTGAAAAAGAACACACGCGCCCTCGCTCAACTGTCGTGACGCGCAAAATTAACAAGTTTGTTGTGTCGAAAAAAGTACAAAATAAGTAAAGCCTCCGCGATTCATGATCCCACGAAGTGACAAAAACTGTGTACAAACTAATTGGCAAAATATGGTACCCCAAATGATGTTCTCACGAAGTGCAAAAATGTTTTATTAATGAATTACAGTTTAATTACTAACTATTTCTAACAAACAATTATGAAATAACAAAGAGCAAATCATATCCTATCGGACAATGCAAAAACTTCCGAATTCTGTTACTGCAAAGTGGTCGAAAATGTCTTTTGAAAAAATGAATAACTTCAAATGCGATTATCTCAGAATGAACTTTTGTCAAATTTTGAGGTTTTTGTCACTTCGTGAGCAAAGCGACGAAATGTAGGCTTTCTTAAATCACATTGGCCGTGGGCCCCTAGGTATAACGTGGCACAATATATCAAGAATCAAAAGTTCACAAAATGTTTAAATTGACAAAGAGATATTTTAAAATTTGAAAGTTTTCCCTTCTTATGATCTTCCGGAAGTGTTAAGTAAACTTTAAAACTGTATGATTACAGAAGGAATAATGTTTTCTTGTCGCCAGGGTCCTCCAGGAGGGCATCGCGAGGAAGAGGGGGGGGGGGAGCACGAAAAGCAAAAAAACAATGCAAATGTAAATGTAACAATTTCTTAGAACGTTTTATGTTTTCACGAAGTGACAAAGAGTGTGTACAACTTAATGGGACAAAATAGTGAGACCTCTGTTATTTATTGATCTTTATTAATGAATTACAGTTTAATTAAGAGAGACTCCTAATAAACAACTTTGAAATAGCAAAGAACAAAGCATACGTTACTTGACAATGCAAGAATTTCTTAAATCCACAACTAAAAACTAGTCGAAAAGGTGTTTTGAAAAAATGATTAACTTCAAAGGCGATTATCTCGGAATGACCTTTTTGCATGTTATTGAAGTTTTTGTCGCTTCGTGAAAATACCAACGATATAGCTGTTAACTTATTGGGTTGGGGGGGGGGGTTGGTAAATGTCCCTGCCCACCCTCGAAAAATGATAAATCGAGGGGGGGGGGATGTGGTTTGCCCCTCTAGAAAAATCCTGGCGAGGCCCATGGTCCTCCTATCCTACATACCCTTTGGTCACTGCTGACCTAACTCTAATCCTTCCTGGGACAGGGGTGTTGACATCCAGGATGTTTGAAGAAGATGAGAGGGCGGTCGGGCTGCACGTACGTAGTCAACACGTACGTGCTGCGCATAGAGGACATTTTGGGGTTTTGAACGAGGCCATCGGAAGGACGAACTTTTGGCTCGTGCCACGTCACCAGAACCGCAAGCTTCAATTTCCGTTAAGGTATTTTTTCGGAACTAGTATGGCCTTATATTACGGTGAGCACGCCAGCAACACAATAAACTTTGTATACTTTGTATTATTGTATAGTAATCTGAGGAGGTTTAAATTTGTGTATACGCTATTATGATGTTCCTAAATTTATTCGCAATTGGGAACGCACGCTATGAGCCAAGTATAACCCAATCGCTAATCCTCTTAAACTTTTACCAGGAGCATTTAAAAGGGCGCATCGTTCTGAAATCGTCGAAAATTTTGTATAAGAATGTTAACACCCTATTTCAAAGGTCTGATCTGTTGGAAGGAAACTAACCCCAAAAGCCCTAGGTAGTTACGTCTGACACGGCGGACATTTTTTTTTGCATGCACATTAATTTTCAACGAAGAGTCCCCCTTCCCAACTTATGCGTCCATGATGTATGGCAATGAATACGCTACACGTAACGTGCGTTTCCTAGCACCAGTTACACACCCATGTTCCGACACTCCTAAGCTCCGACACCCATATGTTCCGACACCCATATGTTCCGACACCCCTACAAACGTAAACATAGGCCGGTCTCATGGCCCCAACGCACTATTCTAAACGGGCTAACACAATATTATGTCCGGGTGGTCGGAAGGGAGGGATGTCGAAACATAGGTGTGTCGGAACATAGGTGTGTCGGAATATACGTGTGTCGGAATATACGTGTGTCGGAACATAGATTGAGCAGCCGGAATATAGGAGTGTCGGAAATTAGAGCAGTCACCATAGCACCAATACACGAGTGTTGACTGTTAGCCGCACTCCCCCCCCCCCACCTTGCATGCGATGCAGCGGCACGGTGCCGTGCATACATGCGTGCGGCGTTCACTTGATGAGATCCCATTACTAGCTGCGGTAATTATTCCAAAAGGAAGCGGGTGGTTTTTCGATGTAAATAAGCTCAAACATTTACCAAACAGATGAAAACAAACGCGTTTTGATAAATTTTCACAAAGTACTAGGCCTATGTGGGACAAGAATCAACACTAGCAACTAAACAGCTCGATTCTTGAGTCAAAACGTTAACCCCATAAATTACCCCCGGCAAGAATACACAAAATGGCCAAAATTTGAAGGATACTTGTGTGAACGTTTATTTTTACCTGTCCTTTTACTTTTTTTTCTTCTTTTTATTTTTTGGTGAAAAAAAAAACACCAAACAGTTTTGTACCCCTTTAATGCCGATTCCGCGCTGCAGGTGGTGTAACCTGAGCAAAGCCGCGCCTGATACCCACAATTGGCTCGGTGTTATATTTCACATTATAATAGGCCTAATCACTCCAGCGATCGAGTAACACAATTCCAATTGTACTCCAAAAATAAAAAAAACTCATAGGTTTGTTAACCCTCCTTTAACTTGGGAATGTTTTTTTTTTAGGTAGGGACGGCTAGGGAACCGGAATTTCACCTTTGTGCAATGAGCATTATATATGACTGCAATCTCTTCGTAGTAATTTGGAAACACAAACCATTAATAAGCGTGGCTGGTTACAAGTAATTTTACTTCATGGGTAGAAAAAATACCCACTTGAAACCCACATAAAAACACGTTTTCATGAGATATACTGTACGGACCACACAAAATGATGACTCGAGGGTAAGTGAAAAAGAAAGTGACCGAATTTAAAAAAAACAAAAAACATATTTGGCTAGCTCCATTTCATTTAAAAAACTCCAATACGGATAAGGTACATCTTATTGACTTTTAATTGTGAAAATTTTACGTATTTTCCATACTCTATTTTAAGTTATGTTTGTTTCAATAAAAAGATCACAAAACTCGGCTGTCCACCACTGATCATTTAACGTAACCGAGGAATACCAATTGAGTATAATGAAACATGGACGCTTGCCCACCTCGATGAATGAACGAGAACTTGCACAGGAAAACATACAAATATCGCATCAATATTTGAGACGGAAAAAAGGAGTTGTCTTGTTCCTCATACTCAAAACACAAAATTTGACAGTGTGAGTGAATCAGATGAGTGAAAGAACATGCTCGTTTAAGAAATACTTTTAAGACTAAATTTGATTGCCTTTTGTAAAGAAAAAAAATCAGTAATCCGGGTCACTCACTATCTTTTTAACTCACCATATAACTTAAGTTACACAAGCCTTTTGACAATACCAGATGTGATGCATTTAAATAACCAAGGTTCTGCCTTTCCAGTGAAAAACCCTTATTAGACTGTGAGTTCAGCCTGGCCCATACCCAGGGACCAAATGACCTTTCCATTCAGTTATTTCTCATAGAGTGACCATACAAAAAAAACAAACAGGGAAACCCGATCCATCCATGGTTAGGCAACTTGTTTTTTCCCCTTCCATTGGGGTGAATTGGGTGGGTTAAACTATAAACTCCTTATAGTCCTTAGAAGATTCCCACCAACTCGTCACTCCCATTCTTCCATTTATTCTTGTTGGGAGCAAGGCCAGCAGGCAATATCAATTATTGTGCTTGTTAAGTTTGTGTGGGAAACTGCAAAGCAGCCTGGCAATGAAAGGGTTCAGAGGACAACTCATACGGTTAGTTCATTCCAAAGTTGTGTTTACGATAACTTAATGGACCGTAACTTTTGCAAGCACTCGAAGGTTGGTGGGAACCAAGTTGAGCTGAATCAAAAAGATTAAAGGGGCACTATAGGTCCTGAAATCTCCGACAATTTCATGTTTTGGCTTGTTTACTTATCCTATTTCAAACATCTGGCTGAAAGGAAACCAACCTAATGTCTTACCGTTCCCGAGAAAAGACGGAAAAAACCGGTTAATTGTTTACATCGGACACGACGGAGTACGAATATGCTTTGCCTGTCGTTTTCAGTCAATGTACGATATACACGTTGTGTGTGTCAATACAGCAATACAACTATAACACAAAACGTCCAGGATGTTTATATCCTTTAAATGTTCACGCAGTGTCCCTTTAAGCGAAGCTCTGTCTGTGGCACACGGTTGACTGCATTCTCATAAGATTTTGATTTCTATTACAAAATGAAAATTACAAGATTTACAATTCTGAAAACTACTTTGTATGGTTAAATAAAGACAGTGTTACATCATCTACTATTAATTTAAACGCGGGCCTGTCTTTATTACCGATTTTGTATTCATTCTGTGACTCGAAAAAGCCTCCTTTAAGAGGAAATCGCACTGGTAGAGCACTGACCTACATTTTCTCTGCAGCCAGCGAATCGTAAACGTCTATAAATTGTTTGCAAAATAATGCAATACCAAATAGAACGTCATCAACTTACCTCCAAGAGCAAAACTTGTTGAAATGAAGACAATCAGGATCACAGCGAAGAAAGAAAACATCGCCATTTTGGAGGTCTACACGTACAATTGAGCGACGTCCGAAGCTTGAATATGTCGCCCCGTTCGCCTCCAATGTAACAAAATGGTTCAAGTTAAACTGGAGCAGTGGAGGAAAACGTTGGAATTAAATACCTTCTGTGGCGGACTGATTATAACCTTGATATGAGTTTGCCAATGCGTGCACATCCCCTGCACACGACTGTAGTTCGACCGATTTCTGTTAACCACGTGCTGCACGTAATCCTGCTCGACACCGCATCCTTCCGTTGGAGCGGCCACATACCATTGCATTTCTTGTTATAATAATCGATTTTTCCCCATTTGTTTACTTTGACCTTACCCGTGACCTAACATAATTTCACTCAGTGACCTCCCTCACGCTCCACCCCTTCCTCCCCATCGCGCACCCATGCGCGTCCCTTTTGTCAGAGACAATTCAAGTGCATGTATGTGACTACATACTGCCGTCGTTGTGTACTTGATTATTTATACAGACACAATGCAGCCTTATTTGCATGTCTTTCTAAATATGGCTTTAAACATTAGGGAATGTTTAATGTCAAGTTTAAAATTATTTATTGAGGCAGACTGGAATTGATTATAAGCTAAATTGCTTTCATTTCTCTTCGCAAGTTCAAACAATTAAGATTTTGCCTAACTTTCCATTCAATATGGCCGATTCGTGAATACGGCCCATGAGAACGTGTCCCGGACTCTGATTTCGGGTGCAAATTAAAACAAGACTCGGCAACTTTTGATTTGAAATCGAGATCCAAGAATGTTGTTTTCTTGGAAAATACAGCATTCACTGAACTAAAACTTCATATTATTGGTTGTTAAGCACCCTCCTTTAGATTTTGAGCATTTTTTGTTGCTTCAACCGAAAACAACACAATCATGATTAACATTTTCCCCTAAAATCGTTGTAGAGAACTACTTACTCGGCATATATTCAATTTGTCGGTTTTTTTTTAGGGTGGGCGGGGGATACTTACCCACCCCACCCCCATTGACACCCCTGCAGACGCCCATTTTGTTCAATGTGTACTAAATTAATAGCAACTGACTTCACATCTCTTTTGTTTCTTCTTTTCTTTGTTCTTCCTGTTTTCCTTTTGGCTGCCTTTCCGGTGGGTGGGGGGGGGGGGGGGCAAGCGCCCCCTTGGCCCATCCTGGCGACGCCCATGATGACAAATGAGTTAAAATTTCGTCAAGCCGGTAACTTGCCTCATTTTTGGAGGAAGAGAACGCTTGTATTGCACCACAGGGCTTAGGAGTGCTGTAATAACGAGGACAACTGGATGCTCATTGTGAACATACACCAGAAAATGCTAATATTTCTGTTTTTATTGAATATTATTATGATAATGGGTCACCCATCACTGTGCGGTGTATACTGCAACAGATACCACGGAGTTAAGTTGCTTGTTATCACTCTACCACCAGTGTTATTCCTGTATTTGAAAACTCACTAAAATTATTACATTGCAACAATTTATTTTATTCCAAACTCCGAGAACAAAAGTACAAATGCATCACCATTATTTTGACCCACAACGCACACAATATCCTTCCTTGAGTTGACCAACCAAAGTTGGACTTGACTTCCCGTAGGATACTGCATGTAGTATATAATACAGCTGGTCATTGGCCAACATATGCATGACCACTGCATATACCTGACATTTATCTTACATTTACAGCTTGAACACAGTGGTGTAGCGATGTGTGTTTTCTCCCGAAATGCGTTCTATTACTGTTTATGAAGCCTCGTGTCTGTTCTTTTAAATACAGTGAAAAACGGCACACAAAATGTTGGTTGTTCACAAGTTTTAATGCTCTCAAAACTTACAAGTTCGTCATGCACCTTCTATCCAATGATTAACAACCTAAACACACATCAGTTGGCTTAAACACACATCAGTTGATAGCCTTGACCAAGGCTATCAGCTTGTTCCCATACGAGCTTGTTCCCGCTACCGCACACCGCGCGCGCCGCGACACAATCATTAGTTGTACTATACCGTTAGCCCCAACGACCCTTGCGTGTGCTTTGTGTGCATGTACGTACGCCCCACACACACTTCCGCAAACAGCCGTACAGTAAGTCGAGGCGGAAGATACCTTGACCAAGGCTATTAGCTTGTTCCCATCATTGATCTCCATATGTGTATATGGAGATCAATGGTTCCCATACGAGCTTGTTCCCGCTACCGCACACTGCGTGCGCCGCGACACAATCACTAGTTGTACTATACCGTTAGCCCCAACGACCCTTGCGTTTGCTTTGTGTTCATGTACGTACGCCCCACACACACGTCCGCAAACAGCCGTACAGTAAGTCGAGGCAGAAGATATCCTTGACGCAACCGTGTATGCTGAATATGATAATTAGTACGCGCTATGGTAACTAGTCTTCTCTCATTTGATAACGGCTGACAAAAAAATTGAATATTTATTAAATTGCATAATACGACCAAAGGTTTATAAACCAGACGGCCTGTGGTAACAATAATTATAAAACACCCCCTTAAAATCTTAAATAATAGTAGAATAATACTAATAAAGTTACACATAGTTTGGGTCGAAAATGAAATGAAAAGGATGAAAAATTAGACCTTCAAAAAACGGCAAACGGTACAAAACCGCACGCCGGCAAAAACGATGTCACCATGCACAGAGGCCACGTTGGGGCCGTTCACTGGCACCGGCCCGGCTGGCGCCATGCAGTAAGACACGCTGCGCTTTCTCTTTCAGTGGCAAAAAAAAGAAGCGCTCACTTTATTGAGTATATCATCAGCTGACTTTTGGGGGTATTTCTTCTAAGCTGTCAAGGGGATATGGGAAAAAATATCTCTCCTTCAGCAAACTTATTCCGTAAAGACTGATTTTAACTTGTATGCAGTGGCGTAGCCACCGGGGCGTGGGGGGGGTGGCGACCGTGAAACCTTGTCGCCCCCGTCGCCTCCCCACTGAGATTTTGAGTTTCTAAAAAAATTATCATTGCGAATGCTCCACATGATGACTACTGAGAAACGACCCTTCGACCGGCGACCGCGGACCAGTAAGCTGACAACCGGCGTGACATAGCGCATAATGATAATCTAAAATGCGTATTAACACCCACTGCACTGCTCGCTCACACCACGGAACACGTATTATAGACAGGTGGTCCGTGGGTCACATAGTTTCAGTCAGCGATATCACGCGAATCGGCCACGCACAAACTGTTTCCTCCATTCATATAAGCTAAATAATAATAATAGACCAATTAAAATTCATTGAAATCAGTGGCGTAGCCACGGGGGGGGGGGGGGCGACAACCCCCCATGAAACCTTGTCGCCCCCCCCTAGTCGCCCCCACCCACTGAGATTTTGAGTTTCTAAAAGAATTATCATTGATCTATACATGACGCCATGGGCGTCAATCCTGGGGGACAGGGGGACTGGTCCCCCCCCCCCTCCTTTTTGAAGAGTGGGGGACACAATATCAAATGTCCCCCCCCCCCCAAGATTTTTGAACTCGTGCCTCATTTACAGGGCCCTATTATGTATTACAATGTATCTTTTGCTTAGAAATTATTGGTTAAAGTGGTCAGAAATTGCCTCAGATAGCACCACAGAGCATTTAGAATCCAAAACTTTTCGGGGCCCTTAAGCGGGCCCCGAACTCCACGCCTATAGCCCAGAATTCTGGTAGTTGATGACTCCAACCTCGAAAACAATGTTCAAAAAATTTCTTATGCCTTTAGCTGAGAAAACCTCGAAAATTATGTTTAAATTGTGCTAAGATAATTATTGGTTAAAGTGGTAAGAAATTGCTTCAGATCACCACAGTGCATCGATCGAATTTTTTTTTTTTTTCCCTTAAGCCTGCCCAGGCCCCGGGAACCCCACGCCTATAGCTCAATGATAGCCGATGAAATGAACCCACGAAAACGATGTTTAAATAATAATCTTTGCTTAGAAAAATTTAAATTATAGTGGAAAGTGGTAAGAAATTGCTTCAGATCACACCACAGAACATCTAGAATCCATTTTTTTTCGGGGCCCTTAAGCGGGCCCCGAACCACCACGCCGTAAGGGCTTCGCGCTCGCATCAGTTCTGATCAAGGTATGTCCCCCCAACTTTTGAGAAGCGATTGACGCCCCTACATGACGCCCCCCCATGAAATGTTCCAGCCCCCCAGCGCCCCCCCCCCACTGAAAAATTCCTGGCTACGCCACTGCTTGTATGAACAACTTATAAGTTATATGTCGTATGTACGACTAATATATCGACAGGGTACGACATATTTCGACAGGGTACGACCCTGACATTTATGTCGACAGGGTATGACATATCAAACATATGACATAATGTCGACAGGTGCCGGTACGACATATATGTCGTGCATATGTCGAGTCGACAGGGTACGATATATGCCACATACGGCAAAGTCGTATATAAGTACGACTTAATATCTCCTTTGTACAAAATATGAATTGTAACTCATATGTTCGACTTGTTTGTCGATTATGTCGTACATACAACATATCTTGTGAGAACGACTTGCATCTCGTACGATTTACATCTACGACTCACATGTCGTACGTATGTCGTAGGTACGACATACAATTCATACATACGCATTCAAATACATGTGTCGTACGTATGAGATGTATGTTGCACATGGTACGAATTCAGGGAGAGTTTTTTTTTCACCATGTACCTGAGACAGTTTCGTATATTTCCATCCCAAAGTCAATAGCTCGTTTCTTGCAGTTAATTCATACGGATGCTTATAGATACGAGTTAACCTGCATTCGATTAAATGGGTACGATTTGACCTGGGTCCGAGTTGACCTGTTCCCTACATTCGCTGTCTGCAGAATAACACGGGCAGGTAGCGGCGTGATAATGTACGCTGTTGCACCGACAATAAACGTCGGCGGACTGTCTTGAACTGTCCAATTCGCAATGTATTTGGAAATAGTATCATTTTGAACAATTGTTCACTCATATAGCGGGATATTTCATTTGTTTGTAATAAAACTGGAGAAATGGTTTAAAATGGGATTGAAATACCTGAACATACCATGGTTTGAGTGAACATACATGTACGTGGTGTATACAGTAATTTGCGGGATCATGAATATGTATGTCGCGGGTCAAAGTTTACGGGCTTTGATTGGATATCGTGTAATATATGCGCATCAGAAATTCTCGGCCAATTTCGGTCGAAACTATAAAGAAACACATAAGGAATTTGCCACGGTTGCGTCTAGGCTATCTTCCGCCTCGACTTACTGTACGGCTGTTTGCGGAAGTGTGTATGGGGCGTACGTGCATGAACACAAAGCACACGCAAGGGTCGTTGGGGCTAACGGTATAGTACAACTAGTGACTGTGTCGCGGCGCGCGCGGTGTGCGGTAGCGGGAACAAGCTCGTATGGGAACAAGCTGATAGCCTTGGTCAAGGCTAATCAATTGACTGAATAAAACTTTTGAGGAAACTTTCAAAATTGGAATAAAACTTGCACAAAGCAGAATGAAAAAGATAAGTAAGAGGTCACATACATGTCATACTGCGCAAACGCAGCACAGCGAGAGTGAACTCTGGTGTCTATGGCAACCAAAACTTATTGACATACTTGTTTGTATGAAACGCCTGTTGGAGTTGTAAGTACAAACAATTAATTATATAAATGTCACTACATGTGACAAGGAAAGCATTTTAAAGTCACTTTGGAGAAACACCACTACATACATATAAAGACCTACACCAGCTTAACATAATTGCTACTTTTTTTGGCTGAGGCATCAAAATTCCTATCCCCTAAACACGGGAATCATAATGTACACAGAATATCGGTAACAGCAGTGGTGTTAAATTAATTAATTATTTCTCTATGAATAGTTACCCTTTAATCCGATACCATGAAATATTCTATTGATTCCTTTTTTTTGCTACCGAATGTTGACGGTTATCCCCAAAGAAACCAAAACTAAAATGAAAATGCATGCAACTAATATTACAATAGAATCAAATCAGGATGTGTACGCCGACAAGTCACCGATATAATCAAGATATAAACAATAATGCGCCAATCCGTAATGGTTGAATCAGTTAGGTACCTATGCATACTCGTAGCCATGAGGAGGGGGAGGGAGGGGGGGGGGTATTTACTAATATTGTGTAAATATTGCACTTTTCCATCCAAATGTCTTTTCTCACCAGCGCTTACCCCCGGATATTTGTAAAGAGTGTTCTTCTTTTGTTAATAAGTGCCCTTCTTTTCTGAACAAGTGCGCTTTAATAAAAAAAAAAAGTTCCCTTTTTTGTGCCTTTATTTTTATTTCGTGCATGTATTACCCTGAAAAAGCAACATACATTGTCCTTAGTGTGCATAATCGTCGGGTTTGAACAGCGCTCCAATCGGCAGATGGTACCGGGGGGGGGGCCCACACTATTTGATATTACGGAGGCCAATTAGTGTCCGGAGAAAAAAACGTGTCTACATTTCAGCACGGATGTGCAAGTGCCCTTTTCAAGAAATGTTTAACCGCCTCAATCAAAATGACCTTGCTACGCCCCTGCTATATGTATTTACAATTACGGCTCCCATTCATCTGAACGTCTTTGTTTTAGTTTTTCTCTTTTTCAACTTCATATTCTACTTCGAAAAGTTAATATTTAATGCTTTACAAAAGTCAACAAATGGATTTTTGAATGCAGTGCGTCTCGTCTGAATTCCTAGCCCGACGTTTTATTTAGCGCCCCATTGGGCGTGTCTGTATGAGCATGCGTGTTTGTTTCTGGTGTAAATCGAGGACACACATGTGAAGCATCCCCGAGTAATTAACCCGAGTAATTGAGGACAGGAATCAGATCGAGGACGTCCTCGATTAGAAAACGTGTACAAAACCAATGACAGCTGTTGCAATTAACAAAGAATCGATGATAAGGAGCAATTCAAAATCCTCGATTTACACCACGCAGTCGTGTTTTGCTATGCTTCCGAGGATTGGCTTTCCCATAGACTAAGTGCACAAACCGGCATTTGAGGACAATAGGCACCGTCGTCCGAGGATAAAAGGCCCCTTTGTGCTCCTTTTGTTGTCTGTCCTCGAGCGTAATACAATACGAGAGAATAAAAACAAACCTGCTCGTGTGTGTGCGTGTGTGTGGTAAGGCTTTTGAAAGCCAAGTATATGTATAGAAGAAATTCCAGTCCAGTTTCAGAGGAAAATTGTTTTAACTGTTGACAAACCTTTTGAATGTATAACCAATAAAGTTTAAAGTCAAGGCGAGTTTGAACAATTGCTGTGAGATTGTTATTTATATCTGAGACCCGTTTTCGCGTGGCAAAATGGGGTTAAGCCATTCTTTAGCTACTTGAAGAATCATAGCTTTGACATACCACGCATATTCATAAACGCCCGGTTGAGCTTTAATGAGATCCTACGGATCTTCCTTTGGAGACACCTCAAGTCCTGGATGGGTCTTCGAAGAGTTCTCCGTGCTACCCAGGATGAACGTCTGCCACAACGCCCTCTTGCGTCGGTTCTCGGCCACGATGGCTGCCATCCGGTACGACTGCACCAGAATGACCATGACATTCTTGGCGACGAAGTACAATATCGGCTGGTTTATTATCACCACTGATATTGACGAACCGATGAGGTACAGGCGGACCACTAAGAAGGGCAAATCTTGCATGAGAACATTCAGAAATATGGACCACATCTCAGTGGCAAACAAGAGGTCGGGCCATTCGTAAAAGTCCTTGCACTCTTCATTGTAACACTTGGGATTTTCTTGTCTGGCCCTAACTCTGGATTTCTTCGTTTTCGTGAGGGTCATCGTCAGGGTGAATTGGGGAAGACTCCAACTCCAGAAGCTCAGAACCAAGATGACTCCCTTCTGGTCCATCAGTTCAGTCGCCAAAGTGTCGGTGAGAAACTCCAGACTATCAGCCGCTATGCCTATCTGCATCAGCAGAAGTTGCAGGAGCTGATCACGTGACAGTTTGCTTTGAGGGAGAAGCCACCGCCCAATGATGAGAATCATAATCATCGCCTGGAGCAGGATGTCCGAACTTTCTGGGAACGACAAATCAGGGAAGATATCCTGCACAAAAAAAGGTAGGAATAGTTGGTGTACAGACTTAATAGAGATTTCAAAATAGTACTGTGTGCATCTCATTATAAAAACAAATGAAGAACACGACGACAGAAGGGAAGGGGTCTACGTAAACGTTTGAGTCAAGTGCTTGGGCCAATGAGAAATTTCATTTCTGCAAGTCTCAGTCACAAGTGACAGTGAGTAAGTCAGCGAGGAGCAAGGAGACGTATTGGCTGGCAACCCTGGGCCCGAATAGTTATATGAGAGAGACACTGACAACGTCCCCATTAAAATTATTCATATTACATGTACCCCCAAAATAAAAACAACTAGAAATTTCCAGTTGTTTGTATTATCGTTATAATGACAAGTATAACCTTAGCGAGTCACGTACTTTAGCGTCATAAGTTATACCTCTGAGAGACATGTCGGATTGGAGAAACATTTCAAATTCTCCCTGATTCCACAGCCCCAAGAGGCAACATTTCATTGTTGCAAATAGGCTAGATCGATTGCTCGTGGTCCAATTAGTAAAAATACCGAGATTCGTGGGGGTAGGATAAGGTCAAATTGGGGTCAGGGTCATTAAAGTTGGAAAAAAAATGTGTGCACAAGTCTATGGGAATGTCTCCCTCATATCCAATTATCGGTAATTATTATTATTTTTTTTTTTTTTTACATTTGCGACATACTTGTGTGACGATTCTACCCAACTTTTTATCAAATAACAATGGTTATACGTTTACCCCCAAAAAATCAGTGTTGTTCCATTGCAAGGTTGTGTTTTCATCCTTTTTCGGGTGTTTCCATTTGCATCAGCATATCGCGGAGAATGACGGATGGAAGAAAATAGAAAAAAAGGAAATAAATAAATAAATCGTTAAGCATCATGACTCAAAAATGGAAATGTACCATTTAAAACTAGTTTGAAACCGGTTCAACCTGTGCCCATTTATTTTTTTCAACGACGTCACATGATGATTTAGGCGGTATTTGAACAAAATAATTTCGACACATCTGCACAGGAGATCGAAAACAAAATCTGGGTGTTGGACATCTGAAAGATTATTCTAACTGCTGTCCAAAAACAGAAGTAATAATGCGATGAACCAGATAAGGGCAACAAGGACAGTTACCATCCTCAGATCCACCAGGGGCGGATCTAGCTTTCAAGAAACAGGGAGGCGGGGTGGTGTTGACATAGAGAGGAAAGGGTGAGTGGAGACACGCCCTGCTAGAGAGTCCGGGGCATGCCCCTAAAAAATCACGAAATGTATTATTTTTTCCCTACATTCCAAGGCAATTTGAGAATAAATCAAGGGAACATTACCATTCCATTGATAGCTTTTGACCATATTTTACTAGTATCATCACATTACTCAGCGGCTGAACAGGGAGGGCGTAAGGTACGGTGAGGTGGGGATGGGGGGGGGGTGCAATCACTAGAGCCGCCACTGTGCAAGGGGGACATAATCCATATTTAAAATACCCTGTCAAATGTTAGATTCTTGTTAGTTGCTTACTGAAATTGCAGGCTTCTCCAAAAAAAAAAAATCAGAAAAAAGTCCAACTAATTAGTCAAATCTAAACACCATTTAAGTTTGATTAGAAAATTGGAGAGAACAAAATAATGTTATACCATGTCATTCCAGGAGTCATCATTCACCATCAACGTGCTGCACGGAGTAAGCTTAATATCGCTTCGATCGTATTTTGCCAGTTCCAGAAACCAAACCCAAGGAACGGTGAACATAACATACAGCGCAATGGTCGGTGAAAATCTACAAGGGGAACAAATTATGTTCTTAGTTTCCTTTTGTTTTACGTGTCTTTTATTTTTTAAATACACGAACTTATTATTATTTTCTAATAGTGTTTTTTTCTGGATTCGAGATTTTCACGTACAGCCTGTTTTACTGTTGTATTTCATATCATTTAGGGCGAATCTCATTTTTCGCAATTATAGAGGTTTTGGTTTAAAAACTTCAAAGATCGTTTTCATGTCTGACCTACGCTGAATATCAGATACTTTGCAAACGAGGGAGGGATTTCTTTAATTTTAATTGTTTCTCCTGTTTTTGTTTTGTCAATTCCGAGTTAAATCTAAAAGCCAACGTAAAGCATCTTAACATAAAGATGCTTTAAAAAAGACATAGCCCTGAACTTTCCTTTATTGGATTTTTCAC
Source organism: Patiria pectinifera (assembly GCA_029964075.1). Classification (NCBI taxonomy): domain Eukaryota; kingdom Metazoa; phylum Echinodermata; class Asteroidea; order Valvatida; family Asterinidae; genus Patiria; species Patiria pectinifera. The sequence goes on along the minus strand of CM057142.1, from coordinate 9,543,019 downwards.
TGTTATCGAAGTATAAAACACTGACAACTCACACTTTACAGCATTGGCCCTTCTGGGAATCTTGGAGGCTCCAGAATGCATCCATTAACAGGAGGCCCATAAAGACACCATAGACAATAAACGGCCAAATGGCACCAGAAACACCCCGGCAAGGATCTAACGAAAACACAGCAACACAGGCGAAGTTGTGGCAACCAAACAGCACACGGACCAACATTCCCCTGAGAAAGGCACAGTTACACAGACGACAACAAAATGAGTTCGACTTCGATTGTTTCGCCATATTTCTGACTTGTTGTGTGATCTACTTTTGTCCTAAGCAGAGCGCTACCTCTTCCACGCGTTTGCATCTACTTTCTGTGATCTGCGATGCGATGTTTTGTCGTTTTATTCCGTGACTGCATTTTCATATTTTCAGAAGTCAACAGTATTGCCTCATAAGTCATTATATTGAAATAGTGTTTATATGTATCTGTATATCTCTTGGGATCTTATCTCTCTTTGGGGTGGAAAAGCCGGTATATGCAGCAGCAACTTGTTTGCTTTCGTACCTGAGAACATCCGGGTAGGCACATCATTTTTCGTATTTCAAGCGTGTTTGTTTGATAGAATTACCCCTATTTATTTTAATAAGGTCCACACTTTTGTGACGTCACACAGATAAGACACACAACTACAATTGTTCAATCCAGCCATTATAGTATACCAGCTTCTTCGTGCTCGAGAGTTATTAGTTTCGTAGGCGACATATTGTCCTTGCAGAGTTAAACATTAATTAAGAGTCATTTCGTGTAAATACTTCATATAAGTGTCCACGCTCAAAAAATCAAATTTTTTTATACTTTGTGGGATGAAAGGACTTTGGGAGCAAGTAACCAAAATAGACTTTTAAAACTGATATTTTGCCCGTTGCCATGGTTACGGGCCATTATTGAGGCTGCAAACAAAAAATCATTTTTTGCGTTATTTTCAAAGGTCATCCAGCAAAACTGCAAATCAATGTCACAAAAGTAACTATATCACGACAAATTATCATCCTTAACCTTACAAGAAAAAAATAGAAACACTTCTGAAAAATCTCCTTTATATTATTTTTAGGCCCTATAATACAGCATGTTTTTACAACTAGCAAAATTGAATTTTTTACCCCATTTTTATCCCTCCGAAATGACACTTGCCAGGGCACTCAGAATAATTTCCCTTCAGTTATGGTTAGTTCAGACATTGGTTTTTTTCATGTCTGGTGAGAAAACTTTGGGTTATTGTATAGTCTTTGTGCAGTAGCGCTCCAAAAATGGTAAATTTCACAAAAACCTTAAAAAGTGTATTTTCAGTGTTTTCCTATGTTTTGGGTAATAAACTTGTATAATTGGTATTGTTCATGAATCTAGCAGATTTTCACAAACCGAATCAGACTGTGTATCATTTTTAGACCATTGGATGAATAGTAGGTCGTGTACTTCCCCCCACACCTGGCTAGGCCCCGCCCCACTCCCCCTGTGCCACCGAATTTTGAACGTGTATGTTGCATAACGAAACAAATGTAAATAAATAATATGCAAGTGAACACTTTAGAAATAACATAGACTTCCTTTTCACAGCCTCCCCTTCCCCCACCCCGGGGGCTTTGCTTGGGGTTGAGGGTGGGGTGTGACCACCCACCAATAACTTGGCATTGTCAGTACAATCATTGTCACACGGGCAAAACTCATGTGATTGCAAGCCGCAATGAATAATAATGGCCATATCCATATTGTCCTCTGATTGAGGTGCACCATTATTCAAATGATGTCCAGTCCTCCCCTCCCAGCTAGGTCCCGCCCCTTCCCTAGCCACCAAATTCAGATTTTGATATCTGCATGTATTTGCCTAAATTAAATTGTAAATACTAGATATCAATTTGCAAGTGTACCTTTTACGATCTACACCAACAGCCGTCTCACAGATAGCCCCTTCCCCTGCCACCCCCACTCCCAAAGCTCAAAGAGAACCACGCCCTCCCCAACAAGTCAACAAGTACAATTTTGTTGAGATTACATACATGCATATGGCCTTGGGGAAAGTCTGAATTATGTAAGGTGGTTTTTTACAACACAGCTTGAAATATCCGAAAAGCGAGAAGAAGGGGTGTGTATGTCGCGGGGGTGGGTGGAGGGTGGGAAAGGTGATCTGGACACACGCATGTACGCTGTACACATTTGTTTATAATTATTGCAAGTTACTTTGGAATTACAGTAAAAGGTGTGGTGAACAAACTGACGTTTATTTTATTATTTTCAATACGGAAAAGATCTGTCGCTTTAGAGAGCAACTAACTCTTATTTATTTATATTGAAATACATGTACTTTAAAACAACGATCACTCCAGTGAAAGCTCCGAGAGAACACAGCATCAATTTGATTGCATGAGCATGAATTTCACTCAGATTTGACTTGGCTATATACATGTCGTTAGGGACTGAAGTATTTTTTTAGTGGAAGTGTCTTCCAAATTTGTTTTTGCCTGATCAACATTACAGTTTGTGGCACCAAATACACTTCTGTAGTGTGTTTATATATTACCATGGCAACCGTTGTAAAGACATCGGTGCTCATAAACTAAAGTAAAAAATACTTCCATTTTCAAAGCCTATCACGGAAGTATTATCCTATGACTGAAATTCATGGCTATATAATTAACAACAATACATGCTCAGTATGTAACGTGGCCGCCATTGGTGCGAGAAGCGCATGTAATTTTCACCTTTCAATCTGTACCATTTTGTTTGTTTTGATGTACGTTTCTGATGTACGTTTCATTAAATAACATCACCACAATTGTGTATATTTACTTTAGTTTTGCCAATTCGGGTTGAAAACCCACACATTTTTGGAATAAAATAAGTAATTATAAGTCCCTATGGCAGTGACAATGGATGCATACAATTGCTTGACTGGGATGAATGTTTACACAAAAATACAGAAATTAAGCCCAAAATGTTATCTAGACAAGAGTTTGGAAAAATATATAAAAAACACCTCTAGTGGTAACAGCAATAGAACAAAGAATGTCATATTATAGTAATGGTCAACCAATATTTTCCTACCAAATCAGTTGTAGGAAAATCGGTCAAAGTATATGCATATCAACATGGGATCACAGTGTGCTGTACCCGTCCCTTTCAGAAAAACCCCCAAATACCCGCCAGAAAGGGTTAAAATCTGTAAGCACTTGTGATTCGTTGGGGAAGTTGATATTTTTTTTAAATTAACAAATTAACAAAACATTCCCTGCTTGTATACAAAAACCTGTAATTTATAAGCACCAATACATTTAGATTGCTTGCCATGTAACAATGGATGCACCACAGAAGTGTGGCCATGTTGACTGCTGATGACAGTTTGGAAGAGACTCAAAATGTCATGCTGATGACCAAATTACGATTTTGGAGGGCATAGCAGCACCCACAACGGTACTATATTCGACTTTATATGTGCTTGATCTGACCATTCTTACGCGTTCAATTCAATTAATCAAAATAGAGGCAATTTTGAGTTTTCACTAGAGTTTCCACTAGTTGTTTTAAAGTACATGTAGTTTAATATAAAAATATGAGTTATTTGCTCTCGTAATCGCCATATCACTTCTCTGAATTGAATATAATAAATCCAATTTTGTTAAAACAAAATTACAGCATTATGTATATGTACCATGTACATGTATCCATATTTAATCCCCCCGCGCTTTCCAGATATTCCAAACCACTCCCACATTGACAAAAAATAGCCAAACCTACATAGTGAATGTTTAAATATGTGGACTTTCCGCAAGGCAATATGTAACCTTAACAATAATACATATTTTATACAGTTCTTTGGGAGAGGGAGGGGTAGTTGCTCATTATGAGCACTAAAGTAGGAAGAGGGATGGCAGGGGGTGGGCTGTGAGACGGGTACGCCTGTTGGTGAGGATTATGAAAGCTTCACTTGCAAATTGATATCTATTTACAATTTTAATTTAGGCAAATACATGCAGAAATCAAAATCTGAATTTGGTGGCAAGGGAAGGGGCGGGGCCTAGCTGGGAGGGTAGGACTGGACATCATTTAAATGATGGTGCACTTCAATCAGAGGACAGTGGATATGGCCATTATTATTCATTGCGGCTTGAAAACACATGAGTTTTGCCCGTGTGACAATGATTGTACCGACAATGCCAAGTTATTGGTGGGTGGTCACACCCCACCCTCAACCCCAAGCAATGCCCCCGGGGTGGGGGAAAGGGAGGCTGTGAAAAGGAAGTCTATGTTATTTCTAAAGTGTTCACTTGCATATTATTTATTTACATTTGTTTCGTTATGCAACATACACGTTCAAAATTCGGTGGCACAGGGGGAGTGGGCGGGGCCTAGCCAGGTGTGTGGGGGAAGTACACGACCTACTAATCATCCAATGGTCTAAAAATAAAACACAGTCTAATTCGGTTAGTTAAAATGTGCTTGATTCATGAACAATACCAATTATACAAGTTATACTCAAAACATAGGAAAACACTGAAAATACACTTTTGAAGGTTTTTGTGAAATTTACCATTTTTGGAGCGCTACTGCACGAAGACTATACAATAACCCAAAGTTTTCTCACCAGATATGAAAAGACCAATGTCTGAACTAACCATAACTGAAGGGAAATTATTCTGAGTGCCCTGGCAAGTGCCATTTTGGAGGGATAAAAATGGGGTAAAAAATGTAGTTTTGCTAGTTGTAAAAACATGCTGTATTATAGGGCCTAAAAATAGTATAAAGGAGATTTTTCAGAAGTGTTTCTAGTTTTTTCTTGTAAGGGTAAGGATGATACTTTGTCGTGATATAGTTACTTTTGTGACATTACTTAAATAACGCGAAAAATGCATTTTTGCAGCCTCAAAATTGCCCAAAAATGGCCAAAACACATAATGGCCCGTAACCATGGCAACGGGCAAAATAACAGTTTAAAAAGTCTATTTTGGTTACTAGCTCCCTATGTTCTTTCATTCCACAAAGTATAAACAAATTCGATTTTTTGAGCGTGGACACTTATATGAAGTATTTACACGAAATTACTCTTAACATGAACCGAATAAGTAAATAACGACTAATGTTTATTTATTTCATCACATGTTTACTTATTAATCGTGTTGTGGGTGGAACAAGTTGGGCATTAACACCAGGATCATGACTAATATAATACCTTTTAATGTATCGCATAATGAAATAATCCATCGAAAAGTCTAGATTTACAAAGATGCATCTGAACATAAAACCCGTGGCAGCAATCTCTATTATCATGTAAGGTTCAATGCAAGGAAATTTACCAAATACTTTGTTTGGCACAAACCGTGGTACAAATCGTGGCAACGTTAAAAAGATGGCAGCCAAAGTAAAAAGTGTCCAAACATCAATATGTCACTCATCCGCTCACTTAACGATACAACGATGTTTAATAACTTAGACAGAAAAAAAAAGAATTCCATCTTATGAATAGTTAATGCGGTACCCGCTGCTATGTACATTAGATTCGAACCAGCCAACCGATCCCGTTAGCTCGGTTGTCGAGTTAGCTCGGTAGTCGAGTGGTAAGACATCTGCACTAGAAAGCAGGAGGTCGTGGGTTCGAGTCCCACCCGAGTATTTTTTTTTCCAACTTTCACTAGGGAGGTAACACGTCGGTGAAGGGCAAAACCTAATTTGATTTACATCACCCCGACGCAAAAAATTCCATCTAATGAGACAGAAGAGGATAATGGTCTTGGCCCCAGACGCTAGTGATCGATAGTGGACGGTGCATAGTGCGTCCTCTTACGGCACAACAATTAGACCAGCGGGCCTGCTCGCACTTACGTCTTGGCCATTTCGTATCAGCGGTTTAACTTTAATTTTCCTTATTTTCTCCTAGGCTTTCCTAAGGAACCAATCAGCGATCGAGAAATGGTTGAATGGCCCGATGGTTGTAAACATTCGCGACGCAGTGATACCCCCGCGCGAGGGCGCGACTACTGCTGCAAATGAGAACTGCCGTTTTGTTCGAATTGATACAGACGGTCCTATTTACATAAAATGGTCACGCCCCATTGCTACGAAATGACCAAGACGTTAGTGAGAAAACGTACCAAAAAAAAACACTAATTATGCAAGGGCGCTACTGAACAACTATCACTGACGTCTTGGGCCAAGACGAAAGAGTATATTGACATACAAAGCAAAGTGTGATGTGACGTAAATCTTGACTTTACAGGGTGAGTCAAAAAATGCGAAACCCAAATGTCGGGACTATTGTTTTAGTGATGTTCTGCATGTAGCTCTTTCAAAATCGAAGATACGAAAGCCCAATTCATAAGCTTTCTTTTAGTACAAGAATCATTCCAATCACTCACCACTTCAGAAATGGTCCCGACATTTGGGTTTCGCTTTTTTTTTTAAACTCACCCTGTATAAGCTGGTTCAATGTACGTTTATATGCATCTAGGGCCCATCGATGTCTATCGTCAGACCGCTCGAAATGTGCCCATTTACGTTGAAAGTTATCGTGAAGCTGAGTCATTAGTCTCTATTTTATCCATTATTTATCCTAAACTTATATTTTCAAAGAAATCCCTTTTCGAATAAGACGATAAAAGCATCCCCAGCCGGCCCCGTGTCAACCAGTCACGATCGAACAATAACTTATTAACAAGAGTCTTGCCGTGAGGCGAAAGGCAGTTGTGGTAATCGTAATAGTTCAATATTTATACATATTATATTAACTATCTACATATTATATATTAAAATATTAAATATTAAAATATTAGAAGCCATATCATTATCTGTCTCCGTTAATTCAAGCTGTAGACCTTCATTATAGTAGTTAGAGCTGATAATTTATGCGGGCGTACCAAATTCAATTCTTACAATATATCACGTTCTTTTCAAACTGTAAAATGTTCATTGAAAATTTAACGGATTTCCCCAGATTGGGTATACATTAGGCAACAGGAATTGGGTTCATGTTTGCATTGGTAAAGTCAAGTTGCCATTTTTGCCCTACAAATTGGTGGGCAAATGGACTGATTGGTTTGGCATTACATATATTATAAGCTAGAGAGCCTGCGTATACGATGTCTAATGCTAATTCAGGCCAAATTGCTCATTACTATTTTGGCGACACAATCCATCCCGCCCCATTCGTGTCGTACGGTCAAAGGTGTCACCAGACCAATTGTCTGTCACGTTACGTTTGTCACTCTTCAGTAATATACCTTTTTTGTTTATAAACTTGAGTGCCATCTTGTATGGGCTAGTTCATAAGAAAGAGGCATTTTTTTTAATGGACTTTGGTAGTGTTTGTTGCTCATTTCGTAGTTTAGCAATGTAAAGATATGCTGGGAAATATTGATAAGTTTTCTTATTTTTTTGGAAAAAAAGTAAGACTGCTGCAAACTGCTTACTGACTGGATGGACCTGAAATATATAAATCTAAAAATTACTTTTTTTTGTCACATTGACCTTCCATATAGTTTGCCAACCCATGGTTGGTAAAAAGTGTCAGCAACTAGTTGGTAAAAGAAAGGGATAGGCCTATTGCCTGCGCCCACACGTCTTGTGAGCTTCCTTGGCCAACGTAAGTCCTATTGCGCTGACGGCAGTTCATGCATGGGAGCCAATACTAACATAGCTATGCGATCGAGTTAATTCAACTTATTGGTATATAAGGGTAAAGGCAGCACGTTTTGTGGTCTGCAATTTCCCCAATGTGGAGTGTTTGACATTTAATCAAGCTTGATTTCTGAATCCCGTAGTTCCTAATAGTCATTTCCCAAATACCATGGTCGGCTGCTGTAAAGCTAAACCCGATCGGTTTTGAGAGTCAGCATAGAATCTGTTTGCAAGCCGACATCTCTGTGAGTCACACGTAACCCACAGTCCCTACACGGAGCTTGCCTGGTGTACCAAACACCGATATCAGCTGTCAACTCCTCCTCTGGTGCTGTCTCGGTCACCAGCGTCATATTCGATTTGGGCGAGGCCGCAATCTCCGTCTTGTTTTTCTTCTTCATAGCTAGCTTCCACGCTCTCTTTTTCATTCGGTTTTCGCTGAGGATGACAGCCACCCGGTACATCTGAAGAAGAATGACGACGGCGTTCTTGCACGAGAAGAAGAACGCCTGGCTCATTAGCAGGGATTCTTCTGATTCCCCTGATGAATAAATGAGCCAAAGACGGAGCACTAAGAAGGGCACGTCCTGCATAAGGAGGGAGAGAAGTATGGACCACATGTCGGTGGCACAGCAGACTTCACGGCAGCGATGGTAGTCTCTGTCATCGAGTGATCTCGAAGGGTCATCTTCGAAGACCAAACGTCTGGACATCTTATGCTTCTTTCTTTTTGTCACTGTCAAACTGAACGTGAATTGTGGAAGACTCCAACTCCAGACGATTAACACCCAAACGGCACTCTGGATGTCTTCAAGATTCGCTGAGAAGCCCTCGGAAAGAAGTTCCAAGATGTCTGCCGCTATTCCAATCTGCACCAACAGCAGTTGTGAGAGCTGATCACGTGAGAGTTTGCCTTTAGGCAGGAGCCACCGCCCGATGATGAGGATGAACATCATTAGTTGAAGGAGGATGTCGCACCATTGAGGCAACGTGCATTTCAGCTGTAGGAGAAACTGGAAATAGAAATAAACGATACGTGCAGGGGAAACGAACAATTGCTTTTTTTCTAAAACACTTTATTCTCTCGAAAACAGTGGTCACACTGTAGGCCATACTAGCCTTTGTGGATTTTTTTCCAAAAGTGTTTACAGTTGCCTATCAATGCAAGCATACTTAGGACCACATTAATCCCATAAATGTTTTCTTGTCATGAAAGCCCGTTGAGACCACTTTCGCATCCCCTCCAGGCCCTGTGATGATATCCTTGATAAATAGTAATGTAATTTACGACTGAGTGAGTATCTCAATAACATCCGGCAAATACCTCAATTTGGAGACTTGGCAAAAGTGGTATTTTTACAATATCTGGGTCTGTTGAGACGTTATAATCGGAGCCGTTTTCTGCGAAGTCCTGCCTTTGCCGATACAATGCCAGTTGCATCCACCAAATACAGACAGCGGTGCAGATGATGTACAGTGCAATTGTTGGTGAGAAACTGGGTGGAGAGGGAAGAAGCAAACCAGAAAAAGGGTCACTATCACTCAGAGGCTGGGTTGGATCGTGATTGAAGCTTGTTGACTACGTTGGCCGTAATACAGGGTGAGTAAAAAGAAGCGGAACGCAAACGCAAAAACATATATATTTCATTTTTACAAAACTATGTAGCACCAAAATTAATTATGACTGGTATAAGCCAATTAAATAAATTACTTTTTAGATGAAAAATTACTTCAATTGCTCAATCTGTTCAAATTATATCACCATCTATTTTTATAAACGAAGTGACCCTGTTTAAGTTTCGTCCAAAAATGCGATTTCAAGAATTGTCGTTACAATTGTCTTTTATTATCACCAGCGATAACACCTCAGTTTTTATTAAAAAAAAGAGGATTTTACAAATCCTATTGTTAGCCAAAGCAGGGTTGCTAATCAAGATATTGTGAAGGCCCCAAGGGCGGATCCAGAAAACAATTTTTTGGGGGGCCAAAATTTTTTTTGGTCCCCCCAAAAAATGGGCCAAAAAATTATGGCGTGGGGTTCGAGGCCCGCTTAAGGGCCCCGAATTTTTTTTGGATTCTAGATGCTCTGTGGTGCGATCTGAGGCAATTTCTGACCACTTTAACCAATGTTTTTTTGGAGGAAAGATGATGGTGTACTCATTGCCTGCCTTTATTGCGATGTCACATAAAAAAAAAAAATGGTTTCGTTTTTTTTTTGGGGGGGGGGGCATGGCCCCCTTTGCCCCCCCCCTTGATCCGCCCTTGGAAGGCCCTACTACAGTTTTTGACATTTGTTGAACAGTCTTCTGTGTCATTTTTGTTGTTGTTCCAAACACTAGTCTAGTCAGAACACAATCAATTGGTTTTGTGGACGAAACTGATTTGAGTGTCATTTCGTTTTAATGGTGAATTTGGACAGTTTGAACAATTGAAGAATTTGTTTAAATAGTAGCTGAACAGTCATAATTATTTTTGGTACTTATATCTTTTTGTAAATATTGTATATATTTCTTTGGGTTTGGGGTGTTTTTTTCTCACCCTGTACAAAAAAGGCTTGAAGTGAAATTCTTCCGAGAGCGACTTTTAAAATCATTGAAATTCTTGGTTGTACAATCATAATAGTGCCTGCAGATCATCCCGATGAAATATAATGAAACAGGTTCTGTGTATGTTTTAAAGATTTCACTTCGCATACAATGACACAATTCAAGGCAAATAATAAGTAAGAGTACAATGTGCCATCAACAAACGACTGCATGGATTGCAAAGGTTGATTTTCAACAAGTGGATGCATAAATTGAGACAGTGATGAGAGTTGACTTACAGTTTCCATGATTTCTTGAAGACGCAATGGCAACAGATTGCATCCAGCAACATTAGAGATACTACGCCGATATACATGTAAACTGGCCACGGGCGGTGATAGCCGTCGCCGAAGTCAATGATGCGTAATACGCATACGCCAGCATGAAGAGCGAAGAGAAGACGCACCAATATACCACTGAGAATGGCACCGAGATCAAGTCCACAACACGAAAATGCTCCATTGCCCGCCATTTTACAATTTCTGACTACACAGACGTCAGAAATTTCTGATTGCCAGTAATGTTTTTAACTAATGATCAATCGAAAACCTTGTACCCGTTCTTGGGGACGCTCTTAATTGTTTATGAAAAAAAAAAGACGGCACGGATTTATAAGGGCATATTCGACACAAGTTATGATTAAACATGCTCCGAAACCACTGCTTTGATCATCTCCGTTAAAGTACACTATTTGGCTGTCCTTTGCTTGATATTGAGAAGTTGAACAGCCCGCAGTTTTGACAAAGTAAAGTGAATTGCCACTTTGAAAAACAAATCTATTAACTCATTTTATCAAAATGTAAACCCAGCACAATCACTTCGCATGTCAATCCTTGATTGTGACTTTACGATAAGAGTCCTGTGCACTTTCATTAAGGGTTGCCACGGTATAACTATAATTACGTTGTCGTTTCGCAATGCATTATCGAATTGTTTTTCACCTTTTTCCGCGATACCCTTGCAATTTTTTTTTTTTTAAATCCGGACCCGAGCTTTTTGGACTTTTAAGCCTCGAGTCTCGCTCATCTTTTGATACCAACAACATAAAATTCCCACCATGGGTTACCACGCAGCGAAAATTGTTCGTGGAAATAAAATTTCTCCTTTTATGAAGGCCTAGTGTACACAAAGCAGAATTACCATGCATATGATTCATTAAAGTTAGCCGATAATTCCAAAAAGCTTTAACCTATAGTCATGAAATGTCTTGGGTTTGTTTATGATCAGTAGTTCTATGCATGCACCAAGTTTCATGGCCGAGCCCTGAGTGGGGGGGGGCGGAATCCGCCCCTCCCCTCCCCCTAAAAATAACCCGGTTCCTTAGTCAGGAATGGAATAACACAACAATATAGTCGAATCTTACCAGATCACTGCGGGATGAAATACAGTTGTCGATTGAAACTAAGAAAAAGGAAAATGCATAGGCCTATACTTGAATGTCTTGCCACCAAGACTGTACAGGCCCTATTCCAACAAAACGCCACATAATCTCGGAGACAAAAGTTGGGGTTAATCTCATCATGACAAAACAATTTTTCGTTCATTTGAAAGTCGAAGATAAAAAGTACAATGCTCGAAATTATCATGATCTCCTTCATTCATTGGTTCTCTTTTCACCTCGTACCACAAGATGTTTAAATCAAAACCAAAGAGAAGGTTGTCTGATCAAATGGCAACAACAGTCCCTAAATTCTTACTCTTTTGAGGCACTGTGACTTAAATTCATGTGGAATAGCCTTCCTGGAAAACAGGACAGTATGCCTATTTTGGTGCGACATGTTTTTGACAGTGCAACTTGTCATGTTTTTGTTTAATAGAAAAATGACAAAAGTTTATGATTGCTAATGTGTTGAAATAAGTTGCCATAGCAACGATGGGAACCCCAAAGAATTTTTTATTACGGACCCCGATAAATGCAAGGGAAGTCAACAAATGCCTAGTTGGTCAGGGTAAGCGCTCTGGCAATTACAAAAATTAAGTGTGGGAGGGGACGCACTCGCTTGCAATTTGGTCCCATTTACATTCTGCCAATTACATTACAGTAATGGTTAACAAAATCAGAATTGGGTGGCATGGGGATGGAAGGGAGATTGGGAACTATTCCACCTGCATTATCCTTCAACTGGTAGGGCCTATAAAGGTAATAACAATGCACGTTTGATTGTAAACAATGTGCTATGTCAGTTGACGGCTTCCTCTTTATTTAAATACACAAAAACTTGAAGAAAACCCCAAAATACAATTTTGGGCCAAAATAACCATTTTGGGAGTGGTACTAATTTTATTTCTACGGGGTAGCCTTTTCAGTTTTCTGAACTGCCATTCTTACGGGACCTGAATACATAAAACAAAAATAAGTTATTACAAAAGGTAAGTAACCAATGAAAACAGTTATTAAATTAAAATGCTTAAATAATTAAATATATAAATCGTCAATGCAAAGATTTGAAAAAAAAATATTAATGCAAAATTAAACGAGTGAAAAACAAAACAAAAGTAGCAGGACCAAACCTATTAAACAGAGAAAAGCAAATTGTTATGTTAGACATCAACGTTAACTTATAAAAAGATAAATGAAAAATCAATAAATTGAAATAGTTACATAAGTGAATATTTAAAACATAACAACCGCAAAAGAAAACTATAAATATAAACAAAGAATAACAAATTGTTAGACATCAGCATTAATATAAAAAAGCAAACACTATCAAGTAAAGAGATCAAACAGCATCAAATTTAAATAATTACATATGAGTATTTAAAAAATAACAACCACAAAAGAAATTTAAAATATAGAAACAGCCACATTTCCAAACGTAGGGAATAAATATTAAGAACACGTACTTCCCGGAAAGTATACAATCGCACAAGGTTCCTCCACCAGACGTAAAAAGACCAATATATTTGGACCAGAATTATAGTTAAAAAAAAAATAAAGTATATTCTAAGTGCTATGGCAATTACTTTTCTGGGGGTCAAAATCGCAAGATTGCAAGTCGTTAAAACAGTTTGTATTGCTATGGTTTAAAAATAATTTAAAGATGTTTTTTATTTGCTTTCCTTGAAACAGTGAAGGTAATGTTTTAATGTAGTGACTGTGCTGATTCCATTTTGGTCGGGTGGCCTAAACATAGGCTAAACATGAATTTTTGTAAACCAAAGCTAAACATGATATTTGTAGCCAAAGATTGGTCCAAATTGGCCAAAAAAAGGCCAGCTACAGTAACCGACATGATATGGAATTAAAAATGATATTTTAAGTACACGTACTAGATCACCCATTCCAAAATTTGTATCCTTGTGGAGACATTTCTTTGTTCCCGTGTAGTAAAGTGTTCAATTTTGAAAGTGAATTTTCAAAATTTTATTTTTTTAAGAATAAGTTTCCTCCTGGGCTGAAATTTGGAATTATCCCTTTTTTAAAACTCTTCCATCTGCGACAAATAAACAACACCTTGGAAATTAGTAGTTTTTGAGTAAACATCTATATATTTTTTAAAAAAAACCCTGAGAGACCTATTCATCTATAGAAATTGCCCTGTGGAGACCTTTACAATGTTTTGTTCACTATTGTGTGTGAGTCTCCACAAGGCAGCGAATTTGTGGTCATAACTACCCAAAGCAATTTTTTTTTTACTGTGGCCACTGAATTTAAGTAATCACACGGAATGGCTTATAGACGCAATTAGTTGGCCTGTTATAACCTGTTTTTTTTTTTTACAAGGCAGTTATTTTTTTCAGCAAATTTCTCTGCTCCATGATTTGCTCCATACGTTTCATTAGCAATAGTTTTTTAACACCCCTCTTTATGAAGGTGGTTGAGTCCCTTGACCTTTTCCTTTGTCAATTGCATGTTTGTGTGGGCGCTATTTCGTTGTGGTTCGTGTACAGCAATGCTGGTTGCGAAATTGTACATTTTGCTGGTTGCGAAATTGTATTTTGAGTTAACAGTGAGTTATACGTGGAACCATAAAGCAAGGAACAGTATGGTGGAACATGCTGATCAAGGGACCAGCTTCCGCCTCAGTACAGTCTCAGTTAATTACCTCATCAATTCAATTGGAAGTCGGATTCGTAATATACATTATACTCGGTAGTTATGCATGATAGAACACGACCTGGGCATACACCTGCATTGACGGCATTATAGCACGTCTGACAAATCAACACAGAGTCATCGCCGTTATCCCCATCGTGTTCTAGAGCACAATGGACGACACTCAGAGGAAACGTTTAACCAGGCTGCAATGGAAACGATTCTGTGTTTTCAGTGTGTGCTACTTCGCCTGCTACACTGGGTTTCGCGGCCTTCGTGACCTACAGAGTACGCTCAACAACGCTGAGGGCACAGGACTAGCCAGCCTGTCCTTACTGTATGCCTGCAGTGCTGTGGCGGGCCTACTTGTGCCCGCTGTCATCCGCTTCAAGTTGGGCACAAAATGGAGTACGTTCTTAGGGTTTGGTCTGTTCACAGTTTACACCGTAAGCAACTACTTCACAAATGCCTACGTGCTGCTCGTTGCTGCAGTGTTGCCAGGCATTGGTGCTGCTTTTATATGGGTTTCGAAGGGAACCTACATCACAACTGTAGCCGTGGAGTTGGCAGCAGCCCACCAAAGAGATCCAGCCGCCGATGTTGCGCTGATGCATGGCATTTTCTTCAGCGTGTCTCGAATAAGCACAGTATGCGGCAACTTAATATCTTCGCTGGTTTTCCAGAAGGGATGGGCATCGCTGGACAGTGACGAAGGGCAGAATGTAACCTTCGATCTTGGATCGTGTGGAATTCATGCTTGCGGTACGTATCATTCCTATCGCCGTTTTACTACGTAGGCCTAGGCCTATATCTTTTTGAGTGCAACATTGGCCCATGTAATTGTTTTGATATTGTTAGTCATGGCTTGTCCAATATGCCATGAAGGCATGAGAAACATTCCACTGCTCAGCATCGGCGATTTATAGGAAAGATTCCCATATCTGGCGAATCACTTGTCAGCCGGTGCACAAACCCTATGGGACTGGTCTGACAATTTCTAAGTGTTTTCTCGGTAAAAATTCAAATTTGTCCCTGCTAATTTTGACTTTTTAGGACATAATAGGCCTATCACTTTCTGATGGTTGATAGGTCATTTAAGGGAAAAATTACTGATGGCCAGAGATGGAAATCTTTCCGATTTATGTTCAATATTCGTGGAAGAAGGGGAGGGGACAGGGGTGCAAATTGACGCCACCTGACTTCAGCGGGCGCTGTTCAATTAGTACACATTATACGCGTCATCACTTTCTATATTCCCCCAGTTACTAGCACTATATTGCAGCATGTACTGCTGAATTTACATAAATTGGTGTTGGAAGAACATCCGTATCAAATGGCGGGAATTATAATTATTGTGGAGCCCTTCAAAGAGATAGAAAGGGGAAAGTGGGAAAGTGTTAACTATATTAAAAGTAAGCTAAATACAAATGCAGAAAATTCTGGATGACCTCAGGGTACGACAATGAATTGGAACAAATTACAACAAGATAAAACTCTGTTAGGAAGAACAATGAATAATTGTAAGCATTATTTTATGATTGAGTTGGAGTTCCTTACAACAGCAAACTTGCAGAGTTGCTAAAAAAAAAATTCGCATTTTGCATCTCCAAGGTTCTCCAATCGCCTTTCCGCCCGGCTGCCGTCTGCAAAGTCTGCATGAACCTGCATTTATTTCTTTGTTGTATTTAAACAATCTTTTTATTGTAGACAAGGTTTCTCGAGCATCGCCCCTCTTTTTCCTTTTTTTCTTCTTCAGGAAGTATAGGCGCTGCCAACAACACTGGAGCCCTCCTTCCACCTGAACCAGGGAAACGCATTATACTCATCTCCATATATCTCGGCTTTGGGCTGCTTGCGGCAATCATTGCCTTAATCTTCCTTGAGCGAGTGCCTCAAAAATATCCCAGAATCACCAACGGGGAAGAGGCGGTTTCCTTGACAACCAAGGAGCTCATCCACGGCATAATGTCAGCTTTTCGTCTGATGAGACAGCCCCGGATGCTGCTGTTGATTCCTATACTTTTCTACATTGGCATTGACATGGCTTTTGCATCCGGTCATTTCACAAAGGTACATACAACACTATTAAACCACCAATCATCATCCATCTCGCTCAGTTTCATTCTCTTAGCCTTTAATCATATTCTTGTCTCTTGCAGTTCAAAAAATTGTATTCGGTTTGTAACTTATTGTTTGTGCTTTTGTGGGCGTTGCAGCTGGGCCAATCCATCAATACGGCAGCCCAGCTGTCGTCTGCCAAGTCTGCATGTATTTTTTTTTTCATTTATTGTAGACAATTCGCAGCTTGTATGAGAAATTGATATTTGTTTTAGTCAGGTACGAATCCTCACCTTAGTCATGCATGCATCATTAACTTCAATGACAATGACATATTCAGTTACGAAACGAAAACAATACCCTATTTTTTGTTATTCTGTTAGAATCTTGCTTTTCAGATTACACAAAGTAAAAGCATACGAATTAGCAATTTGTATACTTTGTCATGGTTCCTATTTTCGCTGCCCGGATGTGTTTCAATTTATATTCAACTGAATAATACATGCATGGAAGGGCGAAAGAGAAAACAAAACTCTGAGCTACAGCCAAAGCTAGGAACAAATCTAAATCACTTAGATAATTCGACTCATTTAAAAATTTTTCACTCTCTATCGTTTCCCAATTTCAGTATTTTGTTGGCTGCACACAAGGCATTGAGTCCGTGGGCTACGTTGCGATGTCCTTATATCTCACCGCGGTGATAGTCTCGCCCGTGATAGGGCGGCTGATCAAATACACGGGCCGTCCACCAGTCTTCTTCGCTGGCTGCGGTGTTAATCTCCTTCTGCTGATTGGTATGAGTCTGTGGCCTCCAGAGGGCGGTAAACTTTGGCACCTCGTCGCCATGGCTTCAGGGCTCGGGTTCTCCAGGGCAATTATTCCAACTGTTGCTACAAGTAAGATACATCAGTCGCGTCAGATTCGTGGTTTTTCTCACTGGGGATTCCCGGTGAACTTTTTTTTTACATTAGCAAGCATATATTATAAATAATGTCCAAAAGACACAGTCTCCTTTACAAAGGTCATAGTTTAAGATACATTCCCCGTGCCATTTTCGACTTTTTCCTGGAAAAATAGACGTGTTTTTCTATATGAAAGTTATCCACTTTGAATGAGACATCAAACGAAAACCAATCCACCGATGTTATGTTCTTGAATTGGAGGTTGCAGACGCCCAAATCTGAATAAAAGTTGTTTTTTTACCAAAACATATAAATTGAATAATCGTTAGAAAACAATTCCTTTGTTAAAGAGCATGGGGTATGCAACTTTAACTAGTAATAGTAATCCTTCTAGATACCCCAAAAGCTTAGGGATTTTGCAGCAAAGTACAGCCACGCCACTCTAAAGTTTCATGGTTTATAACACTTGTGTTGATTGTGGTGAATGAGAGTAAAAGGCCCAGGAAAATATGAAAAAAAAATAGAATAAGTATAAACCTACATAATTGGCAATTGTATTGTGCAGATTCTTTTGTTAAATAATTGAATTATCATATGTTCTAACCATTTACTTTTTTCTCTCTCTTAATCTGAACCAGCGCTTTTGGGACTTTTGTTCCCTGACCAGAAAGAGGCTGCATTTGGCATTCTCTGCTTCTGGCAATCCTTCGGCTTCGCCGCAGTCGCCATCTTGGGTGTCCCGCAAGCTGTCTGTGCTGGTCACGTGATCGCCGTTACCATGGCGGCGCTGCTGGTCGTCGTCGTTCTCTACAGTGTTCTGGAAATCACAATCCATAGGGACAAACAGCAGCCCAGTGAACAGGTTCAGTATGTCCCTGCGGACGAGGGCAGCGGCAGCATCAATGAGGACAAAATGGACACCTTGTAAAGGTGTAAATGATACTACAGAGAAAGGATGGCTGGGAAGCGTAACTTTTATCCTAGAGAGGTTAGGGTAAATCATAAATAATTCAGTAGTTTTGATGGGGAAATTACAGAACAGAACAATGAAATCAACAGAACTGTTGTTATTTCGTCAACCAGTTACATTAAAGCATCAGGACGGTTGTCGTCGAGATACCACAAAGTAGCCTAGTGGATAGTGAGATGAGCTGTGGATACAAAGATCCCTGGTTCGAATCCACGTCGTCGCTGCTCATTTTCATCGACTGTTTTTCCTCTCCAAATATATCATTGAGATAATTTTAATTTAATGGAAAAAGAGAACGAGAACCTTTGTTTTGCAATGATTCAAAGGAAAAAACTGAATTATTTATGACATTGGCCCTAACCCTCCTGGGAAAAAAATACGCAGTCGGGAATAAAACTTTCGTTGTCAGATCTATTTGGGGTTAGGTGGTCTGAACTCCCCCCGTCCTCCGCCCCTTCTTGTCAGCAGAAAAAAGGAACCTGCAGAGAGAAACAAAACATGCCTGCTTACCCCCCCCCCCACTTCCCTTCCTCGACAGCTAAATCCCCTCTTGAGGCAAACCTGGATCCACCCTTACTGTCCTTTTTGACACATGGTGAACAAAATATGACGGTCTTGTTTGGGGCGCCCTCTGTTGTATCCCCCATTTTCCCAAAAAGGCTAAAGGGGAGTGGCTGAATACATATACCTGTTGACACATGTGTTAATGCCGGCCGTTGCCAAGTAATTTGGACGCGGCTTTGGAGATGAAAGCATGTCGAGAATTATTAAATCTTCCAAAAAGAAAATGAGGAATATCTTATATGTTTTTAAAAAATTAAGATAAAATTTACCGTTAAAATTTAACGGTAAATTAAAAAATTTAAAAGAAATATATGACTTTATTTTTGTATATGTTGAATGCCGAAATGGAATATGTTATACTTATAAATGTATTAATAGGATGAATTATGGAGGCCTAACCCGGTCCTAATAACAAAAGTGAAAAAGGTGTTAATGGTTTTAAATTCTCAGTTGTATTTTTTTTTCCTCTTTTTTTTGCATTGCTTTTTGTTTACTACTCTGTTGAGGTGGTCCCTTACAGTGGCGGATTAGATGGATATCAGAGGCTTTGCACGAACAGAGGTGTTCTGCCCTTTTAACGCTGATGGTGAATACGGTAATTATCCCCAGCCCGAGCATGCAGTCAAGTGCATCGCCAGATCAGTTTCCCGGGGGTAGGAATGTTTTGACCACGGAGAGACCATTAGGACTGGACTAGTCCGAAAATATTCTTAATACTGTGTATGAGAGTTCCAAAACTTAAGGTATTGAAAACATGCAAAACAAGAAAATAAAATGGCACCTGAAACAATCAGTCCTATACCCAATAATCTCTATTATACTGAGGGTACAGTATAGTAGAGTCAGTATAACAGTGTACATGTAGTCAGTATAAAAGAGATCAGTGCCAATACCCCTTCAGTACTGCATCAATCAACTGCCAAAAATCCACCATCTGGTATGTCTGGTGCTGGTCTCTATTTCTACACATTTCTCCATAGTCACTAGTCAGCCACCAGACAGATGAAGAGGTCGGTCTTTTCAAACAGTTGGACCATGGTTCGACATGCACCAGTCTAGTCTTTGGCCTCATATTGATATCACTTGACTTCCCTCTCAGTTGCAAAATATTGAAGCAAATTAGTCTCCTTTAAAAATGGAATTGAGACTTCAAACTTGGTTGGTGAAATACTGAGGACCTCGTCTTTGCCTCATGAACATTTTGGAGAATTTTGTCGGCTAAAGAGTGAGTAAAGTTGGCCTGATTTTGTTTTGCATGTTTTTCAGTACTCGGGGTCCCAGTCTGGGACTGGACATTTTGCGCTATCGTTGGCAGGATTACATCAGCCGGTGAAAACATCTATTCATTTGAACACCAGTTTTCATCGGTTGCCATGTGTTGCCAACAGTACTCCAGACCCATTGAGTTGCAAGAAAATGGGTCCGGGGCTAAATCAGCCAATGTAAAAAGTCCCAGATGTCCGCGCCAGCCTATTCAGGTTTAATCCTAACTTCATTCCCAGCATTCCAGGAATTGTTTGACTGATATCTCAAGATGGCGTATTGCAACTCCAAGCGTGCGGTTACTCATAGTTAGCCTGCTTCACAACACACACTGAAAAAAAAATACTTTTACACTTACACACAAGAAATGAAACTACTACAAACACTTGGGTTGTTCTATAACCTTTTGGCTAGAATTTCTGCTCTAGAATTTCTGCTTCATTCAAATCAATTTTGTGGTCATTCAAGACCAAATTTAATTTGGTCTTGTATGACTACAACTTTTGGTTGAATTTAACATAAATTCTAGGTAATAGAACAACTCAAGTTTGGGTAGTTGCAGTTTTCACCCTTTCTTGGGTAAAATTAACCCAGGCAAGTTTTAATTGCACCTACTGATTTATCCATGCGTCGAATAATCAAGTTTTTATGAGAGTGGGGATAGAACGGTTGCCAAGAGCAACGGACAAGCAGTTGCTATTGGCAACGAGACTCAAACCAGTCTCCTCGGATACTGCCAGTAAATCTATCGCAGATGTCATAACCTGGCACCAAGGAGGCTGGATCACAACGAGGGGTCTCTGACGATGCTGTATAAAACTGCCAAGAGGAGAAAAAGAGGTGAGAAATTTACATCTTTCCATTCAGTGTGTCACTTCTTTTGTCTTTTTTTTGTGACAAGCTCATTTTCCCATTGAGCTATATAAAAGGACTTTACATAAAGCAGCAAAATGTAAATAAAAAAGGAATTGAACATTTTTTTCGAGATTTTAAGAAAGTGAAATTTCGTATTGCAAATAAAAAAAATTGATACCGCAATGACTTCTAACTTTAATAGCCAAAGATAAATACTTTTGCAGATTCTCAAAACCTTTTGGACTATTCACATCGAGATACAAAATTGCTGCACGCTAAGAAAACTTTTAAAAAAACCAGACATTGCAACCAATTACCAACCCTGCTCAATTTGGTTTGAGATTACCGCTTTTCAAATTTGTAAAACAAAAACAATGCAGCATTGTGTAAGTCAGATGTTCCTCCGCGGAAACAGGATATAGCATTTTTATTGACTAGGATGTTGGCGTAATGTTATACAGATCCTTTGGTTGCAGCAAATAATGCTTGAGTAGACACCAGTCACTTGCATTGAGTGCGGCGTATTCATTCGCCTAGCTAGGCACGCTTTGAAAATTCAGTTCAAAGTTTGTGGCGGGCGAGATTTTAAAATGTATACACACCAGGCACACTGTCGTGAAAATTTGCTCTGAATTATCAACGAGAATATGTCCATCCATTTGAATATTGGAAATATTTGTGTCCTAAATCTCTCCACTGTACTCACTTTGTATTCAAGTTCCCGCCATCTTTAATCGAAATGTGTAAGCTATCGAACGCACCCAATGTTAGTAATTTAAAATACAAAAGAAACGTAAAGATTGTAGTTAACAAAAACAGAGCTGTTCCAGTTTGGGGAAAAAAAGATCATGTTATGAACGGTAAAGGATTTTCCTTCATTTTGTAAAGGAATATACCAGTATAATCGAGATCGGACGTTTTGTTCCGTAGATATTGAACTTACTCTGTGGGTTGACCACGGAAGTGTGCATTAGGGTCCGCACAAAATGTTTTTGCATTTTCTTGTCATTTGGACCTTGTAGATCAATATTCCGACTGGTGCCACCTTGGCACCCTTGAGCATGTTATTGAAAAAGATTATTATGCAAATTAGCTTCCGGTAAAATATACGGAATTTGTCCAATCGTATTAAACGAGGTGTCTACACGAATTATATTAGGGTCAACAAATTCATTAAAGCCATTTATTCAATGATACTGTAAATAATGTATGCATAATATGGTCTTGACACCTCGATTGACAAATTTGGACGAAATCCTGCACATATAGAAAACCTACATTTTACCTTATGGCGGTAGCAAATTTGCATATCAATTGTTTAAAAAAAAATGCTTAACGGTGCCAAGGTGGCACCCGCCGGAGTATTGATCTACAAGGTTCAAATGACAAGAAAATGCAAAAACGTTTGGTGCGGACCCTAATTCATGGTCCACCTCCAAATTGGGGTTTGACACCTGGACTAATCAAGTTACATGACAATCGGACCCGCCCTTATAAGTGTGTGTTTTCCTTTAAATTGCATTTTGATGAGGTCATGATGACGCCTCACATTTCTCAAATTTCGTGCTTATTTCCGTGATCATATGAATATACTTTTTTAAATATGAAATATGTTGGTGTAAATTCAAAATCGAAATTATCAATGGAGTTCAACGATGATGGAGTTCTGGAACAAAAGTAAAGTATCTTTCTACGGAATTTAAATAATACAGTTGTTAAACTATCCGTGAAAACCTAAAAAGGTATTGTCTGAGAAAAACGATATTCATTCCCAATTTTGTCGTCTTTTTTTAAACAGTATTGACCTAAAATCGTATCATCTGCCCATTTAGGCTTAGCTTCCATCACCGGCCGGTTTAAGTACAGTGTTCTCGGTGTTCTCCTCGAAATTTGACGTTTATTTCCCGGGTAAATACTTCCTCTATGACGACAAAAACTGCACAATACCATCTGTTATATCCTGAAGTATTTATTTCTTAACAATTTTGAAACAATTAAATCTTAAATAAGAAGTAGTTTTGCTTACAGTTTTATCAATATTTCCGTTTTAGATGTCTTGCAAAAACCCAACACAATACGGCACCTGGAAAATTCGCGATTACGCGCCAACGGGTATTAATGCTTGTTATCACGCGTCTAACCAATTAAGGCAAGTCCGCTCATTCCACGGAAACCAAACTGTTAGGTAATACGCTATAACGAAATGTACATTATCTGATAACACTATGTAATATTAGGACCACAATCACAATAAGTTTAATAAGCTTTAACGTCGTTTCTTATTTGGCCTGGACACCCTGAAGACACGTCGAAGGCAAAACTTTTTCACATATTTGGTACTAACTATGTAATGTGTAATACCAGGAGACACGTTATCGTCGTAATTTCTATATTTGTTGCTCGTGATATAAATAGTAAACATACCGAAATGCGTGGAAAAAGGACAAGTGAATATTGGGTTACGGCACATTTAAGTTTGAAAAATTGTGTGCACAAGTCTATGGGGATGTCTCCCAAATGTCCAATCCAGGGTGTCAAATAAGTATATGTATTATTATAATCAGCTTGTATATCTCCTTTCATGAATGTTGGAATTGCATACCCCATCGTTGATGCACTCACTTAATTGCTTCAGTCGGCCTGTTGCTAGGGAGATTTGGCAGTTGCCAGGGAGATTTGTGAAAAAAAATGAAACATGGATTATGTTTTACCCAACCAATACGATAAACGACTTTGCTTAAAGTTGGGGTACGTGGAATAGTTGGACACGAATTCAAAGAAAATGCATGTATTCCCACTAATAAGATGGGAAGCCTAATGAACATCACGGTCAGTTCCTACAGACATGTTGGCGAAAGATGAACAAAACAAAGTCAATAATGAACTCGGATGGTTCGTTTTGATGATGGAATAAAGGAGCCTTCAATTTTATTCAAGCGGATTGGAAATTAAATGGAATGAAAGTTTTGTACATTTCAATAATGCGGAGACAAGGCTTTTTGTATTTGAATGTATGATCCACTGAGAAGTTTTGAACAGAAAAATCAACTTCTGAAGACAAACATGCTGTCAGCTTCATCCGTAAAACTGACAAGAATTTCCCCTGCTTGACCTTCCTTTCCATCGCAGGTCCTTGGCTATGGCTCAACTGCTTGCTTCGCTTCTCGTAACTGGTAAGATGAACACGGGAAACAAATAATGAAAAGCGCCCTCCAGCAACCATATTGTTTCTCTATTTTTACATGTATCGCATTTGATT
The DNA here is from genome assembly GCA_029964075.1 of Patiria pectinifera. Taxonomy (NCBI): domain Eukaryota; kingdom Metazoa; phylum Echinodermata; class Asteroidea; order Valvatida; family Asterinidae; genus Patiria; species Patiria pectinifera. The sequence continues at coordinate 9,518,878 of CM057142.1, read as the reverse complement.
TTCTCCAGCATAGAGGAATTGCAAATTTGCACTAAAACCAAGGGCCTTATCGCTGTCTTCTTGAGAGGATTAAAAAACAAGAAAAGTCCTCATTTCATACAATGGCTTACGGCACTTAGCTCTCGGTTTCAGTGCTAATTTGTATTTCGTCTACGCGATCAAAATTGAAAACATCGACGACAGTTTAGGAAAAGCAGTCTTGAATATGATGGTGTTTGCAAAATAACTATCAAATATCTTCTGCAAAATATCGTAACGGAACCCCGGGGGTATTACAGAAAGGTTGGCATTGTTCGTATTCAGGCGCTTCATTTTGTCAAGATTCCTTCTGGAGCACCATAGAAAACAAAATTGCAAGGCCCTATGCAGATAACAAGTCAGTCATTTTACTGGTTTTTCGCTGTTTTAGAAAAAAACATATAATTTAGGCCTTGTGGGAATTAAGCTTTAGGTCGGACCGAGGTGCCAAAAAACATTGGCAAAACTATGCAGCTAGTTTGAAATAGGCCTACATATTTAAAATACACGGTTTACACTTATTAGGTTCAGTCCATTAAGTAACTTATGAAGGAAATTTGGTGCGATTCCCAGTTCTAAATTAGGCTAAACCAATGCGACTTCCGATAATGGTATACATTAATCCATTTTGGTTGAAAGGTTGTTTTGCTTCGTCGTGGGGGAATCTGTGCACTATCGGGAATCACAGAGAACTTGCTGGTTCCAATCCAGAATCTGCCCATCTGGTATCGTACGCACGGGTACCCTGCGACTGCCCGGCCTTCCATCTGGGAGGGGTTAATCTCTGGAATGCGCAACAGCAACCACGGACAACTACTTACGTCAAAGATTTGGTCATTAGCGAAGACACCCGGGAAGTACGGGCTTTATACAAATGCCCAGGTACGGTATGCATCATTAGCAGACGTATTAGACGTTCAGACTCGGATAAACACAAACAAAACACAGATTTTCGGAAAGAGACAATTGTGGTGACATTCATATACGGAGAAAAAGAAAGATAATGGCGATCAGATCTTAAAAAAGTATGTTACATGATTTAAATGTTTATTACTTCTGTAAGCCATTGCCGTATCCAGCTTTTTATATCGGGGTGTGTGTGGGTGTGGGGGGGGGGGGGCAGGGGGGCATCCGCACTCGCACATCCGCGCTGAAATGTAGACCTGTTTCTTTTCTCCGGACACTTGGCCTCCGTAAAATCAAAATGCGGGGTCGGGTGGGGGTTGGGGTGGGGTAGGGTAGGGTGTTTTTTTTTAGGGGGGAGGGCTAGTACCTATCTTCCAAATGGGAGTGCTCTTCAAAACTGACCATTATTATGCATATGCCAGTTTTCAAGCCACATTGTACTGATTTTGGAGCTTTGGTTTTCTTCTGGTTTTCACGCCAAAACTCTTCAACCAACAAAAGAAAAATATCTTTCGAAAAAATCCATCAGGCAAAGCCCCCCCCCCCGCCTCCGCTGGATACGCCACTGCTGTTTACAAGTTAAAAGTTTACTTCGCCTCCACAAATTACAGTGGTAAATCTCAAAAATTAAGATTTTTACCGATTGCACTTGAACAAAGCAGAAGGATTAGTTGGCGTTAGTTGAATGGATCTCCGTTACAGGTTTGGTCTTGCCTGTGATCGCTGAGGCTCTAAAGTCGATATCTTTCCCGATTTCCTTCGAATAAGTCCTCTCTTTTAACCCTACAGGGCCCGGGGCGGAATCCGCCCCCCCCCCTCAACATTTTCCGCGATAGCCTCTAAAAAAATTGTTTTGTGACCCGAGCTGTTATGACTTTTTAGCCTCGAGCTTTGCGCATCTTTTGATACCAAAAACATAAAAATCGGACCACGGGTTGCCGCGTAGCGAACAAGTTTCCGGTGAAAACTGAATTTTCCCATATACGTCGTGTACACAGAGCAGAATTGCCATTCGTACATATGAATAATTAATTAGCCATAATTCCAAAACCCTTTGACCTAAAGTCATGAAATGTCTTGGGTATGTTTATGAAGAGTTGCTCTATGCATGTGCTGAGTTTGACAAATTTTCGTCACTCGATGGCCGAGATCTTAGGGGGCGGCGCCCCCCCCCCCGGCTGAGAGATGGTCAAAATAACCCGGCCCCTTTAGGGTTAAATTTTAATTGATTTTGTTTTTGTTTACCAGTGGAAGATTACCCTCTGTCTTTGATTGGAAAACCAGCATTGATGAGTAGCCGACTCCACGACTACTCTGCATACAGGGCTACCGACGGCAGTGGCTATACGTTCACACACACAGGTGAGACTTTTTGTTTTCTTAAAGGGAACATGTAATCGGATTTTATGACTTAATACATTCTAAACAACTTTCTTGCCATGTAACTATGATTTTCCACCTCCTTTGTAGCAGTTAGGGTGAGAAATTTTAACATTTTAGTTTTATGCTAATGAAAATTTCCATATTCATGAACCAAAGCATGATGTCATTCAAGGCAGAACAGTGGTGTCTGCGTAGCTTTGTGAACAAATGTATATCAAACTTTTCTGAATTTTCTTGGAGTAAGTTCTTCATTTTACTTATTTATCATGTTAAACAGCTTGTCTGGACAATAGTAGTGGCCAATATTTCTTCAAAACTATTTAATGGGTAATTTTGACGGACTAGATTTTGTACTGTTCATATGCACTTTTGACAAGGAAAACCTTGTGCGACAAAAGCAAAATAGCCCCCTCTTACATGTATTGATGAAAGGATTTGCTAATATTTGAAAAACTACCACTTTCCCACTTCCCATAAAAACAAGTATTAAGATCTTGTATGTATTGTTGCAACACATTGTAATGTGCATGAAAACAAGATGAGCTGAAATGTCCACTGCATGTTTCTTTTAACTTGCATGCGATTTTCTTGCGGATATTGTGCCGATTTTAACAAGTGAAACAATTGTGAAGTAATTGTGAGATTATTTCATTAAAGTGCTTATCCTCAGATAGTGTTATTCCGATCTGAGTTCTAATTATCTAAGAACGCTACTTAGACTGTGCGGCGTATCTAAAAAAAAATCCAAAAATGTGTCACCGAGAAGTAGTGTACCCCGATACGCCGCTGTTCATTTTTTTCCCACCGTTTCGCGCACTGTCATATCCTCGTTTATCTGCCACGTGGCCACTATCACGCGCATTGTATGAATTACAATAAAGAATGTTTTACAATGTGACATGTATCTTGGGAACTGAATAATTATGCTAAAAACTAACTCAGAAGCAAACGGATTGCATACAATGAAGTTTAAACTATAATTTTCTAGCTAAGGCAAAAAAAAAAGGTCTCCGGTTTCTGGTATGGAGCTTGCCCAAAAAGTGGTGCGGCGACGCGGCTTTTTTCTTTTTACCTGATTGTTTTGCTTCAAATGTCGGCTGATGACTGCAAATGGTGCCAGACTAAACTTAGTGCAAATATATGGGAGTCCAGAGAGGCCACATAAAGCTTATTCTCGACCATAACCCAATCTAAAAACACGTTAAAATTGTGCAGCAGCAGGATTCCAGTCAAACCAGTGAGTTTGGCGGTTTTGAGACATCATCTTTCATTGAAAAAAAACCACACTTTTTCATTTTGCCGACGCGCATGGCTACGGCGACGCGCGCGCATACCAGAAACCGGAGACTTTTTTTTTTGGCCTAAAACAAAACCGATTGAATTCTTACACAGGAGCTTTAAGGAATGAGCCTACCAGAAATGACCACCTTTATATCGTGTTTTTTTCTCCAAAACACCAACAAATTGCTATACGTCGGTTTGTGGTACGACTGACGAATTAGGCAAATTTAGGACAAACCCTATGCCCATAAATATGAATTTCCACATAAATGTCCATTGAACTTCAACGGTGTTCCCCAGATTCATTATTAAAGATTGAATAGATTAGACAACCTTTGTCTACACCCCACCTCCTATCACCCTAGATTCGAAAAGCGGGTATAGATGGTGGCAGTGGAGGGGGATTGCAGGACATGTCTGACCTTGGAGGTGTTCAATGTCCGTCTTTCGGGATCAAAAGATATCTTATTCACATTCACTAATAAGAAAATGGGTCATTGATTTTGTTGCATATATGTACACCTGTTATATAGGTTTCTCCGATCGTCATCCTTGGTGGAGAGTGGATTTGGGAAATGCCTTCTGCGTGCGTAAAGTAACCGTATATCTGCGACAAAATTGTTGTGGTAAGTATACTGTAAAAACAGTGGCGTAAATCTGTGCCGGCGAGTGGGGGGATGGGGGATGATCAAAATCCAAAATTTGCCCGGCCGTGGAAATTCGAATAGCGGGGGAGGGGGAGGGTTGGACACCACATTACACTGGGGGCGGTCTTCAGTATATATCAGTATGTATACTCACGCTTACATCAAAACGGAGCGTTTTAAAAGCTTTTGGAAACATGTTTATTTACAGATAATATCATTACATAGCAACTGACCGATCAAACCTAACGAAATTTGTGTTCACAAAAGTCATGTTGAATTGTGGCATTTTGTCCAAAAACGCACTTACTTGACCGTGATGTGTAATTGTTCAAACGAATCCATGATAACATTTCGATTTTTGGCAAAACATCAGTGAAAAATCGCATAAAATATGTTTTTATATTTAAATATTGAAATTATTCATGGTGAAACCGTGACTTCATCATGGCGGAAAAAGCTGAATATAAAGCTCAACCACGACAAGTTCTTATATGTAGTGTATAGTAGGTTTAATAGCAGCATTTGAACATTCTACTTGAAGTAATGTGAAAAATAACAGTTAATAAAAGTTAATAACAGTTTATTTAAAAAAAAAATTATAAAAGTTAAATCCCATTAAAGTTAGATCCCATTAAAGTGGTTCCCCTTAAAGTCTGGTTCCGACTTCTGTAAATGATTCTGTAAGTATGGAGTTAATTTATGGAAACCTATAACGAACAACAGACATTATTCGAAAGTATTTTAATTACTAAATCTTCATCTAAATCCAAAATCTAAACATGGCGTGGGCTAAACATGTGAGGAAAGACGTGTTTGGAAATGTGTTTATACTCAAAACACCGTTTTTACAGTGGTTACAGATGCTCCATCTCACCAATATCGTTCAGAATCTCGACTTCCAATTCGATTGTCCAATTGTTTCTTTAATAAGGATTGCTCAAGTTGGTCAGTGAATTTTTGATAAGCCGGGGCTATTGCCGGGAGGTAGGAGGTCATTATGATCCTCGGATGGTCTTGTGCAGCAGCAGTATAGTAAGGCGGTATGCGTCAGGTTTGTTAAACTATAACATCCTAACTATTGTTCACAATGCTAAAACGACTTACTTTTTTGTAATACATTGTATTTCAAAACAAGGTGTTAGCTAACGGTGAAGTAAAACCAGTAGCGTATATCCAGCTTTGGATGTCGGGGTGGGGGCAACCGAACATCCGCGCCGAAATCCGGAAAATCATAAAGCGGGGGAGGGCTGGGCTGGTACCCAAATTCCAAATGGGGGCCCTCTTCAAAACTGACCATTATTATGCATACTGCAAATTATATACCCACTTTCACGGCACATTGTAATGGGTTACCCCCTCTGCATACGCCACTGAGTGAAAGTGAAACATTGGCGTATCAATTTCTGTTCAAGCTTTCAGGTGAGCTACTTATATGATGATTTAACTTATAAAGTGCGTGATTTTTTTTGGACAGACTTGAACCGTTTCCTAGCAGGTGTAGTCCGAGCAGGTCAGAATTCAACTTGCATTGCAAACCAGCCGTGTGGTTTGCCCGCGAGCCAGGCACAGACCTACCCCGGCGCGATCAACGAATACCTGTGCGACCCACCTAAGCTAGCAAGGTACGTCAGCGTGGACATCGATGGGTCAATTCACCAAGTTACTCAGCCAATACTTATGCTCGCAGAGGTGGCGGTAAGATTGTATCCCATCGATCAATGTCTGTGAGGCTAGACTAAAGCATAAGATGAATAGATATCTTTCAAAAGGTATCATTCTTGAAGGGATCAGAGAAAAAAGATGACTGAAAACTCTCAGTAAATATACCTGTCGTTAATATACATGTAGCGGTGGTACGTAACATTAATTAAAATGTAATTAAAAAAGTAAAGTGTTTAGAGTTTTGATGAAGTTGTTTTGAAAGTGACATTTTTCTTGACATAGCTGCCAAATTTGTGAGGTATGAGTCAAAATTTCCAAATGTTCAATTTGACTTTAACTTCAAGCGAGAACGGAGGTCAGTATATCGCGGTAGTTGTAATGATTATTTGCCAGTGTGGACAGTTTTTGACCTATCGCCGTTTGCGAGTTAGCCACGCCCCTTAGACAACCCTATAGAATTTGTGTACACTAAGTTTACTTTGTCTCAGATTGTGCGCGTTCCGCGTCCATTTGTATATCATGTAATTGGACAATATGTCACAAGCTGCGTTGACGCGATTCTAACTCGATTCTACCGCGATAGGTCAGTTCTGTCCCCTGGTAAAACTGTTCGGGGACAGAATTACCTCGTTAAAAGTGTCTTCTGGCCCGTTCATTCTGTCCTCCAGGTATTCTGTGAGCTGCTGCTTTGATAAATGCCCTATCATGAAGCTGTCAAAATGAAAACAACTTTCTTTTGCAGAAATGGCACGAGTAGTAATTGTCAAGGATTTGTATGCATATCACTACTGCTAGGCTGCTTCACGTCTTATCTGCACTGTGCGCAGCTACTGGAGGGGGCGACTCAACCTCAATGCGCGTGGGCCTTTAATGAAAACCATAGAATGAAAACCATAGAATCGGATCGCGATCAGCGATCCGGCGTGTTGATTTATAACTGCAGTGGCGTAAATCTGTGCCGGCGAGTGGGGAAGGGGGGATGGGCGATGACCAAAATCAAAAATTGCCCAATGTGGATACAGTTACCAGGGAGACACGCTTCCGGTGGGCAGGGGGACCGAATAACCTGGAGCAAAACATAATTACCTTTTACAACCGGCACCGTAAAAACGCATAATGGGGGCCTGGAACCATCTTTCAAAATAGGGGGCGCTCTTCAAAACCGGCCATTATGCAAACAAATAAGCATGATGTACCCATTTTCAGGGCGCATTGGAAGGGTTTTGGGGGTTTGTTTTTGTGTTCCTCGTTCATAATCAGATCTCTCTATACCATAGTGGGAAATGGTTACTGAAAACAAATCATCAGACATTTTTGGGTCAGTTTTGTTTTTATCGCGAAGGGGCACATTAAGAGCGCGAGGGGGACACATTTATGACCGCTAGAGGGGCACTTGCTTAGATCTTGGGGGCAAGTCCCCCCCCCCCCCGGTTCCGCCGCCCCTGCCCCTCGATTACTGCAGCAGAACGATATGCATGATGTACATGTGCGTTCGTCCCCGCGTGACATTTCGGGGATCCAAGATACGGGATAAGTTGCTTCAAGGCGTTCTGTCCAATCAGCGTGTCCAATCAGTAGTCGTACAGACATAGGATCAGGAGGCTCTAAGCAAAACACACAACATTCACCGAACTCTCCTCCTTTAGTGCCGCCGACCCTGTTTGTTCATATGCCTTAAAATTCATCTAGTGTAGAGTCGAAACTTATAAAGCCTACTCCAAAATGTGTTTGGCTATTTTTAAGGCTGCTTTGGATGTGAAATATAACGATTTCTTTATTGACGTCAAAGACGTACTGACCGTTCTTTTCAACAGATTAAAAAAATGTTTGTTCCGACGAACGCTCACTATTGTTTGTTTTGTATTTGTTTATTTGTTATTTTTTTATTGAGGTGTCTGCGAGTTTACTGGCTTTTTTTGTGCCTTTTTTTACTCGTCTATGATAGGGGGCGGATACTACAATCCAATTGATGAAAAAGGCCTAATCATTCGAAATTTGGAAAACAATTATTTCATTTCTTTCTTTTTCCATGGGACTTTATAGTTTGCAAAAAAAAAAGGTAGTATTAATCTAAACTCACAACACAATCGATTGTGACTCTGTGCATGCAGGCAAACGTAAACGCATCCAAGCATGTTTATTTATTATGACACGCGTCGTCAACTTGTGGTGTGGAACGCCGATGATTATGACAACGCGATTACTCATCAAGCAGAAAACACGAGAGCCTCAGCAACAATTCGGGGCCCCTAATAGCAGAACTGGGGGAGGGGCTACTGCGCTGTGACCTTTTCAGAGGCGTTACAAGAGCGCGGACTAAGACAAATGAATAAGTCAGTGATCGGTTACGGACCATTAGCGTGTGGGGAGAAAAAGTGCTTTCCTTATGGTAAATGATTTACTCCTATAGGCTTCATCCCCCGCCATTTTCAGACAATATTGTACCACTGCCGTTGCCGTGCACTGAATTTCAAGAAGTTTAAAATGGAACAGCCGCAATATATTGTGCGTCATAAAATGCCACTACTTATTTTAGAGTTATTTCACTTAAAATTTGATGGTTTAACGCTAGTCGTAGTCATAGTGAGCCTTCTAAGGACGGGAATCCCTCAAATTAAAATAAAAACATCGCAATTATTCAAAAACGCAATTTCCTGACGAACTTTTCGAGTTTTCTTTCATGACATAAAGAACAATATAGGGAAAACGTTTTGTGGATACACCATGTTAAATCACTGTGTGTAGGGCAGGCCTACCCTGATTCTAACCATTGGACCTGTTATTCCTCCATAAACAACTACTCTCCACTGCAGAGGGTAGCTGTATAGTATACCCAAACATCTTCTCACTTGTTACTGCCAGGACTATTTTGTCAGTGGGTGGTTTTGCTATGTCCTAGCGCCCTATCTGAGGTCTCACTGGACGGAATGGAAAATATATAGATATATATATATATATAAAGATTCCACGTCCAACATAAGGCTTTAAACTATTTTACTCTTATTTTGGTGTTTGGGGAGATTTCATTATCAGTCACGCTACGTCACAACCTTCAATTTATAGTACACGTTGGCCTTGTTCTGTCGTGTTTTATTTTGTGCAATGAACTGTTGTACACATTTATTTCCTGCTTCAAATACTTATCATGCAGTCACCACAATATGTCACAGTGTTTGCAATTTAATTCAAACAGTTATTGTACATTTTATTCTACAGTTATTATATTTCAGCTCAAAAACATATTTTTTCAAAGCAGCTCAAACCAACATTTTAATAGTTTTTGCAAAAACAAGTATGTGAATCGGTGATTTGTAACTATAAACAAAAACATGCATGCACTTTACAACTGAATTTCGTTCATATAGTACTTCTTAACTATGATTAGATGTAACTGTGTGCAAAAGCTTTCTTTGCATTTAACTCTCTTCAGGAAACTATAAAGCATATCGTCACCGACACCACGAAGTAACACCCATCTACATACCAGTAAAAACTAGCAATCGGAGAAAACGGCAACTAAAGTTGAACGCCTTCTAAAACAACACTTTGCGTCAAAACGACAGAGTATTTTCATTTGAGTTTCTCGTTGCAGACACTTGATGAATTGAATTTATTAAATCTGCTGTTTTTCACCCGTTTGTGTATTAAATAAACAAGAAATAAGAGAAAAAAAAGATGAGGGTTAGTTCGTGAAACCGAAAAGGCTGCGAAACTGTAAATTTTCGTTTTCACTAAGTAACACTCTTCAATGTATTTAACACGAGGAAAGTGCAACTTCAGGTCAGCGCGCGCGCGCTCATACAACTTATCACAAGAAGAGTGCTACTTCGTGAAAACGTTTTTGCTCACTTATGAGCAGAGTGCGCGCCATGCATTGCAATGGTAAATGGAACTTGAGTGTTACTTCGTGAAAATGAAAATTGTCACTTATGCGCAAAAGTTGCCATGGATACTTAGCTTATTTATTAAAGTAAAGCTCTTGAAGCTTTGAAACTTCGTGCAATGGTAGGCCTTGATGAACAATGCTTAAAAATCCAAAAATCTGAAAATCGAAACAAATATGGTTTAACACGGTTGAGTGTTACTTCGTGGTGTCGGTGACGATATGCTTAACAGTTGAACCTACACTCTCAAAACGCTGGTTAAAAATGTATTGGTTTTAAAAATGTGATTAAACTTTTAACCAACGTTATGTAAATTTTGCCCAACGTTGGTTATTTTATTTCAACCAACTGTTAGGCAGTTCACTTGTTAAGCAACAGTTGGGCAAAATGGACAATTTAACACAACGTTGGTTATAATTTTAACGGACTTTATTAACCAGAAAAATTTTAACGAGCGTTTTGAGAGTGTAAGGTAGTTTAAGTCTTCTTTTAATTTTTTTTTTAACAGAAGAAAACAATACCTTTTTGAACAGCCTGGTCAAGACAAACATGATTCGTACCCTTGGCTGAAAGAGATAAAGACTAATTGATGTAAAAAGTGATTATGTAAAAGAAGTGATTTTCATCCTTTCCAATAGTGCTTAAAAAACACTGAAACATTTTACTGTAAGCCCACTGTGCAACTGTCTTTCATATTCGCAATTTCTTTAATATTTTGACATATTTATGATGCTGCAAAGGTTTTAGATAGGATTAAAAAGGATAAGATACCTGTTCAGGTGGAAAATAAAAGGTATTTTTATCAAATTCATTTGTACTCTTGTCATATTTTGCGTCGTGTTGTTTGTGAGGATTAGGACACAATGCGCTACATGCATTTCATGCACAAATAGTTACAGTGTAAATTAATACAATTGCTATTTTCCCCCTTGCCATACAAGGTTACCCCCATTTGAATGAAACAAAACAACTGGCCAACGTTTTACATCACAAATTTTGAATCATTTTGCTGCCCAACAAATCAGATCTTCGCTGGGTAGACTGGTATCCGCTCCCGAGTCAGAATCGATAATGTTGTAACAACCAGTCTACTAACAGGGAGGATTTGCTCGTGCGCAAATTCAACCCAAAATAACAGCCTTTTGAGGGTTGCCGATTCCGAGAATCAAGAAAACTAGGAATATTCAGTTAAAATAAAACATACAAGTTAAACAGACATTTAAAATGTGTAAAGATGAGGACGGTCGGACAGTAGCCTGTCGTCTTTTAAGTCTCAGAATATTTTTGCCTGATGTTTAAATCCCCGCACAGTAGGTGTCCGAGGGGTCGCATCGTCTACATCGGCACTTTACCGCGTAAGGGTAAGAGTAGGTCCGGTTGACACCCGGCTCGCAGTCCTGTAGCTCCACGGTCCGCCACTTTACCTCTTCGTACGAGCACATCTTGTGATGCGACACTTTGTGCGGTGGTAGTAAAATGGGCACCTGTGGAATAATATATGATGCAGGCATAAATAATGTATGGTATGTATGGCGTAGCCACGGGGGCGTGGGCGACAGACCCCCCCATGAAACCTTGTCGCCCCCCCCCCCAGTCGGCCCCCCACTGAGATTTTGAGTTTCTAAAAAAAATATCATTGATCTACATGACGCCCCCCATGAAATGTTCCACCCCCCACTGAAAAATTCCTGGCTACGCCACTGCAACCAAGTATTGTCAATGACCATAATGGGCTATGTTATATAAGTAGCGGCAATCTGACGTGGCTGGGTATATTCTGGCATGGAACGTCCCATGTACAAAGGGCCTCCAAAACAGGTTTCTTATAGTCCGTGGGACGAGAGCCCGAAAACGCTTTAGTTTTCGAGATAGGCGATCTGGTTCACCGAATTTTATAAAACTTGCCAGATATGTAGATTATGGTGTACCATATCAGAAAAACGTTGTTCCCCGGTCCAAGAATTGTTTGGGAATGAGAAATTCTACGACAAAAACACGCACGAATTGTGCATGAGAAAAAAGAAAGAAATAGCGCCCTCTTTTGACACAGCAAATATACATGTTACACGCAATGCATGCGCGCGCGAGGCGGGTTCGCCCGTCTTGCTGAACATTTGTTTAATGTTAGATTCTAGCCTTTTTATTTGTAATTATTTCTAAAGCAAGATGCTTATTACAGTTAAATTAAATTTGAAATAACCAGGGAGTTCCTTATATTATAAAATATCTTGTAAATGACAAGCCTTTATGAAAGAATAATGTGTAAAACCCATGAGCCCCAGAACTTGCAAGTTGCTTCGTTATGATATCCCACAAAAACTGTAAATCAGTCAATCTTCTCTAAATGGCTGCTAGTTAGCTGAAACGCATGATCATCATTAAAATGGGGCAGGTGTCATACTGAAATTGATTTAAATTTAGATTAAATTTGATAAGAACGATTTGAAACAATAAATAACAAATACGATCCAAATACTGTTTCTATAACTTTTTTTATTCCAACTTGGATGTGCTGTACATGACATACTGCATTCAGCCAAAAGAAATACACAGATGGAAAAATCTTAATCAGTTAGTGTTGTTTTCTTGAATGAACAATTTGAGTAAAGACGGCAGGTACCTCAAACAGGATGAGTTCATGTATTCCAAATTAAATGACAAAGATCCTCCCCAGAAGAAAGAGCCCCAAAAGAACAGCTTCCAGTAGCAGATAACTTTACAAAAGTTGTTTAAGGTGTGCAGGCATTCCACTTTAAGTAAAAACTTAGATTCAAAACCATCTAGTATACATTTGTTTCTTGAACTTCTGTTTTAAATGACGATACAACCAATTACTTCCTACTGTGCCCTATCCATTCCCCAAATCCCAATATACACCACATCAAACATTCATAAGGGTTTAATACAACTTCAAACACACCTTATGCAGTGTTACATGTATCTTTTTACCAATTTGGTTAACAGCCTTCATGAAAAAGAAATTAAAACAAAAATAAGTTTTCTAAATGCCAGTTTGTAAACAAACACAAATGTGTTTTCACAGATATCAATTATTCTGACCACACCAATGCAATGGCACTTCCTAAGTTGAATTTCTGCAATTAAAGTACATGTATAAGTGTCAAATACAAGAAACAATAAGAGCAATTACACAAATGCACTGAAACAATTCTGAGCACATCCATTTTGGATTTGACAATGTGCATAAGAAGTTCTTCATTGTTGTTGTCTTCCGCCGCCTGTAGCAATCTTTCAGCCTGTAGGGTAGTACATGTGACCAGGGTTCTTGCCCCTCTTCCTTGTGACTTGGCAGGTCACACACTTCTCCTTCCTGCAAAGGATGCACTGTTTGGGAAAAACATGTTGTGATCTTGCTGCAGTCTTGGAAACCGTTTGCGTGGCTGAACGGAGTCTTCTTGTTTTCATAGGGGGGTGGGGAACCTTTTTTGCTGTTTCAGTTTCTAGAATACAGTAGAGAAACAGAAAATACAATCTTATTCAACTGTTTACATGTAATTAACATTTATTTGGTTGTATTTATTGAAATAAGGCCATTTTTTTCAATGAAAATGTTGTGTTGCTCTCAAAGAAACAAAATCAGGAGGGTATATGTCATGTTTCTTCCTTAAATTTGTGAGATTATCTTTGGGGGGGGGGTGTCGGTTGGGGAGGGTAAACAACAGTATACATTAAAACTTTCCCCTTCTTTGAAATTACAAATAAATGGAAAGAAAGTTATCAGTTCTTGGGCCTAATACTGGTATACACAAGTGCATGTACATGGCCATGTATATATTTGTGGATGGTACACTAGCCCAGGTGGACTCCCTTTCCTCCTACGTTACACGTACATTGCGTTTTTATAGCTTTCAAAAGATACATTAAACTCTTTGGACTGTCTTTTCGTAAACAAAATACATTTCACATGGACACTGGGTGAACTGAACTATATGACAACAGTTTTCCAGTGTAACTTAGTTACAGACATCAGATAAATACTGGGGGAGGGAGATTATCAACAGCACCTCACAAATATACTTGTATAAGTTTATCACACCATCCTCCCCCTGCAGTTTTTTTTTTCATGAAGGTTACCAAATTTGTTAATGAATAGAAATGGAAGCAGCAGTTTCTATACAAATAAAATGTACCTGCAACTTTAGACTTCTCGTTTTGCTGGGCATGAACTGCTCTCTTCACCTTGGACTTGTCAGTGTACTGACTGTAGCATGACCTATACAGAAAGAAAATGTGGAGGTTTACATTTACATAGTACCACCATGACCAATAGGCCTACCATGACTACACAATTGCAAGGCACTATCATCCTAATTCCTTATGAGTTGCGCATTGACATTTTTTTCATACGCAGTCGTACGCACAATACGCACCTCATATGCATCTATGCATCTCTATCGTTTTGTGTAGGTTTTATGTACGCATATATACGCATGGTACGGCCCAGTACACAGGATAGTTTTTGGCATGCACAAAACTACGCTGCATACGCTGTTACGCAGGTCATAAGTTATAAATACGCAGCGCATCGGTCCCGCATCGGTCGAGTGCGTTATGAGTACGCTATGTGTTCGTGACGCACCCCGTCTGCATATGAGCCGCCTGTATTGGACCTATACATAGCGTACTTGCAGCGCAGATGCAACGCACGCTGGACGGCGAGCGGCGGAAATGTGGCGGGAATACGCTCAGAAGTGCGTCAAGCATGCGGTCGGCATAAGTCGGGTGCGTCCGGAATACGCTCCGCATGCGCACTGCATACTGACCTATTCGCAGCCCAAAAAATAACGTTGTGCACTGCATACGCAACACATACGCGTCTCATACGCAATGGATGGGCTGAATTCGTTACTTGTACGCTACATGTGCGTCGCACATAAGTCAAAGTAATCCAAAAAAAATTGACGTTTTGAGCGTACGGCTGCGTATTGAAAAATTTTGATAAGGAACTCATAAGGAATTAGGATACGCAAAGGAGGCTCCACGTAGTATGACCATGATGACAGGGGCTTTAGTAGTTTTAGGAAGGCATAAAAATCTACACGTACTGTGCATGCAGGCCCCCCTTTGCCATGAATTTTCAGAGCCCCCCCCCCCTTAATGCCCTTGCCCTTATTTTATCTCGATCATCATGATCATAAAATAGTCAAGTCATCTGGTCATGGACTAGACATGCTAGACCCGTGAACATGGCGTTGTAACTTTTTTACTAGACATAAATATTACACAATCTCGAAGTGAAGGGAAGTGTACGATTTGTATCTCACCGATGATGACCGGCATTCTCTAGGATCGTGGCCGCATACTGACGGGCTGATCATGCTGATCCGTAGCAACACTTGCGCCGGCTGACGTGGCGCATGTTTTGGCGATGAACTGCCTTGGCTTGGCCCTTGCTATCTCGGCTTGCGGTCCTTTTGTGAAGGCCTTCCAGACGTCGGTATACTCAAGGAAACGTGACCAGCTGTGCTCCGTAAATAACTGCACTTCACCCTTTCCAGTCGGAAAGTGCATGAGACACTGAACTGATGATTTTGAAGCATTTTCACCTTCTGTCTCCGCTGCGGTCTCGGACTCGGTACTTGCTTCCGACGACATGGACGACGCCATGTTGGACTCGCCTCTTGTCGACGTATATAGAACGTGCAATTTGATTGGTTCTTTGGCGACGCAACACAAACCTTGCACGTTATTGGTTGATTTTTATCCTCTCTCGGGCGTTATATTTGTCTAACGATATTTTGGCTGTAACCTCGAATTTGATGTTAATTAAAATTCATTTGTGAAGTCCCAAACCACCCACGAATGCGGGAACATGGTTTGTTAGCGCTTTCTATTTTTGATAAATAGAATGAGAAATATTAGAAAAAATTCGGAAAACCAGATCGCGTAACGAGCGAAAAAAAGGCCTCGTCCCACGGACTATTATGCACGAAGACGATTAACATGTATACTCCCGAAGAAATATTGTGTTCGGATAAAAATTGCCGTATCGAAACCGAACCCGAACGCGAACTGAGTGCGGGTTCACTATCAGCACTAGAAAAATATCACATTTCATTCAGGCCGTAACAAATCTAAGTAACTCGATCTTAATCCTCGATCTCTACTAGTATCTCTGGTGGCGTTTCTATAAAGCTGATGTTTTTGTTGGGTCGTTAGTTGAATTAAAGACGATGCACGTCGGTCATGAGTGTTCGTGTTGCACGGATTTGATGGTCACATACACAGACGTGATTTCAATTCAGATATGTATTGTTCATCAAAAGTCACATCAAGTGTCACGTTTTTAATCGTTTCTTTCTCTCCTCCTCTTTCTTCTCACTCTATCTCTCTTTTTGCGGTCGAGGTCCAGGGATCAACATGCGCAAAGACAAGCTCTTAATCTCAGCAAAACCGGAAGAATCTTTAGCCGACATTCATGACATGGTATCAATCTGGGCCACTACAAGTTTGTTGAATTTGTCTTCCTTCAACACCTTTACCATTAACTCAAAATAGAGCAATATATTAAACTGTGTTTTTATTCCTGTAAAACCGCGCTTCAAACTAACTTAACAAACATATTAAAACCTCTGTTAACATGTTTAATTCTCTTGTCAAGCATGTCCTTTACTTTTTGTGCCTTCAAGCAGTGTAAAAACCAACGGATGTCGGACATTTATATGAGTGTCGGCCACCTTGAACGTAAAAAATAAAAGGCCCCACCTCCTCCCTCCCCCACAAAAAAACCCAGACACTAGGACGCTAAACCATGATTTTGTTAGTTGGCCTTATGATTTGTGACCATGGTCTCCAGAATATACGTATTGACGAGTTAAACATGGCGCGGCGCAAGTGAACGCCAACTCTAATAATATGACGTAATAATTATAGAGATTTGTTTGTACTTCGTAAAGGCTGAACACAGTTAAACTCGCTAGTTCTGTTTTGTGATGTCAGAGTCGCTTTGGACTCACAATATAAACCGACATTTACCTGACAAGCACAACTACATGTGTGCAAGATAATACTGGCGTAGCGTGTGCATATTGGCAATCCTTTGGTTGAGGGGGTATTGAGTGCGCGCTAGAGCGGGGTACCACCGCTTCAAAGCGTTTTATACTGTTTTTTTTTTTTTTTTTTACAAACGCGGATCAGCCTCTGTTAAATTCTGATTGTCAGTGGCATTTGAATCCGGAAAGCTGTCCGAACGCTTGACTGCAACACCCATTCCGTTCTAGTTAGCTTTGTTAACGGTCAATTTTATTGCCATTTTACAGAACTACGGTCAGTCGGATGTCATCAGTGTGCCATAGATGCATGTGACATCAGACAAATATCTATCCAGTGCATGGGACCTTCAACAAATAAGCTATGGCCAGCGCCTTCTGGAGCTAGCCAATACTGCATCAAAACATCAGGGTCAACGGTTATTGAAAATAAATCATAAATACCTCAGACAGTTTACCCATTCCCATTGGTAGAGAGCCCGTCTTGTGGCCGATTTTAAACGGTTGATAAAGACATGGCTGGCTGGTCTTGAAATGTTGACACTTGTGAAATCCGGTGCCAGCACCGTTTTACTGATTGAACGTTCGCAATCCTCAGGTAGGCATGTGCAATACTATGGGCTCCGTGCACCAACGAAAGAGTGCGCCTTTTCACCTAGCAACGACGTCCCATGGGCGGGACATTTAGCTGGTTGACGCGCACCGTTCCTTGTGTGTGACGCATGTACACCAGGGGATTTGTACTATGTACACGCAGTGGTACGGCTGCGCGTCACGGCAAAATTGCAGTCAGGCAAGATGGCATCGGTCGGTCACCCTCAACTGTACTTTCTTTGCCGGTGAGGGGGTACTTGTGAACGGAGCGGATATACCAGTGAGTCAGTATCCTAAATTCACACTACACCGGTACATCTGCGTTGTGCGCCACATCACGCAGTCTACACGCAGCGCGCGCGTCAATCTCCATACAAGGAGCTGTTTACAAGAGGGCCTTACCATTGTATAGCTAGCGGGGTATTTCATTGATCAAAATCGTTGAAAATGTTTAATATTTGACTTGTTTTGACTTTTGGACCAAAATGTTTTTTTTTTTCGACCGAAGATGTTTTATGTATTAATTCAGCATACAGTAAATAGTCGTCTGATATTCAAAAAAGAGTCGTCGGCTCTCCGCTCAAAATTTGTTAAAACGTAAAACAAAATGGCGGCCGTGTGATGCAATTTTAAAGGAAAACAAGCTCTGATATCAGTGGACTGTATTGCTACTTTGAAATTTCAACTGCAATATTCCAGGCTTATTCATAACTATTTAATGAATTTTCTATAATAACAACTTTACACACATTGCCTTGGTATTATAATCTCGTTTATGTTATGTTTATGGCATAAAATGGCTAAGAAAAGGACTCTTCTTTTTTTGCGATGACCACTAGACACGTCGTAACTTGCGACGTGTTTTAAGCCATTGTCAAGGAACTTACGACGCGTTCAACACATCGCATGTTTCGAGAAATGGACTGTACGACGCGTCGCGAGTTGCGACGTGTTACACATCGTAACCCGAGTTGCGACGCGTCGCATCGTTTAGTGAAATCAGGTGCAGGTATATTAAACACTCAGTTCCAGACAAATTGGAATCTGGATGCTGATAATTACCCTCGCCTTCGGCTCATGTAATTATCAGCATCCAGACTCCCATATAGACTCTTAAATAGAGAGTTTAAAACGTCCAAATCACACGTTTATGTCCAACACGTAGCTGCATGTTGCTACGCTGAATATTGCATTTGCTCTGGCTAATGAATACCCCTGGTATTTTCCGAGGAGGGATATTTGTAAGACGTCATAAATAAAAAAAAAATATATGGATGAGATTTTTTTTAAAGTACTGTTGCATGCTCCCGCATCTCACCTCGTAGGATTGACACTGGCCGAAGCAGCCTCTGACCAGTATGGCCTGAGGTCTACATCCTGGCACTACCACCTCGTGATCCCGGTATTCTCGTACCCGGCAGCCGGCGTTAGGGCCCCTTCTGAGCTGGACTTCCTTGATGTCTGGGTATCGCAAGCCGCTCGTCAATGACGTAGGAACAAGGAAAAGAATCGCGCTGACCACATGAAGCAGCAGGACTACGGTACTCCATACCAGAGCCATATTTAGATTGTCCTCAATGTAAGACGCAGCGACTGGGGAAACAAAACATTATCGAATTTTATTTTTAATTTTTTAAAATTATTATTTAGGATTGTGAACAAGTTAGTTAATATCTCGTTGCGTAGCCCTCCAAAGGTATAGAATGAGAGCTACTCCGTTTTTCCAAAGTATCATTATGCCAAAAAAATATAGCATTTTCGGAATATGCACTCGATGAGCCTTTTTTTTAACGATTTCTGTGAGTTCTTTTTGAAGCTCTGTGAATTTTGACCTGTCAGTAAAACTGGAACAACAGCATCCATCAAAAAGAAAACAGTATTCATAACCACGACTCTAACTACGATATTGTAATAGAGTTTGTAAAGAGAGTCAACTCGGGATCTTCAACATTAGCATGCATTTTGCAAGAGGCAATTCACTCTATATATACTCGTGATTCTAATATTTGGCCCACGTTGACGCCATTAACTCGCTGAATAGCCAAACCACATTCATAGGGTCTCAGAGTGAAAATGTCCCAAAAGCAAATTTTATATGTACTTGTGTAAAAACTGCTAAAGTCAATGACCTGAAGAACATGGGTTACACAAGAAAACTACTGATGTATGTCAACTTTGGTAGTTGATAAGGTTTCTGATTTTAAGCAAAATCGTTTATTTGATTTGGTCGACCCGGATTAGATTTTTTTTTTTATTGTGTTGATGGAGATTTTTGTTTTTCGTTTGTGACAAAATTTGGGTATTTTTTTAAGCGAGCTAAATGCTGAGAACCATTTATGTTAAGAACTATGATCGCCATTAATTATTGACCAAGAGAAATATCAAGACACAGACATTAGACAACAAAGACATCGTGGGTTCAAATCGCAAACAATTTCTCGACCGACAAAAACTCATCCCGTCAAATAAAGAAAAGTCTTACGCAAAATTCATGTTATTGATAATGAATGATTTCAAGTTTGTAATGCATGGCCATAATTATAGGTCGAATATATGTTCAAAATCAATTGTTTGTCATTTTCATAAATAGGTTCCATTATCTGAATTTGATATCGTAAGGTACAAAATACTTTAAAGTTACTTACCTTGTATCTTGCAATAATCCTCTTGAATCCAAAACGAAAGTATTTTCTCTGAATCAACAGACAACGGGCCTCATCGGAGGACGTCCACGCTTGTCTTCTCCTCCAATGGTTTCTTTTTAACGAGATGGTGGCTCTGCAAACACGACGTTCTGCAACACTGTCTGGCGGGAAGTTGTAACAATCAGGAGTGAGTAGGCGCTAGGATGTTGATATATACGTGTGATATAAAGGGGATTGTGTTAATGCCAAAGGCCTTAGCAGTCCCAGGCGACTTGCAGAGCGCGGGAATACTCCACGATTTGGATCTCCATGCCACAGGCGGGCAAGCTTACCCTTGCAAAAACTTGGAGATGGTTAAATCAAGATAGAATGGTGCTCAGGGGTTCTCTGTGAATATTATAAGATAACATTCAACTCCTGTTGGACTGTAATGTGCTGCCCATTGTTTGGTTGGTTTTGCGCACATATATACGACATGGGACCACGCGGGCAAAAACGCGCGCACTTTCCAGAAAGTCCAGTCGCTTTTTATAATGCCCCACATTGTGATTATGGAAGAGTCTTGCACACTGATGTGGCGTTTAAACGCGTCATTTGGCAATTTCATGCAAGATGGAGGGTCAATTGCGGTTGGTGCCTGACGATCATGCCTAGAGGAGCGTATTAAATCCGAGGCGATATGTGGTGACAACTAGCGTGCATCGTTGCAGAGTTTACCCATTCGTGTTCCGTAACTGTAGGGACTACACACGAGTGTCCCATGGTATTATTGGGACCAAAGACGCTATGGGGACAACAGAAACTCATCCTAATTTCCCTAACAACGAACAACTTCCCTGATAACGCGGTGACGGCGCGTCAAATTCAACAGTCGACATACACACCTTGGTGGGAAATTTGTCAGAAATTTTGAAACTTCCAAACCGTGGTTGTTGTTTTTTAAATTGTAAGGGTAGACAATTATTGAAAAATATTACGAAAAGGAATAAATGTTAACTGTTGAAAAGTTTATCACTGGCTCCAGTCCGTCGCAGTGACGTTAATGCCTGTTCATACTTCATGCGAAAGCGAAAGCGAAACGAGTTTCATGACGTCACCAGTTGAAGTTTCGCTGTGCCATTTGCAGTTAACCTGTCGACTTCGCTTCGTACTGAAATTAGCATGAAGTGTCAACTAGCCTCTAAGACAGTCGGAATAAAATTGTCGCTATGAAAGATGGAAATGCAACAATTGATATTCTGTTCGTGGAGCAGAGTCAGTGGTGAGAGTACGTCACGTATGCGTTGTTCATTCCCTAGAAACGGACAAATATGGCAACCGGACAGCGGAAATCTCAAGTGGATTATCCGTTGAATTTATTTGAAGTCTAAAGGTAATCATTTATTGAGTTCATTGCCACTGTTGAGGATATAATTTTTGCCGAACCTTTTGGAGTTTTGCAATTGACTAAAAAGCAGTAAATCGCAAACTAATACCAAATCCGAAACGGGCGTTTTGTCAGTGGCTACGGCCACGGCTACGGGCGTCACGTGAGGATCGTGATGGCCCGTGGTTGAGCGTTCGATTAGCCCGGCTATCGTGGCTGACCCGTCTACCTTTACCCATGTCGAACCGGGTGGCGATTTTTTTTTCTCCCAAACGACATCCGCATATGGGTGTAAGCTATAGCATTTTGCACCTTACTTTTCTAAAAACCAGTGGCGTAGCCGGGGGTAGGGCGGGGGGGGGGGGGGGCGACAGCCCCCCTATGAAACCTTGTCGCCTCCCCCAGTCGCCCCCCCCCCCCACTGAGATTTTGAGTTTCTAAAAAAAATATCATTGATCTACATGACGCCCCCCCCATGAAATGTTCCAGCCCCAGCGCCCCCACTGAAAAATTACTGGCTACGGCACTGCTAAAAACTAAGAAGAAAATATAAAATTAGGAAAAAAAAAACCAATTCGAACGTTATGAAATTCGGACTCGATTTCCCTTAAAAAAATATCCTCCTAAGCCTAAGGTTAGAAAAGTAAAATAAAATCGGGTACAAAACCGTGGTTCAAACCCGCAACCTCAACGTGCGAAATAACGACCCTGTATCGACTGAGCTATTGCACTACTCGCCAAAACGGGGGGGAAAAATAATTATGTACCTGCGTACGTATCATAAAAGTATCGTAGAGGGCGCTAAACAACCATGTATATGCGGATGTAGTTTGGGAAAAGAAAATTCGCACCCAGGTGAGCTAAACGCACGCACCCAATAAAGCGTCTATGATATGCAGAACAACCTGTTTGGCCGAATTTCTGCTCAGTTGGTTGGGGGTCCCATAAAACATACTTGCTTGCAAAAAGTGTGCAAAATGTTCTAAGAACGCGCGTATGTTACTCAAAATATCTTCTTCACGAAAGTTGACTGGCAAAATGCCGATGTACGTGGCATTCTGTATGCATTGACGTCATTTGAGAGATACAAAAACACGGCAGTTAAAAAGGGCACTTGTTAACAAAAGAAGGGCACTCTTTATTGTGGGGATATGCGCTGGTGAAAAAGGACCTTTGAATGGAAAGGGAAGTCTGTGGGGGGGGGGGGGGGAAAATACCCCCCTTACCCTCCACCGGCTACGTACGCCTATGCCTTAGTCGACATTTCTGATCGAAAAGACGTCACAATTCCGAAAATATACTCAGATTTCCTGGCGCTTGGGGTCGTATAAAACTATGCATGCATGCTCATATTAATCAGATGAATACGGCCCCATTGAACAACGGATGATGCTCAGACAAGTCGTCGCATGAAGAATGCATGATCAGAGTCAGCTTGATCAATGTACGTACATCATGTACATCCCTACTTGCGCACACGTCCTACCAAAGAGGAATGGTTGACCACTGGTAAAGAAATCTGACAAATGAAAGCTCAATGTAACCAAGGGTCATCACCGCCTTTGGATAGGATGCAACTCAGGCGCGGTTCTACGGGGGGATGGGGGATTTATCCCCCCCAAAAAAATTGTGTCTAGCCCCCAAAAAAAAAAAAATTAAAAAAAATTGCATTTGCATTGCAAAAGGAAAGTGTGATGTGTGACGGTCTCCCTAAAGAAATAGTCGTGACAAGGGTGCATTTGTAGTTAGTATAGTGTGAATGATTTTAGGATTTTATTGGCGCTCCCCATTGAAAATATGGCATGGGCCCCCCCCCCCCCCCCCACACACACACACACACACACACCTATTGATTTTCGGATGCCTAAGTGTCTGGAGAAAATAACCGGTCTACATTTCAGCACGCCTCCCTGAGAAAAAATTATGGATTCACCCTGCTAGCCCCCCAAAAATTTTGGTTCTAGAACCGCGCCTGATGCAACTTCTTCCTCTTCGTGAGCGACAGGACGAGTAGTGTGCACTTCGTGTATCTATATCTGTATTTGTATCTGTATTTGTATTTGTATCTGTATCTGTATCATTTTCCTCCAGGCCTCCAGCAAAACGGCTGCAGCCGTATCCCGCTAGAGTTGTGTACACTGATAGTTATTTGTTTCTGGTTCTTCTGCGTCAACTCCGTGCAGTTGAGTCCCTTTATGGAATAAATGCATATCATTACCGCACGGTGTGTGGTACAATGTAGTTTGAATGGGGTCCGCCTGATAGTCCGAAGGTTCGATTGTTCGAAGGTTTATTGATCCGAAGGTTCGATAGTCTGTACCACAGCTACTTGTGGAGTACTCACACAAAGGGAGATGTAAGGAACAATGCTACCCCTGTACTCACCCTTAGAAAAACGGTACTCCAGAAGTGAAATTCTAAAGAAGAAAAATAAAAGGACAACAATGCAAGTACCCAAGAACTCCCATATGTTGGGATGTCCGAACACACACAATCCCACAAACGGGGGTTAGTCAGAAAATGAAATAAGGCTCGTTAATCCGAGCATTTTGATGCGATAGTCCAACGGTTCGTTAGTCCGAAGGTTCCATAATGCGAAGGTTTGATAATCGGAAGATTTGGTAGTCAGAATTTAGAATAAGCTTCATTAGTCCGAAGGTTCGATAGTCAAGGAAATCAAGGTTCAATGTCCGAAGGTTCATTAATCCGAAAGCACCCAGGTTCAAAAGTCTGAATGCATGAACGTAACGTTGACCGGAGATTGTGCGAAGGGCGATTTCTAAAGGTTACGTAACACTTTATTTTGAATGAAAATACATGTACATAGACATGTTCACACAGGCGGGCAAAATCTTTGAAAATTAATTTCTCCCGCTTGGAAGATCGTATCTTCATGCAACTTTCAGGGTTTATGTCTCCTATAATGATCCAATTAAGTGCTAAAAATCGTTGTGATATGTCTACTACTTTTCGTTGAAATTGGAAAAATAGGCCTGGCTATGTGCACTATTGAAAGTTGTAACACTGGCGTTTGCAATATCTGTCAATCTTTTCAAGCCTCACGAATATTAGTAAGGTGCCTGTCCGTTATGGTGTGTAGTACAATTTATATAATATCACCGTTTTTGCCGGCTTCCATTGGTCGATACCGAGCCCCACGCCAAGTCGCGCCGAGTGACGCCAATGAATAGGCTAATATCTCCTTTGCAGCGTGTTGCTGGGCAGAAATCGGTCAACCATACCGCCTACGGCGCTCAGGGTCTTTGCTGAAACCACGTGTAGTTGGGTTGGGTCGGCAACAAAATCCCCGTCAAAGTTTTCCTTGGAGATAGTTTAAGGTGTAACACTAGCGTTTGAGCTGAAATTCGGAATATTTCTTAATTGATATAAGTGTTCAACTACACGTGAAACAACAATTTGAGTAGATTCCTAGAAATGTGATCAATACAAATATTTTGGGGAAATTTTCGAACGATTTCTTCCCAAATTGAAGGTCAGCTTTACCAGTAACCAGTATTGATGTGTCGGCATCGATGACGGGGATTTTTTTCACTGACACGACGTTTAGAATTTCTTCTTCGGTTATAATTGAACAGTTCAATTACACTGGGCATAATTTTGTGAGAAACACAACGTTCAAAAGGCCATGTTTTTTTGGGGTGCCTGAATTTTACTGCTCTGTTATAGCTTCTAAGTACGTAATCGGAATAGCTTTGCCTGACAACCGGCCACGCTTCGCCTTCGCAACCATATGGCTGCTCCCACTCGAAAACCACGCTGCTCTGATCTGCCACTCCCCGAAAACTGAACAAAATAAACCCACTAAGTTTTCAGTAAAATACGGTGTCTTATATAGCGCACTATATACCACGTGACTACAACATAACTGCACATATTTTGCCTCCATTTACAAAATGTTCATAAACAACTTTACGCATTTTTACAAAAAACCTTTGTTATGTATTAAATTTATTTTGTTTGCTTTTTTTTTGGGGGGGGGGGCTCGGTTTTGGTCAATTGTCCGGAGACAGACCGACCGACCGACCGACCGAAGTGACAAGTAGAAGCTCCTGCCAGAGCTTAAAAATTTCCCCCGAGTCCTTGTTTGTAAATGACTTGGCAACATCATTGGATAAAGCAGAGTGCGCCTCCAACGGTAGCCTTTGCTTGTATTACGTTGTCGCCATAGGAATGTGGGATATGACACCCTGTGGATTTTGTTTAGTCTACATGCTCGTTCTGTTTTGGCAAATCAATGTCGATGTCATTATACGAAACAACTAATAGCGCCATCCAGTGTCAGATGGTGTCTAGTCCAAAATTCTCAACTGGCTGTTTGACTATCCAGAGTGGTCTGACGGCAATTTTATTATCCCATCCCCCCACCTTCAAATAGGTATGGCAAACTGCTTGGATCTTATGCATTGCAAATGCTGGGCAGTGCAGCAACCTTCGAATGCTTTAGTCGTCTCTTCTGTAATCTAAGTCTGTAAAAGTTACTCTTTTTGAAACTGCATGATAACAATATTATGCCCAACGTATAAATGACTTGCCCGTTCGCTGCACTACCTCATATCGGGCTGCTTGTATACTGTGCAGTTCTCGGGACCGCGATGATACTGACGGAACACTCTGACAGATGATTGTCTACAAAAAAGTCTTATCTTGCAAATCTTTTGGGCAGAACCGACGAATTTGATTAATCTCAATTTAGTCCTCGTTTGTTACATTGACTTATCAGGAAAAGACATCAATGAAGTCGATTTTCATGAGCACGCCAGACACAGAGTTGAGCGTTTGGAAACTCGAAATCTGGAGCATACAAATTCGAGGGGGGCGCCTTCAAATTGAGTAATGGCGGGTGACGTCCAGATCGAGTAATCTGTTTTATTTAAAATCGGCATCCCAAGAATTTAATTTACTCTGGTATGTACCCGAGGAAATTGTGGCGGTTACATACGACTGAATTTGTATCATATACAGCCTCGTCGTAGCCTGAGGGTTTGGATGGTTGATTTGGTGTTGGTTGCATGCCTTGACATTTATGAGATCGAATTACTCAGAATTGGGTTAACTCTCCCCCGTCTATGTCGCAGTTCCATGTCGTCTTGTCAACATAAAGCTTGATCGGTCCAGCGCCTCTTGTCTTCTATATAAATGTATCCATGTTAATATTTAGAGCTGCGTGCAATATAGAGGTGAATGAATACGATTAATTGGACCTCAAACTGTTGTTTGTGGTTTAGTAAGGGATGTCTTTGTGCGGTATTGTTGTTTATACAGTACTTTTTCAGACTTTGTTAGAGGGATATTACTGCCCGGCAAACGCCAAAATGGGCTACAAAACGCGTTTTTAAACAAAATGATATTAAATGGAAAGAGCATTTCAAAGTAGAAAATAAACATCAACACAACCATCCTTTTAAAACTCAACAGTACCCTGTGTCAAAGCAGTCTATATTCAGTTTTATAACGCCTCATACAGATTCGTTTTTATCATAGTTCCAGAGAGAGCTGATTAATTTAACTAAATCAAATTCAAACGTCTCTGAATTGTAAGTATTATATCATTTGATCTTTGAAGATTAGATTGTTTTATTTGTATAAACTAATTGACATTGCACTTCCAGTTTGGTGAGGTCACAGCATTTGAAAGCCTACCACAACAAACGTTATCATATCAGCATTATGTGCCACAATCATCGCTGAATGATGAATTTGAATTGACTGATGATCGTTTTGAAATTCTCCTAGACTAACTTTCCATCTGATGACGTCATTCTTAAACCAAATCTGCAGAATAATTTTGTTACTGTCCAAATAATATTTGTGGGCAATTAGAGCGATATTATAGGAAATGGGTTGAAAAATGAATAAATAACTAAACTAGAAACGCGTTTGTGAACAAACACTGAGCTGTTTCGACAATTTTGTTGATAACTGCCGTAAAGGAGTTTCATCGAAGTCCAATGAACATGTACATGGGTATTCTATACATGGTGGTCTAATTGTCGATCCGATGTCAAAGAAATACAACATTTTTCATGACGTCATGGTGACATCACACATTTTGTTCGAAATTTTCTGTATCTATCTATTTGCAAAAACAATTTCGAATTTACCACGTTCCGTTAATGAGATATGAGTAAAAGGTAAAAAAATTGAATAATTCATGCAAAATCACATGATGACGTCATTCTGACGTCACTTTGATTTTTGTCTATAACACTTCCTGGCATACCTGCATACCGAGTTTTAACCCGATCGGACCCCCGGTTCTGTAGATATAGGGACTTAAATTATGCAACTTTAGGATGACGTCACGTGACAACGTCATGATGACGTCACGATTCGGCCTCAATTTTCAGATGGTGGTCTAAGTGTGTGCCAGGTTTGAAGTCGATCGGACCGTATTTTATGTTATTTTTGTTAATAAGAAAAAAATATTAAATTTTTAAAAATTAATACAAAATCAGATGATGACGT
The DNA here is from genome assembly GCA_029964075.1 of Patiria pectinifera. NCBI lineage: Eukaryota > Metazoa > Echinodermata > Asteroidea > Valvatida > Asterinidae > Patiria > Patiria pectinifera. Next base: position 9,490,996 of record CM057142.1, on the reverse strand, counting down.
CATGATGACCACTTCAGTTTTTGGATGCTTTTATCACCTACCAACCCACCTAGTTTCAGAACGATCGGACATACCCTCAAAAAAAAATCACGTTTTTGATGACGTCACGATGACGTCCCACATTTTAGGAAATTTTGTGCATCTATCTACGACCTAACAAACCTTTTACAAAAAGAAATACGAATTTACCATGTTCCGAAAATAGAAAAAAAAGTACCCCCCCCAAAAAAAAAATTCGATGTGTAGGCCTACACCGAAACAGCTAAAATACAATAACAAAAACAAGAGCTGTTTCGGTGCGTTCACCGAAACAGCTAATTAACTTACTTGTCTGCACGAAATTGAAACAAACAAAACGTCAACCCTGATATAGAGGTGTGCATATTACCATGACTTATATGAAGTCGTCAGTATCAAATTACGACCGATTTTAGTTTTAAAAATGTACATACAAAAAAATTATCTTTAAATAAAATCGACAATTTTGTCATACTGTGTAATCTGGCTGGTAGACCATGCCTTTAAAAACATTGGAAAAACATCCATTTATAAACATTCCTTGATGATAAACATCCCTTGATAAACATATGTTTGGTTTGATATTTATCCGACGCAGGTCTTTTTCTATTGGGGTTACCAGAAGGTCGGTCGAAGTTGGGTGAATCCAAAATACAGAAAGAATCATTCTTTAAATAAAAAATAAAAGTAGGAAAAACTTTTAATGTTTGTTCTGCCTCTGTTACAAATGAGCTAATACTTCCCTTAATATAAAAGAACAGCGCCGATGCGCATGCGTGTACTGGGTCGGTCCAGGAGCACCGCTGTTTTCAGGGCGACATTAGGTTTGTGCGCATTACCATGCTTTAGTTCGTATAAAACGCCCTCTTGTAACCGAATTTCTCCAGTTCATTTTGCGCAAAAACAGCTCACCGGAGGACGTCTTTTAAATTACTTTTTTATATTACAAATGCATTTTTGATATTGGTGATATAACAATAAATCGACAGAAACAGGACAATCATTCTTTATCAGATGAGTGTGAATTTTTCGGCAAGACATTTGATTTTAAAACACCTTTGAAATGTTACCTTTGATTGCGACGTTTATAAATGTCTCAATCGGAAGGAAAATAACGAATCAAGTAAATTACCATTGGAAAGAGTAATTAAAGGAGAATACTACTGTTGACGACTTTAGAGAAAGAAACCCGATGGAGCGACGTACGTAGCTTATTGATAATACACTGAATGTAAACAAACAGCGCCGTTTGCGCACGAATCCAATAGCAGGCACTACACGTATCCCCGTCGCTGGAAATGAATACACGCGGTGCACTGGCCAATCACGCTTCGGCGTCGTGGTAGGCCGACTTGTTTGAATTTGAATCGCGAAAACCACAGTCCGTGTTCAGTAAACCCACCAGGGAATCCCCCAATTTGCAGGCGAGTTTGAGGTTTTTTTCTTTTGAAATCACTGTTAATACAAAATACTGAGTCTCATTGATGTGGCAGTCATAGTTCTAACTTAACTTACTTGCTTGCAGAAAATAAGCTTTATTTTGGACCCTTTTTTTCGTTGGTTGCTGGTTTTCATTCAGCAAACGAAGGCCTATATTCCTATATTTTTTCCCGACTGTTTTGAGGCACACGTGTTCGATAACACCCCTGTTGACAGCCAAATATTGCAGGTTTATAAAATATTGCAGGTTTATAAAAAGGTAACTTACTGAACACTATGGGCTCCATGCGCCAACAAAGAGGGTGCGTTTTTACCACTTTTGAGATCCCCTTGGATGGGACACGACGTGTGCGTACTGTACTGGTTCGCGTGCGAAGTACGCACGACTTATTTATCCTGAATGTGCACAAAGCTAAGCCGTATAGCGTCTTCGTTCGAATACGTTCGAATTTAACTTGCGACGGTCTCGCAGACTACTCCCCGCCCCCAATAACTTTGGATTATTCGAAATACGCAGTGGATGGACAGGGAACCAGTCTAGGTCACCCCAACTCTCCCTTTCTGGGCGTTGAAGGTGTACTTGTTCACGGAGCCCATATAGTGGTCATGTTATGGATTTTACTTCAAAACAACCGGGTGATATTTGTGCTTCTTGCGGCACATTCTGGTCTAGTTTATGTTCTCGTTACTAGGACAAAAGACTTTCTGCAACAACGGGAAGGTCTATTGGAAATGAGAGGGTGAATTGTCCACAAATCTTTGCTGAAAATGATTTCATGAATTGCTCTTCCAGCTTTATTCTGAGTATTAACATTGATAAAATAATTGTTCGCAAAAGAAAGCCAGTCAACGCATTTTTGGCGCTGCACAAATAGCTACTCCAAAGCAGAATCAGCATCGATGCACCTCAAGATAGAAATCAATAACGATGCGTTCGAGTTTAAACAAAATATGTTCATCTAAAAATAATTATTTTATGGCTTTTTTTACTTTGCAGGGCCAGGGGCATAATCAAATTCCACTCTGGAATATTTAGTACTGAATGCTGCGCGTGAGTTACAACAAAAATAGCCTGCCGAGATGATGCCATGAAGAATTCTATTTGGCAAAATAAAACGCTCCCTCGCGTCGATCACAGTTTTCAGAGTAGTCTGTCTTCGCTTTATAACGTCTCGCAGACATATTCTGCTTCTTTTCTAGAGCTATTTTAATAATCACCGAGATGAAATTCAAATCTCTCAGTTGAAGGCAAACATAATCATTTGACAAAAGTCAGTAAAACGAAAATATTTCCTTTGCAAGTAAGAATTACGCGAACGTTTATTTTTATGTATTCATTGACATTAACTGGTTTGATGCCTACACCCCCCCCCCAAAAAAACCCACCCCAAAACAAGATGAAAACAGTAGTATATGCCACAATCATCGCTTTTGGGCACTGATTTGAATCAAAAAAGAAAATAGATGATCATTTCAAATCTCTCCACCAACAGAATTGTCCGTCTGATGACATCATCATTTAAAAACTTTGCAGATTAATTTGTTACTCTTCAAAGAATGTTTGCTGGCAAATGATTTTCAAATGGTTTTCAATTTTTCAAACTTTAACGTGCCGCCAGGGGGTGCCCTCTCGAGTGATGACGTCATTATGACTTGGGTAAAGTGACCCCCACAGAACATTTAAATGTTCATACCCCGCCGGTGAAGCCGAAGGGACATACTGTTTGTAATGAAACACTGTTTCTTCCTTGTCCGTCCGCGTGTACGTGTTCATCTTTTCAAACCATGGACAAAAAATACCAGAGAACAAAAGAGAACAATATCGTCCACAATTCCCAGCATACGTCTGCGATTGGGGTCGTGTACAAAAAATATGGGAGTCTTCCTAAAAAGTTAGAGTACAAACAAAAGAGGGACAATAGGACGTAGTCCGGTCAATTTAGAACAAAACAGGGCCTGACCTAGAACACTAACTCGCCGGTCTTAAACGGATGATAAAGACATGGCTTGCTGGTCTTAAACACTTTTCCAGTGTCGCATGAAATTTGGACTCCCATGAAATCCGGTGCCTTTTAACGTGTTATTGGTTGAACGTTCACATTCCTCACGTATAGCCATGGGCAATAGACCGCTTGCAGACGCGTTCGATAATCGACGCGCGAAGGCGCGCGACGCCATGTTGTGGGACAAGCGCATATCTATCCATGCACATTTTGTCCCACAACATGGCGTCGCGCACCTTCGCGCACCTTCGCGCGTCAATTATCGAACGCGTCTGCAAGCGGTCTATGCTACCAGTGAATCAGTATTTCATAGTCCGAATTTCACACACCAGCCCAGCTGCGTTTTGCGCGACATAACGCAGTACGCGCGACGCGCACGCCAATATCCTTATAATGTAAGGAGTTGTAAAGAAACATTCCATACCATAGTCAGAGGGGCGTTTCATAAAACATGAAGTAAAGTTGTTAAACAAAATGGTTGGCAACGTCTAGTTGATGACTTGTTTTGATTTTTGACCGAAAAGATTTGATTTGTTGACCGAAAAGGTATTTATGCGTGGGAATAAATATGTGCTTGGTCGGTATTAAACACTCTATTTAAGACCGGTTGGAGTCAGGAGTGTTGATAATTACCCTCGGCAATCCAGACTCCAACCGGTCTTAAACAGAGTTTTTAATACCTCCCAAACACACATTGATTCCCTTTCTTATACTGGAAATACCCTGGTGCTCGAAAAGCACTCGGGAAACTTCGAACATTTTTTTAGGATACGGGAATAGTCATGGGCGTCGCCAGGTTTTTTTTCTATAGGGGAGCAAAGCGCATTTTCCCCCTAAATCCCTATATTTTCCAGCATTTTTTCGATTGATAATTTTTTCGAGGGTGGGCAGGAACATTTTCCCCCCTACCATTAAATTAAGAACAATATGATTTTGCTTTTCTTTTCCACCCTTTGTTTCTCTTTTTTTTTCGTGTGTCGGGGGGGGGGGGGCAAGTGCAACTCCCCCCCCCCTCGCGACGCCCATGGGCTTGTCGTTTGGGAACCAGACACCAACGACCGACCGAACAGTTTTGATGAAATTCAAAAGTGTTGCTGCTCAATTGAGTAAGAAATTGAATGGGGGCGGTGAAAAAGTTGCTGGCACACCACCTCCAACCTCGTCCCCAGGACTTACTATACCCTCGTTCCCAATAGTATAAGCCCTGGGATGGGAACTTGTTTCCTGTATCCTGATTCGATAGCCCAATCAGCAAGACATGTAAGTATTTCATGTAGGCCTAGTTGGTGTTGTTATTTCCAACGTGTATTACGTGTTTTCACGTTCATTGTAATTATTATGTCTACACCTTCTCAAAATTAATGCTTTCCTTTCGAATTTGCTCAAATTAATATAAAAACGCGACGAATTAATCCCAGACACCACATACAAAAACCAACGCTGAGGTAAAGCACGGGCAGGCACCAGACTATTCGTCGTTTGCATACGTATCAAACAAATGTTGGATATGCAAATGATCTAATACCAGGGTGAGAGAGCAGGTAGTGGTGGAAGCGTACTGTTCGACAACCTGGGGAAGAGGTTGGACCACCATTTTGGGGGTTATTTTTTTGGAAACATTTCCTGCCTAAAAAAAAATCAATTATTACATTACCACAAGTACTTCTTAGGTACCGATTTCGGTTAAAGGGACACTACTAGGTCCTGGAACAGCCCAAGTGGGCTACTACAAAACGCGCTTTGAACGAGATGATGTTAATCGGAAAGAACATTTAAAAGTAGGATATAAACATCCACACAACAATCCTTTAAAACCTGGGCGTTTTTGTGTTATTCCTGTATTATGCGTGCGAAAACGAATTTCGGGGTCCACTTGTGCGACCCCATAAATTCGAGCTGTTTGGATGTTATAGTAGTGATTTCATTCGTAAAGTGTTCGCCGCCTTTTGCGGACGTTGAAGAAACCATATTTTTTTGCATTGGTGATTGGTCACCGCTGTTCCCGAGACACACAACGTGTATATCGTACACTGAGAACGACACGAAAAACGTATTCGTACTCCGTCGTGTCTGATGTAAACAACCGGGTTTTTTCCCGTCTTTTTTCGAGAACGGTAAGACATTAGGTTGGTTTCCTTTCAACCAGATGTTTGAAATAGGCTTAGTTAACAATCCCAAACATGAAATTTTCGGGGATTTCAGGACCTAGTGCCCCTATAAAAATCTCAAATTTTAGGAACGCTTCATCAGTAATGATGATAGTTTCCCCAAAAGAGAATATAGCGCCCTCTGCCGATGACCTTAGATGCCAAAGGTTGTTTTGGATATTGATCTAAGCAAGTTTGTACACAGGTTGAAAAGGCATTTGAAAGAATATCTAGAGAAAGTGTACCAAAAACCAAGAACTGTTTTTTGACCAAAAATGGGCAAACAAATCGAAAAACGCCCTCTTGTGGTTAACACAGCGCGACGAATTCAAGTCGTATTATATATTCTAAGCACACCCAATATTCCTGCAAATTGTAGGATAATCGGCCATTTTATAAGGAAATTGTGATTGGGGAACCTCCCCCACCTCACCTGAGAAGACCCAAAATAACCGGTCCTTACTCCTTATATGGTTTAACAGAAATACTTTTTTTGTTTTACACGTTTTAAGTACAAACATCGTGCTCCCGGCCGCAAAATAAAGTGTACTCCAAAAGAAACAAAATTCAACAACAATAAAAACAATTGACACCTCTTCTTCTTTTTTGCCAAAGAAACCATGATTCGAAAACGTTTATTTGACAATGTCACAACTAATGTTTCAATAAACCAGGTCGGTATTGACTGCGCACGCGCATATGAAGATTTGCCTTCAGGATGCACAGAGGAGATAAAAGTCTATGGGTGACGGTAACTAAAAGAAGATGAATGTACAGCTAACCCTTATTCTTTACCTCACAAAAATATATAGAAACAAGATACATAGTGTGGTCCAAGGTTTTTGTAATTGTGTACTTAATCAGAACAACACGTTTCTTCCCCAACATTGGTGGTAAAATCCCCCATATTATAATGTATGCACGCGGAGGATTGTTTATTCTCATGTTGTTATTCAAATCGTCAAATCTTGAACTTTCACATCGAACTTACTCGTTCTCGCAAAAACTGAATATACGTCAATTGGTCCTTAAGACGGCATTTTAAAATAATTTGCATCTTGCATGATGCATCTTGTTTCAATAACTGACTAATGACTACTTTTAGCTCAAAGGATACAAGTTAAACAATGGCCTGGAACAAAAACAAAATAACATTGCACATTAGCGTGCGTTCTTTTAAACATCTACCGATAAAACACCATTAGCTTCCACAAAGTGGAGCCGCAAGCTACCACAAGCTACTTCGACGCACAAAGTAAACTACATAACTGTCACATTTCGTGTCTTAATACGTTATTGATAAGTTAAAAATGTCCTCATCAAACAAAGAGGACAACTTCACACCAGTGTCCCACCACCACGCGAATACCTTTTAAGGCATCAAAGGCACGTAAAAATAAATAAGATTCCATTTAATATTAACATTACATCTTCTTACACTGCATAAAATGATGGTATGGCCGGAACCCCAGCCGGTCTTCCTTAGATTACTCTCATGAGAATAGTACGTGACACTATCGCATTTTCATCAGCACTTCGATCACAAGTTATTCATAGTCAAGCTCCCCCTTTTTTTCGTTTTATTATTTTCTTTTTCTTGTAGGGACTGCTTCCGATTCTGAAAGTCTTTTCATTCCACGCTTCGTTTGGGAATGGTTTTTACTTTTATGAGACATAAAAGCAAATGACAATTCATGAAATTAAATTAACTAATTTTTTAAAGACTTTTTCCCCCTTTAATTGTATAATATTTCTCAATTGTTAACATTGGAGAAGAGTAAAGGACCATGTAAATTTAGAAAGTCATAACCGTTGCTTAAATGAAGCTAATAAACATGACACGGTCGATGAAATGAAAACTGTTAGCGCCATGCGTAAAACAAGTGTGCCAAATGAATACTCCTCCAGGGGGAAACATGACACCGGCATTGACGAAGCTTCTTCCCGCTATAATATACACCCCTGTGAACCTGTTGTATAACATAACAGTAATTAAATACCTAGGGTATTATTAGCACACGTGAGTGTGCATGATATCGTCGATTTGTTTCTCTCGTTTGATAATTCTACAGAGATTCAACAATAACCTCGCCGTTATCTCCAAAAATATCTTTGCGAATAACATGAGCATGTGGTTGCTGAAATGTACATGCTATTTTTTTCAGGCCGAGTTCTGGCGCGCCACGGAAAGTAACATGGATAGTCAGTTTGATTCCCAGCGAACCCTTTGTAAATTTGTTGACACGGTCTTGTTATTATCGGCGAGTAGAATAATGCCGCAGCACTTTTGAAGCTTTTTATCTAAATTGAGTTATTTTTCCTCTTCCCCGTTCTCACTTTTCCCTGTTTTTCAGTTTCCTTTTTTTGGGCCCGAAGGTCACTATGTCAATTTCAATTCCATTAAATTTCCTGACACATTTTAGACTAATTTGTGGTATACTTTCGTGCGCTGAAGAAAGACCAACAGCAACACAGTGACGTAGGTAGGGCTAATGCAATCCCCTGAAGACGAAAGGGAAGGAGAGTAACGTAGAGCTTTCAGCGACAAAAATTGCCAAGATGTATAAAGTCGCCATAAATTTGTTTGGAACTGTAGCAATAAAGTAGCAATAAAGTGCACGAAAGCGCACGAAAGTATACCACATGGTGTGACGTGAATTTTACAAATTATTGAAAAATCGATTTTTTGATTTAAAACAAAAGATGCAAACAGAAATGTATCCCTTTAAATAAGACTTTTTTCCGACCAACATTCTAATGGAGACGGAGTTGCCTCTTTTTAATAAAACGCTGAAAAATGTATTAATTCCCTATTTTAATACGATACTTAAAATTAATCGCCGGCCTTGAAGAATGTGGCATGAATTTATCGTACGACTGGGTGATGGTTAACATTCAATTATCTGTTTTGGGTTACAAGTCTAAAAACAACAGTAACTGAGTAGGTACTAAACAAGACAACCGAGCCGACTACTAGCTCATTCTGATGTAAGATGCTTTCCTCTGGAGCCACTTGTGAGTACGCTCGAGGCATTACGCTTCTCGGTAGTTGCAAACGACTGACCCAAGAATAAAAATGTGCAACTTGAGCCTCGCGACTCGACGTCTCCATCGGGTGCGTACGCGTGTGATTGGCTCCTTGTTCGCGTAGATGAATCGTGTTCTTTTACTCCTTGTCGTTCTCTTCCCCTGCGTCATGCTTACGTGTCTTGTTTTTGTTACAGTCTCTATCCGATGTGGTCAAAGATAGACTTGTTTTCGTAGCGAGTCAGCCGAGGCGGGAGGCGGTAAGCGAGAAAGAAGAGAAAAGAGAGATCTAGAGGGCAGTTCGTTTTTTTACGGGGGGGGGGGGGTCTTGTCTCCGTCTGTCGACCCGAGCTTTGCCAGACTGACTACAGAAATCATCGAGCTGGGGAGATTCACTTGCAGAAATTGATAAGCTAATGCTTCCCTTATCCAGCGGGCTGACGGTGTATTCCTCCCTGGAGAATAGTACTCAAAAGCAGAGTGCAGTTTGTGTTTTAGGTTTATCGGTTTTGCGAGGGATGGGGGGGTCCAAAAGACGGGCGGCGTTTTTCGTTCCTTATAGTTATAGGCCTAGGTCATGGTTTGCTGAGGCTTGAAAAGTGGCTCTTTCCATCCCAGCTTTTACTGGTCCAGTCTGTTATTCCAGTTTTATGATTTGTTTTCTCGTAACGTTAAGCTTTTTCATGTTTTTGTTTTTGGTTTTACTGGTATTTTTTTTTAATTATTTGATTTTCCTCGTTTCTGGGAGGGGGGGGGGTACTTGTCATTAGATTCCGTGGCAGTGGGTGGTGTCTCTCTGGCATCTTTTACAGACACAGGTTACAGCATCGAGATAAGTGAAGGTCGGATCCACGCCGGGATCGCAGTCGCTCAGTTGGATCTGTCTCTCCACTGTCTGGCCGTAGGAACACATGTCGTGGTCCGATACCTTGTAAGGTGGCAACAGCTGCGGTATCTGCCAAAATTGAGACAAAGTTTGATAAATTATTGTTTCAAACAAATAAGAAGCTGTGGGAAGCGAGATCAAGTCGGCAGATATAAAAAGAACAAGGGTTATTTTTTAAATTTAATTCCATCTTATGAATAGGTTATTTTTAACCCAAGTTATATTAATTGTTGTTTGCACCAACTGGAACGTCGATATCAGAGTTTACAAAATGCACTGTTTTTACCATGACTTGAAGCCCCAATCAATCCTTTTCTAAAACTGGACCTCAAGTTGTGACGTATTATAATAGTACCACGGACACCTCATCGACAATTCTTAGACACTATCATGTTCACGTCATCAAGCTCAAAACTGCCCCACATGCGACCAAAGGTTTTTTTTTTAAGTCTTGCAAAACTCTTCACATTTGGTTCCTCACATTACCACATTCACTTGAATTTAGCTGCTTGTCTAACGAACAACAACAACAACAACAACAACTGTTTTAAATTTTTTTCAGCCATCCCTGGAGTTAGACTTCAAAATCACTTTCTGCAAAACTGTGCAGTCGAAGCGTCAATCTCAGCATGCCACAATGGTGTATGCAATAATCAAGGCAACATCTGACTTTAAGGGTTTTTTTAGAGGGGGGGTTGGGGCTAGCGGGCACTATACGGTTGGTGAGATAATCGGATGCGATAATCTTTTACCTTATGACTGACGCGACAGCAGACGGTTAATTTTACCACGGATTATACGTGTATAAAATGACTAGAGCCTCATGGCATGCATGACACAATCGACACAGTTTCGAAGCATTCAAAACATGTTTCTGTTGTTGTTGTGTCTGTTTTACAAGTGAAAATAGCTGGTATCGCGGTTATCAGCCACAATACGGCAAGTGGCATGGCAATCCAGACGATAAGAGTTTGTTGACATTCCTTTTTTTGGGGGGGGGGGGCAAATTTATGAAGAAGTCTGCAATATTGAGAAAAGAAATCAAAACTAAAAAAAAATCCGTAATGTTGATATTTCCCGTTTAAATAAAAAAGAAAGTGAAATTGGAAACCACGAATAGCACTCGCGCCCGAAAACATCAATGTATCAAATAAAGATCCGAGATGTGATATAGTTATAGGCTACTTATGATATCTGATCCAAAAGTTGCAACACTTGACATTTCTGATATTTTTACAAAATTTATATGCGTATTGGACCACGTCATTTACGGGCATAACTACGCAAGTCCGTGTATTCCAACACGTTAAAACAACCTTAGCTTAAGGATACATCTGACAGCCCCAACAAAATGACATATCTTTAAGACACGACTTTTTGCAATACTTAAATCTAAGCCTCTTATTGGCTTTGCGTCAATTTAAGTTTTCTTTTACGAAATGACGTCAAAGTCACACGAGTTGCGAGGTCATAATCGAAAAGCTAAGCCTGATTGACACATATCCATACATCTCTGGATAACTTGTGTTACAGCTGGAAACAATACGCAGAGAACTCGGATAAAACAGAACAGAAATCGTGAATATTCTCCATTACTTCACTTTCTGAGCACGTCAGAGAGGTGTTATGGCAATATTCATGTTACCGGTATGGACACGAACAGGTTTAAAAGCATTGCATTCTCTCATGCGTCATCTTTTCCACATTGATATTCCTGTATATCGAAGGCAAACCATTAGACAGGATTCCCCGATGCTGCGATACAGTATTCAGGGAAACTGTTGCTTGAAAGGTAACACACCTATGTTCCGACACAACTATGTTGGGACTCCGCCTATGTTCCGACTGCCTAACCCTAACTCTAACCGGGAATAGTACAATCTTATGTGCGGGTTGTCCAAACATAGGGATGTCTTAGCATAGAGCAGTCGCCGTTTGGTGATTTATGAGACACAAACGATGGCGTTTGAGTACTTATCGGTGCTTTGTGTTAACCCCAGTGAAGATACTAACGATTTTTTTTTTGTCTGTGGGCTTTGTGATTTGTGTTGTAACTTGAGAAAAGAAAGTTGAAACCTGCTCCCAATTCACATATTTTTGTATAATGCCGGGCATCATTGAGAGTCAAGTCACTGACCAGAAAGTCCCGCCAAATTTTCTCCACCCCATTATGGTATCTGTACTAACATACTGAACTGGCCTCAGGCGGCTTGGCTTTGTGACATGTGTCTCAATCTGGGAGGGGGGGTCGCTAGCTCCAACAACATAAATTAAAAAAATCCGTCAGGAACCTACATAAGGGCAACAACCGTAAGCTCCATCAGACCATAGATCCATTATATTGAAATATTCAGTAGTCCCTGTGCATACGTGTTAGTAATTTCGAACTGCGTGTGTTGCTGGGGGTAAAATGCTATCTCTTTCGCAATTCGTAAGAAAGTAAGTACCTCTGAGGTATGGCAACGTCCGTAGCATGCCATGGTGGTGATGGTTTGAGCTCTGCAACCTGACTTCTGGGCCTCGTAGACGAGGTACTCGCGCGGCATGCAGGTCAACTGTGAAACACACGGTCTGGAGTTCATGACAACTACCACTAGGATTCCAAGTACTGCTAGATACTGACCAAATGTTAACCGTATAGTCGCCATGTTGGTGATCACCTAAAAAAAATAATAGTGTGACATTGATACGTGTAAAGGCACCATTAAGTAGACACGTTATCATCAACATTTTCATGTCTCCCTAATGTCACAGCCCCCCTTTAGAGGCAACATTTTAGTGTCGCAATTAGATTATATTTGTTGCTCGTTGTCTCATTAGTAAACATACCGAAATTCGTGAAAAAACGACAAGGGAATAGTGGGTTAAGGCACATTGAAGTTTAAAAAATTGTGTGCACAAGTCTATGGGGATGTCTCCCAAATGTCCAATCCAGGGTTATTATTATTACTATGATTATTTACGGAAGCATGGAGAGGTCATGCACTAGCAATCCAAATGAGTACTTTTCAAAAACTCGTCGCGGTGAGCTACCATCTTACCGCGACGAGCTATATCTCACTGCGGCGACTTATTATCGAGTTATAGTACCTCGCCGTTACGATTTAACAGTTTATAATTTATTTTTATTGCTTGTGGACAATATACGCTTCCGTAGATTACTTAAGAGGAAAGAAATACCATGTGCGAATGTAAGTTAATGACATCCTTGTTTCTGCGCTTGAATTATCCTTCTGATTTTTGTTGCGCTTCTGGTTTAAAGCTATAGTCCATCATTTGCAGCCATCCAAAAAGTAACTGGCGTAATTACTGTTGAAAAACAAACTTGGTTGAAAGATAGTAAGGGAACTAAACTCCCTGTGAAATTATTCTTTCTGGCAAGCTGTCATTTTTTGTAATCAACGAAAAAGCATTTCCAACGGTGATTCTTAAGAAGAAGCACCGTAGGAAAAAAATAAAAGTTAGTTTTGTTATTCTTTCGCAGCGCGCGCGCAAGTAAGTATTAGAACGACGCACGCGCGCATGCGGTTGTTATAATTGTCGGAGCCGCGCCGCGACGCACCATGCTTCACAATTCAAAAACACAGTTGATTTTGTTTGATTTGATAATAGAAGAATTTCTGGAAATTCTCAGGAATGTACAGCTGCAAAAGCTGAATCATAGTTCATCAGGCTCAGGTTAGTTGCTCAGTATCCTTCATTAGATTTTGAACACTTTTGTTGCTTCAAACGAACAAAATGCACTAATTACAAATGATGGACTATAGCTTTAAACAAAATGATAAATTTATCTTTTACTTCTAGTCATCAGTGTGATTTCTCCTATATGTAATCTGGTTCCCTGATCAGACGATTCTGACGTCACTTAGATTGTATGTATCTGAGGTAACGGTCACATTAAAAAATAGAACATGACACAGAAATAACATCCCTTATTCAAATACCAACATCAGGGCTCAATAAGGACAATACACCTTGCTTTTAACTTTTTGAAAGCAAGCAATGAATTTTGTAACTCAACGTTATAGATCGATGATAAGTATTTTGTTAATAAAAGTCTTTTTTACCAGGAAATGTCCGAACTTTTGGGTTGCCGTGGTGCCTAAAGGGCCCAAGATTTGTCCGAATAGTCAGAATATTTCTGTCTGGGAACCAGACTGCTCCTTATGAAATACATGTAATGCCAACCTTGTCCCCAGTGCTTACTTTATTTCCAACCGCGTTTCCAATAGTAAGCCCTTAATAGGAAACTTTCTTCCTGTATCCTGATTCGATACCGCATTTGGCAAAAATGGATTTTTATCGTGTACTTGGTGTTGCTATTCAAAATGTGCAGTACGTGTTTTCGCGATCATTCGTCCTCGCCTTCTCGAAAATACTCATTTCCTTTTCAATTTGATCATATTAATATGAAATGTGATACTGCATGTTGTTTCGATAAGATCGTAACAGTTTAATTAAATAAATCGTGTTTTCGTAACTCACGCCATGCTCGCGCTGCTACGAATTGACTCTGTTTTTACCCCCGACACCGCATACAAAAACAAGCGCTAAAATAACGCACATGCAGGCACCAGACTATTTCTCATTTGCATACGTGTTCAAAAATCTTGCACATCGTTTCTCTATGCTAAGAATCACTTCGATTCGTAACTGCCTGCGAGCATGCGTATATTAAGCGACCTCGCGCGGCAGCTTGTGCCGACATGACTGAATGTACAATCTTTTGCCATGGGTTGCAGAACCTGATTTTAGCTTCGCGGGGTTTTAGTGGTGTTTATTCATTTGTCTTCTTCCCTCTTCGTTTCCCCTCCCTTCTCCATTCTTCATTTTCTATTTTGCCGACAGCACCATGATTTTGTCGACAAAACTGACAAAAGCCCGGTTCATTCTCGGCGCAATAGCGAAAGCGAACGCGAATTTGTGACGTCATGGCAAGCAGTTGCGTTGCGAATTCGTAAAAGTTGAACACTTCGCAATCACATTGCATGGTGTATTAACCGGGGGGGGGGGTGGACACCTCCCACACCCCCACCTGTAGCGACGTCCGTGATTGGCCCCATGTTACTCGTATCATAGCATTGGTCGGCGGCTGAAAGGGGGCTGCAACCCCCGTAACCCCTCCCCTCTCAGATCCGCTACTGTAGCTGGACATTTCCTTCCGTCTAACTACTTTGGTCCAAACGCGTGTTTTTTTTAATAATGTGTTTCTTGTTTTTGCTTGTTCGGTTTCTTTCTTTCTTCATTCAAATAGAAGATGGGGGTATAAGAAATGATAACTAAGGGCCTATACCGAGACATGCAATAACTGTTACTATTGCGTAAACTAGACTTTGCCTCTGTTCAAATTAATCTAATCTTTTCCATCTACTCTAGCAAAGCAAGGCCGTTATCAATGCAATCAAAAGCCCATTAGCCACGTCAGGTCGAAATTGTTCATCGACATTTTTGTTCCTTAAGGGCCTACCAGCAAAGATAACTTTGGCAAATAGAGAACTGGAACGGCTCAATAAAAAGCTCCAGTGGAAACCAAATGATCTTCAATTCAGCATTCAGAAGAAAAAAATGCCCCATAGGCCTATTATCACAACTATTGTGGGAATGTACGCGTCCCTGCTATGTTTATCGATTTGAAGCACTTTGAAAAATAGGAAAAACTAAGATAGCTATAAATCTTGCAATAGACTTCTGCTGTTCGGGTTGTAATTAATTTATAGCACAGTATATGTATTTTTTAATGCGATTAAAATCCTCTACCTTTAACGAAACGTGTAATAATCTGGGATCTGTTTGGCCCTTAAATTTCATAAATTTATGCTAATGAAGAGGTTGGAAAAGTTAGAGCTTGACCACTAAGATTTCCTGTGTACTTGCTTAACTATTGCAAACAGAATATATTAGGGGGGAAAAAGTATTCAACATTTCAAAAAAATGTAAATGCTCTTTGGAAACGATCAGGAACAAAACCGGTGACGTTTAACAGTCAGACCGTCTCCTAGACTTCTTAGCAGTAGTCTTACTGATGGGGTTATACCGACTGCGAGATATCAATCAAGTTCACATCGATGTGATTGCGCCAGAAAGTTGACCCCAGGGGGCGCGCTTCCGGATCCCTCGGATAGGAACATTAGCGTGTAAAAGTCGGAGTTCTTAAAGGTATTTTTGTTACATTGATTTCTTTAGAAAATCACCCTCGGAAAAGGCCTTTGTCAAATTTTTTACTGGTATCTTAATTTACGGAAACTGAAAAATCGCATGAAAGAGATATATTGTGTCAAACTTTGACCTCTCACTTCCGAAAATCTAAAAAGACATGTGAACTGTATACTAGTGAAAATCGTATTACTCTTACAAAGATGAAAATTTATGAAATTATTTTGTGGCGGTCACTGGTTGAAAACTGACACTTAAATAGGCAACTAAAATGTCATTTGCGACCCAATTTTTTTGGGGAATAAACTTGAAGGACTAATTCTCATTTACAAACAAATCTAAAATGACCTTTGATAAAAACTGTATTCAAGCAAGCCCGACTAAATCTAGAATGCATTGGATGTAGGTAGCGTCGTTATCGTTTTCGTTCTCACCCAAGTACGAAGTTTAAAAAACAAGCGTGATCGAACAAGGACACCAATATGTACGAAATCATTCCGATGTGAGAGGTTGGAAGCAAAATTCGATTTCACCCATCTCCGACTGATTTCTCTTTTCTTGGGGAATGCCATGATAAATTTCCAACATGAATGTTTCTTGGGGTGATTACGGTTAGAAACCATTCTGTCCAAAATTATTGCAAGAGAAAGGGCAACCCCCCTGTAAATGCCCATGGAAGGGTCACGGAGGGGTCCGAAAGCTCAAAGACAAACTGGTGTACGTCCAAGCTCTATTCCGTAGCCCCTTGGGTCGCAGCAAGGCATTGGCACAGAAACGAGGTCATCGCGCATGGGCAAAGATGGAAGCCACTGACTGGTTTTCTTTGTCTGTTTTTTTTTATTGAAAACCTGAATAAACTGCAAAATATTGTGTCTGTCAACTGTCTTGACCGTTTGCTATACGTGAAGCATGATCCATTGTTTGGCGGAAAAGTGTACATCCTGCTCACTTTTACATATAACATTTTTATGACGAATAACCCGCTCGAAGATTCACTTTCTTTATTAACTCTAACCTCACATAATCCTTCGGAGCGACAAAACATGGTAAAGTGTCATTTTGCATTCAGCTATATTGCAACCTCCAAAAAACTTGTTTTCTATTATTAAAAGGACAATGAACTTCTTATTAGTAAAAAGTTTATGACATTAAAAAAAAGCCTTAGAAGCAATTGTTACGACTCGAGAAAAAAAAATCCAAATGCCAAAACAGATAATGGCTTATCAACATGGCCATGGGCGTCGCCAGGATTGTTTCCAGGGGGGGGGGGGGGCAAAGCAAATTTTCCCCAAAATTCCTTAACTTTTTCATTATATTCTCAATTTATCATTTTATCATTTTCATCCGAGCGTGAGCAGGGGAGCATTTGCCCTACCCCGCCCCCATCAAATTAACAGCAATATGGCTTCGCACCTCTTTTTTTCTTCTCCCCTCCCCCCTCTTTGTATATATATTTTTTTCGTTCGGGGGGGGGGGGGTGGTCAGCGCCCCCCTTGTCCCCCCGCGACGCCCATGAACATGTCAACGTGTTTTGAATGGAATAATACAAACCTATGTTGGTTTCTTACTACCACAGTTTTTGTTTCTTTTGACAAAGTATTTATTACCAAAATATCGATTTGTTTTTGACAGCGAACACATAACAGGTACTTGAAATGACTCTGAATTTGTGAGTGCACTAGCTGAGTGTTTATGATACAACGAAGGACCAGAGCTTATATGCGTCTACCGAGAATCAGCGGGAATAATTTGTCATGCCAGATAGAGGAGCGAAGTGTCACCTGTAATCTTCGAAACTAATCTTGTGCGTGAGGCAGTCTGCATGAGAAAGCCTTATCTTCAATTTAAAAAAAAATACGGTGCCAAAAAATTTTTAAATTTACTTTATGCTTTGATTGTTTTTACCATGCGATGAAAGGGCGCCCCTTGTGGCACGATTGGTTTTGTTTTGTTAGCTTCACCTCCCTCCTCCTTCTTTCATCAGTGCCTCCAGTTTACTAAACTGGCAATCACATGAGAATTGTATCCATACCAGTCAGGTGGTTTTTTTTAAGGTTGCGCTTTGCCAGGAGCACTGTTTTTTGATTCCTTGACAGCTGTCTGCCAGCAGCAGTGCGAACCCACACGGGTACCAGAACTGCCAACTCGACCTCTGACTCATATTGCCCGTGCTCTGCTGTCAATGTCATTCACTCATTACAAATTGATGAGGGATTTTTCCCGCTCGTATTGTGGCGCGTAAAGCTTCATCATCGCCTCTTTATAAATGGCCGCGCTAACAGTCGCCGTCACTGCATATTTGATATCTGCAGAGGGACTATAGGCATCAATACAACATGTGTATATTGAACAAGTGCAAGCTTTAAAAACAGGCTGTTTGGAGATCCCAGTGGAAATAACTTACATATAATAACTGTCGGTGAGACTGGAAACAAACACAGAATCCAACTAGTTATCGCTTATGTGGATGTTCCCCTTGTAAGAGAGTTTCTGTTATTCATGTATCTCACACACAACTAGAGCAGAAATCTTGAATGCATGGAGGTAACTCGCTGGGTTGCCTTAGCAAAATTTACCCACGAGGGATAGGATATGTTTGTGGAAAATAGTCTATGCATAATCGCTAACATTGTTTGACATAGGTGGTTGATAGTCCTAACCTGAAAGGTTCCCTTACTTAACTATTACAATGAAATAGCGAATGAAACAATGACTTACCTATGGTATATACTAATTGCTTAGGGCGAGAAAATAAAATAAGTAGTTCCAGTCCGGTCTTTTTTAAGAGCGCCTTATTTTCCTTTGTTCCTAAGATGGCGGATTTTACAAGATGGCGGATACATTCTTCAGTTTTCTCGACTATTTCACTGATACAAAAGTGTATCCTAAGGAGCCACATTCATTTTCTACAAAGCAAAAATGTTGTTCGAAACAAATAAAAAAGACAATACATTGGCAATATATTTGCAAAATACATTGCAAATGTATATGAATTATAACAAAAGGGGAGGCCGCCGAGAAAAAAAAGAAGCGGGCACAGAAACTGGTTTAGTATATTTTTTACATGGCTGATTGTTGTCATGTTCATCCATGATAAATGATTTATTGATGGATAGAGTTCGAACTGGTTTGAAGCTTAACAATTCATGCCAAAGTTGTATCAAAGAAACTGCAAAACGTGTCACGCCTCGTGTCTCAAGAAGTATTTCAAGTGCGTCAATGTTCGCACAAAAGACATTTTGAACACTGTGTAATGCATCCCCAAGGTCTATGATTGCTAAATTACTCGCCTTCTACTGCTCTTGAAATTTTCTCCTGATTCGTTTTAAGAAGCGCCCGATGGTGTGAGGAGTTTCGGACGGAGCTTTTAACCATATCCTGAAGATAGCAATTTATCACAAAAGGGTAGCCTGAAAATTGGAGTGCCGCGTTTACAGGGACAAAGTTTTAGATTGCCTCTAGTGGTTGAAACTGGAGGGCTTGGTAAACAACATGTGTACCCGTTGTGCATGTAGCATTTGCAAGTTTCCTGGCCCCAACAGTAGGGCAATAGTGATCCATTATTGTAACGGCGGTAAACCAAAAAGGAAACCTACCATGACTCGCCTTAAGTGTTGAGATGTTATTGACTCACCCGTTGTTGTACGAGGTAATTTGTATGAATGGTGGCGGAAGGCTCAATATTTGCAATATGATTGAGTAAATACGTAAGCGTGTTGCAGACCGCGGCCAATCTATAACAAGCCGGGCAGTTCATTATGGGAAAGCGCTAGAAAAGCACGGTCCTGTTCATGGCATGTTTCGGCGGGCTGTGTTTGGGCGCTGTTTGAAGAAGTCAAAAGCAAAGTTGAGTGTTGGTAATCGTCGGGAGATCGGATAACATACCAATCACGATACTGCCAGTCTTCGGTAAGTATTAACCAATTATACATATTTTTGTCTTACTTTACGTCATCAGTATATGAATGGAGATAACATCTCCCCGACTACCTTTCCAAATCCTCACAATTATGATGGCATTTGAACACTGCTCAGCATGATTGACTAAGCACAGCTAAGCTTCGCTGTCCATCATAATCACGTAAATCTCATGTGCATTACTTTAAGGTATTAGGTCATTATCGTGAGCCATTTAAAATAAACAATTATATTCATGGTAGTTTTCGCACAAGGTATAGTGTCACTTGGGAATATTAGGGTTTAAATCAGCGTACCTACGGAGACTCAGCAGACTGCGCATGAGGCATAATTGGTTCAACTTCACGAAAAAAAAGATGAAGTTGAAAAACAAAATCAGTACAATACCAATTATGTTAAAGAATGACCGCAATATTTGTGAATATTAATGGAGAGGTTGATTCTTGTCATTTAAGCAAGGTTTATGAGAATATTAACAAGTCATTCATAGCCATGGTCCCGGCATTTTTTTTTTAAACCAAATTCAACCCACTTTCACTTTGAACTTATCATGAAATTAACTTGTAATTCACTTATCCAATCAATGATAAGTAGTTCCAGACATATTTTTCCTGAACTGTTTCCTAGCCAACAGCAACTTTCACCAAGCTACGACTAGTGACGAGCGTCGTGGTCTTAACACACGACAACCGACTCACCAGACTTATACCACTGCGTGCCAGTTTAAATTGCATAATCACTCCAAGAATGTTACATGAAATTAATTGTCATGAATCACACAAGTCGTTTAAATGAAAAACGAAATGGCATTATCGAAAATTTTGTCCACGCCGGCGTCTTAGTCATAGCTTTAATAAAAGTACAGATGTCGGACGACTTTAATACTTGATTAAAAAAAAAGTGAGAAATGATCAATCACCGCATCCAGTACACATTGTTTCAATTCCATACAGCAAAGCATAAGTAAAGGCGTAAGCCTGTATAACACACATCCGAAACGTACTTACCTTGGATCGTTAGAATTCTGCATATGATGAGACGAAGCGACGATATGATGCTAACCCTTCCTTGTATCGCAGGCCAGACACACGACGCTGAGAGGAAAAAACCCTTTCTGGAGTAAAGTAAAGCCGGAGTTGACTTATTATTATGGGACGTAGATGTGGGTGTAACCCGCGGCAAAAATGGTGACAGATAGGTGTGCCCAACGGCTAGCTGTATGTACAGCACGTCACGTTGCGCAAGTACACGATGGATGACGACAGTCTTTTTTTTTCTTTTTGCAATTTAAACAACCCGGCCCACTACTGTCGAGCTGAGTGAAGGAGTGTGACGGTGGCGTACCGAGTTTGACGAATCAGGAGACGTTTTTCCCGCCAGATAGAAGCCGCGTATGGACCACGACTGATGCTCGTCAGTTTTATAAAGAAAATAATAAACAAGGATGGACCAACCGCGCGCGCGTGGGGTCGTCGCCTCCACAAATATGGGCGGAGAGACTGAAGCCTCGATGCGGTTACTAAAGTGCGTCTGAGCTAACTGCATGTGACTTATCACCATCTCCGGAAAGCTTTGACTCTTGCGACTCGCTTGTCAGTCGTGTCAACAAAGACCTGATTAATGCGCTTTTAGCTGATAATGAAAACCGAATCTTCCATTCATATTTCTCCCAAAGTCGGAGCCTGCGCGCGGGCGATCCCAGATTGTACTAATGGGAAGTTTCAATTTCAAAGGGCTCTGTCTTCTGTTTAAGTTGGCACTACGCCATTGATGGAATCAAAGTGCCGATGTCATGCACGTAGTCTGCAGCTGGATCAAAATGGGCTCGTGCGCCAACGCTATGCAAAGTGTTGGCTAACCGCTATAGCTCGCGAGCTTGTTGTACTGTTTATTTTTATATCCAATAACAGGTGGAGTTTGTTTGGGTTGTTTGTTTGCTCGTTAGTTTGTTTGTTTGGGGTTTTGATTGTTAGTCACATCCTGCGATAACGATATTAAATACATTCTTTTTGGTTTGTGGTTTTATTTTCTGTTGTGATATCTAAAATTGCACGCACCTGTCCATCTATTTATATGTCAACAATGGTTACCTGGGTTATAATCTCGACGATGGATCATGTGATCTGGCTATGATAAGGGATAAGAGAGATCGGTGACTTCAGCCGGGAGCCTTTTTTATGTCGATGATGGAAACAGAGAAGAAATTCCATTCGAATTTCAATCAGAATTTACTTTGACTTTTCCTTAATGAACCTGTAAGGAACTGATAAATTAAGGAAGACATTGTTTCACAGATTAAAATGCTATTGTTATACCATTCATCAAGCTACTGACTAAAACATTTCCCCATATTACGGTGCAGATGATCTTTGCCCGATCGTATGTATACGTTACTCGGATTTGAAGCGGGGTGGAATATTATAGACTGCCAAGGACTGACGAACCTTTGAAATCGGCAAGCACGGATAATGAAGTCATTTAAATCTGACCAAATTCATGGCAATGTGAATTGCAATGTTACCATCAATACCGAGGTTAGAAAATAGGGTGTCAAACATTATATCTTTTATCATAAGCTTTTTCCTCCGATCCTAATATCTCTGGTGGGACTTGTTCAATTCAATTCAATTCATTTCAATTCAATTCATTTCAATTCAATTCATTTCAACTCAATTCAATTCAATTCAATTCAATTCAATTCAATTCAATTCAATTCAATTCAATTCAATATTACATTTATTTCCAGTAAACAATAACACAACAAAAAGCAAAATACAAAATTGGGGAGGCACAATCCTAGTAAACCAAGGCTTGTAGCGGAGTGCCTTTAGAAGAGAAAACAAAGACAGGAAATAATTAAATAGTTAATTAATTAAGTCAAATACAAAAAAAACCAAGATAACAAAATGAACTGACCGGAAACAAATTAAGAAAATGACTGGGAAAAAAACCCCGTAACTGCAAGAGAGGTGGCAACACTGGAGAACAAACCAAAGGAAAACAACCAAACTCTGCTACATATTGGGAAATAAGATACTCTTTGAAAGAGTTCTTAAAAGAGCCCACGGAGGTTTTGGATTTAATTGATTGGCCAAAGCTATTCCAAAGACTTGTTTTTCTCCAGGTTGGATGGGCATCAACAACTCATTTAAAGTCACTTTCATCCGCTAATGATTTCTTGCGGGAGACAAAACCGACAAAGATAGTACGCTGAAAGGGTTGAATGTAGTTGGGCCTGATGTGAAAAAAATCCAAACAAAACGAAAAATAGTAGACGCCTTCTCGGTGCAGGGAATGCACTGAACGGCAATTCAGTTGGAACCAAAATGACGATAACATTGGTGCATTCACACGAACGGATATCATTCCGTCGGCAGCGATATGCACATAATGTCACCAACCACTTTAACGATGCAAATTAATCGCCATCTCTCTTTTTTCTCCAAAGATTATTTGCACTTTTGTCGCGTCTGTGATGCGTACACGTATATTATTATTTCAAGTTCCAACAAACTGAACTTTTGGAGAAAACAATTTAGTAACAGAATTAAAAGTTCTTCACTCTCATCTTTTCATCGTTTATTAATAATATATTAATGAATGAAGGAGGAGCTGTTATAACGATTCCCGACCTTCGTTTTTCTTGGAACAGCGCACAATAATGTCGGTCCGCCAACTGAATCCGCCCACTGTACAGGCCTGACCTTTCCGAGTTTGCGGGATAATGAAACTCTATGGATTATTTAGTTAGCCATAAATCGACAAAAGCCCGTGGTTATAAATATCAACAATCAGTTAGTTACATGTATACGGTGTAAATTCATGATCTATACTTCTTGAAAAATCTGTCATCGTATTTCAATGAAAAAATGAGTATTTGTTATGTGAATACACACATGAAGACAACGTTAAAGTATTGTTGGTAATTGTTGTAGAGGATGATAGCAACTGCAACTGAGTAAACGTGGGTAGGCATACATTGTGGCAACTTACAATTGTTCGTGCCTGCATAACAAAGGTTCTCATATTTCCGAGAATCTTTTGGTCTCCGCCAAATGAAAAAGACCAAAATCGTCTTTTCAACACATACGCGATCACCAGGATGCAAACAATCGCCCGTAAAGACATGGCTTCTTCTAATACTGGCTGATCACGATATGGCTACTTGCTTTCCATCCATTGCCCGTATATAGAGACTCTCAGTGTCTTATGACACGCTATATCAATCTCAATTTCAGTGTACTTTCTTCTCCCCTTTTTCCCCTCTTCGTTTTTTCTTGATCGGACTGGCGTATCCTCCTCAGTCATGGGTGATAATACTCCATGGGCTTCTCCCTCTCTCTCCTCTCCCTCTCATTTCCTCTTCATCATGCATCCCGCGATAACAACTCAAGTAGCAGCCGGTTGCTAAGCTACTCCTCAGCCTTTTCTTCCTTGACGGCACCGGCTCACTAATTACATGTGGGAGTGAAGATTGTATACGATATTACCACTTGATGATTGGACTTTTCAAATGAATCAGCTGGCAAATAATTACAAAGCAGAATGTGTCCTTCATTTCATTTTCTTTCCTCGCTTCGTTTCTTTTGTGCGGCGACTTGCATCATCTTAAAGAATATAATCTTTGTAGTTTTATTTTTATTTAAAAACAAATGCGTCAGACATTTGTGGCGTGTGCTGAAGAACCATCTTTGCCTCTGTGTTTATTTCCGGAAGTTCTGGCGGTCAAAATGCAAATGATGCATATTTTGCATGTACGTCTCAAAATGTTGAAAGGGAAAAAAGTGTCAACTTGAAAGAATCATTCTGGTGAGCAGCAAGAGATAAGAACGCCGAAACTTTATTCAGCCGCTCAAGGTGTTCAAATGCTTATTTCTTTAAACCTTCTTCGAAAATCGTTTCAATGTTTTATAAATTGTCTAGGCCTATATACTTTATTTGTGGATGATGCAATTGTCCTCTATATTGGGCATTGGTACAGGTAAAATTAAATATCCCATATTGTAAAGTACAGCGAAAATCTTTGATGAAATTAGAATGAACTGTGAAAAAGATGATTCCGTTGGACATGATTTAAAGCGTCAAAGTCCGTTGATAAACAGGTGCTTATTATCGCCACTCCGAAGCAACGAGGCTCATAATGTTGTATAATACATGCTATTATAAACGCTGCACGTGGATCGCAAGTTTTATCAACAGCGTGTGCGTGTCATCTTTTGTTGAGGGTAGAAAATAGAAAGCGGAGGAGCGGCTAGAACGTTTCATGCTAGCAGCGGGACAAAAACGCGACACGTTCAACTGTTATCAGAGCTAGAGCGATCCATGTGTATGTATGTGCGTGCAAGGAAACGCGGGTTGCATTTCGGATTTTGCGTTCTAATTCCTTTCTTTTGATGATTTGGTACCGCACACAGGAAAAGTGAGCTGCTCAATACTCGAGTCACTGACAGGGCGACACACATCACGGTTTACAGGTAAGATCTAGGATGTGGTCATTGACTATTGATTCCTTATTAATCGATTAGGCTCTGCCTGTGTTGTTGCTCTTTTTTCCTCATTCGCCTGTGTTGGTGTTATTTTCAGAGGATTGTCGATGCATTGGGAAAGACTGCATGACATGAGGTCATCGTTAATAGTGAATGGACTAAGATTGCTAAATCATGGTTACTCCATCGTTACTGATTGAACAATAACCAAGACTATCCGTTTGCGGGTTGATGCTTAAATACTATCCTTGCAAAGAAATTTGGAATTGGATCTATTTAGTATCAATCCGTAACTACAGAAACATCCAAACTAAGGATTTACGTACACTACTAAACTATTTACACTTCAACATCCTGATTGACCTGATGGTCCTTTACATTATTCCCCTTAAATTTGCAGATTTTGTTATCTGGATCAGCTCTGTATTTTTAAACATAATAGGTTTGGCTTACAGTTCTAGAGGGATTGTGGCTAATTATTCGCAAACTGTAGTACGCATGTTCTGCTCTTCACAATTAAAATCTTATTACTCCGAAATAAGACAAAAACTAAACCTAAGAACATAAATAGTAATAGCATTGGCTAAAAAATTACTATTCGTACATTCATGATAGATGTGGTATTCTGGGAAATTTTTGAGGATACGTAAGGCTGATAACTTTTTGCTCACTCATGCTCACTTATACACTACACGTGTTTTTTTTCAATCTGCACTGTATATTCGTTTGTATAGCAAGGTTAGAAAAAAAAAATTTAACAGACGAAATTTGAAGTGACATTTCTTAAAGGTGTTTGAATTTTATGAAATCTTCCTCCATGATATATGTCGCCGTTGTCCACATGCAGTTCACGACGATGATAACTGCTCAGTGTTATACCTTTCTGAGATGTTATCACAATTGTTGCCTAAGCAACATAACATTTTATTAGCATTTTTAAACACAACCCGAAACCAAAGCTGACGCAATCTAATGTCAAGATAGCAAAGCAAACACCAAAGTACTCCTAGAGGAAAAATTCATAAAAGTCAAACACCTTTAAGAAATGTCACTTCTAATGTTGTCGATTCAATTTGTGGGTTTTTTTTCAGCTCGACGTAATGCATCTAGCTTGCATGATAACACAAATATAAACAATTAAACGTACTTAAAATGTTGCTTTGCTATCTTTTTCTTTTGGTTATTTGGCTTTTTAAAGTGGTCTGTCAACAAGCCAATGGTCTTGAGTTTATTGAAATGTGGTTATCATAACACAAGGGCTGACTTGGAAACCACGCGGTCATTGTACGCTAACATGTTAAAATTGACAGCTTTTGTAAACAGGCGCGTATAGCCCTGAGATTTGTTTGCCCATTGCAAAATGTAACTTGTACCCCGTCAACCCTTTTTCATCGTCCACTTTTTGCTTCTTTCAGCGCCCCGATTTTGCTTTTCAAATCTCCATTCCGTTGCAATCTGTCACTCTGCAGCCACGGGCTACGCCACTGTTCAAAAAGCCAAGTTATTGTTGAGTTATTTCTATATAATGTGAGATTTCTATAAATATCTGTCTCCTTTGTTTGTAATAATACGAATAATCCTTTAAAAAATATTTTAAGGTATTTTTGAAAACTAAAGCGAAATTGACATAGTGGCGCTTTTTTCAGCAATTGAGTTTACGATCAATGATTTTTGATTTGCCAAAAATTGTTTACGATTTTAATGCTGAAAGGAGGATATGGTGATAAAGATGAAAAAGATACGAGCGAGGATGTTTCTAAAGTGGGTTGTGGCATTCAATATATTATGTTTTTTGTTGGTAATAATAATAAAAGGAACGAATAGACGATGTTATAGATCAAAGTAACTACTTTGAAGGTGGTGATGGTAATGGAGTTGATGGTGGTCAAACTGATCCGGGATGATTGGATTTGAGTGGGGATGATGGTAATAATGATGATGGTGAAATTAAGCAGTTTAATTGGTTAATGGTTATGTTGGTAGTACTGTGGTGATAGTAATGATGACTCTGGTGATGACAGTGATTGCCATGAAGGTGGTGATGGTTGAGATGGTAATATTGTGGTGATAGTTATGATGACTCTGGTGATGACGGTGAGTGTGGTGAAGGTGGTGATGGTTGTGATGGTATATGATCACAACCTCGTCCCCAGTGCTTACTTTATTTCCAACCTCATTTCCAATAGTAAGCCCTGGATAGGAAACTTTCTTCCTGTATCCTGATTCGATACCGCAATTTGCTAGTAATGGATTTATATCGTGTAGTTGGTGCTGTTATTTCCAACGTGTATTTCGTGTTTTTCACGATCATTGTAATTTTAACGTCCACGTTCTCAAAAATACTCCTTTCCTTTCCAGTTTGCTCATATTAATATGAATTGTGATATTGCATATTGGCGGGCCAGATTGTAACATTTTAACTTCAACAAAATCGTGTTTTCATAACTCACGGCGCGACGAATTGATGTTGTTCTTACCCCAAACACCGCATACCATATCAATGTAACGTTAATATTTCGCACATGCAGGCACCAGACTACCCCTCATTTGCATACGTGTTCAAAAATCGTGCACATGCAAAATAATGATCCAATAGCAGGGTGTGAGAGCAGGTAGTGGTGGGCGCGTACTGCTCGACACCCTGGGGACGAGGTTGGTATGATCACGAATCCAACACACAAGGAGTAACGACTCAGCCAAACTCCTGGTAAGACGCGTGATAACGGCCCGTACAGGTGGCAATATTTTTTGAATATTCATGATCCGACTTTTTGGCCTTTATTAATGAATTTTGATAGGTTATAACGACATAACCATGTTAACTCCGAGCACAATATCTTCAGCTTTAAAATGAACTATGAAATTTCGCATTTGTTTTATAGGTTCGGGACCACATCTCTCAAAAGATTTTTAATGAAAGTCTCAATAAAAACGAGATTTTGGGTAAACGGTGTTCTCATCGAAAACATGCCTGTGTCACATTTGACATTTATTTCCCGGGTAGGCTAAATGTTGGATCCGTGGTATGATGGTGATATATGATGACCCTTATGGTTGTAATGGTAGTATTATGGGGATAGCAATCATGACTCTGGGGATGACGGGGATTGTGATGAAGGTGTTTATGGTTGAGATGGTAGTATTATGGGGATAGCAATCATGACTCTGGTGATGACGGGGATTGTGATGAAGGTGTTTATGGTTGAGATGGTAGTATTATGGGGATAGCAATCATGACTCTGGTGATGACGGGGATTGTGATGAAGGTGTTTATGGTTGTAATGGTAGTATTATGGTGATAGCAATCATGACTCTGGTGATGACGGGGGTTGTGATGAAGGTGGTGATGGTTGAGATGGTAGTATTATGGTGGTAGCAATCATGACTCTGGTGATGACGGGCCTGTGATGAAGCTGGTGATGGTTGTAATGGTAGTATGATGGTGATAGCAATCATGACTCTGGTGATGACGGGGGTTGTGATGAAGGTGGTGATGGTTGAGATGGTAGTATTATTGTGGTAGCAATCATGACTCTGGTGATGACGGGGATTGTGATGAAGGTGGTGATGGTTGAGATGGTAGTATTATTGTGGTAGCAATCATGACTCTGGTGATGACGGGGGTTGTGATGAAGGTGGTGATGGTTGAGATGGTAGTATTATTGTGGTAGCAATCATGACTCTGGTGATGACGGGCCTGTGATGAAGGTGGTGATGGTTGAGATGGTAGTATGGTGGTGATGGGGATGATGGCTCTGGTGATGACGGGCCTGTGATGAAGGTGGTGATGGCTCATTGTGGTATTATGGTAGTAGCAATCATGACTCTGGTGATGACGGGCCTGTGATGAAGGTGGTGATGGTTGAGATGGTAGTATGGTGGTGATGGGGATGATGGCTCTGGTGATGACGGGCCTGTGATGAAGGTGGTGATGGCTCATTGTGGTATTATGGTGGTAGCAATCATGACTCTGGTGATGACGGGCCTGTGATGAAGGTGGTGATGGTTGAGATGGTAGTATGGTGGTGATGGGGATGATGGCTCTGGTGATGACGGGCCTGTGATGAAGGTGGTGATGGCTCATTGTGGTATTATGGTAGTAGCAATCATGACTCTGGTGATGACGGGGGTTGTGATGAAGGTGGTGATGGTTGAGATGGTAGTATTATGGTGATAGTAATCGTGACTCTGGTGATGACGGGCCTGTGGTGAAGGTGGTGATGGCTGAGATCGTAGTATTATGGTGATAGTAATCGTGACTCTGGTGATGACGGGGATTGTGAGGAAGGTGGTGATGAATTTGATGGTGGTGACGGTATTATATTGACACCCTCAATCACGACGGTGAAAAGGAACACAAAGACAGCCATACATTTTGTAATCTGTGGTGGTTTCTTCTGCATTCTAAGGCAATTTGAGAATGAAATATAAAGAACTTTATTATTCCATTTGTTATTAACGACCCGATTTTACTCTATTGTATCATAGCATGTGCCAGCGGCTGAAGCCCGGGAGGGGGGGGGGGGGGTTTGCACCCCTAGATCCGGCACTGACAGTTATCGTATTCAAAGAGTTTTGGTGACCACGATCCATGCATATATATATCAACGCTGATAAAACTTATTCATGGGGTTGGTGATGGCAAAATGATCATGAACGGTGATAACAGATTTTCAAGAGAAAGAGGAATTAACTTGGTGACCAGGGGAACGGATCTCGAACGTGTCTGACTTCTAACATAGGCCAGTAGGTAATGAATACGGTGTTAGTCAGCAGTGCTGAGTGTAGTGATAGCGATGACACAATATCGAGTCTCTTAGCCAAATCCTAGTCCGTCCTTCACTGATTACAGAACCCGTTCACTCACCCGTCCAATGTAAATCACAAATAGCGATCGGATTTCTCAGATTGAGACTAAAGTAAGGCCGTTCCTTTCAAGTGGCTAGCTTCGTCGGCTTCTTAGCCGGTGTAATATTACCCTATCCATTTTCAAATCAACAGGGCTCGGTACCAGCACAGAGCACGCTGGACGGTCTGTCGCACGTATAATGTAGGCCATCGGCTGAGGTGTCAGTGAGATGGGTTATCTTCACGTAGTTGTTGTAACAATCCTCTTGTCGTTTTTCCCCTTCCAGATCGATACAATAAGGGGGGGGGGGTGCCTGTGGAAGGTTTTGGATATGTACATATCAGATTGGTTATCCCTGAAAAAACATCATTTATTGCATCTTCAGTGTCAAATTGACATTAGAAAATGACACATTTATGGTCAAACGTACCAATGGAGCTAGGGCTTCAAGGAAGAATATATTTACTATTCTTGTTTGGTTCTGCAAAAAAAAACAATGTGTGGTCTGTACTACTTCTACTCTAAATTAAGGATACACCTGAATTAAATCTACATCTCTGTTCCTCTGTGCAATAATCTACAACCTTTAGGTTTGTTTCCCTGCATCTAAATTGTTTTGTTATCTCCTTTCTGAAAACAAGTTGACCTGAATAAGTGGGACGGAAAATGTATTCAACAGCTGTTATTATGCAGTTACCCTTAACAGAAAGTGTTGGATTCATCCTCACTACTCCACCTCAGGGATGATGAAATTTCTAAGATAAGAAAACCTTGATATTTTCGTGGGTGCTATTTGCATATGGGGTAATCATACATCGACACTTCGTAAAGCTGGTCTCAATTTCAATTTCCATTTTAAGTGCCTCGCTAATCCCCGGGAGCTGTTCGTGTTCGTGATGGTCCGTGAAACCAATTGCTGAAGACGGATACCAAAACCATTAGCTGACTTGGTCTGTTGTGTTTTACATAATAGTGATCCAAATAAAACTACATCAGGCCTGTGCTCTAGGGTGAGTAATGACATTAGTGAGTCCATGCGTGTACGAAATTGAAACAGGATTGGCAATATATATCTCAAGCGGGCGCATACCTATGTTCTCCAATACCGATGTTCCTTAATACCAATGTTCCCCAATACCGATGTTCCCCGAAATCCCTACCATATAACCCTAACCCTAACCCTAGCCCTAACCCTAACCCTAAGGATTTCGGGAAACATCGGTGTTGGGGAACATAGGTATTGGGGAACATCGCATAGACCCCATCTCAAGCCCCCTTTCTTTCTTGGACTGTCCAAGCATGGTTACACTGGGGCAATTCCGTGGTAACACGCATCACAATTTTTGCACCCTTAAAGCAATTCCGCAGTGGAGTAATAAGCCATTTGCGAATAACCTATATATACCCTTTGTGAGTTAAACATTTGGTACACTGACATGCTCATAATGCTAGGCACGTAATGGCTCATAATGCTCGTGCATAGTTACGTAAGAGACGCTCAGCATCAACACATTGCTCGCAATGGATGAGAATTGCCAAAGACACCAGATCATTCCAGAGCTGGGGGTTGTCCAACCTCGTCCCCAGTGCTTACTTTATTTCCAACCGCGTTTCCAATAGTAAACCCTGGATAGGAAACTTTCTTCCTGTATCCTGATTGGATACCGCAATTGGCTAGTAATGGATTTTTATCGTGTACTTGGTGCTATATATTCACAACGTGCAGTACGTGTTTTCGCGATCATTCGTCCACGCCTTCTCGAAAATACTAATTTCCTTTCCAATTTGCTCATATTAATATGAAATATGATACTGCATGTTGTCTTAATAAGATCGTAACAGTTTGATTTCAAAAATCGTGTTTTCGTAACTCAAGCCGTGCTCGCGCTCTTACGAATTGACTCTGTTTTACCCCAGACACCGCATACAAAAACAAACGCTAATGTTAACGCATATCCAGGCACCAGACTGTTCCTCATTTGCATACGTCTGCAAAAATCTTGCACATGCAAATGATCCAATACCAGGGTGAGAGAGCAGGTAGTGGTGGGCGCGTACTGCTCGACACCCTGGGGACGAGGTTGGGGGTTGTCAGCTTAAGGCTTGCCCCGAATTACGTGATATAGCAACAGTGTCTTAGGTCTGGCGAATTCAAAGTTAGCAAGTCAGTGAACCAGACGTTATTCAAATTTAATTCGCAAATGGCTCATTAGATCTCACTGTTACCAATAAAGGCAATTGGGAAAGAAGAGAAAGCTCAGCATTATAAGATATCGCACAAAAGTCCGGTTACTCGCCTTTCAGAAATTCGCTTTCCTTACCCATGTGGATGTGTTCAAATCAAGGAATGCTCAAAGGGCCTATGCAATGTAAAGTTTTTAGTGCAGTCCTTGAAAAGACACCTCTGTATCCCATTTAACCTTATTTTCAATTTTTGTTTTGCCATGTTCAGTGGTTCAGGTGCCATTTTGGATTGTTTATGCTAATGCAAATGTCCATATTCATGGGCAAAAGTGTTGTGTCATTCAGGCAGAAACCTCAATGTTACAGTTACTTCAGCACCAAAAGTTGCCAGAATTTTGGATATTTTGCTGTGGTAAATTTTCTTTTCTGCGGTGATTCGTTGTTGTGTCAACACACACCCCTTCCCCACGCCCCCGCCCCTCACCCCGGCTACGCTTATGTTTAAGCGATGAATATCTCCATTTTGTTCAACTTTTACTTAGTCAGTAGATAGTTACTTGTGTCGGTGAGGTTTCTCTCTATGTTGCTTGCTATTGGTGACTTATCTTTTCCATTCTTTCCGCAATATAATCCCATCACTGACGTGACCAAGCTATGATTTGGTCGGATAGACTGCACCATTGACTATAAAATAATTTACCAGAGCCTTTTTCTCAGTGACATAGACAGATCACTTTAGCCCTAGAACACCTTTGTCGGAAGCATAAAATGCATCAAGTTTTCATATATCCCCACTGGCACTGGTGGCATTCAAATAGCTTACATGTATAATTCATTAGACAATGAATCCTGATTCGAGAATGTAGTCGTGTGTGGACGCAGTGTGCCCCAAGGGACAAAATCCGCGTAAATATACCAGTACATATTTGTTCCGGTTTTGTACGCCTCTTATCTTTTCGTCCTCCTATCATTATTTTGAACTCATAGTGAAGAGGTGAGCCTTTCGAAATTCCCATCATCGGCCAGCCGCCGATCCTAAACACTTGTCACCAAAAATGTATTGTAACAATACAATACCTATATTTGGTTTTGGCATGAGAGCATCTTCGCATTACAGCGGTGTCAGGCTTGGACTAATTGTGCTCGATTCTACTCGCTTCTAAAAACAATGGGGTCGTCGCGGCTGGAATCGTAGAACGTAAACACCCTTCAATGCATAGGAAGCATTTTACTTCAACCTTCAGAGGAAATCACATCTGCCTCCTCTTACGGTATATTTCACAAATGAAAACAAGTCGCTACTTCCAGCGTGACCTTGACTTAACGCTGATCAGTTCAAGTAACAGAAACCGACAATTGAAATCGTAATCGCATCGCGCGAATTAAACGGCCGAAAGAGCAATTTTACACTTGGGAAGGTTTAAGATTTTTGTCCAGTTAATTGCATTGGATAAGTTTTTTTCTCAAAGGTTTATTTATCTTGGCTACTTATGGCAAGGCAAGTTTGACCGATTTCATGTCATGCACGCGTATTAAGTTAGATATTAACAATCGCATGCCCAAATGCAAATATCAGTGAAATACAAAATAATCTGATTAAATTTGGTTCAAAAAAAGCTAAAACCAAACAAAAAATGTATGCGTTTTGATATATAACTTGTAACTTTTTAGATACACAATACATAGAAAAGGCTGGAAACAAGTAGCCGCCAGATTTTAATTGGTTTATTTCATAAAAATCATATTGCAGCAAAATGCTGAATTACATGACATTTACAGTGTTCAATAAAAAAGACAGCTTACACAAAAGATTATTTAAAAAAAAACCCACCAAAACAGGATATTACATTTACATTGGATAATAAGAGTTTTTTAATTGAAGATAAAACATTTAGTTATATAAAAATACAGTGAACAGATAAAATTAATTAACGATTGACGATGGTGGGGCCGTAATTGCACTATTTCTTGTTCAACAACTCAGTCATGTAAGGCAGGGGGCTAGTTCTGAATCTGTTGGTGCTGCACCTATATGGTTTGAATTTAGATTGGGTTCTGAGGGTCATTGATGATTTGTACTCGGAGGGAGGGAACCACTCAGAGAACTGCGGAGATGTACATACTTTTGTGGCAAAGTCTCTGCAGATTTGCTGTCGCCTTACATGAAGAGGCTCAAGTTCTAGTTTCATTAAGGAATCTGGGTAGGATGTGAACTGTGTGCCTAGAATGCATTTACAGACACGCCTTTGAATCATCTTAATGTGGTTACTTTGGATCTGAGTGAGACCCGCATGCCACAATGGAACAGCATACTCTAGTACCAGTCTGATATAACTTTTGTACACACTCAGAAGTTCACAGTCATTGAACCCTGCACCTTTCAATTTACGCAACATGAACATTTTTCGGTTTGCTTTAGTGTGGATACTTTCTACTTGGGAATCCCATTTTAAATCATCCTGGATCATAACACCAAGCAGTTTGACTTTACTGACAACCTCAAGGCGTTGATCTGAAATTCTTAGGTCAACATCTGGAATTTCTTTTTGCCAAAGTATACTTGCATTGCCTGGCATTTGGCAGGATTTAGTTTTAGTTTGTTTTGAACTGACCATTCCTGCAAGGTATTTAAATGCTCTTGCATGTCACTGACATTATCAACTGTTCTGTTAGATAGGAGAACCGACTACTTTTTTATTGATAAAAAAAAAAAAAAATAGTTTGGCTGTAACAAATTCTCCCCTACAAGGGGTGAGACCCTTTCTAATTCTGACAGAACTTTCCTTTAAGGGAAAATTCAAATGAAACTTCCCTCCTTCATGGGCGTCACCAGAATGTTTTTGTTGGGGGGGGGGCAAAGCAAATGTTGTCCCCCAAAACCCTTGTATTTTCTCTAGCATAGTTTCAATTTATCATTTATTCGAGGGTGGGCGGGAGGACATTTGCCCACCCCACCCCCATTGACACCCCTGCAGACGCCCATTTTGTTGAATGTGTATTAAATTAATAGCAAAAATGACTTCACATCTCTTTTTTTTTTTTTGTTGCTCTTCCGGGAAGAATGTTACGGGTTACTTCGTTTTAATTGTTTTCGTTTATCTTTGTAGCTGTCGTTGCCTGTAAATTGAAAACACTTAGTTTATGTACATAGTATATATACCTATGCACTTGGTTCAAACCTACATGTAGTGGTGACATGAGTAGAAACGAGGAAGAACAGTTTTCATCAAAGAGAAATGGACAATAATTTCACCCCTCTCATTTCCAACAAAAGCCAGCCATTCAGTCAAAGTATGAGAAGCAGAAAAAAAGCTGCCTGATATTGGAGACGTATATTTTTTTTGGTTCGCATTATGACTACTCAAAAACAGACACAGTGTCGGTAGACTTCAATTTGAAGTTTGACGGAGCCTCAGTCCTTGAGTTTATGTTCATGTAACATATGCTTATCATCTAAAAATACGTGTTTTTATTATATGGCTTTCTTGTTTTTGCAGGGCATAATAAAATGTTGCTCTGAGCTAACGAAGGAATGGTTCGAGGCCACATTGTACGAACTGTTGAAACTTCTGCATTTAGGTATGAAAACTGGTGAGATTCTATTGCAATCAGTTATGGCAAAAAAAGAGAAGTGTATGGACTAAAATGAGTGTTGTTATTTCGCCCCCCCCCCCCTCACTGGCCATGCATGGACGTCACCAGGATTTTTTTCTAGCGGGGGCAAAGAAAATTGTTCCCCCAAATCCTTGTACTTTCTCTAGCATATTCTCAATTGATAATTTTGTTTAGGGTGGGCGGGGGACATTTGCCCACCCCACCCCCTTTGACACCCATGCAGACGCCCATTTTGTTAACTGCGTATTAAATTAATAGCAAA
Organism: Patiria pectinifera; assembly: GCA_029964075.1. Classification (NCBI taxonomy): domain Eukaryota; kingdom Metazoa; phylum Echinodermata; class Asteroidea; order Valvatida; family Asterinidae; genus Patiria; species Patiria pectinifera. The sequence goes on along the minus strand of CM057142.1, from coordinate 9,455,008 downwards.
TGTGACTTCACACCTCTTTTCCTTTTTTCTTTCTTGTTTTCTCCCTTTTTTGGTTGTTTTCCAAGGGTGGCAAGCGCCCCCCCTTTGTCCCCCAACTCGCGACGCCCATGCTTCTCCTAAGATTATAATGTGGACGAAATAATTTGCCAATTATCCAAAACAACCAGACCAAAGGACGAGTGGATGTGAACAAATCATAAATACGATGAGCTAATGTAGACACATAAAACAAATTCAGTTGATTACTTTGTATAGCCATGGGTGGCTGTGAGCTCCGGGTAATAGTCAGTATCCATTTTTTCCTTCTTACAAAACATCCCAGGTAATAACCCAAAACTATCAAAATGGTGCGGAGCCAGGACTGTCTTTTATTTGATTTTAACAAACGAAGACAGTTCTGGGTCCTCCTTTCTCATTGATGTCATTTTTTCAACCTACCTCCTATTTTTAAAACCCTGTTCATCTGTCATGCCTGAACATGAATGATACCCAAAGGCAACGCATATTTCTCAGGTATCCGCGTCCAGTGTCATTATCAATAGGCATATCTGAAGTGACATTTAAAATTACTTACATGTAAAATAAATGGTTTAAATTAATAGGTTAAAACAGAGCGTGTATATTTAAACTTGCCTTTTGGGGATCATTATTTTTTTTGATGTCGTTTCGCCGGTGACGTGCCTTTAAATTCCAGCTTCAACTCTTTATAATAAGACGAGTGCAATTAGGAATTTGGTCATATAAAAAGGGAAATTCTAAACAGTCGTTTTCAGCTGAAAGAAGGTGAAGCTGGTTAGAAGTCGTACAGTGTGTATCAAACAAAATGCAAAGTACAACGGAATGTCAGACGTAGAATGTGTAACCAACATAGATAATATGGGTATGGTTTGAAAGATACGCCTTTTCCACCTTATAATGAGACATGAAACGTCAAAATCTGATATTTTTTGACAGAGTTATGAGTAATTTTCCAAGAGAGGTGAAATTTATCATCATGGGTCCAAGTTTTCAGTTTTAGGCATAGGGACAAAGGTAGACTAATAGCCTCTGTGTGGATAAATTGCCTGGCCTACAAAAATGTGTTTAGCAAGTATATCCTAAACTCTTTCTCGCTGTCATTTTGTAAACATGTTTACATGCTAAATATTTTTAGCATGAGGTGATAGAAAGAACGTGTTTTGAATTGTGTTTACTCGCAAAACACATGTTTGTAGGCCAGGCAAATATCCACACAGTACAAGGGCAATAATAGGCCTCTTTGTCCCAATGCCTAACATTGAAAACTTGGTACCATGGTCAATTTATTCTCTCTTGGAAAATAACTCACAACTCTGTCAAAAATTGTTAGGATTGGACGTTTGGTGTCTCATTTTAAAGTGGAAAGGCGTATCTTTCAAACCATCCCTATATTGTCTATGTTGGTTACTCATTCTACGGAGTCCGCTCATAAAGTCCGACGCCTCATAGCTCCGAAATTTCGGACTTATGAGGCGTTGGACCTATTAGGCGTCGGACTTATGATACGGCCCCCATTCTACGTCTGGCATTCCGTTGTTTTTCGTTTGCATTTTTTTGATACACACTGTATATTGAGAAGCATCGACACATTCATAGTGCTACCCTCCGTCTCTGTTTTGGCTCTAGGAGATGGACGTGATGATCGTGATCATCCTCAGACATGCAATGCTCGGAATGTGATCTTATTACCAGTCTTATTTTAGCCTTTAGGTATCGATCACGCTTCCGTAGCCATCCAAGACGCCAACCTCCCGATTGGACATTGGAAAAACCAGATGGTGTAATTTGGAACAATAATGAAGATTAATAATAATGAAGATTTATTAAGCGCACATATCCACCTATTAAGGCGCCCAAGGCGCTATAAACACAATAAATGGAATTTACTCAGAAAATAAACATAATACCAATAGAGAGAGAAAACAAATTACAAATTCTACATGTACTTATGAGGCGTCGGACCTATGAGGCGTCGGACCTATGATACGGCCCCGATTCTACACCTGGCATTCCGTTGTATTTCGTTTGCATTTGTTTTGATACACCCTGACTGTATATTGAAAAGCATCGACACATTCATAGTGCTACCCTCAGTCTCTGTTTTGGCTCTAGGGGACGGAACGACTGTTCAGTGGCGTTAATCCGTGTGGGCGAGGTGGGGAGGGGGATGGGGATGACCAATAATCCTAAAATTGCCCGATTGGAAACCACATGACACTATGCAATCTATATTATACCGTATATTCTCTGTTTTGCTTTTTCATACATTTCAACTATTTGAAAGAAAGAAAACCTAGAAATCGGCATTGTTTGGCTTCTCACCAGAAACATCTGAGGTAGGGGATCCAATGGCCCACCCCACCCTAGACAAAAATAGGGGGAGAGGGATATATCCTCCCCATTCCCAGGATTTTCGCCTGTGACCTTGTTGCATTGTATTTTTAATAAGACGTATCCTGATACTGATCGCTCCGCTCACTGCGCTTCATTGCCATATGGAATAAAAACGAGGCCGCGCTACAGAATATTATATAAAGACTATTTTGCACCATTACTGCGTTAGTAAAAATAGAAGGAACCCTTTCAAAGGCAGTTTTTTAAATGTACAGGTTTGTTATTTGGGGCCATTTGAACTCTGAAAAACAGTTTCTTGTGTAGAACGATTAAGAAATATCCTCATTAGACTATAGAGCCTGAAAAAAGCATCTCTTGTGACGCGCTTCCGGAACCCTTGAATAGGAAAATTATTTTTTGCAATTATTTGTGTAACATTGAGTTTTTGTTCAGGTAAATCAACACCAAAAAGGTCTGGTCAAAATTGTTTCTAGCAAATATTTAAAGAAACTGATAAATTGCCTGAGTGACGTGAAGGAGAAATATCCTGCCAAAAATTGACCTCTCACTTCCGAAATCTAAAATACATGCGGATTATAGTGCAACTCGGTGTACTCGTCCATCGGATGAACATTTTGCGGTCATTAGGTGAAACCTTAAAGGCAAATAGAAGACCAAGGTGCCTTTTAGAGTTTAACATTGTTTTTGATGAAACTTTAAAGACATTTACGAAAAAAACACCTAAAGTGACCGCTGCTAAGGAAGGTTATCAAGCCAGCCCGACTAAATCTAGAATCCATCGGCTGTAGGTAGGTAAATATTCGCGTCGTTGTACAGTCTCGTTCTCACTCGAGTACGCGATGTGAAAACCAACGTTAACGAACGAGGAGTCCTAGGAACGAAATGCCGGACAGTGAAAGGTCGTTAAATGATATCTGTTTTCACCCATCTCCAAATGATTTTTTAATAAATTTCTTTTTCGGGATACAAAGACAAATTTCCAACATGAATGGTTCTCGGGGTGATTTCTAGCCAGCAATTGTAGCAAGAGAAAGGGCAACCAAATGTAAAATGCCAAATGCTTTGTCTCATGCTTCACTACTTCCAGGCTATCAACCTCATACAGTGCAATGGACCCACAGAGATGTTTTAAACAAGCATCAAAGTTGGGGCCGTTTGTGCTAAGACATAATTATTGTCGGACTTGGGAGACCTTTTCTTTTCTTTTAATTCTTGCCACAAAAGAGAGCGCTGCAGTACCCTCGATGGCGATGCTAATCCGAAATTCGTCAATGTATGTAAAAACATTTTACCCCCGGCTAACATGTGAAGTGGAGTGACTACAGTCCGATTTGCGGGCACTCAGGAATGCACCAGATTCTCAAGGGGACGCTTCAGTTTGGTGAAACACGCAACAAAATTGTGCCGGCGAAATTCTTCAGTCCAAGATCACTTTGATATGCGAGCGGGCGGGGGTTTGATCAAGATACCCTTCAACAACAGGTTAAAGGGTGCTTTCAACACACAATCCAAAGACCGGTATAAAGGTCTGTTTAATGTCCCCCTCTTTTCATTCCTTAGATTTTTGTAATGAATTTTGTTTCAATTCAGGAAAAATTCAACCGATAACCCCTTCTCTAAAGCCCGCCGCACACGAGAGCTGTGCGTGCTGAGCAAAAGAAATGTCGTTCGTGGCATTTGCTCAGCACGTAGCTCAGGTTCGCCGAAAACGGTGTGATTTTCAACTCGCGAGGGGAAATAAATCAAACGGGATAGAAATTGGACTCACGGCCATCGCGAGGCAGAAAACGCAACAAAGATTCACCGAACACGGTGAGCTACGTGCTGAGCAAACGGCCTTGAGAGACTATGTGCAGCTTGTATGCAGGGGGGGGGGGGGTTATGGTGATTCCTTTGTGAACGGTTTTGCAATGCAATTATTCATGAGTATAAAGCAGGAGGAACAATTTCTTGAAAGCATTTTCAGCATAGATTTGTGAACAAAACCCTTTCATTTCCAAAAGGACTCTCCTGGGTTAGACAAAAGTCTGTCGTCCTGTGTCGAGAGCGTACAATATGAAATGTTTGTTTGCGTTGGCAAGAGTCAACGAACTGCAGTTTTTGTGATTCCTACATGCCTTATAAACCCTCTGAGGCAACCCCGTGGCTTGGCTTTATTGCGTGATCGGGCTGATCCCCGATTGATCCCTCTTCGGTTTTGTCTTGGTTCTTTTTTCCATGTTGTTTCTTGGGTGATCGGACACAACCTGATAAACCGGGCTTATCCCGGGGTCCGTCCGATAGTTCGAAGGTTCGATAGTCCGAAGGTTTATTGATCCGAAGGTTCGATAGTCTGGAGCGCGCAAATTTCACCTAACCGGGGTTTAATTCCGAAAAAGAAATAAGGTTCGTTTACCCGAACGTTTGATGCGATAGTCCGAAGGTTCATTTATCCGAATGTTAAGTAGTGTGATTTTAGAATAAGGTTAATTAGTCCGAAGGTTCAATAGTGTGAGGGCTCCTTTGGAAAGCAGTTTTTTAAAACTGAAATGGACTACCCTCGTTAAAAATTACAATAAATAAAATAAATAAAATAAAAGTCCGAAACGAAAATAAGGTTTAGATGTCCAAATTGACAATATATAGTGTTCAAGGCTGTGAATTCGGACTGTTGAACCTTATTGTCGATTCGGACTATTGAACTCTATTTTCTATTCGGACTATCGAGCCTCCGGACTATTTGACTTTAACCTATTTTTGGACTATGGGCCCTTCGGACTGTCAAACCTTCGGACTATCAAACCTTCAGACATCCCAGCCAGATGGACTTTCGGGGTACCTCCATTGTTGTCCCATTGTCCCTATTTCTAAAGATTTCATTGCGGGGTACCCTTTTTTTCTAAAGATTTTATTTGTGGGGTACCTCGAACAAAGGACAGGTTCCCCACAAGTGGTCCATGGTAAGGGCGGACTAACGAGCTTACGGACTAAAGAACCTTCAGACATTTGGGCAGTCTCCCTTATCCCGATCACCCTTATATCATTTCTTCTTCTTGGCTGACCGGACAGCCTCGAAATCCGGTTTTTGTACGATTCATTCTTAGTTGATGGGATTGGTCTTCGAGTTTCAACACAATCACCGTTTTGAAATTGTTCGACTCTTGGATGATGGGGCTGATTACAAATAGAACTCGTCGTGCATGATGGGACCACCTCGGAAGTTCATTTAACAAAAACACACACAAAGAAGTCATGATGATGTCATCAATTTAAAGGGCGCTCTCTACAGACACGTAAAGCAAAGTTGATTTTGTTTTTGTTTTTATTTGAGCACCATTTTCCAAAATGTGGATCAGATTACCAGAACAACTTTTTTGGACAGTAGCAAATCAATTTGCGAAAGTTCCAAATGATTACGTCATCAGACCAGAAGTTACGCTAGATGATCTTGTTTTTCTTGTTTTATTCAAATCCATCATTCATTGCCCAAAAGCGTTGATTGTGGCACAAATGCTGATACCAACATTTGGTGTCAGGCAACCAAATGCTGTGCCGTCATCAAACCGGTCGTTAAGTGCCAATCAATCCATACAAATGATACATGCATTAACTGATAAATTTATCCGAGATTTGACAATTTTCTGTCATTTTAACGGTGACATTGATTAATGTACTGAAAACAATAACCCTGCTTTGTAACAAGAACAAGCGCAAAACTTCTGGTTAGTTCCTGTTCATGTACCCTTCAGGAGATATGACGTCATAAGTTATACCTAACAGAGACACTGGACATTAGGGAGACATTTTTTTAAAAATTTCGCAAATAGGCTATATCGACTGTTCGTTGTCCAAAACATAAACATACCAAAAGATTCGCGGAGGTACGTGCCCAAGTACTATGTGAATTGCGCACAACCCTATATGAGAATGCCTCCATAGGGTACCCGTACCATTTCCCGTATTTTAAATAATAATTACTATTATTAAATGCTTTGCATTATATTTTGCTGTTTGTGCTACTGAAGGGAAGAGTTTGAGAAATTCCAGTCTTAGAACATTTGACGTTCACCATTTGGTTAAACTTCATAAGAACCTGACATTTCAGCTTTTTCGATCGATCCGATCTGATGCCAGTTTCGTTGCCAGTCTGTGCCAGGGGCCAAGAACGTGACGCTAGAGTGCACAGACATCAGATGCACCGCAGGCTATTCCTTACACTTACGTGGTATCTTGTCAAACACATCTTAGATGTGAAACATGAATTTCCATTACTTAAGCATTCAAGTCGCCCAAATATGACTTAAAGTGGCATTCCGGCCTGAAATCCCCGATTTTTATGTTTTGAGTTGTTTACTTATACTATTTGCAAAGGTCTGGCTGAAAGGAAACAAACCTAATGTCTTACCGTTCCCTAAAAAAGAGACGAAATCACCGGACATTTTGTGGCGAACCCATACGTATTTCAAGTCGTGTCTAATCAATGCAGCGTATACACGTGGTGTGTGGTACACAATACACACATTGAAATACACATCAAATGTTGTCTCTTTACATGTCCGCAGAGTGCGAAAAACTATGCGGCTGGATCACAACTAGCACTGAACAGCTAGATTTTTCGGGGACAAAAAGGTGACCCTCCGAAATTCGTTCTGGTTTTTAAAGGATGGTTGTGTTGACGTTTATACTTTTAAACGACGTTTATACTCTTAAACGCGTTTTGTAGCCGAATTGGGCGCATCCCAGGCCGTAATATCCCTTTAAGTATGACGTGGCAAAACAAAGAGGGAAATGAAAAGAAGAACCTGAAAACGGTGATGGGGCTGCGCTTGGATTGAGTTTTGGAAAATTACTCCAACTTATCGATAAATTGCTCGCGGAATGCCAAGTAAATGGCGGGTTCCGCTCAGCTTTGGAGGGTTTAAAACACGTGTTGATATTGAACTGGACAATTCATAAGCGAAATCCCTTGGCATTAGTTGTATTCCGCTGGGTATTTCGTAATAAGACTCTTGCAATCGCAACAGCTTATTATCCTATTCTCAAGCGAACCGGTTGAACGTGTTGGAAATGTTAAACATATCCGTAGTGAAGCGTACGCAATCAATCATGCACAGTTTGGTTAAAAAGAGGTGGGAAAATGACGGGAATAGCTTACTTTTTCGAAATTAAATTGATGTAAACAAAATTAAAGAAAGAGTATGGGTTGGTTATGAATTAATGCATAGATCCAACTCGGTTGGATTTTTTTTACAATTCCGTGTATAAAACGCATTTATGCAGGATACCACAAGAAAAACACGTAATACCTTTTCCCCACTGAATTTTTTGTTTCTTTACGCAAATAAATAAGCAACGGGGGCCACCGTCATCTGTATCTGAGCGACCTCTTGTAACACCCACCTGGGGATATTGTAATCATTTCCACTATAATGGAGGCATTATATATAAAGGATTCACATTGTGTGACCCCGTTTGGGATAATTCTAAAATACATTTCAAGATGCTTTATTTCTAGATACTGCATTGGCCTTTCGGAGAACTTGAACAAAATGATCAGGCCCACTTGTTTTAGTTAAACTCAGAGACACGGGAGGGGGAAGAACCATCGTAGGTTTCTATTGTGGGGAAAGCGGAGGCGAGCAAGAAAACTAGATAATATTAGAGGGATCTCTTATCGTAGTGACAATAGTTTGTAGCCCGGACGCCAAACGAGAGCCGACAATATCAAAGGAGGGCACTCTCTCTCTCTCTCTGCGTTATGCTAATCATGATGTCCAGGGCTTTAGGGAGTAAGTTATACAGGGAATAATGGCATTTAAATCACCGACGATTGGCAGCTGATTCGCGGACTGGTAGGAAGTAGTCCTGACTTCTAATCAGGTGATCCGTTTTTGAAAGGCTTACCTTTTAAATAACTAAAGTGAGGAAAGCAAAGCCCATCTTGGGTTTGTGTTGTGGAGAACAAGGCATTAGATATGCATGTAATGCAACAATCAGAAGATGGGAAACAAATGTCGTTTGGGGAAAACAAATCGCAGCCCGGACATTCCAATTTAAGAATCATGGTAAAAAGGTCAATGTCCTGTCCAAATTTACACCATAAAATGCACTTTTAATATCATGCTCTCATCCAATTTGTTGGGAGGTCTTCATTTACTTCTTTGACACGAAATAGTCGGGTCTGTAGCTGTACATGGTGTTGCTGGAATCTATGGTTGAGCACTCGCACCGGCGGGCATCCTGGTAGGTGTAGGTGGGGTCTACCCCGGGGTCACAGTCTGGTAACTGGACGTGTCTCTCTTCGTAGGAGGTGAAGCCGCACACGGGGTGGGAGGCAGTCACAAATGGGGGTTCGAGTGCCGGAACCTGACGATTTGGGTAGAAGAAATTTAAAAAAAAAAAGGGAAAAAATGTCACAGATGAGACTTAAGTGATTTTTTTTTGCATCAGTATTTAGAGATAAGACGTAACTTTGAGCGCTACTAAAACCAAGTGAAAGCGGTGTCCCTTACATCTAGGAAACAAGCAAGGAGAAAGACGGTTTTATTCCACTGTATGCGGTTGCACTACTTACACAATCTTTTCGACTATATAATTTTTTTCATTAACCTTTAACTTTACTGGCCAAAGTGAAAATAATTAAGAAATTCATAATGTCCGGGTAACCACTTTGTTTTACCATTACTTTTTTTTTTAACCTTTGCTGAGTCTCAGCACGGATATTCACATCGCTTCTGTGGATATCCATTTTAAATATCAAGCTTTGAAAGTTGCGTTACACTACATACGCTCTATAAAAAAATCCGTCTTTTCCCAATGAAAGGACAGGATATCCACAATTGTGCCTCTCATTTTCCTCGAAGCCAATGCCTAGAAATGTTCCTTTGTTGTCCATTGCAGATCGATTACAGTTTGTGTGTTTTCGTCTTAGTTAGCCATTATTTAAGATATGAATCATTACACGTGTTCAGGTTTTGTTTCAGATCTAATTTTAAACATTCCACGAAGGACCTGGGGCTCTACAGCTTTCAACAATATGCTTTTTAAAAAGGCTATGTGGGGGCCGCTATTATAATGGAAAAAATAAACACAATCATGCGTGTACCAACGTGTAATGACGATACCTGTTTTCCCTGTCAACAAAAGGGACAGATATGGGTTGGTTTTTATTAGACTACATCCAATATAAGGCTTACTTGTCTTCGTTGTGGTTGTTACAATAGAATGGATGAGTAGGCGTTGATCGTTTCCCGCGCGCGCAAAAAAAAGCGGTCGTTGTTGATAGTTTGACCATGGTTGGATTATGCCACAGGAAATTCTCAAAGGAAGTATCGTCGGGGGGATTTCGAACTCTGACGTCATCAATGAATTGGGAGTGACATACGAATTAAAACAATTCAGATAAGCACTGGGAAGTACTGGGAAGATCATGACGTTGAACATGAGTGTGTGGATGCGGATGGACGCATGCAGCAGAAATGAAAGACACGGACATCTAAGACGTCCTAGAAAAAAAAGTAAATAAGACCAACATAGTGGAATATTACCAGACCTATTGTCTCAAAACCTTAGATAGTCAGATTAATTCGAAGAGAGACAAACTTGCACAAGACAAGGTATGCAGTCAGCTTATACCGTTCACAATTTGAGACAGGGGTACCCCCCATGTCCCTATAATTATGTACCCACTCTAGATTTTTCTTACCTAACACATCCCCTAGATTCCTGAGATTCTGGGAACACAATCGCAAATACAAGGGGGGGGGGGTTCCTCTCCGTCGCATATCTTTAAGAAGGTTCAAACGAGTCGGCTGGATGTTTTAGTTGATTGTAGTGCAGTTAAAAGGTCACATCGACCTGAATCGCCGAAATGTTTGTTTTTCATATTGTTTACTTATCTTGTTTTTAAGGTTTGATTGAAAGAAAACTAAGCTAATGTCGCGCTGTTCCTGCTGAAAAAAGACAGAAAACCCCACTCGTTTACTTCTGACGCGGGGGACATTTTGTGGTATACGCATACGTATTTCCAGCCGTAGGCTAAATATGTATTCTTCTTGGACGAACGTTGCCCCCGGCTTCTGTCAGACAGTCAGTGTACGGTACCCCGTCATGTGTGTTTACACATACTGTACATGGTTGCTATAGCTAAGCACCTGTTATGACGTCAGTAAGAGGTTCCAAGCTGTATCCTCCATGAATTGATCATTTTCAGCTACAAAGCTGTCGATCCGAACAGCCTATTGTTCTATGAATTGTCTGGGGTTGGTGTGAACAAGTCAAAACATATTTCTTGTCTATTCTGTTGAGTGCGATTCTAACAAGAAAGTAAGTGACAATCGACAAGAGAATAGAATCTAATTTGAATTGATTGTCGTTTATAGCCTGCACATCATTGTGGTGAGTGTATTGTGTGGTACATTTCCCTCTAGAATTTAACGCAGGCTATATTATATGATCCTCTTTTCTACCAGGGGAAATTATCTTTAGGTAAGATATATAATAGAGTTCCTTTGCAAAAAGTGTCCTTTCTTGCCAATAAAAAGACCGTGTCTCTTCGGGGATGGTACAGTATCAATCTTGAGGAACTAATTTTCAACAGTTTCACGGTTTTGTTTCCAATTACAATGCCTGTTCTACCCTATCCAGGTATCAAAATATGTATTGCATTTGCTCAAAACAATTCAGACTTTCTTCTTAAGGTGTAAGGCTTATTATATCTTTAACGCTGAGAAAAAAAAGTGAACAATTTCAGAGTTCCCCTCATATCTGCAAGAAAATGGCGTTGTCTTAAAGAAGAACCAGCGAACGCTTAACAAACTTATTCAATTAGATCACTACAGGAACACTTGCCGTTGCAAATCAGAAATATTCCATCAAATTTCATTTAAAATAGTCACCATTGTGGGCTCCGTGCGTCAACGAAAGAAGGCGCCCTTTTACCTAGCAACGACGTCCCATGGGCAGGACATTTAGTTGGTTGGCGCGCACCGTTCCTTGTACTTTGTGTGTGACGCACGTACACCAGGGGATTTGTGCTATGTACACGCAATGGTACGGCCGCGCGTCGCGGCAAAATTGCAGTCAGTCAAGATGGCGTCGGTCGGTCACCCCCAACTGTACTTTCTTTGCCGATGAGGGGGTACTTGGGAACGGGAATTATTATAATTACCCTGGATTGGACATTTGGGAGACATCCCCATAGACTTGTGCACAAAATTTTTCAAACTTAAATGTGCCGTAACCCAATATTCCCTTGTCCTTTTTCCACGAATTTCGGTATGTTTACTAATTAGACCATGAGCAACAAAATATAATTTAATTGCGACAATAAAATTGTGCCTCTAAAGGGGGGCTGTGACATTAGGGAGACATGAAAATGTCTCCCTCGTGACCGATGTCTCCAATCGTGCAAAGACATTACGATAACGTGTCTCCTTAACACGTATTATTATTACTTTTATTATTGATTATATTACTAACAGCTATAATAGGGCGACAGATTTTGCTAACTCCGTCCACAATAGGGCGACACACCTTATTAAGGCGACACATAACTGTCGCCCTTTTGTGAAAACGACCCTTAGGACAAGGAATTTTGCTGTCGCAAACCATCTAGATCGGTTCCTCATGGTCCAATTAGTAAAAATACTAAATTTCGTGGAAAAAAGATAAGGTAAACTTGGGTTAGGTGACAGTTTAGGTTTGTGCACAAGTCTATGGGAAAGTCGCCCTATTGCAGCAAAAACAGTCAATATTATTATTATATTATTTTTTTATTATGCCTAATTATTAGGCAAAAAGCCAATTGGCCTTTTTTGTAGGATTAAAACAAACCTCCTATTATACCCTGGGGTGAAACTGTATATAAGTTTGTCTGTGCTCCGCTCAGCAATTAAGTTCCATACAATCGGCTCCTTTGCTTATTGACACGAGACGGTGTTCGTTTCATCAGTTGATAGGTCCGCAAAGTATTAACACAATATTTATTTACGGGCAACTCGAGAATGACGAAAGCTGTTGTCTGACAGCCCATATGACGTCCCACACGACTTGTGACGTGAATCGGTCGGAGATCGCGTCAGAGAATGGGTGCTGCTAAAGGTCAACGGAACCAATAATCCGGTCTGGTATGGACAATTATCTGGTATGGCCAATCCGATTGGTAACAAAAGTAGGGCCATTAGGAATGGTGCGGGTACGGGATACGTTTACGGCTCGGAAAAAAAGACAGGGCTATATCACCATTTTATATTTAGCAATTGTTGACTGCATGCTGTGATGTGGGATCTGACGTTTGCAACACCCGAGGGGCGCATAGCACCCGAGGCGAAGCCGATGGTGCAATGCGACCTGAGGGTGTTCAAAACGTCATATATCCCACATCACAGCAGTCAACAATTGGTTTTTTTTTATACCTCTGGCTTGGATTTTTTTGGATTTTGATTTAAATATCACGAAAACAAACAGCAATAAACACAACAATCATGACAATCAAACGTCAACTCACATGCATGTCGCGTGCTCGAATCAGCTGATCGTCTGCTAGCTCGCTGCTCCCACCCATGCGTGAAAGCATGGTGAAATAGCATGGGTACCAACGATACAAGTGTCTCACAACGTACACATGTACCGTACGTACTAAGTTACTGCACACTCCGTGTGGGATATCACGTATGTGACACCCCACAGGGAGTGTGCCATTCATTTTTTGTTTATAAACTTTACATGTGATAGTTCTAGGCCAATGAAAATACAGTATTCAAGACAGAGGTATAACAAATCTTAACATTTAGGTTTGGAATGCACATTGACCATGGTGTGCCAGATAAATAACCACGCAAAATGGGTAGCCTATTAACAAGTAACTTAAACCATGGTTTCTGTACTTAAATAGTAAAAACTTTTTTTAAACTGCAATATGTACTTTTATAATATGACTTGACTATGATTGACTATTGTTTTTAATTATGACTGTACGGTTAGAACCAGTCCGTGTGAACTGGACGTGGTTTAAGCTGGAGTGAGTAGATTAACGTCTGAATCCGCTCATTTTGATAAGGAATATGTCTGCATAGAATATAATTGAAAATTCATATCAACATGTTACCTCAATTGTGGCACATCGACCCCAGCATCCACTCACGGTGATCTCGTAGGGTCGGCAGCCATCTTTCTCGACTGTGTGCCTCATGGCGTTGTGCACGTAGCAACCAGTTGCCGTGCCGGGGTCAATGGCCAGTGCGCATGCGCACATCAGCACCAGGGTAGCAACCAATAGACAGGCGTGAGTTGTGAGGGAAGTCATGTTACTCTTCGCGAGTACCCTGCCGATACATCAAACAATCAAATACGTTCAAGGCATTTCAGGCAAATGAAAGTTTTGGGTGGAATATGGAGTAGTAGCGTGTGATACGGCATTATCTTTAATTCGAAAACGTTGAAACTAAAAAAAAAGTGACGCGTCTTTTGGGCACTTCCGTTGATCGGTTATCGTCACACAATTGGTTTTTCAAATCCCTTATTAATCAGATGCCACATAATATGCAGCAAGATATGTGACACTGAGGGCACCAATCACAAATTGTGCTGGGTATAAGATGCCAACTCAACGTATATTTTGAGTTTGTATCAAAACTTACCGGAGTATAGTTACAAACTACAATACAAAGAACACTTTCGGTAATCATGTGTTGCGATCTTCAGTACCATTATAATATATGGAGTAATGATTTGAATGATAAAGCTTCTTTTGAATGTATCTAGCCATAAAAACCAACTAGTTGTGGTCTACCAGCTTTGGAAATATGTACATAGTAGTTGATTGGGTTCAAAGTTAGGCATTCCCCCCCCCCTCCTAAAATCGCTTGTAATACCTGATAATGTAATTCAATACTTGATGACCATGCTGACCTCGCAGTAATACCCACACCTTAGGATCACGTTTGTTTTAATTAAATCCCATGTACAGTTAAGACAAAACTGAGCAACTGATGAGAGCTCACACTTCAAACCGAAAAACACATAGAAAACCAGATTGAAGCTTGGCAGATGCATGAGGCTCAGAAAAAAAGTTGCCGATTGCATTACCATTCAGTGTGGTTATTATACGGGTTTTGCATCTTCGTAGATAAAAGTTCCTTTTACTCGCATGATTGTACCATATTGTGGATTTGGTAGTCAGATGACAGGCCCCAATTACCGACGGCGGTTTATTTCATATATCCAAGATGGACGCTGTCTGTTCAGTCACTCGACAAACAGAAAGTAGGATAAAACAATTCAAAATGAAAGATGCATGTAAAAGGCAAATAATGCCCTTATGGTGTAAGACGAATCTAGTTGGATGTTTGCTTTTTTTTATACGAGGATTTGAACGACCGTTAGATTCAACAATAGTTGAAGCTGTAATCCCTTTTTAAGTTAACTCATTGATTTTGTAATTCATATTCAATATTTTTCAGCATCAAACAAGAAAAATGATTTTGCAAAATTCAGAGTTTCAGTGGGTGAATGTTTTAAATACAGAAACCAAACCGGACTGAATGTCCTCTAATCTCACGAACCGTTTGCGCGGTATGTTGTGAATGAAAACAAAGTCGAGATTGTAGAGTTTCCTTAAACAGTTCTCGTCCTGATGATGTTACTGTTAGATTCATTGTGCTTTACGGTATCTGATAGTGTTACCAGAAATTCTTCCCAGACATAGCTTACTCACTCCGGCTCAGGAAGCAAAAATGTTTGGATAGAAAATAAGAAAGACTACACTACCGCCTTGCGTCTTCATACTGTTTTGTCGGCTTTGACTATGCTGGAACTTGTTTACACGGCTGCTTGCCGATGACTAGACACACAACGACTAGATTGCTCTAGTTTTCGAGCGGCAAAATGTGCAAATATTTTTGAAGGGAGAGTAATAGGGCGTTGCTTAAGACGCTTTCATATTGCCTGTTTACGCCCAGTTTCAAAGACCAAAGTGCACAACCCATAAATGCCAAAACAATGATCAACTATCAGTTTTTGAAGATGGTTTTAACATACGTATCTCCAATGATCATTTGTTTTCCCAGAGCTGACAAGCAGCTGTTTTGAATTATTTGAAGTGCAAAAAAGTGCAATTAAAGTTAATAATGCTAACCTTTTACGTCCTCAGAAGAGTCTGGAGAGACAATTACCGCTGTGCAACTCACGGCCGAAGCGAAGCACACACCCTCTATAAGTTGTCGAAAACCTGTGGGCTCGCTATGTTTGACAATTTTTCTCGTGCAGTTTCATCAGCTGCTCGTCTGCGTCTCTGAACGATGGTTGCAAGCAAGTTCATCCCAACAACAAGTGGAAAACTATGTTTTACAACAAAATTAAGTGCGGTCGATTTCCTTTTTTATTAGCTCGCAATTGACAATTCTCTTGGGGGCTTGTGTACGTGGCCTAGCACTAGTGGCTTAAAGGATCCGAATTTGATGTTGAGTCCAGGGGCTCTTAGGAGAAATCAAGGTTTGTTGTGACAGCCTATTTTGCCAGGGGATGGATTCCGAGAACATGTCTATCATTGTGGGGATCTGGGCTTCAGAGGACGTATCAGCAACGAACCGTAAACCAACTGTTTGTGAAACCCTGCAGCCATTGTCTTTGCCGAATTAGATGGTGTTAAGCAGGCTTTTCCATTCAAATGTCACACACTGCATGGTCAAAAAGATTATGTAAAAAAAACCTGTTACTTTTTTTGGATGCTGTAGTTGTATTATTTTCTTCTTTTTCCATTGCTCGCACTGCTTTTTCTCCTTATTTTATTTTCCTTTTAATCCCTTTTGAATTCAAGCAGACTTATTGCTGACCGTGAGCTGCGAATGTCTAGTTTCTTCCTACCCCCCCCCCCTTCATGTCACCACCTCTACTGATGTATTGTTCTTCGGGGGGAAATCCCGCCCCTTTGGAAGAAAAACAAATATAAACCTTTATGCTCTCCTCGCGCTTTTTAACAAATTCAATTTTTTTCTGGCAAATGTTCGACTTAAATAAGTTATTTTAACGAAGAAAACTTTTTTTTTTAATTTCCTGTAGTCCTACGTCTTTAACCCCCTGAAAGTAGGTATTATTCTGGTTTTCATTTGCGCACATTATTTAAGGTCCGCCCTGCGAGTAGACTGGTTCCGGTCCCTTCATTATAGATGCTGATAGGGTGGCGGTATTAAACAAATCTACCATGCGAGAACTGACTTATTGTCGTGCCGCAAGTAATTCAAACTTAGTAGAAATTATTCCATAAATAAAGTGGGCGTACTTTTTCGCTTAATGTCTCATTCAAAAGTGGATTTGTATTGCAAGGAAAATAGCAATTTAAAAATCAAATCTATTTTGCCAGGGGAATCTCGAAAATGGTACGGGAGAGAAACTTGAAATGAAAGGGCAAATCGCAGTAATCACTGCGCTGTTTGTCAGCTCCGTGGCTGAACTACTTAGTCTGTGCCGTCGCTAAATTCTCAGGAAGGCATCTTGTAAAACACTCGCTATTGCCTCCGTTCTTGTCGCTTTACATCAAAGAAAAAGTCTGTCTGATCACTTTATCCTGTCCAACCACTTTATTTATCTTCAGGTTGATATCGTTAGGTCAGGCAGGTAAGAAAACAGGATAGAGTGGGGAAAAGGTCGCTGATGCGGTTGCCTTTTATTATTGGTATTTTGCGTCAGTTTTATTGCGAGCTGAGAGACATTTAGCACTAAACGATTACGATGGATTTCTGAGAAAGTTTGCTGCGTAGGTTTGGTTGGTTGGTAAACAGTTTCGGGTCTTTCAGAAGAGGAACTCCAATGACAATTACATCAGAGGCCGCATAAAAATGCAATTATCCCCGAGTCTTCATCCTTTGTTATGATGAAAGCAGAAGAAAAGTGCATGAGACCTTAAAAGTTTGAAACCGTTTGCCTTTCGAGTACATTTCTTTTGTGTGGAATTTAAAACCTCAGTTTGTGGGAGTAGGTTTCAAAATGTCTGATACAAAATTTCAAAAAGCTCTTCCACATCTCTGATAAAGCGATGTATGAAATCTGTGTAAAGATCAAGAACATGTGAAAAGTACATGCGTCGCTAGAGAGGATGCGTGCCCCACTTCCTTAGCCGCCGTTTGTGGGTGAAACGATTGTTCTGATAGAAAAAAAATCTGAGTCTATAGGCAAATGTGCCGCCTAGAAGTGACTGGGTTCATCCCGATGTTCCCCAGTCCCTATATTCCCTTATCACTGTAAAAAAAAATAATGGGTAAAACACTGCTGGGCAATATAATTTTACCCAACATTGGTTTCAAATAACCCAATTTGGGTAATAAATTTCCAACAATTGCGAAGAATTTGTCCAAGAGTTTAACCTGTTGATATGTTGACCGACGTTGGTCTACATATCAACCCATTGTAGGGTTACGGTAAGGGTTAAATGGGGTCACTATAGGGACCGAGGAACATAGGGACCGGGGAACATAGGGACCGGGGAACATTGGGACCGGGGAACATAGGGACCGGGGAACATAGGGACCGGGGAACATAGGGACCGGGGAACATAGGGACCGGGGAACATTGGGACCGGGGAACATAGGGACCGAGGAACATAGGGACCGAGGAACATAGGGACCGAGGAACATAGGGACCGAGGAACATAGGGACCGGGGAACATTGGGACCGGGGAACATAGGGACCGAGGAACATAGGGACCGGGGAACATTGGGACCGGGGAACATAGAGACTGGGGAACATAGGAACCGAGGAACATAGGGATCGGGGAACATAGGGACCGGGGAACTTAGGGACCGGGGAACATTGGGACCGGGGAACATAGGGACCGGAGAACATTGGGACCGGGGAACATAGGGACCGAGGAACATAGGGACCGGGGAACATAGGGACCGAGGAACATAGGGACCGGGGAACATAGGGACCGAGGAACATAGGGACCGGGGAACATAGGGACCGGGGAACATAGGGACCGAGGAACATAGGGACCGGGGAACATAGGGACCGGGGAACATAGGGACTGGGGAACATAGGGACCGGGGAACATAGGGACCGGGGAACATTGGGACCGAGGAACATAGGTACGCTCCCGAATTGATTCCACCACCCCCACCCAGCTTTTGCAGTGGCAGTGCAGGGGAAAATGTTCTTTTTGCGCTCCTTCCTGGCGTGTTCTTTCAGGTATACGGTTGTTACATCTATTCTCTTCAAATTGGTCTGGCGGCGGCCGTGAACAGCCTCGTCCCCAGTGCTTATTTTATATCCAACCTCGTTTCCAATAGTAGGTCCTGAACAGGAAACTTTCTTCCTGTATCCTGATTCGATACCGCAATTAGCTAATGATGAATTTATATCGTGTAGTTGGTGTTGCTATTTCCAACGTGCATTACGTGTTTTCACGATCGTTGTAATTATAACGTCCACCCCTTCTCAATAATACTCACTTTCTTACCAGTTTGTTCATATTAATATGAAATGTAATACTTCGTATTGGCGGGCCTGATTTGAACTTCCAAAAAAAATCGTGTTTTCATAACTCACGGCGCCACGAATTGATGCTGTTTTTACCCCAGACACCGCATACAAAAACAAACGCTAATGTAACGCACATGCAGGCACCAGACTATTCCTCATTTGCATACGTGTTCAAAAATCTTTCACATGCATTAATGATCCAATACCGGGGTGAGAGAGCAGGCAGTGGTAGGCGCGTACTGCTCGACACCCTGGGGACGAGGTTGATTCATATGCAATCAAAATGCAAACAGAACAAGCTACAACACGCCTCGGCTCAATCCCAACAAGTATCTTTTTCTGTTCAGAGTGGGTCGTTGCATTTTACTCAGGCATAACGACAACTCAACGTAGTGATTCATTGGGTAAGTGTAGTCGGAAATGCTACATTCCTTATTAGTTGACATTGTCGGCGAACCATTTCGTACTTACGCCCGACCCGTCGACTCAATGCATTTTAAAGTGCACTCTCAAGTAGGCTAATTACATGCAAGACAGAGCTTCATTGACAGGGGGAAAAGGGGAAGAGGAATTAACCTGTCAGCAAACAGTGACTATAGTCACAGTATTTACCCTATTATTGTTTGTTTGTTTGTTTGTTTTTCATTTTGTTATACAGTATGCCCCCCCCCCCCAAAAAAGTTGTCCGTCTGCCTATTTTTTGAAATAAATAGAAAACCATGAAGTCAATTTGGATTTTTGTAATCGTGCAGATACTTCTTATCCTTGGTTGACATTGTCCGTGAACCATTTCGTACGTACGCCCGACCAATCGACTCCATGCATTTTAAAGTGCACTTAAGACAGAGTATTATGAATAGGGGGGTGGGGGAGGAATGACGCGGATTTTTTTAATAAATAGAAAACCATGAAGTCAATTTGGAAATTTTTGATTGTGCAGATACTTCTTATCCTCGGCCTAAACCCCTTTGAGTATCATTTAATTTCCATCACGCCTCACCACACAATTGTCAATTGATCACAACAGCATTTTTGGACACTGTGACCAAGTTCCTTGTCTTAATCTATTTCAGGGCTGTGTTATATAAGCTGTGTAAAATCCTACATGTTGTGAAAAGGGCTGCGGTTGGGATTCGAATCATTTGCCTGGCATGGCAAGACCTCAGTTAATGTTCATGGCAAATGATTCCAATCCAAAACCACATCAACTTTTTTTTCACAACATGCAGGATTCTACACAGTTTACATAACACAGCCCTGAAATTGATTAAGGCAAGGAACTTGGTCACAGTGTCCATAAATATTATTGTGATCAATTAACAATTGTGTGGTGAGGCGTGTGGGAAATTAAATGATACTCAAAGGGGTTTAGGCCAAGGATAAGAAGAATCTGCACAATTAAAATTTTACTTCATGATTTTCCAGTTATTTCAGAAATACTACATACTGTAGTATTCAATTTAAGGGTGTTTTCGATATGTTATTAATTGTAATGCTTTAGTTTCTTTCACAAAAGCCGGTAATTCCTCTGGACTGAAAGTATAAGCCCATTCAAGAAACATAGTAAATGCAGAAAATAGGATATTTCGCACACGTAGTAACAAACATGTTAAAGTTACATACCTAGTGCGGACTTTCCCTTGTTTTCGTGTAGTTAAAAAAAAACCTCTGAATAATTTTTTTAAATTTTTTTTGAAAAGTGTATTTTGGTGATTCTACTTATATATATTTACTTTAATAAAATTTTCTAAAGCATGTAAGTGACTGAATAATTACGAGGACATAGTAAATCACCAAAATGGCTACTATTTTACCCTAAAGTTACGCGCATTTACCTTTTCCTCAGATGTCATCAACTAGTCTCGCCAAACGTGGATATTGATGAGCTTCAAATTCACAAAGTTACTTACTGGCACAGTTACCCTAACAAAAATAAGTGGGAAATCATGTGAACATCTATAACATCTTGATGTTTAGCCCAAAAGACAAAAAAGGGAAGAAAATGAGGTGTCCGTAAATTGGGCTACTAGGCGAAGGGTAACGTGGGGACTTGAACAATTTTAACGAAATCCCCCCCCCCCCAAATAAGAGATTAATAGGGTATAGTGGGTATTTGACCCCGTTTTTATGAGGAGGATCATGATCTTCATAGAGCATCATATCGGTAAGCCCGACGAAGATCATAAAACGGGGCGTGTCTGAGGCGAAGTGACGTCATGGATCGATGGACAAATCGATCATAAGATGGGGATTATCGCTGAATGAGTATAATTGCTTGTAGATAATAGTACAACTAAAGGGGAAAAGGCAAACGACGATGCAGACAACGCGCGCGCCAATGAACTCGTACAGAAAATATGAGGGATTACAGGGTTTATTGCGAGAATAAGTTGGCAAACTGTCACCACTACATGTAGTTTGGAATCCAGGGCATAGGTTTATATACTATGTACATAAACTAAGTGTTTTCAATTTAAAGGCAACGACAGCTACAAAGATAAACAAAAACAATTAAAACGAAGTAACCCATAACATTCTTTCCGGAAAAGCAAAAAAAAAAAAAAAAAAAAAAAAAAAAGAGGTGTGAAATCCTATTTGCTATTACTTTAATGCAAATTTAACAAAATGGGCGTCTGCAGGGGTGTCAATGGGGGTGGTGGGCAAATGTCCCCCGCCCACCCTAAACAAAATTATTAATTGAGAATATGCTTGAGATAGTAAAAGGATTTTGGGGAACAGTTTGCTTTGCCCCCTGCTACAAAAAAATCCTGGCGACGCCCAGGGCGAAATAACAACACTCATTTTAGTCCATACACTACTCTCTTTTTTTCGCCATAACTGATTGCAATAGAATCTCACCAGTTTTCATACCTAAATGCAGAAGTTTCAACAGTTCGTACAATATGGCCTCGAACCATTCCTTCGTTAGCTCAGAGCAACATTTTATTATGCCCTGCAAAAACAAGAAAGCCATATAATAAAAACATGTATTTTTAGATGATAAGCATATGTTACATCAACATAAACTCAAGGACTGAGGCTTCGTCAAACTCCAAATTGAAGTCTACCGACAATAAAATGAACGTCTCCAATATTAGGCCAAAAAAAGAAGTCTCCGGTTTCTGGTATGGAGCTTGCCCAAAAAGTGGTGCGGCGACGCGGCTTTTGTTTTTTTTAACCTGCTGTTTTTTGCTTCAAATGTCGGCTGATGACTGCAAATGGTGCCCGACTAAACTTAGTGCAAATATTATGGGAGACCAGAGAGGCCACATAAAGCTCATTCTCGATCATAACCCCATCTAAAAACACGTTAAAATAGTGCAGCAGCAGGATTCCAGTCAAACCAGTGAGTTTGGCGGTTTTGAGACATCATCTTTTATTGGAAAAAAACTT
Source organism: Patiria pectinifera (assembly GCA_029964075.1). Classification (NCBI taxonomy): domain Eukaryota; kingdom Metazoa; phylum Echinodermata; class Asteroidea; order Valvatida; family Asterinidae; genus Patiria; species Patiria pectinifera. Next base: position 9,432,790 of record CM057142.1, on the reverse strand, counting down.
TTTCATTTTGCCGACGCACATGGCTACGGCGACGCGCGCGCATACCAGAAACCGGAGACTTTTTTTTGGGCCTCATTTTATGCTTCTCATACTTTGACTGAATGGCTGGCTTTTGACAAAAATGTGTCCTCACAAATTAATATTCATGAGTAGAAACGAGGAAGAACAGTTTTCATCAAAGACAAATGGACAATAATTTCACCCCTCTCATTTCCAACAAAAGCCAGCCATTCAGTCAAAGTATGAGAAGCAGAAAAAAAGCTCTCTAATGTTGGAGACGTGATCTATTTTTGGGGGGTTCACATATTGACTACTCCAAAAACAGAAAGAGTGTCGGTAGACTTCAATTTGGAGTTTGACGGAGTCTCAGTCCTTGGAGTTTATGTAACATATGCTTATATTATCGAAAAATACATGTTTTTATTATATAGCTTTCTTGTTTTTGCAGGGCATAATACAATTTTGCCCTGTGTTAACGAAGGAATGGTTCGAGGCCACATTGTACGAACTGTTGAAACTTCTGCATTTAGGTATGAAAACTGGTGAGGTTCTATTGCAATCAGTTATGGCGAAAAAAAAGAGAGTAGTGTATGGACTAAAATGAGTGTTGTTATTTCGCCCCCCCCCCCCTCCCTGGCTATGCATGGGCGTCGCCAGGATTTTTTGTAGCAGGGGGCAAAGCAAATTGTTCCCCTAAAATCCTTTTACTTTCTCTAGCATATTCTCAATTAAAAATTTTGTTTAGAGGGGGCGGGGGACATTTGCCCACCACCCCCATTGACACCCCTGCAAACGTCCATTTTGTTAAATGTGTATTAAAGTAAAAGCAAATAAAAAACTTCACACCTCTTTTATTTTTTTATATTTTTTTTTTTGCTTTTCCGGAAAGAATGTTATAGGTTACTTCGTTTTAATTGTTTTGTTTATCTTTGTAGCTGTCGTTGCCTGTAAATTGGAAACACTTAATTTATGTACATAGTATATAAACCTATGCACTGGATTCCAAAACTATACGTAGTGGTGACAGTGGGGGGAGGAATGACGCGGATTTTTTAAATAAATAGAAAACCATGAAGTCAATTTGGAAATTTTTGATTGTGCAGATACTTCTTATCCTCGGCCTAAACCCCTTTGAGTATCATTTAATTTCCATCACGCCTCACCACACAATTGTCAATTGATCACAACAGCATTTTTGGACACTGTGACCAAGTTCCTTGTCTTAATCTATTTCAGGGCTGTGTTATATAAGCTGTGTAAAATCCTACATGTTGTGAAAAGGGCTGCGGTTGGGATTGGAATCATTTGCCTGGCATGGCAAGACCTCAGTTAATGTTCATGGCAAATGATTCCAATCCAAAACCACATCAACTTTTTTTTCACAACATGCAGGATTCTACACAGTTTACATAACACAGCCCTGAAATTGATTAAGGCAAGGAACTTGGTCACAGTGTCCATAAATATTATTGTGATCAATTAACAATTGTGTGGTGAGGCGTGTGGGAAATTAAATGATACTCAAAGGGGTTTAGGCCAAGGATAAGAAGTATCTGCACAATTAAAATTTTACTTCATGATTTTCCAGTTATTTCAGAAATACTATACATACTGTAGTATTCAATTTAAGGGTGTTTTCGATATGTTATTAATTGTAATGCTTTAGTTTCTTTCACAAAAGCCGGTAATTCCTCTGGACTGAAAGTATAAGCCCATTCAAGAAACATAGTAAATGCAGAAAATAGGATATTTCGCACACGTAGTAACAAACATGTTAAAGTTACATACCTAGTGCGGACTTTCCCTTGTTTTCGTGTAGTTAAAAAAAAACCTCTGAATAATTTTTTTAATTTTTTTTTGAAAAGTGTATTTTGGTGATTCTACTTATATATATTTACTTTAATAAAATTTTCTAAAGCATGTAAGTGACTGAATAATTACGAGGACATAGTAAATCACCAAAATGGCTACTATTTTACCCTAAAGTTGCGCGCATTTACCTTTTCCTCAGATGTCATCAACTAGTCTCGCCAAACGTGGATATTGATGAGCTTCAAATTCACAAAGTTACTTACTGGCACAGTTACCCTAACAAAAATAAGTGGGAAATCATGTGAACATCTATAACATCTTGATGTTTAGCCCAAAAGACAAAAAAGGGAAGAAAATTAGGTGTCCGTAAATTGGGCTACTAGGCGAAGGGTAACGTGGGGACTTGAACAATTTTAACGAAATCCCCCCCCCCCCCAAATAAGAGATTAATAGGGTATAGTGGGTATTTGACCCCGTTTTTATGAGGAGGATCATGATCTTCATAGAGCATCATATCGGTAAGCCCGACGAAGATCATAAAACGGGGCGTGTCTGAGGCGAAGTGACGTCATGGATCGATGGACAAATCGATCATAAGATGGGGATTATCGCTGAATGAGTATAATTGCTTGTAGATAATAGTACAACTAAAGGGGAAAAGGCAAACGACGATGCAGACAACGCGCGCGCCAATGAACTCGTACAGAAAATATGAGGGATTACAGGGTTTATTGCGAGAATAAGTTGGCAAACTGTCACCACTACATGTAGTTTGGAATCCAGGGCATAGGTTTATATACTATGTACATAAACTAAGTGTTTTCAATTTAAAGGCAACGACAGCTACAAAGATAAACAAAAACAATTAAAACGAAGTAACCCATAACATTCTTTCCGGAAAAGCAAAAAAAAAAAAAAAAAAAGAGGTGTGAAATCCTATTTGCTATTACTTTAATGCAAATTTAACAAAATGGGCGTCTGCAGGGGTGTCAATGGGGGTGGTGGGCAAATGTCCCCCGCCCACCCTAAACAAAATTATTAATTGAGAATATGCTTGAGATAGTAAAAGGATTTTGGGGAACAGTTTGCTTTGCCCCCTGCTACAAAAAAATCCTGGCGACGCCCAGGGCGAAATAACAACACTCATTTTAGTCCATACACTACTCTCTTTTTTTTCGCCATAACTGATTGCAATAGAATCTCACCAGTTTTCATACCTAAATGCAGAAGTTTCAACAGTTCGTACAATATGGCCTCGAACCATTCCTTCGTTAGCTCAGAGCAACATTTTATTATGCCCTGCAAAAACAAGAAAGCCATATAATAAAAACATGTATTTTTAGATGATAAGCATATGTTACATAAACATAAACTCAAGGACTGAGGCTTCGTCAAACTCCAAATTGAAGTCTACCGACAATAAAATGAACGTCTCCAATATTAGGCCAAAACAAGAAGTCTCCGGTTTCTGGTATGGAGCTTGCCCAAAAAGTGGTGCGGCGACGCGGCTTTTGTTTTTTTTAACCTGCTGTTTTTTGCTTCAAATGTCGGCTGATGACTGCAAATGGTGCCCGACTAAACTTAGTGCAAATATTATGGGAGACCAGAGAGGCCACATAAAGCTCATTCTCGATCATAACCCCATCTAAAAACACGTTAAAATAGTGCAGCAGCAGGATTCCAGTCAAACCAGTGAGTTTGGCGATTTTGAGACATCATCTTTTATTGGAAAAAAACCTTTTTCATTTTGCCGACGCACATGGCTACGGCGACGCGCGCGCATACCAGAAACCGGAGACTTTTTTTGGGCCTCATTTTATGCTTCTCATACTTTGACTGAATGGCTGGCTTTTGACAAAAATGTGTCCTCACAAATTAATATTCATGAGTAGAAACGAGGAAGAACAGCTTTCATCAAAGACAAATGGACAATAATTTCACCCCTCTCATTTCCAACAAAAGCCAGCCATTCAGTCAAAGTATGAGAAGCAAAAAAAAAGCTCCCTAATGTTGGAGACGTGATCTATTTTTGGGGGGTTCACATATTGACTACTCCAAAAACAGAAACAGTGTCGGTAGACTTCAATTTGGAGTTTGACGGAGTCTCAGTCCTTGGAGTTTATGTAACATATGCTTATATTATCGAAAAATACATGTTTTTATTATATAGCTTTCTTGTTTTTGCAGGGCATAATACAATTTTGCCCTGTGTTAACGAAGGAATGGTTCGAGGCCACATTGTACGAACTGTTGAAACTTCTGCATTTAGGTATGAAAACTGGTGAGGTTCTATTGCAATCAGTTATGGCGAAAAAAAAGAGAGTAGTGTATGGACTAAAATGAGTGTTGTTATTTCGCCCCCCCCCCTCCCTGGCTATGCATGGGCGTCGCCAGGATTTTTTGTAGCAGGGGGCAAAGCAAATTGTTCCCCTAAAATCCTTTTACTTTCTCTAGCATATTCTCAATTAAAAATTTTGTTTAGAGGGGGCGGGGGACATTTGCCCACCACCCCCATTGACACCCCTGCAAACGTCCATTTTGTTAAATGTGTATTAAAGTAAAAGCAAATAAAAAACTTCACACCTCTTTTATTTTTTTATATTTTTTTTTTTGCTTTTCCGGAAAGAATGTTATAGGTTACTTCGTTTTAATTGTTTTGTTTATCTTTGTAGCTGTCGTTGCCTGTAAATTGGAAACACTTAATTTATGTACATAGTATATAAACCTTGCACTGGATTCCAAAACTATACGTAGTGGTGACAGTTTGCCAAGTTATTCTCGCAATAAACCCTGTAATCCCTCATATTTCTGTACGAGTTCATCGGTGCCCTAAGACAGTCACTGCATGAAAGAGGGTTCTTCCTGCACCTTTTCTTTGAGAATTTTAAACATTGCGTGGCAAATAAATGTAGGCCTATGGCCTCGTACGTCTTTTGAAACTCCCGCACTAATCTCATTCAAAGTGAACAACTGGGCTTTTAGTTTCCCATTGTTGTTGCATTCGACGTGTTTATGGTTCTGGCATGTGGGTGGCTGTGTGTGTGTGTTTGTGCGTATAGTAATCTAAAGTCTTTATTACGAATGACTAAGGTTACCGTACAGAGGAGCCAGTTGATCGGCCAAGTTCCATTGATCACACCCCTTCGTTTCAGCGAGGAATGTGATTGGACATGATGACCGTCATGACGAGCTGTCATGACAAACCGTCATGAATAACCCTCCATAACGAAAGAACGCTAATTCACGGTGCTTTTAAATAGGCTCCATGTACTGGCAATCGGTGTTAATTGAAGAACGTTCGATGTGCATCGTTTCTGGGGATTAGCGGTGTCGTAGACACAAGTGTGAGCATAGTATTTTGATTGAATTTCAGGGAATCGTGACCAGGACAGGATCAGACTGAGTTTTACAAGGTACATACCGTACTGTTTTCTTTTCTACCAAAGGCACTCCAGTATACTATTATTTTAAAAATTACAATAGAATTTCTAAAAACTACTAGTCTTCAAATCTTGCTCGTTCCTTGCTCTTTTCTAGCATATTTCTTGCTCTTTTCTTGCTCATTTGCACTTTTCTTGCTCAATTGCTCTGTGACCAAGGAATCTCTTAGAGGATCTAGGAAAGAGTAAGAAAAGAGCAAATGAGCAAGATAACATGTCGCTTGCTTAATAATAGTAATAATAATAATGATAACAAGTTTCATTCACTAGAGTATGCCCATAAAGTAATCGGTAACCGCATTCATCCATGAATTGGCTTGCTATATTATGTTGTTTATACTGACGCTTCAAGTTACTAAAACAACATACATAGAAAATGTATGTAATATATATAAACATTATTCACTTACGCGCGTGCGTTGTCTGCATGGTCGTTTGCCTTTTCCCCCTTTTGTTTTACTATTATCTTCAAGCAATACTTATTCAGCGATAATCCCCATCTTACGATCGATTTGTCCATCGATACATGACGTCACTTCGCCTCAGACACGCCCCGTTTTATGATTCTCGTTGGGGTTACCGATATGATCCTCTATAAGGATCATGATCCTCCTCATTAAAACGGGGTCGAATACCCACTATACACTACTGAGATTGTTGTTTACAATAATTTTGTCTACGCTAAAACGTTTTCTCACCAATAATTTTGGCAATTTCCTTAAACTTGTTCCAGTCTCCAATGTTAGGCAATCCTTCACCTACTTGTTAAGCCAATTTACGGACACCTCTTTTTTCCCCCGTTTTTGTTTTCTGGGCTAAATATCACAATGTTATCATTGTTCACATGATTTTGCATAAGGTTTTAATAGGGTAACTGTACCAGTAAGCAACTTGGTGAATTTGAAGTTCATCAATGCTGATGTTTGGCAAGACCAATTGATGATATCTGGAGACAAGGTAAATGCGCGCAACTTTAGGGCATAATAGTAGCAATTTTGGATCGTAACTATGTCCTCATAATTATTCAGTCACTTATATGCTTTGGAAAATGTTATTTAAGTAAAGATATGTAAGTAGAATCCTCAAAATACACTTTTCAATTTTTTTTGTATTTTTTTTTAAATATACCCCCATATGGAAATAAATATATTACACGCAGGTATTAACAAATTATGCAAATTAGGCACCCTTCCAAAAAGAATTTCATGTGTCTCCCCTTCTTAATTTCTTCTCTAGGGCTATAAGAATCTATCTGCCAAGTAAGGTGCTATGGACCAGTCGGTCACGATCTTGTCAACAATTAGATCTTAGCCACCTGACTATATCAATCATCATGGCAAGACCTCAGTTTAACCCTAAAGGGGCCGGGTGATTTTGACCATCTCTCAGCCGGGGGGGGGGGCGGATTCCGCCCCCCCCCTAAGATCTCGGCCATCGAGTGACGAAAAATTTTGAAACTCGGCACATAGAGCAACTCTTCCTAAACATACCCAAGAAATTTCATGACTATAGGTCAAAGGGTTTTGGAATTATGGCTAATTAATTATTCACATGTACGAATGGCAATTCTGCTCTGTGTACACGACGTATATGCGAAAATTCAGTTTTCACGACGCGTAGCGCCGGAAAATTTTTCGCTACGCGGCAACCCGTGGTCCGATTTTTATGTTTTTGGTATCAAAAGATGCACAAAGCTCGAGGCTAAAAAGTCATAACAGCTCGGGTCGCGAAAATTTTTTTTTAGAGGCTATCACGGAAAATGTTGAGGGGGGGGGGGGCGGATTCTGCCCCCCCCCCTTTAGGGTTAATGTTCATGGCAAATGATTCCAATCCAAAACCACATCCACGTTTTTTTTTCACAACATGCAGGATTCTACACAGCTTACATAACACAGCCCTAAAATTGATTAAGGCAAGGAATTTGGTCACAGTGTCCATAAAATATGGATGTTACAGGCTTGAAGTCAAAGTATACGATGGAAGGAGTTGAAATGTCACCATTCGCGATGTATCCTGCATTGTGTACATAATCTTTCGACACCCATGCGAAGAATCCCCGTGTGTCCAAACATGACCAATCAAAATGACATATCGTATCCTGACAGCAGGATGTTTAATCTTGTTAATTAAACATGAATGCTTTATCTAGCAGGGAGTTTCCAACGTCTACTGTGCGCAAGCGATGTCTTTTGTGACCCCCCCCCCCAAAAAAAAATACCATTGAAGTTTGAACCATAACGGGTCGTTTTGTATATATTATTTGTATTCAAGAACATTAATCAGAGAGGAATGTAACAAATTGGATACAATGAAATGCTCATCCGGTTTTTCCTCGAAGTTCATTAAATAGAAAAAATATTTTAATAATTAGCGATTAGCCTTTTAGCCGGAAAGTTCATTACCCTACGTCACTCTCAGCGGAAGTTTGTGCATGTGTTCAACAATACAGTGTTTGCACGTCCTTCTACGAGTATGTTAATTCGTCGCACGAATTCATTTGTTTTCTTCCAGGAAGGATGCATTGTTGGGAAGCAGGTGTAATTTCGTGTCTAATCTCTGTGTAATAAGGCTGAGGAAATATTGACACAAGGACCGGATAAAAAAAAACCGGCTGCTAAAAAAAGAGCGAGAGCTGGATAGGGAAAGAATATCCTGCACAATTTGCGCAAGGCAAACACCGGTGAGCGCGGCTCGCTTGTTCACTATTGCGGGATGAAGAGTTGGCCCGCCCTTACGCCGTTGTTTGCTTCGGTCTGTTAGGCCTATAGTTAGTGTTTTTCGTCTTCTCCTCGGCCGAGCGTAGTTGCACTTTGACGGATGGAAATGGAAGGTTGCCTTTCCGACGCAATCTTTACTTTGAAACGCTCAATTGAAACTGCTGTAAAAGCCCGAGCCAGTAAGGGGAAGGAAAAATAGAGGAAGACAGGGACAACTAAACTCTCTCCAGCCGGGCTCAGATTACCAAAGTCGGTCTGTGATGCTCTCCTATACTCGACGCCACTGCCTGAAGCGCCGTGTAAACAGCACTTAGGACTGTGAGTGATAATACTCTTGAGTTGCTCTGCACAGGACAATTGCCTTATTACACTATCATCATCCCCAAAAGAAATACTTTGCAAACTCGAGGAAGAAAAGTAAGAAGCTTTCTAAGACAGAGTCCGTTAACAAATATATCAAATTGAAGAGCATTACATGGTGAACGTGCAAACCGTTGAAACAAAAAGAGCTACGAACGGAAATTTAGTTCTCTGATAATCAAAGGGTAGCAAAGAAATTGTCTGGGGCGGGAGTTTAACCTGCAACTCTCGGATCTCAGCACAGGTGCGCATACAAAAGTCCCCATGTAGATCAAAGTTCACATAAAGTCCGATTGCCCTATTGTCAGGCCCAATCCATGATTGCCGATGATAGGAACCCGATAGCCATGACCTCATGTTCTCTGAGTATTTCTGTGCTTATACAAATGATTTATGGAGCTCCCACTATTTACTAGACATGTTCCCTTTTTAAAAATTAAACATCTTCCATATAATGTAAATTCGTTTTCTACAGGATAAATATTTTCTTTTCTTCAGATTTTCTAGCTCTTTTTTTGTGTTTGTATAAAGGCCTTTATTGCGTAGGGAAAAGAATAAGAGACTTCCCTGCGAAACAAATTTGAGTGATGAGTCCAACGGAAAGTGTTGTCAATTTAATTGTGACTTTGATAGTGTATATTTCAGCTGTTGTTCAATGCCGATACAATGGTATTTATGCGACACCGTAGTTTGCCAATGCGAACCACTCGGAACGTATAAACACTGCCTTATGGGGTACCGGAACAATGGGAGGTACCCCACAAGGAATGCCCACCAACTTGCGGGGTACCGTTTTGGTTCCCCACAAGTTTTTCACGAAATAGATATATGGATTTTACTCAAAAACTAGCAATTTCCAAGGTGGGTTGATCCGTCGCAAATGGAAAAGTTTTAGAAAAGGGATATTAAGTCCGAATTTTAGCCCAGGAAATCTGGTTTAATTCTGGTTAAAATGAGAGCATTTTGACATTAGTGTGCGACATTGCAAAATGTTAGTACACGAGAACAAAGGAAGTACCCATTTCTATGCCTGTGTAATCGTGCGTGCACGTATGGGGAGCAAAACCTATGTTCCCCAATACCGTACCTATGTTTCCCATAACCATCTTACCCTAACCCTTACCCTAACCCTAAGGATTTGGGTGAACATAGGTATTGGGGAACATAGGTATTTGGGGAACATCGGGTAAACCATATACTATGTATGCATACCATGCAGACAGTTTTGTGACAGGTATTAATTCTTCACGTTCACCTATTTCCCGTTTTCCTTTCCCTCATCTCGTGAGAAATTGTGAGACACGATAACGTCTTTTACCCTGGCCAATCACGATTGCAGGTCCACTCGTACATCAGGTTGAAAGTCAGGCCAGAACCTTTCTCTCACGGAATCTTCTCCTTCCCCGAACCTTATCATCGACATGAAGATTAATGACACAAACTGATGACTTTCAACATAATGAAGTGACAAACAGGATAGCATCGGTAGCCCCTGACAAATTACAGCCACCAACAAAAAACACAGTCGCCGTCGCCACAATTTATTAAGGCGGGAGGCCTCCCACAAGATGAGTGATACCATCCCCTAAGAAAGTCAGAGGATGTCACAAGACCATTATCTGAAAGGCAAATTGGTTTACGCTTGTGACACGTTGCTTGTTCCCATGGGTATCAACCTCTCAGTTGTAAAGTGCAATTTCATTGCGTCACCAAAGCACGATGTTTGCTCAATTTTTCTTTTAATGTTATGGTTGCCGCACAGTGACGATAGTGTAGTTTAATTACCACTGATGTTGATACATTGTCTGGAATAGACGGTCAGTACATAACACCTGAGGAACAAGGTACAATGCCGTTCATGTTTCGAGAGAGGATGACGCCAATTTTCAGAATGTCTTCTCAAGCCAAGAACTTCCGGGATGCGGTTTACTGCCCACGTTCACCACGCCTGGCTTAACCATCAACAAACTTCCTTGAATTTATTCAAACAATATATTTACCACTCATCCCTACCTAAAACTCCTTTATAATATAAACACTGACATAGCACGCCTCCGTTGCCTCGCTAGGCTCGCTACAGCGCCGCGTCAGCAACCGTTCACCTATAATTTTTTTTGACATCCTTTTACGATAAATTAGTGATCCATCTCTTAAGCTTTGGCCATCAAGGCAGATCGGCGGCAGATTCATTTATCTCCTTGACTCTCTTGTCTTGCAGAGGCCCCACTCTCTAAAGTTGTCGGATATCGCAATGATGTGGTGTAAGGTTGTCGTCACGTTGGTCTTACTGTCCGTCTACATGTGTTCCCTCATCACCGACGCAACGGCGACTCCATACTGGCAGAGCCCTGGCTGTCATCTTGTAGGTGGGTTCTTCTTTTTGTTTTGCTTTGTTCCATAGGCTACTTATATTGTTATTCCCTTATTCGTTAGTGAAACCAACGGTTCTTCAAAAAACTGCATAGGCACCGCATGCAGTTCAAAAGCCCGAGGATAATGAAGAGATGTTCGGGTATATAGAGAAAGATGGTTTCCACTCTTTTGGTACCACTCAAACGGAAATATCCACGGTCTGCTCACTACATAACCGAGTGGTTTGAGGGGGTGTTTGAACTTGCATGTGTCTCACAGTTGCAGCCAATCGTTATTTTACGTTAGAATGAACTGCTCAAATCAAGCCAGGATCTAAACTTCTTTCCAAGAAAGTGAAATGGGACTTTAATGTTGAGGTTTTGCATCCACGTGACATTATCACGTGAACGGTGCAAGATCCGCCATTTTGGGCATCCAGCGTGCTCGATCGATTTGCAGTATGCGTAACGCGCATGCTTTGCGGTATTTGTCACGGTCAATATCCGATTTTTCTCTCAAAAGTCATACGTTAACCCCCCAAAATTGAACAGAAATTGAAAAGATGATGACATAAGTCTGAATTTGATATGTGTCCCAAACACATTGGAGAGTTGTGAGTATTTTTGCTGAACTTTGGAAGTGGGCGTATTTATCACTGGGGTCTGTGGCAGTTTATTTACTAGTCTTCAACCGTAGACGTCCAATATGGCGGGCGTGTGTATGACCACTGACCTGTGACGTCACGTGAGCGTCTTCAATTCAGAAGTCATTATGCTAATTCAGCGAAAGATTGTGCTTAATTCAATTAAAATGTAGCATGAATCTGTTTGTTTAGAGTCCTCACAGCCATTACATTCGACAAGATCTACTTGAGCTAGCCAAGAGCTTCAAACTAAACCGAAGAGTTGACAATGTTTTCTTCGCAGGATAAAAAATAGCAGCAGTACAATATTAAAAATCGATAATTCTAAAGTTAAACTGTCTATGGAATACGATTCTATTTTTTTTTTAAATCTTACATGAGAACCTAAAGAGTGTAAAAACAAAAAACATATGGGAATCTAGAACAAAGCACTGCAATAAAAAGAATAAAGGCTTCTTTCAACTGCTCTCAGCTTTCTTTTGCCCCTTCAAACTGTGTGTTGCCCTCCCCCTTTTATCAAAGAAGCAAGTGTCTTTTCCAAAACTTTCGGCGGAGCGCCAACAAAATTAATTTGACTGTTTTTCCAATCCATAAACGTCAAAAGTCAAAATCTAACATAAAACATAATCTAATGTAACAAGACTAGACACGCCCAGAACAGTTGATCCCCGTCCGATTTGTTCGAAGGGGTACAGGTAGTTTTTCCGAGACATTTTTGCCAAGGTAAGGCTTAAGCAAGTCTAAATCACAAGTCACAGTCAGTCAGTCAGTGAGATTACAGAGGATGTGTATCTGGCCCTCTGTGACCAGAAAAAAACAACTACCTGTTCATTTTTCAGTTCAAAAGATACTTTTGAAGAGTATACTGAAATCCAAAATCGATTTTGTCATTACCACGTAACAGACTTTACTAAGTATTGGGCTTTACCCTTATATGTTAAATTTGGGCCAAAATTAAAATACGGGGGCGATGTCACACGATTTAGGCACGCGATGTGGTGACCTGCTTACTAAACGTTACAGCCGGTTGTGTCGATTAGCCTTGACACCGGTACACTGTTCCCACCGACTGGGCACTAATTTTCGACACAAATTAGCTGTCCTCTGCAAGACAGTCGGCTCGAGACACAAAGTGTTATGTGTTCCAGTCCTGTTTTAATCCATGGCAAGACGTTCTCCTCGACAATTCGGCAGCGGGTCCTTTTTCAGATAACTACAAATGACGAGGCATCAGTGGAAAAGAACCGTAGCGAGTTCGACCTTTTTGAACTAAACCGGCCTTTTCTTTCGGTTAACGCGGTCACTCCATCTTGATGTCCGACTCTTTTACCCACCTGGTTCTCATGGATGTCACTTCTCAAATCTAGTTAATGATCCAAGATCCTAGTCACAGAAATCCTACTACATGCCTGAGATTCACTCCGTCTTGTCGTTTTTATCATTATACGCGGTTGCGGTCTCCAAGGAAAATATATTTGATCCGCGGGTTCTAAAACACCGCACACCATGATCCATGCAGTGCCGAATCGCTTGGGGGCCTGGCGAAAGTGATCGACGGTATTGATTGTGTTACCGATTTCGCGATCCGTAGCATACAGAGAAAGGTTAATAAATACATATCAATCAAGAGCATCTACATCGCTTTATTGTTTCTTTTTGTATATTTCAAGCAAAACTGTGTTTGATACATTTTTATCTTCCTGGGTGAACACTATCTACAGGTACATGGGACAGCAATGGGTACTTGCATGGCCCCCTCATTTGCATGCCTCTTCATGGGTGACCTCGAAGAACGCATGGTTGGCTCAGCACCTTGCCGTCCCTGGATCTGGTGGAGATAAATTGATGATGTAGTCTTCATTTGGACCAGTGATGAGGATTATCTGGTGACTTTCACTAACCACATTAATTCCCACAGGACCATCAAGTTCACATCAAAGTACTCAGTTCAACAGACCCATTTTCTGGACGTTAACATCCTAAAGCTAGACAACTCTTAACCACTAGTCTCTATTCGAAACCCACAGACATCCACCAGTACCTCCACTCCTCCAGTTGTCTCCCTAGGCATTGTAAGACTGGTATAGCGTTCAGCCAGGCACTTAGACTCCGAAGGATTTGCTTTGATGATTCTGATTTCTCCCATCATGCACAGTGTATTGAACAATAACTTGGTTCCCAGGGGTCACAGCTCCCGCCAAGTTCAACGTGCTATTGCCAGAGCTAAAGCTATTCCCAGACATTTGGCTCTCCAACAAAAGGTCCCCGGTACAAAACCAAGATTTCCTTGGTCACAACCTTTCACCCCAGTCTCCCTCCGCTTCGTAAAATTACTAGTGACAACCATCACAATCTCCACACTTCAGATCGCCTTGCCCCCGCCATACCCGACAACCCGGTATTGGACTATAGGCGCCCGCGCAAATATACGATGAGCCGAAGTCCCCATCTTAGATGCAGCCCCTCCCACCCAGCATGGAACTTTTAAGTACAGTTCCAGATGTGCTGTTTGCCAGATCCACATCCAGGAGTCTGACTCCTTTTCTGGCCACTCTTTCGGCACTACTCACAGAACCATTGGTAACATCACTTGCAACACCTGTAATGTCATATGTCATCTCTTGCAGGGTTCGTGGAGTGCAGTGTGTCAGTGAGACCAAGAACACGCTCAAGAAACGTTTCTATGGTCATCAATCGACTGTTAACACCAAGAGACTGGATACCCCTGTTGGCTACCACTTCAACCTCCCTAACCATTCCATTTCTGCTTTGATTTTGCATGGTATAGAATCACTTGGCCATCACAAGGAATTATTTTGCCTCAACAGGGAGAATGTGTGGATGAATCGTCATCGGACGACTCAACCATATATGGGCTCAACATCATTTCAACATGTGTCCCCATTTTATCCGTCCTTTCTCGTCCTTCCACTCCAGTCCCTGTATGTGATCTTCACCCTCACGGCCTGTCCCATAATTAAGCCCGCGTGGCCTGTCCTCTATTCAATCCGTTCCTTGTTTGTCCTTCCACTGCTTTCCCTGTTATTTCACCAACATTGTGGTGTGCCCCACACCCCCTCTCCCCCAACGAACCCCCTTTGGTCTGTTCCCTATATACCGTAATCCGTCCGTTGTTCGTTCTTCTACTCCTTTCCCTTTGATCCACACCCACACTGGTCTGTTCCCATATTTAATACCTTTTTGTGTTCCTCCTTCCAACCCTGCATGCTTGTGAGTCCCCACATGTTTGTTTCTTGTACATCTGTAATTTTGCCTCCGAAGCAGATTTTGTTTCAATCGAAACGTCAGGCCGCTTTATTTGTTTGGATTTATGTTAAATTACTCTAAGGTTGGAGTCAACAACAAACGAACTTGAACATATTTCAAGCAAAGCAGTGTTTGATACCGTAGAGATCTCTTCGGAGTGAAGCAAAACCTTGAATTGATGAATTCGCATTTGCTTGCGTGTGTGTGACAGTTACAATTCCATCAATTAAGTTAAACTACTCTAAGGTTGGAGTCAACAACAAACGAAACTGGACGGCCAACGAACCCATCTCCAAAACCAAGCTCTAGAGTTTCGTCTTTTAGAGTGCCTGATTGAATGGTTTTTACTGCAAACAGCACTTGGCAGTTGCATGGGCAACTCAATTAAGTATACTACATCCCGAGTTAGAAAGCATTCCCACCAATTCAGGACGTTTTTCACATCAGTATTATAATTGATTCCCCTGGATTCGAAGTTGCTTGATCTTTTGCTACCTGACGGGTGAGGCTGTGGAAATAAAATACATTCGGAATGCCTCTTGAGTTATATTTTTGTGTGTTCAATTTATTTCCACAGCAATATTGCAATATTAAACTACATGATACCTTTCCTATTAGAGCGAATGCATATGCAAATTGTTGGTACCGCTTTTCTGTTACCTTCTGAAATAAATTTACATATTTTGAATTTCTTTTTCACGAGGATCCATACATGACAGTTGTCGCTTTCGTTATGAATTCAGACGGATTAAATGAAAGATGGCTGAATGCAGAGGCGAGATGAAAAAGGGTCTATAGGCATTCCAGTTTTTTCCCTAGATATCTTTTCCAAATGCCAGAGTTGATACCCGTCAAATTTAATTTGAACTGGTCTATCCTTCCTCCGCTCAAGAATCGGATAACTCGAACTTCATCAATGTTAAAGAAGACAAATTCAAATCATCCTTGAAACCGAGGGTATTGCTGCTCTTCTTTCTAGAGAGGATTAAAAAAAAGTTATTAATGCCCCACAACAGTTTATTCGAAATGTGTGTATATTTTCAATTGACATATTTCCTCATCCCCCACCAGCACCACCAAGTTGTGCATTTCGGGGAGACTTTGTGCCGATATTTTCTGAAATTTATTTTAAATTTCCCGATGTTGTCAAAGGGAGTCCAGAAATCAACTCTTTCAAAACTGGCAGTCTCCCAAAAATCCTCTCGTCTCCAAACCCAGCCGCGCCATGTTCAGTTTAGGTTGCAGAGGCTCGCGCCATCATTTCGGAGGTAGATTCGTTTGTATGCCCAAATCTTTCACTTGTCTCATCCTGGATTCCTTGTCATTCTTCATGCAGGTTATAGAGCGATTGCATCGGTGGCTGGCTGTCACGAGGTGACGTTTTCGATGAACGCCTGCCGTGGCTACTGTTTGAGCTACTCCCACCCGTCGCCCTATGGGGCTGTGGGAGATAAACCCTACGAGACGCGTGGCTCATGCTGCTCAATCAGAGACACTCATGACGTAAGTAGGCATAGAATACCAGGGGTTTAGGTAGATTTCAATAAGAAGTAATCGACAATGCCGTGACTAGGGTCCAATTTTCCAGGGGAGAGGTGCATTGTTCCTCATTTTCTGGAGAGCCAGGGACACAAGAGAGCACTATAGGGGGCTCTTAAGGAGGGCCCGTGCTCCCTTTCTTTACGCCCCCATTTATGTTCATTTGTCATGAACAATACCTCTCGCGTAAAATTAAGCTGGTAATGATTAGCCCTCTTATTTCAATTCACTGACAATGAAAGTTCGAAGTGTCTAGTCATACGTATCACAGTGTAACAAAGATCTGTCCACCAATATGTCGCTCTGTGCAAACTCTCTATGAGGAAAGAGAATATGCTGACTTGATCTAAACCGCAAGATTATATATCTGCCAGCTGAAGTTCTCCAGCTGTGCCCAATAGACAGTGGGTTCGAATCCGCTCGGAGGAATCATATATTATTTATTCTTGGACAAGACATGGCTGTTTCTCATTTCCCAGGAAACCTTGGTAACATAAAGCAACATTGGCTTAGAGGTTGATTGAGTTCATTTGACAAGACATGCCTAGAAACTTTCGTGTTTCTTTGAATAATAATCTACCGGCAATCGCGACGGTATAATCTCGATATAGTGCTGTGCTACCCTTATACTACATCAAGGCTTCGGACACTCTGAACTCTATATATTCAACCCCCCAAAAAGGATTTTAATATAGTCGTTTTGTCTGTTTTGACCCTCCAGGTGATAGTAATCCTCCAATGTGAAAACAACCAGCGACGTTCACTGACGTACAAATCAGCTGCCACCTGCGACTGCTCATCGTGCTCCCACGACTCGTAGTACCCTGTGAAACACCCCAGGTTGATTCGACATCATTTCGATTGATTTTATTTGTTCATCGTTTGGAAACCTTCTTCTTTCTTCGCTTCTGATCAGATCCAGACATTAAAAACAATGGGGATTAGGGACACCGATTAAGGGGAGAGAGGGTGTATAATCATGCGTCCCCTGTTGGCGCTGTTAATTTAGGAACATCGTATCAGGAACCCAAATGTTAAAAAGGTTAAGTTGAAAAGAGAAATATTAAGAATTTATCATTGTCATTAATTTTACTTTTTTTGCCTTGCTCTCGACCATGTGGCAGTCTTGTAATGGCGGTAAGACTGCGTATGAATTACGTGGCTACGGCCAGCAGTGGTTCAGGTGTCTATTGGTAGGTGGATTCAGCTGCCTTGGTGGAAGCATGAGCTATTGCCAGCCCTACCCAAGTAATTCGGAAGAAGCCCAACTCGATTGTCCAACATACCATTACAGGTCAATATTTTACCAGTGTCATCATTATGCCGTAATGAAGCTTGCCCTACCTAATGACGCTCAACGGCCACAAACTTGAGTGAACAGTGAATCAAATAGTACTCAGCACTGGGTATGCTTTATCAGATTTATTATCTCCGTTGTCTGCACTGAGATGAGTTTCAATATTAATCTTTAAAACATTTGCAACTGAATAAAATATTCCTCGTTATTCATGAGGGTGCCACTCAGAATTGTACTCTTGCCAACACTTATTATATCGTTTACATCATGTATAACCCCATGTAAGACATACAATTTCGGGCCTAATCGCGGTGCTGAGTCGCGGTGGGCCTCACCCCGACTCAATTATGGTCTGATTCAGCAAAGGTGAAGCCCGCCGCGATTAAGCACCGCGAACTGGCCCCAAAATTTGTGGACGGGTACCCCGAAGCACACGTATTATTGTTTCTAAAAAAGCAACAAATCCTAGACAAATTAAGAGAAAATGACTCGATTGTTTAAACCACTGCACATTTTCAATGGACCGTTTTCGCTTTTGGCCGCCAGGCCCATATTTATGAGCATACGTGCATAATTCTGAATTTATTCGTAAAAATGTCAATCGCAACCAGCAGTGTTGCTTTCTTTGTTCATTTTGTTTTCAATCGCTACGGCCAAAGATCTTAAAAGGATTTTCGCTCTCAAGATTGTTTAACCCTTTATTTGATCCATCTTGTTAAGGCTATAGCTGCGCCTTGTTCTTATGCGGTTTGTTCCATGAGCTGGCTTACGTTTGTAGGTCAAGCTTCGGACATTTCACAACCTTTGGCAAAAATGTCATTTTCGTTTGATAGATTACGATTTTTTTCCCTCATATTTTTTTCCAACTTTACGTTAAAGATGTACTGCCCGTACTTTGCAAACAAATTAGATTTTTTTTTTACCCAACAAATAATATTTTCTATATTAGGCGTGTGCACCCCTCTTTTTGGTGGGTTTCTGTAGCGCACAAACAGAATCCTCCCTGTCAGTAGACCGCTTTCCGGCATACCTACATTATCCACCTTGATGGTGTGGCTGGAACCAGTCTAACCTGTGAGAACTGAATTAGTGTCGAGCCGCAAACAACTTGAGACTTATAAATTGATTATTTCAGAACTAAAAGTGGGCCGATTTTCCATTCATTAAAAAGTGAATAACTACATGCAAAGAGCAATTAAATTTAAAATAGAAATATCGAATTTTTTTTCGGGGTAAAACTCAAAATTAGCACAGACAGTCAATAATTGTTTCTGGTTATGACATACAACGCTGCAAGTTTCATGCCAACGCCAGTCCAAGATCGTGGTTTGTTGTACATATAAAATAGTAGAAAGAAATGCATGTCTTTCATCAAGTGTAAGCATCTTCTCTAATTTAGGCTCCTTATGGAGATCTGACCATGACGTCATCACATTCAGAGGTCGTGAAAATGAATAAGACTGCGAACTGCTTTTTGACTGGATTGACCCGAAATATACAAATCTAAATAATAAGGCGGCCTGGGCTCAATGTCATGGTTCTGCTAACCACAGAATTCCGTGCTTACGATCACAAATTTGTGCTAACCGCGCTAGCAGAAAAGTTCTGTGCTAACCCTGTAAGCGCATAATCCTGAGTAACGGGATGTACGCATGCGCAGAAGCCAAAATTCCTGGCGAACCGGTGGAATAAGCTTACCGTAAGCATGGAATTTTCTGCTACAGTAAGCAGGGATTTTTCGCTAACAGCAAGCACAGCCATGCAATTGGGCCCTAATGTTCCTATCTTGTTAAGGTCGGAATGCCAGACCGCCTTAACTTTTTTTAGATTTCAAGAGAGTTCGTTTAAGAATGGATAGGGTAAATTGTGAAATCAACAAATAACATTAAATTTGGATTAATCTAAAAATCATGGATTAGTATAACGCTTCGCCATTTAAAGATGTACAAAGCAACCGACGCGGTTTACAATTGTCATAGAAAAAGTCACCATTTGAAAACATTGGTAAAAAGTAAAATCCAATCGTAAATATAAAATAAATATTTAATCTTCAAACGAACATTTAGGCTGCCCAATTTTTTTGCGCATGACAGTCGACAACAAACATTTTCACTGTTAATTCTTTCATAAAGGCCATAATTAGTATCGATCGACAGGGGGCGCTATAGCGATGCAACTGCGGATACGAAACAAAATTAATACAAGATCACGCATTTTTTAGTCGTTTTTTCCTTCAGATTTTATAATTTGTAATCAGTTGGAAAAAGAAACAACTGTTAAAATGTAATGTTGGATGATTGTTTCATATAACGATACGTTAGAGAACTTGAATTTACGTCCGTTTTACCACCAAAAAGCCGTCTGGAAAGCGCCCTCATTAACTGAAATACGTCATCGTTCGGGATTATAAGCTTTAACATTGTCAGCCACTTCATGTCTTGGTTATAGTGTCCATCATTGGCGATCACACCATATCAAAATTGTGCTTTTGTAAACATTTTAAAAAAATATATAATAAATGTATTGTGGTGAGGCAGTGATAAGATCAAAGCGCAACAATTTCTCAAAAACAATTCTGATGTAAAATAAAACTCTTTGGTGTTTTATCTTTTCAAAATGACCGTCTATACTCGCAATTTGTTATAATAAATGTTATCTGTCAAAAGCTCGTGAACCTAAACAGCGCTTCCTTTTTGTCTGGAGTCCAATTGATCAAGTCAATCGACCTAAATATAACGATACTGTGGGAGTATACTGAATTGCCCTTTACCTCAGTAGAAACACATATGGCTTCCTTCTTCTTTCAAATGGTGGCATATTTATTGGACATTAAATGAAGGAACAACAAATTCCAAATCAATCAGTTTCTAACAAAATGTAAGTGCTGTTTTATTTAATTTTGTATCAAGCACGAATTTGAGAAAAACAAATCTGACCATAGACATGACCAGCCGTTTGGCTAATTTGACGTCAACCTTTGCTAACTTAATCACGGATGGCTTATGACGACGAGTCTTGACAGATATTTCTTTATGGCCAATATGCAACGGACTCAAATCATGCAAGCTGACAATACAGAAAACGGGGAGTCTCAATGATACTAGGTTTCTGTGTTTTATTACAGCATGTATTTGGCTTCAAAATTAAGATTTACTTGAGGAGGAGTAATAATTACAGCTTGGACTAATCAACATGACACCAAGGGCGGACCGGGGGCGGGCGGCAACGGGCCCTTTTTATGAAGTGACGTCGAAAAAAAAAAGAACAGCCACTGCGTACACATCCATCTTTTGCTAGAAAACAAAAAGTGGTTAAAGTGATGAGAAATTGCCTCAGATCGCACAACAGAGCATCTAGAATCCATTTTTTGGGGGGCTCTTAAGTGGGCCCCGAAACCCAAGCCCATTTTGTGGAAAATATTTTGTTACCCCCCTCCAAAAAAATGTGTTCTGGATCCGCCCTTGCACGACACAGTGAATCATAATTGCCAAGTCCCAGTCCGAAAACAAGATGCGTACTTTTTTTTCATATTGCCATCTGAAATCAAGATAACTACTTATCTGAATCTGTTTTTTATAATAAAATATTTATCAATATACCTTTAACAAGATCAAAGCGCTTTACAACGAAAAATAAATGAAGAGAACTGAAATGTGTACACATTTCTAAGGGGGATTTGGGAACACAAGTGAGTTTTGAAAGTTTTCTTGAAAATCTGATTTGTTGGCGAGACTCGGATGTGGCGGGAGATTGAGTTCCATGCAATTGATATCGCTTTGTCAACCGAAGTTTTTGTATTTTATTGTCACATGTAACCTGATGTATCATATGAGAACTAAACCTATCCTGACCTGATGGATGAGAGGGGAAAATAGGTATCTAAGGTCGGAGGAAGCTGAAGCACGTTGGTATTTAAACAACTGGGAGTAATTTGGAAAGTGTAAGGTAAGTCAATGATAACCGGTGTGGTTGCGTTATGAGATGTGATATATATATATTTTTTTCAGGAATAACAATCCTGAAAGGCGTATGGTTCGTATACAGATAAACAGTTTACACCCAGAAAACCCAAGCTGTCACAAACTTCCCGAAAGCGTATTAGAAAAACTTAGCAGAAATGGGAGTCATCCTGCCAGTTATGGTAATGTGGTACTGACGCCTTCCTGACCCTGTATCTGAGTAGTCAGAATATCGTGGGTCTTGAAACCAGACAATAAGCTTTTTGCGAGTTAAAGATGAATAAAATCTGGAACGTTGACTTAATCCAATGCCTTGCACGTTTTAACTTTGCATTCTCCCGACCAAAGAGACTGTTACTATGTGACGTGATTGGGGGCAAGCCTTATGCCAGCAACCCCCAGCTCCGGCACGGTCTGGCGTCTTTGTGCCATTCTCTCCCATTGTAAACAATGTATTGATGCTGAGCATCACTCACGTAACTATGCAAGAGCTTGCCCCCGAATCATGTGATTAGCAACAGTGTCTTTGGTCTGGAGAATTTAATGTTAAATGTGCCAAGCATTCTGAGCAAGTCAGTGCACAAGAGGTTTTTCAAATGTAGATCACAAAGGGTATTGGTCACTCGCAAATGGTTTATTACACGATGACAGAATCTTGCTGTCGAAAGAGGGCGATCGTCATCCTGAACGAGCGTGTGCCGATTGAAAAAAAAATTAGAAATGTGCACTTTTGTGTTAGTCCTTTGCGGGAGCTAGGCATACAAGATTACAAAGGCTAGGGTTTGGGTGTCCTTCAGTTTGACTCATGGGGGTTTAAACAAGGTAGGTATAGGTTTGTTTTTATTGCTTAGGCAGCCCAGAATATTACAGATCTATGTAAGACAAGGGCCCAATTTTACTGTGTTTACTGCCTACGGTCTTCTTGAAGTACTCGGAGGAAATCGGTACAGCGATAGCCACCTTTTAGAAATTGATAGGCTACATTAACAAAGTATATAGGCTTATTTGGTTTACATGAATTGATCCGAATAGAACGATTAGACGCATTTACGTGTTCCTAATTGAGGGATTCACAACAGGCCTACATTGCTCCAACGAAAAATTTGCCTCGAAACAGCCACTTTTAAATTCATGGTGAAATATTCTTTATTGTATTATTCCGTCTCGCAACTATTCATCCGACCTACATTATTATGTGCAGTATAACACACACCCACACCTGTATCAAGAAACACCGTAAATAAACCATCAATGGCTCCTATAATCCAAATTGGATTTCTTCTTTGAAGTTAGGTGAGAAATAAAGATTTTCTCGCCGTCGACGTTTTGTTAAAAATCCCAATTACGAGTTGAGCGCATCGTAAGCGCAGGATGAGTGCCGTATGAGCATAGCTTGAGCTACCTTCTGGCCACTTGAGACAGAAAATTTGCATTTTCTTGCGTCCTCACTGCGGTTGTAAATATTTTTGGTCGCCGTAGGGTCTCCTATGAAAGCGCATATAATGTGACTGGCCCTTAATGGCGAGTAAGACGCTATTATCTTTTAGTTAATAATATTGCTATAGGCCTACTAACAAAATCTCTTACCAAAAGAATTATACGATGGTGAATCACATGAAATTGCAAAGAATATTGAGCATTGTTCAGTCCTATACCTTGAAAAGTATAAAGCCTATCGACGTTTTGTGTATAACAAAACTCCAAAGGTCTTAAAAAAGAGCTGCATCACGAAAACACCCAAGGAATTGCTCCTAAACTTTATATTTATTTTTGAGACCCACGTGCGCCCTCATGAACTGGTTTTACCGTTTTCGTCCGTTATCTTACTCAGTCAATAAGAGGAGTAATTCAAATTTTTGATTCTAATAATTTGCTTGGAATATTTGAAGGCGTTCGTTCTCCACGGGAATTATGAGACTGAGTAGTTGCAATTCAATGGTGAGAAATAATAAGGCGCTTGGCTGTCATGTCGTTAACAGATGCTGTAAGGGTTGTCTGGTACCAAACTCAAGGAAAGAAAATGTTTTTGAGTTGACAGGTATTTTACAGGTATTCCCTATGCCGAGCAAAATATTTTAGCAAAAGTAATTTGTATCATTCGCTCCGACCAGTGACACTTCAGTTGATACTCAAATTAAGAGGGGCAATTTGGTTTTTGGTTATGAAGAACAAATTGTGCTTGTGCCTGGGTGAACAAAAAATGGCCAAAAAGAATTACCGACTTCGGTTGAAAAAAATGCAATAACGTATACTTTCGTTTTGTTCATAAAACTACTGTTGATCATTTAAGTTGAAGGCATTGCACATAGGGCGCAATCGCAGGTCCTGGCTGATTTGAACGTGTCTTTGTAAACTTGGTTGTTTTCGCACTGCAACGTAATGTGGACCTGCATACAAAATAGAATAAAAGAAGTAAAATAATGTCTTAAGTTATTTCATCTTTGACAATAACCACAATGAGACTTACATACCTTGAACATACCTTGAAGGCCACACTCCAACTCCGCGTCATGTACAAGAGAAGTGTGGCAGGGTTAAAGGGGGTTCATTTGCCTATTATAAACCCAAGTTACTCAAACTCTGCTTGAAGCAGAGAAGTGTGGGCGCTTGAACTGGATGGCACTCTCTTAATGTGAATCTCGGATGTGGTTCAATCAATTATAAATCGTGTGCCAACTCAAAGGATTATTTTGTCGTGATTTTTAAAATCGTGCAAGACTGTCCAATGCAATGGGTACAAATGCAGCACTGGTAGCCCAATCTTCAGGTGTCATTATAAGTGTCGAACTACTGTCAAATGGTCCAGCATTTGTGTACATAAAGACAGAAGCATATGCATAGGCACGCATGATGGCCGGTACATTAGTGTCTCATACTTAAAAGGGGCACCGTTCTTCTGAGTCACATTGTCACATTACATGTTTTAACGAGTGCTACAAACAAAATATTCGTCATCGACCATTTTCTGCTAGTAAAGTTGGGTTTACATCGAAGCAAGTACCTATAGAAATCTATGAGCGTTTCCTTGCCGCAAAAAAGGAGTCTTTGCGAAAATGTCACATGATTGCATAAGTTATAGTTTCTAACGCAGAATTCCTTGAAACCCTATGATTAGGGTTAGTGTTGAGTTTATAGAGTTAGAGTTGTAGGTTTGGGGTTTGGGGTTTGGGTTACGGTTGAGGTTTAGGTTTGAGACGGAAATGATACGGTAAGGGTTGGGGTTAAGGGTTTGTGTTTTCCAAAATCTTGTAAGAAGACCCTGAGCCAATACATTCAATTCCTCTATAATTGTATAGCCCAGTGATCCATGCACTCACATCATGCGTTGACGATATTACACAACAGGAACCGTGAGATGTGAAGAGTTGGGTACCGCCACTCCTCTCCAGAGTCGCCTCGTCTGACAAGAAGGAGTAGGTCATGCAATATCCCCTGCAGGCATTCATCCTGACCCAGGCAGTATGGCAGCCCGGTATCCGAACCTCCTTTTGGTAGCCTGCAGAATGAAATAGAAACTCGAGTCGGCCATCTTAAATCGAAAGTGAGGCGAACACCGCAAAACCTTACAAAGTGTGGGCCTATACGTCATTAAATAATACATTCATGGAGCGAGATCTAAAGTGGAAATCTCACGATAAGGCGCATGGGAAACGGTTGAGTTGTCACTCGAAGCGCGAGACAATTGCGACAACCGTAACATTTTCCGCTCGTCCCCGCCGGCATTGGCAACGAAGACATCAAATCCGCTTGAAAAGAAACACCGGGAATTATGGCTGAACTGACGCCCTTTTTTTGCGCACTACATGTGCAGTTTGACAACCAACCGGAGCATGCAATTCTTTGCCTGAAGTCGGTATATGCTAATTTCAGTGTAGGGGATAGACTCTTGAAGTAAGTTTCACTTTAAACAACGTTCGTTGGTTATTAGTTCTTGCTGAGTACGGGCATGGCACATTTCGAACGGCACAGGCCGCTCCGAGTCCTGTGTCGATAGAAAAATTGGTTAGGTCTTCCAAAATTAGAAACACGATGGAACATACTGACAGTTAATGTAAGTTTAGCCATAAATGTAGCTTTGGACCCTGTTTTGGACAAGGCCACTGATTTGGACCATATTATTACGATTGAGGGCGCTCTCTCAAAATTTAGGGAGAAATCTGGTGAAGCAGCAATCGGCCGCAAGGTTTGCATATGATACCTTAGTTAAGCCCATGGAGTCAATGAGAAGGAAAACAAGAACATTTAGCACATGCCTCTTTATTTGCACTGTGACGTTCATGTCTCAAAAAAATTATAAAACTCTGTTGACGAAAGAGTACTTCTTTAGAGACATTTTATCAAGTCTTGTCTTTGTAACCGGTGTCAAGAATTTGAATACACTGAAACTATTTTTGAAATAAAATGCAAGCTGGTGCGAGATTTGAACGTGCATGTGCTCGATAAGCTCACATCCCTTCTTAAGATTTCAATCCATGCCCTTGGAATAATGAGGGTAAATCATTCTACACCACAATTGAGCACTTGGTTTCCACGGACTTGAGGCGTAACTTCTTCAGTAATTACCTTTCTCACATGTAAAATTGGACAAGTGGAAGCGCCACCACTTTACGTTGTTGCACTTAGTTGCTCTAAAAGGAGTTGTTCAGGTGTGCATGCACGTACCAACACAGAGAAATTGAATCTATTTAATTCCATATCACGCGCGGGTTGAACAAATATACAGACGAAAGTCTGTAGAACGGTAAAAACGTAGTAAAAATACTAATGGTTCTCAACATTCTCTCAACTTGAAATCTAGCCGCTACACAAAACACACGCCGCTCGTTTACACATTCCCAATCACTATGTATGTTGCAGCCATTGACCCCGACTAAAAACATATAGATATTTCGACATAACGCCCTCGGAGCTTTTGAAATCACAGGTAACCATGGTTCCAAGTCATCCGACGTAAAAGTATAACCCTAGCTAACGGTGCAAACACATTTAGGTCAGGGAATAGGCCTGTACAGTTGGTTTTAAAGTGAGGCAATATTGACCAGTGTTGCTGATCTTTCTCATTTCATGTATAGAGTGGTGATTGGAAACGTAACGGCCACGACTCTTCTCAAGGTTATAATTTTTTAATTCTTCAAATATCTTCACTGCAATACTTGCGAGGTTAAGTATTACAATGCATTCCATGCTCGATCCCAGTGTATACTTTATTTCAACCTCGGACTCAATAGTATAGCGAGAGTACCTAGTACAGAATCGGTTTCGTTTCTGCACTCGTTTTATTTTCAACGTATACTGTGCATTTTGTGAATATAAAGCCCATTAATTTTCATTAAAAAAACTCTTTTTAGTTTGGTCAACATTATTGTTGGTAGAATACTTTGCGGTTGGATGGGTGTGATTGTCACGTTGAAACTTTGGATCCCGATCAACGTCACTATAGAGTCCGGCAGCACATATCAGACAAAATACGGACTTGCAGTATAGGGTCAAATCATATAAGGTTAAAGTATTATGACTATCTGGTTTCGCCGTGATCGGCCACCATTGCAGTAGACAAGCGTTTGGCTAGCTGCAACCACGGTTGCTGTGCGTTGCAAATAGACAGTAGGACTTATTTTCAAATGATTCTCCATCAAATGGCATAATGGTCACTACGTGTGCCGATTATGGTTGTCAAAATCGTGCCGACCCATCGCTGTGTGTTTTGCCATCCATCACAGCTTTGAAGGCTTGCCTACTATCTACGGCCCGTGGCGCTATACGATCTTTGCCTACTACAATGGCGACGCAGACTTTTTGCAGTAACTGGATGTAGGTCAGGTCGCGTTAGTCAGTGAGGGAGGCCTATTGTAACAGCATCAGACCACTCAGTACCAATAATATCCAAATCTCTTGGATTTTCAAATTATTCATCCAATACAGGACATGAGAAATGAATAAAAGTGACGTCACGGGGACGAGGTTGCTGAAGATTAGTCAAGATAGCTGTATTCCTAGTTAGGATTATTTATTGAAGTATTTACGGTGACCGGTAATCTGGGCTAAACGAACGGGTGAGTATACATTTACTGTGTCGTTATAAGACTGATATCTCTGCTGAATGACTCAACAAATACATCAGAGATGAATGAAATGCAATCACTGATGTCAGATACTAATAGCCAATGCATGACATGGATGCTCAGATCATGCATTATTGTCAACATACTACACGGTGCCTTAAATACGGAGTCAAAATTGGACTCTTTGTGATTTATGAGTAAATTGACAACATTACTCGAGGGGGAATTAAGACTCCTCAAAAGATTTTATAGATGTCTTCATGAAGGGGGGAGGAGAAAAAATACCGTCCCATAAATGTCACTTCCAATAACAAAACCACAAAGTTCCATTGATGATTCGAAATCACTTGAGAAAACTAAGTATGGTGTACTTATATTTTATCCAGAAGGTCTCAAAAAGCCGGAAAGATATGGGGTTTAGTGCTTAGTGGGCAACCGTCGAGAAGTCTCCGGGGACGGGGATGTTCCACTTAAGCCTGATAAATTGACACGAATCTCACGCAGGCCGAATATGTCCTGACATAGTTGAGCGACTTCTTCGTGAATCAACAGCCGTAGCTAGCCGTCCGTGTTGACGTCTGATGATGAAGCTTACAGACAGCACCATTCGTCACACTAGGCACGGCTCCTGACTTAATTCATTCGATTTGCCGGCCGCCTGTATGAGGGTCTAATGGGGAAACTTCACCAATCTTCAAGAAACTTGGCCAAGGGTTCCCAACTGCCTATACCCTGGAAATGCTGGGGCAGCGGCATTCAACTATAGTAATGTATTTCATTAATACAGATATTGTTTCTACTTCCTAAAAGGCTTGGGCAGTGGACGTGCAGCTCATTCTGGTCAAAACGGAAGCAAAACCACAACGTCATGCAGTATACTCTGTCATTTAGAAGGAATTTGTGCTCGGGTCTGTCTTTGATGCATGAGAAATAATGAAGATTAAGGGCCTTAAGTGATTGACGAAATAAGTGTATTGAAATGAATGACGAACATTGTATGGAATGTTCAATATAACCATGTTCGTATTATTGACAAAAATGATTAGGCCTACGCTTCGCTAGGCAATCTGGTAAGAACATAGATCTTGTTATTTTTAAGAAGTTAAGGTTATATATCTCTTCCACAATTATAAAGAGAACGTACCATGACCATAAGTTTTCCCCCTTCCTATCTTCTCTTTAGGTTAACCTGATTTTGTACGGGGTGAGTCAGAATGGTCTGGACCCAAGTTCATCATTTTTTTTTGTGGCAAATAGAGTATATTGAGGAAAAAACTGAGTGTTTCGTATGTATGGTAATACCTTGTCTTCCACAGGAATTTTGAATTTTTCAAAGTAGTGGCTGCGGTGCAGAGTTATGCCATTGGTATTGCCTTTTTTAATGTGTCAATAACTTCAAGTGAGTCAGTCACATGGGCGTTGCGAGGGGGGGGGGCAAGGCCCCCCCTGGAAAAGCCAAAAAAAAAAAAAAAAGGAAGAAAAAAAAAGTGAAGCGAAGACAAAGTGCTGTAAATTTAATCAGTGTGTGTGTGTGGGGGGGGGGCGGGCAAAATGTCCCTGCCCCCCTCTAAAACTGATAAATCGAGAATGTGTTGAAAATTCTTGCCCCCCTCTAGAAAAAATCCTGGCGACGCCCATGGTCAGTCACCATGACTAAGTTTTTATTTGTTATTACATTGCTTCACATCAGTACGTGATTTCAATAAATTGGTTGAACCATATGGAACCGCGGTCAGAGAGTTTTTAGCGTGTGTTCTTTGCTATCGCTTTTCTTCAAAATGGTACAATGGATATACATGAAACGTTCACCAAATTTGTCCAAAATACCAGCCTATAACATATCTCATTTGCACTTGTTTTGATAATAAGGCCTAGGCTACATAGGCCTAGTTATAAAATGTGCTTAAAATTTGAGTCCAGATCAATCTTACTCACCCCGTAATTATCTGATCACAAATTACTTAAAGCGAACTTAAAGCTTGAGTTCTTACAATGTTGTTTTACGGCATTTTGTTTACACGGTCAGAGATCATTTTATCCTTTTTACTCGGCTCTTTTAAGAACAAATTAAAGTAGATTAAAATGAGGCTTTCAGTTTGCATGCAACAGACTGTTATTTCGATATAATGGTTGTTTTCAATATTAAGATCAATTTAGGTCTGTCTATGCAATGCGTCAATAAATTTCAAAAGTAGGTTTGGATGTTTTAAGCTATTTTGTTTTTGAATTGGTGGGTTGGGGGTTTGATGTGAGGGCTTTCCTTTCCCCTATTTTTCTGATGCATGACTTATACAGTTCTTCCATTCCGTTCCGTTCCGTTCAAATCCGTCCGTTCCCTTCCGTTCCGTTCCATTCCGTTATGTTCTCTTCCCTTCATTTGCCCTTCTATTCTATTCCATTCCATTCCATCCAAACACAAACCGTGAAAGAAGAAGGATATCAACATAAAAGCAATTCTGACTATTATGCTCTAAAATAATAACATCATGCAAAATGCTTTCTAGTGAGGCTGAAACCATGACGACCGATCGTGAAATCTCTGATTCTATCTTCGTTTTGTGATCGATGAACTCTATTGCAGAGCCTTTGTTGTTTTTTAGAAAGAAAGGTGAAAGTAAATCTTCAATAGGAAAATCTATGTATGATTCATGCGCTGGGAAGATAGAACGAAAAAATGAATGTTGATATTTCTCTGACTTTTCTTTCCTTTCCCCCCCCCCTTTTATATTTTTAATGAGGGTTCTATTTTCGTTTTCTTGCTTTTCCCTCATAATTACATATCTGATCGGTTGTTCTCGGCAACAAAATATGCTGCATAGTGAACGGAAATTGCTAGCGCTCACTATCAAACTGATGCACCCTGAGGTACAGTACACAGATGGAATGCCGATAACAGATACCCGTGGGAATAGGAGATATACCAATGCCTAGGCAACAACATAATGACGCCAAAACTGCCGAGATACTTGCACGCAGGACGAGTGGGTAAAACTCCCCTTGCTATATATCATTAACGCACGCATTCACTCGGACCCTTTTCTTCGGGGTTTACGAACGCACTATTATTATCTTGACCATATTACAAATTCCATGTGGTACATGTATTTGCCTTCTTTAGCAATCGACATATGAACTAATTAAACGTCGGGTTGCAAATTGGACAAGTTCAGAAACTCCACCACGTGCGGATCTTAAAGCTGAGCACAAAGGAAGTTTCCGACGGTGCTAAAATTTAGGCTCGAGAAGGGTAACTATGATCATTTCACATCACATAACCACAGAACAGTCAAAGTTTATCGTAAATCAAAGATGGTTTACTGTGATTTGAAAGATCCTCAGTCAACACACAGGCTGGCTGTCAAGACATGATGGATTGCTAGGTTTTCTTTAATCAATGAAGTCAACACACTTTTTTTCAAAGCTTTAGAAACCAGAGGGTTAACGAGATGCAGTCACATTCTAACAAATCCATATTGCAACAAATGAATTTAGTTCTCATGCTACTTACGACCTTGTGTCTTGTGATATTATCATTGTGACTGACTTGTGATTCACATGTGAAGGTCTTTGCTAGAACTTTGGGAGTCAGGTTGGCGTAGCGGTACTTTCCTCGCCTTCCACCGCTGTGACCCGGGTTCGAATCCCGCAAGGGCCAACATGTGGATTGGGTTTTCAGTCCCTATCTGATTCCGTGGGTTTTCCCCAGAATATTTTTTCTGGGGTTTTCCTCCCACCTCTCAAACTGTCTTTCTTCTAATTGTCTCCTCTCTACAGGTTTCTTCAGGTTCAATTGTCTGAATTCCATGGATTAATACAATTACGGCAAGCAAACAAAGCCAACAAACAAACATTTCAAGCGAACAAACACACAAGTCAGTAGGCATCAAGAGCAAGCACAAGCAAGCAAAGAAGCGGGCAAACCAAAAACACATAAGACTTACCTACTAAATGACATCCAGCTTTCGGTTTCCACGAATCTGCAGCTGTGCCTTCAAGGAGCAAAATGGCCGCAATATGGGCAAGACACGTCAGTGTTACGCGCAACCTCATCGTTCAGGACTTCTGACGGCAGACTGTTTGTAGTTCTTTAGGGTTTTTTAGTTCTCGCACCTGGTTGCTAGTCCGTCCACGGGTGTTTCTGCACGCGTCTCTCTCCCCTTTTCAGCTCCACCGTGACAGTTTACTACGTTGAAGAGTTGGTTGCTTAACGACCGTATGCTACGTGGTTTACGTACCTGTGTGGGAGGGGGCACAGAAATGCTAAAATGTCAAACCTCGCAGCACCTGAGGCCTGAAGTGTACAAGTCCATACAAACGGAAGTTTAGACTGACAAGAAAAACGTATCCAGAGTTGCCCTGTCGTTACGGGGGTTCTCAGATGATCAAAAGTAACAGTCATCCTAAATAGCCACTGACAACCACACAATGCAACACGCATTATCAGCTGATTTACAGATACAGATTTTATTACTGTAGTTTAACTTTTTCCTTAAATAAACACCAAAACAGCCCGTATGAAAAATGTCAGGTCGGTCTTACATGGGTTAAACACATGCCTGGTTATAACAAAAACTAGACTCTCTCGTACGTCAGTTTCCTGTCAGGGTAGACCTATACTTGACTTTAAGTTATAAGATTAATGGGGCGATCACTGAACGCCCATATCCAAGACAACAAATCGGCCAAGGGAAGAAGATAGATAAATTCTTGGGTTGTGTTCGTACTTCACTGTGTTTGCAATGCAGTGTGTGTAATACAGCAAATGACGGTGTATCTTCTTGTCCTATCCAAAATGACCTCGTGTAGTGTATCACTGTCTTAGGTATAATGCTTATTTATATGCCATTAGGCACCAGCTTACCCACGCAATAAATGACTCATATGTCGTTATGAAAGCACTACATTTTTTTTAGACAGTCACTCTAACTGCACATTGATTCTTTAAAATATCGGTAAAAGAAATAAAAGTGGTGGGCAGCAGTGAAAGTCAGGCAGAAACACATGGAAAAGTAAGATAGCACTCAAAAGGACATCAAGCAAGTATCAAAGTTTGCATTCATGCTCATGAGCTTTCGTAGGTAAAAGAAATGTGATACGTTGCTGAAAAAAAATCAGATAAAATGCCTGGACTTAAAATTACAATGCAAAAATTTGTTTGCGACTTTTGGTGAAAGTCTCATCGTGCAGCACATCCATAGGTTATTAATGTTTCCACTCGCATGGTACGATTAAAGGGACGGAATGGAGAAACTAAATATTCGCCAACCTGATGATTGCACCGTATTAAAATAAATTTAAAAACATCGTTAAATGAGGATTGTTTCATTGGTTACAGAAGTCAGACCAAAATATTGTGAATTGTGTCTATAAAATGCACATCAGTAGCCAGAAAGATTCTAAGGAGCTTTTTTCGCACCCAGAATCATGTGCCTTCCCTAAACGAAGTATTCCCGATATTTCCCGAAAATTATGGAAAGTGGGGGGAGCCGGAGGGGGCTAATATGTTCCTTCAACACTGTTTCGCAGTAATTGTCTCGTGAGCTGTTGACGATCAATCCCGTGCGTTTCTATTATAGTTAACATTAAAGATAAGGTTAACAAAAAATGTTCATCTTCTCCCGATAGGTCTCTATGGGTTTTCCATTATCTGCCCATTTATAACAAACACAACCGCATGACATTGTGGTAAAGAATGAAGAAACAGGGGAGCGAGATCCTTTTTACTTATTCCAAATTATGTCGTTCAATTTAAAAAGCCTTTTCTGGAAATCGAACGGAATGAGTGAGCATAAAGTTTTATAAGTATTTTTTTTCCAGATCAGATGCAGGCCTTATTTCGATCATGTATAGTCTTTACCGATTTTTTTGTCGTACTTGCAGAGTATTATGCACGTTTAGGTTTGATTTTTTAATGCGTTTTGAACAAAAAGACTTCATTGAAGATACATTTAAGATTGTATCCGTAGATAACCACATCTCTAGCGCGTGGGATAACATCTCGTCGATTCCGATTCTTGGCCGGCGGGGTATTGGATTGGCGTCGCTGACCGGACGAGTTTGAGGAGATACGGGGGAAATCGTTACGATTTCACGGTACACTCGGTGCGAAACACCGCATCACAAGTCGGACCGACTTAGTGATTTGCAACGGATATGCTTGCCAGATTATGCAATACATTGGATGTTTTTCCTCATAAATTATATATTTAATGTTTCCTTGCTGCTCAAGAATTTCCATCCTTTTTTTCATCAATCTTACACATATCTTCCCCAAGCTAATAAAAAAAATAACAGTTACCCTACAAAATGTGTTGAACCACTTCTTCCCGCTCAAATCTAAGGCTGTACTGAAAAGCCCCGTGTAAGTGTCTTTTGGTTTGTTTGAAACGTTGTTTGTTTTGATGTTGGTCCTACATTCCAAAAGGCAACATTCCATATTTGTTGTTTTCAGTATTTGTCTTTGTTTTCTCTCTGCCCGCTTTGCTCTTTCGTCTTTTCTTTACAATTATTAAAGTGTTTCAAATAAGAAACAATAATGCAAGAGTGCGATCTTCTCAACAAAAGAACCCTATAAAACTTGTAAGCGAGAAGATGTCATCAGTACTGACTGCTGTCAGTCGAAACAATGCAAACCAAGAAATTATGCGCTTGGCACACCGTGTGTTCATCATTATGTATTCCCAACCATCCCTGTTTGGTATACGTGATAACCGTCTATCGCGGAGCTGGATGAGAATAATCCTCACTATTATAATGCGAGAGATAACCTCAGCCGTAAAGCACCGCATTCAGATTTAAATACACATTTCAAGTATACAAATCGTGTATTTGAATTCCCTATCCTTTTCACTTCTGCTATTTGTTGTGCCCTGTTTCTCATAGCTTTCCTGAAATTGAAAATTAGTACCAGGTTAATGTGAAACGACTGTGAGACGTTAGTGTAAAGGATAATCGAAGATAACATATTTTCAATTCAAATAATTCTCTATAAAAGCGTAGATGATTTTAAAGTATTAACATGTCGCTGTCAAAAGGAAATTACCGATAATGCAAAATAATGTTAAGAAAAGTCCTCAGCCCTGAGATGATTAATTTGGGAATTTTAATTCTGAAATATTTACTTTTTATTATATCCGTATTGTCTGATAATAGTGTTTATGAGTATGATTTGTCCGTACAAAAAACCTGCATTAGGTTTGTTGTATACAAACAATTGAGTAAAATATGTTGATATTGTTTGTTAAATAAAATTCACTGATGCGGAATTCGAACCTGCGACCTTCATACTATGATTCCGCCTTTCATACCAATTTTCTATCCATGCCTGCAATATATAATTCGCTCATATTGTGTTATGCTTCAGCGGACGACATCCAGTAGTGAAATATAGAGGCAATGGTGGAGAGTCATCGAATTTTCTCCTATACACGGTTGATGGATCACATTTGCGATATCAACAACGGTACAGTGTACATTTGTTTCCAAAATGACAAACAGTTTTCAAGGAGTTGGTTAATTTTTTTTTCTTGTAAGGGCAAAGTAAAGAACCACAAACACTAAAAAATATTATCCATACTCACAAGTGTTTGGCAACAGAAAATAATTTGTCAATGAAAAGTGTACTCACGAATAGCAAACGCAGCAGTAGAGACCATTGTTAACCGCAGCTCTCTGTGGCAAATTGCCCAATTTTCCCTTGATTATAATTGTGTTGATGAGGACGCCCGTCGTTATTATTTAACGCGAGACACCGTAGATATTGTAGAGGCCTTACAAAGGAGCCTGACTCCACTCAGTGCGCAGACGCAAAGCGATCGACCAAAGGCCCGCCACCTCCGTGCCGATTCGCCCTTCGAACCAAGCTGGTTTCACTCGGGGCAGCGATTACTAGGACTTAAGCATCCAGAACGAGAAGGGGATTGTCTGTGCTATTGCCGCTACATTTTCCTCCTTTTTATTTCCAATTCGATTTGAGTAGCAGATACATTGCTTCGAGATAATTACCAGGAGTCAATCATGATGTTTGTGATGCGAGATGACAAACGGCAACGGATGTGTACACAGAAAGATATCTTTTAAGAAGGAGAGTTACCAAGCAAACAGTTGAGATGATGGGAGCGCGTTTAGGCGGTGTTGCTATGACGATCGCTTAGAGCCCGTGGAGTTGGTGACCAGGAAACAAACAAGCTGCCGTTTCGTTCAAAGCATTCCCATTGTGATTGAAAGGGCGCTGGGGTTTGGTCTAAAACTTAAGCACTTCCCTCTCCATGCCTTGGCTGTAATGATTTACTTGAAATATCGTTAACCGGTTTGATAATTTGTCATGCTAATTAATTCATTGATTACTACCCAATGATCATTTTCACATTGCAAGGGAATGGCTAGATACTGCAGGCGTGCCTTACGAATGATGCAGTACGGTACATCAGATGCACACTCGAGTTTCACTTCAGTGCGCTGTTTGAATAGGTACATACTTGCACGTGAATTTCAAAATTGAACTTGAAACGAAGGACAATATTGAGAATTCATTTTCGAAAAGAATTGAAGAAAAAAACACACAGAGAGTAAAAGGCAACGAGATCGTCATTTCATGAACATGATGAACCATTTCCGCATTAGAAAAAAATGCGCATGATTGATTTTCCTTGACATCGGTTGAGATTGTTTTTGACATGCCTTTATCCGCACACAATTCATTTCAAAACCCTTTTGAAAATCACACCAGTACTTATCAGGGAAAAAGTTCAGATTCCAAACTACAGAGTGATAAAAATAATGGCGATACATGTTTCCGCGGCAACGCTAGAGCCTCCCAAAAACGTTGCGGGTATTTTGGGATGCGCTGTAGAGAATATGTTTAACCCTAAAGGGGCCGGGCGGAATCCGCCTCCCCCACCCCTCAACTTTTCCGCGATAGCCTTAATAAAAACTTTTCGCGAACTGAGCTGTTCTGACTTTTTTTAGCCTCGAGCGTTGCGCATCTTTTGATACCAAAAACCAAAACAATTCCGGCGCTACGTGCCGTGAAAACTGAGTTTCCACATACGCAATATGCACAGAGCACATTTCACGAAATATCAACTTCAATAATCATTGAATGTTATTTGAAAATGAAAAAAAAAAAACATAAAAACGGTTTCCTTTTAAAATAAACAATTACAGTTATGTAAGCATGAATGTTTTTACAGCTTCATTCTTTCCATAGATTCTTATGTTGCATGACTGAGATTTGATTGGACCGGATACGCCAACCTGTGAGAATGTAAACAAAATTAAGGTTTTAATTTTAACACCATTAACCATTTTACCACCATTTCACCACCATCTCGTAAATCTCTAGATCTTATTTTGTAATTGTTTGTTTCGTTGTTCCTGTTTGTTTGTACATTTAAATTTTAAGTGAAAATATACCAACAGCTTAATATTCAAAATAATAAAGGATACTATCAAATCATGTCAACTTCCTCTGTTTTTACCATAAAACGTAAAATACGATCATCTATACTTGTTGAAGTTGTACAGGGGGCTATTATGTGGTTTAAGTCGCAGCTTTTGTTATTGCTACAGAATGCCACTTTCACTGCTGCAAAATTTTGTAAATATCCCCCCATTCGTGACGCTGTTAGCATAATTATTAGCTGAGCGTATATCGTGCTCTCTTTCAAAGCATGTTTTACGATGCTTTATGACATAGGTTACTTTTTTTGGGGGGGGGGGAGCAAGCAAGATAAGAAACGATGATCAAGTCCTGCCACAGAGATGCTCACCGTCTAACTTCAAAACAGGCTGCCCTTTTCAAGAGCTTACAGCGATCAGGATCAGTGGCATGAAACCGGATTCACTAAGGACTATTTACGGTTATTATCGTGTCAAAAAAAAAACACGCGCTTTACTTGCCCACTCCCCGCGGTCATGTTTGTCTTCGCCTCGGGTCACGACTTAAAATCTAATTCGCATGAGCGACACGAAACCCTTCTTTTATGTCCGGCCTAAAACCGAGGGGATTTACACATAGTGCTTGGGACAAGACTAGTTCTAATCCGTTCTCTCGGGTATAAAGCTTGACATCAAAGTACTGGGATTAGACATATTTGGATTGGCGATTTTGTTTTTATCTGTGGCTGCTTTCTGGCCTAGTACAAGTTAAAGTAACTGCTCTTTAAGAATTGGACAAGCGAAAGACATATAGGATCCCATGCATTTTGATCGTTTTCAATTAATAAACTCACTCAAAATCAAAAGAAGAATCTTACTATTTTGTTCAACTTTTCGCGAAACACAATTTGTAACAATCAGTCAATTGACTGATCTTTGGAAAACACATACATTTCTATATTTCTTCTAAATGGCGTATGTTTATTCCTCCGTGATGACAGCATCAAGCCACGCAGAATTAGTTCAAGGGGTGTTTACTGAGTACGAACATTAATCCAAATAGGTTTTTGATAACAATTCGCTAGGTTACTCTCCTGATAAATTCAAATGATATGTTTGTCTTCAAAGAAAACTTTGAAAAGATTTTATTATAGGCCTACTCTTTAACCCTAAAAGGGCCAGGTTATTTTGACCAACTCTCAGCCGGGGGGGGGGGGGATTCCCCCAAGATCTCGGCCATGGAGTGACAAACAATTTTGAAACTCTATACATGCATAGAGCAACTCATCATGAACATACCCATGACATTTCATGATTATAGGTCAAAGGGTGTGGAATTATGGCTAATTAATTATCCATATGTACGAAAGGTAATTCTGCTAGTAGGAAATTTTGTTTCAACTTCCAATAATAATGTTTTAAACAATGTACACATTTGTTTAATAATGTTATCTGTATATTGTGTTAAAGAGACTAAATTAAGTTGCAAATCAGTACACAAACATTTTGAACTGATGCTGGTGATAAAATTCAGAAGTTGGATTGAAATTTCTCCGCTGATACGGCGGTAACCGCACGTTATCACAATGAATGCGTGCAGTGACTACATGTTGATGGTCATTATATGAGACAGTAGGTAGCTTCCTTGCACGTTCTTGCATATTCTAAATTTCTGTCGCTGGAAAGTCATAATTTCGTATGCAACATTCCCCATGTATTCCGAAAATGTCCATCATGATTAGCTCATTTTTAGCTGCGATATTCGTCATGGGGGTGAGACATTTTAACAGTGAAAGTCGTCTGCTCATGCACCCCATGGCACGGTGTTTATGTTTCTTTTGCGGTAACCTCTACTTGATGTTCGACCTAGCATGGTACCCTCTAAAAAAAATCACAACCCATCTGAATCTGTGTGCAAAGATGAATTCAGCAAATGAATATTTCATGCGTTGACGGAGATAATTTATGCCAAAAAGTGAGATATAAAAAAAAACCTTTCGCCTTTGTCGGTTCGTTGCTTCGGTTTCGGGACGACAAAATGCTGTTTTTTCATACGTGGACAGTGGCGTGAGCAGAATTGCGCGGACTCCGACTATTCGATAACAAAAACGTTTTACATGTATATTGTTCAAAAACACAAGCTGCCCATGTTCGTTCTTCGTTTGATGCTCTGAGCCATTTTGAAGATTTCTGTACCGACTCGTGTACACGAGCTGGTGAATGAAAGATGGCAAGCTTCCATCTGTGGCTCGTGTTGACATTTTCCCAGCTATGGCTGTGCCGTTGTTAAACACGTAGTTTGGGCGAAAGACGAACAACAAGACTCATCGACTAATTTTGCAACAACACAATACAAGCTTCAGCAACATGAATTTAAAAAAAAAACAAATATGAAAATAATCAGATTGTGAGATCTTTCTGTCTTTGCACTTTTCGTTTGAGACTCGTTAGTTTCAATTCCACATGAAGTCATCGAAATGGCCGAGTGGATATAGGTTAGTAGTTGAGGAATATCGGGCCCCGGGTTCACATCCCGCTAAAATTTCACTCTTTTAAAGTACTGCTGGACCTTCAGCTATAAATACTGTACTGTAAGTTATAAACAATGTTTTTTGACAGTTCTGTAGGCCTATAGGCCTATATACAAAACAAAACAACAAAACCCAGTGTCAATAAAGAAAGTGTTAAATGTGTACATTTGGATTTTGTGAAAAATAAATATCTCGTTTATTTTTCTGGGATTTAACTTGTAAAGAAAAATACTTTCATACTTTCAAGTATAGGGCCTACAATCTTCCCTGGTTCTCAGTTATACGATCTTGGGAAAAGTAATAGGAAACAATGAAGAAATCTTTGAAGATATGTTATTTCAGATAGAATATGTAACGATGTTATTGTTTTTGGCAGCTAAAACAAAACAGTGGTGGAAATAGAGTGGTATACGCTTACACGAGTTCTGCTGCACTGAAATCGCAGAAGTTTTATATTTAACGATATCTCGGGAAACAGATATAATACGTAGAGGATTGCTATCTCGGAAGTTACCTTATATGAATTATTGCATTATTCCAAGATCATTGTTTTGTCACATAGGACACTTGTGATGTGGAGAACGGTATCTTTTCCCCCGTCACTCCATGACAACTGATCTTGGAATTGCAGCAATATTGATGGTTTATTTGGGTTCCTGCAATGTTGCTTCTGTGTGGGAGGATTTGTCACTTCGTGAGAACATCCACAAAATAACAACGTGTGTAAGAGCAACTGTCAAAATAGAAACTGAATACCTACAACTATCAAATCCAAAGGTCGATTTCCTGTGGTCTGTAACCTTTTGCTTTTCTTGATATGAAGATTAGACCAACGGGTGCACGGTCAAAGCATTGATAAGGACACCGATTCATTCTTTTAAAAAAAGGTGAAGGTACACTGTAAAACAAAATTTGGCTACATAACAACCCATTCTCCTAACTTTTTTTTGAGAGCGTAGGAGAGTTGGAACACTTTAACGTCAGTTTCGATGCAACAATGGACATGCGACATCTGACTCAGTAACAATTTTGATAATATGCAAGTTCCCTCAACAACGATGAAACCCCGGAACATTATTGTCATAATATAACATGTTCATGTAAGAGCAGTTCCTTGGTATGCGACGATATCTAAGATCTGTGGAAATGCAAGCTATTGTGATCTCAATAGTATTAGTTCAGAACGGGGATTTGTTACGACCCGTAATGTAATAATTTTCGACCCCAACAGGTTTGGGGAAATTCATTATTTTTGCGACTTTGTTGGTTGATTTGGCATTTATGTTGTTCAATATCAAGATTTTGGCACAACCCAGCCCACGTTTTAGAATTGACTTTTTTTCTGTTTTTCCGGAGACAAAAATTCTGCGGTTCACGGCATGAACTTGAAACTTGTCCTCCAGTAACGAAACAAAATGCACAAAAAAGAGGAGGGTCTATAGCTCATGTTTAAGTCTGTCTATGGTTGACAGATGCCGATCATGCCATGATATGACAGTGTGGGGGGGGGTAACTTTTATAGTTGTCGGTTTGTATTTTTTTCATTGAAAACACTCAGGAAAGGCCTCGTAAAATACATTAAAGCTTAATGTAAATATAAAAAGAAAACATTCCAAATGATACAATGTTCATTTATTTATTTTGACCGTCGGCCCTACTCGGAAATTGAATCAAGCGAGACGAAAATGACGAATTGTTTCCTGTAAAGTTGCAGTCGCTATGGCCATTACGGCCCGGTAATCAGCTTTACGATACGTTGAGCCTGATACAGAGTTTCATCTATTAATAACCACTGACATTTTCATTCAGATGTAAGGGAACATCTGAGTATAACGACTGGGGGATTACGTGCTATGTAAACAGATGAGGATTGGCAGGAGACCGCAACGTCTGTCCGACACGAGAGATCCATCACGGAAGCACGCTCCCGAAATGGACCAGATGGGGTCCCGTGACGCACAGCCAATGAGCCAGTGCCTCAAGGGGCAAAATGTCAAACGAACTGTCAAACTGTCGGACAAACTTAATTCGGGCTTTTTGACGGTGTTCATTTTCATGACGTGGGTGTTTGGAAAAACCGAGAGTCCGTAAATCAACAAGTCATCAAAACAACCACAAAACCAAAAACGAGAAAGACATCTCGTTATTTTGGATATTAAAATCGGTGATTGGGGTTATTGTGGTTGTGATAGGAGTTGCGGTTGCGAAACGTACGGTTGTTAAACGTTGTGGAACGTTGTAGAACGTTGCTGAACGGTGTTGAAAGTTGTCGAACGTTATTGCACATTATGGAACGTAGCTAAGCGTTGTTGAACACTTTTGGAACGTTGTGGGTAATTGTTGTAGTAGTTGTACTCTGTTTTTTCTATACGGGCGGGTAGTATAGTCATGTATCTTTATAGCAGTACAGAAATGTAGTGTGAAATTAGGACATTATGAAACACGGACTCCTTGTTTGCATTGCGCATGCCACTGTGAAGATAATGAGGACAGCCACAGGTAAAAGAGACCAGGCGGATTTCATAAGAGTCCCAGTTTTATATATTACACAGGAATTGACGTTGTATTGAAAACTAATTAGTCCAGGACCAGTTTCCGTCAGGTTAATTAATGCCATGATGAACGCGCCCGGTTGCCCACGCCATGATGTGCAACAAGCCAGTACCGAACAAAATGGAACCAGGTCATAATCAGTTACTCAATATTTGCTGCCTTATTTGTGTGAAAGTTTTTTTATGTAGTAATTCCCATGCACTCACCGCCCTCTCTACAGCAATGGAACAGTGTCCACTAATCTCTTAGTGTAAGAAAACGCAGACGTCAAAAGCATTGTGGGTAGGTTACTACCATACATTCCGTGCGCACGTGCTTTGCGCACACGCCAGGGAGGAAGTGCATGTTGACCCCGGGTCACTGGTTTAAACAAAATCTATCCAATGAGAGCTCAGAGAAATAAGAGGTCAACCTGTAGCACCCTTTGATGGGGTCCAGTGAATAACTTGTGGAAAATTGTGTTTTTGGTTCGGTTGCAATTTGCTGTGAAGAGAGCTAATGTTGCAGATGTCTTCATTCATTATGCAGTATATGTGGTGTTCCTGTGATACATTTTTGAACACGCGACTGTAATGATGCGGATTATTTCGTATTAACTTTAAAAATGTACGTGTCACGGACAGAATGCCCTGCAGTCCCTCTTATATTCGACTTGGTTTGTAAATTTAGGCTACGCGATAAATATTTGAAGACAATTGTTACCATATATTTCATGATTTTATAGTTCTTGTGCCGCCCCTTTTGTACTCGACGCGTATTGATAATTACATGAGATAAATACTTAATGGCAATTATAACTGCATCTATAATAAACATATTTCTAGATATACACACTAAACACCCTTTACACATTAAACACATGATAACCCCTACATGTCATTCACAGCTCATTAG
Organism: Patiria pectinifera; assembly: GCA_029964075.1. Classification (NCBI taxonomy): domain Eukaryota; kingdom Metazoa; phylum Echinodermata; class Asteroidea; order Valvatida; family Asterinidae; genus Patiria; species Patiria pectinifera. Next base: position 9,389,986 of record CM057142.1, on the reverse strand, counting down.
GTAGACCTGTTTACTAATAAGTGTAAGAAACAAACATAACACCATATCATTCAAACTAGATCTTTGTTTCAACCCGGCTGCTACTGACCGTTCGCAAACATATCAAACATGTTCTTTAATACCGTGACCGTGAACATTTGACGAATCTTGGGCACGGATCTACAGCCTACCTCTCCAAAATGGCCCGGACGAAACATTTTTATATCATATCAATATCTTTTTTAATTTACTGTCTATGTTTCTACACAACCCACCTGCTCCTTTAAGACCGCCGTGACAAGACGAATCGGTGTGTTGGTGTGGGTCCACTGAGTCGAGTGCGTCGACTTGATGCCGACGCTGGATGAGAATTAATTATAAAGGGTCGGTATATCAAGTAGTGACTGTTGTTAGATCAAACTGTAGCGGACATAATTAAACGGGGTAAAAACGATAAGCGGTCAGAATGGCAACAAAAGTTGAGGGTCTAAATGCTGGTGGTGGTAATCAGGTGATTCACCCTGGGGGATTATTGCGGAAGTTTTTTGAAGGGGAACGGTGGCTTTGTAAATATTTGACTTGGAGTCATTAATCAACCGTACAGTCAAGCCTTGGAACGGGCCCGAATGAGGTTATTTTTGCACGGCTGTAATTACGTATCGAGGAGAAGATATCGTGCACGAGCGAACCTCGTTGTATTTACTCTTGGTTTTATTATCGCCTTGTGCCCGCACATTAACGCAGATAATATCTGAATGAGTTACGATTACCGAAGAAAACTGGCGATGTTATCGGAGAAAATAAGCGGAAGTGACTAATCTGGAATCCTGATAGGCAGTTTGAAATTAAAAAGTAGTCTACATTCTACTAATTTGATATATTTTGCTATTTAAAGTTGCCATGTCATCGTACCTTGTTGAAAAACTTTCATTTGGATTCCCCCACTAACGAATCAATAACAAAACCTAATAATAGAGCGGAATAATAATAATAATAATAATAACGGAAATTTATACCGCGCCATTATCCGCCATAAATGACGCTCATGGCGCAAACAAAAATTATATCAAATCAGAAAAAACAAAACAATTAAATTAACTAAACAAGAATATTCTGAGTGGTCTGAAACAAATAGGTCGTTAGTGGGTGTCAGGGTCACAATTCGAGCGGCAGAATTTTGGAGTCTTTGTAGGCGAGCAAGTTGGAATAGCCGTAAGAAAGTGCAAATATTACCCTCCGCAATCTGTTTGGATTTGTTGAAGCATGGTTGCGCATTAATATTTCCTTCAGAAAAATGTAGTCAATTTAGTCAATATCTTGTAATGCTTATAAGTTATACTTACTTATCGCTGGTAATATACATTTCGTTTAATGCAATGTCTCCTTAGAAGGCTCAAAATTTGCCTTGCTGCTTATTAAGGCCAAATAAAAAAAAACACAGTGTTTAGCGTCCCCGCTCGCTTCCTTCTTGGAGGCCGCCTCCTTTTGTTTCTTCTTTTTTTTTTGAAAAAAGGAAAATGTCGACCGATCCATCGTAAAATCAAATGCTTGCAAGTCGGAACTTCTAATTTTTGACTCTATCGATCACTTCCCACATCATTGATCTGTTTTTGCCCTTTTGGCTATTTGTTGTATTCGGTTATTCGTTATTTTGTCATTTAATTGTTAACATTTTGTGCCGTTTTGATTGCTTGTTGCTGTTCTGTTGAGGTCGAATAAATAATAATAATAATAATAATAATAATGCAGTCGACCCTGCAATCTCCAAACCAGCCTCGACGTGGACAAGAACGCGCGGCAGTGTTTTTTTTTAATTCTTGTAAAATCGTGCTGCAAAACTATTAATAACACTGTAAATATGTTTAATTCTCTTGTCCAGCATGTCTGTTTCATTTTTTGTATCTTTGAACAGTGTAAAAACCAACGGTTGTCGGCTGTCTTGAAAACAAAAACCGCTGGAAACTAAACTGTTCTGTTTTTTACTTGGCCTAATAGGAACTGAATTTTGGAAAGATCACGCCTCCAACGCGTACGGAGTTTTAAGCTTTGCGTTATTAAACCTGCAATTTTTGGTGACTCTATCAGCGCGACTCGAATGAAGTCACTCACTGCCTTATTAGAATAACTCAAATCGACTTGGGTCATTGCATTATTAGAATGACTTTTCGGTGCCTCGTTCAACACTTACATTTAGTAACTCCTTCCAAAATTATATTGATATAACCACAATATTACAAATCGAGCGGACCGAGAAGAAGGAATATAGGTGGCGGCGGGGTCCGTCGGGTCTTTACATCAGTTATATTTAATCTGTGTATGCAATATTGCGATGATGTTTGCGAGTTGCGTATCACAAGCTTATAATTATAGGCCTACTGACAATAACGTTTGGAATTTTAAAACTTTTCCTTTTGGTAGGATTTAATGTGATGCGATAATACAACGACACTGATAAGAGGTTAAGCACTTTCATATTCGGTTTTCAAAGTGTAGTGGATTTGAGTGTGATTCGCAGGTAATTTGCGCGTCCGGCCGGAGCTAGCCGTGCGGACCCTGTTGTTCAGGCGTGTTGGTTCGACAAAAATTAACCACACATTATTAATAATCTACACTCAATGGCCACGCCCTGTCCATACAAGATTCGCAAGACGCTAGCGCAAGTCACGAGAGGGCGTAATATTATGAAAATCGGTTGTGTCCCGCACTGGTGTAAATCCGTGCCGGCGAATGGGTGCAGCCTCACACACAATAGAACACAAAGCATTGTAAAGGTCTCAGGGGGCAATTTCTAGATGATGATAGGGTCTCCAAAATTTTTCACGAAATAGATATATATTTTTAGAAAAAAACTAGGAATTTCAACTGTGTGTTGTTGTCGCAGATGGAAGAGTTTTAGAAAAGGGATATTAATTCCAAATTTCAGCCAAGCCCAGCTGGTTCTGGTTAAAATAAGAGCATTTTGAAAATTCATTCACTTTCAAACACTTTACTAACAAAGAACAAAAGAATAAAGATACAACAAAACAAGTGTTTGTGTGTGTGTGTGTGTGTGTGTGTGTGTGTGTGTGTGAACTGTACATCTTATGCAAACTGGCGCGCTTACAAATATTTAAAGCTTTTTTGCGTTGTTCATTCTCCGTATTGCAGTGCTATGTTATACATTTGGGCACTTGGAAAGTTACAAAATAACCATAAAATCAGCATTTTGTGTTTCTCACCACAAAATCCTGGGGGATCTAATGGCCCATCCGTCCCGCTGGTCAAAATCTGGTGGGGGGGGGGGGTAGATCCCCTCCTCCAGGATTTACGCCCTTCGTGCAGTGGCACTCCATTAACGATCAATGATACAGGATTAGGGCCTATATGGTTTGTTGAAGAATCATATAGGCCCTACATTACGTTATTCAAAGGTATTTAATTTCATTCTGGATTAGAGCATCATTTTATTTCCTAAAAACAATAAGAAAACAACCGAATTGGGCTCTACAAATCTATGACAAAATAAGTATAAGGAATCAAAGACAAATGAAATAATCTACTTTTTAGACATGAATGTTAGGCAAAGTACGTCCATGAAATTGAGCAAAACTCGTTCATAGATTACTTGTATAGAACTAAAATTTATTCTATGCTTCGATGCGTATAAGGAATCAAGAAAGATCCATCAGTCCCGGAAAGGCCTGATTATCTAGTAGTGCGCCCTCGCCAGACTGCTTATTTAATTAACTTTCACTATATTGCGAACGGCTCAAGAATGTCACAGTATTATGGAAGAAACATCGCGCGGTGCCGTCAATAGTGTTTTGAACCATTATGGAATTCAAGAAACTGATGATCTTTACGGTTCTTTTAGTTCGCTTGTCGACTCCGTGGAACTGACCTTCAAAATGCTTGACTGGCTGCTGTTACACGTTGATTGGTCTGTGCGCCTTGAAGTCACTGATCCACCATCTTGGATCCCCAAAAGTCACATTCTGAAGTCTTTTTACAATTCCCCTTATTAATTTGTTATGTGGATGTTGGCCAGCCCATGAAAAAGGATTGTTGAAAACTCAAAAGGTAATAGGAAGATACAATTCTTTTTTTTCCCCGTCTATTTCTTTGGACAGCCTTAATTACCTTAAGAAATCTATATACGAATTATCAGTTAACAAAAACTACCGTTCACTGACAAGAATGTAATAGCAATGATTTTATTTTTCAGCATTTCTGCCTGAGTTTCCATATTTTGATACTTTTGGATTTCTCAGAGCAGCCCTTTGTAAAAAAACAACACACACTCAAATCCTGAGCAAAATCACACCAAAAATATTATTCCCTCCTGGCTTTATTTTAGCTCCAAAACGAATTATGTCTGAAAAACATTTTTACTTGAAGAATCAGTTTATTCTTCTTTTATGCGGCTGATAAATATTTCTGATTGTTGTTTGTATTGTGGTGTTTGTATACATGTATTTTCGGGCAAGTAACGCCGGCGCGGATCCGGGGGGAGGTTTGGGGATCATCCCCCCAGCTCTGACTCAATTTTTTTCATAGAAATACATTTAAAAAAGATAATGTGAACCCCCCCCCCGCTCTCACACCCAACAAAATATATGCTGGTAATTATGACGGCCTGTGCAAAATTCGGACAGAGCCAGCTGGGTTGCGGGGGCATTTGTACACTATTCTGTAATATAGTGTCAATGATGGTTGGATTTGAACAGCGCCCCCATTGAAAGTATGGTACGAGCACCCACCCACCCACCCACCGATTGATTTTACGGAGGGCAAGTGTCCGGACAAAAAAATTGTCTGCATTTCAACATTGCTTTGCTGATGAAAACCCCCTCCCCCTGCAAAAATTCCTGGATCCGCCCCAAACGACGTCGTGTTGTACTCTTGGCACGCATTTTGCGTGGCAAATGATTATTAGCATCAGTAGCGCAAAATCATTAGTGAATGGATACACACCTCAACAAGAAACAAAATCGTCTGACGTTCACTTTCCTTACCAATAGATGGCGCTACAAAAAACTTTTCCTGTAAAGACTGAAGAAACGTTATTTGCAGTCATAACACTTGGCCTCATAGTCATTAAGGAATACAACTATACACTCTTTTTATTATTCGATTGGATTTACGATTATAACTAAGAGAAAACAGGCAGATGTGGAGCATATGTTTTTTAAAAAGCAATAATATGTACAGACATTCATGCACATGTGCCTTCCTTAAGGCATATCTTAAATTAAAGAGGGCGCTGTAACGAAATGCTGGGTACACACAGTAGAAAAATTCAGATTAGTAACTTCTTTTTTTTTTCAATCTAAAATCAAAGATTGTAAACAAAAATCTAATGATTGAATCATAGCAATATGTAAACGTAGATCTCCAAACTTGATTATTCAAGTCTGTTAGAATAGCGTCGTGGGGGGGGGGGGTAAACAAATACAAAGAAACAAGCATGGATATTCGCCCAGCTTGTAAATTTTCCCAACGCGGACGAAAAAGGAAAGTGAAGAATCGGGATATTTGGTCGTTTCTGGTCACGCAATATGTCAATCTAAATTAGTTGCTGTTGATAAACTTGTGAAATGCGATCAGCTTCTAAACCTATTTATTTCTAACCTCAAATCTCACACAACATGTTTTGTTTACAAAAATTGATTTAAACAGTACAATTTAATTTCTAAATCGCGCCTTGGTTTCGTTATTATATGATACAAAGCTTAAACAACAGCTTAGCAGTTTAAAAGCAACTCACTTCTTTGCTTTGAATAGCCCACGTACAGGTGCATTAGGGTTGTATTATTTTAATGGAAATGTCAGCTGCTCTGTGCGCTTCAAAATCACAAACAGAGCTTGCTCACAGAGTCAACACATAGTTGAATTTAAACGCCTGCTGGGGCGGGAAATCGTAATCCCGTACAGTCTCTAAAACCAGGCGCACTTCACTGTTCTTGGAGCGGAATTCAAAGTTGTTTTCTCTCCGACGCACTCCGGTCGACTTAATGTGGTGCGGGTTGGTGCTCTTAGCGAGCGGCATGCGACCGTCTACGACCATTTCCTTCCGGTAGTTGCCGCAGAGCTCGTAGATGGTGACGCCCTGGTGCTGGGGATCTATGAAGCAGCTGATTGGTACAAAGTTGGAGAGAGAAAAAACATTATTTTGATGAGAACACTCAACGCGAACGCACGATTGGATCGAGCTCTGGCAGGAAGTGAATACGAGCTAATCAGGTGAAAATGGGAGAGGTGTGAGTAAGAGGTTTCTCCACTATATCTTCAACAATCATCTGAGAAAAGTTGTGTGTTTACATCACAATGATTTTATTCAAACCGGTCGGTCGGTTGGTCAGTCAGTCAGTCGGTCGGTCGGTCGGTCGGTCAGTCAGTCAGTCGGTCGGTCAGTCAGTCAGTCGCTTGGTCGGTCGGTCGGTCAGTTGGTCGGTCAGTCAGATAGATACAAAGAGTACAATTAGCTGGCCCCTCTGGGACCAGCAAATATGGGTTAATCTTGCGCGTAAATTCCATAGTAAAAAGGCAGTTAATATACACCAGCAATTAGATAAATACCAACAGCGAGATAATGTGTAGCGCAGAAAGAAACTATTTGAAGACACACTGGCCGACGGCCGTATATCCACGACAATTTGTAGCAAGGCGCGCGGCGACAAGAAGTCCCGAATCTCCCGCGTGTCACCACCAGGAGGCCTATTGGCTCACTGCTGTGATCCGAGTTCACCGACGATATCGTCACAGTGATGTGCTCTTGTCAGTCCAACGCCAGGCCATCTCCGGGCATTGACTTATATTAAGCAGTTTAAAATAATATACAGGGTCGTTTCACAGATGAAGTCTGTATTGGTGGTCACGTCCCCGTCATTAACCTGAGATACGTGAACAAAATATGAGGGCTATATACTTAGTTTGCATATTACTGAAATTTAAGCAATATCGCATCCCTAATGCGTCCATCGTATCATCGTAAAAAGGCAAATTAAAGTGTACCTAAAAGTTATCTGCTTTACATTTGTGCATTATTACTTCAATGTTTTCCGGTTTTATTGAAAAGAAATGGTTGTCGAAAATCTATCTGTAAAAGGAGAAGCAAGAAATAATCCCCTTACTTGAAATCTTCTCCGGAGCGACCGTATCTGAACTTGACCTCAAAAGAGCCCCTGGGATTAATCCAAAGCAGATAGCCTCTGTCAGATGTCAGTACAACTGAATCTACCGGGTTTAAGCCGCTGAGAGAAAAGAACAGGCAAGGGTGTTAAATCAACGATATCATCTACTAACATCGTATAAAATTATCACACCATAATAGTCTTAAAATGTTCAGTTCATATTCTTTAGGTTCTGCTCAAACCGCTGTACCTTGGAGCGTTGAACATCACTCGAGAGACTACCCAGCCAATGGTGTCAACGTTAACTACGATTTACGATAATTTTATCTCTTTACTAACTCATACATATTCTAGTGTAGTTTACATGGAAGTGGCGACAAGTTCAATTTACAACTTATTTGAAAATGGGGACGAATTAAGTGTCCGAAAACTACAAACAGAAACAAACCACTATAGCAGTCTAGCACCAATGAAAGGAAAATGACAAAGGGGAAGTATTTGAGGTGGAGAAGACTGACTTCAAATGATTGTGTATTTGTTGGGTGGGTATTTTGATATTCATAATTAGGAGAACGGAGGGCCGGGTGAACAGATGGAGAACAATGGAGTGAGAAAGAACAGTTCTATAAAGGGAATGACAAAAAATATATATCTATTCACATTCGATCATTAAACATGGGAAATGTGAGTATCCACATCCAGCTTATTCATCCATTTTCTTATACTGCATTCTGCATTCACTCTCCCAGCAACAGCAGGTCACAGTACTGCAATCTATTTCCCAATAATTCTCCATGTTTTCTTCATTTTCAGTTCAGTTCCAGCAACGAACTGCTTTTCCACTTTGCCACATTCTATAGCTTAAAGTTTAGTGTTGCTTTTAAGATTGCCACTGTTACTAAACCAGGACCATCTTGACTAATTAAGAGTGGTATACGGGTCCCTGACGTGTCACTGCCTCTTTAAAATAGATAACATAATATCGCCACAATATCTCATCACTTTGACCAAACAATTAAAAAGATCATGGATACGGATAATGCCAAAAGTTTTTCACAAACGTTCACAAAATTAATGCTTACTATAAGATCATAGAGAAAGGACACACGTGCAGCATGTTTATCGAATCAAATAATTTGTCAGATGTCACGCCCATTATTGACATTAATGACATGTCATTTAGGGAATGCGTGTCATCCGATAATAGCATCATAACTTATGAGGAAGTTGTACTGACAGCATGCTTACTTTTGTTTTGCTGTAACCTATCACAAAGTGATTGCTTACAAATTACATTGACAATAATGATTGACAAAACACACAAATGCCCTATCCTCGTTTGTTTGAAATGTGGGGTCGATCTCATTCCTATATAGGGCCTGGGCCTATCATACACGTGTTCTCGGAAATCAGAAAGGGGCACCGGCCCTAACAGCAAATAAGCACATGGCACAAAAAATTGGAACAAATTAATGTTTAAAGTTCATAAAACCATGGAAAAGCCAGAAGTGTCAATGGCCTATACAGATGGGATTTTACGTCGGGATTTCTAATTTTTTTTCAATTTGGTTTTGCCGCCCACCGACCTAATTTTAATTTTATGAACACTGTATACCTAATGTTTGTCCAAGAGCATGCAAAAAAAATACAAATTTTCCCACGGAGTAGTGGAACCCACGACATTCTGCCGGATGTTTTAACCATACCCTACCGAGCTCGCTGGGGGATTGGACGGCCAGTTCGAATCTGGTAATAGCAGCGAATGACCGAAGTTTAAACATTTGGTAAGATGGAATTTAGCATCAGTTATTGGGTTTCGCTCTTCACTGTAATGTCTTAGGCCTTATTTCCGTAAATAACATCTTTCGAATAAAGGTCGCGTGGTCTTTGTTGTTGTGATTTTACTGTGAATAATTACCAGTATACCGATTGGACAGAAGACAAACCGTTTCCACGGAAGACTATTATATATTGGTGTCAACTGTTCCAAAATCTGTCACAACATTATAGTCGCTACCTACCCGTGCTTGTCCCGTTTACCCATCGCCAGGAGCCGTGAGGGTGAATCCAACACAGTCATGGGATCAGAGTCCCCTGCTCTGACCGTGATCTTGGTACCAGACGGCCACAGTGCATCCAACAAAGTAAAATCCATCGTGAAGCGATGACTTGTGGAAGTTTCGTACCCACGGACCGCCATATTCTTTACTCTGTCCAATTGTGCGAACTCTTCAGTGCATTAGGGCCTACACATTGCCGCTCTTCTTCGTATCAAGATGTCGGAGTCTTTGTATCAAGATTCATGTCGGAGCATGCTGATCTTTCTTGATATATGCCAAAAGGGACACTGCATTTCTCTAAAAGCAGTTTTATTTTGAAAATCCTTACACAAAGCTGATACGTACGTTGCTCTTCATTAGAGACTTTGATCCATCTGGTCAGCGACTTGGATTCACACAACCCTCCCACTATACCATGGGAAAAAATATGGCCTTCACGTCAAAATATGGATCCAACTAAAATAATCAAAGTGCCTTTTTGCATCACCGACAGCAAACTGGACAACCTCCCCCGGAGAAAGCACTTCACATCGATGCCCTTCAATGCAACTCTTGATGTCTTCCAGAGGGGGTAGTCCCTGCCGTTTGATTAAGACACCAACCCCTGTTGCGATATAATTGGCTTGGTTGTCATATCTTAATATAAACATTCAACTTGTTGGTCGTTATTGAGGACGGTTACTTGGGTTCATGCCACATTAGGTGGTAACTGATAATAAACACGAACGCTTTTACAACCGCCGCACGACGCTCCTTCATCTTATGTTTTGATTGATAATTAAAAAAAGGAAGCCAGGTGGGAGGTCTTTTTCCGTTCTGATGGATTTATTTTGTCGTTCACCAGACGCTTATGATTGACATCCTTCTCTTTTGTCAGTTTCATCTTCTTTTTCGTGTGTACAAGACTGTTCCTACGTGCGTAAATTTTGACGGGGAGCTAGAAATAGTCTGAACAGAAAATGTATCGGTACTCATGCCAATGTCAGGGGCGGATCTATAGCTTTCAGGAAACGGGGGTTGATATAAAGGAGGAGGGAGTTGAGTCTAAGGGCTGCCGAAAGCACGCCCTGCTAGGGGAGTCTGTGGGCGTGCCCCTGATTTTTTTTTTAAATGTACGATGATTTCTCCTGCATTCTAAGGCCTTTGAGAATAAATATAGGAACTTCAGAATTCCATTAATTTTTTTTTTGGGGGGGGGCCCAATTTACCAGTTTCATATTAGTCAGAGGCTGAAAGTGGAGTGCAACACCCCCTCTAAAACCGCTACTGGATGTAATAAGCTGGCCTGGTTGGCATTGTCATGAAGTATCACACAAGGGAGAGAATCCGGAGCAATGATATACAGAAAGATATGAAGCCGAAGAATAACATGAATCGATGGATCGACACATTCGGATTCGACTTACAATCCAAAATATCACTTGACATACTTTTTACAGGGACATTGAGGATGTGATTGGATGTCAAAATGAGTGTGAACACAATGATACATGTACTTTATAAATACTCGTATCCGAGTACGCGCACGTGTATGAACACGTACATGTGCGCGCAAAAACGTATCCACAACCGTAGGCATTTAAGTTTCTAAGGTATTAGTGGGACCGTATCATAATTCCGACGCCTCATCTAGGTCCGACGCCTCGTAATTCCGAAATTTTGGACTTATGAGGCGTCGGACTTATGAGGCATAAATAACGCCTCATATAGGTCCGACGCCTCATACGTCCGACGCCTCATAAGTCCGACAATGGACAAACGCTCACAAGTCCGACAATGGACAAAGTTGTTTCGGACTATGAGGCGTCGAAGCTATTGGGCGTCGGACTTATGCGGCGTCAGACCTATGAGGCGGACTTTATGCTATAAGTCCGAGACGTCATAAGTCCGACGCCTCATGTCCGAATGATTTCGGATTTATGAGGCGTCGGACCTATGAGGCGTCGGACCTCTCGGAGATCGCAACTATTCTGGGCGAATGTGGTCAGGCAGGCCTTATAATATTACGCGAGTTACGTGACAAAAAACGGGAAGGATCCCTCCCATTTCCGAAATTTGGTTCCCGAACACATTGTTGTTGAGGATCGGATGTGTTCGCGATATAGCCCAATAACTTGAACTGAAGTTATCAACGCCAAACTCAAAGATTAAAATTATGATTTTTCAATATATTTTTTCTTCAAAATCTGGGCATTTCGCCTACAGTTCATTACCAGTGAGTTATAATACAGACATTTCTTACAGATGTGATGGCAGGTATAATAAGTCCACAACGGACAATGGCTATAGCGACTGGAGCAACCTAAAATGATTGACAGCGGGATACCCGTCACAGTGGAGATATTATAACCCGCTCATTTTCATCTTGGATTATCATTAATGGACAAAACAATGAGCCATCTTGATGACAATAATATGGCGTTTGACTAGTTTACCTACAAAATAAACGATGAAGATTACCAGTTAATAAACGCTGACAAAAGATTGCCAAAATGAATGATTGGTTTTGAAATATTGAGGTTTTACAAAAATGAAAGGTTTAACCCAAAAAAAAATCAGCCGTGCATACATGTTTTAAACGACCCCAAAAAAAACACGCACAAGTTTAAAATTACCACATTATACCGCGACTTTCTGTGCAACAGTTCATCCACAATGATATAGGGTGAGTCAATAAAAGCGGAATCCAAAATTCCTAAAATTACACTTCATATTTAAACAAATATGTAGCACCAAACATAATAATGAAAGGAAAGCAATTTCATAAACTACTTTTAGATGAAAATTTGTTACTGAAATTGCTCAATCCGTTCAAAGTATATCAGCATTTAAACACGATGACCCTAAAACCTGTCTCGTCCAAAAATGCGATTTCAGGAATCGTCGTCCGTATTGTCCTCAAACATCACCAATTAAAAATATTCAACAAAGTCCTTTTGAAGGCCCATCTTCTTTTTTTTTTAAGTGGATTTTATAAATTATCTTGTTTGCCTAACCAGGGTTGTTAATAAAGATATTGTGTACTACGTACAGTTGGTGACAGTTGTTGAAACAAGTATTCTGTGTCATTTTCTTTGTTGTTCCAAACAGTCAGAATATAAACTTTTTTGAACGGATTGAGCAATTTTAGTATTTTTTTTCATCTAAAAGTAGCTTATGCAATTGGCTTTCCAGTCATTATTATTTTTGGTGCTACACATTTTTTTTTAGATAGAAATATATATATATATTTTTTTGGGGGGTGGTGGTTTAGGTTCCGCTTTTTTGACTCACCCTGTATGTAGTTCTAGCTTATGCATGTTTTAGTATAGACAATCATGACTTTTTTGTCTCGTTAGACTGCGGAAAATTGAGTTCGAACTAATATAAGCCTTTTGAAAATTAATAGTTTGCTTATAAAAGCTTTTGAATATCACCACGCTGTACAAACATGTTTCCAGACACGACACCGATATATGTTGAGCCGGGGGTGATTATGATAATAATATCGGAATGTAATCCCCCGCGGCTATGCCAGTTATGGCAATCATTCCACAGGGTGCATGGCCCCGGCGGGCCCGGTAGAAGTCGATGTGTGCTACGCATTCATGGCATTGTTGTAATAACTGACGAATGATACGCGTCTACGCCATTCACTCGGTCATTCCGTTTAAGAGTGTTTACGTGCATGTCTGACATCCACGTTTGTGTTTTAGTTTTATGAGGCATACCTGTTGGCAATGGAAGTCGTTGATTTCAGTCAGTCATAGCCTATAAGCCTAAACTGGGTGCACAAATGCTCACTTTTTATAGGAACTAGTTTCCAACAAAATAACGACAACGAAAAATGTAAAGGCAGAACACACTTAATTGCACATCAACCATCATACACAGTGACGTTCCTAGCTATAGTGCGGTCAAGGACGGACAATAATTATAGATCTTCCACCGGCACTATCAACTTTTTATCACTTTCATTCACCATCATATACCATCAGCATCCCCATAGTCTTTATAAAACACAAGAGCATTTAGTTCATTCAAACACATCGTATTACGTCATAGTTCACCAATGGCGTAATCAGGGGAATCCGCATGATTGAGGCCTGTGCGCCTCCCCATTAACCCCTCTCATACTTTGAGAAGAGCATAGATTAGCTTTCTGTTGTTAAAACTCACTGAGTGACCCCTGCAGAAAATGATGCACCCTTTCCCCATCCTAGGTGTCGACTTTGAAATTGGACCCCCAGCCTGTTATGCCACTGGTACACTGCTCTCAACCTGCAGGGCTATATTTGTAGAGAAATTGTGAATAATCGCAAATAATTGTTCTCGCACTTCCACCATCTTTACTTCCAATGATGGCATTGTCATTTAAGTCACCACATTATCTCCATCATCATGATCTCCAATGACCCACCATGGCTGTTGTCGCAGCACCGCCTTCACCCTTCAAAGGTCACCAACCTCAACATTCAACATACATAACTACCACTGCAAACACCATCACCACCATGGCATTGTCACGATGACACGTAAATCCTTTATCACCATCACCACCATAGCAAATTGTTAATCATCGTCATCACATGTCACGCCGACGTCACTATCAACAAAATCATCTCGTCATTTATAACAGTAATACAAACAACCCTCATCACTTATTGTCACCGCAACTCGGTGCAGTCATTAAGTCCGTTACCGCGGTCACACACCATTCCAACATGTTTCAATCACTGGAAGCAAATTGCAGAATGTCTTACTCAACGAGAGCCCTGCCGACTTCCTCATAGGGTTCAACCGCCTCCTCTTCTATCTCCATCGGATGCAGGTCATCTGCATCATCAACGCGGATCTCTGGCGCATCCGCCGGCTGCAATTCGTCCATCATGTCTGATATTATTGTTTGTAGCGATGAGAAAAACAGATCAAGAGTTCAAGCTTTCTCAAATACCGTCCAAAATAGTTGTAAAGTATCTCTGAATGTGTGTATTCTATATAAAAATGAGTGTCAAGGACTTGAAATTAAGTTCTTGATAACTTGCTACTGTACGATCGCTACCGCACGATAAGATTTAAATTTTCAAATACTGACCTTTCCTGCGTCCGATCGATCGATCCTCCGCCTTACTGTGCCATTGGTTATCAACTGTGGAGATTGGTGATCAACTGTAGAGATGAAATAGTCTGCAGCAACTTTCTCGCTAGGTGAGCTCCTGCTTTTCTCATAAACGCATTGGTTGGTGCCGACTAGCGGTATTAAGTTGCAAATTCCTGGAGATTCACACGCTGCTTGATAGAAGAGGTAATGGCATCTACCACTGGAGAACCAAATTAAGGTCCTATTGGCTATTCATATTTAGACTGATGGACCACAGCCAATTCCGAACAATTGTTGACTCATGACTCGATAAGCTCGGAATAGATCACTGCCATACTGCTTATCAAAATGTTTTCATGTGATTCCTTTGACATTCCAACATATTATTGTGCAGTTTAATTTAATATAATTATACCCTCAACCGCAAGAAACATGACGTTGGCTGAAAAAGTTGACAAACCTCTGGAAATACATGTACTGCGACCGGCAATCACGGCATATTGGAGTAAACGTACACAACCTCGCAGGAGGAATGTTTCTAATACATTTCTCCCCCCCCCCTCCCCGTGTTTCAAGGTTTTTCTGTATAGCTGACACTATATTAGCATATAAAACCAATTATTCGATAACACAACTATACAAAAAAAATCAACCTTTTCTGATCTGGCAATAACAAAAAAAAACAGTCATGATGTCCTAACGCATTCGGTAGTATAGAGGTCACTTTCACGTTCGTCTGAAGACGCGAAACTTAAGGTTCCCGCTTCAAACCCTGCCGGAGACAACTTTTTTTAAATTTCAAACCTTTTCCGTTTGTTGATAACACAAAAGACATGCGAGCCGAGTAAAGCTGATCCCTGACCAATTGAGGTATCTATGTGGCCATCGGGGTCAATTTAGGGGGAAAAGGTGATGAGGTTTTAAGCAATTCCAATTTATTGACAGTGAGTGAGAGAGTCCGTCAGTGAGGAACAAGACTAGGTTGGCCCTGCCAGCTGGGACCATAAAGAAATCATTCATTGGGATCTATGCGTCCTCAGATTATATGTAGGGGTTATCACTCTCGCCTCACACGCTAGAGGAACCCGGGCAGAATCATTGTTTGGGTCAGTTTAAACCCCCTTTTTATTAATTAAGGCCAAAAAAAAAGTCTCCGGTTTCTGGTATGGAGCTTGTCAAAAAAGTGGTGCGGCGACGCGGCCTTTTTTTTTTTACCTGACTTTTTTGCTTCAAATGTCGGCTGATGACTGCAAATGGTGCCCGACTAAACTTAGTGAATATGGGAGTCAGAGAGAGAGATACATTAAACATCTCGATCATAACCCATTCATTGAAAAAAATTTTCTTTTTTTTTTGCCATGGCTACGGCATGCGCCTTGCGCGCGCCGAAACCGGAGACCTTTTTTTTGGCCTAAACAACATAACAATCACTCATTGACATCAAACCAACATTATATTCCGTGGTGTAGTATATAGTTATTACGATCACTGAACTTCACACGTTACGTCCTCGGTTCGAACCCTGGCGGATTCATCTTGTTTTGTTTTATATCAAACTATCTTTTTTTTAACGTCAAATCAAAACATTGAGAACCAAGCAAGATGGGAGTCCGTATATAGTGTGGCGGTTATCCACGTTCGCCTCACACGCGAAAGGTCCCCGGTTCCAACATGGGCGGAATCACCTATTTTTTTTGGGGGGGGGGGAGGGGGGGGGTATTATCCATCAGTTTTCGTTGATGAACAACAAAAATCACGATCACTAGTGCACTAAACCTAATAGATTTGCGATTCCATAGTACGTTCATGTCACACGCGATCGGTCCCCATATCAAAATATATAGTACCAACTTTCTTTCTGATAAATGCACCTTTTCCTTATATTGTGTCATTTTAATTACAGTGAATTCACACAAGATTGACTAATGCATTCCATGCGATAGGGAATCAAACGGTTTTTCCCGTTAATTAACAAAGAAAATCACCACAACTGAATTCACAATAGCTCTCGTTTTGTGATGCAACGGTTTTCAGGGGTGCCTCCAACGCACACGTTCTCCTGTTCAACCTCTTGAGGATGTTTTTTTTGTTGGGTGGGAGAATCAAATCAAATCGAACTAACAACAGCACTCGCAATAACGAAACCCCTACTGCCATGACAATTCCGTGGCGCAGCATAACACGCGAAAGGTCCCCGGTTCGAACCTGGGCAGAATCATATTTTGCGAGCATCACACGTATATTTAACAACAGGAATAAAGCCCTGTATCACGTCAAGATTCCGCATAGTGCCATCAAACGACTACTCAGTTACATTCCGTTTCGTTCGCGAGGGGTTCCCGGTTCGAACCCGGCCGGTATTTACTTGTTGCAAGTGAAATACATCTTTGAAGGCCATCCACTGACAACACCTCAAGATTGTGCAGCATCCATGGGTTTTTTGTCCTCTAAAGTCTAACAAAATCTTGGTGGCGCTGTATTGATTCACAAAACTTGGTTTTGCAAAGCAACGTGAACCACATTCTAAAAGGCGACCTACTAATATACAATGCATACTATTGCTCCCATCCGGATGTCATTTTGACAGGGCATTTTAGTTGGGTGTACTCGCACATGTTCGCGGGAGTCGAGTCGAGTCGAGTGTATGATATGACATGTATGACTAAATCATCAGTGTACAAAAACAAACCGTCTGGAGTTAATCAGTAATTTGACAATACATTTTACAATTGTTAATGATAATGTGACATGAACATTTTTTAGTCATTGGGAAAGAAGCTAATAAGATAATGTATACTCCACGCACTGGCGGCTCTAAGGGGAAATACACCCCATTTAGTGCGGGTCGAATCGGCAGCAGCGCGTCATCGCGGCGAAGCAGTGCCGGGATTTTCGGGAGTTCATCCGGCGCAAGACGGTCGCCGTTTCCTGCATACTCCGGGGCTGGAACAAGGTACGTTTTGAGGAACATCTTGGAAAGAATGTTGCATCCTGACGCCACTTTTTTCATCATATATTATAATTATAATTATCTCAGTGAAGGTCAGTCATTGGAAAAATGTCGAAAAGACATGAATCTGTTATGTGTGACTGAGAAACATTTCGAAGTCAATGTCAACTTTCCAAAGACTTTGTACACAACCAAAGAACTTAAACATATAGTCCATCAATGGGGTAATCCTTATCTTTAGGACACCTCCATTTTTACGAGTTCTGTTCAAAAACTGACTTTTGCAGATGACTGTCCAGTACCAAAGTGACTTTTACAGGCTAAAGCAGTCTTGTTTCTTCAGATAAACTCATGTTAGTTGTAATTTTGAAGGCACTTTCAAAGAAAATGTGACTTTTCTACCTTTTTTTGCAGTTCGCCATCTTGCTTTTTTGATATATTTTCTGTTTGTCATCGTCGTCTTTAATCCCTCATAAATCAAAGCCCTACCCTCTTTCTACAAAATGAAACCTGCTGTTCAAGAAGGTGTCATTGCCAACTGTTCAAATGTGTCAAGAAATATCAGAATGTCACTTTTGAGTGTCATTTAGTCAGTGGTTTTGGTGAGTCTTTTAACCTTATATAGGAAAGGGGTCCTAAAAGTAAGGATTACCATCAATGGCATCATTTGTAATTTGTGCATTTTGTTCGTTTTGAAGCAACAAAAGTGCTCAAAATCTAAAGAAGGGTACTGAACAACTAACCTGATGAAGTTTCAGCTCAGTGAATGCTGTATATTCCGAGAAAAACAGCATTCTAGGATCTCAATTTCAAATCAAAAATTGCTGAATCATATTTTGAATTGCAGTTATACGCGATGTCGCGCATTGATCCGACGAATTATAGCAACCGCACACGCGTGTGCGTCGTGCCAATGCTTGCGCGCGCTGCGTCGAATAACAAAACGAACTACTAATTTAATTTTCCTACGGTGCATCTTAAGACGCACCGTTAGAAAGGCCTTCTTTCGTTGATTACTTCAACATTATACTAGCTTGCCAGAAAGATTAATTTCACAGGGAGTTTAGTCCACATACTATCTTTCAACCAAGTATGTTTTTCAACAATAATACGCCAGTTACTTTTTTGGATGGCTGCAAATGATGGACTATAGCTCTAAGAAGTGGCGTCAGGATACTGTACTAACTACTATTCTTTCGGCGATCGTGAAGTGTAGGGCCCAGTTCCTACAAGGGAACAAAATCCGCTTTAAAATTATTGGACCTACCAAACTAGTTGGCGACATTCTCAATAAACAGGTATGTCATAGATAGAGGGCTCGAACCCACGTCACTGTTGCCTCTGAAGCACCAGCACATGAGTCTGGTGCTGCTAGGCCATGACACTCCCATAATTATGATCTTCCAAAATGTTAAGGATAGGCAGTGGATATTTTGCCGGAGACGGCAAAAGGCTTTAGTCATGTTAGTAAACGTTAGTTTGCCGGATATGCACTGAACATGCGCAGTTACTGTTTTTTTGTACTTAAACATTTTCCGGTGACAAATTTTAGTCTGGCTCCATGCCAATATTATCGTTGTAACCCAGGCCTCGTATTCACAAGATGGGATTCAGACCATTTTATAATTTCGGACTTTAAAAATCTGAAAAAAGAAAATGTAATACTCTGCAATAAAATGTTTGAGACATGTTAAAATAATAAAAGAAGAATATTCTTATTTATTTGGGGATGGAAAAATAAACTTTAAAAATGTGGCGGTGATCGGGATCGAACCCGAGACATCCCGCTCACTAGAGCTTTTGCTTAACCACTACACCAAATGTGCTACACAACCTTTGGTAGGAATTTAATACATCTTATAATTCTGCCCTATCTTAAAGAGTTCAGCGCCCTCTGTTGATATGGATTGCCGCCGGCAAACCTTTAGTAAACGTTAGTTTGCCGTCATTACCTCCGGCAAAATATCCACTACCTTAAAAATACATTGTATTTAACGTTGTGCAACAACATGTACGACAAGTTTTGTGAAATCAAAGTGAAATCGAAGTCCTACACATGCCGTAAGTTATGCACTGTTTGTGAAATCGACGGCAGAACCTGTAACTACGTTGTACATGTACACACAATTGCCTTCTTTTTCTGCACAGACTAGAGTCGTGCATGTACATGTAATAAGGATGTGGTGTTAATAAGTTTAAATGTTTAAACAAAAACAATTCTAAATCCGTATATAGGCCAACGTTTTCCAAAAACGTTTAAACAAAACCCGAATTATGAAATGGACTTATGTTCATGCAGTCTTCCTCAGTCAGAGTTAAACCTACACTGTACATATCACATATAATTAACAATGTTTTCAAACCTACATGTAATAATACAAAATTGTGGTGAGAATAATTTGTGCTGTGATATTATATTGACATTATATATCAATATAAAGTTCATGTATCATCCCTATCAAAATCAGTTTTCCAGGCAGCAAAGGACAGTTTTTTTGTTTTTTTCCATTACTTTCTTTAGGAACTTTATGGAACTCTCTGCAGATATTTTGCAGGGTTAATTTGTTGATCTATTCCAGTAGTTTGTGTTAGTACTCATTTTCAACATTTTCTCTAGTTGTTGGCTTTATAAAAGCCTAATTTTTTCAACAAAAAAACCTTTTTCTTGTGTATTAATTTTCAGAAGCCCTGCTGTCGGGAATCGGTCATTTCTGCAAACTTCAGTGATTGCGGAGACGACACAGTATACCGTCGAGAACTATGGCCCATCCGTCCCTGTTCTTATCTCGGAGGCCCTTGCTATGGCAGACCGTACGTTTCTTAAGCTTTTACCTATTACACAAATCATAAGATTTCCTAATTACTACACACATTTTTAGGGTGGCGTACAGGTAGTGGTTCTTCCCTAGCCTTCCACCGCTGTGACCCGGGTTCAAATCCCACCAGGGCCAATATGTGGATTGGGTTTTCAGTCCCTGCCTGATTCTGTGGGCTTTCTCCAGAGGTTCTTCAATTGCGCTTTTCCTCCCACCTCTAAAACTGTAATTTCTTCTCAATGTCTTTTCTCTTTGTGGGTTTCTTCAGGCTTGCGAGATACAGTGCCTAAGACGTTTTTCAGGAATTGATGGTTTTTAATTACCAGAAGTAATTAGCGATAATAATAATCATTGGCTGTTGCAGCTTTCATTAACGTCAGAAGTCCATTCCATTTGAAGCCCCCGGGGGAGGAGGGGAGGGGGGAATTCGTCCTGAATCTCAAATTCCAATGCAATTTTCTGCTGAAAATTTCAAGTTTTTGTTTTGACTTGCAGGCTCAGTAAGTATGAGTGTACGGATCGACCCATCTGGTTGGGCATGCGTAGTGTGTGGCAGAAGGCTCTTTGTATGGCGGTACAAGAATACATTCGCAAGGGTGAGTTTACATGTATGTTAGTTTGAACTGATGGGCAGGCATTACATTCACTGTGTGGACTTCCGAACAAAAGAGGTCCACATAAACCAGGTAGAGGCGACGTTGTGTGGACTTGGGCAAGTCCACACAGTGTTTCCCCATTTCTGGAAAACAGGTTTAGAGGCATTTTGGGGTTAGGTTTATCCGTGGCAAAATGAAGAGAAACACTAAAGGGGATCATAGAAAAAAAATTGGGTTGAAAGGGTTTTCACAGTTTGAGAAAAATGATTTTTTTCACTGGTTTTTCTTAACTACACGAAACCAAGGGAATGTCCACACTTGGTGTGTAACGTAAACATGTGAGTACAACCCATGTACAATGGTTTCCTAACCATGGTAGTGCAGGTGTCATATGAAAATTGGACTCCTACGGTATGAACATCGGACTTCTTCATCTTATTAAATTGGTTAAACCCTCTCACGTGACTGGTCACTCACCTAAATATCAAAGCATGTGCAATACTACTAATGAGTCAGTATTTCCAAATTCACGCTACTATGGCGCATGCTTACATGGGAGCTGGCGGTTCAAGGAGAATATGAAAATGTGCAAGAACTAGCCGTTTGGAGTGTTCCAAATTGGAAGGAAAA
Organism: Patiria pectinifera; assembly: GCA_029964075.1. Taxonomy (NCBI): domain Eukaryota; kingdom Metazoa; phylum Echinodermata; class Asteroidea; order Valvatida; family Asterinidae; genus Patiria; species Patiria pectinifera. Next base: position 9,368,763 of record CM057142.1, on the reverse strand, counting down.
AGAGTTTCAAGACATTATTACTATTCTGATGCCTTGGTTGATACAAGGCAGATGTGTGTATTACATTTTGGCTGTTGCTTTGCAACTGGTACTTCACACGTCAACAATAATGCAATATTCTGATAAATCTGAAAATGTGGTAAGAATCATCGAAGGTAAAATTGTTTCAAGCAGATCAATGAAGAATGGGACATTTAAAACATTCAAAAGTATAAACAAACACAAAATTCCATATTCGTTTACAATTTTTCCAAAATGTTTAAACGAAACCTGAGTTATAAAAAAGGGTACTGAACTTCCGTTGAGTTAAACATACATAGCACAAATAAATTCAAACCTATTTAATGTACAAAACCTTTGAAACACTGCAGTACTTGATTACATTTGGGGTATACATAGTTCAGTTTTTACGTTTTCAGTGATTACCCAATATTTATTGTATCAGTCATTGTTGATGTAGGGCAATTCCACGGTAACGGAAGGACGTTTTCACTCATTAAACAAAATTTCAAATGTGTGTATCACAGACACTGTTCATAGTTACAGCAAACAAATGTCACAATTGTATTGCTATAATGCTTCTTTCATTTTCCACACTTTTGGGGGGCATGAATGCCTCCCGTTTATGAATTATGAATATTAATGAGGTCGGTAACGGAAGGACGGTAAAACGGACAAGGGTTTTCCAACTTACTCGCGTTTTGCAAAAACTCTGTGAATTTTATGGGGCAATTATATTTTAAAGGTAGGAAATGGAATCCCTGAAGCTTTATCTATACTATACCGCCTTTCATTTGACTTTAAGTGTTTCGGTTATATAATTACAAGTTTTAAGCAGATTATAATTTGGTAACGGAAGGACGGTAACGGAAGGACAAAAGGTTTACTCAATTATAGCATGAACAAAATGTGAATTTACACTAATTATACAAGTGAAACAAATTGCTTAAATGTGTAACTGAATGTGAAATCAACAATATGCAGACCTGGCATAAATAATTATACCCAAGAAACTATTGAGATAAAGATAGAAGCCTGCTAATTAATGATAACAAAAGAAAAACGAAAACCACCCAAAACACATAATTCACGAACACAAGACTACTACAGAAATAAACTTCAAACCCATCACCTCAATCCTTAAAAGTTTAAATACATGTACACAGTATTTGAACTCTTGAGTATATTGGTTACATGTTCACCAACAACTTTTAATAATAATACCGGTAGGTTCAAAGGTTTACCTACATGTAAAGGGTGGGGGGGGACCAGCCTACATGTACATTTAAGGTCAAAACATCTACCGGTAGAACTGATGGCTTCAGTTAGGTGTTGCTTTTAATTGAACTCTAAAATCAATGTTTGAAATCAAATTACAATGATTTAGAGTAGTAACAATTAATTTATAAACATCCGAACTGAAGTTGTTAACTTGGGCATAATTTGTCAAAGACTGCACCTCACATGTCTTACACATGTAAATTGAATGAAAGTGCCCCAAAGTACCGGTACTTTCTGCCATCTCATTTTCTACTTAATTTGCTTCTGGAATGGCTTCACAGAATTCGTATCTTTCTCTATTGTCCATGCATGCTGATGGCAGCAACTTTATGATTTGATTTTCTGCAACAACTCCATACATGTACAAGTACTGGTACATCGGCATATATGTACATGTACATTGTACATGTTGTACATGCCTGTGCCTTCAAATTGTAATAAACACCTTGCCCTTCTTATCCCGCTTTTGTGAAGGTGGGTCACATGAATGTCCTTTCAATGCTCATTATACATGCATGTATTTGCAGTGATTTTCATTTTTCAAACATGAGCGCAAATGTCGTAACATTTGATAAAAATATGATTTGTCCTTCCGTTACCGTCCTTCCGTTACCAATTTGGTAACGGAAGGACGTGATTTAATTAATTGTAATTAAAAAATGAGAAGTACAGCAGTTTCAGTTATAATGTCATATTGAAGGCCTACCTAAACTTGCTTTGCACAATAAGTTTCAATGCATTCATACTGCAAGTTTTAAAAATAAATTAAAAATATGTATTTTTTCGGTAACGGAAGGACATTTTCGAAGGTTGAAATATTAGAAGTCACTGAAGCGAAACAAATTATGCAAAATGTTAAAAACAAGTTTTAGTCGGTTTTTCAAGACCAATACTTTCTCATGACAGAAACTGATGGCATTAGTACATATTTTTGTGTGTCTATTGGTAGAATACTTTCATATCACTATTAATCACATTTTTAGGATTAAAACAGGATTATTACATAATCCTAGTTTTTGGTACCGAAATGTATAAAAAATTAAATTCCGACTTCAAATCTTGAAAATATAGACTTTTAGCTTTCATTTGATGCCAAATTTGTTTAAGTCACATGTATTTGAATTTTTTGGTGTCATGTCCACTTTGGTGTGGAATTGCCCACTATCATTGCAGTCACTTCAGTCTATGTAGGCAGAAATAATGGGCAGGCGTCAGCCTTTGTGAAATGACTAAACGTTTAAAGGGAATGTACATCATTGGCTTTTGCTGTAATTTTCAGAAAATGAACTATTTGAGGGGTTAGTATAATAGATCAAATACTGTTACACTGACAAGTTTGAAGTTTTGTGTTCGAAAATGCTGGAAAAACCAAGAAAAACAAAAATGTTCAAGTAGTCTGGTTCCCTGACTCCACTAAAGATGAAATGAATCAATTTATTGATGCCCGAAAATTGTAAGGTAAGGAAACCAGTCTAGCTGGCCTGCACCCGTTAATGAACATGTAACCAATAGCAAACAAATTTTGGACTGAAAAAAGGGTAAATTTGGAGCAGTAGTTGAAAAATAGTTAGGTCTTTCCAACGGTGGTTGGCCGACCACCGTTGGAAATTTATACAAAATACCACTTTTCTTGAAAATGACTTCACACCAGGTGCCACAATTTTACAGGATGCTTTAGACTTTCATTTACCAACATCCTATTAAGGTATTTCGTAAAAATTTGGTAGTTTTGTTTTCCAATGTTTGCAAATGTTGTATATATATTCCCTTTAAACATGTCTTAGAATATTTGCTAAATGTTTACAAAATGAAACCCTAAGTCGCAACCTTTTTTAAATTAGGCCACCTTCTGTAAAGAGCTAGCCCTACCACCCAGCGAGCTATCCCACAAGGCCGAGCTGGTCTGTCTGATTCCTGCCTCCCCGGACAACCAGACTGTCGCTGTCATGGCTGCGTCGCCAGAAGGGATCATCCGATACTGGCCCAGCATCGCCAGTGAGGGCGCTTACTCGGAGAGCAGTGCAGAGCTAAATGGTGAAGAGTGCTTCTCACTGACACAGTTTGAGGTGCGTCTTGTGTGACGGGTAGAATTAATTTAACTCCCTCAGAGTCTGTGTTCTGTGCCACCATGAATTGAAACGAAAGACCCAGCTCTCAAAATGCAGTGTATTTAAGCAAGTGGGTTTGTATAGAATTACAGTTTAATTCCATATTAACAAACATTTGCTTGCATACATTGTATTTCACACTAGCAGAATCTTTGCCACAGGATTTTGCCACACATGTAATAGAAAATTACTACACCTACCGCCTGTGAAAAGAAGACCTTTTTAGAAATCCTCTAAAAGAGTTTAATCTTTAAATATTTAGCTGTAAATTAAAATAGCATTATTTGCAAAACTAGTTTATAAAATGTCTATGATTTTGCTTATTGTAATATAAGATTTATGCTAGAAAAAAAATCTAATGACATAAAATATTAGTTTTGATTTCAAACTTCACACACAAATTTGTATTGTTCATTTTGTTTCTAAAATGTCCATGCTATACATGTATGCACACAAACATGCGGTCTTGGTCCAGGGCTGGAGTTGAATTGTGTTCCTTATTTATTACAGCCCTATGGATGTATCCTTGCCACCACAACCAACCAGCTACTGTTGCTTAGCCTGGCTGATTCCAACACACAGGTGAGTGAGAACAGGCCCCTCAGTACAGGAATTACAAGGCTAGCAGCACCCACACTTTCCCTTGACAAATACTTTTACTTACCCAGCTATAAAACAAAAAGTACAAAAGACGTTAGTGTGAATAGAGAAAGCGTAAAGTCAAGTTAAGGTCCAAGTTGTACCTTGTAAGTGTCTAAGTACATTGTAATGTGTGAGAATATTCTTTGTTACTGACTTTACATGTACTAAATTGGTAACACAATCTGCAATAAATCAATAGACATTACTTCAAAAATGAAAATTTGACAAGGTCAAACAGGGCTTCAAATAGACCTGGCTGATTGTTTTTATAATGAGCAGCACCCAGCATCTGTGAAAACCACCAGACCACCTATCTAGTTTGATCTAAGAATGCACTGGATAAATGGTTAAACCACAGGACGTATTCCATTGGATATTTCTAGCCCTGAAATATCATTCGCAATGAGTCCCACTCAAAATGTATTATAGTGAGATTCCAGAACTTGAGTGTATCAGCATGTATTGTAACAAAAATCTTGGTTTATAAGCATCCATTTTGGTCTTGTTCCCCGTCTCCAGAACACAGTTAGCTGTCATCCCTTGAAGCCCTCCCAGGGGGTCCTGGCTAGGGTCTCTTCTCTTTTCTTTGGCTCCCAGAGACCACAGTCATCTTCAGTAAGTTATCGTTGCAAGGAAGTATCAGAATCTTAGTTTTTGTTCTGTATTTAACCTCCATCTTTAAACTAAAATTTTAGGTTTTCTACTCTGTTTTTGGTTGATTGATGAAAAGAAAATCAAAGCATTTGTTTTGCAAATCTTGTGTGAAGCAGAAGCATGCACATGCATGTAAATTGTGCTTGCCAGGGTATAAGTACATACATGTACATTCTGAAACTAGAACTTCATGTATGTCATTTTGATAAACAGAACACAGGCTTTTCCGCATTTGAAAACAATTCTTTAAAAAAATACTTAAAAAAGAAAATGCCAAATTTTTGTATTGGAAGAAAATGTAAAAAGTTACAAATTAATAAAACAATTAGGTGATGATGTCATCATGACGTCACTTCAGATTTTGCATAATATTAACAGTATCTACCTACCCACCAAGTTTCAAGACAATCAGACTTACTCTATATGTGTTTTGAAAAATCACATTTTTAATGATGTCATCGTGACGTCACTTAATTTACAAAAATTGTGTGCATATGCCTCTAGCCTAACAAGCCTAATACAAAAAGAATTTTGAATTTAGCATGTTTGGTTCGATAGATATGGCGATAATCTTCTAAACTTCAAAAATCGATATAAATTCACCCGATGACGTCATGATGACGTCACCTCAATTTTTACCTAAAACGCATCCCGGTCTACCTACATACCGAGTTTCAACCCAATCAGGCCGGGTCTTAAAGTTTGCACATTTCAGATGACGTCACATGACCCATGATTACGTTATCATGACGTCATTCTTCAGGACACAAACTCACTATGGGGTCTTTACATAGATTTCATTGAAATACGAGTTTGTTTAAGGTCCAAAATGCCGCGGTTAAAAAAGATGTACAAATTTTATGGGATTTGGGGTGGAATAAAAAAACAACAAAAAAAACAAAAAAATAAAGAAGACAATGCTTTTCCGCTTTTAAAACGGAAAAGTATAGAAAAAAAAAATCTGAACAAAACCAATGCTTTTCCATTTTTTAAGCGGAAAAGCAACTAGACATTCTGCTCTTAGTACTGCTGTTAGTACAGATTTTTTTCAGCTAGCACTCTAAGCAAGGAATGGTGATGCTCCAGTGTTAGCAGAGCCATGCAATAAGGCATGGTACAGACTCTATGCACAAGTGCATGTATCCCAACTATTCATAAGATGGAACTTGGGTCGGGGTGATGTAAATTCAATATTAGGTTTTGCCCTTCAGTGTTTGTACATCTGAGTTAGGAAACATCACTATCTACGCCTGGTCAACACATTCTTGAAATGGGTCAGCTGGTCAGTGCACAATTGTTGTCCGTACTTCTTCGCCATGTGTGCGCGAAGCCAGTGTCCATACTGCTTTGTCTCTCCCACAGAGCTTTCACCAGTGGCCACAAAGTGCCATCTACTATTTAAGAAAGATGCGTTCCCCTTGTTTTTTTTTAGTTTCATTCTTGAAAAATAGATTAGTTTTTTCAGTGACCAAATTCCTATATAAAAGTTATTTACTTTTGGATGAAACATCGAACGAAAAATTCCACCAACATTTAGTTATTGAAATATTTGTTTCCAAGTAAAGAATTAGTGGCTGCCAGACAATAAGTCGGGTCTCGCAGGGTGGGTTAATTTGTTGGCAAAATAAAAGCCCATTTCAGAGCGTTGCAAATGCCCAAAATAAGAAAAAATGTAGGATTTTTCGTTACAATGAAATTTACAAATTGAAAATTTGTTGTAAGAGAAAAATCTATTTTTTTTTAAAAGATCACAGGGTATTCAACTTTAACCCTAACCCCCTTGAGTGATTTATTAGGAACCTTCCTAACTCCTGCCAATTCCAACACCATATGGTAATCTCTACACCCAACCTGTTGGACTCTAATTATGTTGATATGCCTGACACCGTGTAAAGCATAATCAGTTTACTAGTGCAGTACTCACTCCAACAGATTCCAACAAACCCTGGTGTTGAAGTTTGACTGGATGGGGATTGTTAGGGTTAATGCATGGAGTCCATTGTGCCGCTTGAATGCTCAAGCAGACCTATTAACCTCACTGCCGTTATTTCAAAACCTCTCACAGACATTGCAGAGAGTGCTATCAGCTGGCCAGGAGGATGGCCAAGGGGTAGTGTACGTGCTTCAAGAGGACATCCTACAGAAATGGCTGGTAGCTGAACCTGGAGCAGAGAAGGTAATTGATTACCCCCGGACACCCAAATAACCCTCAGTGAATTCCCTTTACACAGAGTCTCTTGGGTTTGTCCAAAATTCAGTTAAAATTTGTTGCGCCATGCACAAAGCAGCATGTAGTACCCTTGTGTATAAGGGAGGCCAGCCGGTGGTAGTTCTGCCAACTTTTGTTTTTCTCAGTGCTAGATGAGATTGTCTTGTAAATTACAAACTTTAGTTCACAGCGAGCACTTGACGGAAAAAGTGATTGAGATCAGTAAGGAAAGGCAGATTACTAGTGTATGTTGCAGCATAATTAAGAAAGTCCATGCATAGACTGTGCCTATAGAAAAGCTGTGTTCTGACACGCTGGTTGTGGTTGAGAACCCCAAGTAGATGGAGCCTTTCAAAGTGATTAAAATATAATCCTGAAATTGGTTTTTGTTTTTCATTTCATGCCTTTTTATTGCATGTTTTATTCGCCCCTTCATTACAGGTTGTTTTCGAGGTCCAACTAGGCAACATGATCAAAAAGGGGTTTGCAAGACAGTCGGTAAGTTCAGAGTTTTGAGGACAGATTGATTGGTCTAGTGTACTTGTCTTGCATGTCTTGGACTTTGTCTGATAAAATACTGTGCTCTCTGTTTTTATACAGGGCTGCTCATCCATCGACAGTTTGAGGGTTTGGATGCTGGATCTGCAGATCGTTAGGTAAATATCAACATTGGAACTGATTCTTATGACTCACTTTGGAAGCATGGATTCCTTGTACAAGTACCAACTCAATGGTTATGAAGAGAGAGTTAATGTACTAATTCTGTGCCTGGTGCTCATCAGAGGAAGTTAAACATTAAATATACATTCAGAATGAATGAATTGTGGAGCGCTTTGGTCTAATGGTTACGGTGTTCGACTCGCGACTCGCGAACCCTGACGGGGAACATGGTGCTTGTGTTCTTGGGCAAGACACTTTACTACAATTGCCTCCCTCCACCCAGGAGTATAAATGGGTACCTGTGAAGGTACAGAACAGAATGCGCTGATCTCGAGCTGCTGCAATAACAGTTCTCATAGCCTGATGAACAGGGGTAATAATTGTAAAGCGCTATGAGACCGTTGGTATAAAGCGCTATATAAGCACATTATTATTATTATTAATGATAAAAGCCTTGCATACGCTGTGCCACAGGCAAATGAACCAGTGTGCAAATGTGTTTAGCGGCCTCTCCCCCACCCCCTAAAAATATGGGGACCGGTAGCTAGCTCGAATTCAAAGACATTGATTGGGTCACCTCTGCATGGGCATCATAATTGTTTTGTTTTTTTAATCGCTGCTGAGCTGTGTGCATGGACAGTGATTGAACACACGATTGTCAAAAAACTCACTCTTGCCTTACCGCAAAAAGTACGCAAAATCGTTAGTGTCTCCATGAGGAAACTTTAAAGCATTTCCATCAGCCTAGGTTTTAAATACTGAAGAGTAATTTCCCTCTCTTTATTGATATTTGCCAGAGACACTTTCGAATTCAGCAAAACTTGAAGCTTATCACCTCGGAAACTGCACATTTGTGGGGCGGCCTATTGCCACTTTGCAATAGGCTGGTTGCGCGCAATCATTACCGTTGTGATTTTGAATTCACGAGGCGGGATTCAGACCGATACACGCATGCATATAATTTGCATACATCAGGAGGAATGCCTCCTGATGTAGTCAGGTTCACTGCTAGCTACATGTACCTGTCCCCGTATTTGAAGTCCAAAGGACAATGGGAACAGGGAACCAGATGTGCCATTCGCTGTTTGTGCACAGAGTCTGTATCCAAACTCCTGACAATTTGTACAATAACCATGTCATCACAACAAACTTGGTAACAGGGTTGTCTTCCTCAGTACGGGGTATCATGGCATGTTTTAATTAATATTTAGTCTTTGAGGAATTGATTGCCCTAATTAGGCTAAGTTTGAAAAACTGCACAGTTGACATTGAGTCATTACATGGGTTTATGGTCTTTCACTGTCATTTTTAGCCGTTATGTCAACTCGCAATACTCAAAGAATCAAAAACTGATTGATGGTTGTATTTGAAACAAAAGTCAAAGGAAAAAATCAGAATCAACAAATACAGTGCGAGTATATGCAGTATGATCTGATTTAATTAGGTTGCCCCCAAAAAAACTCAAAGTGAGTATTTTGTGTAAAGCTTTCCTTGAAATCCTGCCAAAGAAAACTTGACTCTGATGACCTTTGACAATAAGTGTTTGTTTGTTTTGTCTATTCTCCAGTGAAAGTGCCCTTCTTCTTCTTGTTGCTGCAACAGACACATCGAGACCATCCCCTGTAGTACATTATGCCCTTGGTAAGTGGAGCACAAGTGTACATTGGTTTTCTACCTAGATGTACCTCTCACAAAGGATTGCATTAGTGCTTCACTGTGGCTAATACAAGACTATACAATTCACATTCACTTTTTATTTGAACATCTTTATAATTATACCAAACACTGACCAGTCTAGCCACATTCCTGTGTAGGCAGCTTGTAGTTTATATGGGTCATGGCAGACTCTGCACAAGTACAGTTGATGGCACTTTATATAACTGACACACAGATCCTTGTCATTTGATTGGTGGAACTCACATTTACGTGACATTCATTATTGCTCCCATTCACGCTGGGCTCAAGAAGTCCCATGGCCCATTGGGAATGGGATTAACTAAATCAACAGTTAGGATCATCCTTGTTCCATGGCACGGTATTTGTGTGCAAATGCATGCTGATTTGCGCGTAGCCCGTAATGTGCCGAAGAGCCAGTAGCTACAGAGTTGGGCTCAAACATTTTGTGAAGGGCAGGTTTGGAAGAGACAAATCAGAGATGAAACTCCGATTTTAATCGGAAATCTGACTTTTTGAATTGTCCAACGAAATTTCTGATTTTCTTACAATGTGTCCCACAAAATTTAATTTTGTAACGATTTCTCCACAAAAAGGCATTTTATCTCAATCATAATTTCGAAGAAAAGTCGATGAAAAGTCGATGGAAATGGGACGTAAAAATCATCGCAAACGTAGTTTTAATCTCTTTCACAAGTTGTTATTGGAGTGTTTCAACGGTAGAAACACAGGCCATAATACTGATAGGAGCCTTTTCCGGCGGGACAAAAAGTTAAACATTGACATCACTGTGTCGCACGGTAATACAGTGTGATGCGTGCACGTACAGCAGCTGCACACGATCATATGCAGTGGTACCTTACCAACGTTGGTACCTTACCAACGTACGTACCGTACCGTCCGCGCCCGATGGCACATGGCCGGTCGGTAACGGGGCAGCCTCGTGAACGATCCAGTGGATAAGATCTATTATGTTGTGCGATTTTTGGAGGTTTCAGATTTAGTTGTTCAAAATGCAATGCTTTAAAAAATCATGATGATTATCTCGAGGATAGTGAAGAGAGCATTAGCGAAACTTCTCACTGGCATTTGTTGGAAGAGAAAGACGATAATGCCTGATTTTTCCCCACGTACGAATGCAAGTGGAGAAGTGGAGTTGTGTGGTTAAATCATGGACATGATTGAAGCACCATGAACGGTGCCCTTGTCTTTTGGACTTACACATGTATTCCTCGACTTTCTCAAGTAAGAAGTGAACTTCTTTGTTGATGACTCCATTACTCTAACCCTTTTTCAGGCGAATTATGCAATGAAAATACTGACCATTTTTTTTTATCGTAAAATTCTGAGTCGTTGTCCAGAAATTGGGCATGAAGTGTATTGTGCATACATGTACATGCATGTAACTGCAGCGCGGCCCAGATTTCGGACAGGTATTTTTGTTCGGCCCATTTTCCGATTTTTTTGCCATATGCCAGTTTCATATCTGACAAATACATTCCCCACCAATTTTGTATTAAACTAGAAGTTCATTTTTAACTGCAAAACAGATGACAAGAATATTGAATGGCTTTAAATTGTGAAATGGACTTTTCCGTGTAAGTCCAGATTTTAGCTTGAGGTAATATTCCTCCCATCATGCCACTCTGAGCCACTCAATATTTGTATAATATTGCACACAAGCCCATAGTAGCTTCACATGGGTGTGATGTTCAAAGTGTCTGTTACACATCTGTCTTTGTCACCGTTCATTGGTACATGTGCATGGGGTCCATTGATGTATTGGATTCCTTCCGCTCACTTGTCTCCGTTTCATTCCAGTCCTGATTCCATTAGTGTCGGCAACAGGTGCAGGTCCTGATCAAATCAGTGCATTCAAGATGCTGTCATTGACTGCTCCGTACCAGGTAAGATATTAGTGTCTTGTTCCAGTTTATTAACCCTAACCGCCCTGCATCCTCCAAAATCCTTTTTGCAAATTGGAGGAATTTGCAGGATTGAGGTTACATGGCAAAAGTGGGTTGCTGATTTCGGAGTACGCACTGTGTCAAGGTCTTGGGCCGGACCTTGTGTTGTTTATGCTCAGCCGTGCATAAATTTAGCCCTTGATTATACTTGACATCCTCCGCACTGCTCCAGGATGTCACTGCCTCTGCCTCAGCCTGTTGACAGTCATAGCCGGAGGATTTTGCAGGATTCAGGCAGTGGTCACCCCTCCATGGACCATATTCAAGAAATAACGGAGGAATTTGCAGGATTGAGGCTATACGCTATTTTTCCATGAGGCCAATTGGAGGATTTTGCAGGATTGAGGCTACATCCTAGCAAAAAGGCCTAGGGAGTTAGGTTAAAAAAAGAAGAAATATGTAGATTTTCATGAGGTTGAGTTTGAGTATTTTGCCATGAGTACAAGTATGAGTGCTTGTACTTTGTCATGAGTACGAGTATAAGGCAAGTTTTTCC